>CM076989.1:13513777-14763777 GCA_039090855.1 Macrothele yani
CAATCCAATTTAAGATACTGACTTGCAAGCACTATGGAGATAATACATTAAAGATATCACTGCAGTTTAGAGTTCTATATATTGTGCTGCAATTCATTACTCAAATCACATTTCTATAACTTTATCTTTTACTGCCTTCCGAGACACAGATTCCCCAACTCTGAAATAACATTCTCTAATTCATGTCATCATGTGCATGCAAATGATACTTTTCATCAAATAAAACTGATTTTCTTCATTCACAAATTTGCATAATAAATTTTCTATGCTTAAACTGCATTTCTACACCCACACTGTAAAATCATGTAAGTGTGGATGAAGTTTGTTACTGTGTGTTTTATTGGTTTGAGATTTATCTAATCAACAATGACATTCACTCAAGAGGATCAGAAAATTATATGGACATCACATGCAAAATTACATATAAGTAACAAATAAGTTTCAGTTTAAAGAACATTGAGATAGAAAATATATATCTTTCTTAGCATATAGTATAACATATACACTGAGTGGCCAAATTATTATGACCACCTCATTAGCACACTGTTGGGGCACCAACGATGTACTAACGAGGTGGTCATAACACAATTTGTTTTGTTGGGAATTCATCTTGGTATAGACTTAAGTGGCTTGCAGTAAATTAGCCCAGATGCAACGAATTGCACCCTCCAGCTCTTCAAGACTTGATGGTAGTTGATCCAGCTGTCTGACATTCCTTTTGACTTCATCCCACAAACGCTCCATTGGATAGAGTTCTGGTGATTGACGAAGCCAATGTAGCACAGAAAAGTCTCCATGATGCTCCTCAAACCGTTTGCATACGATGTGAACCTATGACATGGAGCATTGTCCTACTGGAAGTATCCAACTCTATTGGGATGAACCATCAAAATAATTGGGTGGACTTGGTCGGAACAATATATAAATACTTTTCGGCCCTCTAACATTGCTCTACATGAATCAAAGGGCCCAAACACTCCCACGAAACCATGCCCCAGACAATAACATCGCCTCTACCAGCTTCAAGAATAGTGATGATGCACGATAGGTCCATGCTTTTGGGCAGCTGCCTCCATATCCGCACCCTTTCATCTGCAAGTAGTAGTTGAAAACGGGGTTTGTCAGACATTACCCTTTTCCACTCATTTACTGCCCAATTCTGGTGTTCCTGAACAAACTAGAGGTGTTTCTTCTTGTTCAATGCAGATAAACTATCTGCTTCTGTAGCCCACACAATGTAATGTGCTGTGAACTGTATGTTGAAAGGCCATCGGACTTTGTTCCTGATT
This sequence comes from Macrothele yani, assembly GCA_039090855.1. NCBI lineage: Eukaryota > Metazoa > Arthropoda > Arachnida > Araneae > Macrothelidae > Macrothele > Macrothele yani. The sequence goes on from CM076989.1 coordinate 13,515,067, forward strand.
CAGATTATCTGTAATCTGACTAAGTGTTGCCCGTCTGTTTGGCTGAACAAGTCTGCCTACTCTCTGCTCAGCATCCAGTAGACATTAATGACTACACGTCTTGCGCTCAGCCCCATTTTTTGACCGGTGATCCACACTCTGTAAACTTTAACAAATGCACGTGAAATGCTAAGCATTTCATGTGTGCAGCCGTTTTCGCTAATGGTTGTACCAATGCTACGAGCACCCACGATCATTTCATGTTCAAAGTCCATCAGATTATGTCTAGTATTCTGCCTTGGAGACTTTTCACTGGGTGACCTATCTACCTACCTAATTTTCTCTGCCACCTAGCTAAATTTCCTTTAATGAACATTTTCACAATGCACACAACAGTAAGAGTGCAAAACTTATTCCCACATACACATAACTAGTGGTGAAAACTGACTGAAATCCGTGTTGAATATGATTTATAAATAAGTATAATAATGTTAAGTAAAACAGCCTCCCCCGCCAATTGGGGAAGGGGTCCTTAAAAGTACCACCCAGCTGCAAAAAAAAACCTAGGGAGAACACTAACATCTTTTACCCATTATCTCTTGTGCAACGCACTTCATTAGTTCTTGCATGCCATCAGCGTTCCCTTTTATACCGATCCAGCCATCGTGCATCAGCAGCATTTGCAGGATAGCAGCTACCTTGCATAAAATGGTCTGGTGGTCATAATAATTTGGCCACTCAGTGTATAGTATAATATTCTAGGTTTCAATATTTTCAGTCTCAGCATTGAAATAACACCACTGAGAAGACTTCCCGAGGTATATAGAATCTTCAGATTCATAGTCTACTGCAAAACAGTAATCACCCATACATCATTTTCTTTACATCGACATCAGTGTGTTACTGTTTTTTAACCAGTTTCAAATCTGTTTCATGTTAAATTAAATTATTCAATGTCTGAAATCTGGAATATACAGATTTTTCACACAGCAAACCTGAACACAAATCTTTTTCCTAAAATCGAAGTTCATGACTCATCAAAATTACATGGTTCATACACTTTTGAGGGAAAAAAATTCAAGGACTTTCCAGGACACATACTAAAAAATTCCACGATGATTATTATGCTTCACAGTATCATGGTCAAATTATTTGTTTAAAGTAATTTCGGTTTTAAGTAAAAAAAAAAAAAAATGACAGACCTAAATGGATGAATGTGCTTTTTACTCATTACATTTCTTTTTAATGTTTTAAATTGGAGAATTACCCAATAATGCTAAATTGAATCATGGCGGTGCAGTTACCACTAGGCCTATCCCTCAATCTGAAAACAGTTAATTCAATCAGTCATTTTAGCTGCATCACTATTCTGCGCTATCTTCCCATGTAATTAGTCTATTATTGATAACAATTGAAATTATTATAAAATAAAGCAAGGGCAAATCCAGAATTATAGAATAGGGAGGGCAGATGTCTAACAGAGGACTGGTGGAAAAAATCCCCGAGATTTATATCCTCCAGAAAACACATGGTGATAAAGCATGGGGAACCCGTAAGGGGGAGAGATGAAGCAGTGCCCCTTCCCCAAACCGCCAGCAAGATGGGGTGCTTGCCTGTCAATGTATTACAAACAACAGTTATAAAGTACTACTGTTAGGACCACTGAAAAGTTTGGGCCAATGTAAAACAAAACATGGAGTTACAAATCCGTAAGTAAAAAAAGTGTGATGTCTGAAAACAAGAGGCAAAGCACTTAAGGTACGGTACTTATTTGATCACTATTAGTTGCACTGATTAAAACTTGGTACATAGGAGACCTACCTGCCCCTTGCAAATGCTAAATGCCTTTTCTTCCTCCTTCTCTTCTCAGTTGTCTGACCTTCAAGCTTCCCTTCCTAACAGACTTACCAGTGATCATCCAATTTTCCCTGAGTTGTATTGCACTGGAAAGAATTTTTTTTTTTTAGCTAAGTTGGAATTCGGGGCACATCTGAAACACTGTGGACAGAAGTTTCTTTGAGAACAGTGGAGATAAAATAAAAAAAAAAAAGGGGGGGGGGTAACTGATTTCCTAAAAGGAATTTAAATATATTTTTAAGCACTAATTTAAAGGCTTTTCAAGCCAGCTGAAAAAAAAACAAAAAAACACCAACATTTTTTTCAGGACATTCCAGGTCTTGAAAACATAATCATGATTTTCAAGGACTTTCCAGGTTTTCAAGCACCTGTATGCACCCTGAAACTATGATGCACTTTTTCTTTGCTGGAACAATGTTCTTTGTAGTAACTTGCAAAACTACTGCAGTGTACTACCAATTTGGAATAACAACAGTTTTACATCACTACTGGAAGAGCCAGTCACTGTTCCCACTGCAGAATTCTTATGTTGCTCTTCATGAAAATACAAGTGGGGGAATGAGTGTTGCTCTTCATAAAAATACAAGTGGGGGAATGAGGAATGAGTGTGAGTACTTTACTCACCACAAGAGATTGAAAATGGTAAAAAATGTATCATGAATTTGCTTCCATATATAGAGGGGGCAAGTCATTCTATTACCAGGAATCATTCAATTTCAGGGCTGCCAGCCTATCACACCCAAAAATTTTTTTTTTAAATTGTGCACTATTTTAAGCAGGAAGTATTTTCAAAAAGCTTTCCGAGTTGAGCGGTATCGGTTCACGGAAGAATTTTTTCAATCGAGTTTCCAGCTCAGATTTTGTTGCAAATACATCAGAAGCAAAAATAAACATTTATGCCCCCTGGTGGCCAAACCATTCTTTACCAGAAATGAGAATTTGAATGCAAAACATTTCAACCTGAAGAGCTGTATCTGACTCAGGAAGAATTTTTCAAATCAGACTTTTAGAAGCGGAGATATTGGGAAAATCGTGATTTACCTTTACGCCCCCTAGCGGAAAATTTATGCATTATTTGAAAAAGGGACTAACTAAAATAGTCCTCGCTATATAAATGTCATCGAAAGGAAAGATAATTTTTTCAATTGGATATTTAGGAGCAAATATATGAAATGAAATGTATTTTAAATTCGATACGATCTCCATTTGCGCCCTCTAGCGGTAAAAATGTGCATCGGAAAAAAAAAAAAAAAAAAAACACAGAACGAACGAATCACTATTCTCACATTTTAAGCTTCCCAATACAAAAAGAATTTTACAAATCGAACTAATAATTGCGGAAATATTGCCTCCCCGGCGGGACAGAACGTGACAACATAAGCATGACACAAAAGATGCTAATAACGCAGCTTCAGTCCTCCTAAACAAGAAAACCAATAACCCCCCCCCACACACACACAAATTTTGCAGGGGGTGGGGTGGGAAATTTGTCAGACATAAGTTATGTCAGTAGAAAAATCCTCAACTACAAAACATCGTGCAGGGACAAAAAGGCAGGAATGAATAAAATTTCAGGACATGTAACAGAATTTTAGGACATTTCCAGAACAAAATGGAATTCCAGGATGTGTACGAACCATGGATTCGACATTATCATCATCATCATTGTCAACCATTATCAATCCACTGCTGGACGAAGGTCTCCCCAAGTTTCTTCCACAACGGTCTGTCTTGTGCCAGTCTCCTCCATGTCACCCCTGCATACTTTCGAATTTCATCCACCCATCTCCCATGTGGTCTTCTTCTGGGTCTTTCCTGTCCCTTGGAATCCAATCTAAAATTTCGGCTGTCCATCGATGATCTGTCCTTCTGGCAGTATGTCCAGCCCATTGCCATTTCAGGGATTTAACTCTGATCATGATGTCTTCCACTCGTCATTTTTCGGATACACGAGTTCCTCTTCTTATCTCTCCTGGTTACACCAAGTATGCACCTCTCCATGCTTCTTTGAGTTGTCTGCAGCCTTTGTATGTCTCTTTTAGTTAAGGTCCACGTCTCTGCACCATACGTAAGCACTGGAAGGATGCATTGATCAAACACTTTTCTTTTAAGACATAATGGCATATTGCTCTTGAAAATTATGCTGTTTCTTCCAAAAGCTCTCCAGGCAAGTTTTGTACGCCGATTAATTTCTTCATCAATGTGACCCTCACTTGATATCTGCTGTCCAAGATAAACGTACGTGTCTGTTATCTCCAGCTTTTCTCCATCAATCGATAAATCTTCATTTCTTGTAAAAGCATTGAACATCACTTTTGTCTTCTGAAAGTTCATTTTTAATCCCACTTCTTTACTCTTGTCAGCAAGTTCCTGGATCATACTCTGCAGCTCTGATGGGCTAGTTGCAAAAATGACTACGTCATCAGCAAAACGAAGGTGGGTTAGATAATCTCCATTAATCTTTATCCCCTTGTTTTCCCAGCTCAGGGACTGAAAAACACCCTCCAATGTGGCATTAAAGAGCTTTGGAGATATGGTGTCACCTTGTCTCACTCCCTTTCCAATTTTTATGTGTGTTGTATTTTCAAACAGCCTAATCTTTGCACTTGCATTTTCATAGATGTTATTAATAATATTAATGTATGCATCTTCAATACCGCAGGTTTTCAGAGCCATTGTAACTGCTGATGGTTTCACCGAATCAAAGGCTTTTTCATAGTCGATAAAAGCCATGCACAATGGAAGTTCATATTCCCTCGCTCTTTCAATTAGTTCTCTCAGTACGTGGATATGATCTATTGTGCTGTAGCCACTCCTGAATCCAGCTTGTTCTCTCGGTTGAGCCATGTCCAGTGTTACCTTCAAGCGGTGAGAAAGAACTTTAGTGAAGATTTTATAAACTACTGATAGGAGACTGATAGGTCTGTAGTTTCCGAGATCCTCAATGTCACCTTTCTTATGTAGCAGGATCATTGTAGCGGTGTTCCAATCCTCAGGAATCTTTCCTTCATTAAGGCATCGAGTGAAAATTTGGGCGAGTACTGTTTCGATTTCTCCACTTGCTTCTTGTATCATGTCTACAGTAATTCCATCTTCACCTGGAGCTTTCCCCCGCTTCATGTTCTTGATTGCATGTGCAACTTCTGCTGGAAGGACTGGAGGAACTCTGGTACTGGTATCTTTCATGATGTCTGGAGTGCATGTATCATCCCTTTCATATAATTTGGGTAGAAATCTTTCACTCTTGTCAAAATTCCGCCTCTATTTCTTGTTACAGAACCATCTTCTTTTCTCAGTGCCATAATCTGTTTTCTTCCCTTACTGAGATGTCCCTTTGCTATCTTTAGGCTTTGGTTGTTTTCAATTGCTTTCCTCACTAGTTCACAGTTGAATTTTCTTACGTCTTCAGTGACACTTTTTCGTACTGTCTTGCATAGCTCTATATATTCCACTTTGGAAGTCACATCTTCTTTAGTTGTCCTCATCTCTCTTCTTTTTTGCATCAACATTTTCGTTTTTCCTGATAATTTATTTACATGCAACTTGTTCTTAGACCCAGCTAATTTTGTTGCTGTTTCCATAAGAGCTTTGGTTACTTTTCTGTTAACTTCAGAGATGTCCACTTCTTCCGATGTTAGGCCTTCTAAAGCAGAGAACCTGTTCTTCAGTTCCAACTTGAAGGTATTATGGTGTTTTTTAAGGTTGGTTATGTCAATAGATTTTGTTTGTCTTATGAGCTTGCCACGTTCAAGTTTAGTGTTGAGGTGCATCTTACATCTCACCAATCTATGGTCACTACCTGTGTTGAACTTGTTTAGCACACTGCAGTCTTCTATGACGAATTTTTTGTTACACATAATAAAATCAATTTCACTTGTCGTCCCATTTGGATGTCTCCATGTCCATTTCCTGTGTGGCTTTTTCTTAAGAAGGAGTTCAAGATGAAAAACCCTTCTGCCTCTGCAAACTCAACGAGAGTGTTTCCACGCTGGTTTCTGTTGCCGTGACCGAATTTACCTACTGAAGTTTCATTCTGTTGCCGTTGCCCTATTTTTGCATTGAAATCTCCCATAATTATTTTCAAGTGCTGCTTACCTTTATTATTTAGATGACAAATTTCCTCATAAAATTCTTCAATTTCTTCTTCAGGATGACTTGTGGTGGGTGCATAAGTTTGAATAATCTGAGCCTGGTATCTTTTCGAGAGTTGGATAACAAAGCCGTGCAGCTCTGTCAGAGGAACTTTCAACTTCTACAACTTTATCCTTCAGCTTCTTGTTTATTATAAATCCAACACCACTAGTTCTGCCAGTATCTGTCCCACGATAGTAGAAGAGATGTCCACTTTTCAGTTCGATGAGATCTTCTCCTTTTCTCCTTACCTCACTTAGCCCCACGATGTCCCACTTGATCCTTTGTAGTTCCTCTTCCAATTCAAGAAGCCTTGAATCAGAAGATAGGGAGCGTCCATTGTACGTTGCCAAGGTCAGCATCAGATGGCAGCCTAGTCCGGTCCTCCGAGATTCTTAGCACCCTCTGCCTTCATGTCGCACTGGCCGCTGCCTTGGCCAGGTACATTCCAGCTGCCGGAGACTGAGGGCCAAGATTTAAGTTGTGGAGTCATTTTGGAGGGTTTGGCCATAACTCACCACGCTGGCCAAGCGGGTTGGTGAGTGTGGGATAGAATTTCCTCTAATCCCGATGGTATAGTTATACCGCTATTGGCGGTCGTCAGAGCCCCTTTAGTGGGAACAGGATGCACCACGAGAAGGCGGGGTTGACATTTGTCAAGGAGGAGGCTGTGATGCTACGCATCACCTGACCTTACATCCCGGATTCGACATATACATACCTATATAATTCAATTGGATATCGCTCATTGATAAACCTGATTCAACGATCAAGCTTAATGTATTAGAAGCTTTTCACATATACCGGAACTCTTCACTGCTTGTCAACGACATGACGTCAACTCCATTTCTTTCAAGCGCTTGGAAACAACTCACCAAAAACCGTGACCGTCAGAACTCTGATGTCACAATGATTTGAATGTTTACGCTCCATTCGTCCTGATGAAGCCGAGCCAGAAGCTATGCGAAACTACAGTCGATGCTAATAAAGCTTTTAATTGTGAATAAACGTTGATAATTTATTCTTATTCATATACATACCTATATCAAAGTTGACATTTACGTGTATCAATATTAAAACTGATGTTATACAAGCACATCGATATACGCAACACAAATTACATTTTTTTTTAATAGTAGCCTTACAATTAAAATAGTTCAAGTTTTTCTGAAAATAGTTGCTTTTGGCTGGGTTTTTTTTTTTTGTAAGAAATAGTAGCCATAGTCGCCTGTCATAAAAAAAATAGTAGCAACAGTCGCCCATTTAGTCGCCACTGGCAGCCCTGCAATTTTGAAAATGAAGTTGTGGCTTGGATTGGGTTATCACCACCTATCCAATGGTGCCAAAAATAATGTTCTAATGGTGCAAACTGACAAGGAGAAATAGTTCAATTGCACACCTTACTTCTGTTAATTATTATCATCCTATTTCCAAAAAATAATTTAGTTTAATAGAATAGCAGTTTTTTTTTTTTTTTTTTTTTTTTTTGATTGGAGGTTTAACGACCACCGTGAGCAACTCAATGGGCTATAAGCAGTCGCCCGTCCCTAATTTAGGGTCACTGGTTCCAGGGAAGGGAGAGAGCCAGTGCCGTAAGACAAACACAACATCCATGCCTCACCAGGATTCGAACCCGGACCCCTTCGGACGAATGATCAGAGGCCAACGCCTTAGACCACTGCGCCACCGGGGCGGCCTAGAATAGCAGTAACATCTACAAACGTGCAAGATAATAGCAAATATCTTCATCACATATCACTTCCCCACTTCATCTCGTTCACTATTAGTTAATCAAAAGCATTTACTTTACAGACCTTACCTATAAAATTGAATACCCACTCTAACCTCATGAAATCTAATCAATAACAAGGAACTGTACACCAATTATACTTAAAATAGTATAACTATACTTGTAATCTGAACTTTCATGAAATCTATTTCTCACCCCCACTTCAATAACAAAATAAAAGGCTGCTATAAAACTAATATCGAATGTCTGAATATCAAGTCTAATGAAGCACCTTTGAATAGGAGTTCTATAATAACTCCATGATTTTTTTTTTTTTTTTTTTTGTTTAATATACCATCACATTTATTTTTAGGTTATGTCAAACAGGAAAATTACCTAACACATAACACAGCAAGCATATGGATGTGGAATTTTCTATTTCAAGCTCTTTCAAAAGCATTGTTTTCATTATCATCAAATGCATTTGCAAAATATTTGAACTAAAAGATGAATGAAATAATAAAAAATATTACCTGGTTTTGATGGATGTTTCGTGTAGTCAAATATTAATACATCGCTAGATGGTGTTTTTGTGGCAATAATACACGGATTCTGAGGCATGAATCGAGCTCTGTTTACTTCACCTTCATGGTTTATTTTTATTTCAATTTCTATTTTTCCGCTCACTGAACCAAAGCCACCAAATTCTAAGAAATTTAAAAAAAAGAAACATTACACGGAATGCTTTATTTAAAACATCAATCATTTTAGCTGACACAAAAACTACAAACTCAGTTTATACCAACATTTTTCTGAAAACACAAGTAATAGATTTTATATTTACATATAGGTATATTAAGGCCTCGGTTAATGTAAAATCCTCAGTGTAGCACAAAATTTCCATTACAATCAAACAGAATATTCCTGTAGTTTTACTAGGTATACGTGAGTACTCGTAACCTGATTTCCTCACGAAAACATAAATCTCAAAAAATTTCACAAAAATGTTGCATGTTCATAACAGTTATAATAATAAAAAAATAAAACAAACTTACAGCTTCAAATGCTAACAATCTGATTATTTGAATTTTCAATTTGCATGTGACTTGGCTATTATTGTGTTGTGAGATCATCAATTTAGGCAGATATGGAGCCAAACAATATAGTCTATCTCCACCCAAAGAAGAACCATGGGCATGGTTGATTTTCTCCACCATGACATGAAAGCACTTACTTCTGTAAAGTAATGACTGCAGTAAGTAATCCCCCAATTTTATGAGTTCTAAAAGATAACTCTGAAAATAAGGAAAATAACGAATTCTTCTCATGAGAACTATAATTTTTAAAGTCTGTAAGTGAAAGCAACATGTCACACTTCCTATACTGCCCCTGGGGGTGAAAGGCTGGGTACTCCATGGTTTCTACCCAGGGAGTTTTTTTATGCTATGCATCTTTTGTGACAGTAGAAAAGTAAATCCCATGCAGAAAATTTCGATGTTACAGAAATGGGTAACAGAAGTAATCGAAAACATAAGATAAACAATACGTAATGAGCACTAATATGCACCACGTTGATGTACTTTGAACAATATCCGTAGGTTTTATTGGTGTAGGAAATAGATTGGTATAGCCGAGCTTTCGCTCACAAACGTGTGGCTTTATCAAGGCTGATGAAAATCTAACCTATGCGGATAAAATCAAAAGTGAGCATTAACATTTGAAAATATATATATATGCATACACTTACCTTGAGTGAAGTTCACATTGTTCAAAATGGGAAAAAGCATGACAACAAATGTCAACAAAGTACAAAACATAATGAAACAAGGTCTTAACATTTCAAGAAATCTGACCACAAGGGGGTGCAGATCTCAGGAAACAGTATCATCGCATGCGGACGTCGTCGTGAGGATTTCAACAGACTCTGTAGGCAGTCTCAATGTGGGTGGTGTATGGTGCTATTTATTTGTATCTTGTCCACTGCAGTGTTGCATCTTTTAGGCAAACTCCTCTTCAAAGGGCTGAGTTGAGGGACACATTTCTTACATTCCTTTTGTGCTCAGTCACCAAAAGATCTCTTAGCCATCCCTATATAAGCACTTTTGCATTCCGTCAGGATATTCCAGTGGGATGGATATTTTCGAATGTTAACGTTCACTATTGATTCTCTTCGCATAGGTTAGATTTTTATCAGTCTTGATAAAGCCGCACGTTTGTGAGCGAAAGCTCGGCTATGCCAACCTGTTTCCTACACCAGTAAAACCTACGGATATTGTTCTAAAGTTAATCAAAACCATTGTTGAAATCTGATTTTTGAAAGCTGTCCCTTGAAGTGATACAACAATAGTTAATTTCATGGTTACTTAACAATATCTCGTTGCAATCTGAGTAAATTACAAGAACCTAATAAACAAATCTATTTTTTTTTTTTTTTTTTATTGGAGGTTTAACGACCACCGTGAGCAACTCAATGGGCTATAAGCAGTCGCCCGTCCCTAATTTAGGGTCACTGGTTCCAGGGAAGGGAGAGAGCCAGTGCCGTAAGACAAACACAACATCCATGCCTGACCAGGATTCGAACCCGGACCCCTTACGGACGAATGATCAGAAGCCAACGCCTTAGACCACTGCGCCACCGGGGCGGCAAACAAATCTATACAAACTCCGTTTATTGGCGTGAAAGTATATTCAAAGAAGAAATACAAGGAAAAATTGTATCTCCCGAGCTTTCGCTCTCCAACTGGGAGGCTTTTTCAAGGGCTGCAGAAGTTACTAACAAGTCTGGCGAGTATATATAAAATTTTCCCTTTTATTTCTTCTTTGAATATACTTCCACGCCAATAAATGGAGTTTGTATAGATTTGTTTATTGTACACTGCTGGACAATTGCTAAGGACGGATCATAAACGGCTACATAGCGCATAAAAAAGTAAGTGTGGTTGGATGCCAAGTGAAATAAAATAATGTCAGAATGCCAGGACATTACAAGGAAGACAATTTATTGTGCTCTGAAATCCAGAAGGCTATGGAACGTGTTCAAGGGACAAACAGGCCATTTTGTGCAGAATACGTAATCGTGAAAAAAATGCAATTACCGTCCGCAGGCGTTCCGGCGTAAGATGTCAATACGGGATATGGCCACCATGCAGAGCGATGCAAGATTCCACAAGTCGTGTCATGCTTTGCACAACATTATCAAGCAGCTGTTGGGGTAATTTATCCCATTCCTCTGTCAGTGCACGGATGAGGGTGTCCTTGTTTATTGGAGGGCATTGGCGACCAGCAAGACTCCTCCCGAAAGCATCCCACACATTTTCAATGAGATTCAGATCTGGAGAACGTGCTGGCCATACGAGGCGTTGAACACACCCTCGCTCTCAAGACACTCCTGGACAGCGACTGTTCGATGACATGTTGCGTTGTCGTCCATGAAAATGAATCTATCACCGACAGCACCACGGAACATGCAAACATGAGGTAGCAGAACATCATTAATGTATCGTTGGCCAGTCATAGTCCCAGTTGGAAGCACATAGAGGGACGTACGGCCATTGATCATGATGCCAGCCCATACCATGACACTACATGTCGGATATCAGTCCCTTTCTTGTATGTTTGCTGGACAATATGCAGTACCACTATCACGCCAGATCAGTTGTCGTCGACAATCAGACGATAGACTGTATCTACTCTCATCTGAGAAGAGGACAGCAGACCAGTCGTTATCAGTCCAATTGCGATGTTGATGGCACCATTGCAAACGGGCGGTACGGTGACGTCTGGACAATGGGATGCACACAACAGGACGGCGGGCGTATAGTCCTCCTTCATGCAAACGTCTGGCGACAGTTTTTCGGGAGATCTGCTTGCCAGTAGCAGCCATAAACTGATTTGCTACCTCACTAGCTGTGCTGCGCCGGTGTCTTTTTGTTGATAGCACTATGTACCGATCTTCTGCAGGTGTCGTACTGCGAACACTACCTTCCCCGTGACGTTTGCTACACGCTCCATTTGTTTGAAATGATTTCCAAAGCCTTGAAACAACACTGTGGCTGACGTCGAACTCCCTGGCAACATCTGTTATTTTTCGCCCTTCTTCAATCTTGCCAATAATACGGCCACGCGTAAAATCATCTAGGTGATGTCGGGAAGACATACTGAAAATTGCAAGTTCGTCAATTGATTCTTTCCCTTTCAACTTTGCGTTTGAACAACAACGGTCAATATGCGTCAAATCCTTTATATCTCTTATCAGCGCTATGACGTCACGAACAAGTTCGGCAATCCAAAATTTGCATACGCACAACACGTCTTACTGTATCCCGCACTTATGCTAATTTCCACATTTTCCTGCCTTCCATTTTATGGTTGCTATCGTTGCTATTGTCATCCGTCCTTAGCAATTGTTCAGCAGTGTATTTAGGTGTAAATCCCGCTCAACAAGTGTTACAAGAACCTGATGCTAAATGTGATAAAAGCCATTCCAAAATGATTTTTTGATATGAAAACGGTGCACCAAAGTGAAATTTGGCTTCCTCTCGACAGTTAACTGCTATTGACGAAAGCTTTAAAATGATGTACAACCCGATGGGGTGCAACTTGTAGATATCCTAGACTAAAAGTACAGATTCCCCCTCACTAACACACTTGCAATTCAGCTTTTCTATCTTGAGGTCAGATTGTAGCTTGCACACGCGCAGATGAACTTTTGTAGCTACATCACATTTTATTAGTGTCGGAGTCGTTTGTTTCTTATGTTCTTCTAAATCTGAATAGTATATTATAATAATAAATACTGTTTTTGGAAAACTCAGTCACAATACTTACTACTGCCACCTCCACAGTTTAGTCAATATTTACTTTTATGACTCACATATCTTCTTTCATCGGTTTTACAACAATAATATTCATTAATCCACCTTCCTAAGTGCCATGCAATGTCAGGAATTAATAAACATTACTGTTTGTTGTTATGATTTAATTCTACTTAGTATGTACTGGATTCTGGCTTGATGTGATTGTGAGTGGCATGAATAAATGCAATGTGTTGTATGTAAGTAAATGCACACTCTCAAATCTCATTTTATTTCACATCCACAAAGATCTTGGCATGAGAAAAATACAAAGCATATATATATTGAGGGGGGTAGGAAAATGGTTCATGCTGCTGAAAGAATTACTTCATCACAGAAGGTTTAATACCAAATCACGACTACAGTTAAAATCCAGAAAATGGTAAGATTTTTGTTCTATAAGCAGAGGCATAGTGATGTAGGAACAGTTCCCCCAGGTGCCAAAAGGTCGGAATGATGGTGTTGCTAAAGTTCGAAATGCACCAAGGCATGCAATTTTATGGTATGGAAACATACATGTTTTACATGTAGAAAATTTCCTTGCAACTGAATGATCTTCAAATTTGTTGAATATGCCAGAGATATGCCATACCAGTTCTTTCAATTTTGGGTCAGTGCATATTATTGGATCAACTGAATTAAACTTTGACTATTTCTTGAAGATTCAGAGTATCAGCTGACAGCATATAAAAACCTTTTTTCTCACACTAGTGGTTGGGAAGACTTAGTAGCAGGCAGTATCTGTTTGATGGCGACACTGGCAGTGCAGACAAGTATGATCACCTACATAACACAATCCACTTCTACATTTGTAGTTGCTCAATAATGGCCAAGGTCTATTCGGAAGTGGGATACAAGTTCCTCCACTCTTCACCATTCTCAAACCAGCAGGTGTTGGCTAACATAACAAAACCAGCAGGCATTGCTAACATGACGATTTTTTTTTTTTTTTTTTTTAACCCCATTGTGAATTTCCTGTGAAATTGGACCAGGTAACACCACCTCCACTTTCCTGTCATTTGCAATCTTTTTATTTAAACATGCTGTTACATAGCCTGTGGTAAAGAATTAACCTTTTTTTCTGAAATCTTTATAACAATTCAACAAATGTAGGTTATAAATGTGATATAATGAACATTTTCTAAAAACCTTGTGCATGATCTTGAAAGGACGTTATGAATTTTAGAAGTTTTTGAAATATTTTTCAGGAATTAAATATCTTTCATATAACATAATTTTTTTATTCAGCATGTGTTTGTGTAAAAGTGAATGTGATCATTTGTTGCAACAATTTCTACAACTGAAACAAAGCTAACACTTTCTGCGTGATGTAATGATATTATGATCAAACTTAAAGCACTTAATAAGATTAAACGTCTTACTGTAGGGCAAGATAAATATGTTCCAGATCTAAGAGCCAGGTGAAATGAAGTCAAATTTCAAAGAATAATGCATGAATGTAATGTGTGGTAATGATGCTGGAACGAAAAGTCAGGGGTTGTGCTGCTGATCGCATTCTTCGCAATAAATTAAAAAAAAAATGTTTTAGTGATAGAAAAAAGTTTTGCCGAAAATATTGGGGATTACCTTTTTGTACTATTTATTATAACAATTTGGCGAATGGCAAATGAAAAAAACTATGATACATCATAGTTACTGACAAAACTATGATACATTGCAAAGACGCTTACCCAGATGCATCATAAAAGCCGATGTAGATGTCATTACACGAACGCATCCACATTAGCAATTCTCACATTACTGCCACCACCAAGCACAGATCATCAGCACACGTTCGGCATGCATTTCAAACACACATGCTGATTCATCACATCATTAGTTCGCGTCATTTCAGCACAGCTCAATGAGATGACAAATTCGAAGAACCCCTGATGTTACATGTTGATGGCTATCAGCTATTCACACGCTGAGATCGGACAATCTCACGATGCGCCGTTGTGATGGTACATCAAGAGATTTTCATGGTTATTGGTGAAACATCGGATGTTTTCACGATGTGTCATTCAGATGGTACGTCGGGAGATTTGCACAATTATCGGTGAAACATTGAACGATCTTGTAATGTGTCGCTGAAGACGGTACATTAAGATATGGCATCACGGGCTCCAATGACCCAAAGGCATTACGGACATTGGAGCATCATCATGGATTCACGCATATGCATTTCCATCGCAAAGGAGACACAATGTTTAAAACCATTTCTCATGTGGACACATGCAAAGAAGCTACAGGTTGGCGGTTATCAGAGAATACGCACCTAGTACTATTGACCAGCAGAAATGATGTTCACACAAGAGCTCTGATCAGTTCGATTCCAAAACCATAAAATGTTCTGGAGTTATGACAAAGACTGGCATGCAAGTCTCTTATGTCATGACTGCAGTCTCCAGAATCTCGGGAATTTAATGTATTAGGTGTGCAATTTAATTCTCGGCCCCTAACCGCAAACAATCATAGAACGTCTGCAAATAGCTGTGTCTTATAATGGCTGATTGCAGCGCCATCCAACAGCTTTCCAGGCAACCGTAACCGCTCACAGCTGTAGTGACAGAAGTGGCAAAAGTTGACGGTGAAAGCAATGCCATTCGAGAAGCAACATTTGAGGCACTGCCTCCAGTTTTAGTTTCAGCTGAAAAAAAGTGCCACAGAAGCCCAGCAAATGATCTGTGCTGCTTTGGGTGAGGCTGCTGTGTCCTACAGTACATGTAAGAAGTGGTTCCAGCGGTTTAAGCAAGGAAATTTCAATCTATGTGATGCAGAACGTCCAGGGCAGCCACAGAAAGCTGACGATGAGGAACTGGAACAACTGTTGGACGTGAATCCCTGTTGCACAGTCAGCCTGCACAAGCTTGGACGGATTCACAAGGAGGGCCGTTGGGTGCCCCACCAACTCGCAGCTGCGAACAAGTCTAGGCACTACGATGTTGCTGTGTCCTTGCTCTCCAGATTCAAGAAGGATTTCCTCCACAAGATTTTGACCTGTGATGAGAAGTGGATCCTCTACGATAACCCTAAGCGGCGCAAATCGTGGGTTTATCCAGGTCAGCCTACCACCAGTACCGCCAAACCGAATATCCATGCCAGGAAGTTGTTGCTGTGCATATGGTGGGATCAGTGCGGTGTCGTACTATAAGAGTTGCTCAAACCTGGTGAAATGAAACGGTCAATGCTGAGCATTATTGTCAGCAACTCATTTGTGAGAGTGATGCAATGGAGGTGAAAAGGCCATACACCGGCAAGGGCAGTCCTCCTGCTTCAGGATAACGCGCATCCTCACACCGCGAAAACTTTTTTTTTTTTTTTTTATTGATTGGAGGTTTAACGACCACCGTGAGCAACTCAATGGGCTATAAGTAGTCGCCTGTCCCTAATTTAGGGTTACTGGTTCCAGGGACGGGAGAGAGCCAGTGCCGTAAGACAAACACAACATCCATGCCTCACCAGGATTCGAACCCGGACCCTTTACGGACGAATGATCAGAGGCCATCGCTTAGACCACTGCGCCACCTGGGCGGCTGAAAACGACTTTAAACGTAATCACCGACCTGGGATGGGAGATTTTGTCCCACACAGCATATTCTCCAGACTTTGCCCCGTCGGATAATCACCTCTTTTGCCCCCTGCAACATCACCTGAGTGATACGCACTTCACTTCTGTGGAGGAGGCACCCACACAAGTATTTATGACTATCAACTCGAAACAGCCCTCTTTTTTTCCGCAGCGGCATTCGGCAGTTCCCTGACCGATGGCTCAAATGTATCCAACACGACAGGGATTATTTCCCTGATTAGGTACGTATTCGATTCGCTATAATTTGCTGTCACTGTGTTGTGCCTGTGGCAGATAATTAAGTTGCACACCTAATAGTTAAGGAGGTTGGAAGTAAAAAAAAAAATGTTCTTTCATTTTTGCAAAACAGTATAAAGATATAGGATGTAGGGGTCACACTGCCAGTCACATTCTTCACAATTTGCAAAAACGAAATAGTTTTGGTGAAAATATTGGCAATTACTGCTTAGAAATTATACAAAACTGAAAATAAGTGCATATTTCCTTCTTTTTTGATTGAAGGTTTAATGACCACCATTAGCAACTCAATGAGTTATAAGCAGTCACCCATCACTAATTTAAAGCCACTGGTTCCGGGGAAAGGAGACAGCCAGTGCTGTAAGACAAACACAACATCCACGCCTCACCAGGATTCGACCCCAGACCCTTCTCAGACAAATGGTGATCAGCCAGTGCTTAGATCACTGTGCCACTAGTAGGACGGCTTGTTACTATTAGGATTCAGAATCTATAAAATAATATTTTGCTGCTTAATTGTAAGGAATCTATAACCTATTGTTTTTGTGCTATTAAAACACTTTACGGTTTTTGTATTTCCAATGGAGAGTGAAAAAAAAAAAATTAGCGATTTCAGATTACATTTGGCAAAAACTTTAAAAAGCCAGAGCGACCGATGAAAGTGATATATGTTTGCTGCATATACAGTATATGCGTGTGTTATACACAGTGCATCAAAGAATTTTTAAGACTGGCGCTAGATTTCAGCCTACGGTGGCGCCACCAGTTTAATCGCGAATGCGTTATAAACCGTGACCATCTGCTTGCTTTTTGCCAAAAGTACTGCGCAGTTGTTAAAGTAACTCAAACGAAACGGCCGTTCATTAGAGAAGTAAAATTTTTTTCATGTTGAACTATTAAGATGGAACAAAAGGCTGTTATTAAATTTAACGCAAAACTTGGTAAAAGTGCCTCGGAAACGCACCAAATGATGAAACAAGTTTACGGTGAGTTTTGTTTAAGTAGATCAAATGTTTTCCTGTGGCACAAACGTTTTTTGGACGGAAGAGATACGCTAGAAGATGATAAGCATACCGGAAGACCAAGTTCATGCAAGACACCTGTGATTATTGAAAAAGTGCGTGATTTCGTGGCAAACAATCGATGTGCGTCACTAAGAATGATGGAAGAGTCTTTAAACATCAACAAAGAAACGATTCGAACCATACTACCTAAAGATTTGGGCAAAATAAAAGTCTGTGCTAAATTTGTTCCACACACGTTAACCAATGAACAAAAATCAAGGAGAAGTGCACATTGCAGAGACATCATTTCAGCCGCTGAAAATGATCCAAACTTCTTAAAATTGATTGTTACTGGTGATGAAACATGGTGTTTTCAATATGATCCTAAAACAAAGTGACAAAGTTCGGAATGGAAGTAAAAAAACTCACCACAAGCCAAAAAAAACAAGAAAAAATCCATCGAAAATCAAAACAATGCTAATTACATTCTTCGATAGTAAGGATATTATCCACAAAGAATTTGTTCCATATGGACAAACAATTACTGGTGAGTTTTATTTAAATGTTTTGAGGCGTTTGATGGGCAGAATTCATCGCATTCATCCAGAATATCGGGATGAAAACAATTGCTGTTTGTTGCACGATAATGCACCCAGTCACACCTCACTTCTTGTTCGTAGATTTTTGGCGAAAAATAACATCTGTGTGTTGAATCATCCACCGTATTCGCCTGATTTAGCACCCTGCGACTTTTCTTTATTCCCCAAACTTAAAATGACGTTAAAAGGGTGTTGTTTTGATGATATTTCGACCATACAAACAGCTTCAACGCGTGCTTTGGAGGCAATTCCGCAAAGTGAACTGGAACAGGCATTCGAATCATTAATAAATCGCTATAACAAGTGTATTGAAGCCGGTGGGACTTATTTTGAATAACAAACCAAAACAAATTATAATTTCTTGTTTCTATTTCATTTTACAGACCCAGTCTTAAAAATTCTTTGCCACACTGTGTATATATATATATATATGGGATGTAAGGTCAGGTGATGCGTAACATCACAGCCTCTCCTTGACAAATGCCAACCCCGCCTTCTCGTGGTGCATCCTGTTCCCACTAAAAGGGCTCTGACGACCGCCAATAGCGGTATAACTATACCATCGGGATTAGAGGAAATTCTATCCCACACTCACCAACCCGCTTGGCCAGCGTGTTGAGTTATGGCCAAACCCCTCCAAAATGATTCCACAACCTAAATCTTGGCCCTCAGTCTCCGGCAGCTGGAATGTACCTGGCCAAGGCAGCGGCCAGTGCGACATGAAGGCAGACGGTGCTAAGAATCCCCGGAGGACCGGACTAGGCTGCCATCTGATGCTGACCTTGGCTACGTATAATGGACGCTCCCTATCTTCTGATTCAAGGCTTCTTGAATTGGAAGAGGAACTACAAAAAATCAAGTGGGACATCGTAGGGCTAAGTGAGGTAAGGAGAAAAGGAGAAGATCTCATCGAACTGAAAAGTGGACATCTCTTCTACTATTGTGGGACAGATACTGGCAGAACTAGTGGTGTTGGATTTATAATAAACAAGAAACTGAAGGATAAAGTTGTAGAAGTTGAAAGTTCCTCTGACAGAGTTGCACGACTTGTTATCCAACTCTCGAAAAGATACCAGGCTCAGATTATTCAAACTTATGCACCCACCACAAGTCATCCTGAAGAAGAAATTGAAGAATTTTATGAGGAAATTTGTCATCTAAATAATAAAGGTAAGCAGCACTTGAAAATAATTATGGGAGATTTCAATGCAAAAATAGGGCAACGGCAACAGAATGAAACTTCAGTATGTAAATTCGGTCACGGCAACAGAAACCAGCGTGGAAATACTCTCGTTGAGTTTGCAGAGGCAGAAGGGTTTTTCATCTTGAACTCCTTCTTCAAGAAAAAGCCACACAGGAAATGGACATGGAGACATCCAAATGGGACGACAAGTGAAATTGATTTTATTATGTGTAACAAAAAATTCGTCATAGAAGACTGCAGTGTGCTAAACAAGTTCAACACAGGTAGTGACCATAGATTGGCGAGATGTAAGATGCACCTCAACACTAAACTTGAACGTGGCAAGCTCATAAGACAAACAAAATCTATTGACATAACCAACCTTAAAAAACACCATAATACCTTCAAGTTGGAACTGAAGAACAGGTTCTCTGCTTTAGAAAGCCTAACATCGGAAGAAGTGGACATCTCTGAAGTTAACAGAAAAGTAACCAAAGCTCTTATGGAAACAGCAACAAAATTAGCTGGGTCTAAGAACAAGTTGCATGTAAACAAATTATCAGGAAAAACGAAAATGTTGATGCAAAAAAGAAGAGAGATGAGGACAACTAAAGAAGATGCGACTTCCAAAGTGGAATATATAGAGCTATGCAAGACAGTAAGAAAAAGTATCACTGAAGACGTAAGAAAATTCAACTGTGAACTAGTGAGGAAAGCAATTGAAAACAACCAAAGCCTGAAGATAGCAAAGGGACATCTCAGTAAGGGAAGAAAACAGATTATGGCACTGAGAAAAGAAGATGGTTCTGTAACAAGAAATAGAGGCGAAATTTTGACAAGAGTGAAAGATTTCTACTCCAAATTATATGAAAGGGATGATACATGCACTCCAGACATCATGAAAGATACCAGTACCAGAGTTCCTCCAGTCCTTCCAGCAGAAGTTGCACATGCAATCAAGAACATGAAGCGGGGAAAAGCTCCAGGAGAAGATGGAATTACTGTAGACATCATACATGAAGCAAATGGAGAAATCGAAACAGTACTCGCCCAAATTTTCACCCGATGCCTTAATGAAGGAAAGATTCCTGAGGATTGGAACACCGCTACAATGATCCTGCTACATAAGAAAGGTGACATTGAGGATCTTGGAAACTACAGACCTATCAGCCTCCTATCAGTAGTTTATAAAATCTTCACTAAAGTTCTTTCACACCGCTTGAAGGTAACACTGGACATGGCTCAACCGAGAGAACAAGCTGGATTCAGGAGTGGCTACAGCACAACAGATCATATCCACGTACTGAGAGAACTAATTGAAAGAGCGAGGGAATATGAACTTCCATTGAGCGTGGCTTTTATCGATTATGGAAAAGCCTTTGATTCGGTGAAACCATCAGCAGTTACAATGGCTCTGAAAACCTGCAGTATTGAAGATGCATACATTAATATTATTAATAACATCTATGAAAATGCAAGTGCAAAGATTCGGCTGTTTGAAAATACAACACACATAAAAATTGGAAAGGGAGTGAGACAAGGTGACACCATATCTCCGAAGCTCTTTAATGCCACATTGGAGGGCGTTTTTCAGTCGCTGAGCTGGGAAAACAAGGTGATAAAGATTAATGGAGATTATCTAACCCACCTTTGTTTTGCTGATGACGTAGTCATTTTTGCAACTACCCCATCAGAGCTGCAGAGTATGATCCAGGAACTGGCTGACAAGAGTAAAGAAGTGGGATTAAAAATGAACTTTCAGAAGACCAAAGTGATGTTCAATGCTTTTACAAGAAATGAAGATTTATCGATTGATGGAGAAAAGCTGGAGATAACAGACACGTACATTTATCTTGGACAGCAGATATCAAGTGAGGGTCACATTGATGAAGAAATTAATCGGCGTACAAAACTTGCCTGGAGAGCTTTTGGAAGAAACAGCATAATTTTCAAGAGCAATATGCCATTACGTCTTAAAAGAAAAGTGTTTGATCAATGCATCCTTCCAGTGCTTACGTATGGTGCAGAGACGTGGACCTTAACTAAAAGAGACATACAAAGGCTGCAGACAACTCAGAGTAGCATGGAGAGGTGACTGCTTGGTGTAACCAGGAGAGATAAGAAGAGGAACTTGTGGATCCGAAAAATGACAAGAGTGGAAGACATCATGATCAGAGTTAAATCCCTGAAATGGCATTGGGCTGGACATACTGCCAGAAGAACAGACCATCGATGGACAGCCGAAATTTTAGATTGGATTCCAAGGGACAGGAAAAGACCCAGAAGAAGACCACATGGAAGATGGGTGGATGAAATTCGAAAGTATGCGGGAGTGACATGGAGGAGACTGGCACAAGACAGACCGTTGTGGAAGAAACTTGGGGAGACCTTCGTCCAGCAGTGGATTGATAATGGATGATGATGATGATGATATACACACGGATGTAAGGTCAGGTGATGTGCAATATACTACAGCCTCTCCTTGACAAATGTCAACCCCGCCTTTTCGTGGTGCATCCTGTTCCCACTAAAGGAGTTCTGACGACCACCAAATAGCGGTATAACTATATCATCGGGATTAGAGGAAATGTTATCCCACACTCACCAACCCGCTTGGCCGGCATGGCGAGTTATGGCCAAACCCTTCCAAAATGACTCCACAACTTAAATCTTGGCCCTCAGTCTCCGGCAGCTGGAACGTAGCAGGCCGAGGCAGCGACTAGTGAGACATGAAGGCAGAGGGTGCTAAGAATCACCGGAGGAACGGACTAGGCTGCCATCCGATGCTGACCTTGGCTACATATAACGGACGCTCCCTATCTTCTGATTCAAGGCTCCTTGAATTGGAAGAACTACAAAGGATCAAGTGGGACATCGTCGGGCTAAGTGAGGTAAGGAGAAAAGGAGAAGATCTCATTGAACTGAAAAGTGGACATCTCTTCTACTATCGTGGGACTGATACTGGTTGAAAGTTCCTCTGACAGAGCTGCACAACTCGTTATCCAACTCTCGAGAAGATACCAGGCTCAGATTATTCAAGCTTATGCACCCACTACAAGTAATCCTGAAGAAGAAATAGAAAAATTTTAAGAGGAAATTCGTCATCTAAACAATAAAGGCAAGCAGCACGTAAAGATAATTATGGGAGATTCAATGCAAAAATAGGGCAACGACCACAGAATGAAACTTCAGTAGGTAAATTCGGTCACGGCAACAGAAACCAGCGTGGAAATACTCTCGTAGAGTCTGCAGAGGCAGAAGGATTTTCCATCATGAACTCCTTTTTCAAGAAAAAACTGCATAGGAAATGGACATGGAGGCATCCCAATGGATTGACAAGTGATATTGATTTTATTATGTGTAACAAGAAATTTGTCATGGAAGACTGCAGTGTGCTAAACAAGTTCAATGCAGGTAGCGACCATGGTAAGATGTACCTGAATGCTAAACTCTAGCAAGGCAAGCTCATAAAACAAAGTGTATTGATGTGACCAACCTTAAAAAACATCATACCTTCATATTGGAACTGAAGAACAGATTCTCTGCTTTAGAAGGCCTAACATCGGAAGAAGTGGATATTTCTGAAGTTAACAGAATACTAACCAAGGCTCTTATGGAAACAGCAACAGAAATTAGCTGGTACTAAGAACAAGTTGCATGTGAACATATTATCAGGAAAAGCCAAAATTCTGATGCAAAAAAGAAGAGAGATGAGGACAACTAAAGGAAGATGTGACTTCCAAAGTGGAATATATAGAGCTATGCAAGACTGTACAAAAAACTACCACTGAAGTTGTAAGAAAATTCAACTGTGAACCAGTGAGGAAAGCAATTGAAAACAACCAAAGCCTAAAAAGAGAACAAAGGGACATTTGAGTAAGGGAAGAAAACAGATTATGGCTCTGAGAAAAGAAGATGGTTCTGTAACAAGAAATAGAGGTGAAATTTTGACAAGAGTGAAAGATTTCTACTCAAAACTATATGAAAGGGATGATACATACAGGGGTGCAGAACATTTTCAGGGCCCAATATTTCCCCAGAATGCAATTTTTTTCTGTCCGAAATTTCCCCCAAAACTGTAGCGGACTTTCATACAAGTTTAAGCGAGTATTAGATCTATATGTTGATAATTAAGAACTAATCCTTAAAAGCCTATTACTTAAAAATTTGAAGAAAAAACAAACTAATATTTTAGATTCAAAATGTCCGATACATTTTTGGGCGGTAGGAGAAAACAGTGGTGGGGCCGAGAGGCTGAAAAATAAACAGCTGAAAAAAATTCTGCAATTAACTATAATTTATTTCATTCTAGCATTTCAGGCTTATAATTGTGCCAGATAATTTTACTGAATGAAATTTAAATTAGACTTAAATCCTTTGAAAAATGCATGGGTCATTCGCTTTAAAATGTGCGGAACCCCTAATAATTTTTCAGATCGGCGCCTACGACACATAAGCTGCCATTAGTTTCGGAAAAATTTTATTAGCACGACTAGTGGTTGCGCCATACTTATTACTCGTGCCACACTGTCTATGCCTTGGCATTAGTAAAGTCGTTTGGGTTCGGTGAATCATATGCCAGCGCCCAGTCTGCAGAACGTCACTGTGCTCATAACCTCTTGTATTTATAACGACATGGCATTTTTCAAAATGATTACCGGATTACCGTGCGGTAAATTACTCTTATCTTTCGCGTTATACTCGTTGTTCATAAGTCAATTTTTTGTTTTATTATTATTATTATTATTATTATTACTACTACTACTATTATTATCTACCCGCGGACAAAAATTTCCCCAGAGCTGCCTTAATTTCCCCCGAACCTCGTTCGCGAGTTTGGACAAATTCTGCACCCCTGGATACATGTACTCCAGACATTACAAAAGGTACCAGAGTTCTTCCAGTCCTCCCAGCAGAAGTTACACATGCAATCAAGAACATGAAATGGGGAAAGCTCCAGGAGAAGATGGAATTACAGTAGACATCATACAAGAAGTGGAAAAATTGAAACAGTACTCGCCCAAGTTTTCACTCGATGCCTTAATGAAGGGAAGATTCCTGAGGATTGGAACAATGCTACAAAATAATCCTGCTACATAAAAAAGTGACATTGAGGATCTCAGGAACTACAGACCTATCAGCCTCCTATCAGTGGTTTATAAAATCTTCACTAAAGTTCCTTCCCAACGTTTGAAGGTGACAATGGACATGGCTCAACCAAGAGAACAAGCAGGATTCCTGAGTGGCTACAGCACTATAGATAATATCCACATACTGAGAGAACTAATTGAAAGAGTGAGGGAATATGAACTTCCATTATGCATTGCTTTTATGGACTAGGAAAAGACATTTGATTCGGTGAAACCATCAGCAGTTACAATGGCTTTGAAATCCTGCAGTACTGAAGATGCATACATTAATATTATTCATAACATCTATGAAAATGCAAAGATTTGGCTATTTGAGAATACACCACTCATAAAGATTGGAAAGGGAGTGAGACAAGGTGAAACTATATCTCCCAAACTCTTTAATGCCACATTGGAAAATATCTTTCAATCACTGAACTGGGAGAACAAAGGGATAAAGATTAATGGAGATTATCTAACTCACCTTCGATTTGCTGATGACGCAGTCATTTTTGCAACTACCCCATCAGAGCTGAAGAGTATGATCCAGGAACTTGCTGACAAGAGTAAAGAAGAGGGATAAAAAAATTAACATTCAGAAAACAGAAGTGATGTACAATACTTTTACAAGAAATGAAGATTTATCGATTGATGGAGAAAAATTATATTTATTCATCAAATATTTCTATTTGTCGAATTTATTACGTGGTTATGATTTATTTTATTTATATGCCAACAAACTTGTCATATCATTCACTGTTTCTCACGTTATCATAAAATAAATTGATATCATATAATTGATGTTATTATTTTCATAAATTGAGTATGTTTCCCATGCTCAATTTTATGATAACGTGAGAAACAGTGAATGATATGACAACAAGTTTGTTGACATATAAATAAAATAACAAAAATGAAGAAAAGCTGGAGATAACAGACAAGTACGTTTTATCTTGGACAGCAGAAATCAAGAGAGGGTCACATTTATGAAGAAATTAATCGGCATATAAAACTTGCCTGGAGAGCATTTGGAAGAAACAGTATAATTTTCAAGAGCAATATGCAGGGGGAGAAATTTCGAGATCAAATGCACTCGCCAAAAAATAGACCCACTCGCCGCTCCTTAGCGTATACCTGCGAACTTTCAGAAACCGAAATATATAAAAAAATTAATCGATATATTCGATGAAATTACTTGTCGCGCGTATTGATTAAATATATCGAACATATCAATTAAAAAACGATATGTTAATGATATAATATGACTACAGATATTTGAATTTTTCGGTACGTTTATTTCGATTAAAATACAATCTATACATAATTTCTCATTACTATGCTATCATTTTGATCTATAAAGAGGTAAAAACTTATTTTTATGGAAGTCTCACCCTTTGACCCTCGAAATCCAATAGGATTGTATCCCACGCCGTCACGGAACTAACTAAAATGTTTTCAAAAACGAACCATTTTAATACTAGGTTTATGTTATGGAGTGACGGACAACAAGACAGTCAAATGAAATAAATGAGTGACTGAGGGACACTAATTGGTAAATAATGCTCAACTAAAAACGAAGTGAACATTTTGCGTGAATCGCATCCAGTTCATAATCACTTTTAACAAAGGAAGTTAATTTCATATTTTCCCCCACAGTCGACATTAGATTTATGCGTGGCACTAGAAATATGATTAAGTAATATCATTCCACCACGCGAAATGCTGAAATTACATCGACACGTAGTGCAAAATACGTATTTTTCATTTTTTGAAGATTTTGCAATATACGGGAATTTCGCAGAATTCGCATCACGGAATGTTTGATAGTTTATAATACCCCCCCCTCCTTCTTACATTGCTGCAAATAGCGAAAAGAAATGCAACTGAAACTGCTATTGTAAAACAACAACAGCTTAAAGAGATGCAATTTGCAGAGGAAAAAATACCGACTACCGAGTTATCTGATTGAGCTGGTCAACTAGGAAAGCAGAGATCAACTGAAAGTTGTTATCAAGAAATAAAGGTTTCAATTTACTTCCGATATTGGAGGTTAATTATTTAACGTGCATTAATGCATTTGCATTTTTGAACTTCACTTTTAGTTGGTAAAGTTCGATGAACACTTACCGCACGTGGGGCTTGGCTTTCAATCCATATTTCCGTTACGTGGATGCGGCACGGGATTTTCATTTGGCCACGGGTCTGCTTCTTCTTTTTTTTTTCTCCGTTGGAATTTATTTTGTCTCATCACCAAATGAGTTTTTCCTTTGCTGCATCCTCATTTACTTCAATATTTATTCATACCCGAGTACTTTCGGTACTACTACTATACCGTCTTCGAGGGGACATTTTGCTCCAACTAGCACGGACCGTGTCAGCTGGGCATTTCGGTGGTTCTCGCGGGCTGCTTCTGTCATCTGCTATCGCTTCTTCTTGGGCGTTGTGGCGCCATCTCTTGTTGGTCAGTGATCTCCTTTTTCGAACTTTTTCTTTTTTTTGCTCAATTTTAATTAAATTTCTCCAGCTGTTTCTCAAATTATTAGGGTCATTGTGGTTGGACAAAAGTTTGCAACCACAATGACCCTAATAATTTGAGAAACAGCTGGAGAAATTTAATTAAAATTGAGCAAAAAAAGAAAAAGTTCGAAAAGGAGATCACTGACCAACAAGAGATGGCGCCACAACGCCCAAGAAGAAGCGATAGCAGATGACAGAAGCAGCCCGCGAGAACCACCGAAATGCCCAGCTGACACGGTCCGTGCTAGTTGGAGCAAAATGTCCCCTCGAAGACGGTATAGTAGTAGTACCGAAAGTACTGGGTATGAATAAATATTGAAGTAAATGAGGATGCAGCAAAGGAAAAACTCATTTGGTGATGAGACAAAATAAATTCCAACGGAGAAAAAAAAAAAAAAAAGAAGAAGCAGACCCGTGGCCAAATGAAAAATCCCGTGCCGCATCCACGTAACGGAAATATGGATTGAAAGCCAAGCCCCACGTGCGGTAAGTGTTCATCGAACTTTACCAACTAAAAGTGAAGTTCAAAAATGCAAAAGAAATAAAGGTTTAGATTTTAGTTACGAACATCATACGACGATTTAGTATGGACCCCCGACATACTAATTTTGTTGAATCCAGCGAAGACATCATGCAAATTATCATACGGACAGACAAATCTGGAACATATTACAATCTACGGTTTTCCAATCTACGATTGGAAAACCGTAGATTGCAGCAATGTAAGCATAGAAAACTTACTGACTAAAGGACCAGCAAAATAAATCATTGCTGGAGAAGCACTGGGTCGAATGAGCATTGGATTTATTTATTTATTTAATTTCCTATAATACTGAATTCTTTCGTTAGTTATTGCCAGAGAAGTTACGAAACCATGCCCCAAAATGGATTTTTAATTTCACAAAACTGGCAGCTTTTGTTTAATTTCGACATGTTGGGTATCGATCTGGACTTAAAAATTCCACAGATTTAAAATCCGCTTGAATTATTTTTCTACGATAATTACGCTCTGAGATAGCATTTCGAACTCGGAGTAATAAAAACGTGTTCCAATGGAGGATGCCCGCCCATCTGTCAACACGTCGAGAAATAAACAAGCCCAGCTGCTGCTGTTTACATACCGTTTACGCGCTGTGCAAGTTCTTTAACGTTTGAAACAACCCAAAACAACATGTGGGAAAACTGCAGACAAATGTTTCCAAGTAGCTAAGAAGTTTATTTTTAACTTACATTTGTGCTTCAATTTAAATTGATTATGTTAAATAAAAAGTCTTAATGCTGGGTGCAAAATCATCAGAAAAAAATCTGGAAGGATCAAAGCTGTAAAATTAACACTCTGCCGGTAAAGCAAGTTGCATTTCCGTAAATTTTACCAGTAAATCAAAACCTGGCAGCTATTTTAGCATTTCGAACCCTTGACCACCAAACGACAGATAGCATTGGTTTACGTAATTATACATGCATGGTTTCATAAGAATAATCCAATAATATACATCACTTTCAATTTTTTTTAAGGATTCCACCAATTCAGAAAGAACTTTGATAGCTCACAATGCGTGAAGGCTTTGCAAAGGTTGTGATCTCCACTCAAAGATCATGACGTCACATGAAAGAATGCTGCTAGGGAAAAAGAACAGCATTTTACATACCGTATATACTCGCGTATAAACCCAGCCCCCTAGTCCTTTTTTTTTTTTTTTTATTTGATTGATTGGAGGTTTAACGACCACCGTGAGCAACTCAATGGGCTATATAAGCAATCGCCCGTCCCTAATTTAGGGTCACTGGTAGAAATCAACAACTAGAAATTGGCAAAAAAACGGGACCTGCATATAAGCAGACACTTTCACTTAAGAAAAGAAAAAAAAAAGAATTTCTTCCAAAAACTTTCGGCTTTTACGCGAGTACATATGGTATTTATAATAAAATTTTAAGGTTTTGCCGAAGTGTTAATTTAGTCATATTGGGAGCAAATGTTGCCGTATGTGCCGCACACGCGTTAACAGCTGTAGCCCTATTAAACTGGGGACGCGTAGAAAACAGTCATTTTATGAGCCGCTCCCTAAAGTTAAACCATTTGGTTACATAGGATAGAAATACTGTGTTTAAATTCACATTTTTATCCTACTATAATTTTTTATTATTCATTCAAGTCTTCCAAATATTTTTTCTATTAGGTAAACATTTCATGAATTGAAAATCCTCCGATCAACCGTTGACAGTGAGCAGTTTTCTTAGAAAATTAGTATCTACAGTGATTCACACTTTTTTTAACAGTAAAATACTTAAAAAAATTGTTTTCGCAAAGAAAAAACACTGCTCTTCCCAGTTTCTAAAAATACAATTAAAATATTGCATATTTTTATTTTTTTTCCCCGTAAACAAAGTTTAGAGGTTATGTCTTTGCTATTAAAAGTAAAGAAAAAAAATGCAGTGCCGAAGACCCGGTGTTTTGTGTTTCCGCGCACTGCTTAAAAGTTCGTTCTAGTAGCTCAATTGCGGATGTCATAAATCTGAGGGAAGCTTGTTTATTTTTTGCTTTTCTTTCTTTGTTTGAGGGACTGTCTCTGCTGTGGCCTGCCTGCATCTCTTGACGGGATTCAACCCCACCCACCCCACTGGTCGAAGTTAATTCGAGTGAGTCAGTTCCCAGTAGCGGTACATAAACAAGCCTGCAGCGTGATCTTTACAGACTTCAAGCGAACAATACGAGCACCGAGAACCCGGCAGTTTATGGAAGCGAAAAAAAAAAATGCTTTGAAAAGGTTTACTCATCAGTGTGGAAATTCCAGAGGGGGGAAAAAAGTAATTACAAAAACAAATTCAGCATATCAGTAGCACCACATACGTGCCCATATTAAAAAAAAAAAAAAAAAAAAAAAAAAACTTTTATTATCGTTATAGCCGTGGCTATTAACAACGAAATTGCGGTAATTCAATGAGAAAAGTTTTACTCGCCAATGACAATTCTTCACTCGCCAATGGCGAGATGGCGACCGGAAATTCCGTGCCCTGAATATGTCATTATGTTTTAAAAGAAAAGTGTTTGATCAATGCATCCTTCCAGTGCTTACATATGGTGCAGAGATGTGGACCTTAACTAAGAGATACAAAAACTGCAGACAACTCAAAGCAGCATGGAGAGATGCAGGCTTGGTGTAACCAGGAGAGATAAAAAGAGGAACTCGTGGATCAGAAAAATGACAAGAGTGGAAGACATCATGACCAGAGTAAAATCCCTGAAATGGCAATGGGCTGGACATATTGTCAGAAGGACAGACCATCGATGGACAGCTGAAATTTTAAACTGGATTCCAAGGGACAGAAAAAGACCCAGAAGAAGACCACATGGGAAATGGGTGGATGAAATTCGAAAGTATGCGGGAGTAACATGGAAGAGGCTGGCATAAGACAGACCGTTGTGGAAGAAACTTGGGGAGACCTTTGTCCAGCAGTGGATTGATAATGGTTGACAATGATGATGATATATATACATGTGTGTGTGTGTGTGTGTGTGTGTGTGTGTGTGTGTGTGTGTGTGTGTTACCTAAACCATTAACTGCAAAATAAAATTCCAACTTACACAACTTACAAGAAAGAAACTTCAGAGAATAGTAATTATTGTAATGCATGCTCCTTGTGACTCAGAACCTTCTGATAGGAAGGAAGATTTCTCAAATGAGCTAAAAGCTGTTTTGAGCCAGTTGGAGCTAAAAAAAAAATGGGATTTCTGATAATGTTCTGGGTAAGTTTAATGATCCTTGTGTGAATGATAATTGAGAATGGGTTGTGTGTGTGTGTGTGTGTGTGTGTGTGTAGCTAATATATCTTTCAACCATAAGTATTTTCAGATATACACTAGGGAAAATCATGCTGTGGGACAAACGTGTAATAGATTTTATTGTTTACGATCAATGTCTGAAACACTTAGTTGTTGACATTCATGTGATGAGAGATGCAGATGTTTGCTCTGATCATTATTTGTTAAGTCTCACGAGTGAAACAATGTTCGTTGGAGAAAGAGGAATAGGAAGAAGCTTAGGATGGAAAGAATAAAGGTTGAAAGGCCGCCTGAAGAATATCAGCGTTATTCTATTTACTCAGAGAATGACTGAAGTTTTTGTAGTCATTTGAGGGGGATGTAGAAAAGAAAAAGACATTTGTTTAAAAAACTGTGTTGCCACTGCTGCTGAAGAGGTCTGTGGTACAGCAATGGTGGGTAACATTAAAGGTGATGCTTAGTGGAACAGCGAGAGTCAAGAAGCAGTAAACAGAAAGAAGGAAGCATATTTGGGGATGTTGCAAAGTAGAGTTTCTGAGGATGAATAATGGTGTAATAAGTGTGAGGCAGCTAAGCTGGTTTGCCAGAGTAAGGCAAAAGATAGCTGAAGGAAAAGGTGGAAAGGCATGAATTGGCTTTTTAGAAAGATAGAAAAACTTTCTGCAAGTACAAGAGACATTGCAAAAATAGAGGAAATAAAATTCTAAAGTTGTGTGAAGAATAGAATTGGAGACATAATATGGAAGCCCAATGAGTTAAGTGAAAGATGGGGTGAATAATTCTGCGAGTTATTAGATCATGAAAGCAAAGGCAAGTTTGAGGTTGAAGCCTGTGATGTCATAGTGAGTGATGGGAGGCAGGAGGGATCTCATGACAAGAGGTGTGTAAAGATCTAAAATCTCTTCAGAATGATAATGCTCTGGGAGTAGATGGCATAACTGCAGAGATGTTGAAATATGGTGGTGACTCTGTAATCGACTGGCTAACTGAAATTTGTCAGTTGGCTGGGAGTTAGGAATGGTTCCTCAGGATTGGAGGGAAAATGGAAAAAGGTGATCGGAGTGAATGCAAGAACTATTGTGGTATCTGCTTGCTAAGTGTACCAGGGTAAGTGTTTGAAAAGGTTGCTATGGATAAAGTATGAGGTCTTACATAAAAAAAAATGTGAGATGTTCAGAGTGGTTTTATGCCTGGTAAAGGCTGCACTAACCAAATTCTTGCATTATGCATGCTGATCGAAGCATCTGTCTGTTGGTAAGGAAGTTTTTGTTGCCTTCATAGATTTAGCGAAAGCTTATGACAAAGTAAATTGGATACTTCTGTGGAAGGTATTGAATAAATATGGTAATACTGGGAATCTACTTATTGTGTTAAGGCCACGTATGCTGGCAGTACAGCATGTGAATGAGTGAATGGTGGTGTGTCGAAATGGTTTTCTGTTAGTACAAGAGTCAGTCAAGGTTGTGTAATGTCACCATGACTGTTTAATATACTGTATTTATGAATGCATGCATGCATGATGCCAAAATAGATAATAGTGGCGATATCTGTGTGTGGTGATTGCTGTATGCTGATTACACAGTCCTGTTGGCCATGAGCAAAAGTGAGTTGCAGAGTATGTTGTCCCGAATGTACGAAATTCAAACCCAGTATCAATAAGGGAAAAACCATTATGGTTTTTGAGTGAGGAACTGTTAGCATTGAATAAAAGATAAGTCTAAATGGCACAGTGATTAACTCAGTGAACGTCTCTGTATATTTGGGAAGCATGTTTGACAGAGAGAACAAATTAGATGGCGAAATTAGTAGGAGAGTGAACTCTTCATTAAAAGTCATAGCTGCCTTAGGATTTCACAGGAATGATGGATTCTAAAGAAAGTCTCAAATGGTTGTGTATGAAAGTGTAATTGTGGTTTGGCCATGTTGAAAGAATGAGTGATGAGATGCTTACCAAGATTTTTTCAGCCCAAATGGCAGGAAAGAGGGTTGAAGAAGGCTCAGGAAATCTTAGGACTAGATTCAGGAGTATCTTCATAGGAAAAAGATTATATGTGTGAAGTACAAAAGGACTTGTGTGTGTCATATGGATGTCAGTGAAGCTCGAGCTGTGTGTTAAGATCGCTGTAAAGGGAGACGTTTGATAAGGCAACAGTAAATTTTAGTTCCAGCAGTTAAATATTTATTTGGTGGTTTGTCTTTCCTTGAGGAGGCAACCTCTGAATCTCAGATAGCAGCTTAGTGATATGTATGAAGTAGAAAAACATTGGGTGTCAGGGTACTTGGGATTTGACCAGCCTTGCTTAAAATGAGAGGCAGGCAGGCAGGCAGGCAGGCAGGCGTGCGTGCGTGTGTGTGTGTGTGTTCCGAGACTAAAATGTTTACTTTTAGTACAAAAGTTTCATTGAAAATAATAAAACTTCTAAACATTGTTTACAATATATTAAAAAAAAAGCAATAGCAATCCATATTTAAGATAACAAGAATCAGAATAATGATTGGTTGATAGAATACAGAATTACACATTTAAAAGTAGTGAATTTACCTCTTAATGATTGATGATGTTTCAGCAATCTATGTTGCATATAATAATCATTGTTCAAATTTGTATCAGTTTTTGTATGCATCAGAATTATTTTTTCCCACAGCATTTCGCTAAATTTTGCATGCTAAAATAAAATTTAAATTTATCATAATGGGAAATTGGATAATGATGCTCGTTCTTGTAGAGATTATGAATTTTTGTCTTTTACTTGGCACTTTAAGTGATAAATGCAGAAATGTCTTATTGCTTGGTGAAATAGAACAAATGTCTTATTGCTTGGTGAAATAAAACAAATGTCTTATTGCTTGCCAAAATACAATGAAGAAATGAGTTACCCTCAGTATGGTACTCATATTATGTGTTCAGGTAACAGTGACATGCGCTGCTCCTCATTCGTGACCATCAGTAGACGGATACCATAAATTATGTACAGGCTGGGTGCCACGTGTTCCATTATGATTGCATGCAATATATTGATGCTGATATTCATTTCCACTGCAAGAGAACAAGTGTTTCGCCTTCTGTTCTAGCACAAAGCATTCTCTATTTTTGCAACGTTTGCTAAATAGGCAATAACAGGCGCCTGCCCTAGCCATGGCATGTCTGCTATTCACTCCCTTCCATTTCAAAACATGCAGAATTAATCACCAACGTTGTCCTTGATACACATATCTCACATTAGATAAGCATTCATCTGTAAATTTAAGCAGGCTGACAATCTTCTGCTCCAAGAAATTGAATAACTGGTCTGTGATCTTGTTTGGGTGGATTTGCCATCTGGTAATGTCATTTCCAACTTACACTTGCTTATGAGCTATCAGTTACTGAAATCTCAGAAACTGCACTTTGACACCTGACAGCCTCACATTTTGCTTCAGAAGGTGACCATTACGCAGTACTGCAAATGGGTTTCATTTACACATGCCTTACAGAAGGACAGATAGAACCGACTAGTGCAATCAAGTCAGTTTCTGTAAGCATTAAGAAGGCAAAGCAGATTACAAATATCTTGATTCCTTCCCTGTGCATTCTTTGGTTACTACTATTTTCATTTCAATAGGTATTTTGTTAGTGGAAAGAGGATACAGCCAGAAGGCTCTAGTTAAGAACTGAATTCTGATCGAAAAGATGGAGTCTTTCCTGGGGGTGGGAGGTAATGAACATAAGCAATGCTTAAGGCTACAAGCAGTTTGTACATCTCTAATTTGGGGCCACTGGTTCCAGGAAGGGAGATAACCAGCACCATGGGTCCAATACACCACCAATGATTCATCTGGCATTCAAACCAAGACACAGATTGGACAACTAGCCAGAAACCTATAGCTTCTAACCAGTTAGCTACAGCAGCCGGGGGAGGGAGTGGTGTCACTGAGAATAGTAATACTTCCCCATCCATTAGTAGTCACCCTTCAGTTCTTTCAGGAAGAATTTAAGAAGAGTTGACACACCAAGTTCATTAGCTCACAGAAGTTCTTTCACCCCTTGAAGCAGAAAATAATATATAATCTTGCAGAGCCATAGTTCTTCTTCAGGCATGGGTGAACTTTTAAGTACCAATGTATCATGCACTACACAGTTTTGAATTGTAGCAACTTAACACCCCCTTCCCCCATTCCCTGCACACACAATGACGAGGAAAAAAATCTCACCTCCTTTTTCACTATCATAGTGAGAAGCATCAAACTGAGCATCCTCACTGGGTAGTTGAACACTTGCAATCAGTAGGTGATTCTGTTCATCGGAGCTGAAAATTTAATTATTCCAATGAATTAATAAAAAGTGTTGAAAACTGCAACCAGAAAACAAAAATTCACCAAAATTCCAAAATTTAAAAAATGAAAATGTTTAATGGTTTTTAATCATATCTACAAGCACAAAGACTTTCTTCCACATTATGATACAAACATCAAATAGTTTGAAATAAACTTATGATACACAACAACTGCTACCAACTTAAGAGCCTATGCTGAAATTGTTTAACAAAGTAGTGTGTAGGTTTGAGTAAAGTAATAAAGGTGCATCAAAACAGCCTGACTGTTTGATGTCTCAGAAAAACATCAATGCATCTAACATTTCATAACTATCTCAATTACTTTTGCTGAAAAAGAGCAGAGTTCAAAATCGGATCATTCCATGCCAAATCAAACAAAAAATTTCAATATTCAACCTGACCATCTCAGATTTCAATGAAACCTTCAGGGATCATTCTCCCTAATGATATAAATGAGAAAATATTTTAATGGTTTTTTTCATCTCATTGGGTTTTCTTGTAATTAATTTTTAAAATTTTGAAAAACCATCATTTTTTGGCTTGCATAAACATTTCCAATCTTGAATTTCTCAAGTTCTATAATGCCTAGAGAGTTGTTTGACCCCTCATTTTAAAGAGAATTTCACAAGTTTTAATTTGATATGCAACTTGACTATGCTTGGTGAAAAAAAAATTAAATATAAAAAAAAAAATTTAAGATAGCGTTTAAAATTTTTGAAAAAAAAAGTTTTTTGCAATATTATAAGCTTTAAATGCTGAAACTTTTAGAGTGGGATCTCAATGGGATCAGGAGCTATGTCA
This sequence comes from Macrothele yani, assembly GCA_039090855.1. Classification (NCBI taxonomy): domain Eukaryota; kingdom Metazoa; phylum Arthropoda; class Arachnida; order Araneae; family Macrothelidae; genus Macrothele; species Macrothele yani. The sequence goes on from CM076989.1 coordinate 13,550,772, forward strand.
AAAAACTTAAAGTTACTGTACAAGTAATAATGGATTATAATTCTCGTTTTAGTGTGTTTACATGATAACAGACACTGAGTTTTAAAATCTACATAATACATCATACTAATACATAGTCAAACATAAAACAAGGAAAGGATAGTCCCAACAGGCTAAAAAGTTTTACCTGGCAAAATTAATTGGCATTCTGATGTATTGTGCAAACGCACACAGAATGTGTCCCACTGGACCCAGGAAGAACACAATGCTTGGGACGAAGGTCACAAAATTTAGAATTTCCAATTCTCTGATCGCGGTAACGCTCCTTAAATAGTACATATGATTCTTTTAATGTACTTAGAATTAAATACTTTTGAACATGTAAACATTTGCCATCTTTTTTGACTGAAACAAAGTATTTTTTACCAGGCATTTGACGACTAAACTCATAATTTTGATAGAATTCTTTGACTAGGGTTACCGTTGCAGGGTCCAACGTTTTTCCAGGCTTTGGGTCAGGGGATGACATTATACCTTTTTCATTTAACACTGTTTTTGCCTTTCTAGCAGTAAAATTAGACACTCCAAATTCAGTTTCAATTTTTTTTTAGAGTTCAGCTTTTGGGAGGTGTAGTTAGAACCTGCATTCTAACACTTTTGTCTGTAGTAGCATTGAACTTTTCTTTCAATTGATTAATAATTTCATTGCCATAATTTTTTGCAGCGTCAGATTCAGTGGTACCTGGATTTAAATTAAGTACTTTCGTTCGAAAAGCTTAGTAACTTTTTTAATCTTTGCTTCTGGGTATTTTTTTTTTTTCAATCAAACATTTTCTTTTAATAGGTGTTTCTTCTATAGTAGTCAGACTTTTGTTCAAAGCTTCAATTGCCTCGTTTTTCTCTGGAGTTAATGTATTTTGAACTGGTACTTCAGGAACATTCAAATGGTCTTGTGATTCTGAGCTGTCTGAATGCAAGTCTTGCTCAGTTAAAATCTCTGGAAGCTTTAGTAAAGCTTTACAACACCCATCCCATATCTTGTCACCTTCATGTAAATTGGCATTATGTCTCAAAATATTTTCATTTACAGATCTCAATTGTTTCTTATAATAATTATGACTAGGTTTCTGAAATGGGTTACAACAATATACAAAAAAAAAAAAAAAATGCTTTGATGTACTGGGTTCACCCATATTGTCACAGAGTCCTAATAATAGAGTAGAGTTAAAATTATAAATAACAATACAAGTCAAATTGTCTGAAACAATAAAAAAAATATCTTATATAATAATTGGCCTTTAATTAAGACTAAATAGAACTGACTGTACTTTTGAACTGGAGAGAGGCCTAGTTGTTCCAAACAAAGATGTCAAAAATGATTAAACTTATTACTTAAATACATAACACTGAAAAAAAAACTATTAACTTATAAAAATCATATTTTGATGTGAAACACTTTAAGTAACACTGCCAACAACTAACTGTTCACTCACTGAGATCTTAGAGAAAAACTAAGCAAAAGTTGAGCTAGAGTGGGCATGAGTCACACTCCTGCAAGAACATGAATCAGACAAGTCTGTACAGGCTTGTGACAGAACACCTGTGATTAGCAGACTATTTACTCACATGCTATCCCTAATTTGTCTGTAGGTTTAGTAAATCATTATCTGTAATAGACCCTAATGTAAATTGGTTACCTTATAGCCAATGTATTTTATTTATATTTTTCCTTACAAAAGTTAAAGGTAGCAATGTAGCTCTAACTGGTATTTAAAACAATACCATTGGTACCATAACTCCTGATCCCATTGAGATCCCACTCTAAAAGTTTCAGGATTTAAAGCTTATAATATTACAAAACACATTTTTTTTTTCAAAATTTCTAGAAAACACTCAAAAATTAAAAAAAAAATTATATATATATATATATATATATATGGGATGTAAGGTCAGGTGATGCGTAACATCACAGCCTCTCCTTGACAAATGTCAACCCCGCCTTCTCGTGGTACATCCTGTTCCCACTAAAGGGGCTCTGACGACCGCCAATAGCGGTATAACTATATCATCGGGATTAGAGGAAATGCTGTCCCACACTCACCAACCCGCTTGGCCAGCGTGGTGAGTTATGGCCAAACCCCTCCAAAATGATTCCACAACTTAAATCTTGGCCCTCAGTCTCCGGCAGCTGGAATGTACCTGGCCAAGGCAGCGGCCAGTGCGACATGAAGGCAGAGGGTGCTAAGAATCCCCGGAGGACCGGACTAGGCTGCCATCTGATGCTGACCTTGGCTACTTACAATAGACGCTCCCTATCTTCTGATTCAAGGCTTCTTGAATTGGAAGAGGAACTACAAAGGATCAAGTGGGACATCGTGGGGCTAAGTGAGGTAAGGAGAAAAGGAGAAGATCTCATCGAACTGAAAAGTGGACATCTCTTCTACTATCGTGGGACAGATACTGGCAGAACTAGTGGTGTTGGATTTATAATAAACAAGAAACTGAAGGATAAAGTTGTAGAAGTTGAAAGTTCCTCTGACAGAGCTGCACGACTTGTTATCCAACTCTCGAAAAGATACCAGGCTCAGATTATTCAAACTTATGCACCCACCACAAGTCATGCTGAAGAAGAAATTGAAGAATTTTATGAGGAAATTTGTCATCTAAATAATAAAGATAAGCAGCACTTGAAAATAATTATGGGAGATTTCAATGCAAAAATAGGGCAACGGCAACAGAATGAAACTTCAGTAGGCAAATTCGGTCACGGCAACAGAAACCAGCGTGGAAATACTCTCGTTGAGTTTGCAGAGGCAGAAGGGTTTTTCATCTTGAACTCCTTCTTCAAGAAAAAGCCACACAGGAAATGGACATGGAGACATCCAAATGGGACGACAAGTGAAATTGATTTTATTATGTGTAACAAAAAATTCGTCATAGAAGACTGCAGTGTGCTAAACAAGTTCAACACAGGTAGTGACCATAGATTGGTGAGATGCAAGATGCACCTCAACACTAAACTTGAACGTGGCAAGCTCATAAGACAAACAAAATCTATTGACATAACCAACCTTAAAAAACACCATAATACCTTCAAGTTGGAACTGAAGAACAGGTTCTCTGCTTTAGAAGGCCTAACATCGGAAGAAGTGGACATCTCTGAAGTTAACAGAAAAGTAACCAAAGCTCTTATGGAAACAGCAACAAAATTAGCTGGGTCTAAGAACAAGTTGCATGTGAACAAATTATCAGGAAAAACCAAAATGTTGATGCAAAAAAGAAGAGAGATGAGGACAACTAAAGAAGATGTGACTTCCAAAGTGGAATATATAGAGCTATGCAAGACAGTAAGAAAAAGTATCACTGAAGACTTAAGGAAATTCAACTGTGAACTAGTGAGGAAAGCAATTGAAAACAACCAAAGCCTAAAGATAGCAAAGGGACATCTCAGTAAGGGAAGAAAACAGATTATGGCACTGAGAAAAGATGGTTCTGTAACAAGAAATAGGGGCGAAATTTTGACAAGAGTGAAAGATTTCTACTCCAAATTATATGAAAGGGATGATATATGCACTCCAGACATCATGAAAGATACCAGTACCAGAGTTCCTCCAGTCCTTCCAGCAGAAGTTGCACATGCAATCAAGAACATGAAGCGAGGAAAAGCTCCAGGAGAATATGGAATTACTGTAGACATCATACAAGAAGCAAGTGGAGAAATCGAAACAGTACTCGCCCAAATTTTCACTCGATGCCTTAATGAAGGAAAGATTCCTGAGGATTGGAACACCGCTACAATGATCCTGCTACATAAGAAAGGTGACATTGAGGATCTCGGAAACTACAGACCTATCAGCCTCCTATCAGTAGTTTATAAAATCTTCACTAAAGTTCTTTCACACCGCTTGAAGGTAACACTGGACATGGCTCAACCGAGAGAACAAGCTGGATTCAGGAGTGGCTACAGCACAATAGATCATATCCACGTGCTGAGAGAACTAATTGAAAGAGCGAGGGAATATGAACTTCCATTGTGCATGGCTTTTATCGATTATGAAAAAGCCTTTGATTCGGTGAAACAATCAGCAGTTACAATGGCTCTGAAATCCTGTTGTATTGAAGATGCGTACATTAATATTTTTAATAACATCTATGAAAATGCAAGTGCAAAGATACGGCTGTTTGAAAATACAACACACATAAAAATTGGAAAAGGAGTGAGACAAGGTGACACCATATCTCCGAAGTTCTTTAATGCCACATTGGAAAATGTCTTTCAATCACTGAACTGGGAAAACAAAGGGATAAAGATTAATGGAGATTATCTAACCCACCTTCGTTTTGCTGATGACATAGTCATTTTTGCAACTACCCCATCAGAGCTGCAGAGTATGATCCAGGAACTTGCTGACAAGAGTAAAGAAGTGGGATTAAAAATGAACTTTCAGAAGACAAAAGTGATGTTCAATGCTTTTACAAGAAATGAAGATTTATCGATTGATGGAGAAAAGCTGGAGATAACAGACACGTACGTTTATCTTGGACAGCAGATATCAAGTGAGGGTCACATTGGTGAAGAAATTAATCGGCGTACAAAACTTGCCTGGAGAGCTTTTGGAAGAAACAGCATAATTTTCAAGAGCAATATGCCATTATGTCTTAAAAGAAAAGTTTTTGATCAATGCATCCTTCCAGTGCTTACGTATGGTGCAGAGACGTGGACCTTAACTAAAAGAGACATACAAAGGCTGCAGACAACTCAAAGAAGCATGGAGAGGTGCATGCTTGGTGTAACCAGGAGAGATAAGAAGAGGAACTCGTGGATCCGAAAAATGACAAGAGTGGAAGACATCATGATCAGAGTTAAATCCCTGAAATGGCAATGGGCTGGACATACTGCCAGAAGGACAGATCATCGATGGACAGCCGAAATTTTAGATTGGATTCCAAGGGACAGGAAAAGACCCAGAAGAAGACCGCATGGGAGATGGGTGGATGAAATTCGAAAGTATGCAGGGGTGACATGGAGGAGACTGGCACAAGACAGACCGTTGTGGAGGAAACTTGGGGAGACCTTCGTCCAGCAGTGGATTGATAATGGTTGACAATGATGATGATGATATATATATATATATATATATATATATATATATATATATATATATATATATATATTTTTTTTACCAAGCATAGTCAAGTTACACATCAAATTAAAGCTTATGAAATTCTCTTTAAAATGAGGGGTCAAACAACTCTCTAGGCATTATAGAACTTGAGAAATTCAAGATTAAAAAAAGTTTATGGAAGCCAAAAAACGACTATTTTTTAAAATTTTTAAAATTAATTTGGGTTTTCAATGAGAAAAAAAAATTAAAAATATATTCTCATTTATATCACTAGGGAGAATGACCCCTGAAGGTTTCATTGAAATCTGAAATGGTCAGGTTGAGTGACTGGTTGATTTGGCATGGAATCACCGAATCATAATATTTTTGTCTTAGAGATAACTTATTTTTTGGAATGATCTACACCAGAAAGGCTGTTGACCTGTACCTGCGACTGCATTAATTTTACTACTCCTGCTCCCACTGTATGGCAAGTTTTTACAAAAAATGTTGTACGCTGCCCCTTCCCAACAATGCAGCCAACATATCTAAGCACCAGTTACAATTACCTTAACTAGAGGTAATTAAATTTCTACCTTTAATTTACATTCTGTGTGCCACACTGGCTTTTTTCAATCTGTCATCCAATAAGTAATTGCTTCCTGGTACAGATGTCACAGGTATCCTGTGACAAAATCTCACCAGCTTTGAAGGTGCATACACTATCAATAAAAAACTTTTGTTTTTGTCTTGCTGTTTATGGTTTGAAAATAGCAAGTATTTGGGAGATGATTAATGTTTTAAAATACCCAAGGCACAAAGCAATTACTGAAGCTAATATTATGAATGCTGGGTTTAATGCACATATGTAACGGCCCTAACACTGCCTAAAACCTATATCCAGCACACATGTAACAGCCCTAACAATTCTAAACCTAACTCCTGTGTTCTTATAAGGTTTAACTGAACCAATCTGTACATATGAGTCTATTATTCTATTGGGTTGAGGAATAAGTAATGTCGGTTTTTTCCACAGTTCCATTTGTGTCCCAAAATAAAATATTGTGGCAGCATGTGATATACTATGCGATAGATACGTGTTCACTCTACATGCCAGTGTGTGTGATTTGATTTAATTTTATTTGGTTTTCAGGTCACTGAAATGGAATTTCAAGTGGACAAAAACGAGCATTACCGACATCTGCTGCTCCTCACGTTTAATCGAGAAACCAAAGCCACGAAAGCTGCTCGCGAGACATGTGCTGTCTACGGTGAAGATGCTGTGACTGAAAGGATGGCTCAACGGTGGTTTTTGTGCTTTAAATCCGGCAATTTCGACCTTAAGGACATGGATCACCCCCCGGTCGAGTTCGATGAAGAGCAATTGAACCAGATGCTGCACGAAAACCCGCGTAAATCGACCAGAGAATTGGCTGAGCAAATTAACTGTGATCAGAAGACAGTCTAGAATCACCTTCACACGATGGGAAAAGTTCAAAAGCTCGGCGATTGGGTTCCGCACATTTTGAACGACAACAACAGAAATCAACGTTCCACAACTGCTGCCGGTTTGCTTGCTTGTCACAGGGCTACTCGTGGTCACAAGGAAATATTTCTGTACTGTATCATTACCGGCGATGAAAAATGGTGTGTGTATGTCAACATGAAGCAGCGAAAAAAAAAAAGGCTCAGTCCTACGAAACACGGAACGCTGCGAGCAAAACAAGAGTTGCATCCTCGGAAGACGATATGTGTCTGGTGTGATTGGCAGGACATCATCCACTACAAACTTCTTCGAAACAATGAAATGGTCAACGCGGACCTCTATGTTCAACAACCGCATCGACTCCACGACACAATGCAACAAAAGTGACCCAATCGGCGATACAGTGTTCTGCTGCAAAATGACAACGCTAGTCCCCACATTACCAATATGACCAAAACCACCATTCAAGTGCTTAATTGGGAAGTTCTGCCGCACCCACCCTATTCTCCGGACTTAGCTCCATCCGATTTTCATCTGTTTAGATCACTTTCTAGCAATTTGCGCGCCGTGTTATTCAATAATGATGTGGAATTGTGGACATGGTTGGACGACTTCTTCGGGTCATGAACCGGCAGATTTCTATCGCCGAGACATCGAACAACTTGTTGAACGATGGGAAGCAGTTGTAAATACTAGTGGCAAACACATTATTGATTAAATTGTTATTTTTTGTTGTTGCGAAATAAAGTTTTCCAACATTTGAAAACAACATTACTTATTCCTCAACCCAAGGCTGTGCCTTGTGTTTCAGTTTCAAAAATGAGTGTGAAACGAAAACCAAACATGCATGGACACATTTGTTACTCAAAACAAGAAACAATTAGCACACACTGAAGAAAAGAAAAGTGTTAGTGAACCGGACATGAATGTGACTATAAGCAGACCTGCCAACCTCTCAGAACCAAGAAACGTAACACTCAGACAGAAAAATCGTAATGCGACGTATGCTGATAATTTTTGAAGCCTATTTCAGCTATATAAATACTTGATGATGAGAATGTAGGGATTTTTTCCCTGCATCAAAATTTTATTGAGAAACTACTTAAATCTAATCATCAAACACTTTTATATGCTGTTAATTATTAGAAAAAAAAAACTTCCTTCCACTTTCGGAAATTTTGAGAGGCGGAAAAATTTGCATTTTAGGGAACGTTATTTTCAATACACCACAATATGAATACTCAAGAAACGCATATAGCTTATTAAATCAGTTTATTTTTATGTTGTAATAATCACAGAGATTCACCAAGCTTTTGCACTCCACTGGGAGGCTTTTTCAAGGCAATGGTAGACATAAAAATGCAGGGAATTGGAACACATAAAGAACAAAGATAATTTTTGGAAATAACGTGGGTGACATTAGGGTTGACTTTTTCCATTGGAAGTATAGGGAGCAAAATCACCAGACGTCCGCCTCAGTGTATCAGGAAAATCTTGAAAGCAATCACCAGGAAAGGAAGAGATTTGATGCGAAAGATAAACTCGCAGAGAACATCACGAGCATATTTCGTGTAATTTTGTAGCAAATACAAAGATGATTTTTGAAAATTAAGTGGGCAACATCACTAGCACATTTCGTGAATTTTTTAGCACGAAAGCTTGGCGAATCCCTGATGAGTACACCATAAAAATAAACGGATTTAATATGCTATGAGCGTTTGAGTATTGCATCTTAGGGAGTCTGCAAGATGGTTTAATTGGATTTTGGAGATGTCATTTTTGCCTGCAGGACCAAAATAAATCTGCAAAGTGCTTTGGTCATGGCCACGATTCTGCTACAAGGATTAGTAGAAAATTAATCTGCGATGTATGTCAGCCGTTGCCACAATCCTGCTACGGGGAAGAGTACAAAATAAATCTGCAATCATTCGCACACACTATCATTCGCACATCAGGAAAAATAATGGTAAATTGTTTATTTGAATGTGAGAAATTAGAAAACTGTTGCTCATGTCACTAGCTGCAGTACAGAATTCATGTTTGCAAGAGAACACAATCTTTCATTCCTTTCTTACCAGTAGACACATTCTGCGAAAACATTATCGAGGGAAATGCACATTTACGATTTTTTAAAACCCCTTATACATCAAGACTTTCGAGATATCTGATACAGGCTGGGTACTTGGCCCATTGAACCCGCTCGGGAATAAAAGTATGTTATCTATTGTACGCGATGTAGGAATCGCCATAAGAGATAGACATAATTCAACTTCGGTACAAAAGTTTTTTTCAATAAGGTAACGGAGTAAATTAAAGAGCATGGTCGGCGTTGGTAAATTTTAACTGTGCCATATTTCATAAATGCTTAATTGAAGCACCCATATTTCTTGTTGTCAGAGGACAAGAAATGACAACAACAGCACACAATGGTACAAGAGTCTTTGCATGTCCTACTGCTACAGCTATCATGGACTATGTAACAAGGCAGGGGCATAATTAGAGGCAGGGCAAGGGGATTTCCCTCTCCCTTGGCCCCTTCAACTTACATAAGAAAAAAGTGGTTTATTTTTTTTTCTATAAATGAGTGGTAGGCAATGCCCGTAACTAACAAACAAATTAAGAAGAAGGTAGTGTAGAACACACTAAGTTACGTATATAAAAAGTTTAAGGCAAAAATATTTCAGCCATTACTATGGCCATCAGTGCGACTAAGATTGGTTTACGTTGCCAGATTGGAAAGGTAAGTTTATTAATGGTAACTCCGGGTAACGTGATACAATGAGGGATTTCCAGATGTAAGGAACGAAAATGGGGAGCACAGAGTTGCAATTTTTGGATAATAAAATTTCCAAACTTTCTCTAAACCTCAAACTTTTATACGTAACTTAGCATGTTCTACACTACCTTCTTAAATTTTTTTTTCTATTTTCCATTAATCTTTATTTTATTCTGGTGTATTTCAAAACTTCCATTTCTCGTAAACCCCCCCTGAAAAAAATTCTATATGTATGCCCCTGAAACAAGGGCAACATATTCCAAATGATTGCCTAAAACTACAGAAGCTGGTATGGATATATTAAATAGTTGATTTTTGTATTTGTTGAGCTCTTGAAGAGGCAACCATATACAATTTTTTACGGGGAGAGCTAAGGGCCATAATTTCCTTCTAAAGTTCTAAATACACAAATTAAAACCCCAAATTTATTCTGCAGTGGGATTTTTCGCAAAGCTCAGGCGAGTTAATAGATTCTTGGTGAAAACTGAGTAAAGTTGGACTGGAGAGGGGGGGGCTTACTTCAGCGAGTGGTGCTTTCGAACCCATAACTTCACCAATGAAAATCATCCACGCAGATGCCTTTTCCTCCAATGCTCAGGAAAAAGGCAGAAACATTTCAAGAATTGAAGGGAAAAAAATTTTTTTCTTGTAAATCTATTATAGCTCAAGAGGGCACAGCCAGACCTTTGAGAGCTGTTGGAAATTTTTCTGAGGATTTGCACTAAGGTAAAAGAACGCTGTACAACTTTGTAATTGGAATTTGTTTTCTAACTTGCTTCGTTTACAAGATAGCTTACAGGGCCCCACCAATTAGGGGGCCTTGGAAGTCATTCACATATCCCTTAACTAGATCATATTTGTTATTAATATCAGTCGACTTTTTCTGTTCCAATTCATTTTTGAGTCATTAAGGTGAGCTGCGACTTTTGGAAACACCCTGAACATATATTATATTGCGATACACTTGACGATAAGTTTTACATGACTTCATTCTTTTTGCTGTCACAGCTGTTTCACTGCTATGTTTCATTTCGTTTTAATCCAAATTAACCCTTTTCACTTTAACTTTTCACCATACTCACCCAGCACTTTTTTTTTTCTGCAGTAGAGGCCACAACTTAGCAATGAAAGCACAGATTTGGCTCGTCAGCCCCTATATACGAGCTATAGAGGGGGCATTAGCATGGAGGGAGACACGCGTGATATCCAGCAAAAAAGAAATGTCTCGCAAGCCCTGACATACAAGCTATAGCGGTGTCAAAGGCATGGCGGATGACACCTGACCTATTCAGCAAAAGAAATTCCTCGCAAGCGCCAACATGTGAGGTATGGAGGCATGTCATCTGCATGGAGGGAGACACTTGACATATATTCAGTGAAAAAGAAATGTCTCGCAAGCCCCGACATACGAGCAATAGAGGGGTCATAGGCGTGACAGATGACACCAGAGCTATTTGGCGAAAAAGAAATTCCTCGCGAGCGTCGACATGCGAGCTATAGAGGCATCATCGGCATGGCGGGCGACACCCAACAAGCCAATGACGGTTCTCTATTTGGTGAAAAAGAAACACCTCGTGAGCTATAGAGGCGTCATCAGCGTGGCGAGTGACACTAGACCTATTTGATGAAAAAGATGTCTCATGAGTGCAGACATGCGAACTAGAGATGCCAACCTGAGAAAGAGGTCATCAGTAAAAAAATCCAAAGTTTTCAGTAGTTTCCAGTAAAACCACTTCGACCTTCAGTATATCAAAAATATTTATTTTAAAATCTCAATCATTTATAACACTTTTTAATAAAATGAATGAGCTCCAAAATGCAGGTTTATTTAAAAATCACACACACACACACACACACACACACACACACACACACACACACACACACATTTCTACAGTAGAGGCCACAACTTAGCAGTGAAAGTTCAGCTTTGGCTCTCCAACCCCAACATATGAACTATGGAGGCATCAACGGCGTGGCAGGTGACAACCGAGCTATTCGGTGTAATAGAAATGTCTCGCGAGCATTGGCATGCGAGCTATAGAGGCGTTGTCGGCATGGAGGGTGACACTTGACACGTACGATATTCAGCGAAAAAGTAAATGTCTTGCAAGCTATGATATATGAGCTTATAAAGGTGTCATAGGCGTGGCAGATGACACCAGACATGCAAGCTATACGGCAAAAAGAAATTCCCCCGAGCGCCAACGTGCGAGCCATAGAGGTATCATAGGCATAACGGATGGCAACCAAGCTATTCGGAGAAAAAAAAATTGTTGCGAGCTATAGAGGTGTCACGGCATGGTGGGTGAAGCCCGATGACATTTTTTTTTTATCTATTCGGTGTAAAAGAAATGTCTCGCAAACCCCTACATAGGAGCTACAGAGGCTTCATCGGCGTGGCGGATGACACCCAATACAAGAGCTATTGAGCAAAAGAGAAATTCCTCGGGAGTGCCAATTTGTGAGCTATAGAGGTGTCATCGACATGGTGGGTGACATTTGACACGTTGATGACATTTCTTTTTATCTGTTCGGTGAAAAAGAAAATGTCTCGCGAGCCCCAACATACGAGCAATAGAGGAGTCATCAGCGTGGCGGGTGACACCCAATCTATTCAGCAAAAAAAGAAATGCCCCGTGAGTGCTGACATGCTAGCTATAGAGGCGTCATCGGCGCATGAGTGACACACTACAGTCGAGCGGAAAAGGTTAAAACGTTTGTACCGGAATTTTCATAAGCACAAAGCCACATGTAATCAATGTAAAGAGTTCACAAAAGGCACTGAGCTGAGCTCCCTCTCGGCTTTTGAGCACAGCGCTCTCAAATGGCTGTACAGGGAATCACGTGACAAACAGCGTACAAGGAGAAGCTCCGCCTCCGTTGGCAGGGGGAGTCAGAACATCGAAGGCGTACAAGGACTACCTGTGATGTGTTTTTTCGACCAAAAGACAGTAAAAAAAAAAAAAGAAGGAAAATTGCATGTGTGGGCTTTTCGGTAGTTTTTTGGGTGACTTCCCTAAAACCGTAAGAAGCAATGAAAATCGGTACAAACTAAAAGTTGGCATCTCTGGAGCCATAGAGCCGTCCTCGGCATGGCTTGTGTTTATTCGGCGATTTCGTAATGTCGGGTGTTACTCGACAGTTGAGTGGAGAGGGTTAAAACGTTTGCACCGAAGTTTTCACAAGCACAAAGCCACATGTAATCAATGTAAAGAGTGCGTGAGAGGCACTGAGCTGAGCTCCCTCTCGGCTTTTGCACACAGCACTTTCACATGGCTGTATAGGGAAACACATGACAAACAGCGTACGCCTCTGTTGGCGGGGGAAGTCATATTGCCGCCCCGGTGGCGCAGTGGTCTAAGGCGATGGCCTCTGATCATTCGTCTGAAAGAGGTCCGGGTTCGAATCCCGGTGAGGCGTGGATGTTGTGTTTGTCTTACGGCTCTGGCTCTCTCCCTTCCCTGGAACCAGTGACCCTAAATTAGGGACGGGCGACTGCTCATAGCCCATTGAGTTGCTCACGGTGGTCGTTAAACCTCCAATAAAAAAAAAAAAAAAAAAAAAAGTCATAACATTGAAGGCATATCTAGGAACTATCCGTAAAGTGCGTTTTTTTCGACAAAAAAAAAAAAAAAAAATTGTGCGCAGGGATCTTGCGTGGGCTTTTCTGTAGTTTTTTTGGATGACTTCTATAAAACCATAAGATGAAATTGGTGCAGTTTGGAGCAAACTTTCCATCACTGCATTTCTCATCACTTGCTCTTGCCTCTCATTTTGATTTTTTACACTTTTGCTTGCATTCATTCTACAAATTCTGCGGCATTGTCGAAAATGTTAGCTCATTAAAAGGAAACTTTTTTTTAATTTTAGTTTAAACCACTGCGATATGTTCTTTATATATTTGAATAGATCTTGTCCAGAGCTTTAAAATGATACCACGCACAGTCGTTTTTGCACTCACGGTTGTCCAGACAAACCGCGATATTGTTCATTGGTTCACAAGAAAACAATTTTTTTAATGTTCTGTTCAAAACCCACTACGAAATGTATGTATTTGAATAGATCTCGTCCAGAGCTTTAAAACGATACCATGCACAATCGTGTTGTGCTCACAGTTGCCAGGATACACTGAATCAAATGCGGCGACACACCCAGAAATATTATATTGCACATCTCCACTGTGCACAGGATGTATTACGCAGTACACGAATTGGACTCCATGATGTTTATGAATATGCTAACACGATTAGTGTGCGGTACGTATTTTTAACACTATAATTATTTCAACTGGGACCTATTTTTGTCACAGGCAGTCTGCCGGTCTGCCGCACGTCACCCCATACTATACATCGAGTTTGACGTAGTCCTACGTAAAAAAAAAAAAAATTATATCCAAGTGAGTCCAAAACACTAGAAGTTTCACTTCCCTTACATTTGGAACTCAAGTAAAAAAAGAAGGATAAAGGGAGAAGGGGGTCTTTTAAGTGCTGACTGTTTTTTCTTGATGTGTTTTTGCACAGTTCTTATGATGTTATCTTTATCTTTCCTTCAGGTTCCCCTGCACCCCTGTCCTTTGCCTTCCTTTCCTCTGCCTGGGACGGGAGAGTCATTTTGGGCGTCTGTAGCAGCGACAAGTGTGTAACGTTAGCTTATAACTTTTCCTACTTAATGAGAAACCATATACACCTAAAACTCTTATACTTCTCTAAGAGATCTTTCCGATAAGGGCAATCTGCTCATGATCCTAATCTCTACTATTCCCCCTTCACAAGAAGTCCATCAAACTGTAAAAAACAGGGAACTAAACATTATTAGGCATCTTTGTCATCATTACTCATACAGCTAGGATGGAACACGATTATCTTTCTTTTCTAGTTAACTCACCATTTAAATTCTCTTACATGCTCAAAAAGTTCCTCCAATCAGATGTTACATGCTACTGTAATTCCCCATCTAACTCTACATTAATAACACTAAATATTATACATACTAATACTCAAATACATGTTACTGGCCGATGGATGCCATATTAATCATACATGAAGACACCCCCAGAAAACTTGAAAGTTATGCCGTCCTGGACAGGGGATTGATCATAATATTTGCACCTTTAAGGTATTAAACTCCAGCAAAGATTGATGTTCTGGGTGATGTAATGGTAACATACTTGAACATAAATTGGGAGTGCAGGTTCGATTCCTGTACTAGGACGGCATAATTTTTCACGTTTTCTGAGGTGTGTCTTCATGTATGATTACACATACTGTTATTTCTCAATACATGTCTACACCAACATATCCTTGCTGTTTTGTGTCTACTTTGAAGCCTCCATACCTTAAACTATTCCTTTTATCCTAGAATCCTCAGTCTGTTATTTATGGTGACACCATACATTTACTTTGATATCTTGATTTCGGCAGCCTCAAGCTTATTTTCAAAACACTATATTACTGGCAAGATCTCAGTGGTGTGAAGTAAAAAATTGCATTTAAATTAAAACTAATACATAAACATAGAAAACGAGCAAAACACACAGAGTCACATATGGTAAAAGGTTCATTTAGCGGTAGCTTTCGGTCGTCCTACGACCTTGATCACCTGCAATCGACTGGATAGGCTGGTAGCCAGAACTACAATTTGAAGTTGGGGTGTTGGAATTGTTGCCAGATTTTAAAAGAGAGATCCAAATAAATGGGATTTGGTGAGAAGTCTCTGAATTGCATTTGGAACTCAAGTTTTCATGCAACATATCGAAAAAAACATAGTCATGGAACACAATCTACAACCTTCCATTTGGCTTCGATATGTTGATAATATTTTTGTAATTTGGCCACACAATAGAACTGACCTTGAATCTCTTCTTGAAAAGATTTCCCTAAAGTTTCCATCAATAAAATTCACCATCAATGAAGAATCACAGCAAGGCATTGACTTCTTGTATGTCCATCTGACAAGGCAAGGGAATAATCTCAACATATCTGTCTACAGAAAACCCTCTGCAATAGCAAACATAATCCCATTTTCATTCCACTCCCCAACTGCTCACAAATTTGCCGCCTTGAAAACTTATGTTAATTGTGCCATGATTGTCTGCAACACTGAATCTTCCTTCAATAAAGAAATTGATACCATAAAGAAAATTGCTGAAGCCCATCAGTTCCCACCTGCTACAATTGAAAAATTCTTCCAAAATTCTTATTTGAAAAATCTGTCTGCTCTCACCAATACTAATGGAAAAACCACCATTTATTGGTTCCACCCCTTTCCATGGATCCTTCTCTTATAAGATGCGTAAACTTTTCAAAACTATGGAATACACTCTCACAGTGAAATCAAACCCTTCTGCAATAATGTGCCTGCTTAAAGACAGAGATCCTGTCTCATCCCTGGACACCCCTGGGGTTTATGCTATTCCCATTTCAGCTTCCTCTGGTCCCTCAGTGTATACTGGAAGCACATACCGAAGCACCAATACAAGACAAAGAAAGGTGACTTGATCACGCTAGTTACGTTAACTAAAACTTTTACAAAAAGTTCGTAAGTTGGAAGCTTTCGACCTTATCTTAGGTCTTCATCACGCCAATGGAGGACTAAGATTGTTGCCAGATTCTACATTTGAATTTTCCTATTTTTGTTGCCAAAACTTAGAATTGATCTCCAGATCAACGGAATGTAGAGAGGAGATTCGGAGTTGCAAGTCATTGAGTTGAAAATAATTTCTATGCTTTCACGGTAACGGAGGGCAAAACGATTGTCAAACGAAGCAATTCGTTTTGCTTCGTTCCAGTGGGGAACTGCGGATGTGTCTTCCATTGTCAAAATAGACAAGGCAGTGTTGGGATTGCCTTTCGAAACATCTTTTCTATGTTCTAAAATTCTATGGCTAATGCTCCTGTATGTGCTTCCAATGTATAAGTTATCCCCAGTAGAAGAAGAGATAGGAATGCAGTAAACTCCTGGGAGGTTCAGGCTTTCAACTTTGTCCCTATCCCTTTGTAGAAGTTTCAAGATGTTTGGGGTAGATTTAATGGCAAGATGGTAACCAAAACTTCTAAAAGAATCTGTAACTTATAAGCATAGGAAGGATGGTAAGGAACAGAACCACAGAATTTCAGGTCTTCTTTCTTGTGAGGAAGGAGGCATTCGATTTTCGAATGGTTTTCATATTTCTTTATGAGGGAGTTGACTGTAACAGCAGGGAAACCATGAGAGAGGGCTATTGCAGAAATTTTGGAGAGTTCTTCTTGAAGAGAGAGTTGGCTGTTGCAAATGATATGAGCCCTGTGGATGTAGGACTTCAATGCTGCAAGCTTGTAGAGATGCAGGGTGCAAGATTTGTAGGGAATGATGTTAGTGGCTGCAGAAGGTTTTCGATAGACGGAACGAGTAATGGAGAGATCAGCGTTTCTGCAGATAGATACATCCAGGAAATCAATTTTGTGATTTACTTCCTTAGATATAGTGAGCTTAATTGAAAGGAAATTTTTCTGTAATGGAGTTGATCAGTATCTGTAGCTCAGACTCGGAATGTGGCCAGCTAATGAAAATGTCGTCTACATATCTTAACCATAGGGAAGGTTGAAAAGGGTGTAGAGGAATTATGGAAACTTCAATATGTTGCATGTAGATTTCAGCAAGCAGAGGGGAAAGAGGTGAGCCCATGGGGAGACCAGATTGTTGCCTATACACAATTTTGTTGAAAACAAAACAACTATGTTGATGAATAGTGTGGAAACAATCATAAAGATCTTTGATAAGAGGACCGGGGGTTTAAAATGAAGAATCAATTTCTTCATGAGGAGCATGTAGGAATCAAAATATGGTACAGAGGGAAACAAAGATTCTACATCAAGAGTATACAGATTATCACAAGGAGGAAAGGAATTAGGAAGGTTGTGGATGAAGTTTGAAGTAGAGACAACTGTATGAGGATGGTTGGCTGCCAGGGATTTGCATTTGAGGACCAATCTCTTTTCAAGGTTTACTGCTGGAGAAAAAGAATATTCCACTAAAGGTCTGATGGGGTTACCAGCTTTATGCAGTTTCACTTGCAGGAAGAGCCTGGGAGTTCTAAAGTAAGGAGGGGTGATATATCACCAAGGAAGGATTGAAGAGTTTCTTTCTTAGCTAATCTGTCAACTGAGTTTTTGAGTGAGTTGGTGGTGTCTGACTGTAAAGGGATGCAGTTAGCAGATGTAAGAAAAGAAAGCACTTTTTGGTTTAGAGTTTCTTTACCAATGATGACTGGGCAACCAACTTTATCTGCTTTGCATACGGCTAGGTCATTTTCTTCTTGTTTAAAAGAATTCAGGTCATTTATTCAAGAAAATGACCTAGCCGTATGCAAAGCAGATAAAGTTGGTTGCCCAGTCATCATTGGTAAAGAAACTCTAAACCAAAAAGTGCTTTCTTTTCTTACATCTGCTAACTGCATCCCTTTACAGTCAGACACCACCAACTCACTCAAAAACTCAGTTGACAGATTAGCTAAGAAAGAAACTCTTCAATCCTTCCTTGGTGATATATCACCCCCTCCTTACTTTAGAACTCCCAGGCTCTTCCTGCAAGTGAAACTGCATAAAGCTGGTAACCCCATCAGACCTTTAGTGGAATATTCTTTTTCTCCAGCAGTAAACCTTGAAAAGAGATTGGTCCTCAAATGCAAATCCCTGGCAGCCAACCATCCTCATACAGTTGTCTCTACTTCAAACTTCATCCACAACCTTCCTAATTCCTTTCCTCCTTGTGATAATCTGTATACTCTTAATGTAGAATCTTTGTTTCCCTCTGTACCATATTTTGATTCCTACATGCTCCTCATGAAGAAATTGATTCTTCATTTTAAACCCCCGGTCCTCTTATCAAAGATCTTTATGATTGTTTCCACACTATTCATCAACATAGTTGTTTTGTTTTCAACAAAATTGTGTATAGGCAACAATCTGGTCTCCCCATGGGCTCACCTCTTTCCCCTCTGCTTGCTGAAATCTACATGCAACATATTGAAGTTTCCATAATTCCTCTACACCCTTTTCAACCTTCCCTATGGTTAAGATATGTAGACGACATTTTCATTAGCTGGCCACATTCCGAGTCTGAGCTACAGATACTGATCAACTCCATTACAGAAAAATTTCCTTCCATTAAGCTCACTATATCTAAGGAAGTAAATCACAAAATTGATTTCCTGGATGTATCTATCTGCAGAAACGCTGATCTCTCCATTACTCGTTCCGTCTATCGAAAACCTTCTGCAGCCACTAACATCATTCCCTACAAATCTTGCACCCTGCATCTCTACAAGCTTGCAGCATTGAAGTCCTACATCCACAGGGCTCATATCATTTGCAACAGCCAACTCTCTCTTCAAGAAGAACTCTCCAAAATTTCTGCAATAGCCCTCTCTCATGGTTTCCCTGCTGTTACAGTCAACTCCCTCATAAAGAAATATGAAAACCATTCGAAAATCGAATGCCTCCTTCCTCACAAGAAAGAAGACCTGAAATTCTGTGGTTCTGTTCCTTACCATCCTTCCTATGCTTATAAGTTACAGATTCTTTTAGAAGTTTTGGTTACCATCTTGCCATTAAATCTACCCCAAACATCTTGAAACTTCTACAAAGGGATAGGGACAAAGTTGAAAGCCTGAACCTCCCAGGAGTTTACTGCATTCCTATCTCTTCTTCTACTGGGGATAACTTATACATTGGAAGCACATACAGGAGCATTAGCCATAGAATTTTAGAACATAGAAAAGATGTTTCGAAAGGCAAACCCAACACTGCCTTGTCTATTTTGACAATGGAAGACACATCCGCAGTTCCCCACTGGAGCGAAGCAAAACGAATTGCTTCGTTTGACAATCGTTTTGCCCTCCGTTACCGTGAAAGCATAGAAATTATTTTCAACTCAATGACTTGCAACTCCGAATCTCCTCTCTACATTCCGTTGATCTGGAGATCAATTCTAAGTTTTGGCAACAAAAATAGGAAAAATTCAAATGTAGAATCTGGCAACAATCTTAGTCCTCCATTGGCGTGATGAAGACCTAAGATAAGGTCGAAAGCTTCCAACTTACGAACTTTTTGTAAAAGTTTTAGTTAACGTAACTAGCGTGATCAAGTCACCTTTCTTTGTTAATATTGTTACGTGTTTTGCCCATAATCGTCATGCACCAATACAAGACTTGGTGAACACAAAAAAGATGTTTCCAATGGTCTTCCAAAGACAGCTTTATCTGCACTAATCCTTGAAGACACCTCTGCAGTTCCCATTTGGAAAGAAACAAAAAAAGTTGCCCCATTCATCAACAAAGCATCTCTGCATTTCCAAGAAAGCATTGGAATTTTGTTCACCAGAAACAGCAATTCAGAGACCCCCTCACCAAATTCCATTTATTTGGATCTCTTAAAATCTGGCAACATTTCCAACACCCCAACTTCAAATTGTAGTTCTGGCAACCGGCCCATTCAGTCGATCGCGGGTGATCAAAGGTCGTAGGGTGACAAAAAGCTACCACTAAACGAAACTTTTACCATACGTGACTGTGTGTTTCGCCCATTTTCTATGTTTATGTGTTAAAGTCACTGAAGCCTGAGTTTTAAACCATAAAACTAATACTATTTACAATATTTAAAAAGAAGAAAATTTGAACCATCACAGCATTTCTTGTGAATGCACTTTTGACAGCTCATGCTATAATTTTCAAATGAAAAAACATGACTGCAGAGGAGAATGAAAACCTTATGCCTCACTATGGAAGTAATGCTCTTTTGCAAAACGAAGGGTAGTGTGGTCATTTTTACTTCTCACTGTGCATGTCTCTCAGAGCAGGCTGATTTTTTTTTTAATGTTGCAAATAGCATTAGTTTTACTTTGAATGTAATTTTAAACATTTACTAAAGGTAACTGGTGACTTCAGAAGATTAGTTTTAACATGTACTGAGTATGGTTTTTACTGTGTTTAGGTAATTTCATTTCTTAAAACCTCATATTCAATATTTTATGTTCTGAATTTTACTTAAGAGATGGATAGATCATTATAGGCTCTGTACATCTAGTGTAACATGTCACCAAATCAGCTTTTGTCCTAAATTTGTATTCTACCTTGGCAGGGCAAAATTTTGACCGACAGTTAGTAGCAAATTGCTAGCAAGCAAATGCATTTTTGCTGGTAATGAAAAGTGGTTCTAGCAAAAGTTCCTAGTGAAAATTTTTTGAATGTTTTAGTGTGAACTGTAAAGCGCTACTGCATTGCACGTGTGTAATATTTTAGATACATACGAAAAGGAATAACTGCTTTCTGGAAATGAATGTTTCTTGAAAAGTACAAACATTATAAAAACATTTTGGCATTAATAGAAATATCCAGTATATTGCCCTTATCTACTTCTGCATATGTGGTTGGGTTCAGGTTCATGAAGAGAATCCAAGGGTGATTGATTGGAGGGGCACTTTAAACTTGCAAGCATTGAATGCTCTCATGAGTATTGAGGTTGAAGGTCTGTCCAAAGACAAGTTTGACCCCAAGCCTGCTGTTTTACAGTGGTATGCAGAAAAAACCCGAAACTGAGATCATAAACCATACGGAAAATGACTTAAGATTTTGAATAGTGTTCTTGAATTTATGAATAAAGTTAAATTTAAAAACAAAAAAAGTTTTTTTAAATATTTACATTTTGAATTAAATTGTTAGAATTAATCTGTCAGTTCATGAAAAGGTGAGTTATATCTAAATATTTGTAATCTTTTCAGCATTACAATGTGACAGTTACATTGGGAAATCAAAATTTGTCATAATTGACAAATGGTTGGGGACATGTTAAAGTTTATTTTGTATAATGATAAACTTTCACTAGCAGATAATGCAATTTGCTAGTAAAAAATAAGGCCACTACTAGCAAGTGTTGCTACTGATAAAAAAAAATGAAATCAAGGCCTGCACCTTGATCTCCCTTCTACCCACCCCATATTTTTGACAAGAATTTCTGAAAAAACTGTACCATTAAGGGAATAAATTCAAATATTTGAAATAGAGAGACACCCAAGAAAGCAGGCAAGCTGGTACATGTGCAATGCCCCCCCCTGAGTAGTTATAGTTAATACAAAGTGAAACACTGACAAATTCCAAGAGGAAATAAAAGTAAGCCTCAGCACGCAAACTCAACTGCACTTTACTAACATACCTATCACATAGAAACATCACATTAACTCACAATACATAAATACATAATTAACTTACGTATGAGTTCCCAAAATTAATCTGTGAATGGAGTAGTCCTTTCCTTCAGGTCTGCAAAAAAACAAACATCAAAATAATAAAAGTAATTTGGGTTTCAATAAAAAGCAGGCTAAGACAAATAAAAATAACTGAACACTAGAGATATATTATTAACACAGAGATATATATTGAAGTTTCAAATATACTGATATAATTATCAACGCATGTACAATTATATGTAAAATGCAATAGAATAAAACAAAATTACTGTGATGATTGTAAAACAAATACAGGGGACAGCATTGAATACTTAAAACTACTGTGATTTCAACAAGAGTGTTGCTCAGTTCTACTGCTGCTGTTAGCTAGTTAAAAATTTAATCCATGAATTTCCTGGAAACTTCATTACAGAGAAAATCTGCAATCTGATGTTGCATTGTTTCTAATTTGCTATCAACAACTCCAGGAATGAATCCTGCAGCTGTAGAATACTCACTGCACTTGCCTTGGATGGCAAGACATGCTGGCAATACTGGGGTAAAACTCCTAGTCACAAAATGCCTTTCTCTAAAAGCTCTTTCATACTTAGCTTTTACATTTAGCACAACTTAATTCTGAACTTGCAGTTTTAGTTATTATGAAAACTTGTTTCACAAGGCTCTGATTTCCTTTCATACTAGAAATGGCCATCTATTTGTTTTTAGCTTCAACATCTTGACTAGATATGTTGGCTTTCCTTCCAACCATAACAGGATAATACAGGGTCCGTACACTTTTACACAAAATAAATTCCAGGACTTCCATAAAAAAATTCCAGGAGCCCAAACTTTTACTGGAATCACTGAGCTTTGTTATCTACAGTATATTGTAAATTGTCGTGAAGTTTAATACTTATTTCTTTTCTCTCTTCTCGTGTTTCAAAGTTTATTGACCATGTGCAACTCTGGGTGCTATAAGTAGTCACACATCTCTAATTTAGGGCCACTTGTTGGAGAGAAAGGACAGTGCCAGTGCCATCAGACAAATACACTACCCATACCTCATATGGGATTTGAAACCAGGTCCACCTTGGGCATATGGTCAGAGGAAGTGCATCAGACCATTTGGCCACTGGGGCAGTACTACACATTTAGAATGCATCGACTGAAAACAGAAAAGATATATACACATTAGTAGAGACATGATTCATGCTCTGTGAATCAGAATGTCCCATTCTGCTTCATTAAAACCTTAAACATGCTTCCTTGCATTTCTGAAACAAACAAAATACATGCACGATACTGACAATTTTCTACCCTGTAACAAAATAATTTTTTTACAGTGCCTACATACCAAAGTGCAGGCACTGAGCTAAAGTGAAAGCCCCCAAGGCATTCACAGAACATGAATCATGTAAACCTCAATGACACTGTGCATCATCAAGCTTCACAGGATTTAGATTTTGTGTTTGTTTTGTTTTTATTCACTTTGATACAAACCTAAAAGGCAGGATATTCCATACTCTGAAATTCAAGAAACTAGATAGAAACAAGAATTTGAAAAGATGGACTGCCAACTCTTTGGGGAGTGAGGAACAAAAAAAAAAAACTGTTTTCACTTGTATAAAAATAGCCCGGAAAAAAAAATATTCTGTTTTTACTCGTATAAAAATATTCTGAACTTTCTATTTACAAATTTACAATATGTAACATGCCTTCATTGGATGGCAGTGAAATATGTATGTTTCTGTAAGCCTACTTAGCATGAAGGGAAACATTTAAATGCATATTTTTGCAGCATGTACTTAACCTTTTCTACCTGGATTTATTGTTTCTTTTTGATATTTCACTTTTGAAAAATGGCTACTGGTTAAAAATTTTAGGTAATTTAATATATGAAAATGTTAGACTTAATTACAATGTTTTTCACTTTCAATAGCAGTTGTGTTTTCAAATGGAGTGTTCATTTCCCTTCTATATCTCAGTCCATACGAACTTGGCACTCGGCGGAATTGAACTTTCCCACAATTAGGAGTGCTAGCAGGTATGAAGGTGCCATTCTTCTGTGCAACTCCCTTGAGTGACATCGGGATATAAGATTTTAAATGGCCTAAAGGTGCTGCTCTCTTTGGATTACTACAGTCAATCGTACGGTAAGGTGGACAAAAGAATTCTCTCAGTGATTCAGGAAAAAGCAATTAGAGGCAGTAGAGTAGGTATGCTTTTAATAGAATTGGAACAAACTGGAAAGGAAGGAGGATGCTTGATAACCCTCACCACCACTTGGTTACAAATGAGAGACTCTAATAATCTGTAGTTAGTTTTCTTTAGTGTTCGACTAAATGCCAAATCTTTTGAAAGAATGCTTTGCTAGGTTAGAATAATCACAGTAATTTTGAAAAGTATTTTATGTTAAATAATAAAATTTTGGTCAAAAGTCGAAGGAGTTTGAAATATTCTTAAATATCAGATTTAATATTAGCATTAAACATGCCAAGCAGCCCCTAGAAGAATCACAAGGCAACTTTCATTAATGACACACAATTCTTTTTTCCTCCACTGCCTAAAGTGCTCTACAAGGTAAAGGCATCCAGTGTTAAAAGAATTTTTTAAATCGCACATGTATAAGCAGAGATATATTGAGAAACACATTAAGCATTTGTGCTCCCTAGTGGCAAAATTGTGTATTATTTTGGGAAGAAAATATGCACAGAGTTTGCATAATTAGTAGTATCTGACCAAAGAAAAGTTTTTCAATCTTGTTTTTAGTCCCACATATATTGCTGTAAACAGAAACGTGAACTTGTGCCCTCTGGTGGCACACTTCTGCGCTAAGAAAAATGTGAAATTATATGAGAAAAATTTCGCAGCGAAAACGCTCTCTAACAAAGAAAGAAATTTTTAAATCGGATTCTTAGTAGCAGAGATATTAACAAAAATAAGATATGCATCTATGAACCCTGCCGGAAAAGCCATGCATTTTTTAAAGAAGAAAGTATTCTCAAAAGGTTTTTCAATGCGAGCGGTATCGGTCCATAGAAGAATTTTTTTTAATCGAGTTCTCAGGAGCTTAGAATTTGCTGAAAACACATCAACAGCAGAAATAAACACTTATGTCCCCCCTGGTGGCCAAATCATTCTTTACCAAATATTAAAAATTATATGCAAAGCATTTTTTATCAGAAGCTATATCCGGTGCAGAAAGAATTTTTCAAATCGGAGTTTCAGAAGCAGAGATATTTGGGAAAACACAATTTACCTTTACGCCCCCTCTCCCCCCCCCTAGCGGAAAGTCTATGAATTACTTGAAAATTTTGAAATTATATGAAAAACATTCCACAGTGAAAACTATCCAAGAAAGATTTTTCCAAATCTGTCTTTTAGAAGCAGAGATATCGACAAAAATAAGATAAGTCTACGCCTCCTGGCTGAGAGACCACACATTATTTTAATAAGAAAATATTTGAAACAGGTTTACCAACGTGAAAAAAAATTTTGAATCAAGTCCACGAACGAATTTTTTTTATCAATATTTTAGAAGCTCAGATTTTGCTGCAAATGCAACAGAAATAGAAATTAACACTCCCCCCCCCTTTGGCCAAACAGTTTACCAAAAATTAGAAATTATATGCAAAAGATTTCCCACCAGGAGCTGTATCCGCTGGAGAAAGAATTTTTCAAATTGGAGTTTTAGGAGCAGAGATATCGGGGAAACAGTTTACTTTTAAGCCCCTAGCAGAAAATCTATGCATAACTTGTAAAAGTAACTATACCTAAAATAGGCTTTGATAAAAATGGAATTGAAAGGTAAAAGAATATTTCAATTGGACGTTTACAAGCAATTATATGTAATAAAATGTATTTTGAATTCAATATCATGTATTTGGCCCTTTAAGTGGCAAAATTGTGCATGGTAAAAAAGAAAAAAATAAATTAAATAAAGGACCATTTTCATTCACACATTTCAAGTTTCCCACCCAATGCAAAAAGAATTTTTCGAATCGGACTATTAGTTGCAGAGATATGGTGTCCCACTGATGGACGGATAATATAAGCACAATCTTTTTTACTAAAGACGTGCTTTTTTTAAAGTATGGAAAAATTAATTTTTCGAATTTTCAATTAAAAGATCTGAATTTTTCACAGAAGTCATAACCAGATCATATGAGTTAACCTGGAAATTTCACTACAATCAAATTAAAACTTTTTGAATTGCCCATAAAAAAATTTATTATGACATACTGCCACTGCCTGCAATTGCTAATGTGATTAAAAATTTATTGGTTAGTTTTCATAATTTTCATCCGATTCACATGAAATTTGGTGGGTTCGTTCCTTTTAGCAGTTTATTAAGCGCATTAAATTTTCAGACAGTTTTGTAAAAATTCCACAAAGATAGAAAATCATTTTTTATTCCAGTAGCGTGCAGGAGATGCTCATCAGTCAACAGCATATCTGCCAACCTGAGAAAATTCAAATGTGTAAAATTTCTAATTATTTTTTAGCTATGCAAAAACATTTAATGAATTTAACTATGTACAAGTAAAAATAAATGCAAATATTTATGCATTTGATAATTTTTAGATGTTTATAATACAAACAAATTATCACATTTTGATACCATACTAGATGCTTTTCGTCGTCCGTATCGGACCAACGATTATCATAGCATATCGATGTTTTCTGTCGTCCGTAGTGGAACGACTATTTCCATAGCATACTAGACGCTTTCCATCGTCTGCAGTGGACTGATGATTTCCATAGCATACTCTGCATTTTCCGTCGTCCATAGCGGACCGACGATTATCATAGCCATACTGCACGAAAACCGCAAATGGCAGAGAACTCCAACTGGCCTCATTTGAAAGAGCACAGGCCTATCTATAAAGGGAATATATAAATATTTACTAAAAATTAATATAATTAGGAGAAATCCTCAAATTCAAGATTGAAATTTAATACTCTTTTTAGTTTTTGATCCATTACAGTTCTTAATAGGCATCAAAAAAACAAAATGGTATTTCATTTATTTTTAACCTACAAGGAGTACTTTAAGCTGAAACAAATTTAACTATTGACCTATACAATCCCTTCATGTTAAAAGAGGGGTGTGAAGTTGCCAATTTTCCAAAAACTGCCAAAATTTGAAACTATATAAGGAGAAGGTATAAAAAATCTGAAACGTTCACAAAAATACTCTTCTGTGAGTCTAGAGGGGGGAAAAAAAGTCAGATTTTTTACAAGTACTTTGTTAGTACAGAGTCAAAATTACAAAAATTTGCAAATTGTAATTCACTTAAAAGTTATGATTATAAATTTTTTTTATTGAAAACTACAGAAGAATTACACTATATAAAATAAATAAAAACCTGATTAAAATAACAAAATGGATGACAAATGTAATATTTTAATTTTAAAATGACTGAAAAACTAGTTTGTACAGAAATTTTGTTTCAGCAACTGAACTATGAATGCTTGGACAAGACAAAGTGAAAAATTGATATGTATCTGAAATTTTATATCAACATAGCCTGTATGTTTGAAGGTAGTAAAATCAAGAAATTTTATACCAAATGCAATGTATGTTTGAAGGTAGTAAAATCAAGTGAAAATAACCACAAACTAGAAACCATATGATCTGCAATCATGTACTTTTTATTTAGTCTCATTCCATGACTTTCAAAGATTTGAGTAAGAAGCTCCTTGTGTATGTGTATATATATATATATATATATATATACTTAAGAGCAAAAAACTGAAGACTAAGGAAACAATTTTAGAATTTAAAACGAAGGGTGCAAAATAACCTGAAAATCAAAACGCGCAACGCAGCAGTTTTGAAAATTCAGAATACACATTCTATAAAGAAGATACCTAAGCAAAAAAATACATATATAATTTTGACTCACACCTAATACAACATAGAAAAGGTTATGTATCTACCTGTGTGAGTAAAAGGAGAAAAGATAAAAAAATAAAATAAAACAACTGAATGTAGAAGGTGTCGAGAATACTGAGCCTTGGCTTTATCAAGGACCAGCAAAAACTCTGCATTTTCTCACTTCCACAAAGACCTAGTTGGAAATGGGTTTCTGCAAGGCCATAGATGCAAGTAACATTCCCACCTAAAATAGTTAAAAAATGTATATATATAAGTCATGTCCTCCGTAGAGTAGCATGACCTAGCACTAGTTAACAATTTCGCTTGCATCCATTAACCTTCATGGCCCGACCCATGCTCTTCATCTGTTACTATTAAACAGAGAGAAGAAGATTAAAGAGAACTCAAGCTGTGAGAGTGACATAATAAATGGAAATGATTTTCAGCTATAACGAAATTCCAAGTTCGTTTGAGAGAGAATTTAAACCTGAAAAATAATGCAAAGGAATCCAAATTTTACATTGCAATTAAAAAGGAAATGTTAATTTATACCGAACAGATTTTTGAAAGAAAACTTGAGTCTAAAACCCCCTACTCTACAACTTATGACAGCACGAAAACGAGAATAAGTTAAAGATAAATATTAACTAAAGAAAACTTTGTGAAAGTTATATACCTTAAACAGTTAGTTGCAATATGTACAAAGTATTTCAGCAGTGCTTTAAGTGCATAATTAATTAGTTATTAAGAACTTAACTACTTTGAAAAAACAGCGCATAGACAGCGCATAGAAAAGGAACAGGCTTAGCCTTCTTCTGTTCCTAGGTACCTCAAAAGACGCTCAAAGTTACAAAGAAAAGTAAGAGTTAAAACCCGCAAAAATGTTAACAGACAAACCAATGCTTAAAAGCTGAAAAGCTAAAAAACGACAGAGAAAAGGTACATAAAGTACAAACATTGAACTTATAAAACCTAGAACCCAAAAACAAGGAAGAGAGCTTACCTCTTGTGTAACAAAAACTTTTCTCCACACAAGAGGAGAACATGGCTGACCCCTTCTGCCACTCCCTAGACGCTGGGGGGCAGTGAGGGTGGGGCTGATGGCCTCCTCATACAGCAAGAAAACAACGCGCGGAGATTTTAACCAGAGAAAAAAATATATAAACTTAAGACTGTGGATCTGTATGATCAGAATGAGCAGAATTAACTCTCCAGAATACATGAGAAATATTATGAAATACACGAGCAGTTTATTTAATAATCTTTGCATGTATTAAATCACCTTAGTGAGCTTCTATAGATTAATCAGAATCTTATTAATTTTAATGTTGGTTTTACTATTTTTAGTATAGCTATCCTAGTGATGAATAACTAGTTTTCTTTTTATTTGTTTTTATTTTCTTTTATAAACAGATTTTTAAGCTTTTTTTGTGATTTTGTTTATATTATTTAATTTTTTGTTTTAATAGGACCGTCATATCCATAGCACTAAGGTTCCTTTAGGTAGTTAATAGGCATCCTCTAGCCAACTTCCTTACGGCTTTGATTGGTCAGAATCATATTATTAACTGTGTAGAAAATTAAAGCAGATCTGCCAACCTTACTCTATTATTCAGAATAATTTTTCTTAAAGTTCTTTTGATGAAAGAAGAAGGAATTTCGTTCTCTAGAAAACTTTCTAATAGTATATTAATGTGGTAATTGAAATCCAAATTGTTGCTGCAAATTCTTGAAATTCTTAGGACCTGAGAAATTAGTACATTCTCAATTACTTTGGTTGAAATGTTATTATTCCAGTGTAGATATTTAATTACTTTGAAAGGGAAATTAACTCTTTTATCAAAGAGGCTAATTGATGGGTTACCTCTGTTGAGCTTAATGCTTAAATCTAGAACTCAAGTTCCTGATTACTGTGGTTTGTTTTACATAAGTTAAGAGAGCTAGGATAGATATTATCAAAGTCACTCTCTATAACTTCTGAATTATTGATACACAGCAGATCATCAATATATCTAAAAGTGTAAAGGTAGTTATCTGAGCAGGTGGGGTGATTTTTAATGAATTTATATTCCTTAAAGAACAGGAATAGATTAGCGATATTTGTGGACATTGATGTTCCCATTGGAATACCGTTCACTTGCTTATAGAGAGTATTATTATATAAGATATGGTTATTTTTTATGCAGCAATTGAGATAAGAGTTCCAAGTTCCTACATCAACAAATTGGTTAAGTTTAAATTCTGCATACAGCTCCTTAAATGTAGTGATTATATCTGATAGAGGCAGATTAGTATATAGGTTTTCAAAATCATAACTATTAATATCTAGGGGACAAACTTTGAGTATAGTAGAAATTACTTCTGCATTATTATTAATTATCCAAAAATCTCTGTACATCAAGTTAGAACAGTTTCTAATGTGTTTCAAAACCTTCTTTAAGACATCTTCAAAAGCAAGATCTATTTTCTTTTATGACTCCTTACTCCACTAGCTATGAACCTGAACTTCACAGGATCCTTATGAAACTTAACCGTTGCAAAAAGAAATGGAAATTCAGGCCCATATCTTCTAGTTTGTGGAATTTTAAGTTTCTTGAAGAATGCCTTAAACCGATTTTCTAACTGCTTGGTAGAATAACTTACGGGCTCGTATGTTACTCTATTATTGAGTTCCATAGTTAACAATTCAAAATAGAACTTCTTACAGATAATTGCAAAATTATTGCTAGCTTTATCCGTAGTGGTAAAAATAAATTGGTCTTGTATTTTGGAGAGTGACCTTTTAGCTTCTCCAGAGAAAAAGAGATTTCTGTCGAAACAAAGTCCAGACCTGCCAACTCACCGGTGAAGCTATTGATTATATTATATTTCCATTCTGCGAAGGCCTCAATAGGCTGATTGTACGCCAAACTGGTTTTTACGATGTACTTATTTACATCTTGAGTGAAGCTCTCAAGAATCCTTTCTTTGGAAATTGTGAAGGAAGGTCTGAATTTAGAGCCATACTCTAATAAATTCCTAAGCTTTTCATTTTCAACATAACTCAAGTTTCCGGTGATAATATGGTTGTAATTCTTATCATAGTGAACTGTTTCTTTATGTTCATCACAAGAACAAGAAGTAATTACAGGAATGTAGCTCGAAGAGTTAAGTTTGTAGTTTTTAACTATTGACCCTAAGGTCTTAACATATTTAAAACTTACAATAGACTGAATTTAGCACCTGTGGATGGGAAAAAATTGCATTATTGTAGAACAGCTTCCTTACATTGAGATTATCGTAGGCTTTATTGAGGAACCTGATGGTAACAAAATTACTGGAAAATTTTTTTAAGAGAGAAATTTTATCTTTAAGAATATGTTTAAGAATGTCTTCTTAAACATATTCTTAAAGATAAAATTTCTCTTAAAGAATTTTCCAGTAATTTTGTTACCATCAGGTTCCTCAATAAAGCCTACGATAATCTCAATGTAAGGAAGCTGTTCTACAATAATGCAATTTTTTTTCCCATCCACAGGCACCAGTCTATTGTAAGTTTTAAATATGTTAAGACCTTAGGGTCAATAGTTAAAAACTACAAACTTAACTCTTCGAGCTACATTCCTGTAATTACTTCTTGTTCTTGTGATGAACATAAAGAAACAGTTCACTATGATAAGAATTACAACCATATTATCACCGGAAACTTGAGTTATGTTGAAAATGAAAGCTTAGGAATTTATTAGAGTATGGCTCTAAATTCAGACCTTCCTTCACAATTTCCAAAGAAAGGATTCTTGAGAGCTTCACTCAAGATGTAAATAAGTACATCGTAAAACCAGTTTGGCGTACAATCAGCCTATTGAGGCCTTCGCAGAATGGAAATATAATATAATCAATAGCTTCACCGGTGAGTTGGCAGGTCTGGACTTTTGTTTCGACAGAAATCTCTTTTTCTCTAGAGAAGCTAAAAGGTCACTCTCCAAAATACAAGACCAATTTATTTTTACCACTACGGATAAAGCTAGCAATAATTTTGCAATTATCTGTAAGAAGTTCTATTTTGAATTGTTAACTATGGAACTCAATAATAGAGTAACATACGAGCCCGTAAGTTATTCTACCAAGCAGTTAGAAAATCGGTTTAAGGCATTCTTCAAGAAACTTAAAATTCCACAAACTAGAAGATATGGGCCTGAATTTCCATTTCTTTTTGCAACGGTTAAGTTTCATAAGGATCCTGTGAAGTTCAGGTTCATAGCTAGTGGAGTAAGGAGTCATAAAAAGAAAATAGATCTTGCTTTTGAAGATGTCTTAAAGAAGGTTTTGAAACACATTAGAAACTGTTCTAACTTGATGTACAGAGATTTTTGGATAATTAATAATAATGCAGAAGTAATTTCTACTATACTCAAAGTTTGTCCCCTAGATATTAATAGTTATGATTTTGAAAACCTATATACTAATCTGCCTCTATCAGATATAATCACTACATTTAAGGAGCTGTATGCAGAATTTAAACTTAACCAATTTGTTGATGTAGGAACTTGGAACTCTTATCTCAATTGCTGCATAAAAAATAACCATATCTTATATAATAATACTCTCTATAAGCAAGTGAACGGTATTCCAATGGGAACATCAATGTCCACAAATATCGCTAATCTATTCCTGTTCTTTAAGGAATATAAATTCATTAAAAATCACCCCACCTGCTCAGATAACTACCTTTACACTTTTAGATATATTGATGATCTGCTGTGTATCAATAATTCAGAAGTTATAGAGAGTGACTTTGATAATATCTATCCTAGCTCTCTTAACTTATGTAAAACAAACCACAGTAATCAGGAACTTGAGTTCCTAGATTTAAGCATTAAGCTCAACAGAGGTAACCCATCAATTAGCCTCTTTGATAAAAGAGTTAATTTTCCTTTCAAAGTAATTAAATATCTACACTGGAATAATAACATTTCAACCAAAGTAATTGAGAATGTACTAATTTCTCAGGTCCTAAGAATTTCAAGAATTTGCAGCAACAATTTGGATTTCAATTACCACATTAATATACTATTAGAAAGTTTTCTAGAGAACGAAATTCCTTCTTCTTTCATCAAAAGAACTTTAAGAAAAATTATTCTGAATAATAGAGTAAGGTTGGCAGATCTGCTTTAATTTTCTACACAGTTAATAATATGATTCTGACCAATCAAAGCCGTAAGGAAGCTGGCTAGAGGATGCCTATTAACTACCTAAAGGAACCTTAGTGCTATGGATATGACGGTCCTATTAAAACAAAAAATTAAATAATATAAACAAAATCACAAAAAAAAGCTTAAAAATCTGTTTATAAAAGAAAATAAAAACAAATAAAAAAGAAAACTAGTTATTCATCACTAGGATAGCTATACTAAAAATAGTAAAACCAACATTAAAATTAATAAGATTCTGATTAATCTATAGAAGCTCACTAAGGTGATTTAATACATGCAAAGATTATTAAATAAACTGCTCGTGTATTTCATAATATTTCTCATGTATTCTGGAGAGTTAATTCTGCTCATTCTGATCATACAGATCCACAGTCTTAAGTTTATATATTTTTTTCTCTGGTTAAAATCTCCGCGCGTTGTTTTCTTGCTGTATGAGGAGGCCATCAGCCCCACCCTCACTGCCCCCCAGCTGTCTAGGGAGTGGCAGAAGGGGTCAGCCATGTTCTCCTCTTGTGTGGAGAAAAGTTTTTGTTACACAAGAGGTAAGCTCTCTTCCTTGTTTTTGGGTTCTAGGTTTTATAAGTTCAATGTTTGTACTTTATGTACCTTTTCTCTGTCGTTTTTTAGCTTTTCAGCTTTTAAGCATTGGTTTGTCTGTTAACATTTTTATGGTTTTAACTCTTACTTTTCTTTGTAACTTTGAGCGTCTTTTGAGGTACCTAGGAACAGAAGAAGGCTAAGCCTGTTCCTTTTCTATGCGCTGTCTATGCGCTGTTTTTTCAAAGTAGTTAAGTTCTTAATAACTAATTAATTATGCACTTAAAGCACTGCTGAAATACTTTGTACATATTGCAACTAACTGTTTAAGGTATATAACTTTCACAAAGTTTTCTTTAGTTAATATTTATCTTTAACTTATTCTCGTTTTCGTGCTGTCATAAGTTGTAGAGTAGGGGTTTTAGACTCAAGTTTTCTTTCAAAATCTGTTCGGTATAAATTAACATTTCCTTTTTTTAATTGCAATGTAAAATTTGGATTCCTTTGCATTATTTTTCAGGTTTAAATTCTCTCTCAAACGAACTTGAATTTCGTTATAGCTGAAAATCATTTCCATTTATTATGTCACTCTCACAGCTTGAGTTCTCTTTAATCTTCTTCTCTCTGTTTAATAGTAACAGATGAAGAGCATGGGTCGGGCCATGAAGGTTAATGGATGCAAGCGAAATTGTTAACTAGTGCTAGGTCATGCTACTCTACGGAGGACATGACTTATATATATACATTTTTTAACTATTTTAGGTGGGAATGTTACTTGCATCTATGGCCTTGCAGAAACCCATTTCCAACTAGGTCTTTGTGGAAGTGAGAAAATGCAGAGTTTTTGCTGGTCCTTGATAAAGCCAAGGCTCAGTATTCTCGACACCTTCTACATTCAGTTGTTTTATTTTATTTTTTTATCTTTTCTCCTTTTACTCACACAGGTAGATACATAACCTTTTCTATGTTGTATTAGGTGTGAGTCAAAATTATATATGTATTTTTTTGCTTAGGTATCTTTCTTTATAGAATATATATATATATATATATATATCATCATCATCATCATTGTCAACCATTATCAATCCACTGCTGGACGAAGGTCTCCCCAAGTTTCCTCCACAACGGTCTGTCTTGTGCCAGTCTCCTCCATGTCACCCCTGCATACTTTCGAATTTCATCCACCCATCTCCCATGTGGTCTTCTTCTGGGTCTTTTCCTGTCCCTTGGAATCCAATCTAAAATTTCGGCTGTCCATCGATGATCTGTCCTTCTGGCAGTATGTCCAGCCCATTGCCATTTCAGGGATTTAACTCTGATCATGATGTCTTCCACTCTTGTCATTTTTCGGATCCACGTGTTCCTCTTCTTATCTCTCCTGGTTATACCAAGCATGCACCTCTCCATGCTGCTTTGAGTTGTCTGCAGCCTTTGTATGTCTCTTTTAGTTAAGGTCCACGTCTCTGCACCATACGTTAGCACTGGAAGGATGCATTGATCAAACACTTTTCTTTTAAGACATAATGGCATATTGCTCTTGAAAATTATGCTGTTTCTTCCAAAAGCTCTCCAGGCAAGTTTTGTACGCCGATTAATTTCTTCATCAATGTGACCCTCACTTGATATCTGCTGTCCAAGATAAACGTACGTGTCTGTTATCTCCAGCTTTTCTCCATCAATCGATAAATCTTCATTTTGTGTAAAAGCATTGAACATCACTTTTGTCTTCTGAAAGTTCATTTTTAATCCCACTTCTTTACTCTTGTCAGCAAGTTCCTGGATCATACTCTGCAGCTCTGATGGGGTAGTTGCAAAAATGACTACGTCATCAGCAAAACGAAGGTGGGTTAGATAATCTCCATTAATCTTTATCCCCTTGTTTTCCCAGCTCAGCGACTGAAAAACACCCTCCAATGTGGCATTAAAGAGCTTCGGAGATATGTTGTCACCTTGTCTCACTCCCTTTCCAATTTTTACGTGTGTTGTATTTTCAAACAGCCTAATCTTTGCACTTGCATTTTCATAGATGTTATTAATAATATTAATGTATGCATCTTCAATACCGCAGGTTTTCAGAGCCATTGTTACTGCTGATGGTTTCACCGAATCAAAGGCTTTTTCATAATCGATAAAAGCCATGCACAATGGAAGTTCATATTCCCTCGCTCTTTCAATTAGTTCTCTCAGCACGTGGATATGATCTATTGTGCTGTAGCCACTCCTGAATCCAGCTTGTTCTCTCGGTTGAGCCATGTCCAGTGTTACCTTCAAGCGGTGTGAAAGAACTTTAGTGAAGATTTTATAAACTACTGATAGGAGGCTGATAGGTCTGTAGTTTCCGAGATCCTCAATGTCACCTTTCTTATGTAGCAGGATCATTGTAGCGGTGTTCCAATCCTCAGGAATCTTTCCTTCATTAAGGCATCGAGTGAAAATTTGGGCGAGTACTGTTTCGATTTCTCCACTTGCTTCTTGTATGATGTCTACAGTAATTCCATCTTCTCCTGGAGCTTTTCCTCGCTTCATGTTCTTGATTGCATGTGCAACTTCTGCTGGAAGGACTGGAGGAACTCTGGTACTGGTATCTTTCATGATGTCTGGAGTGCATATATCATCCCTTTCATATAATTTGGAGTAGAAATCTTTCACTCTTGTCAAAATTTCGCCTCTATTTCTTGTTACAGAACCATCTTTTCTCAGTGCCATAATCTGTTTTCTTCCCTTACTGAGATGTCCCTTTGCTATCTTTAGGCTTTGGTTGTTTTCAATTGCTTTCCTCACTAGTTCACAGTTGAATTTCCTTACGTCTTCAGTGATACTTTTTCTTACTGTCTTGCATAGTTCTATATATTCCACTTTGGAAGTCACATCTTCTTTAGTTGTCCTCATCTCTCTTCTTTTTTGCATCAACATTTTGGTTTTTCCTGATAATTTGTTCACATGCAACTTGTTCTTAGACCCAGCTAATTTTGTTGCTGTTTCCATAAGAGCTTTGGTTACTTTTCTGTTAACTTCAGAGATGTCCACTTCTTCCGATGTTAGGCCTTCTAAAGCAGAGAACCTGTTCTTCAGTTCTAACTTGAAGGTATTATGGTGTTTTTTGAGGTTGGTTATGTCAATAGACTTTGTTTGTCTTATGAGCTTGCCACGTTCAAGTTTAGCGTTGAGGTGCATCTTACATCTCACCAATCTATGGTCACTACCTGTGTTGAACTTGTTTAGCACACTGCAGTCTTCTATGACGAATTTTTTGTTACACATAATAAAATCAATTTCATTTGTCGTCCCATTTGGATGTTTCCATGTCCATTTCCTGTGTGGCTTTTTCTTGAAGAAGGAGTTCAAGATGAAAAACCCTTCTGCCTCTGCAAACTCAACGAGAGTATTTCCACGCTGGTTTCTGTTGCCGTGACCGAATTTACCTACTGAAGTTTCATTCTGTTGCCGTTGCCCTATTTTTGCATTGAAATCTCCCATAATTATTTTCAAGTGCTGCTTACCTTTATTATTTAGATGACAAATTTCCTCATAAAATTCTTCAATTTCTTCTTCAGGATGACTTGTGGTGGGTGCATAAGTTTGAATAATCTGAGCCTGGTATCTTTTCGAGAGTTGGATAACAAGTCGTGCAGCTCTGTCAGAGGAACTTTCAACTTCTACAACTTTATCCTTCAGTTTCTTGTTTATTATAAATCCAACACCACTAGTTCTGCCAGTATCTGTCCCACGATAGTAGAAGAGATGTCCACTTTTCAGTTCCATGAGATCTTCTCCTTTTCTCCTTACCTCACTTAGCCCCACGATGTCCCACTTGATCCTTTGTAATTCCTCTTCCAATTCAAGAAGCCTTGAATCAGAAGATAGGGAGCGTCCATTGTACGTTGCCAAGGTCAGCATCAGATGGCAGCCTAGTCCGGTCCTCTGGGGATTCTTAGCACCCTCTGCCTTCATGTCGCACTGGCCGCTGCCTTGGCCAGGTACATTCCAGCTGCCGGAGACTGAGGGCCAAGATTTAAGTTGTGGAATCATTTTGGAGGGGTTTGGCCATAACTCACCACGCTGGCCAAGCGGGTTGGTGAGTGTGGGATAGAATTTCCTCTAATCCCGATGGTATAGTTATACCGCTATGGGCGGTCGTCAGAGCCCCTTTAGTGGGAACAGGATGCACCACGAGAAGGCGGGGTTGACATTTGTCAAGGAGAGGCTGTGATGTTACGCATCACTTGACCTTACATCCCGATATATATATATATATATTTATTGACAGGATAAGATGTTTGTATTTTTCTATATTGGTACTATGAGCTGTGCAACATTGTATTAACACATCTTTATTTGTTCCAATCACAAGTTGTTTTAATTTAAATACCATATTTTTAGCTTTATGTCCATATGGAATGTAAATTGAATGGGTTAAATTTTTGAATTTCCTTATCTTCATTCATAGATAAGTTTATCCTGAGCATAAGACGAGGCTAAAACAAATACAGTTAGTGTTCCAAAATTCTGTAACTACAATTTAATAAAAAAAAAAAGTGAGAACTTCCACATTTTTTTTTTCCAGCAAAAAGTTGAATTTCACAAGTTTAATTTTTTTCTCTCTTATGAACTGAAGCTACTATATTGTTCTGAATCCACCCAGAAAAAGTTCTCACATGGCAAATACACTGGCGGAAAGTGAAAAAAGAACACCAAGAAGGAATTGGCGGACAATCATGAAATTTATATGTTAATGGAGTAGAGTTTACGTAGGTGTGATGTTAATTTCGGGACCAACCGGTGAGCGCTTACGCCACAGCACGGCATAATATGCAAATTATCGTCGGTGGTATTTAAAGAGTACGGCGAAGTGAATGGAATCGGTCGTCGGCGTACGGACACGTACGAAGACCCTGAAGAAGCTGCAATGCCTGGACATGGAAGACGTGTATGATTGCAGCAGTTATCGGACTTTGAGCGAGGTCGTCTAGTCGGACTCTGCGAGGCCGGGTGGTCGTATCGTCGTATTGCAGAACGAATTGGACAGGAAGTATCGGTGGTGGTACGATGGTGGCATAGATGGTCCGAGGAACATTCCCACACAAGAAGATGTGGAACCGGGAGTCACAGACGGACTAATAAGCGGACCGATCGACGCACCAGAAGAGCGGCTTTGTCAAGCAGAACATCCACTGCGACGCAAATCCGAGCTGCCGTTGCACCTGGGGTGACTGTGCGAACAATCTGCAACCGTCTACTGGATGCAGGACTACGTGCACGTGTGCCTCTGGCATGTGTACCTCTGACTTCAGCCTACCGTCAGGAACGGCTGCAGTGGTGTCGCCAACGTCTGCACTGGAGAACGCAATGGCGATCTGTCGTGTTCAGCGATGAAAGCAGATTCTGCTTGGGAGCCTCCAATGGCCGTATGCGTGTTCGCAGATGCACAGGGGAGCGTTTCCACCCTTCTTGCATTCGCCAGCGACACACAGGGCCTACACCTGGTCTCCTGGTGTGGGGAGCGATCAGCTATCACTTCCGTACACAACTAGTGTTTGTACCGGGTACGTTAAACAGCACCTCCTACATCAACAACATCATTCAGGCCGTTGTTGTGCCATTTGTAAGGTCGGTCCATCATGTTTTCCAGCAA
Source organism: Macrothele yani (assembly GCA_039090855.1). Lineage (NCBI taxonomy): Eukaryota > Metazoa > Arthropoda > Arachnida > Araneae > Macrothelidae > Macrothele > Macrothele yani. Next base: position 13,589,561 of record CM076989.1, read on the forward strand.
GATAACGCACGGCCACACACGGCACGTGCAACGCAACATGCACTTCAGGGTGTGAGACAACTTCCATAGCCTGCACGTTCACCGGATTTGTCCCCCATTGAGCACGTGTGAGATTTTATGGGAAGACTTATTCGGTCTCCACGACCATCCCGATTTTTGCGTCCAGGTTGAGGATGTTTGAAACTCAATACCCCAAACTTACATCCAACATCTGTACGACAGACTCCATGCCAGAATTGCACAGTGTGACGCAGTTCATGGCGGTTCAACCTCGTACTAACCATGTTACATGGAAATGTTATTTTTCAGTTTACCAGCAAATACAGCTATATTTTGCCATAATGTTTTGATCACATTATCTTCTGTATTCCGTTATTATGCTGTATAAATTTCTTTGGTATCATAGTCTCCTTCTTGGTGTTCTTTTTTCACTTTCCGCCAGTGTGGATGGAAGCTCCACGGCAATCATTCATCTCTTGCTTTTTGTGCGGCCCCCGTTAGTTCCGGTGTTTTGCAGCAGGATTACTGTCTGTGTTTTGTAGCGATATGTTGTTTCAACCTTTTTTTGCTTAGCACAAACTCCCAATCATTTGCACATTTGTTTCTTAAAAGATGCTAGAGGAATTTGGCCGGCCTTTTAAAAGGGCCTTAGCAATGTAAATTGCTTCCCTACACAGAAATATTTGTGACTGGAAAGTTTAGTTTCCTCCTGAACATGAATCTATCTAGCACATAAATCAGCTAAATTGCAGGAAAGAAGTGTCAAACAATTTGAAACAATTCAAAGAGATGCTTAAAAGCAATATCTAGTACATAAATCAGCTAAATTACAGGAAAGAAATGCCAAATGATTTTAAGTGATGCATAAAGAGCAATATTCTGAGAAAACACGACAGTTCTGTCTAGCTTTCGATGGGTGGCCTACTGATGGGCAGGCTCCACGTACTTCTGGATCAGGGGCAGCAATGTATTGGTTGAATGGTTATCAGCAGAATTTGCCGAAAAAAACAAAAAAAACAAAGGGGTATTTTTACTCCTTTAAAAAACATGTAGGGAGTCATTTTTAAAAGTTAGGAGTATTTTAGAAAAATTAACAGAATAAAAAAAAACTTACAAAAATGCTGGGCGATTATGAAAAATCAATCCAGATTTTTTTCATATTAAAAATGTTTCACTACCACTGAATGTATTTAGAATGTGAATCTGTTTTACTTCTTATTTTAGTAATAAATATAATATTCATATTTTAAAACAATAACATTAAAGTTATGTTTTGTAATGACTACATGCAATAGCAATGTGTTCAAGAAGTAAATACATTGTACTTTCAAAATTCTTATAGACATCTAAAAATATTCAATAAACTTCTGAGCAAGTTCCACAGCCACGTTTGTTGTTGACTTTGCAGCTGCACAGCATCCGTGCTTAATTTTTCATTTTGCTGATATCTTTGTTTCCCTTCCCATTTCTTTATTGTAGCACTTTTTTCTTTTTATGACCTTGGATGACAATTTTATCCATCATGCTGAAAGAACTGATGGATAAAATTGTCATCCAAGGTCATAAAAAGAAAAGTGCTACAATAAAGAAATGGGGAGGGAAACAAAGATATCAGCAAAATGAAAAATTAAGTACAATTTTATCCATCATGCTGAAAGAACTCTTTCTAAACGGTGTATGAGAAAGAGATCACGGCTGAGTGAATGTAAGATTGGTGTATGGAATTCTAGAGTTATAAATGGCAAGATGAATGAGGTGATTGAGGAGATGAATAAGTATCAACTGGATGTGCTGTGTATAAGTGAAACCAAAAGAAGGAAATTGGAGTAGAAGTGAATGGCACAGTGAATGTGTGGTCTGGAGTACTGGATAATGTGAGAGGTCAAGCTGGTGTAGGTGTGATTTTAAGTGAAAAGATGAAGAACAACTTGATTCACTATAGTTGCATAAGTGAGAGAATTCTCTGGATTCGTTTGAAAGTGAAACTTCAGAGAATTGTAATTGTTGTAGTGTATGCTCCTTGTGACTCGGAACCTTCTGATAAGAAGGAAGATTTCTGGAATGAGCTAAAAGCTGTTTTGAGCCAGTTTGGTGCTAAAGAAAAAGTTATAGCAGGGGATTTCAAAGCTAGAGTAGGTATGCAGAATGCAATTTCTGACAATGTTCTGGGTAAGTTTAATGATCCTTGTGTGAATGATAATGGTGAAATATTAATTGAACTCTGCATTGAGAATGGTTTGTGTGTATCTAATACATTTTCCAACCACACATATACTTGGAAAAATCGTACTCTTGGTCAAAAGAGTGCGATAGATTTTGTTGTCTACGATCAGCGTCTGAAACACTTAGTTACTGACACCCGAGTGATGAGAGGTGCAGATGTTGGTTCTGATCATTACTTGGTGGTGTCACGAGTGAAACTGAATGTTGGTTGGAGGAAAAGGAATAGGAAGATACCCAGGATAGAAAGAATAAAGGTTGATAGGCTCCTTGAAGATCATCAGCGTTATTTTGAATTACTCAGAGAACGACTGAAGGAGCTGAAGTCTGGTGAGATGGGTGTAGAAAAGAAGTGAGAATATTTTAAGAACTGTGTTGTCACTGCTGCTAAAGAGGTATGTGGCACCACAATAGAGGTGATGCTTGGTGGAATAGTGAGATTGAAGAGGCAGTAAAGAGAAAGAAGGAAGCCTATTTGGGGATGTTGCAAGGTAGAGTTTCTGTGGGTGAATGAATATCACTGTAAGAAGTGTGAAGCTGCTAAGCTGGTTCGCCAGAGTAAGGCAAAAGTTAGGAAGGAGAAGGTGAAAAGGCATGAATTGGCTTTTTGGGAAGATAGGAAGACTTTCTGGAAGTACACGAGACTCAGGAAAAATAGGGGAAGTAAAGTAAGTTGTGTGAAGAATGAGGTCGGGGAAATGATATAGGGGCCCAATGAGTTAAGTGAAAGCTGGGTGAATATTTCTGTGAGTTATTAGATCAGGAAAGCAAAGATGATTCTGAGACAGATGCAGATGATGTCACAGTGAGTGATGGAAGCACAGGAAGGATCTCAAGAGAAGAGGTGTGTAAAGCTCTAAAATCTCTTCAGAATGGTAAGACTCCAGGAGTTGATGGCATAACTGCTGAGATGTTGAAATATGGTGGCGACTCTGTAATTGACTGGTTAACTGAAATTTGCCAGTTGTGCTGGGAGTTAGAAATGGTCCCTCGGGAATGGAAGGATGCTATTATAGTCCCCTTGTATACGGGAATAGGTGATCAGACTGAATGCAAGAACTATCGTGGTATTAGCCTACTAAGTTTGCCAGGGAAAGTGTTTGGTAAGGTTGTTATTGAAAAAGTATGGGATCTTACATCAGAGAAAGTGTGGGATGTTCAGTGGTTTTATGCTTGGTAAAGGCTGCACTAACCAGATTTGCATTACGCACAATGATTGAAAAGTATCTGGCTGTTGGAAAGAAAGTTTTTGCTGCCTTTATAGATTTAGAGAAAGCTTATGAAACCGAGTAAATAGGACTTTTGTGGAAGGTATTGAATGAATATGGTGTCAGTGGAAATCTACTTAATAATGTAAAAGCCATGTATGCGGGTAGTAGAGCTTGTGTGCGAGTGAATGGTGTTTTATCAAAATAGTTTTCTATTGGTGCAGGAGTTAGACAAGGTTGTGTAATGTCACCATGGCTGTTTAATATATTTATGGACGCGTGCATGCGTGATGCCAAAATAGAAGATAGTGGTTTATGTCTTGGTGATATCTGTGTGTGCAGATTGCTGTATGCTGATGACACTGTCCTGTTGGCAGAGAGCGAAAGTGATTTGCAGAGTATGTTTGTCTCGGATGTACGAAGTTTGCATGAATTTCAAACTGAGTATAAATAAGGGAAAAATCAAAGTTATGGTGTTTGAGAGAGGAATGGGTAGCACTAAATGCAATGTAAGTATAAACGGCACTGTGATTGACCAGGTCAGTGAGTTTGTGTATTTAGGAAGCATGTTTGACAGAAAGAACAATTTGGATGGTGAAATTAGTAGGAGAGTGAATTCTTCATTGAAAGTCATAGCTGCTCTGGGAGGTTTTCACAGGAATGATGGGTTCTCTAGAGAGTCCCATTGGCAACCGCAAATTTTGCGCCCTGAGTACTAGACGCATTAATTATGCATTTTGGCGTACTGTGGTTGTCAGGAATGTTCTCCACCCTGAACCACTTGGAAATCCTATTAAGAGATGCGAGGGCTGAGCCAACAAGCCAAGTGTAAATGTAATTAGGGTTCCAGATGGATAGAGGAGTGAGCACTGATGTGCTGCCATTTGTCAGTTGATCTGTAATCACTCTATACAGCTGAGCTGGCTGAATTTGGAAGGAATGCTGATAGCGTCAACAAGAGGGGAATTTAATTAGCATATGACAGCTACAACTCCAGATCGTTCATGGTGATTCTAATGATGTTTCTGTCGAATAGAAATATCCTTTTCAGCAGTTTTTAAACAAGTTCTTAATGAATGCGGTATTAAATTTCATACAGGTTTAGAAAGGTTTCTTATGAACTTAAAATTGCATTTTGGGTTCTCAGATCACTACTGAATTTAAGGCACAGTTTTTTTTTTCTTTCTTTCTTGCTAAAAAATTTCAATGACAGACATGTAGATATGTGATGTATAAGTCCCGGATTTCCGGAGAAAAAAGTCTGGTCTTATACGCTGCAAAATTCAGTATTCAGAAAATTATGGTACATTCCTAAACTGCAGTTGTTTGGAAACCAGTGGCAGTTCAAAAGTAAAAACCTTCAGCATTTTAAATGGATAAAAAAAACGTTTTCATCTACTTAAAAATACCACTGAACTGTGATCACCTTTTTTTAATTTTGCCAAAAAAATATATGTGAAAAGGTGTACTACATATATGTAAAGCAACAAATATTTTTTTATCAAAAAAAAAAAAAACATGTTGGTTATTTACCCACCATTACCAAATCTAACATATTTGTAACGGTAAGTAGACTGACAACCACTACACACAAGAATAAATAAATACATTTTAAAATAGTTTAACCACATTCAAAATAAAACATACTTAGTAACATCAGGCAACCATTGGGCTGTCAAACTGGGCCACTCCAGAGCATGTGTCATAACCAAATCATACAGGAAAGGAGTATTCTTCTTCCATATCTTATATTCTTCATTTATGACACGCTCTTCAACTGAAATGCAATGCAATAATAAAAAAACGATAAAAATTGCAGTACTAAAACAATGTATACACTCAGTGGTCACTATTACAACCACCTATCTAATACTTCGTACAGGGGTTAAAATTCAAATTTTAAATGGAAAGGAGTTTCACTTGTGTTTGTTAATGGAGGGGATTGAAAATTTTAGGTGGGGAGTTTTGAATATGTGATTTAATAATATTAAAAGACTGGGAAAACGTAGTAATTTTTCAAACAATATAATCTATACTTGGTTCTTGAAACAAACAGGTGAATTACATCAAAAAATTTGTCTCACACGCAATGTAAACAATGAAAAAGTAACTAACATTTGAATTTAATTTTTTAAACACCAAATCAAATAAACATTAAAGACTGCATATATAGCAGTGTTTGAATTACCCAGTGGTCCGCTGATCATTGGCCAGTAAAACTTCTGTCGGACCACTGAACTACTGATTTTACTGTCCCGGATGGCCAGTATTTTTTTTTTTTTTCTAATTTGTTACAAATTAAAAAATGAATTTCTATTTTTTTACCTTGCTGTATGGTTTTCTTTTTAGGCTGCAAACTAATGATAGGTTTAACAAATACTGGAGATAATTCCACTGAAATGATGCATTATTTTCTACATATATTGTAAATGTCTAAATTTTTTGTATTATTTTTTTTACAGACTAGTGGGCATTTTGGTGGACCAGTGGTTTGCAAATTCTAGTGGTCCACTGGGCCAGTAGATTTATTTCCAATTCTAACACTATATAGTGTGTGTTATGTGTAAAATCAATAGTTCAGTGGTCCGACGGAAGTTTTACTGGCCAATGGCCACAAGGTTAAATTTTTGTTTTGATGGGTCTCACCATTTTCTTCACCCTCCACGTTTCTTTGTCAGGGTGTTCTTTCGACACGCAGTACATGGCAAATCCCAACTACAACATTGCTTATGACAATATCACCACAATTCACAAAGTGTCGGTATGTTGTGTACTGGATTTTTTCAGGTTGTGTACTGAAGTCGTCAAAGACAGGCAAACATTTATTATATGTTGTGAGAAAAGTTTAATCCATGTGGAAGGGCACAACATGCAATTGTATTCCAAAGAGAATGGACTTTGAATGTTTGCATGTTCGAACATATTCATATTGATGGACGTTGTGAAGAATCTGCCTATAGGGCATGAAAACTTGGTTTGCTAAAACAGTACTGTGTCCTCAGAAGTCATTTTTAATAACGTACAGCTTTGCTTGTAATTTAGACTATGATTCAGATGTAAAGGAGATGTCCATTCACGATAGCTTGAAAACCTCCTCAGAAACAGTAAGTGGCATAACTATTGATCAAGCTTATCAGATCACTACACAGATCAAGAAGTCACTGTCTGAACACATCATGGAGACACCTAGTGGTTAAAGATCGACAGAGGCATACGACAGGGTTACATTTTATCCCCTATCTTTTCAATATTTATGCAGAAATATTGCGAAAATTTGATCCGGATGAAACAGAAATAGGTGTGAGGATCGGTGATAGAATTGTCAATAATCTCCATTATGCTGATATGACACTGCTTACAGAAATGAAAGCCGGCTTGAAACACCTCATAGTAGGACTTAAGCGGGAAAGTGAAAATATGGGCGTTCAACTCAACAACAAAAAGACTAAAATCATGGGAACAGCCAGTAATGGAGTGGTCAAAATACCTGTCAAAGATGAGGAGACTGAATGTGTTGAAGACTTCTGCTTTCTGGGATCCATGATCAACCGTACAAGATTGTGACCGTGAGATCAAATGCGAATTGCAGTAGGCTGTAGCGCGATGATAAACTTATACAAAATAAGGAACAGCAAGGACATCAGTCTCGCCACTGAATGTAGACTCGTTCATTCTGTTGTTTCCCATAGCAACTTATAGGTGTGAAAGCTGAAACTTAGAAAAAAGCTGACCAAAGGTCAATTGATGCATTTGAATTTTGGTGCTGGAGAAGATAGAGAACACCATGGATGGCAAAAGGTTGCCAACAAAAAAGTGCTAGAGGCAGTGCATCAAACCAGAAATGTCACTTCAGGGAAAGATTGTCAAACTACAGCTCACTCACTTTGGTCATATGATACAATCGGACTCGAATGATGCTTGGAATGGTGGAGGAAACAAGAAGACAAGGACAACAAAGAACACTTAGGCTGGACACAATCAAAATGAATGCTGGGCTACACACGGAACAGCTGAGAGAGAGAGTCCAAGATCATGATTCGACTGAATGGATAACATATTTTACTGTAGGGAAGTAAGTTTGCACACGTTGCAATTTTGGAAGAGGGGACAAATTGGTGGAATAGGAAAAACAGTTAAGATTGAAGAAACAAAAATTGGAAAGAGAAAAACACTATGTTGGAAGGTATGTGGAGGGCACCTGGATACTTGGAATGATTAAAACATACAAAATAATTCTGATTAGAGATTTGCTAGGAGAATAAACGTTCCGCAGAACATCTTATACATACTTCATAAAAAAGTACATAGCAAAGGAAACAATATCTGATCAGTGTAGGCCTATGCCCATTTGTCTGACGATGGATATTTTATTCATGAAACTTTGCATCACTCTGAAAATTCTGTCGACTCAGATTCCCATGCTCATACTCAAAACATTGTTTTACTGGCGTACGTTGAAACACTCCATAAGCTCCTCAGTTGTACGTAAACACAAGGCTTTGAATCTGTAGAAAGAATTTTTCTAATATAGAATTAAAAAATTTTCTCCGATATTATGGAAGCATTGCTGCTGTGCATTAACAAAATTCTTCAAATGATTGTTTATACCAATATTATTTGTTTCATTGTAGGTAGGATTAACGAGTGTCATAAGAACACCCCTTTTTCAGACCCTGAAGAAGCAAAAATGAACTGTTAGCTCAAAGGTACTGGTGCAACTTAAAAGCAAGCAGGCACAAATGAAGGTCAATCTGACTACACTCAAACCTATGCTGCATGAACATTTGGGCAATTGCATCGCCAGTCTCAAATTTCAAAATACTTCCCACTGGAACAAATGTGAATAATTGTATTCCTCATTAGGTTAACCGAGAACTCTTAAAACTGTATAAAACCTAGATCACAACACAAATTTTACACTCCAAGAACACTGCTGCGGTGAAAACTGGGCTAAAATTTTCAAATCTAATTTAAAGAACCAACTTCTTTACTGAGCGAGATTCACAGAATAAAATTCTCCATTGGACGACATATGCGGAAAATGATCTTTGGTAGTGTAAGTTCTTGCATAAACTCATTAAATCTTTACACTTCGATTAATTCGTTCATGTAAATAATTTTCCACCCATTTTCAGCTCTGGATCATACAGCAACGTGCCTCATACAACACATAACAAATTACTTGGGTAACACCTTTCGTTACGAATTACTGTACACAATAAACGGCGGTTGGACAAATAGAACACTATTTACTTCGTTATGCAGGCAGAATTCAACCTTATTTTGATAAACAGAAAACCTATTCCACAAAAAATTGGAGGGAAAGCTGTAATAAGAATGCACTCTTATGTAACTTCTTTTTTTCAAAATAGGAATCGAATTGCTCTCAAGACTCCAAGAACTTGATTAATTAAACTATACGGGCAAGCAAAGAACAATTAGAAAATTTGGCGAACATGCAATACATTAACCCTAACACAAACAACACACACTTCACTCATTTTTATTTAATTCTATGGAAAACAACATTTTTTTACAATAAATGCTGTGACACTAAGATAATGTACAAAATAAATTACCTGCATCTTTATCTGTCATAGTTAATTTTGTAAGTAAAACTTTCAGAAGTTTTACCTCAAACTACACAGAACACCCGGCGTTTACAACTTTGGCGCTAGAAGAGCTTACATCGTCCAATTCAATGCCTTGCGGCAACGAAGTTATATATGCTTTCTTTAACAGCAAAAAACTGCTAGTTTAATATACTTAAAAAATAATTTTAATTTTTTGAGCCAAACTGATGGAATTTTTTTGTGCTTCTTATTTTTATTTTTATTCGTAAATTAAAGTTTTGGGATACACATATGACGTCACAGCCTTCGCAATCATGGCTGACATATCGTATCCGCTTGTTCACTGAAATTTGTGTTCTGTACTTTTTAGTGTTTAATTCCCTCATGAAGAAGAAAAATTATTGGTTATCTTTATTGTTTAAACTATGCTGGATTTCTTAGTTTGTTCCTGATCGAAAGGTAAAACTAATTTATATGAGGAGTATTTATTTGAAGTTTTAGGTTTGCATGCTGGATTTGGTCGCCCAGTTGGTTATGTGTAATTCTACAAAACATGTTAGATTTCTTGTTATTATCTTACGACGTTGAAATAATTATTTTTTTCTTATTGGCAGTTGAGTGGTTATGTTATTTATGTTGGTAATGTACCCATATTGTGTTGGAATAGACCTCGATATGTACTGATTTTTGTCCGTGATAAGTTGACGTCTCCAGAGGGACTGATTGAAATAGGAGTAATCTGTATTATTTGCCTTTGGCAGAGTTTTTGTTGTTTTTAGTTACTGGTTCATAGAACATAAATGCTTTTCTCAGATCTTTTTCTAGAATGATTTCGAGCAGCCACTGTGGCGCTTAGAGGCTGCAGAAGTAAGCTTTACTGGTGTATGAAGTGAAACATCTGATAGAAGTGTTCAACTGGAACAGTCAGAAAAATGCTATAAACTTAAGCACTTATAAACACATCGCAAAGTTTAAAGACTTTCAGTTATAAACAGCACAACACGTACATCTTGATCACTCAGTTCATTCCCCTAAACCACCTACCTGTGTTTTTGTGAATAGCTACAGTTGGTTGTATTTTATCACCTTACATAGCAAATTTGTCAAACTAAATAACCCGAACCGTATATTAAATATGGTTGATTATAATTTTGTAATCGTACAGTTTATGTGGTCAGCGTTGGATTATTATTATGAAAATATATTCAAATTGATTAATTTCAACAACAAAAACAGTTATTTCATATCACAAGTAAGGAGTTACCAGTATTTCATATACCTTTGTAATAATGTCAATTTTATTTATGTGTAATTTTCTTTAGCCTAATTGCCTCAAAAAAAAAATTTCCTTGAGTCAATCTTTGAGGTTTTTTCCCTGTACATTTCTCAATTTTCAGGTATTTATTGTTCAGTTGAAAAATTCACGTCTGGGTTATTTTCTTGCATGCATTTCTGGTGTTTTCATTCAGATTTTTTATGTACCGAAATTTTAGTCTAATTCCATCTCTTGTGAAAATATTCAGTAAAATTTGCCTCTTCCTTCTCATTCCTGTGATGGGAACACAATTTAAATAAACCTTGGATCAGCATTGTGCCGTAATCACTAATCACATTTATAAAAAATTAAAAAAATCTGTGTAGTAAATTATATTTTGCTTTTTTTTATTTCTGTGTGTAGAAACACAAGTTTTACAAACTACAGCACTTTAGAAGTACATAATGAAAAAAACTGCATACTTGTGGTTTTCCTCTGGGAAAAGGTAGTGTAATGCACAATTGAAATTGTTCAAAAGCATTTTAATTAACTGTCAGGGATATTTAATGATCAGTGGATTACTGGATAATTTAGAAGGTCAACTATTAAGTTTCTGAACATTTTCAGTTATGTCTTTTACTGCACTGGAATTTGTTATGTGTTTTACTGCATTTTGAATTTGTTTAATTTTTAGTTGATCATTTAAGATCTGAAGATGTTTCTCAATGTTTATTGAATACCTGAAACACCTGACTAATTATAGATATAGAGAGAGGAATATTACATTGTGAATATCAACCAAATCCCCCCCCCCAAAAAAAAGAAACTGGAGAAAAGGTTTATCACTCGTAGAGGTTGCAAATCAAGAACTCCCGTAAGACAAGAAAATCAAAATCAGCTATTCTTCAATGGCTCTATAAGAATCCTTGGCAGAACTATCATATAAATGAAGTGAAAAGAGGTGATCCCAAATGCCAGGAAAGAGATGCTATACATATGGTTCAGCATTGCTGGTCGTATCAAGAGAATGTCAGTCAACACTGTTCCCCATTTATGGCAAGACCAAAATACATTGGGTTTCAACAATAGCAGTAAGGGGTCAACAAAGTAATAGTAAATTTTAGCACCTTCGACAAGTTTTTAAAAACTTATTGGCCAAATTATGCTTGCTAAAATTTTTGAAAAAAAAATGTAAATATGCATGTGAGACTGAAAATGTATATATGTAAATATTTGAGTTTAAACATCTGATTATATGCAAATAAGAATATTAAAATTAAAAAAACAACAACTACCTTTTCTGGTGCCTTGCATTAGTGCAATAAAACAAAATTAATTGTAAGCAATGAATATTCCTGATACTGCAAATCTATCCTTTTACTAAAAAATCAGGCCAGTTCTTTTTCCAGCATAGCAGTTTGCTTGCATCTTGTTACTAATTCACTATTTTCATTGCTTTTCATTTCAACATGTTTTTGCTAGAGGAATATGAAAATAATTTTCCATGCAAACTAAATTTTAGAGAGATAATTCTAAAATTGTTAATCATTATTTTAACTAAATCTATTTTTGGCAAGGATTATATGTAGTGTCAGCTAAATGGAGTGGAGAGTACCACCATGGGCTCTTTCAAACTAGTTTGCAGATTAATTTTGGGGTTGTTACTTTCTAAGGATCTGTTGAGGGCTTGTCTTAAGCCACCTTTTTAGTGCCCATGTAGGATTAGCTTTAAATCTTCCTTTCAAGTAAGAATATTCAATTTTATATCCACTTTTGGTTTAACTATACTAATTTCAGAATTTGTTTTATTACAGCACTAGATGTTTTATTGGGATATTGTACTCTTCATGTTTGTCTGACATAGTCTTTGTGTTGGGTTGGGAATGTTAATAGCTGTATCTTTTTTACCACCCTTTAAAAACTTTAGTAAGCATAATTTGGCCAATAATTTTTAAAAATGTTTTTAAAAACTTGTCAAAGATGCTAAAATTTATTTTTACTTTGATGACTAACCCCTTACAGCTATTGTAGAAACCCAATGTATTTTGGTTTTGCCATAAATGTGGAGCAATGTTGACTGACATTCCCTTGATAAGACCAGCAATGCTGAATGAACCATATGTAGCCGCCCCGGTGGCGCAGTGGTCTAAGGCGTTGGCCTCTAATCATTCGTCCGTAAGGGGTCCGGGTTCGAATCCCGGTGAGGCATGGATGTTGTGTTTGTCTTACGGCACTGGCTCTCTCCCTTCCCTGGAACCAGTGACCCTAAATTAGGGACGGGCGACTGCTTATAGCCCATTGAGTTGCTCACGGTGGTCGTTAAACCTCCAATCAAAAAAAAAAAAAAAAAAAACCATATGTATAGCAAGAATCGCGCTACCGATCACATTCTTTGTAGTTGTTTTTTGTCTTTTTTTTGGGGGGGTCATTTTGGCAGTGGATAAAACGTTTGTGAAAATATTAGTGATTATCTTTTTAATGATGTCCAAGCAAAAACGATCTTTAAAAAAGATGGTTTTTGCTTGGACGTCATGTCAAATTTTGCTCCGGCAATGCCAAGGATATTTTTAAAAAGTATAGAACCTTTTAAATGTGATCATATTTGCAGATTTATCTTTTGATGTGAACCATCAACCAGTATTGCACAACTTAATATGAAAATAGTTATTAGATGTGCTTTATTACTTATAGATGAACATTCTGTAAGTAGTAATAAAGTGCAATTTTTCAACATCTGTATTTTTTGCACTGGATCCTTTAGAACCAAGCCACAGAATAAATGTAATACCTAATTTTTCAATTAATTTGAAATTTATCCTGTCAGTAATTCTTTGTTTAGAAATTTTATAGGTAGTAATATTTTTAAAATTGAAAATGTATATTTCTATTAGTATTCGGGATCTATAACATAATATTTTGCTGCTTAATTGTGAAGACTCTGTAACCTATTGTTTTTGTACTATTATAACTCTTTATTTTCTTATGGTTGTTACATTTCCAATGGAGAGTGAAAAAACTTGGCGTATGGTTTGGCGAAAACTTCAAAAAAGCCAGAACAACTGCTGCTATAGCATCTCTTTTTTTACGAAAAATGCAATTCATGGGGCAACCTTATGGGTTGTCTTATGTTATAAACGTGCTTTTGATTAAAATATACATAATATCTAAGGTATTTTACCTGATATTTCAAAGTATTTTGCACATTGTTTGCTCTGTGAGGCACATACTCCTGTCCCGAGAGGTCCCTTATGTTACGGACCTTTGGTTAGTTATGAAAAAAAAAATTTGCAGAAATAAAGCTGTTAGGTTATATATTTTAAAGTAAATTTTAAACGTTTGATTGATATATATATTAAAAGTAAATTTTAAGCGTTTGATTGAGCAAATGAATTAATAGTAAATTTTAAACGTTTGATTGAGCGAATGAATGAATATGGAACTGAAAATATATAACCTAACTGCTTTATTTCTGCAAAAAAAAAAAAAAAAAAAAATCCTAACTAACCAAAGGTCCATAACATAAGGGACCCCTCGGGCAAGGAGCATGTGCCTCACAGAGCAAACAACGTGCGAAATACTTTGAAATATCAGGTAAAATACCTTAGATATTATGTATATTTTTATCTCTTTTTTTTGTTTTGGACAGTTGGGATCATCTGTTTTTGCTTCATTTATGTGATAATTTTGCCAAGGATTCTTATGGAACCATTGAGGAATAGTTGGTTTTGATTTGTGTGTGTGTGTGTGGTGATTCTAAGAATTAAGGATGCAATTTTTATGGGGGATTTTCTATCTGTATCTTTTTCTGTGATGTTTGGCTTTTATTATAGAACACACAACTAATGTAGGTTAAGTGGTAGCATGATAATTACACTATGTAATTTTAGAAACACAGAAGCACTTTTAACCCAACTTGGGTCTTTATCACCTGCAAACAATAGTAAAAAGTTTTTGTTTATAAAATTTCTTACTGTAAGTAGTGTGCTATCATTCATCCTACATTTACGTTATATGATGAAATGCATTCTTTCTGTTCATGCAACTGATATTTAACTTCTTTTCCTGTTAATGCTGTAGCTGTATAGGTACTGGTAACCTATGGTTTAGCAGATAGGTGATCATCTCTCCTGTACACAGAAGGGATGATTAAAGTCCATTCTGTATTGATATTAGGCATATTTGAGGTAAGCCATCATACACAGTGAGCATTTCTTAACCCTTTAAACAGCTGATGTACTTGATGCAAATGAAGCTCAAAAATTTTAGCGCTCCCTTAAAGGAAATGTTCACATTAGCAGCCAAGTTAATTGAAAGCTAAGGCAAAAAAATTCCTTTACATCTCAGCAGCTCTAAACGCAAACCTGTAACTGTCAAGAAGTGCTTCTTTGTAGGCTTTATTCTCTGTTTCATGATCCAAAGCATGATGGGGAAGGGCTAGCCCCCTTCCCCTCCGGACAAGGGCATCATGCTACTAGACAGAAACAAGTGACTCAAACATCTCTCTTCTTTCTTAGGTTCGTCACCATTGTTATAGTCATTTTAGCAGGTAATCATTCAGAAAGCATTACTGCCAATTGTCCCGTAAATGACCACTTTGAACAACAAAGCCAAGAGTGTTATGATCCACAGGTTCACTTGTCCCAGCTGGGTTCAGCCCACTTCTTGGGCAGTGTATATATTCATTCAAGTAGATTTCAGCACATTTTTCTAACCCCAGGTTAATTTGTTTCAGACGGTTAAGGATGATGAAGATGGACAGTTACGATCAAAAGTTCCCAAGATATAAGCTTTTCCATAGTTATATTCTTTTAACATAACAAAGCTTGATCTACTTTTACCTTTAATTTAGGTTTAAGGCAGGGCATTTGAAAAGTTTATGACATGCTCCCCATAGCAGAAAGTTCCTGATCAGTCTGTGACAGATATCATAGTGCAACAAAATAATCTGCACCTGATCACTGGGTAAGATGTAAGAAACAATAAAAATTTGCACAGGTAGAAATTTAAAAAAAAAAAAAAAAAAAGGAGAGAGAGAACTGACCATCTGATATGTCTTCTACCTTAAAAATAGAATTCTAACCTAAGTACTGCAGCATGTGCAGTGTCAACTAAAATCAAGAACAGTGTGCCCTTTGTGCATAGAATTTTACCTTTATTTTCAAGCTGAAACATAAAGATTTACGGAGTAAAATTATATTTAACAACAATATAGGACAGAAGAAAAATTGCTAGGAAAAAATTAATTATGATATGGGAGAAATTTCATTCTGTCCTACTTTTGTTTTTGGAAAAATTTCCTCCATTTTCGATCTTAAATACAAGCATTTATGTAGTTAAATGATATTTAAATAATACAGCATTGGGAAAACACTGGGGGAGGGGGTGAATATGGGAGAAATTGTTTATGTTGTAAAAAATTTGGGTTTCTATTTTATGATTATAGAAGAAATGTTCGCTGTGTCCAACTTTCATTTTCAGAATTTCCCTCCATTTTAATCTTAAATACGAACATTTATATAATAAAATGATATTCAACAACCACACGGGGCAGAGGAAACATCATAAGAAAAACTATTTATGATTACAGTGCTCCATATGACTTCCGTTTCAGAAATTGTTACAAGGGTTATAAGAAAAGTTCTGCACATGTTAATCTAGAACAGAAGTGGATGATGCAGTTGGGAAAATGATTGAGACATGTCAATGTCAGACTCTCAGCAACACAGTTGTGTCAGAACGATGCGCTATCATTTGCTGTGTGGACGTGAGAGAGTTTAGAAAGCGTGCAGCTCTTCAGGCCGAGTCACGGCGTTAGATTGCACTCGTATGTGAAAATACAAAGCTCTGTGCGGAAAACTCTGACACAGATCCACACTGCCTTGCAAGAAGTTTGTGGGGAAGAAATTCTTGATCAAAGCACAATTTCTTGCTGGGCATCACGCTTTTGGGAGGTTCAAAGCAATATCAAAGATGATCACCGCTCAGGCCGACCTCAAACAGCGACAGACAAAACATCTGTCACCATTGTAGCAATGCTTCTTGAAGAGAATCACCGTTTGACAGTCGAGGAGATTGCTGATCAGGCAAATTTGTCCACCATCTCTGTTGACCAGATTTTGACTGACTCACTGGGAAAAAGAAAAATTGCTCCACGTTGGGTGCCCCATCAACTCGCCCCGAGTAGAAGGCAGTTAGAGTGAGCATTGCACAGGATCACCCCCACAAGTTTGAAAGGGAGGGCAACACCTTCCTGAACAGAATTGTCACAATTGATGAGACTTGGACCCGTGATTTTGAGCCGGAACTGAAGTCACGGTCAGTAGAATGGAGGCATCCAAGTTCCCCACTTCACCTCAAAGTGCCGTTGGCAACAATCCAAAGTGAAGCAAATTATGATTTTTGAGTATGATGCCCAGGGTGTTATCTCTGATCGAGTTCCAGTAGGGCAGAATGTCAATGCACAATATTAGATCCTGACTTTCTGAGAACAAAGTTGAGACCGAAAATTCGTCGAAATCGCCACAACTTGTTGGAAGCAGGAGTGATCTTGCTGCATGACAATGCATCGTGTAATGGTGCAGCGTCGGTACGGGGACTTTTGTCAAAATATGGCTGGGAAACTTTATCTCACCCAACCATACAGCCCTGATCTCAGTCCACCTGACTTTGATCCTTTCCCAAAGTTAAAAAATCGGCTCCGTGGTATCCGCTACGAATCGCTAGATGAACTGTTGTTGAGCCTTACCCGAGTAATACGATAGCTGAATAAAGATGGCGTACTATGGGGCATCCAGGTTCTACCTCACTGCTGGCAAGCTGTCATTAGCAGCGGAAGGGAGTACATTATATGGCAATAAGGTAAGTTTTCTTTGTTACTTCACACTTTTCTCAAAAATGGACAGCGTGCAGAACTTTTGTTAGGACCCTTGTACCTCCATTTTCAAACTCAAACATTTATGCAATTAAATGATATTTGAACAACAATACCAGAAACAGGGAACATCGCAAGAAAAAAAACTATTATGATCGTGGGAGAAATCTTCATTCTGTCTAACTTCTGTTTTCAGAAAGTTTTGAAAGAGAGAAAACTTGCATCCATGATTGGGAATCTGAAAGAAAGGATTTAATAGGGTTCTGGGGCTATCTTTTTTGTCTGCAGGGCCAAAGTAAAATCTGCGACTATGGGGGGGGGGATACACGTATCTGTTGATTTGCATTCTCTCCACCACAGTTAATGAGCTATGGCTTGATTGAAAGCTTGTAAGCTTTTCATTACATGTTAAAACAAAGGGTGTATAATCATTTCTTCACTTGTGAAACCTGTGCTCTGGGGCCTACTAAAGATGAGGGAAGATTTTATATTTTCACTAGGATTTAGCCTGGGAGTGACATGAAAAAAATTCATGCTGGTTTATTGCAAGTAGAATCAAGCCTACTCATATGGCACTCCTACAAGATAGATGTGCAAATTCACAGGGCTGCCTGAGGGGGAGGGGGATGTACTGCCCTTCCAGTTGCTCACTGTGGTCATTAAACTCCCAATAAAAAAAAATCTCGGAGGATGGCAGAGCTTTGTAAACCTCCACGTGCAGGAAGATGAATGGAGGCCTTGAATAAGAGAACCATCAGTGCTTTTTGTGGACTCATTGAGGAAAACCAGTGACGCATTATTATCAGTGTGTCCAAATGTCCTTTTTTAAAGGACTGTCCTTTATTTTAAGTGAGTTGAGAACATCAACTATCTACAAAAATATTAAGGGTAAGTAACAAAAATGCATTTTATTTTAAATTAACCTAATTCATTTTGTCTTGATATTTTTTTTTGTGTGTGTGTGAGGGCAATAATGAACTATAATACTGAGCCCTTATTTCTTAACATTGCTACTACTTTTATTATTTTGTCTTAACGAAGTTCTGAAGTATTAAAGTAGCATATGACTCTGGATATCTCTGTGGTGATGCTTCCTTTCTTATATGAGCCTTTGGTTTACCACATTAATTATTATTTTTTTAATTGAGTTTGTTTTGTAGATTTTTTAATGATGAAATGAAGACTAATTTTTATCTTTACTCCACAGATTTCTACTTCAACATGTCTAAACGACAGTGCCACTACTATCAAAGTGATTGGTCCTCTTCTTGTCAAAAAGACAATAATGATGATGAAATTGGCAAATAGTGCAGACCAGGAAAGAAGAACACTCAAGCTTCATGTGTGTGGTGCTCAAAAGAATGTTCAGTGTCTACAATGGGTGTTCAAGCAGTTTTACAACATTCAACAAGTGAAAATCACAAGAAAAATAGAGAAGCTGTAACAAAGTCAAAGGACTTGACAAAAAGTTTCAAAAGTCAAACAATAATTAGTAATCAGGTTACTACTGCTGAAGTTTTGTGGGCCTCTGCACTTGTTGAACACAATATTCCATTCAGGTTTTGTGATCATTCAACACAGTTGTTTCAGAGAATGTTTCCTGACTCTAAAATTGCTGAATCATTTTCAATGCATCGAACAAAGATGTCTTACCTAGTTAGATATAGTTTGGGGCAAACATATGAAACCATTTTAAAGGAAAGTTTGAAAGGGAAATATGTGTCAATTGGACTAGATGAAAGCAATGACAGTGGTGTGCATAATAAAAAAGAGCTTGAAATAATCGTACGATATTTTGATGACATGCAACAGCGAATTGTAATAGATTTTCTTGAAAGGGTATATTTGCCAGAAGCTAAAGCACTTCCCATGAAAGAAAAACTGATTTCTGTTTTACAAATGTTTGGCATCAATATATCTAAGGTAATATGCGTTATGACTGATAGTCCACAAGTTATGTTAGGCTGTAAAAAAGGCATGCTAACTCTTTTAAAGCAAGAAAATCCCCACTTGCTTGATGTAGGTCGATGTTCATTACATCTTGTCATGATTGCTGTAAAAAAGGCTGTAAAAGAATTCGATTCTTCACTTTCTGAATTTGCAGTGGATGTATTCTACTATTTCCATGGCAATAGTGTGAGATCAGCTGATTATGGCAAAAGTCAGGAACATGTAGGAGCTTCAAAACATGTATTTATGAGACCTGTTGAAGCTAGATTTTTAACTTTTGGACCAGTATTTGATCGTTTATTGGAGCAAAAAGATGCCTTGATTCACTACTACTTATCCTTTGTACCTGCACATCGTTCCAAAGAACTGAAAACCAGTGAAAAGTTGCACAGAATAATTTCTGCATTGAAACAAGGTGACATTTTCATCCACTATCAGTTTATGCATGGTGTGTTTAGCATTATGAATATATTTCAAATATTTTTTCAGAAAGAAGAACCTCTGATTCATCTTCTTTATTATGAAATGACTTTATTAGTAAAGATGGTAATGAAAAGAGCTATGGTAGATGAAGTTGTTAATAACACTCCAGGCCACAAACTTGCAGATTTAGATGTCAGTCAACATTTGAAACCTTTGGAAAGGATGGCTATTGGTGTTTTGACAAAGAGTGCAATGAAGTCTCTAACAGAGACAAAGAAAAAAATGCTACAATGTGTTAATTAAAAAGTTGCTGCACTATCTTCCATTGCAGAACAAAATATTAAGAGATGTGCGTGTACTGCAGCTAGATCAAAAGAACAGCCCAAAAAGTGTTGCTTCACTTATGAACATTGCTAAAAGCCTTCCTAATGTTGTTCCAAACCTAAAGCTAGATGAATTGTCCACAGAATGGGATTTGTGCAAGCTGGAGAATGTTGATGGCAAAAAGCGCATTGATGAATATTGGGCAGAAATTTTCAAAAAGAACCCTCAGAGATATGCAACCCTTCAAGGCTTGATCATGGCATGTTTGACCATACATCATGGTAACAGTGATGTGGAGCGATGTTTTTTAGTTGACAGAGACATTTTGACTTGTAAAAGAACTCAACTACATGATGAAACTGTGACTTCTTTGAAAATAGTTAAGTCTCATATGAAGAGGACAAAAACTGTATGTAATGAAATCAAAGTTATGCCACCCCTTAAAAGAGCATGTGTGGATGCTCACAAAATGTTTGCTGAACATCTAGCTGAAGAGAAACATATGCGATTGGAAGAAGAACAGAAGAAACGGGCCACGAAAGATCAAGAGGCAGCTCTCCACAAATAAGCTGAGGAATTAAGAAAGAAGGAAGAAAAACTTCAAATAAAAGAGCGAGAAAAGAAAGCGGATGAGAAGAGACTTAAAGCAAATTGTCAAAGATTTAATGGCCAAAGTACAAAGATCACTGAATGAGGCTGATAATTTGGAAAAAGAAGCTGAAAAGATGATGATGAAAATACAGAAAGATAAAGCCAAGATTAAATAAAGTGTCTTATCCTCTTTTGTTTTTGTTCAGAAAAAACATTAAAGGTGTGGTGTTTTTTTTTTTTTTTTTTGCAGAAAAAGGCATGAGTAAGAATAAGGAAAGATTACATAGTTTTGTTTTGTATGTTTGAAATATAGCAGTTACTTTTAGTTTTTGTCAAGTTATGACATTTAAAAGGTATTTGTGTAACATTTTCCAATTTTAACCCACTAGGCACTTGCACATTATATTGTTCACTCTTTTTCATACTGGTATGTGATGTTGTACTTATTTTTATTTGGGAAAAAAAGGTTGTGCATTAGAAACGTTAAGTTGCTGGAACTTTTTTTATAAAATGTATTCAATTTATATGTATTTCGTATACCAGTACCTATGTCAATGTATATTATTTTATGTACAATCAATTATAAGTGTAGAAAATAATTTTTTTTAAATGTGAAAATTGAATTATAACTGTGGGAGGAACGGAATGGCTATAAAAAGAAGGGGTGAAGAGGAGGCCATTTTGAAAAATAAAAATTCTTTCTTTTTTTAACATGTTTAAAACAGATTTCAGCTGAAAACAGGAACCTTAAATTCAAAAACAAAAGTTTTGCCCCAAATCGGGGGTGGGGTGGGGGGGGGGGTGGACCACTGGTACTTTTCAGACGCCCTTTATTTTTTACATTTGCTGCTGGACACTCTGTATTATTGAGGTAATATGTTTAGATGTTAGTGTATCAATTGGCATTTTGGAAACAATTACTTGTCAATATTTAAAATTCTATGAGATTTATGCCAAATGTGTACCCACAAACTGACAGAACAGCAGAAAAAAGAAAATTATAAAATCTAGAGTCGACTCATGCAAGAAGATGCTGCAATGTTTAAGCCCAGTGGCTACAAAGTGTTAACATACATTGTCACAGGTGATGAGATGTGGTTTTATTGCTATACAACTCCAAGAAAGATTGACAACTAAGTTTGGGATGTGCAAGATGAACTATGTCCCCAAATTCTCTGACAGGACGTTCGATCGAAGAGGAGGATGTTCACAATTTTTGTTATCTCCCAAGAAAAGGTAGGGGACAGCTTTTTTTTTTTTTTGACCTAAAAAAATTTCTATAAGTGGCCAATATTTTACCAACATTGGTTTTGTCCAAAATGGCAAAATGGTTAAGGAGATGAAGCAGCACATCCAACAACAGCCATGTCAAGTGATTTCCTTCTTCTTGCCAGTGCTCACAAAACCTGTTAAGTTATTGCCTATCTGGAAGCTGGAGGGGGGGGCAGCCCAACAAGTACCCATTCCTACAAATTCACCCAATTTTGTGCCAGTTTTGATTTTTTGTTTTTTCCAAAAAATCAAAAAGGAACTTGCTGTGCAGCCTTTTTCAAAGGTGCAAGACTGCAAAATGCATTCATGCTCTGTCATGGAGTATCACCAAAAATTCCAGAATTGGAGTAGATCTTTGTATAGATGCTGCTGGTTAATAATTTGAAGGACAGTAAAAGTTTCATTGAGGTAAATGCAATTGTTTATATTCCATGTATACATGACAAGAATTTTTTGAAATCTTAATTCCAAGGAGCATTCCAGATACTGGGATGCCAGATAAAATATCTTGAACTGTACAACACTTAGTAAGTATAAATTATTTTAAAGTTCTTTAATACAACATTTTTAGTAATGTGATATTTTCATTTATTGCAGGTAAATGCCATGGAGACTGTTGGTCTAAAACTTTCAGATGTAGAACAGCGCTACTTTGGTGATCTATTTTCCTGTTATGATGTAGAAAACCAAGGAAAGATTGCTGGATCTAAAGCATCGGAACTGTTTCTTGCATCGCAGCTTCCTACTGAAATTTTGCACCAGGTATGTTTCTGTCTGAGACATAAAGTCAGCACAGTTGATAATGAAGAAATAACCATCACAAGTACATGGAAAATACAAAAGTAAATTATAGTGAGAAGAATTGGCAGGACAACATGTAACACACAAAACATTAGAATTCTTGAAATCGTCAAATCACGCGTAAGTTACGTTGAAAATTATAAGCAGGACCTTTCGGTAGCGACTTCTACTTTCATCAGCCATGGGATGAGACACGTGGTAAAAGCTTCAGTTGCTGTCAGATTTCAAAATCGCTTTCCAAATAACCTTTCAACATCCTTATTATTTGGAAAGTGATTTTGAAATCTGGCAGCAACTGATGCTTTTACCACGTGTCTCATTCCATGGCTGATGAAGGTAGAAGTCGCTACCGAAACGTCCCACTTTTAATTTTCGACGTAAGTTGCGCATGATTTTAAGTTACGTAAAAGTTATGTTTCTATGAAACTGTTCCCATCCAAATTCTGGCTGAGGAAGAACTAAAGATACACAGGGTGTCCCAAAAGTCCTTGACACATTTTAAAAATTTACTAGAAAAAAACTATTCAGGATAGGAACAAAAAAATTTTCAAATCTTGTAAACTTACTTTAAAAAAGTTTTTTTTTTTTTTCGTATAGTTAATAAACTTCAATATGTACTCCTTTTGTTGTTTGAACTACATCAATCCGATATTATATCTCTGTCCACGTACATGCCAATGTGGATTCTGTTACAGATGCAATTGCAGCAACTATGCGAGTTTTCAGTTTGTCAACACTTTGAATG
This sequence comes from Macrothele yani, assembly GCA_039090855.1. Taxonomy (NCBI): domain Eukaryota; kingdom Metazoa; phylum Arthropoda; class Arachnida; order Araneae; family Macrothelidae; genus Macrothele; species Macrothele yani. The sequence continues at coordinate 13,612,794 of CM076989.1, forward strand.
AACACACTTTGTCTTTCACATATCCCCACAAGAAGAAGTTTAGAGGCGTGAGATCTGGAGAGTGGGGAGGCCATGGGATGGGTCCATCTCGTCTAATCCACCTGATTGAAAATTCCTTATTTAAAAAAATTTTTCGCACAACCTTACCCCAATGATTGAAAATTCCTTATTTAAAAAATTTCGCACAACCTTACCCCAATGATTGAAAATTCCTTATTTAAAAATTTTTGCACAACCTTACCCCAATGTGGCTGTGCACCATCTTGTTACCAACTGATTTTAGGATGTAAATGGCAGATTTGAGGGACAGCAAAAATTTAAATCAATCATGTCCAAATGAATTTCTTTTGTTACTGTAGATTCTGCAAAAAAAGAAAGGTCCAATCACATGATCAGTCATTAAGCCACACCACACATCCACTTTAGTACTATTCCTGACATGTTCAGTGAAATGATTCCCAGACCCCCAAATTCTGATATTGTAGCCGTTGACTTTACCTGAAACATGACAAGTTGCTTCATCTGTAAAAACAATGTTTTGTATAAAATCATTATCTGCCTCTAGATGATTTATCATGTCTTCAGCAAAGTTAAAACATTGTGGCTTGTCATCTGCTGGGTGTAAATCTTGCAATATCTGCACTTTGTAGGCATATAGGTGGAGTTGCACGAGGAATTACCAATTCCTTTGCTGCAGTTCATGTCGACTTAGTAGGGCTACGTGAAAAGGCTTCATGAATGCTTTCGACTTCACCTTCACCCATGCTTGGTCTTCCACATCTTGGCCTGTCAAGGACACTTCCAGTTTCCAGAAACTTCTTGTGCCTAGCTAAGATGCTGTTGTGACTTGGAGGACCTTTTCCAGATTTTGAAAGAAAAATTTTTTGCACCAGAGTAACAGATTTTATTTTTAAAAACTAACCAACACATATCGCTTTCGCTGCTGGAGTAGACATTTTTTCAACTAACTTTGCAATTGAATCAGTAGCTCCACCTAGTGACCTATTTGGGAAACAGAAAAAAAAACTTCGTTAACAAACATACATACATACATACATACATACATACATACATACATATCACTAAGTTGTTCTCTGAGATTCAGAGGTTAGCTCCAAAAAGAAATACAAACTTCCAGATATTTTTACCTATTGTTGTCGCATCAAACTTCTCCATTTACATCGATCTCGACACACAACTCGTGCTTCACTGTTATCCATTACACGCCGCACACAAGATCTTTTATACTTCACACTTATAATCCTTTTCTCATGCAGGCACTCCTGAATGTGATCCAACCATGTCTTCCTTGGCCTTCCTCTGCCTTTTCTTCCTGCCACTTGGGCTGAAAAGATTTTCTTAGTAAGCATTTCATCACTCATTCTTTCAACATGGCCAAACCACCGAAGCATATTGGTCTCCACCTTGCTAACAACATTTTGCTTCACATCACACAACTGAAATACATCTTCATTCCTCACACAATCAGATCGTGTCTTGCCACAAACCCCACGTAAGTAACGCTTTTCTCCAGCACACAAACGACTCCTATGTTCAGGGTGCGCACGCGTGCTTGAAAACCTGGAAAGTCCTGGAAAATCATGATTACGTTTTCAAGGCCTGGAATATCCTGGAAAAACGGTGTTTTTTTAATGCTGTCTTGAAAAGCCTTGAAATTTGAAATTAGTGCTTAAAAAAATGCCCTTTTAGGAAATCGTGTTACTGTTACCCCTTCATTTTTTAAAGTTCCTTTTCTCTGTTCTCAAAGAAACCACCGGCAGCGGTTTCCGACGTGCACCAAATCGTAATTTGGCTGGGGGGAAAAAAAGAAAAAAAAAGCACTACTTCCAGTGCAATAAAATTGGATGATTACTATAGGTCGAAAGGGAGCTTGATGTCCGTCCGACAACTGAGAACGGAAGGGGAAAGAAGCATTTAGCATTTGCAGGGGGTCGCGTATGTACCAAGTCAGCTGGCATCCACCAGTGAGGAGTATTCCTGAACAACACATTCATCTTCTTCTTGTTTATGTGCATGCCACCCTCCCTCCCCTAAAGAGACTTCCGCTACTTATGATAAAAAATAAGAAAACTATCTTTGCGAATTTTTCACGAAAGTGGCTGAAATTTTTACATTCACTGTAATTGGATTACAGAAGCTCACCTCCAAAATTCCAATTGAATCGGTTTAAAACTTTAAAAGTTAGCATTGGTAATTTTTATTATGGACAAGTATGTGTGCCTATTTGGACAGAGTGAGCCTCCAGCAGAAAGGGTGTTACCATAGCAACGGTTGATTGACAGCTGGGAGCGCTGATCTGGCAGACGCAAAAAAAAAAAAAATCCGTTGCATAATCGGATTGAAAAAAGAAACAGTAATTATAAATTACGGGAAAAGCAAGTGAATTATTTTTTTTAGATGCCATGGTTTATTTAAACAGAGTGATCCTTAATTTTTTTTTCTGTGATGATATGGACTCTATTTGAATTACAAACATACGTTTTTATTCAGACGTCTGAGTTACTGTTTTAATAAAAAAAATCATCTATAATTAAAAAGTTTTCAATGGATTTAAGCAATATTCAGCAGATAAACAAACGTATTTTAGTAAATTGCAACATCATGACGTAAATTTGGTAATTTAATTTTGTCGGAAATTGGGGAGCATTTTTTTTTTTTACATTTTCTATTTTAGTTAAAGTGAAGGAGGAAGGGTGCAACTTGACAGTTCAGTGAGCTGCAGGTGGTGATTTATGGCGATGTGCCAAATGAAAAGAAGACGTTCCATCAGGACATTCCAAAGGTGCGTGGACGCGTGCTCCTGCTGTTTGATCTTAATCGGAATGTTTTTGTGCAGGGGGGGGTGAGAGAAATATCCGTTTCAGCTTTACAGCTTTCACGGCTCTTTTTTTTTTCTTGGTAATAAATAAAAATCATAGTTGCTGCATTCACCATTGATCCATGTTTGCATTTCTTGAATATAAACAGCAGACAATCAGAAACATAGTGTTGGGCGGGTCTTGATGTTCTTCATTTTGCATATTCTGAATTCAGTTCTGTGGGAATAAGGAATGACTTATACTGTGAATATATACAAAACTACATATTTTTGAGCTGAAAAAATAGGTCTACTTGTACACAGTAGCTAACGTGTGAACTCAGATGAAGACAATCAGACATACGGACGTCTGATTCCATAAAAAAAATCAACATAGTTTTTTTATTTACACTACAGGTAAAAAAGCAAAAATATGTTTTTAAACGTTATAAAGGAAAACGGATTTTTGAAACGCATGACTTGATGATCTTAATTTCTGAAAGTTTCTTTTTTTCCACATCCTTTTTTTTTTTTTTTCAATTACAATACACTGTAACAGGATACTGTGAGTTATATCACTTAGTGATATGGCAGATTTTCGGTTGCTGACATCCGCGATCGTAAGCGGTAGTTGCATTGCGATTGTTGATGATGACAAGATAAATACTGGAGTGATGTAAAATGTTGCATAAACTAAAAAAAAAAAGTCCCCCCCTCCCGAACTTTTATGTGGTCATCATAGCTGATCAACCATTTCATTCCATGAACATCAGCACATTTCAATCATTTGAACATTGGGGGTATCTGAAGGAATTCAGCCATGCTTAAGCGCCCTAGTGCAACGAAAACATGCTAATTTTGGACAGTTCTATTCCCTTCCCCTCTACCATCCCTAATAATTGAAAGTGCATACTGTAGTTTCAAATATTCTATTTATGAGCTAGTTTTCGCGCTGTTCGTTATGCTTTTATTTTCGAAATTCCTAACACTTTTGAACTATGGTTGCAGAAACGTTTATGCTTTGGGTTTGTCTGTAGGATAAGGCGCATGAAAGCGGTTGAATTTCGGTGAAATTTTAGTATGCTGTTGGGTACAACCTGGAAACCTACCCTCTTGAAAAAGGTCGAAATTAAATTTAAAGGCCAAGACATAAGAGCAGTATTTGTTCTCCAAGCTTAGGAATGTTAACTCACATAAAATCTGTTTGATTGCAACAAAGTTTTGGTATGTTATCAGGGAGGAGAAACCTACCCTTGTAGAAAATGATCCAACTTGAATTCAAAGGTCAGGGCATAAGAACAGAATTTATTCTTTATGGTCTTGTGCTTGATAAACTTGATCAATTTGCATAAAGCACATTCATCCATTTGCATCTTTCATCATTTTTATTACTTAAAACTGAAATTACTTTAAAAAAATAATTTGAACATGATACTGTAAAGCGTAATAATCATCCTGGAATTTTTTTGTATATGTCCTGGAAAAGGCCTGGAAAGTCCTTGAATTTTTTCCCCCAAAAGTGTACGAACCCTGTATGTTTCTTCTGCAGTACCCAGGTTTCACTGCCATACATCAGAGTTGGAACAATTACAGTTTCATACACAGCCATGCGGGACTCTCTAGAGAACCCATCATTCCTGTGAAAACCTCCCAGAGCAGCTATGACTTTCAAAGAATTCACTCGCCTACTGATTTCACCATCCAGCTTGTTCTCTCTGTCAAACATACTTCCTAAATACACAAACTCACTCACCTGGTCAATCACAGTGCCATTTATACTTACATTACATTCAGTGCTACCAGTTCCTCTCTCAAACACCATAACTTTGCTTTTTCCCTTATTTATACTGAGTTTGAATTTCATGCAAACTTCGTACATCCGAGTCAACATACTCTGCAACTCACTTTTGCTCTCTGCCAACAGGACAGTGTCATCAGCATACAGCAATCTGCACACACGGATATCACCAAGACATAAACCACTATTATCTATTTTGGCATCACGCATACATGCATCCATAAATATATTAAACAGCCATGGTGACATTACACAACCTTGTCAAACTCCTGCACCAATGGAAAACCATTTTGATAAAACACCATTCACTCGTACACAAGCTCTACTACCAGCATACATGGCTTTTACACTATTAAGTAGATTCCCAGTAACACCATATTCATTCAATACCTTCCACAAAAGTGTCCTATTGACTCGGTCGAAAGCTTTCTCTAAATCTATGAAGGCAGTAAAAACTTTCTTCCCAACAGCCAGATACTTTTCAATCATCGTGCGTAGTGCAAAAATCTGGTTAGTGCAGCCTTTACCAGGCATAAAACCACTCTGAACATCCCACACTTTCAATGATGTAAGACCCCGTACTTTTTCAATAACAACCTTACCAAACACTTTCCCTGCACACTCAGTAGGCTAATACCACGATAGTTTTTGCATTCAGTCTGATCACCTTTTCCCTTATACAAGGGAAGAATAATAGCATCCTTCCAATCCCGAGGGACCATTCCTAACTCCCAGCACAACTGGCAAATTTCAGTTAACCAGTCAATTATAGAGTCACCATTATATTTCAACATCTCTGCAGTTATATCATCAACTCCTGGAGCCTTACCATTCTGAAGAGATTTTAGAGCTTTACATACTTCTTCTCTTGAGATCCCTCCTGTGCTTTCATCCCTCATTGTGACATCATCTGCACCTGTCTCAGAATCATCCTTGCTTTCCTGATCTAATAACTCACAGAAGTATTCACCCCATCTGTCACTTAACTCATTGGGCTCCCATATCATTTCCCCGATCTCATTCTTCACACAACTTACAACTTTGTTTCCCCTATTTTTCCTGAGTCTCGTGTACTTCCAGAAGAACTTTCTATCTTTCCAAAAAGCCAGTTCATGCCTTTCCACTTTCTCCTTCCTATCTTTTGCCTTACTGTGGTGAACCAGCTTAGCAGCTTCACGCTTCTTACAGCGATATTCATCCACAGAGACTCTACCTTGCAACATCCCCAAATAGGCTTCCTTCTTTCTCTTTACTGCCTCTTCAATCTCACTATTCCACCAAGCATCACCTCTATTGTTACCCACTATTGTGGTGCCACAGACCTCTTTAGCAGCAGTGACAACACAGTTCTTAAAACATTCCCACTTCTTTTCTACATCCTTCTCACCAGACTTCAGATCCTTCAGTCGTTCTCTGAGTAAGTCAGAATACCGCTGATGATCTTCAAGGAGCCTATCAACCTTTATTCTTTCTATCCTGGGTCTCTTCCTATTCCTTTTCCTCCAACCAACATTAAGTTTCACTCGTGACACTACCAAGTAATGATCAGAACCAACATCTGCACCTCTCATCACACGGGTGTCAACAACTAAGTGTTTCAAACGCTGATCGTACACAACAAAATCTATCACACTCTTTTGACCAAGAGTATGATTTTCCCAAGTATATGTGTGTATATACTTGTGGTTGAAAAATGTATTAGATACACACAAACCATTCTCAATGCAGAGTTCAATTAATCTTTCACCATTATCATTCACACAAGGATCATTAAACTTACCCAGAACATTGTCAGAAATTGCATTCTGCACACCTACTCTAGCATTGATATCTCCTGCTATTATAATTTTTCTTTAGCACCAAACTGGCTCAAAACAGCTTTTAGCTCATTCCAGAAATCTTCTTTCTTATCAGAAGGTTCCGAGTCACAAGGAGCATACACTACAAGAATTACAATTCTCTGAAGTTTCACTTTCAAACAAATCCAGAGAATTCTCTCACTTATGCAACTATAGTGAATCAAGTTGTTCATCTTTTCACTTAAAATCACACCTACACCAGCCTGTCCTCTCATATTATCCAATACTCCAGACCACACACTCACCGTGCCATTCACTTCTTCTACCCCAATTTCCTTCTTTTTGGTTTCACTTACACACAGCACATCCAGTCTATACTTATTCATCTCCTCAATCACCTCACTCATCTTGCCATTTATACCTCTAGTATTTCATACACCAATCTTACATTCACTCTTTCTCATACGCCGTTTAGAAAGTCCAGATCAATTCCGTGGTGGACCGTCCTTCTCAAGTGTGGTAGGTCCACCATATCCCACACTTGAGTCATTTTTAATATTTCTTTTTGTCTTTTTAATCAGGTAAGTACATCAGTGTGGGGGATTAGCGTACAGCTGAGGGTTCCAGTTGGTCATTCAACCTAAGGATTCTGGAACAAAACCCAGTGAGTTGGGGTCTTTTTGCCAATGTCACACAAATCTAGCTTGCACCTCTCCAAGATTCACAGAGGCCCTAGTTGCTATTGTGTGTGCCATTGTTACCACGGAGCGCCCCGAGGAGGCAAAAACTTCGTTCAGCAAGTTAAAATCTGCAAAAATTATTTTCATATCCTGAACAGGTTTTTTTTTTTTTTTTTAATAAATTTTAAAAATGTGTCAAGGACTTTTGAGACACCCTGTAGAAAGCTTCCATGCAAAATATAACTTTTACATAACTTAAGTGTGTTTCCACTATTTTTTTTCACATTTTTATTTCAGTTGCTACCCAATTCTCTCAGAAGTAAATTATTTTCAGCAATCAGATTTCGATACTTGGGTTACTTTTAGTTCACTGTTCTCTATGTAACATCTCCACAGAAACCTTAAAAATTGCATCACTCAAGAGTGGGAATCGAATCTGTATTTCCTATATAAAATAGTATAACTATATTAGTAATCCGAATTTCTTGGTGTAGATTATAAATATAATTTGGATTACTAATATAGTTATATTATTTTAATTGTGATTGGTGTACAGTTCTTCGTTATTATTTAGTTTTGCACTCTCCGAGCAATGTGAAACTCATTCAAACTATTCTGACAGCTGAGGCTCAAATTGGAGAGAGAACGTTCTCACTTCGACTTTTTATCCGCTTGCAAGATGTTTATGTTGATCCCAAAGTTCCTTAATTTTAAGACTGGTAAAAGGAACTTGGTTCAAAAAGGAAAAGGACAAATTTCTTCGTCAGACCCTATCGATGATAGTAAACCTGGAAAGAAAGGAGGTTATGTCTTTGGAAGCCAAGTTTTGGAACTATGCCTTATATATGAAACTGCATATTCTTTGCGGCCCGATCACTTTCAACAACCTAAAGTGCCGAGTGGACATGTTGGTCAACAGACTCCAATCATCCTTATCCTCCAAACACAACAAGAAGCTAAATTTCTTGAAATCATCCCAGAATCCAAATCCAAAAGAATTTGCCATTCCATTTGTCAATATTTCTAAGCGGACACTCACCGTAGAGGAAACTAAAGTTTTGGAACTTGGACCTAAGCTCTGATTCTGAAAGAAACCGAATCCTAAAAGCGTAATTTCTGAGTTTGAAAAAGTAATATTGCGAGTTCCGGAAGATGCCAAAGACGAAATACTCCTACTCTGTTGCTCAAGGTTACGATTGTGGTACAATTTGAAACACAGATCTAATAAATTTAGAATTCCGAGACCTATTTCAAATCTCAGAAATGACCACTCCATTATATTAACTCTAACGGGCAAGTCCGGCTAGATTGCTATTATGGATGCTGTAGATTACAATCAGAAACTTGAAGATTTTATCTCCACTTCTGGATCTACAGAGCTGCAGAAGAACTCTCTAAATTGTTGGATTGCACAGGTACAAAGAGCTGCCAGACTGACCACTGTTCTGGACGATTTCAAGAATGCCGCCAAATTACCACCAGGACCTCAAATCCCGAAGCTCTTCAATAGGCTTAAGCACCACAATCCCGGTAATCCATTGAGACCCATTGTATCAAGGAGATCCACGGCAACGTACCGTTTTGAGAAAGCGCTTTCAAAATTTCTGGCTAATTATCTTTCTGAATCGGACTGTATAATAACTTCCACTCTGGATTTTATCACGAAAATCAAGCAAATCTCTGTCCAACAACGCAACATCATCGGCAGTTTGGATGTGGTTTTTCTTTACCCTTCGGTCCCCATGCGGAAGCCATCGGGACATTAAAAGAGGCCATAACTAATTCATCACTTCATTCGCAGGAGTTTTTCCTCAACATCTTTAAGTTAATAGACTTAGTCACAAGTTCCAGCTATTTCAGTTTCCAGAAGAAAATCTACAAACAGATTAAATGGCGCTCTGATGGGATTCTCTCTTTCAGCCATTCTCGCAGAAGCAATACTTTCCCCAATCAAGCAATATATATTCTCCAACATCACCCCAAGGCCTACTACCTGGCTGAGATATGGGGACGATGTATTCTTCATATGGCCACACGGAAAGGAAACTCTGCCACTTTTCCTAGATTGAATTAATGATATTCACCCCACGATCAATTTCACTATGGAGTTTGAACACAATGGTGCCTTGCCTTATCTGGATGCATTACTGAGCAAGATGCGTGAAAATCACCTTCGTTCGCAAGTCTACTATAAACCCACATCCATCCCCAATTTGATGCTCCACAGCTTATTCTGCCCTGCTAGTTACAAGACAGCTTTCTTCCATTCTCGAATAAAAAGAGCCTTTGCAGTATCTTCCGATGTTCTTTCTAGACAACTTGAATTAAAGAACCAGGGCTTGAAAAATATCTGAAAAGTTACATGCCCAGCCGGGCATGTAACTTAACCGCCATTCAGGCACTCAATTGGGAAGGTCTGCCGTACCCGCGCTATTCTCCGGACTTGGCTCCATCTGATTTTCATCTGTTTTGATCGCTTTCCAACAATTTGCGCAGCATATCATTCAATAATGACGTGGAATTCCGGACGTGGTTGGACGACTTCTTCGGGTCACGACCGGCAGATTTCTATCCCCGAGGCATCGAACAACTTGTTGAACGATGGGAAGCAGTTGTAAATACTAGTGGCAAATACATTATTGATTAAATTGTTATTTTTTGTTGTTGCGAAATAAAGTTTTCCAAGGTTTGAAAAAAAAACGACATTACTTATTCCTCAACCCAATAGTAGTAATTGGTGCCTACATTTACCTTGGACCTCAGATATCAAGTAAAGGACACATAAAGAATAAATTAATAGGTATATAAAACTTTTGGTCAGAAGTCATTTGTAAAAAACAGCACCATTTTCAAGAGCAATTTATCATTATGTTTTAAAAAGAAAAGTGCTTCCAGTTCTTATTTGGATCAAAGACTTGAGCTATAGGTGCAGATTAGCACTCACCACTCACCAGGTGGCGATTAACTGGCAACTTTGGTGAATCAATTTATTTTAGTGGTCGCCAGTTTGGTCATTTTTAGTGCTACTTTACGAGGGTTGTACCAAAAGTAATGCAAAAGTGGGTATAACTTTTTTATTAGGTCGTTCAAATTACATATGTTGGTAGAGTAACTCTTTCTCTATACAAAAGTACTACTCAACATAATCTCCATCACAAGCTATGCATTTGCGCGGCCGTTGAACCCAACTCTCGAATCCTGTTTGAAAAAATTCAGGTTTGGACTGTTGTACCCACTTCTTCACAGCCACTTTCGCCTCATCTGGGTCACGAAAACATTGTCTCCAGAGACTGTCTTTCAGTGGACTGAACAGGTGGAAGTCAGAGGGCGCCAGATCTGGGATGTATGGTGGATGGGGGACTACCGACCAGCCGAATTAGTTGATTGCCTGATTTGTTGCCAAAGATGTGTGTGTTCTCTCATTGTCATGGTGAATATGAATCCTTTTCAGATTCTTGTTTGTTCTCTTTCTCCTTATGGCTTCTCTAAGCTTCTTGAGTGTCTCAATGTACCGTTTGCTGGTCACGGTACTGCCACATTCCAGAAAATCAAGGAGAATGACATCCCTGTCATCCCAAAACACAGTCACTATGACTTTCTGTGCTGATTGCTGGCACTTAAACTTCTTAGGCCTTGGTGAAGAGGTGTGACGCCATTCCATGGATTAATTCTTTGTTTACGGATTGTAAAGATATGCCCATGTTTCATCCCCCGTCACCAGATCGGAAACAAAACGTATCTTCATTGGCTTCAAATGGTTTCAGTAGATCAGAGCAGACTTCCACCCTTCATACCTTCAAATTGGATGTCAACTGCCGAGGTACCCACTTTGCACACACTTTCTGATTCCCTAAGTCTTCTGCCATCTTCTGTATAGCATTGTGACCACGGTCCAGTTGTGCAACAAACTCGTGGATTGTGACTCGTCTCTCCATGCGAATCAATTCATCCACTCTGACGATTCGTGTCAGTGGTCGCAAATGATGGTCTCCCACTACATGGTTTGTCTTTAATGCTGATTTCCCCTTCTTTAAACTTCATCCATCTGTGCACATTGCTCTTGTCAATGGTGCCATCTCTGTAAACATTCTGTAGCCTTCTGTATATGTCAGACAGCCTGCATCCTTCCTTCGTCAAGAACTCAATGACGGCACATTGCTTCTGCTTTGAATCCATTATTTACTTGCAATGAAGAAGAAGGGTTACTATAGAGGAAGAGTCACTCTACCAACATGTGCAACTTGAACGACCTTTGTCAGTTAATAAAAAAGTTATCCCCACTTATGCATTACTTTCGGTACAACCCTTGTATAAAGGTATAATAATTCAGAAGTAAAAGGACGTGAAACCAGTCCTAACTAGGGATGGGCAAAAAAACCTCGATGTTTCTGAATATCGAAGTTTGGCCACCGATAAAAATAATTGATGTCTGAACCCCCATGTTGCAGAATCCAATACTTAGAAAAACATCAAGGTTTCATGACCGATGTTTGAAACTGATAAAGAATATTTTCTACATAAAGTAACTGAATTTCTTTTTGTTGCATTATTGTAAGGAGGAAGGGAATATCATCATTCTATGTCGTGAATTTGCTGTTTTGGTCGATGTTTCGTTGACGAAATGGAGTTCTTTTCTACGATGCTACAGGAACCAATACATCGAAAAAACATTGAGGTTTTCACTAATACATAGAGTGATTTAGCAATATTTTTGGTTACTCAATTTGAACTGGTGAATTATCACCATTATATTGAGCAGAGATTTAACCCACCATTGTGCCCATTTACTGCTTTATGACGATTATGGGCAAAACACGTAACAATATTAACAAAGAAAGGTGACTTGATCACGCTAGTTACGTTAACTAAAACTTTTACAAAAAAGTTCGTAAGTTGGAAGCTTTCGACCTTATCTTAGGTCTTCATCACGCCAATGGAGGACTAAGATTGTTGCCAGATTCTACATTTGAATTTTTCCTATTTTTGTTGCCAAAACTTAGAATTGATCTCCAGATTAACGGAATGTAGAGAGGAGATTCGGAGTTGCAAGTCATTGAGTTGAAAATAATTTCTATGCTTTCACGGTAACGGAGGGCAAAACGATTGTCAAACGAAGCAATTCGTTTTGCTTCGTTCCAGTGGGGAACTGCAGATGTGTCTTCCATTGTCAAAATAGACAAGGCAGTGTTGGGATTGCCTTTCGAAACATCTTTTCTATGTTCTAAAATTCTATGGCTAATGCTCCTGTATGTGCTTCCAATGTATAAGTTATCCCCAGTAGAAGAAGAGATAGGAATGCAGTAAACTCCTGGGAGGTTCAGGCTTTCAACTTTGTCCCTATCCCTTTGTAGAAGTTTCAAGATGTTTGGGGTAGATTTAATGGCATATCTTGCCATTAAATCTACCCCAAACATCTTGAAACTTCTACAAAGGGATAGGGACAAAGTTGAAAGCCTGAACCTCCCAGGAGTTTACTGCATTCCTATCTCTTCTTCTACTGGGGATAACTTATACATTGGAAGCACATACAGGAGCATTAGCCATAGAATTTTAGAACATAGAAAAGATGTTTCGAAAGGCAATCCCAACACTGCCTTGTCTATTTTGACAATGGAAGACACATCTGCAGTTCCCCACTGGAACGAAGCAAAACGAATTGCTTCGTTTGACAATCGTTTTGCCCTCCGTTACCGTGAAAGCATAGAAATTATTTTCAACTCAATGACTTGCAACTCCGAATCTCCTCTCTACATTCCGTTAATCTGGAGATCAATTCTAAGTTTTGGCAACAAAAATAGGAAAAATTCAAATGTAGAATCTGGCAACAATCTTAGTCCTCCATTGGCGTGATGAAGACCTAAGATAAGGTCGAAAGCTTCAACTTACGAACTTTTTGTAAAAGTTTTAGTTAACGTAACTAGCGTGATCAAGTCACCTTTCTTTGTTTACTGCTTTAGATGGAAAAGTACGAATTCTTCAGCTTATCAGCAAAAACATCGAGATTTTCACCGATACTATCAATTTTGAGTCTAAATCATATTTATGCTCCTATAATTAGTTCCATACTTGTATAATATCCCATTTTGTGACAGAAAATAAAATAAAATTATTGACAACAGCTTCTGTTGACAATGGGGCATGTGTTTGCCTATCATGTGGTTTCCCCAGGGTAAAAAAGAAATTTACGAAATGGTTTTTCTTTTGCGCAGTGAGTGGCTTCTTTTATGTTCCTGATAAAACCATGCATGTAAATAAAAGCAGTTACACTAAAGTACCTATTAATCCCCCTCCCCTCACTTTTTAGCACGTCTTTTGTAAAAAGATCATGCTTATGTTACCAGTTTTTCTGTCCATCTGTGGACACCATATCTCTGTAACTATTAGTCTGATTTAAAAAATTGTTTTTGCATTGGAAAGCTTGAAATGTGCGAATGATGATCCCGCTTTAGTTTTTTTTTTTTTCTGTGCGATGCACAATTTTGCCACTAGAGGGTGTAAATGCAGGTGATATCGAATTCAAAATATATTTTATTCCTTATATTTGCTTCTAAACATCCGATTGAAAAAATTATTTTACATTTTGATTCCAATTATGTCAAAGACTGTTTGAAGTACAGTCACTTTTTCAAGTTATGTACAGATTTTACGTTAGGGGACGTAAAAGTATATGGCGTTTCCCCTGATATCTCTGTTTATAAAACTTTGATTTAAAAAATTATTTCTGCAGCATATACAGCTCCTGATGGGAAATCTTTTGCATGTAATTTTGAATTTTTGGTAACAAATGGTTTGGCCACCAGGGTAAAGATTAAAATTGGTGATTTTTTCAAGTGGCCATTGGCCAGTGGGTGGACAAAATGTAGTGGCCACTTTCCTTTCGGCTATTTCGTGTTGTATTACTTGTATACCCATTTTATCACTGCACTGTATACCTTTCATTTATTTAGACATGGTTAAATTTAAGCTTAGTAGTTACAAGGGCACATTGTCTATTGTCCAGTGCAATTAAATGAATAAATATAATCTTAAAAGTTATATTTTTCTTCAACCACATCAACCAAATTTTCTAGACAGTTTTTATTGTAAAGATAAGTTAATCATTTTTATTTGGTCTCTCGCTATGTTCACAAAAAAATAAAAATAAAATCAATCTCTCCACCATAAATTGATTGCAGTGGATGGGTCAAAATTTTCAAGCAGTACTATTTTTGCTTACTTTATTTAATTTGCTGTATTTTCTAAAGTCATTCTTTGCATGAGCATTGTCTTGTCATCAAGAACATTGCCCACAATGCTCTTAAGAACTGCATTGCTTGGCATAACAGTCAGCAGTATTGAGTATTTCAACAATTTATGCTATGACCTTCATGTACTAAAAATTGCTTGTTTTTAGTTTCTCTAGCAGTTTTACTGAGTTATTGATGGTCAAAAATGTTAGACATTATGTTTCGAAGCTGCTTCCATTCTGCTAAATTTTTGTTTTCATTCCATTTATTTTTGATTAGGTTCTTCTTGATGTCAAAATGAAAACTGGCTGTATAGCTTTCAAAAATGAATTTCATATCTTATAGCAGAATCATTTTGTGGTACAGCTGAGATTGGGAGAAATGTGATACCAACCTGGTCTCTTTATTTTACAGACTCGCAATGATTCCTGACCACTAAGAGAAAATATTCAGTAATTTCCTGGGTTGTTCTAAAAATATTACATTAAAAACATTGATAAATTTAAACCTTCACAAGTGTTAAAAAAATAGTCATGACGAAATAAGAACATTTGCAGAGTATCCTGATTCCATCAGATTCTGTCCGGTTTTCGAACCCAGCATGAGCTTTTATTTTTTTCGGAAAACGTTCAGTTTTGGTAGAATTTTAATGATTTGTCATTTTCCCTGTTTGCCCACCACAGACCTTCTGATTACTACGAATTCCCCATAGTCACTACGAAAATCGTCGATCGCTGCGGAGTACGGGAAACATCGAATATACTACGGAAATAAAAAATCTGGTTGTCGGGGTTTGCTTTTTTTTTGTTGTTTTTTTACTTCGGAAAACGTTGTTTTGGTAGAATTTTAATAATTTGTCATTTTTTCCTGTTTGCCCACCTCAGACCTTCCAAATGCTATGAATTCTTCACAGTCACTACGGAATGCGTCGATTGCTGCGGAGTACAGATCGAATATACTACGGAAATAAAAAATCTGGTTTTCGGTTTTTTTCCCCCTTCAGAAAATGTTGTTTTGGTAGAATTTTAATTATTTGTCATTTTTTCCTGTTTGCCCACCTCAGATCTTCCAAATGCTACGAATTATTTATAGTCACTACGGAAACCGTTGATCGCTATGGAATGCGGGAAACGTCAAATATACTACGGAAATAAAAAATCTATGAAATAATGTTATTCAATCATTTGTTCAAAGTTTATTTTCATGTTTTCAAAATTCTAACATTCATCAAACACTTTTGGGACTGTTTATTGGATGTTTTTAATGTCGCGACATTTGTCCGATATAATTTGAGCGTCTTTCATGCCGTTCATCGCCTGAAAATGATTGTTTTAGCACGGATGAAAATGTTCCGTAGTTTTTCTAAATTTTGAATTTTTCTTACCCCAAGATGCACTTTCTTTTCACTTTCTGGTTATATTCTTATGTTATATTTTTTTCTGATTATGTTTCTCGTTTTTAATAGCTTCAGTAATAGTGAAAAAGAACAACTTCGTATTTTAAAAGTTTTTTCTAGTGAAGCGCAGATTTTGTTATTTCTAACAACCTGTTCTTCGAAACCAATCAATACAGAAAGTGTTTTTTTCTTTTCCGCTTTTTTAAAGCTAAATTAAATTTCAAAATCGGTACTTATTCCGCCCGTGATGGAATCGGCCTTTTCCGTGACCCGTAAAAATGACTATCATGCCAGAGTGAACAATATAGTACTGATTTTTTATATATAATTTTGCTGAAAAACTTGTGTTTACCCATTCCTTAGCAACATTTTACTGTATTAAGGGGCAGACAAGAGTTGTTTTTTTTATTTTGTTTAAAGCCAACTCCACACGTGCAAAGGAAACGTGACTGCGTGGAATGAAAGACGGCGCGCGGCACGGAAAGTTAGGTCCCGATTTCTTTTTGTAAACAAAAGGGAAAATGCTTGCCCGTTTTATTTGATGATAAGCAAGATGTGCCTAAGCAATGGGAAATCGTGCATTTTCAGAGAAACCAAACTTTAAAAAATGAGCTGCTGAAGACGAGTTGTGATGACACAGTTCCATCTAAAGCCACAGGTGTCCATTCCCGATATGGTTACTTTGTGCACCAACTTAAGTTAAAAAACAAACAGCCACCCCAGTTCTTGAAGAGTGAATAAATAGATCGTACCCACTTATTTGCGGAGGAAAGGGCTGTTTTTCCACCACGCGCGAGTTAGATGATTCGAGAATACATTTCCTATAACAGGAGTGTTTTAAAAATGCTAAATTAATTCTTTAGCAATGAAAAAAGGCAAATTTTTGAGCGTGGCGACTAAAGTTACTTTTTCTACTGAACATTTCATTTTATCTAGTCGCCACGTGGCGAGTGGCGACCGCTAATTTTAATCTTTACACCAGGGTGCGTAAGTGTAAATTTCTGCTTCAGGTATATTTGCAGCAAAATCTGAGCTAAAATCTTGATTGAAAAAAGTTGTTCGTGGACCGATACTACTTGTGTCGATAAAACTTTTCAGAATATTTTCTTAAAATTATAATGTTTCTCCGCCAGGGGCGTAAATATATATCTTATTTTTGTCAATATCTCTGCTTCTAAGTGTCTGATTTGAAAAATTCCTTCTTTTTTAGATAGAATTTCCGGTGTGAAATGTTTTTCATATAATTTCAAAATTTTCAAGTAATTCATAAACTTTCCACTGTGGGATGCAACAGTAAATTGTGTTTTCCCTGATATCTCTGCTTCTAAAACTCCGATTTGAAAAATTCTTCCTGTATCGCATACAGCTCCTGGTGGGAAATGTTTTGCATATAATTTCTAATATTTGGAAAGGAAGGGTTTGTCCACCAGGAAGCGTAAGTGCTAATTTCAGATTCTGATGTACTTGCATCAAAATCTGAGCTCCTGAAAAACTCGTTTGAAAAAATTATTTCGTGGACCAATGCCGCTCACGTTGAAAAACTTTTTGAGAATACTTCTTAAAATAATGCATGGTTTTTCTGCCAGGGGCGTAGATGCACATCATATTTTTGTCGATAACTCTGCTTCTATGAGTCCGATTTAAAAAATGCTTTATTTGTTGGAGAGCGTTTCCACTGCGAAATGTGTCTCAAATAATTTAAAATTTTCTTAACGCACAAGTCTGCCAACAGGGAGCATAAGTTCCTGTTTCCTTTTATAGCAATATCGGCGGGACTAAAAACCCAACTGAAAAATGTCTTTCTTTGGTTATACTACTAACTATGCTAACTGTGTGTGTGTGTTTTCTTCCCAAAATAATGCACAATTTTGCCACTAGGGGTGCAAATGCTAAATCTGTTTTTCTCAATATCTCTGCTTCTACATGTGTGATTTAAAAATACTTTCAGCGCCGGATGGCATTTACCTTGTAGAACACTTTAGGCTGGTATACGAGGAATTTTATAGTTCACAGTTCTGTTGGTAAGTGGTGTTTGTATACCACAGTTTGCAGCTGTGTTGCTGCTTTTAAAAACACTATTGAGAAATTTCTTCTTTACTGTATGTCATTTGGTGCAATAGAGATGTGGAGCATTATCCTCTTTAAATAATGCAAGGATTTCCTGCTAGGTATGTAAAGAAAGTTGTGGAGTCTTTCTTTACATACCTAGCAGGAAATCCTTGCATTATTTAAAGAGGATAATGCTCCACATCTCTATTGCACCAAATGACATACAGTAAAGAAGAAATTTCTCAATAGTGTTTTTAAAAGCAGCAACACAGCTGCAAACTGAGGTATACAAACACCACCTACCAACAGAACTGTGAACTACAAAATTCCTCGTATACCAGCCTTATACAACACACATAAAAATTGGAAAAGGGAGTGAGACAAGGTGACACCATATCTCCGAAGCTCTTTAATGCCACATTGGAGGGTGTTTTTCAGTCACTGAGCTGGGAAAACAAGGGGATAAAGATTAATGGAGATTATCTAACCCACCTTCGTTTTGCTGATGACGTAGTCATTTTTGCAACTAGCCCATCAGAGCTGCAGAGTATGATCCAGGAACTTGCTGACAAGAGTAAAGAAGTGGGATTAAAAATGAACTTTCAGAAGACAAAAGTGATGTTCAATGCTTTTACAAGAAATGAAGATTTATCGATTGATGGAGAAAAGCTGGAGATAACAGACACGTACGTTTATCTTGGACAGCAGATATCAAGTGAGGGTCACATTGATGAAGAAATTAATCGGCGTACAAAACTTGCCTGGAGAGCTTTTGGAAGAAACAGCATAATTTTCAAGAGCAATATGCCATTATGTCTTAAAAGAAAAGTGTTTGATCAATGCATCCTTCCAGTGCTTACGTATGGTGCAGAGACGTGGACCTTAACTAAAAGAGACATACAGAGGCTGCAGACAACTCAAAGAAGCATGGAGAGGTGCATACTTGGTGTAACCAGGAGAGATAGGAAGAGGAACTCGTGGATCCGAAAAATGACAAGAGTGGAAGACATCATGATCAGAGTTAAATCCCTGAAATGGCAATGGGCTGGACATACTGCCAGAAGGACAGATCATCGATGGACAGCCGAAATTTTAGATTGGATTCCAAGGGACAGGAAAAGACCCAGAAGAAGACCACATGGGAGATGGGTGGATGAAATTCGAAAGTATGCAGGGGTGACATGGAGGAGACTGGCACAAGACAGACCGTTGTGGAGGAAACTTGGGGAGACCTTCGTCCAGCAGTGGATTGATAATGGTTGACAATGATGATGATGATGATGTAAAGAAAGAAACTTTTTTTTTCTGCTATCTCTGCTTTCAGGAGATGTTTCAAAAGTTATTTTTCATTGACATAGCTTTTTTGATTAATATTTTTCGCCTATTTTCAACTTTTCCATTTTCCAAAATTCTTCCCCTAGCAGATATAGACTTACATCACACTTCCATCCGTCTTTCTTCCTTTAACTGTTCGATTTGAAAATCTTTTGGTCTCTGATACCTTCCTTGTGCTATGAGAAACTTTTTGTGCACCATTTGTTAATTTTTGTAACATGCTTTTTAGCCACTGGATGAACTAAATCTTACATGTTTCTAATTCTGGATGTTTTATCGAGTGTAGAAACCATTTGATTGTTTCCTAATTGTTCCACTGATTTTGAATAGCTTTGATAACTTTAATTCACGGCAGAACGGATTCAAAAGGTATGCTTATTACAACCGAAAATGCGTTGTCATCTTTCTTGTTTTATGCTGGAAACTTCTTTTTGGCCTCTAAGATTTGTTAACTTACCAGCCAGGTTTTTTGCCACTAACTTTTGTTGACTTACTGGACATTTAGCTAAAATTCCAGTCTGCACTTATAACTTGGACCTTAACTAAAACAAACATAGATGCTGCAAACAACTCAAAAATGCATGCGTGGTGTAATCAAGAAAGATAGATACAGGAACTTGTGGTCCAGGAAAATGACAAGAATGGAAGACATAATGATCAAAGTAAAGACTCTGAAGTGGCAGTGGGGTGGAAATATTGCAAGAACTGACCACCATCGAACAACTGAAACACAGACTGGATACCAAGAGATGGAAAAACCCCAGAAGAAGGACATAGAGGAGATGGATAGATGAAATTCACAAGCTTGCTGGGATGGCATGGAAGAGAATTGCTCAAGACAGAGAATTGTGGAAGAGACCTAGGGAATCCTTCATCTGGCAGGGGAATGATGATAAGCTTTCAATATCATGTTCTTTATAAAGGCTGATCAATAAGTAAGTTCCAATGACATCTGGCAGCAGAATTTCCCAGTATTTATCATTACTTTACAGCTAGATATTGTATAGGCCTACCATTTTCAGTTTTTCATGAAATGCAAGCGCACTGGTTAGAAAATTTCCATCTATTTGTTTGAATTTTCTTTTAAGCCATTTTGTATAATCACAGAAATATTTACCTTTAATTTTGTAATCACATAGTCAGATTATATGTTTTGTTACCTACTGAAATACCCAAACTCCTATACCATTCACAGAAAGAGCAGTCAATAACACTTTTGTAGGGTCTATAAATGTTACCAAAAGTCAAGGAAAGGTCAAGGATTTAAGTTTCTTGTGTATGGTGTGACACCCTGTGTAACTTTGCTGTTTCCATTGTTTAAATAATCCTACCAGTACTGTATGTAAATGATGTTTGTGTTTTATATTTTGCTTCCAGGTGTAATTTTTCTGTTTTTTTTTTTTTTTTCTTCTGTTGTATGTTTAGATTACTGACCTGTGTGGGGCAAAACGATTAGGCCATTTTGGAAGAAGTCAGTTTTACATAGCTTTAAAATTTATTGCCGCCGCACAAGCTGGTCTTCCATTAAATCCTGATATATTATGTTCAGGTAAGTTATTTTCATTGTTTATTGCAGTCATAGATGGGATGGTACACAAAATAATAAAGCTTTTAAGGGACAAAAAACAGTGTGCATGTGCACATACTCCACTCTGTCATTACATGGATTTGAAATTTGATCTGTTGGGTAGAAGAATTACTGTAAATAGCATGGGGGTTAATGAAGTAAAGAAATACATGAAGTAATAGCAGTCACACATCTAAATAGTATTAACAAAATTGCTTTTTAGAAAGCAGAGATTTTGTTCACAATGCTGATGCTGTATCAAGCTTTCAATATCATGTTCTTTATAAAGCTACCTATACTTAAGTAAACTTTTAGCTTTTAAAAGTGAAATTGTTACCCCAGTAATTGCAGTATCCATTATTTTTGCTTGATCACTATGAGGATGAGTTCAGAAAATATTTTGGCCTAGAATCACTGCATTTGTCAGCAGTAATAAGAATAGTAATTAATGACTTCATGGCTTCCTCTTATTACTTTCAGTATTCTAAATATTTAACGGGAATTATCGAGGATAAATTTATTAAGGTACATTACCTCTCAAATTTTCGATCTAAACACTAGATCTTCGTCAGGCGTTCTTGCGTCCTTCTACTTCCACAGGTCTGGCGACCAAGCCTGATGGATTTTCCATCCAGCATGGTCATTGATGTTGCCACCTTGTGTCTTGGAAATTTCCAGGGATTCCTCTAATTTCCGGATAATTACATGGGATTGATGTTTGATCACTTTTAAGGAGTCCCAGTCCATTTTGTGGCCAGTTTGTTGTATGTGCCTGTCTAATCCTGTTTTATTTGAGCTGTTCCTTATTGCTGCTTTGTGTTCTTTAATTCTGGTGGTTAACCTTCTTCCTGTTTCTCCTATATATGGTAATCCACAAGAACACTCTATTTTATAAATGACTCCTTCTTGGAGTAAAGTATTTTCTTTTTTTTGTTTTAGAGATGGTAAGTATTTTTTAATTTTGTTTGAAGCATATCTGGCGCGTAACTGGAAGACCCTGGGTTCGATTCCCGGTGGCGGCCAATGGGAATTTTTCAGTGACTCACTTATAAACGTGGAAAGAGCGATGGCCTCTGTTTGATGTTCCTGGTCCACGTCAAATGTCTGTAGTAACTACTCACAATTGTGAACACACTTGTTGATGTCCGATTTTTCCAGCTTCTGCTAATTTTCTATAGATATAGGCACAGACATTTTCTCTTCGTTCTTCTTGCAGAGGAATGTGAGGATACCTCTACCAGTGTTGAGATAGCTTCTGAATTTATTTTGAGTTTGTTTTTTTGCAATAAATATCTTTGGTTCAACAAACCGGGCTCCATCACAAATGTTGTACAGGTCTTAGAGATTAACTGTTACATAGTGGTGATGCAGAATGTCACTGTCTGGCAGTCTATCATCTTACATCTTCAATGTATGTACCACCATTTATGCCTTCCCTTCCAGAAACACAGATTTTTAGCTGATAAAAGTTGTAGCTAGGTTCAGATCCAGTGTCTATAACCCCACCTATAACCACCAGCCCAACAAAATGGCAGGTACAATCTGTACATTGAGGATGAAAAATTACCACCAATGTCAAAAGTTGCATCATGTAAAAGTGGTCTTGTGGTGACTCTCTGGTCTGATCAGCTGATAATCTTTCATGGCACACCTTTGTAAAGATGCACAAAAGCTTTATAGATAGATACCAGTAGAATGGATTGAACGTTATTTATTTTTTTTAAATCAGGAGCTTCATTTGTCAGAGTTATGTCAGTTAAGTAGAGTTCTTTGCTATTGGTGCTCATCAAAATTATTTTTGTAGTGTAGTAGCTTTCAAAAACCTGTGTAGGATATCAATCTGATTTCTATTCATTTTAATTTAGATATTTTATAATTAATTAGTCAAACTCAAAGTGATGGCAACTTTTGATTGTGTTTGGCATTCAGATGTAATTGTATCCATTTCTGAAAAAAATTAAATTTGTCAGCTGGGTGTGAAAACAATAGTGTGTTAAATGGCTACAAAGTGTTCTCCTTTGACAAATAGTTGGTGAGTCTGATAAATAGGTGACCAACACTTGTCCTAATACGTGGATAAAAACAGTTGTTCTTGCACATCACTGACAGATTTCCTGTATCAGATCAAGCCTTTTGTGACTTAAGAATGCAGATTCAATGTGTTAATCCCTTACGGAATTTCATGACTTCGAACTCCATATTTTCATATAGCAGTTTGTATGTTTTTTGTTTTATTTCAGCTGTTTCCAGAATGAAGACTTCAAACACATTTAGTTACCCATGCTAGAAAAGCATTTGATTACATGTTTTTTTTTATATGGTTTATGCTTTTTGTATGTTGAAATGTTTCTTAAATTTTTCATCCTCACAACCATTTTTTATTTTAATTCCAGGAATTGAAATCCCTTTGCCAAAATTTGGTAGACAGACAAATGAAATTTGTAAGTGATTATTCATGTTCTTATAAATTTGTTTCTTACCAGTTATCATTTGTTAGATGCTAAAATTAAAGTTTAAGTAGACTACTACATTGCACTAATATACACTTGCTGTCTTAAATCATGATAAAACCACAATAGGCCCCCTAAAACACTCAATAAAATCACATTTATTAAAAATTCTAAAAGCCCATTTACGTTTACACTGACGAGCGCTTTCGAGGTCTCAAGATCTCATTATCAAGTCACTGAATAAAGCCCCGAATCACTCGGAAGCAGCAATAATATATAGATATAGGTTCGTTATCTCAATTACACGTCACAAGTTTATACATAGGTTGCCAATCTGAAAAAGAAAATTAAAGTCCAATATCCAGGTAGCAGCAAGACAAAACACAAAATTGATTAAAGATGGTCAAGTTATCTCAGCTTCTTGTTGATCCAGTGCGGGACCCACGAGTCGCCTCCAAGGGGTTGGGATGAAGGCTGGAAAATCCGTATTACAACAGGTGTCCCAAAATTTTTGGATGTAGAGACTTTCCGCCAGAAATATGTTTTATTTGTTTATTGAGGAGTTCAAGATTTTTGCATTTGCCCAATCTGGTACGAAGCCGTCATTAATAACTGCATCGGTTAAAGCCGTGGAGATGTTCCCAGATCGCAGTGCATACTGATGTTCTTTAAGACGGATCTTCAAAGTCCTCGGGGTCGAGCCAATGTATACCTTAGGTTCGCAAGCAGGATCCTGGTGGAGAAGAGGTATGGAGTACACTCACGGCTTATTCCCGACATCTACAGTATCTCGGTCGTGGCGAAACAAGGAGAAGACATTACGAGTGTTTATGCCAAATGAGAGAAAGTGTTTATGGCATATCCCTTTCAATGTATTGACCAGAGGAGGAAAGTAGTCCAGTTTCCCTACATATTTAGTCGGAGGTCTGGTAGATATTAATGACGAAAAGCGGAGTCTAGAATGCTCTTGAAGTAAACTGTGAAAGTGAAATGAGGAAAAACCGAAAGTCTGTACAAGAGATTGAATGTACTTGAGTTCTTGAACACGAAGGTTTTGAGAGGAAGAATGGGTGAACGCCCTCTTTATCAGAAACTGAATAGCAGAGGATTTATGTTCAGGTGGATGAGCTGATTCAAAAGGAATGATGCAGGGTATAAAAGTGGGTTTTCGATAGACAGAATAAATTGAATATCCATATACCTTAATACTAGTAGTGGTTGTACTAAAAAGAAGATAGAACAGTTTCTTCTATGGACTGCAAGAGAATTTCAGCCAACACAGGGGATAGTGGTGACCCCATTGGTGAACCCTCGGTTTGATGAAAAATCTGATGATTGAACTTAAAATAGGACCTTTTTGCAGTAAATCGAAGAGCAGTCAAGACAGCTTCGATTTCAACAGGGGAAATAGAGGGGTCAAGAGCAAGTTTTGAACAAATAATAGAATGCACAGATGACAGCGGGACACTAGGAAACAGAGAAACAACGTCAAGTGACGCCATTATAAAATTCGTTCCTGGGTGGGTAAATGGTGCAATACAATCGATTGCCTGAGTTGTACAGTTGATAGAAATAGAAGAATTCTGAGTGAGAGGTTTGAGGTACGAGGCCAGAGCCGCTTCAAAGGGGCGAATGGGGCTAGCATAGCCGGAAACCAATAACCTCATGGGCTGTCCTCCCGCCTTGTGAGTTTTAAGTTTTCCAAAGGCCTCGGGGACCCTCGGTCCCACCGGTGGTTTCATCTTGCTAGAAATAGAAAGTGGAAGACAACTGTGATTTTTTATTTTGCTGAGTTCAGCTATAGTGGCGGTAGTTGAGTCTGTCTTGACCACACGGTGAGGCACCAGGGCAATAGCTTGTTCCATTTTTTGTTGGTAGTCATGACTATTCATAATGATGAGTTGCTGGGCTTTTCTTGGTGCTGATAAGGCCCAGCAACTCATCATTATGAATAGTCAGGACTACCAACAAAAAATTGGAAAACTTAAAACTCACAAGGCGGGGACAGCCCATGAGGTTATTGGTTTCCGGCTATGCTAGCCCTATTCGCCCCTTTGAAGCGGCTCTCGCCTCGTACCTCAAACCTCTCACTCAGAATTCTTCTATTTCTATCAACAGTACAACTCAGGCAATCGATCGTATTGCACCATTTACACACCCAGGAACAAATTTTATAATGGCGTCACTTGACGTTGTTTCTCTGTTTCCTAGTGTCCCGTTGTCATCTGTGCATTCTATTATTTGTTCAAAACTTGCTTTTGACTCCTCTATTTCCCCTGTTGAAATCGAAGCTGTTTTGACTGCTCTTCGATTTACTGCAAACAGGTCCTACTTTAAGTTCAATCATCAGATTTTTCATCAAACCGAGGGTGCACCAATGGGGTCACCACTATCCCCTGTGTTGGCTGAAATTCTCTTGCAGTCCATAGAAGAAACTGTTCTATCTTCTTTTTTGGTACAACCACTACTAGTATTAAGGTATGTGGATGATATGCTGATTTTTTGGTCACATTCAATATCCCTGCTTGATCAACTAACTCATAGGTTGTCTTCACAGTATCCTTCTATTCAATTTACCCGGAACCTAGTCAACAACCAAATTTCTTATTCTGTCTATCGAAAACCCACTTTTAAAAACCCTGCATCATTCCTTTTGAATCGGCTCATCCACCTGAACATAAATCCTCTGCTATTCGGTTTCTGATAAGAAGAGTGTTCACCCATTCTTCCTCTCGAAACCTTCACGTTCAAGAACTCAAGTACATTCAATCTCTTGTACAGACTTTCGGTTTTTCCTCATTTCACTTTCACCGTTTACTTCGAGAGCATTCTAGACTCCGCTTTTCGTCATTAATATCTACCAGACCTCCGACTAAATATGTAGGGAAACTGGACTACTTTCCTCCTCTGGTCAATACATTGAAAGGGATATGCCATAAACACTCTCTCTCATTTGGCATAAACACTCGCAATGTCTTCTCCTTGGTTCGCCACGACCGAGATACTGTAGATGTCGGGAATAAGCCGTGAGTGTACTCCATACCTCTTCTCCACAAGGATCCTGCTTGCGAACCTAAGGTATACATTGGCTCGACCCCGAGGACTTTGAAGATCCGTCTTAAAGAACATCAGTATGCACTGCGATCTGGGAACATCTCCACGGCTTTAACCGATGCAGTTATTAATGACGGCTTCGTACCAGATTGGGCAAATGCAAAAATCTTGAACTCCTCAATAAACAAATATAACATATTTCTGGCGGAAAGTCTCCACATCCAAAAATTTTGGGACACCTGTTGTAATACGGATTTTCCAGCCTTCATCCCAACCCCTTGGAGGTGACTTGTGGGTCCCGCACTGGATCAACAAGAAGCTGAGATAACTTGACCATCTTTAATCAATTTTGTGTTTTGTCTTGCTGCTACCTGGATATTGGACTTTAATTTTCTTTTTCAGATTGGCAACCTATGTATAAACTTGTGACGTGTAATTGAGATAACGAACCTATATCTATATATTATTGCTGCTTCCGAGTGATTCGGGGCTTTATTCAGTGACTTGATAATGAGGTCTTGAGACCTCAAAAGCGCTCGTCGGTGTAAACGTAAATGGGCTTTTAGAATTTTTAATAAATGGGATTTTATTGAGTGTTTTAGCTCTTGTGGTTTTATTGTTCTTTAAGACAGCAAGTGTATATTAGTTCAACAATCAGCACGTTATATTAAATTTTGGTCTACTACATTGCAGCTGTAGTTATAAACATTTTGGGTGTGTTTCATTATAGTCAGAATTTTAACTGCTGTATATAATTAAGAAACATTTTTCAGCAGAAGTTTCCCTTTTTTTATTCACTTGTTTATTTTCTTATCCACATTTGCCTTAGTAGTTTTTATTATTATTGCTATGTGGACATCTCAGAGGTCTTGTAGTCTATGTTTTCAATAATTCCTTGGTTGATGGTGGTAACGCTGTTCGCACAACTTCTTACATTAGTTGTCTTAATCTTAATGGGTATACGTTTTTCAAGCTCTGGATAAGTTTTGCTTGTGCTATTGTCTGACAGGATATATTTGAACAAAGGTAATTTGTAATGCAGGAGAAACAATTATAAAGTGTTTAAATTACAGTTAAGCTTCTTAGTCTTCTCAATCAAAATCATCTGTGCGAGATGAATTTGTATTTATGTTGGGTGATAACTATTTGCTTTTAAACTTTTTGGTTATTTATTTATTTGGCAGACGTTTTTAATAGCAGTCTCTCTCCTCCCCTTTGGTGGTGATAAAGGCAACATATTTTTTTGGCGGTACAACAGGTTGGCCGAAAAGTCATTGCACTTTTTACACATAGATGGCAAAGCATGTCTTGAAATGTAACTAACGTCATTTGAAACCGCAAGTTCATTATGTGACATGACAGCTGACAGTTCAAGCTTGTAGGAACAGAAAGTGCACGATTTTGTTAACAAGTGTTTGTTTGGCGTCGATTTCAAAATGGACAATCAAAAAGCATGTTTTGCTGTATTACTTCCGAAAAGGAAAAAAATGCTGTGCAAGCTTATAAAAAGTATGTGATGTGTATGATGAAGATGCCTTGAAACTACGGCAGTGTCAGAATTGATTTGTGAAATTTCGGTCTGGAGATTTTGATGTGAAATTTGCACCATGCTCAGGAAGGCCAATCGAAGTTGATGACGACAAAATAAAGGCATTATTCGAATGCAATCAGCTTTTAACAACACGAGAGATTGCTAAGAATCTGAACATATCGAAATCAAGCGTTGAAACCCATTTAAAGCAACTGGGATACATTATTAAGCTTGATATGTGGGTACCACATGTGCTCAAAGAAATTCATCTCACTAAGCGCGTAGACATCTGTGATTTGCTCTTGAAACGTGAAAAAATTATCCAATTTTGAAACGTATGATAACAGGCGATGAAAAATGGTCATCTACAACAACATCGAGAGAAAAAGATCTTGGAGCAAGAGTGATGAACTTGCTCAAAGCACTTCAAAAGCAGATATGCACCAAAGGAAAGTTATGCTGTCAGTCTGGTGGGATTTCAAAGGTATTGTGTATTTTGAATTGCCTCCAAGGAACTGAACCATTAATTCGAACGTGTACTGTCTTCAGCTAGATAAATTAAGGGATGCATTCAAACAGAAGCATTCAAAATTGGTGAGTCGCAAAGGTATGTTTCACCTTGATAACGCAAGACCACATGCAAGTTTGATCACTCGTCAAAAATTGTTGCAGCTTAGATGGGATGTGTTACCACATCCACCATATTTGCCAGACCTGGCACCATCAGACTACCATTTGTTTCGTTCGTTCCAAAATGCCTTGAATGGTAAAATCTCCACTACTGCTGAGGCTATCAAATCATTCTTGGAACTGTTTTTTGCTGAAAAAAACAAACTTTTTTTTAGCGTGGAATCGTGAACTTGACTGCGAGATGGCAAAAGGTCATCTAACAAAATGGACAATGTTTTGTTGACTAAAGTTTTTGTTTCCCATTTAAAATTCGTCTTTCATTTACACGGGAAACAAATGCAATAGTGTACTGTCCATCCAACCTTTTTTCAGACCTGCATAAACAGTGCCAGGAATTCATTTTCTGGTTTGTGTATCCACAGTGGTTTGGCCATGTTGAAAGAACGGGTGATGATATGCATACTAAGAAATTTTTTTAGCCCAAGTGGCAAGAAGGAAAGGCAAAGGAAGGCCAAGGAAGTCATGGGAGGATCAGATTTAGGAGTGTCTGCATGAAAAAAAGATAATGAGTATTAAGTATAAAAGATCGTGTGTGTGGCATGTGATGGATGTGAGTGAAGCCCAATTTGTATGTCAAGATAAATGGAGAAGTTTGATATGGCAACAGTAAGAACAATTATCTGGTAGTTTGTATTTCTTTGTAGAGCAAACCTCTGAATCTCAGAGAACAGCTTAGTGATATGTATGTATGTGTGTATGTATTCACGAACTCCAAAGTTTCTTGCCTGTGAATATCACAAGGGGTGGCAGCTTATCCCCAGCAGCATTCTCACATGCAAGGATAGTGGTGTTGGTCTTTCCAGAGCCTGGAATGTTCTTAGAAACTTGCTTCCCTTTTTTAGGGGCTACCACTTTACAGTCTCAGGGATCATGATTAAAGCTAGTTTCATCGCAGTTGTACACACACCAGTGGTCTGTGTCTAATATTCTCCCTCTCATACACCTTTTGCAAAGTATCATAGATACTGTTGATTTCATATAGATCGGCACCACACACATGTTGGGAGGAAAGAGTTTCACCCTTACGGAGAGCAGGGCTTGGATTTCTTTTTAGGAAATGCTTAAACCAATCATCACCAGGTCCACTGGGACCCCACCATGTGCTGAGGTTCTTCATCACAAATCCTTTCATAATTTCTTTAACTTTCCATTTAGTGAGACCTTCCCCATGAACTCCACATACTCAAAGGTACTCTGCCAGTGTCTCTTCATCCTCCAGTGATAATTCTGGCTTTCTGCCACCAGAAGGTTTGATGCCGCCTTCATCTTTGTAGTGTTTCCCCAGGATAGATTTTGGCACATTGTGTTGACGAGCTGCTTCTGCTAGAGTCACGCCTTTCCTGACATGCTGAATAGCCAGCTGAAAGTATTCCTAGCTGTATCTGGATGCAAATGTACCTCTTCACATACGTCCTAGACATTGTGTACCTGAAAACAAAAGCAAATACTTTTTTGTTGATGTCTGTCACTTATTACCCCAGGCTGCTGAAAACATGGGGTAGTAAGAGACACTTCTACTAATGGTCTTCACTGCAAAATAGCACCATGGGAGTGATTTTCTTTTAATCGCAGTTATTCGCGCACATTTTGTAACAACAACCACACGAAAATCTCGGTCCGTTTATTTTTGGCGATTTTTTTTTTCTGCGGAAAGACACGAATTACAAATCAAATTCATTTTGGACTTTTTTTTTCAAGTTCTCTTTTTTTATGGAAGTAGTCACAATAGATTGCCCTCAATTTTTTTACCATAGTTAAGGAGTTGTAATATCATTTTTCACATAGTTGGTCCACTTACAGTGGAAATGCAGTCATGGGACTTTTTGTCTCTTATTACCCTGGTCTCCCAGATTATAATCTATTTTTTAGCACTTCCACTTTATTTAATTTTTCTGTTAGAAATAGCAATTAGTTTCTCAAAAGTATTCCAACTTCTTTATTTTTGAGATGAGAGATTTTATATTATTAGTGGTTTTGCCTGAGCTGTACAAAGGGCAGTCAAAAAGTTAGTTGCATGCGCCCACAGTGTGTGTGTGGGGGGGCGCCACTTGTATTTTCTTTTGAAAGCCGCTGTGTTAACTTTGTCGACGTGGTGGGAACAGTTCGTCTGTTATCACTCGTAAGAGATGTCATGTACATTGGAAATAGCATCCAAATTTGAAATCCACACAGTGATTCGATTTTTGTGGGCCAAAAAGTTTAACCCCACTGAAATTCAATGGTAATTAATTGAAGTGTATGGTGACAAATCATTTTCGCGGCAAGTAAATGGTGTTTGTTGTTCAAGAAAGGTCGCACGAATATCGAACATGATTAGCGGGAAGGAAGTCAACTTCAATGACGAATAAAAACATGGACCTCATTAACGAATTGATTCAAGCAAACAGGTGAATCACAGTGGACGAGATTGCAGATCAGAGCTGTAAAAGAGAGAAGGGCTAGTCCATCGCTTTGAGAAACCGAATGCCGACGCAGCCCTCGGGAAGAGGTTGGGGGACCAATTGTGACGTCACCGTGCTGCTTGGAGCTCTCCAGTGCTGCTGGCCTGTTGTTGCGAGCAGTTTTCTGACCTGTTTCATCAAACCAGATTGTTTTATCGTTTGCAATATATGAGTATTTATTATATTTATTAGTATCATCATCATTGTCAACCATTATCAATCCACTGCTGGACGTAGGTCTCCCCAAGTTTCCTCCACAACGGTCTGTCTTGTGCCAGTCTCCTCCATGTCACTCCCGCATACTTTCGAATTTCATCCACCCATGTGGTCTTCTTCTGGGTCTTTTCCTGTCCCTTGGAATCCAATCTAAAATTTCGGCTGTCCATCGATGGTCTGTCCTTCTGGCAGTATGTCCAGCCCATTGCCATTTCAGGGATTTAACTCTAATCATGATGTCTTCCACTGTTGTCATTTTTCGGATCCACGAGTTCCTCTTCTTATCTCTCCTGGTTACACCAAGCATGCATCTCTCCATGCTGCTTTGAGTTGTCTGCAGCCTTTGTATATCTCTTTTAGTTAAGGTCCACGTCTCTGCACCATACATAAGCACTGGAAGGATGCATTGATCAAACACTTTTCTTTTGAAACATAATGGCATATTGCTCTTGAAAATTATGCTGTTTCTTCCAAAAGCTCTCCAGGCAAGTTTTGTACGCCGATTAATTTCTTCATCAATGTGACCCTCACTTGATATCTGCTTCCTTTAAAAAAAAAAAAAAAAACGAGAAAAAGAACAGCAATCACCAAATCCATTCACCCGAACCAGGCTAGCTTCAAGCAACGAAAAAATACCGAACATAAGAATGCAGGGAAGCATATTAATGACTAACTCCTTGTCGGCTTCGTCAAGGGCAAGCAACAAGACAATTGAAACTTGGTATTAACAGTCACAATGTTGCAGGAGTTCTGTTCTGAAGAAGTCTGGAATATCTAGCATGAAAGATAATTTGCAAGAAAATGTATGAATAGCCATTATTATGTATATACACTATCAGCCGTACCTTGATGTTTAGTTTCCACTGTCAAACTAAAAAAAAAAATGGAGTCCTGTGTCTTGGGAACTGAATGAAAATGTGGCAAAACCAATGAACTGCTTAATAGATACTTTGCTATTTTTGCAGAGGATGGTCCATTTTTTGTGAACAGTTGATTTTGATTTTTCTCAAAGGGAGCAAACCTTTTTTAGAGAAAATGCTTGATTGTGGTCAGTAGTAAATATTGTTTTTACTAAATGTGTTTTGAAAAACAATTTCAACATAAAAATAGACTGTCATATGGAAAGAAACTGTGATCTTTTGTTTTTTTAATTTTTTAACATAAAAATAGGTTATTTAAAGAAACTGCAAAGTGATAATTTTTTGAAAATTTTTGGCATAAAAATAAGTTACTTCATATGGAAAGAAACTGCAAAGTTATTTTTATTATTATTATTATTATTTTTTTTTTTTTTTGCATAAAATTAGATTTTTGTATTCTGAAAATAAACTGCAAAATGATATTTTTTAACAAAAAAATAGCTCTTTTATTATGGAAAGAAACTACAAAGTGATAATTAAAAGTATCATATGTCATGCTATTAATAAGGATATTCTAAAACAAAAACTCCACATACCTCATTAGTGTTAGTGGCATCCACATTATTTAAATATACACGGGCGATACTTTTAAATAGTTTGGTGGGTAAACAGATATGAGTTCTTGAATAACTCGATATAAAAAATACAGTGA
This sequence comes from Macrothele yani, assembly GCA_039090855.1. Taxonomy (NCBI): domain Eukaryota; kingdom Metazoa; phylum Arthropoda; class Arachnida; order Araneae; family Macrothelidae; genus Macrothele; species Macrothele yani. The sequence goes on from CM076989.1 coordinate 13,645,416, forward strand.
TCATTAAATCATCTGCAAATAAATTAGTGCTTTTGTGAAAGACTTATCACACCTTGAGTACAGTCGAACTCTGTTAAGACTTGTTGTTCGGGATCGAACAAATTGCTCGTTATAGCCGTTACTCATATAATCCGGGAAAGACCCAAAATATCAAGGAAATCATTCAAAAAATAAATTTTGTTATCAAATATAGCACATACAATGTTTAATGTTGAGAAATACATAGTACTTATGTTTAGTTGAAATTACCGTACAATATTTCGGTTAGTTGTGGAATTCTTGAAAAATGCGTACGTACAGTACTACATACACACAGAACTATATGTACCATTATGCATACTGTAGTACATACATATGTAAATACGTACGATGTGATGCAGATTCAGTTGAAATTCTTGAATAATGGACATGTAAACAACATACGTACTGTATGAAATACAATATGTACTATACAGTATTGTAATTTTTGTATCATACAGTACTTAGATAAAATTAAGCACAGGTACAGTACTATCTGCCCAAAGCACATATCCTTTTTATTTCGTATGAAAAAATTTGGTTAATTTTAGCTGCGTTGTCCTTGACTTCAACTGAAAATCCATCAGATTACACTTAACAACTGATAATGCACTGAACACACACTCATTGCCAGAATTACACTGACGTAAAAAAAAATCCCAACACCACGAAAAAATAGTTGTAGAGGAATGAAATGGCGGCAATACATTTGTATAGGTAACATATTTAATCGATTAAGGTTTCAAGATCACAGCTTATTGTAAGCGCGAGAAGAGCCATTTTAAATGTGAAATGCTGGTACATTAATAACCGGTGAAACCGCCAGAATGTTGAATGCAAGCACGCAAACGTTCATGCATTGTGTCGTACAGGTGCTGGATGTCAGTTTGTGGGATGGAGTTCCATGCCTGTTGCACTTGGTCGGTCAATACAAGGACGGTTAATGCTGGTTGGGGGTGACGCTGGAGTTGTCGTCCAATGATGTCCCATACGTGCTCGATTGGTGAAAGATCTGGTGATCTAGCAGGCAGCGGAAACATGTTGACACTCTGTAGAGCATGTTGGGTTACAACAGCGGTATGTGGGCGAGCGCTATCCTGTTGGAAAACACCCCGTGGAATGCTGTTCATGAATGGCAGCACAACTGGTTGAATCACCAGACCGACGTACAACTGTGTCGTCAGGGTGCGTGGGATAACCACGAGAGTGCTCCTATTGTCATAGGAAATTGCTCCCCAGACCATAACTCCAGGTGTAGGTCCAGTGTGTCTCAGCCGCATACAGGTTGTTGCAGGCGCTCACCTGGCCTCCTTCTAACCAACACACGGCCATCACTGGCACCCAGGCAGAACCGGCTTTCATCAGAAAACGCAACAGATCTCCACTCCGCCGTCCTCCAATGAGCTCTAGCTCGACACCACTGACGTTGCAAACGGCAGTGGTTTGGAGTAAGTGGAATGCACGCTACAGGGCGTCTGGCTCGGAGCTGTCCTTCAAGTAACCGATTTGTAACAGTTCGTTGTGTCACTGTGGTGGCAACTGCAGCTCGAATTGCAGACGCTGTACGATGCGCCACGGCCATACACCGTACACAGCGGTCTTCCCTCTCAGTAGTGCCACGTGGCCGGCCGGAACCCGGTCTTCTTGAGGCAGTACCTTCCCTTGACCACCGCTGCCAACAATCATGCACAGTGGCTACATTCCTGCCAAGTCGTTCTGCAATATTGCGGAAAGAAAATCCACCTTCTCGTAGCCCTATTACACGACCTCGTTCAAACTCCGTGAGCTGTTGATAATGGCTTCTTCGTCTTCTTAAAGGCATTCTTGACTAACATCAACACCGTACGTCGAATCTCAACGATAACTAACGCTCACGAACGTTACAGCGCGTATTTACAGCAAACCTGCTTTGCATGTTCCGAGGGCGCTACTAGCGCCACACGTATGCGTCGAGTGCGAAATTTGCATAGACGTCATCTTACAGATGTACTCTCACCGCCTACCAACTGTCGCTTATCTAACACAACTCTTTCTTGGTGTTGGGATTTTGTTTTCTGTCAGTGTAGTTTCATAAAATCTAGTCAAAACGTCCGAGGCATCTTGTGCTTGATTGTAAGTCACAACTTCTTGTGTTTCTGTAATGTTTTCGCCTTCACTGTCGGTTTCAGTTTCTTCATTCACCCCGCAACGACTTCTTACACAATTTGTTCCTCCGTTAAAATTCCAGTTGTTAGGACCGCAGCGTCAATGTCAATAGAATCATCAAGAGAATTGCAATTGTTAAAGGTGCTTAAATCTTTATTTTTTAACCATTCTGATAAGGGGAGATCATCGTCATCAATCACTTCAGTGCTTTCTACTAAAGTCTCCTTAGAAGACCAGTCTTCCTATAACAATTTTTAATGGTTGTCGGAGTGACGCTATTCCAAGCTTCTCTCATAAGACGAACAGCATCCAATACGGAAATCTTAATTTCTAGCTGCTTCTCCATTTTCTGGATTAATTGTACGGTTAGAAATCACCGAAAATGGCACTTAAAGCTCCTAATAATCCCTTGGTCCATAGGCTGTAGAATTGATGTTGTGTTTGGTGGTAGGAACACAAGTTTGATATTTGCCAAGTTTTCTACTTTGGGATGCGCTGGGCAGTTGTCTATTAACAGCAAAACGTTTCTGTTTTTCTTTCGTAATTCACGATCCCATTTATGAAGTTATCCCGTAAAGATATCTGATGTCATCCACGCCTTTCTGTTTGCTTTATAATCAACCGGGAGATGCTGAATATTATTAAGGCATTGAGGCTTTAACGATTTGCCAATCATCAATAATTTTCTTTTTTCATTTCCTGCTGCCATGTTTGCACAAATTAGAACGGTTAGCTGATCCTTTGCCAATTTACCTCCAATACATTTCTCGCCTTTAAAAGTTAAAGTCATGTCAGGGGTTACCTTGTAAAAAATGCCCATTTCATCAGCATTGAATATGTTCTGCTCACTGAACGCTTTTTAGCCATTGACTTACAGATTCCATATCCGCAGACATTGATTCCCTTGACATTTTTGCGTAAACAATATTGTGCTTGTTCTTTAAGCGATCAAGCCACCCATTACTGCATATAAAATTCTCATGACCGAACTGTACTGCAAAATTTTCTGCTTGCACTTTTAAAATCGATCCACTGATAGGAAAACCAGCATCACGTTGAACTTTAAACCAACAAAGTAAAGCTTCATCAATATCATCTTTTTCACACTTTGTTTTTTTTTTTTTTTTTTTTGCAATCTGTAAGATTGTTTTCAAATGCTGACAAAACTGCATCTTTGTTCTTCCACAATGTAGATACGATAGATGATAAAAGCCCATACTTTTTGCAAACATCTAATTTTTTTCTTGCCGTCTTGCAGTTCCTGAATAATATCCATTTTCTCCCTGATGGGGAATGCCTTTCTTTTAACACCAACCATTTTGCTCACAATATCACACTTAATAAAAAAGGGGGAGGAAAAGCATAAGTGATGTTGCAAGAGTAGGGCTGCGTGCGACTTTCTGATTTAAAAAAGGTTATGATATGTCCTGTGCAAAGTTGAAATACTAGAATGCACTAAAAAAACATGCGTGGGGTTAGACCACAGCAGCCAATGAGAGAAAGCAAATTCCAGAAACCCTCTCGTAAACAGTGGCAAAGGAAAGGCTGGGAAGCTTTCCCCCACAAAATGCTGCCCCCACCTACCCTTGGGCTGAAATGCAAGACGTCATAAAACACTCCCCGCTTTTCTCTCGGAGCAGGTGACACACAGACGGTCTTTTTGGGTAGCAGGTGGCTAATTGACACCACCTTTCAATGCTGCGCTATCTTTACTGGGTGTAAAAAAATATCTAAAAGTCTTGCAAATTTGCTCGCTATAACAGAGTTGATACTCGTAACAAGCGGGATAATTTAACACTAATTGCATACGAAACCAAACTTCTTCTGGCATTTACTCGCTATAGCCGGGACCTTGTTATACCCGAGCTCGTCTTAACCAAGTTCGACTGTATTTACTTTTGGTTATTTCTCTGCAGTGATGCAGTGGTCAATTTCAGGAAAGTATGTTTACACCTATCTAGTTGTGTAATATGTTGTGTATTCTAAAAAATATTTAACAGACCTTTATTAGTGAGTTAAACGTAATTTTGCTTGGCTTCTTATTTATTTATTGCAGCAGAATGAAAAAATGAGACTGGCCTGTGTCATTACTGAAAGCAATCCCCCTCATTCTTTCATAGAGAAGTACTGTTGTAAACTAAATGTTGTTCATCAAAACTGTCCAAGAATAAAAAAAAAGTAACAGTGGTAAAATGAAAATGACCAGTATTGAATTGAGAATACTCAGCTTTGTGCAGCATAACATGAAAACTGAGCCTGTGGAGCCATGAGGTTCATCCTCATTTACCAAAATTGCTGCCCATCAGCTGCCAGTGGATAACTTCTTGCTATGCATTTAGACATTTTTTTCAGACATCAAGTGCTTCTAGAGATCTAGTAAAAAATCATGAGATTTCTGTACAAACAATAAATCTTAAGTTGAGCTGATACGTGACACACAGTTGTTGCTAAAAGTTGACCGCTTTGTAAAAGCAGCAGTGAAAACTAAGATCTTTAGGTGAAGAGTTGTTTTGTTTTTGTTTTTTCATGAATAGCTGCATTGTTTGTGTTAGAAGTCTTCATAAGTGGACTAAATTAATGCTTGTAAACTTTGCTGAGGATGCTGCCACTCACTACCTGCTTACAAGCCTTTCTGCAAAACAAAAGGTACAGCATCTTATTCATAGCAGTCGCTGTATCCCCTCCCCCTTAATGGTGTAATGAGCTTTTGTATCCTTCCCTGGTGCCGTTATAATCTCACCTTCCTAAACTGTTGATGCTCTCTTGCATTTAGGCTGCCTTTTTAAGCCTTCAGGATCTATTTTTATGACACTATTTATATAGTACTAACTATTCATTGATCCACTTTAAGTTTACAATAAAGAATCTCTCTCTCTCTCTCTCTCTCTCTCTCTCTCTCTCTCTCTCTCTCTCTCTCTCTCTCTCTCTCTCTCTCTCTCTCTCTCTCTCTCTCTCTCTCTCATTCATTCATTCATTCTCATATACAGTATTATGATGCATAATCACCATGTAATGTGCTTTAGATAATTGAAAATGTTTATTAAATGTATCATGGATGCTGTGTGGTTCAAATTTGCAAACAGTAAAATGTTTCATCTATTGTAACAGGCTCGAATGTTGCTGACTCTAGGCCTTTAGGAGTTTCTGCGCAGTTACCTGGGCATTTGCCGCCTCCTCCAACTAAAGCACACAGGATAAGTGTTGGGTCAAGTCAAAAGCAAAGTAGCGTAAAAGGAGATGCAGAGAATTCTCCTAACCACCAATCTCAAGCACAGGTATACTTCACTAATTGCTCAAGCAAGATAAGTTGGAATTTAATGGTTTGATTGGCATCATATCATCCTTCATCTAAATTTTTGAATATTCAGACAGTAAATAATTGCATAAGAAGCATAAAGTATGTAATAAAAGTTGTCCTTCTTCTATACTCATTCATTATGGAATCACAGATATGTACCCAACAGTAGATGTCCAAGGTGGTGATGGACTATACATATTTTTGACAGTATGTTATTGTAATGAAATCACCTAAGATTTCCCCAAATTTTTCCTTGTGATGGTTGGACTTAAAAGTTTGTATATTTTAGTAATTGTGTTTCCATTGGTAATTTGCTTAAAAAATTCAAGCTATTTGATATTGTTCATTCCCAAAGCAGCTTTTAATCTCTTGTGAATTCCAGGTTCACCCAACTGCATAGAACTGTCCTTACATATTTTGGGTGAAATGTCCAAATTGACCTAAAAGTTCTTGATGCAGTGCTTGGAAAAGCAGTTTTTCTCACAGTAATTTATTTATTATATTTTTTTAAGTCACTTTAAAATGCAAGGGTAGTATTCAAGCCACCATTATCTTAGTAGACATTGCCCTACAAATGATATTTGTATGAATGGAGGAGGCTCGTTACCACATGGTCAATACATATTCACCTCATGCAAATAATATCCATTACCATATGATGCTTGCAAGCACTTTACACCCATATTGTAATGGTTTGGGGCTAATAAGTTGAGCAAAGTAACAAGTACCAAGATGTCAGTGTCAAGCAAGTTTCATCAAACACATCTTTGGGAAATTTTGTGAGTTAAATTAAAATTTTTGTTTTGGAATAGTTGTAAGAAAAGGGTTGTAATGTAATTTTAGTGATAAGTTATTTGGGGTTTGAAAGGCCATGGTGTAGCTTGCAGTTGTTGAAAACAATCTGGCACATTTACTTGTCTAAATACGTAAATTTCACCTGAGAACAGATATTTCACCTGACAAATGGTATATGACTACATATCATTCAGTTCACAAAAATTACCCATTTTTATTTGACACTAGCAGTCAGTCAAAGTGGCAATTTACAAAAAGGAAACTGCTGATTATATTAATATAACAATCTTCAGATTCCTTTTATTAGTATTTTTGTAAAATTTGTGCAAACATACTGAGTGAAAAATTTTTTTAAATATGGCAGAAATTCAGCTGGTTAAAGAATAGTGTGATTGTATATAATTATGACAGGTCACAAGGGTAATATGTATCTGTTTTTTGAAATCTTTGTGAAAAGTTCCATGAAATGAAATTATATATATATGGACCTTAACAAAGCCTTTGGCTAGATTAATAGGAACTAGTAGTTTGTGTGTTATTCAGCTATGTAGTGTAATGTAAACTGTTGAATTTTCAAGTCTTTGCTCCAAAATTTCTTGTCCATATGTTAAAGTCCTCTTGTGATCAAAAGGACTGGTAAATTGTTTGAAGTTAGAAATTAAAGAAAAAATACTTGCGAATACACTCTTGGGCAAAAAATCAATGCACTCTGGTGAAATTGTCCATAAACCATGAAAGCCGGTATGCAAATACCTCTTGGCCAGGCATGCAAATGACAAAAGTTTCACTGCTAGTGAACTTTGAAGTTGTTCATTGAGCATGTTTAAATCACACTTCCAGTGGCATAGATATGAGCTCTCAGATGCTCACTGTGAACATTGTGGCTGAATTGTTGCTTGCTTCCAGTTTCTGCTAATCATGCCTCGATGATGCCCTAGATATCCTATGAACAATTGGGTGCATTTAAGAGGGGATGTGTTTTGGGTCTGTTGGAAGCAGATTAAATTTTTGTGTCTTTTCAATTAGGTAAATACATCAGGGTGGGAGATTAGCTCACAGCTAACGGTTTCAGTTGGTCATTCAACCTAAGGATTCTGGAACAAAATCCAGTGAGTTGGGGTCTTTTTACCAATGTCACACAAATCTAGCTGTTAGCTTTCCAAGATTCACAGAAGCCCGTGTTGCTGTTCTGTGTGCCATTGTTGCTCATGGAGTGCCCCGAGGAGGCAAACCCATCTCTCACTAAGACCTCCTACTTTCTACTTAATAGTGTAAAAGCCACGTATGCTGGCAGTAGAGCATGTGTACGAGTGAATGGTGTTTTTATCAAAATGGTTTTCTATTGGTGCAGGAGTCAGACAAGGTTGTGTAATGACACCATGGCTGTTTAATATATGTATGGATGCGTGATGCGAAGATGTACAATACTGGTTTACGTCTTGGTAATATGTGTGTGTGCAGATTGTTGCTGATGACACTGTCCTGTTGGCAGAGAGCAAAAGTGAGCTGCAGAGTATGTTGTCCCTAATGTACGAAGCTTGCATGAAATTCAAACTGAGTATAAATAAGGGAGAAACCAAAGTTATGGTTTTTGAGCAAGGAACTGTTAGCACTGAGTGTAATATAAGTCTAAATGGCACAATGATTGACCAGGTGAATGAGTTTATATACACTCATTGTCATAAAAATCTGCGCACTAAGAAGGAGGCATCGGATTAAAATGAGATTCTACTAGAGAGATGGTACATACCAAGAACAGAAGTGATTACAATATCGCAGCAGCAGGACTATTTCCCGCTGACATACGGTACACATTCCGGTCAGCATTAGCACCGTGTTGAACCGCCTTGTGCTTGGATACATGCAGTGATATGGTCCGGCATGGAGTTAAAGAAACGCCATATGTTATCCTGGGACAGATTGACCCACACTTTTTGGTCTTGCAACTGACGCTCTAAATCATGAACACTGGAACATGGAGAAAGCTGGCAGCGTCCCATCTAGTCGCACACGTGCTTGATGGGTGAGAGATCAGGTGATGTGGCAGTCCACAGAAACGTTGAAGCATGACATAGGCAATCCTGAAAAATCCAAGCAGTGTGTGGACGTGTGTTATCTTGTTGTAAAGTGGCTCCGAGCCGCCCTGCTAGGAAAGGCAGCACTAGGGGCCTCGGGACCTCTTGTATGTAGTGCTGGGCTGTCATTGTCCCTCGGATCGCTGCGAGGGAAGTCCGGCTGCCATACACGATGGCTCCCTAGACCATCACGCTTGCAGCTCGGAATGTGTGTCACTGTACAGTGAGGTTGGGATTGTAGAGCTCCCCTGCGGTCCTCCACATGCTGACACGGTGGTCGTTGATTCCCATACAGAAGTGGGATTCATCGCTAAACACTATACGTCGCCAGTCTATAGCATTCCGTGTTGCTTGCTGCTGACACTACTGCAATCAACGCCAATGATGGTCAAGTGTTAATGGCAGAAAATGTAAGGTCCATCGAGGACTCCTGTGTTTGCCAGAGCCATTTCCAGGCATCTGGAAATGGCTCTGACAAACACAGGAGTCCCTTGTACAGCCGCCACGTCTCTGGATATTGGACAAGGACATCGTTGCATCTGTTCATGCCGCTCTCACGATTCCACAGTCCTCTCTGCTGGTGGTGTGTCTGGGTCGTCCAGAGCCAGTCCGCCGTGTCTGGGTGCCTGCCCGTGTCCATTGCTACCAACACGATCGCACTGTACTGTTTGGCCAGTCCAAATGGCGGCCGATTCAGCCTGCCGGCCACCCTGCCTCTCTCATCCTGACAATACAGTCTCGTTCAAACTCTGTCAGTTGCCCATACGCACATCTACGTATATCGCTCAGGGTTCTCACCTGACTCTTACCATGCACTTCAGAATAAATGCGAAGTCCCCTGTCTGTGCGGCGCCTTATAAGCCCCAAGGATTGTGATTGCAGCGCCGGTCTTGGACGTGCAGGATGCGGAATCGCACGAAACCTTAATCATTTGCATGTCTGCCCTCCCCGTAGCTATTTGTTGAGTTTCGCGTTAATCACCTGTTTTTTTCTTGGTGCACAGATTTTTATGACAATGAGTGTATTTAGGAAGCATGTTTCACAGAGAGAACAAATTGGATGGTAAAATTAGTAGGAGAGTGAATTCTTCATTGAAAGTCAGCTGCTTTGGGAGGTTTTTACAGGAATGATGGTTCTCAAGAGATTCCCGAATGGCTGTGTATGAAAGTGTAGTTGTTCCTACTCTGTTGTATGGCAGTGAAACATGGGTACTACAGAAGAAACATAGGAGTCATTTCTGTGCTGGAGAAATGCATTACTTACAGGGGATTTGTGGTAAGACACTTTCGAATCATGTAAGAAATGAAGATGTGTTGCAGTTGTGTAATGTAAAGCAAAATGTGGTTAGCAAGGTTGAGACTAATATGCTTTGGTGGTTTGACCATGTTGAAAGAATGAGTGATGAGATGTGTACTGAGAAAAGTTTTTAGCCCAAATGGCTGGGAGGAAATGCAGCGGAAGGCCAAAGAAGTCGTGGGAGGATCAGATTCAGGAGTGTGCATGAGAAAAAGATCATGAGTATGAAGTATAGAAGGTCTTGTGTATGTCGTGTGATGGATGTCAGTGAAGCTCGAGTTGTGTCAAGATCGCTGTAAATGGAGGAGTTTGATATGGCAACAGTAAGTAAATAATCAGTTAAAAATTTATCTGGTAGTTTGTATTTCTTTGTGAAGCTAACCTCTGAATCTCAGAGAACAGCTTAGTGATATGTATGTATGCAGGGCTCGACAAGTCCCAGGTGCCAGGTCATCCAGGCGCCTAAAATTCGGGCAGTGGCACCCAATTTTCTTCTTACTTAAGTTTTCGTAATTTGCAGTAAATGCTGTAAGTTCTATTGTATAATCCATAGAATATCTATTAAAAAGTTATAAATTTAGATACTGCAGATACCTGTAAAGAAAAAACAAACAAACAAAAAGGTTGGTGCAGCGTTTTAAAAATCTGCGAGGTAATTGCCAGGAAAGGTGGCGTTATTGAAAAAATATCGAAAATGCAGTAACAGGGAAAATTACACGTAAAAGTGAGATAGAAGTCCACAAAGAGATTGTAAGAATATATATACACTGCTGGACAATTGCTAAGGACGGATCATAAACGGCTATATAGCGCATAAAAAAGTAAGTGTGGTTGGATGCCAAGTGAAATAAAATAATGTCAGAATGCCAGGACATTACAAGGAAGACAATTTATTGTGCTCTGAAATCCAGAAGGCTTTGGAACGTGTTCAAGGGACAAACAGGCCATTTTGTGCAGAATACGTAAACGTGAAAAATGCAATTACCGTCCGCAGGCGTTCCGGCGTAAGATGTCAATACGGGATATGGCCACCATGGAGGGTGATGCAAGATTCCACACGTCGTGTCATGCTTTGCACAACATTATCAAGCAGCTGTTTGGGTAATTTATCCCATTCCTCTGTCAGTGCACGGATGAGGGTGTCCTTGTTTATTGGAGGGCATTGGCGACCAGCAAGACTCCTCCCCAAAGCATCCCACACATTTTCAATGGGATTCAGATCTGGAGAACGTGCTAGCCACACGAGGCGTTGAATGTCCTCGCTCTCAAGACACTCCTGGACAGCGACTGTTCGATGACATGTTGTGTTGTTGTCCATGAAAATGAATCTATCACCGACAGCACCACGGAACATGTGAACATGAGGTAGCAGAACATCATTAATGTATCGTTGGCCAGTCATAGTCCCAGTTGGAAGCACATAGAGGGACGTACGGCCATTGATCATGATGCCAGCCCATACCATGACACTACATGTCGGATATCAGTCCCTTTCCTGTATGTTTGCTGGACAATATGCAGTACCACTATCACGCCAGATCAGTTGTCATCGACAATCAGACGATAGACTGTATCTACTCTCATCTGAGAAGAGGACAGCAGACCAGTCGTTATCAGTCCAATTGCGATGTTGATGGCATCATTGCAAACGGGCGGTACGGTGACGTCTGGACAATGGGATGCACACAACAGGATGGCGGGCGTATAGTCCTCCTTCATGCAAACGTCTGGCGACAGTTTTTTGGGAGATCCGCTTGCCAGTAGCAACCATAAACTGATTTACTACCTCACTAGCTGTGCTGCGCCGGTGTCTTTTTGTTTATAGCACTATGTACCGATCTTCTGCAGGTGTTGTACTGCGAACAGGACCTCCCCCGTGACGTTTGCTACACTCTCCATTTGTTTGAAATGATTTCCAAAGCCTTGAAACAACACTGTGGCTGACGTCGAACTCCCTGGCAACATCTGTTATTTTTCGCCCTTCTTCAATCTTGCCAATAATACGGTCACGCGTAAAATCATCTAGGTGAGGTCGGAAAGACATACTGAAAATTGCCAGTTCGTCAATTGATTCTTTCCCTTTCAACTTTGCGTTTGAACAACAATGGTCATTACGCGTCAAATCCTTTATATCTCTTATCAGCGCTATGACGTCACGAACAAGTTCGGCAATCCAAAATTTGCATATGCACAACACGTCTTACTGTATCCCGCACTTATGCTAATTTCCACATTTTCCTGCCTTCCATTTTATGGTTGCTATCGTTGCTATTGTCATCCGTCCTTAGCAATTGTCCGGCAGTGTATCATCATTATCATTGTCAACCATTATCATCCATCCACTGCTGGACGAAGGTCTCCCCGAGTTTCTTCCACAATGGTCTCTCTTGTGCCAGTCTCCTCCATGTTACTCCCACATACTTTTGAATTTCATCCACCCATCTCACATGTGGTCTTCTTCTGGGTCTTTTCCTGCCCCTTGGAATATATATACTGTACATATTTATTTTACTTAGGAGCATTCTGACAGAAAATATGATGCAATGAAGGCGTTACTATCTGCGCGTGCGGAAGCCTATGTGGTGTGAGAATCCGTGATTCTCGGGAATCCCACAGAGCTATTCCATAGCATGTAACCATTCTGTGAATCCTACTGCTTAGTTTTGGTGCACTAATTGTTATTAGTTGAGGATTTTTTTAATTTTTTTTTCAGGCATTCAGTTGAAATGTATTCAGAAAAAGAGACAATACTTTGGATTGTCCGCAATTTCAATGGATTTTTTAGTCTAACTAATGAACTACGATAATGCTGCAACAGCAAGGGATTTTAGTTCTTTGTTTACTTAAAAGTAACACAGAAGTATTTAAAAATGACAGTTCTTTTTTCAATAAGACAATCATTTCTTTCTTACATCTTTGTATTTCTGAGTCGGTTCTGTGAACCACAGTTTTCTGTCAGAAATTACGATTCACGAATAACATGATTGGCGCGGATTATATGACTATTTTTTTTTTTTTTTTCGAATTTCCTGATCTGAGACATGGCTGCTGCAGATTATGTGAAGGAAACAAATTGTTTTTCTTAGAATTTCATGATCTACCGATCATATGCCGCCGCAGATTATATGTGGGATATTTTTTTATTTTTCACAGCTATGTAGATTACACGCTGTTACGGATCTCAGGGAAGGATTTTTTTTTTTTCTGAGTTTTATAGTCAGCAGATGAAGAAAAAAATACGGTACTTTGAATTAATATGTACAAAATATAACATCTGCAAATGGTATTTTAATAAAATAAAAATCTAAATTTCTAATTTTTTTGAGATCTACTGAAAGAATGGAAAAAGAAAATTATGAAGCAAATTGGAACTTTATTTTGCAATAAGTAGTTTGGGTAAAAAGAAAAACAATTGACAACAAATAGTTTACCACTTTTTGTTCCAGCATCATCACCAAACAGCTTGTTTTTGATCATGCGTTATTGACTTCGTTTCATCTGGCACCTAAAATTTGGGAGCTGGCTCCTAGATCTAGAACATATTTGTCGAGCCCTGTATGTATGTATGTATGTATGTATGGAAGCAGATTATGTCGATTAATTGCCCACTATCTGAGCAGCAGTGATGCTACAGTGGTTATATGAAATGAAAGTATGCATACATGCTAAGAAAGTTCTGGTAAGCCAAGGCAGACAACTGGATTAGAGGATAGATAGTCTCATAGTCCAACAAGCCCAAACTGCTTTGACTGCTTCTCTGTCCACCATCCGTTAGATGTAGCAGTTTCAACACAGCATCTTGTATACAAAGGGCATCCTGAAAGTAATGCCTCATCCCTCATAAGATTTTTATTTGTAACAGCAAAAATGTGAAACTTAGTGGCAAAACATTTGGACATATTGTTAATAATGCTATCCTATTCCAAGTATTGTCCATCAGTTCCTATGCATTTCTACCATCTTTGAACCCATTGGTAAAACCCATTTTGGAAAAATTCCTGAGGCTCTCGTTTCACCCATGAGTTCACAGCCAGTTTTGACGTCTGTCACATCGTCGAAATGTTCCCCACGAAGAGTGTTTTTCAAATGGGCAAACAGGAAAAAGTCTGAGAGAGCCAAGTCAGGACTGTAGGGGTTGGAACATCACAGTCCACCCCATTTTGGCAATAGCCTATGAAGTCTTTATTGAGGTGTGGGTACATGCATTAATCATGGTGTAAAACAACACTATGAAGTGGAATGGCATGTCTTTTCCTTCTGATAGCTTCCTTTAGCTTCTTCAATGTCTGCATATAGTGAGCACTGTTTATTGTTGCAACTCCTGGATGGTGACATGACGATCAGCTATGATGAAGGCTTTCACTCACCTGTTGGCATCTGTCACTGCAGTTGTGGGTCTTCCACTCCGTGTTTGTCCGATAATGAACTTTCCCCCTCTCAAAACCTCTTCATCCATATTCGGACATTGCTGATATCGATTGTGGCAGCTCCATACACCAGGAGTGTTCTGTGGATTTCTGGAGCCTCAAATCTCTCTTTTTCTAGGAATTCAATTACAGCTCGCTGCTTTACTCTGGCATTAATGATCTTTATTTCCGATTCTGAGAAAATTTGTTCCCACATTGGTAACATATCATAGTACATGTCAGGGCAGTTTCATTAAAATCCCTTCAAAATTTCAAAAGTTATTGAGGAGGAGGCATTGCTTTCAGAATGCCCCTTGTGTAATCACACACCATTGTGGGATTACTTGCAGGTACACGGCTCCATTCTTGTCATGCCTGGGAATCATGGTCAGTCTTTGACTGGCATTGCATCATTTTTAGTGATGAGTCTGATTTCTACCTTGGAGCAGATGACCACCACACCTGCATAGGGGCAGGCACTGAGCAGCACTCACATCCAGAATCAGTAATGGAGCAGCTCACCATCACCACTAATAATGTAGAGAACCATCTCCTATGACAGCCGGATGCCTCTAGTCATGGGTTAACTGGGACATTAACAGATAGCAATAACATTCAAGAGATCTTGTGATCCATTGCTAGGGGTCATTTACTAGCAGCATAATGCCCAGCTACACACTGCTTGCCTCTCTGGGGAGTGCCTCCATAGTGTTGCCTCTCTCTCTCTCTCTCTCTCTCTCTCTCTCTCGACCAGCCAGGTCCCTGGATCTTCCTCCTTTTGAGCATGCCTGTTACATCAGCTACAGTTATCACAGAATATCAGGGATCTTGTGCAAACAATTACAGAATTCTTGGCACAACCTGTCACATGACAACATCACAATTTTGTTTGACTCGATGCCATATATCAGTGTGCTTCTCAGCCAGAGGCAGCTTTACCAGGCATTAATCTGTAACAGTTATTCTACAGCCCTTCTGAAATTAAAAGTCCTGCTTCTATGACATTGTAATCACTTCTTCATTTCTTTCTCCACAGTGTACATTACTTTCATTATGATGAGATGAGATGCATATATATATATATATATATATAACTATTTTTTATATATATATATATATATATATATAACTATTACTCGCCCAAATTTTCACTCGATGCCTTAATGAAGGGAAGATTCCTGAGGATTGGAACAATGCTACAATGATCCTGCTACATAAAAAAGGTGACATTGAGGATCTCAGGAACTACAGACCTATCAGCCTCCTATCAGTAGTTTATAAAATCTTCACTAAAGTTCTTTCACACCGCTTGAAGGTAACACTGGACATGGCTCAACCGAGAGAACAAGCTGGATTCAGGAGTGGCTACAGCACAATAGATCATATCCATGTACTGAGAGAACTAATTGAAAGAGCGAGGGAATATGAACTTCCATTGTGCATGGCTTTTATCGATTATGAAAAAGCCTTTGATTCGGTGAAACCATCAGCAGTTACCACGGCTCTGAAATCCTGCGGTATTGAAGATGCATACATTAATATTATTAATAACATCTATGAAAACGCAAGTGCAAAGATTCGGCTGTTTGAAAATAAAACACACATAAAAATTGGAAAGGGAGTGAGACAAGGTGACACCATATCTCCGAAGCTCTTTAATGCCACATTGGAAAATGTCTTTCAATCACTGAACTGGGAAAACAAAGGGATAAAGATTAATGGAGATTATCTATCCCACCTTCGTTTTGCTGATGACGTAGTCATTTTTGCAACTACCCCATCAGAGCTGCAGAGTATGATCCAGGAACTTGCTGACAAGAGTAAAGAAGTGGGATTAAAAATGAACTTTCAGAAGACAAAAGTGATGTTCAATGCTTTTACAAGAAATGAAGATTTATCGATTGATGGAGAAAAACTGGAGATAACAGATACGTATGTTTATCTTGGACAGCAGATATCAAGTGAGGGTCACATTGATGAAGAAATTAATCGGCGTACAAAACTTGCCTGGAGAGCTTTTGGAAGAAACAGCATAATTTTCAAGAGCAATATGCCATTATGTCTTAAAAGAAAAGTGTTTGATCAATGCATCCTTCCAGTGCTTACGTATGGTGCAGAGACGTGGACCTTAACTAAAAGAGACATACAAAGGCTGCAGACAACTCAAAGAAGCATGGAGAGGTGCATGCTTGGTATAACCAGGAGAGATAAGAAGAGGAACTCGTGGATCCGAAAAATGACGAGAGTGGAAGACATCATGATCAGAGTTAAATCCCTGAAATGGCAATGGGCTGGACATACTGCCAGAAGGACAGACCATAGATGGACAGCCGAAATTTTAGATTGGATTCCAAGGGACAGGAAAAGACCCAGAAAAAGACCACATGGGAGATGGGTGGATGAAATTCGTAAATATGCGGGAGTGACATGGAGGAGACTGGCACAAGACAGACCGTTGTGGAGGAAACTTGGGGAGACCTTCGTCCAGCAGTGGATTGATAATGGTTGACAATGATGATGATGATGATATAACTATAGATTTTCACCTTGTCTTGCAAGTAATGGAGCTGAGCACAAGTGACACATTATGTAACAAGGCCAGGGAAGTAGGGTGTTTACTGAACTTGTTGAGGCTTGCATTCCCACTCACTTCGTTCTTTGTTTGAGCTTTAATTTCAAGACCTGTGATGCACAAACAACTGGCAATCTTTTTTTTAACTTAGTGTACATACATATGTAGTACATCCCCTTACACCAGCTGACAAATGAAAAAAAAAATGGCTGTTATGTTATAAATTTGAATTATCGCATTCAGTTTACATACAAGCTTTGAATGCAGTGCCCACATACTGGGGGAAATGCAAAAAAAAAAAAAAAGTGAAATGCTGGAGTTACAAACTTTACATCAATGAAATATGTAGCATTTAGTGGTCAAGAGTATTTATTATGTTTTATGCTAAGTTTTACAAACATGTGCAGCTGAATTATATTGTTGAACGGAGGTTTGGCCAAGTGCCAAACTTGTTTTTCATTGTTAATCACTGAAATATTATAATACATCTTTTTTTTTTTTTTTTTTTTTTGACAGATATCAGTTCCACCATCTGGAGTAGTACATGGTCCAGCTGCAGCAACCACAGATTCAATTAGTTCTTCGCCAGCAGACGTCCCATCTTCACCAAAAAATAGCAATGATAAAGGCTGGACTTCATTTCAAAACCAGGGTAATCAACTTTATAATTTTAAGTGATGCAAAATACTTTGTTTTATTCCAGTCATAGAAAAGGTTGGCAAAAAAGTTGAATACTATATTTTCTAATTATAATGCCACTTTGCTAAACTCAATTTTCCAAACACGTCACTCTGAATGTGATATTTAACTAGGTGTGGCTTATATGCAGTTTTACTAACATTATAAACTTTAGCTGTCATTCACAATATTAAAACAAATCATTTATGGCAGACTCTGAGCTATGAAGAATTTAAGGCCCCGATTCTTCAGGATTATTTGCATGGAAGTCACAGAAATGAAGTCTTGAAACTTGCATGATTACATGTGAATAGGTAATTTGGAGAACAGCAAGGATTCAGTCTGCCCTTATATTTTCCTCACAAGTGGTTTGCAGTTCATTGTTTGAAAATCTTGATTTAGGATTAATAAATTATGCTTTAGTGGGAGTTTTTTTTTTTTTTTTTTCTGTTAGCCAGTTTTTTTCTTTCCTTATTTTGTGCTATGGAGGGTAAAACATGGATTTCTTTTTGGCCTTAGATGTAGTATAGTCAGTGAACCTGCAACAGAAAAATTGTAACATTGCACATGCTTCCACTATTGCACACTTCTTCACAGATGAAATTAGAGTGCTGTCTCCCTTTTTCTAAACATATAAACCATTGTAGATGTCAACCACAGGCTGAACAATATTCACCACCCTGGATTGATAACAAACTTTCTTCTCCCATACATGCAGTGTGAAGGTCTTTTACCCATTAAGGAGAAAGAAGTACAGCAATGAAGAAGTACTCCAATGTTATTAGATGTGAGTTGCACAGGCAGTTCAAAGTGTGTTAAAAATAAATAAACTGTAGTCCTAACACCTCCTTTCATAGCATCATTTATCTTTGATGAACGTCATACAGTGCTACCATATTGGTGGAGGAGAGGGTGTCTGAGTTATCATGGGAAAAAAAATTGCTTGTGGTATTAGTTTACCTGTAGTTTTAAGCTGGGTGTGGTGTTATTTCATAAACCAAGGAGATAAATGAAACTGTGGCATTATTCACCGAAAATATGGTACATACTTTTTTTGCACCAGTTGAAAGTAAGTGAAATGTGAATATTTCATGTATAGGTAGCCTTTTTGATGAACTTTTGTGCTGCACTGTTAACTTTCCATAACTTAAGGAAATGTGTTTGTATTATAAACAATGCAAACTGAACAGAGATTTTATCTCCAAAGCCTGTAATAATCACAAAATTTCATTACTGTTTCAAATATTGGCACAGTCATTAACTCTTGTCGTCCAGGATGTCATGTGGCAAAACTCTTGGGTGAGTTAAAAACTGCATTGACTTGGTTGGAGTGGGATTTTAGCCATTACCTTCCAGTTTTTATTTAAGTTCATTGCTGTTACATCACCCAGGGCGGTGTATTTCCAAGCAGCTGAAGCATGTGACTCTGAATAAATGTCCAAAATACTGTTTAATAAATTGAGCACATAAAGAATAAGAAAAAACTAAGACATTTGCCACGAAATCCAAACTTTCAAAATATGTTGTTTCTGTTTCCGCTTTCTGCTGCTTACAAACAGTGAATACTTAAGCTAACGCAGAGGAGAATTAAGAAAAAGAAATTTGTCCATTCAATCACTGCTTCTGCATGCAGGATTTTAAGTGTATAAAGTCATATTTTGTTAGTAAATTAAGAAAAGTTTTCATTCATGTGTTAGCATTCATGCTTGTGTAATTGGGATATGGTAAACAAAAAAAAAAAATGGAAAGATTATTGGCATTAAGAAAAGTGAGAAAAAAATCTTCATGTAAACTTTTGGTTTTCAGTTTTTACAATTTAAATAAGAGCTAAAGAATGGAGGAAAAAGGGGTGGGGGAGGAGAATATTAAAAGAAATATATCTACTTATAGGAGCTTGTGCATTTTGTCAGAAGTGTATTTGCTCTCACTAGGATGGCTAGTGAACTGGGTTTTAAAATGCATGCATATCAACATTTTTGAGTGATAGCTAATGTAACTGCTTAGAAAGTCATGGATGTTACAGAGAAAATAAGATCAACAGAGATAGCATGCCAAGCAACCATGTGTATTTAATTATGAACAGCATAGGATACAGAACACAAGAAAGGTGTATGAAATGGTATGGTGAACAATTTAGCTCAGTACTTTCAATCATAAAAATCAAAAAGAAATGAATCCCTTGAGGAACTATTTCTTCATATTAACAAGAAAAATGCATACAAATATTGTTATCAGTACACAGGTGCCATATTATCTACTGTTTCCCATATAGTCAACCTTCAGAAAAGTTGAAAATTGCATCCCCCTAAAATGTGAATCAAACCTTTATCTCCCAGTGTTCATAAAGAGGTCAACAATGCCTTTAGTTTTTTTTTTTGATGTTTGCCTTTCAAGAAATGAGAGCAAGATTGAACGTTCTGTTTTTCATAAACCTACAAGTTTTCTGTGCTCACTTCTTTTATTGCTCATGCTAGTATCATCTGCAACAGCCCAGAATCACTTACCATTGAATACAAGAATATTAAAACCACTGCCAATTAATTCCCTAGTGGTTTTGTAGACAAACTGATGTCAAGAATTCAACTACTCTTCATCCTTCAGAGGTTAAAAAATAATAATTTCAATTTGCTGGATGTATTCCATTTCTTGACCAGTCTGCATACCAGTTGTGTCAAATTTTCAGTTCCTGCAGTTGTTTGATTGGTATCGATTCCAATCCTACCATCATGAAACTTATCCTACAGGACAGAGATAAAGTTGAAGACCTTAATGTTCCTGGTGTGCAAAATTTGTATGCCCACTTCAGTTGGTACATAGCTGATGGTAGTGTTGAGCTTAATTTTTCAAATAACAGTTTCTCAAAAAAGAAAAATCAGAAAGGACACAACTGGGTAATTGGAGTAAAAAACAAGAATGTATTAAAGCGAAATCATTTTAAACGAAAATGAGCTTTCTAAGTTCTATACATCTGTCGGAAAATTTCACATTGAAGAATGTTCTTATATTCAAGAAAAGATACTGATCTATGATGAATTCTTAAAACATACAGTAGTAGTAGATCCTTCACTTAGAGCCATAACATCATTTACTTCTGTATTACACATAGTCAAACGCCTTCCATTTATAATAACTGAAAATGAACTTGATATACTGGAAGCGGAATTCCTTGTTATCAAACTGACAAATTAAAGACCATAGCAGTAACAGATAGAATAAATGTCACTTGGTTAGAAAACTCAAAATTAAGAGGCTGTAATGGAGCGGTTAAGTATACTATTCTCTCGAAAGTAATGTTTGCAATACTTGTAGTTCCACACTCGAATGCTGTGAGTAAGAGAGATTTTAGTTTAATGCGAAAAAATCAAGCCTGTTTCCAACCTAATTTAGGTTTAGAAACTGTAGAAGCACTTCTTATTGCAAAAATGAATGTGTTCTCCTCTGGGCAAGTGTGTTATGAAAAAATATTTTCTGCTGAGGAACTCAAATCTGCAAAACACTGTACAGCAAAATCACTATAGAAAACTGTTTAATCAATTTTTTGTTGTGTGAAAAAAATGTATCAGTCATAGTGTATATTATTTTCCATGTAAAAAAATTTGGAATATTTTGATACAGATATTCATGTATATAAATGAATAAGTAAGTAAAAAAATGCTAATTAAATTAAATGAGTTGTATTCCTCGGTTAAAATTATTCTTTTTGGTATGACTACTGAAAAATGGCCGAAACTAATGAAATATTGTACGAGTACTACTGAAAATATCTGAAATAGGTTGGCATCTCTGCATACAGTATGTTACGCAGTTTTTCCACACATGCCTTGGGTTTTGCGTTCGTGTTTTTGCTGCAGCCTGGGGTATGCGAAATACGATAAAAGACACAAAGCTGGTGGGGTGGGGAACGAGGGAGGAATTACATTCTCGATAGCGTAACTGCTGTGTTGAACAGCTGAAGAAAAAAAATAATAAAAATTATAATAGTTTAAAAAAAAAAGAAAAAAAATAATAAAAATTATAATAGTTTAAAGAAAAAAAAAGAAAAACCCAAGGTGTCAGTTTTTAAATTAGGGTGGATACTTTTTGGAGAAGTAGAAATACATCCCGATTTCTTTTTGGGAAGTAATTTTTGTTTTTGATGCGTGAAATATGCCAGTCTAGGCGTTAACGCGATCTCTGTTTACACATATTTTGTATCTCCCAATTTACATTTAAGCATACATAATATGCCCAGGACAGTGAAGTTCCAAGCTATTGAAAATAAACAGATGTAGCTTAGACATCTGAACAATGTTTCAGATAACTAATTGTAGATAATACTGTGTGCCAGTAATGATAACAAGATTTTTACTTTTGGTATTCAATCCAGGGATTGACTCTAGATTTGTACTTTTGGTATTCAAGCCTCATTGACTTGAAAGAAATAAGTAGCACACAAGACTTACCTTGGCCAGTCAACATATTGTGACACCTATTCTGTTGTTCACAACCATGTAGCACCTCTATGGCATGCTGCAGGTGAGATGATTCATCTGGATTTGGGGTGGTGCTTCCACAGAGGAGGCGAAAGGTCACAAAATTCTTAAAATGTCTTAGGAGCCAAGTGATATCTGTCCAAACTCCTCTACCATACATCCCAGCTGTGCTCAGTGGACTTAAAGTCGAGAGGGGAGGGGGGCTTGGAGTTTGAGGTAAATTTGGAATGCCATGATCTTTAAGATCACAAATCACAATACGAGCTGATTGAGGTGCAACCATTGTCATCGGAAACTATGGTGTCTTACGTAATGCAAAAGTCTCACAGTACTCCCTTGATTATGTTATCTTGGTACATACTGGCATTGGTGTTAACTTGGTACATACTGGCATTGGTGTTAACTTGGTACATACTGGCATTGGTGTTAACTTTGACAAACTCACACAGATTTGCATGGCCATCTAAGCAGATTCCTCTCTGTACCATGACTGAGTTGCTGTGGAACGAATGTGTAGGTTGGTACCAATGCTGTCTGCCTCATATTCCTGAAGATCTCCTGGCAAAGGGTCACCAACTATCAGAATGTAGGCTAAATCTGGACTTAGCCTACATTCAGGATGCTTAGTCTACATTACAGGATGCTTTGTCACTATTCTTGCCACGATTGGTGGTGTCATGCTGACTCAGATGTCTCGTACTGGGTAACCATGAACTACTTTTTAGCAAAATGGGTGTCTCGACCAAAGTTTTTCCTGATGCATTCAAATACAGACCATTTAATCACTTACCATGGCATACATACATACATACATACATATCACTAAGCCGTTCTCTTAGATTCATAGGTTAGCTCTACAAAGAAATACAAAATACCAGATAATTTTTACTTACTGTTGCCGTATCAAACTTCTCCATTTACAGCAATTTTGACATACAACTTGGGCTTCACTGACATCCATCACACGCCGTACACAAGACCTTCTATACTTCATACTCATAATCCTTTTTTCATGTAGACACTCTTGAATCTTATCCTCCCGTGACTTCCTTGATCTTCCTCTGCCTTTCCTTCCTGCCACTTGGGCTAAAAGATTTTCTTAGTAAGCATCTCATCACTCATTATCTGAACATGGCCAAACCACCGAAGCATATTAGTCTCCACCTTGCTAACAGCATTTTGCTTCACATTACACAACTGCAAAACATCTTCATTTCTCACATGATCCGAAAGTGTCTTGCCACAAACCTTCCATAAGTAATGCATTTCTCAAGCGCACAAACAACTCCTGTTTCTTCTGCAGTACCCAGGTTTCCCTGCCATACATCGGAGTAGGAACAATTACACTTTCACATACAGCCATTTGGAACTCTCTTGAGAACCCATCATTCCTGTGAAAACCTCCCAAAACAGCCATGACTTTCAATGAAGAATTCACTCGCCTATTAATTTCACCATCCAATTTGTTCTCTCTGTCAAACATGCTTCCTAAATACACAAAGTCATTCACCTGGTCAATCACTGTGCCATTTAGACTTATATTAATGCAAAAATTTGGTTAGTGCAGCCTTTACCAGGCATAAAACCACTCCAAACATCTCACACTTTCCCTGGCACACTCAGTAGGCTAATACCATGATAGTTCTTGCAGTCAGTCTGACCACCTTTTCTCGTATACAAGGGAACAGTGATAGCATCCTTCCAATCCCGAGGTACCATTCCTAACTCCCAGCACAACTGGCAGATTTCAGTTAACTAGTCAATTAAGAGTCTCCACCATATTTCAACATCTTGGCAGTTATGCCATCAACTCCCAGAGCCTTACCATTTTGGAGAGATTTTATAGCTTTGCACACCTCTTCTCTTATGATCTCTCCTGTGCTTCCATCCTTCACTGTGACATCATCTGCTTCTGCCTCAGAATCATCTTTGCTTTCCTGGTCTGATAACTCACAAGTATTCACCCCATCTTTTACTTAACTTAACTCATTGGGCTTCCATATCATTTCCCTGATCCTATTTTCCACACAATGTTGTTTCCCGTATTTTTCCTGAGACTCGTGTACTTCCAGAAAGTCTTCCTATCTTTCTAAAAAGCCAATTCATGCCTTTCCACCTTCTCCTTCCTATCTTTTGCCTTACTCTGGCAAAACCAGCTTAACTGTTTCACGCTTCTTACAGCGATATCCATTCAAACAAACTTTACCTTGCAACATCCTCAAATAGGCTTCCTTCTTTTTCTTTACTGCCTCTTCAATCTCACTATTTCACCAAGCATCACCTGTATTGTTTCCCACTATTGTGGTGCCATAGACCTCTTCAGCAGCAGTAACAACACAGTTCTTTAAACATTCCCACTTCTTTTCTACATCCTTCTCACAAGACTTCAGCTCCTTCAGTCATTCTCTGAGTACGTCAGAATAACGCTGATAATTTTCAGGGAGCCTTTCAGCCTTTATTTTTTTCCATCCTAGGCCTCTTCCTATTCCTTTTCCCCCAACCAACATTCAGTTTCACTCATGACACTACCAAGTAATGATCAGAACCAACCTCTCATCACACAAGTTTCAGGAACTAAGTGTTTCAGACATTGATCGTAGACAACAAAATCTATCACACACTTTTGACCACGAGTACGATTTTTCCAAGTATATGTGTGGATATACTTGTGGTTGAAAAACATATTAGATACACACAAACCATTCTCAATGCAGAGTTCAATTAATCTTTCACCATTATCATTCACAGAAGGATCATTAAACTTACCCAGAACATTGTCAGAAATTGCATTCTGCACGCCTACTCTAGCATTGAAATCCCCTGCTACTATATCTTTGTCTTTAGCACCAAACTGGCTCAAAACAGCTTTTAGCTCATTCCAGAAATCTTCCTTCCTATCAGAAGGTTCCAAGTCACAAGGAGCATACACTACAACAATTACTATTCTCTGAAGTTTCACTTTCAAATGAATCCAAAGAATTCTCTCACTTATGCAACTATAGTGAATCAAGTTGTTCTTCATCTTTTCACTTAAAATCACACCTACACCAGCCTGTCCTCTCATATTATCCAATACTCTAGACCACACACTCACTGTTCCATTCATTTCTTATATTCCAATTTCTTTCTTTTTGGTTTCATTTACACACAGCACATCCAATCTATACTTATTCATCTCCTCAATCACCTTATTCATCTTGCCATTTTTACCTCTAGTATTCCATACACCAATCGTACACTCAGCGGAGATCTCTTTCTGATTCGCCGTTTTCTAGTTCCAGGTCAATACCGTGGTGGAACATCCTTCTCAAGTGTGGTAGGTCCACCGCATTTCTTTTTGTCTTTTTAATCAGGTAAGTACATCAGTGTTGGGGATTAGCCCATAGCTGACGGTTCCAGTTGGTCATTCAACCTAAGGATTCTGGAACAAAACCCAGTGAGTTGGGGTCTTTTCACCAATGTCCCACAGAACTAGCTGGTCTCTCTCCAAAATTCACAGAGGCCCTAATTGCTGTTGTGTGTGCCATTGTTACCACAGAGCGCCCCGAAAAGGCAAACCCACCTCTCACTAAAATCGCCCGCTACTTACCATGACTATGCCCTCCCTTACCTTATTTTTTTAACACAGAACATTGTTGGCATTTCAATCAAAATAAATGTGCCAATAAATTCAAACATCTGTAGTCATATCAATTAAAAGTTGATACTTGAATTAGGTAACATCGTTTTTTAATCGATATGTTCGGTACATTTAATCAATATGTGTGACAAGTAATTTCATTGATTCTATCGATCGTTTTTTTTTTTTTTTTACGATTTTCGGTTTCTGAAAATTGGCAGGTATGTTATTATTGTTATTATCACAATGCCTTTCTCTCTCTTTGTGTGCCTGCCTTCATGGGGCATAATGTGACCACACCCTTGCAGCTCTGTAACTTATTCTTGGTAATTAATTCCTGTACTGGACTGTAGCATAAGTCAAAGACTGGCAATACTAATTTGCACTGATCACACTGCATGAATTCTTTTTTAAGATTTGTAGTTCCGCAAGTTATTATTTGGGCAAGGTTATTATCATCTTGATTTGAAAAGTGATTTGTGATTAAGCAACATTAAGCAACTTGTCAATGATGGAAAAGGTTTGATCCTTGTTTTATTATAAGGTTAAATAATAGAGTAGAGCCTAAAATGTGCCACACTGAGAAAGGACATAGGAAATGACATACTGTGGGACAGTCAATCATTATATAAACAGTCGTGAAACAAAACCTGTACTTTAGCGACTGGCTTTGTAAGCTAGATCATAGATCATAATTGTTCCAGTAAGAAGCTAATTTGCAAAAGTAAGAAATAAAAAAAGGCTGACTAAATCTGGGTCGTCATATTTAAAAGTTTCATCTTGTGTTAACAAAACTGTTCACTCAAGGAAATTCTTTGGGCAGTTGTGAAAAATTGTAGCAACAGTATGCAAAACAAAAATCCAAACTTAAGTTTGTATTTTGTTTTGCACCCAAATTTTGAACTAAGGAAAGTTTTGCCCTCTGATCGTGTGAGGAATGAAGATGTGGTACAGATGTGTAATGTGAGGCAAAATGCTGTTAGTAAAGTAGAGACTAATATTCTTAGGTGGTTGGCCATGTTGAATGAGTGATGAGATGCTTACTAAGAGAATTTATTCAGCCCAAGTGGCTGGAAGGAAAGGTAGAGAAAGACCAAGAAAATCATGGGAGGACCAGATTCAGGAATGTCTGATTGAGAAAAAGATAACGAGTATGAAGTACAAAGTGATGGATGTTAATGAAGCTCAAGCTGTGTGACGAGATTGCTGTAAATGGAAACGTCTGATACAGCAACAGTGAGTTCTTCCTGTGAGGAGCTAACCTCTGAATATCAGAGAACAGCTTAGTGATATGTATGTATGTAAGCTTTAAGACTGGTGGAGATTTAATTTATATACTTTTTAGTAAAAAATTAACTCAACAGTTTTCAGCTTTGATAGCATTTTTTAAATTATTTCAAGGCTTATGTGAGTTCTTATCTTGATTTCTATTTCTGATATCTTTTTCATGAAGAAGACAGAATTTTTAAAGGTAAAATCTTTCCTTAGAGTTTTTCCTCTTATTCTTTTTTTTTTTTTTTTTTTTTTTTTAATGCTTTTCACCCAGGTGTTTCATGTCAGTGGATCTATTGCTGAAGTCGGTAAAATTCATCATACTTGTGAAACTAGCAATACCCAATAAGTGAATTGTTTAGATCCCGATAACTATATAGATTTAATTATTTTCTTTTTTTTTTTTTCCTTGGGAGCCGTCCATAAAGTATTTCTGAGATTACAGGAGGAGGGAGGGTCCCTGACAACCGGAACAAATGTGACGTGGGAGGGGGAGGTTTAGTAATGCGGACGTCCAGTGGCAAAAATATAGTGGAATCGTAATATTAAAGAAACTTCCCATTTGTTCACATTGGAATTTAAATATGTTTGCAGATATGTTTTTATATCATCATGGGGGGGATAATGTTTTTTTTTTTTTTTTTTTTAGTCGCAGTCCTTTATGACAGAGTCTGCAGTATCTTTTATGCTTCTTAAAATTAAGCTCTTTCAACTTAATTTACTGAGAGAATGCAATGTTTATTGCTTAATTATATTTTATCTGAAATATACGTCTGCAATGTGTATTCGATTTCAATGTGGGAGGCGTCCCCGGGCCCCACTCTGTATCTGCGGCTTCTTAATCCCAAATGGATAAGCAGAAGGGATTTCAACAGCTGCAGGCAGGATATAAAACAGCACATTTAAATAAAACAGGGAAACAGCAACAGGGTGACATTGTATCCATTTGGAACTCCATCAAAGCTGATTTAAATTTGCCTGAATTAGTAGAAAAGTACTTAAGTGAGTGGAAATTGAAACATTTACAGAGAAAAGCTTCACTGCTGTCATTCGGGGAAAACAATCCCAACAAGCTACTATAAAAACTGCATCTTCTGATGCTTCTCAAGACGCATTTTCGAGCATTGAAGCCAATTGTTCTCCCGGAATATCAACATTAACTGCTCTTGTTTCTTCTAATAAGAAAAACAAGGAACAAAACCCATGTCCGTCAAAAATTAGGCCAAGAATATCCACTCGATCAGCACCAGCGCAAGAAGCTCTGAATAATGAAATCGATGTTTTAAACGCAGATGTAGTTGGACTACTGAAAAGGAAACAAAGTGGAATGTTAACGGAAGAACAGACGAAAGAGCTAACCGTAAAAAAGCAGAAGCTGAAGAAGCTTGAAAAAATACTATGGGAAGAAAAGCGTGAAATGCAGAGTAAAAGAAAAGAGCGTGCAACAAAGAAAAGTAAGGAACGTGAACTTTGTGAAAAATATCCTGAACTCAAATCCAAGCTTAAAGTCTGGGAGAAAACTGGCCGTCCTTCTTTAGAAAATGACCAGCCACTGCTTTTGAAAGCAATTATGGATATAACTATATTTGGCTCTGCTGCCCACGAGAAGCACCATGAAGAATCGTAACATTCGGTGAAGACGTTATCTGAGTTAACGGAAAAGCTGAAGGAGGGTGGATATGATGTTAGTAGAAACTGTTTGTTTACGGCTCCTTCCACGACGAAGCTTGTCATCAGAAGGGAAATGCCATGTTCGTACTGTACCTGTGAAATTAATTCGAGCAACAGCTGAATGAGATGCAAAACGTATAGATACCGGTTTTGCAATGGCAACAATCTCGTTTCTTGAGCAGCTTGCTTCTTTATTGGGGTCACAGGAAGTGTCTTTTCTGAGCCAAGATGACAAAGCACACATACCTCTGGGGTTAACAGCAGCCAGTAAGCAAGCACCGATACTGATGCACGTGGAATACCAAGTTACTTTGCATGATCATGACTGGGTAATTGCAAATCCCCATAAACTAATTCCATCAGTGTATGCAGGTATCATTATTAAATATGGTCTGTTGGAAGAACAAGAAACTGTTAGCTACTCTGGTCCAACATTCATAGCAATAAGGTCTGGAAAACATTCATCATCCACCGCATCATCTCACGTACGTGACCTCAACAGGGTATACGATCTTCCAGAGTTTAGGAACATCATGAGAACTGTACCAGGAAATTTACCAAAACCAGTGCTCATAATCACTGTTGATGGTGGCCCTGATGAAAATCCACGCTGCGAAAAAGTTATCAAGATAAGTATACATCATTTTTTAACAAGAAATTTGGATACTGTATTCGTTGCCTGCAATGCTCCTGGTTGAAGTTCCTTTAGCAGAGTCGAATGAAGACTGGCTCCTTTAAGCAGAGAACTCGCAGATTTTATTTTACCACATGATCATTATGGAAGCCACTTGAATGCGCAAGGTCGAACAGTTGATATCGAAAAAGAGAAAATGAACTTTGTGTTCACTGGAAAAACACTTGCAGAAGCTTGGTCTAACACTGTAATTGATGAGTATCCAACAATCATGGAGTATGTAGATCCTATGGACTCTGAGCTAGTTGAACTCCTTCTTGAAAAAGATACTTCATGTAGAAACAAAATATGATGAGTATCTAACAAAAAGAAAAGATACTTCATGAGAAATCTTTTCAAAAAGATACTTCATGGAGAAACAATGTAATCGATTAGTATCTAACAATCACGGAGCATGTAGATCCCACGGAATCTGAGCTAGTTGAACCCCTTCTTGAAAAAGATACTTCATGGAGAAACAAACATGTTGCTGAAAGCCAGAATCTTTTGCAAATAGTAAAATGTCAGGACACAAAATGTTGTCTGCCGTGTCGAAGTTCACTCTTCCTCATCCTTAAAAATCACATTTTGCCACCACCTGTTACTCTGGCTCAAACGCTGGATGGCCTAAAGATTGCAGACCTAGGAGAAACAGGTCGACATCAATATGGATCACTCTTCGTAAATCTTTCTCTGGATATTTCAGAAATGCTGCCACGTTCCTGCCGAGCTTTCAGGCTAACACCATGCGACCTCTACTGTCCATCAGTGCAATCCAAACTTTCCTCCCGTATTTGTAAGGTTTGCGGAAAGTATTTTGCTTCAATCCACAACATGAAGGCTCATGCAAAATTGCATACCGCTCAGTGTGGTCAAGCTTAAGCAGAACTAAAAGAACACCCAGTTCGAGTTATTACGTGCCGACACAGTGAGCTTATAGCAATTTTGCCATACGACATGAATATGACTGATGCTGAACGGATCGATGAAGATGGCCTGGATCTAACTGATGTTAACGTTCCTAAAGTAGGAAGTTTATGGATTGCCCATAATGGATGTTGGCCAGCATCTAGATCCCATTTGGGAGAACATTAAATAAACAGTTTAAATATAATTCAGATTGTTAGTTTGCTTTTCAAATTCCAAGAACACAAATGCATCATTGTTTATACCACAGGCAGTCATAGTCATGTAAGAGGAAATAACAAGGGACAGGTGAAAGGTAATGTATGTATTAAACTGAAAAAAACAATCTCATATACAATATGTAAATTAGAAAAGTGGCAAGCGA
This sequence comes from Macrothele yani, assembly GCA_039090855.1. Lineage (NCBI taxonomy): Eukaryota > Metazoa > Arthropoda > Arachnida > Araneae > Macrothelidae > Macrothele > Macrothele yani. Next base: position 13,675,697 of record CM076989.1, read on the forward strand.
AGATAAATTCGTAATTCCTCAAAAAGGCAGATTTGTTTACTAAATGTTTTAAAGTATTACTTGATTAATATAAAACATATTTTTAAATAAGAGCCCTATAAATATAAATTGTAGTTTATTGTATCGCATTGTTGAGCTAATTTGCAACGTGAAAATTTCATGTAAACATAATAAACGGTAGGTGGCTTTCATTTTCAGATTTTTAACACCTTTGGGAGTTTATTTGAATAAATTGAGAACTGGGAACAGGGGCATAATTCAACCTATATGTATAAACACACTGAAAATTATAATGCAATAAAAACAGTTTTAACTTAGCCTCATTTATAGCGAAAATACTTCCAGTGCAATAAAAAAGAAGTATCTGTTGAATGTGAAAAATTGTGTTTTGTATCGCTATATGAAATTTGCTAAAATATTTGCAGAGAATACTTTAAACACACGACATAAAAAGTTAAATATTTAAATAATTACTGCAAATTTTAAAGTAGTTATTGCAACATTTAAGTAACACTTTAGTAATAATTGCAACTCAACTTGTAATAACCAAACAATGACAATCGTATTTTATGTAAAATGGGGTTGATTTTAATTAAAATTTGAACGTAATGAGAAAATTTACTTTACGTTATTCTTCATTTTGTTTTCTCTTTTTTTCTTCTTTTAGTAGTTAAAAAAAAGTTAAGAAATATTTCAAATGTCTGATGATATTTAACTAAATCAGAATATTGATATTAAGTTCTCATATTTGTACTACCAAATCTATCATGCTTTGTAGATGGTATAATAGGATAGTGTTGCATCCTTGAATGTATGTATTCATTTGTTGATCTTTTATTTCAGAATGAAATTTTTCATTAATTTATTACCAAATGCTACCCAAACATTCTTTTTTTTTTCAGAATGTTCGAGTAGCAGTTGGTAATAAATTTATGCCTTAATAATAAATATTTTCTGAAGCAAACGTGAAAATATGTGAAAGATTCCTTTAAATAATTACATGTTTTCTTTTTGTTCCGCAACAGACTTCTAAAAGCAGTCATCAAAAATAAAGGGGGTTGTGGGAATTAGGACATACTTTTTTGGGGGGAGGGTGGTGTCGACTCTTGGACAAAATGTGACATGGGGGAGGGGAGTCTGAAAATCATAAAAAATCACGGGCATAATTTATGGACAACCCCTTATTACTGCTTTTACATATTAACAAGTTTTACATAATATCTGAATGCTGTATGAACTTTTTATAACTATTTTGTACATAGCAGTGATTTAGCACTTACAACAGAGTTTTTATTACAAGATAAATTAATTTCTTTTAACGTTTTTACCTCTGATAACAACAGATGGCTTGTTGAGTTGGACACAGTTTGAGGAACAACATCATTTATTAGGAAATGAAGAAGACGGCAGTGAACGACATTCAAGTGATGAAGAATTTGACATCTGGTCCATAACTGATGAACAGCGTGAATATTACACAAATCAATTTAAATCAATGCAGTTGGATCTCAAAGGAAAAATAACAGGTGTATTATTTTATTTCATGTTATGTAAAACTTTTTTTAATACTTGTGCGAGATTGTTTTTTTTTATTTATTTATTTATTTTATTTTTTTAATGAAACACTTGTTCACCCCACCAGTGTTTCTTTCAGGACTTTTTGGCCGGGAGGCAAATGGAACCCTAGAGGGTACAAGTTTTCCATTTGCTATATATATATAATTTTAACTACTATATTTATATGTATAAGTAATTACTATATATCTAGCACAGGGACGCATTTAGAGACCCCCCCCCCCCCCGAAAATGTCTTTTTTTTTTTTTTTTTTTGTTAAACTGCAACTTACATTAGAAAAAATTAAAAAATGCCATTATTTAATAAAAATGTTTACTTTTTCTTCAATTTTTCATTAACTTTGATTTTGTTCCAGATGATGAATTTCAAAAACTTCCTATCCCCCCCCCCCCCCCCATTCTATATACGTCTCTGATATAGTTATTACTTCTTCACACATTTCAGGAATAACAAACTTTTTCAGCTAAAGGAGGGGCAGGCTCGAAATTTTCATCTACTAAAATGCATTCAAAGCACTCCTGATCGTGAATCACGATTCCCAGACAATTAGGTATGATTAGTATACATATTATATTTTGAAGAATACCAGCGTCGTTGTACACTTTTTAATAAAATAAACTATAACTAGTACCATTTAAACAAATATTTTTAAAATATAATTGGAGAAATATTTGTAGCATGAAAAGAAATGAAACTTCCTCTTTCATCATAGCCTGAATTTATTCAAATTTGGCTCGGTAACCTAAAATGTCTCGGGAGGGGAGGGGGTAGTTTCCGGGAGGGCTTAGCCCCCTGGATGTATGCCTGAAAGAAACACTGCTCCCCACCTCCTTTGTTTAAATGCAGTGTCTTTAAATGTGCTCCTCTAGATCCTTGTATAAAAAAAGAAATTTGCTCTCCCTGGTGTGCTTTTTTTCTGTTTGGAAGGGGGATTGTTATACTTGCAAAAATGATAGGATTTCAGTCTAGTTCATGTGAAAGTAAGAGATTAAACAGAAAAAAATAACAATTCTAGTTTTGGGAAGCAAAATGTGTTACTTTAATTATATTTACCACAAATATAAATTTATTTGTGTAAAAATGCTAAATATTAAAATGTGAGTCTGTTTTAATAAATTAATAAATTATCTTGGAATAAAATATCAATATACCTTAAATATTCTTCACATTATTCAACTTTCTTGGACATGAGAAAAAAATTGGTATCATTTTGTGTATTAATTGTTTCTTTTTAATGTGAATTGATGAAAGATTTAGGTACACTAATAAAATCTTATGCACAATGTTAAAAAGATCTATTTACCTTTGTTAATTTTTTTTGCATAGTGATGTTCTCACATGATTTTTAAAAATTCACACACACACACACACACACACACACACACACACACACACACACACATACATACATATATATATATATATATATCACTAAGCTGTTCTCTGAGATTCAGAGGTTAGCTCCAAAAAGAAATACAAACTACCAGATATGTTGTGGCATGAAAAATTCATAAAGACTAAAAAATACGCTTAGCTGTTTGAATTATATTAATTCAACATTTGTCGAAATCATTACGTGGTTTCAGAAATTATTAACTATATGTCAACAAAATAGTTTCCATATCATCTACTATTTCGCACGTTACTAGAAATTTGAGCACGGGAAAAACGTCCATATAATTAAAAAAATTTATTTCAACTTGTCACTAATATTCCTTTTTGATGTTCCTTATAATAGTTTAGAATTTTATTATATGAAGATTACAAATTTATATGAAAAAATGTTTTTATATGTACAGTCATATGCATCATAAGTTGTCAAAGTCCTCTAATATGTAGAGACAATATGTATTAAATGATTAACATTATTCCAGTTTTTTAACTCATGATTCACGAAATTAATACAATAGAAAAGAACTTTCGAACCTCTTGATTATGATGCGTTGAATCAGTAATAAGCCATCTTGTTATCGAAGAAGGCACGATTTTTCTTTCCTGTGGTATCAGCTTCCAAGTTGAACTTCGATCTTATAATTTCTTATTATAGATGATGGTTGCATGTTTCGTTTTCCGTGGCTCGATATCCCAAACTAGTTTCAATTCCTTCTTTTTGGAATCATCTTCAGTGGGTATTATGATCTACTTCTCATACACGTTGTATTTCGGCCACTTACATCGGTTTTACTGGCGGCGTCCGACATTTCACGGCAGTTGTACTCTTGCGCATGCTATTTTTGGTATTAATGCTCATTCTTAGTCGTGTTTTGATATAATTGGATGATATGAATTTATGATTCTAAATTAATTGGTGTTGCCATTCGTTTGTTGAAAACAATTAATAAGGTCTTTTATTATATTTTTTAGCGTTATTTTCTTTTTCGATAAAATATTTCCAAGCGTACGGTAGACTCATTGGATTATTATTATTACAATTTATTTCTTTAGTTTTTTCAATCATTACTGCTTCTGAGGTTAATATTTGATTTTTAGTTTTATGTGAGGTTATTAATTTTGCATCATACCAATCAGGATAAGCTTCATTTTCAATACAATGATTTATTAATAATGTTTTCTTTTCTTTTTATTCCAGTTGGATATATGTTCTTTTAATCTGGTCTTAAACCTTCTTTTTGTACTTCCTATGCATACTTTATTTCTTTCATTTCTTTCTATTTCTGTATAATATTTTGTTGGCATAGAATATACTCCGGCTTTATCAAGCATTGATCTTCTTTCATTTCCTGTAGTTAATATAGTTTCGTTATCTATGACGGTTTCTGCTAATATAATTTTTTCTTTAACGCATTCCTTCTTTAGGATATCTGTTATTGGAGGAATGTAGGAATTTTACCAGCAAATTTTATTTCATTTTTTTGTTTATTTTTACTTTCATTTAAAGATTTCTTTGTATTTTAAAGTATATCATCTATGATCATGGGCAGCACTTCAATTTTACATAAGAAAAGCATTAACCCATTCCTGTAATAAACACAAAGAAAAGATAGAGATTAACTGGATAAAAAGAACTGCTTTGAAATTTGGATACAAGAAAAAGATCATAGATGATATACTTGAAAATACAAAGAAATCTTTAAATGAAAGCAAAAAATAAACAAAAAAATGAAATGAAATTTGCTGGTAAAATTCCCTACATTCCTCCAATAACAGATATCCTAAAGAAGGAATGTGTTAAAGAAAAAATGATATTAGCAGAAACCGTCATAGATAACGAAACTATATTAACTACAGGAAATGAAAGAAGATCAATGCTTGATAAAGCCGGAGTATATTCTATACCAACAAAATATTATACAGAAATAGAAAGAAATAAAGTATACATAGGAAGTACAAAAAGAACGTTTAAGACCAGATTAAAAAAACATATATCCAAATGGAATAAAAAAGAAAAGAAAACATCATTAATAAATCATTGTATTGAAAATGAAGCTTATCCTGATTGGTATGATGCAAAATTAATAACCTCACATAAAACTAAAAATCAAATATTAACCTAAGAAGCAGTAATGATTGAAAAAACTAAAGAAATAAATTGTAATAATAATAATCCAATGAGTCTACCGTACGCTTGGAAATATTTTATCGAAAAAGAAAATAACGCTAAAAATTATAATAAAAGACCTTATTAATTGTTTTCAACAAACGAATGGCAACACCAATTAATTTAGAATCATAAATTCATATCATCCAATTATATCAAAACACGACTAAGAATGAGCATTAATACCAAAAATAGCATGCGCAAGAGTACAACTGCTGTGAAATGTCGGACGCCGCCAGTAAAATCGATGTAAGTGGCCGAAATACAACGTGTATGAGAAGTAGATCATAATACCCACTGAAGATGATTCCAAAAAGAAGGAATTGAAACTAGTTTGGGATATCGAGCCACGGAAAACGAAACATGCAACCATCATCTATAATAAGAAATTATAAGATCGAAGTTCAACTTGGAAGCTGATACCACAGGAAAGAAAAATCGTGCCTTCTTCGATAACAAGATGGCTTATTACTGATTCAACGCATCATAATCAAGAGGTTCGAAAGTTCTTTTCTATTGTATTAATTTCGTGAATCATGAGTTAAAAAACTGGAATAATGTTAATCATTTAATACATATTGTCTCTACGTATTGGAGGACTTTGACAACTTATGATGCATATGACTGTACATATAAAAACATTTTTTCATATAAATTTGTAATCTTCATATAATAAACAAGTTGAAATAAAAAAATTTTATTATATGGACGTTTTTCCCGTGCTCGAATTTCTAGTAACGTGCGAAACAGTAGATGATATGGAAACTATTTTGTTTGCATATAGTTAATAATAGCTGTTTGAAATTGATGTCTTAGTATCTTGTGAATATTTCCTGCTTAAAAGCGTGTAACTGAACTTTGGAGACAGGCACTGTGATACTCTGGAGTTGATTTTCAGAGTTTGGATTGGGGATGCCTGTTCTGGGTTCTGTCATCATCATTATTGTTGCTTGTGTACCAATATGATATTCAGACATGTATTTTGCACAGACTGCTATGTGTAAAAGTGAAAGGGAATGTCTGTGTATGTGTCTGTCAGATACTTAAAAATTATACAGATAGTTTTTCATTGTTGTCCGAGTTGCAGTGGACTATTTCAAGTTGAAATTCCAAAAATGGAGACTTGATAGAGGCAAAAATGTTTATCGTGCTATTTTTACAGAAACCAGAGAGACAATTGAGAACATGTATGTGACCTTGAACATGCATACATGCTGGTGCTGCTCTTAGTGCTTGAAGATGTTCCTGTCATTTGTGCATTTGCAAGAAAAAATTTCCTCATTTCAGCATTGCTTTACGATCACTGGTTAAAAAAATTTCTGGAGAGGAATATACTTGATATATGTAAGTCATACTGAAAATGAGCAAAGCTGCATTAAAATATTATACCTATACTAGTAATCCAAATTTCTTGGCATGGATTATAAATCAATGTTTCTATGCTTTGGAAATCATAAAGCTGCATTACACAGGAAGATTACTCTTTGGGAGAATAATAGTTCATGGACAGGTAGTGCCATCTCTTGTTGTGGCCATGAATGCCAAATGACATCACCAGCGTCAGTTATGTGACCAAACAGATGTGAGGTAAGATGGACGACAATAATACATCATTCCATATCAGCATGCTGTTATTTAGTTTCCTGTGAAAGAGGAAATTCTGGCTGCTGATATTCACCGTAAGCTTCAACGTGCATGCAGAGATGCATATATGGGTTCCAGCGGTGTGAGAAGGTGAGTGAAACATTTTAAAGACAGTTTCACAGACATTAACGATCAGCCTTGTAGCGGTTGCCATCAGACAGCCTCTATGGAACACAACAAAGAAAGGTTTGATACCTTAATTCGTGATGGCAGACTTGTGACGGTGACGGAAATTGCTGCGAACTTCAGCATAGACACAGTGCAGTTCAGGAAATGATTAGCAGCTTGGGATATCAGAAAATGTGTGCCCACTGGGTTCCACGTTTACTGACAGAAGATAACAAAGGCCAGAGCAAACACATCTCATCACAACTGCTGGAGTGGTATTGAAATGGAGGGGCTGATTTTTTGCACAGTATTGTGACAGGTGACAAAAGTTAGTTCCACCATTTCAAACCTGAATCAAAATGTTAGAGCATGGAATAGCATCATCTCTATTCACCAAGCAGGAAGAAGCCTAAGACAGTTCCCACCAGCTGCAAAGGTTATGAGAACTGTCTTTTGGAATGTAGATGGGTGCATTCTTGTTGATTTTTAGAGCCTGGACATACAGTCTCTAAAAAATCAACCAGAATGTAAATGCAGCTCATCTTCGACTATGATCTTTTTAGATTCCTAAAGGACCAGATGCACGGCCAACAATGCCAGAGCACGGAAACAATACAGCAAACTGTACATCAATCTCTTCACGCAACTGGAACAGAATTATTCCACAAAGGTATCTATAAACTGCCAGAACAATGGGGGAAATGTGTCCAAAGAAACTGGGATTTTCTAGGAAAATATATTAAGGTATGTACGTAGATTAAGGTGTCATACTTATTTCTTCAATCATTACAACTGGCAATTTTTAAAACATTGTTGCTTATTAATTTCCATATAGCCCTTGTGCATGGTGTGCTTTGCTACCAGTCTGGAGTTGGGTAAATTATTTTGCCTGCTGTTTATGAAGGATTATATTCAGCATGCATTTGTCAAACTCATTTTCATTACATTCCTACTGAAAGAAGAAATTCATGGCATCAGCTAGAACCAGCTTTTGCATGGCTTCCTTGGAATCCTTTCCCTTTTTTTTTATTTCCCTTTTTATATTTTTGTGAAAAATCCTGGAATAAATAGTCCTAGAATTTTTCTTGCAATGAAAAAAACCAAAAATTAGCTGAAATGTTTGAATTGATTGTGTCACTCTGTTCTAGCTGCCTGCAGCGTCTCTCACAATGGTATCGCTTCCTTCCATGGAGTGTGGAGACGTTATGTCATCTTGCAATTAAACATGTCTCAGAAAACTCAAAAATTACATGTCCTGGAACAGGAACGATGTAATTTTCAGAAAACTTGAAAACTGTGTCATCCTGTTCCAGGATGATGTAATTTTCAAGTTTTCTGAGGCATGTCTACTTGTATGATTAATTTGGCATCCATCTGCCTGTAAAATCTGTTTGACTATCATTATGTCATCTCTTTAATCTCCTCTGACGCTGAAGTGCAATGTATTTGAGTGCCATATTTTCACCCACCTTGGTTTGTGGCACAGCAATTGTGTGGAGTCACAACAGCTTGTGGAAACCTTCCTGCAAATCCAAGATTGCTGTTCCTTCTAGGTGCACATACTTTCCTCACTGTAAAAGATATCTGGCCTCCCTATTACCAGTGTGCGTGGGTACAGATGACTGTGGAACAGGGAATCTTCAGTGCCATGGCAAAATTGTTTTGTATTATGATCATTGTGCTCTGTTCCAGATTGCTTCATGCAAGTTTTATACAGAGTAATTTTTTATGTGGGGAAATATTGCCACTTCACTGAAGATGCAACACACACTCAAGAATACTCTCAGTGGAACCCATGGGACTTCATAAGAATTCTAAGTGCGTTGTAAATTCCACCCCAGTTTGCAAAATATAAAACAAAGCACTATGATTCTAGCAAAAATTTAAGCTCCAGAATTTTTTTGATGAACCCCTGGAAAAGTTCTGGAATTTATTTTGTGTAAATGTGTATAAACCCTGTAGATCTGTGGAATCAATAGAAGCAAATGGCTGAGAAAAGAAACATTTTAACACCTAAATGGAAAGACCATTAATTGTATAGAAAATGGGCTCATAAACTTTGATTTGTTTATTTTTTATTTTTTTTTTCTGTATTCATGTATTCCAAAGATATTGTTACTACACTTCTGGTGAGATTCACACTCACAGAGTGGATAAAAAACAAATCTATTTCTTGGTTAGAGGGTTCAAAAGATGGTAGTCACAACACAGTTATTCAGTATGATAAAAATCAAAACATACAGATTGTATCTTCAATGTTACACCTGCACAGTGCCCAGTACAATTCAGCTGGTATCCAATGAATTTTCTTCATCTTTTTCTCTCTGTTAAAGGTGCATTCTTTGGTAAAATGGAATTAGCAATACACACATTAGAAGTGAGCTGGGTACCTTTACAGTAGAAGAAAAGATTAGTGAGGACATAATGAAATGGTATCGATCTGTGTGTCAAATGGGAAATGAGAAGTTTGGAAATAAACAGGGTTAAATTCTGTTGTACCAGACCACCAAGAGTTAGACCTGGAACAAGGTGGATTGAAGATGTGAATTCAGCCACTAGTAATCAAGGAAGCAATATGGTAGTGGTAAAAAATCTTGCAGTGTTTTGGTATCAGTATCTTAAATTTAAGAGTCCTGTATTGGCATCATAGATAATTCCTTGCTGTCTACCATATCTTTGGAAATGGACACTATATGATTGAGCATGATAATGCTCCTGGTCATACTGCAGGACTGTAAATACACATGGTTTAAAGAAACTGATGTACTTGCATTAATCTGGTCTGCTCAGTCACCAGATCTAATTTTCACAATTCACCTTTGCATGACGTGGTCACTGGGCCAGACTAAGGAGCGTGTGCCACACATCTCTTGCCTTGATAGAAGAGGCTTTATAGGAAGATTTGATACAAATGATGCTTACCCCTTTTGTCACTTATGAACATGTGTTGGTTTAAAGACTGCTGGTGTTATTTTCCCGTAACAGTCCTGGTGTAAGAGAACTTGTGGTAGGGTATTGTATGATTTTTATGCATTCAGTAGTAGGTATTTTCAGAAAAACCAGTTATGTTTTACTGGGCATTTGTGTAGTAGTCATTCTTGTAACAGCATCATTAATCGATGATGTGCATTTGTTATCAGCCTTACAAACTGAATTTCCTCATGCTCCATTCAGTTGTGAAGCAGTTTGCAGATGTCTAATATTAGTTTAGGTGGCAGCATGTACATGTACTTATAACTGATTGTGTGGTGGACTGTTTTATTCTACTTGCACTTTGGTGAAGTACTGCTGTATAAGACATAAGTACAGCTGTATAACTTTAGAAAAGTGCCTATAATCATTACTCAAAAAAAGAAATTCTTAGTGAAATGATTGCTCACTTTAAAATACTTTCATTTATGTGAAGGAATTTGTTTCATACTGAAAAATTTTTGTTGAGTATGTGAATTTGCCTTGTCCGTTGAAGTTACTTCAGACATTCGTTTCAAATAGTTGATTTTTTTAATTCAATGGGCAAATGAAAAATTGACTTTGGAAAAGAAGAAAAAAGGACATCTGAGTAGATTTATAGATAAAACATTTCAGAGAGAAAGGCACACTAAATTTCAATAATTCCTACCATAAGAAAATAATGCAGGAGTTTTACGCATTGCTTATTATCAAGTTTTGCTTTTAAAACAGCAACATCATTAGCTTCTCTGGGGTAACTTCTTAGTGATGCAATTATTTTAGTGTATGTGTGGTAGTCTAAAACCATACCCTGAGATAATAAAAAAGACTAATTTTTTGCTAAAAAAAAATGTTAGGATGTATGATGAAATCATTTAAAGTGAAAATAATTAGTATGAGGCCAAGTTTGCTTTTACTTTCAGCTTTAATTCATAAAAGTACTGCCACATTTGATTACATCCACTAATATGCATCAAATTCATTATGCTTCCACAATTCTTTAACTGAATACATAGTCTGCTATAGCTTCAGAACTTTTTTGTATGTGGTAGTGTTGTAGCTGATGATGATCTTACTAGTCTACATTTAAAACAAAAACATGTAGTATATTGTGAAAGTGCTGAGAACAGTTCTTGAAAGTCATCACAAGGCTAGGAACAGCTGAACAATGAACTCCCAGTAAACTTCACTCATACCTAATTATCATTGTTGGCACATAGGTACTTATTATTTCTACACACTCATAAGTGTTTTTCATGGCTGCATAACTTATCCCATGCTTTCTTTTCCAAAGTTGCCTTATGTCTAACATTTGTACTCAGTTTATGGTGCATACCACCAGTAATTCATAAAGTTAGTGGAAACTCACTAGTTTATGGTGATTCATAATTTAAATGTTTTGTTTTTGTTTTGTTTCTTATGAATTGATATTGTTTTTAGCAATGAACAAATGTATGGCCATTCCTAGTGATGTTTGTTTTTAAATGAATGTCTTAATTTTTTGTTCTCTAATTTTTTGAATTAAGATGCTGTTTTTTAATGAATTTGTACTTTTTTTTTCCTGTTTGAAATCACTGAAAATTATTAGTTATCAGTGAAATATCATAATGAGAAAACTAAAAGGACTTGAAATTATCAATGTTGTTGTAAATGATCACATGAGTTGATCAATACCTGAAGAATGGTTCCTAGTTTTTTTTTTTTTTTTTTTGTAGTTTTTTTTTTTTTTTTTTACTGTGACTGTTAAAGATTCAGTGGCTTAGTGATGTTGAGGCGTTTGATGATGCTACTGTGTTGTCTTCCAAAAATTCACCCAAAAGTGGAAACTTTTGAGAACAAGAAATTAATTAATAGAAGTTAATTTATGATTAAAAATTATATTTTTAAAAAATATTTTAAAAGGTTTGCCAAATCGAAGAAAAGTTTCCCACAAACATTTTGGTAGTATTGGTTTCAAGTTATGAATTCATTATACTTCCATGATTCTTTAACTAAATACAAGATCTATTTTGGTCTTTGCAGATTAACTTTTAACCAGCATTAAAGCATTCACTGAACAAAGTTGAATATTTCAAAGAAAATAATCTGCTACATGACATTGTTTAATCAAATGTTATAATTCTCAAAAATTTTGCTTGTAAGTCAGATGCATGGAAAATTCTGAAAACATGAACAGAGGTCTCAGGCATTTAAGAGCAAGTGAAGAGATGTATTAGTGACACTGTCACATAAGACTCTGATTGTAATAACCAAAATTCATTTCATTTAGCAAAGGGATTGAAAGCAAATTAATTTTATGCAATTTTTATTTATGGTGTTTTTAGTCTTAGTGAGCAAAAATCTTGAGCTGAACATACAAAACAAACAAACAACAAAAAAAGGTAAAATATGATTATATACAAACCCTTTGAACCCTAAGCTCCTCATCTTACAAGTGCCATGTAAGATGAGGAGCTGAAGAATAGGAGCCCAAGGGTATAGGATGCTGGGCTCCTACCCTTTCATTAATGGGCCATTATGCCAGGCCATAGGGTAATGATAGTAGATGCAGGGGCCGATAAACCAGCCATTGAGGGTAGGTGTGTCGCTTCTTCAGTTTGGTTTACCGACCTATAGGGTTCAAAGGGTTAAAAGTGGACTTTATTGTTTTCATTTAAATTACTTACTTGCTTTTGAGTCATATTAAGTCAGCATTGTTGACTCATGTTGTCATGGAAAGATGATGAAGAATGGTACTTTACCAGAAACAATTCTTGTGCTTTTTGTTTCATCCTTGTAAAATTGCAATATGTAATATTGCAAAGAAAAAATACATAGAAATTCTACAAAAAAAAAAAAAAAAAAATCAAGTCATAGTTTAGGTTTTATCTGATAGTTTATGTATTGGTATAAATATTGAGTCCTGTCGAACTAACGGTTATGACATATAAACTTATTTAGTATGGCAGTTACAAACTTTTATGCATAAGTGCATAAAGGAAGTTTGTTGTTACGGTGTTTGTTGTCCAGCAAAATGTTTTATATTTCATTAATAAACTGCTAAAATAATTTAAAAGATGACCTGAATTTTACCAATAAAGTTTTAATCATTGTGGCATTAATTGCTTTGCTACTTTTCTTCCCCACATGTTATGAATGTGCTTATGTGGTAAACTGTGCACATAGTGTGACCTAGATAATCTCAGTGAATTAGTTGTTCGACATTTTGGACTTCATGATTCTATGTGAAGAATCATATTTTGGACAAAGTATTTTGTAATACTTTCTAGGTTTGTCACTGTAAAACCTGAATGTATGCATGTTACATCTTATTGAAGTAGTCATCTTTTTTTTTTTATTTTTCTTTTGTTTGGTTTGTTTCTTTGATTTGATTTTTGTGTTCCTGCTCATGCGGCTGAAGAAGTAAAGGAATCTGTTGAACAGGTACTCCATTTTCTGTTGTCCACTTTAAAGCAAGTGTTAAAACTAGAAATTGCGTTCTTGTTGTAGGTGGTGGTTACGTTCGTGTACTCTTCATCTTTTTGACGTCCTTGTTATCACGTAAAACATCATCAAACTTTGGTAACTGCTATTTTGTGCATGATGTACAATGGTTCCTAAGTCAAGCTCAGTGTGTTCAGATTTGCCTTTGAAGGAATTTTAGTTTTCATGTTTAATTGGGAGCAACAAGTTATCTTTCTCAGAATGGCAACAGATTGTCCAAGCTTCGTGTTGTTGAGTGAAATGATTTGTGCTTTATTGTGTTGTGCAATATGTGAGAATAAGATTTATGTTTATATAACAAGTTTAAGCTTCTGCCAAAAGCAGCAATTCATTCCTCCTTCCCCCTCCGTTAGATGCTATTTTGAACAAGATTCACACAACTACCATTCAGAATGTGTATTAGTTTACTTACAGCTAGTAATTCTCAAATTTGATCATACTCCAAGATCTATTTCTGGTGATATATCCACAGAGCAGCATCAGAATAAATACTATTCCTTAGAACTCCCTCATGTGGATTGACATTCTTGGCAAACAATCTGTATCTGAGCATAAGCCATAAAATTATTGTACTTGGTGTAAAAATCTAATTCAGTTGCAATAATCATAATGGTCTTTATTTTTAAAAAGTTAAAAATCATGGTAACAAGAGAAAACCTATTCATTATGCATGAATTACTGTTATTGTGTTTTAACTATGGAAGGGACATTATTTTATTATTCCACCTCTCTCATTTACTCATTCCCTCTGTTTGCTGAGTGCTCTTTTCTTTGATTTGTGCCGAGCTTCGAAAATCCTTGAACTGTAGGGAAAATAGATCAGACTCAGCATTGGGTTTGTTTTTGTAGTTGGTTTCACGTTTCTTAGAAAATTCATTTTTGCATAAAAACTGTTGAAGATGGTAGTAATACTCCAACAGCTATTTGTGTCACTCATTTCATTTGGCCGGAAGTTCATTATTGACTCTTTTCAAACTCATTTTCAGTTTATGAACACAGGCATGTTTAATTTTTTCTTCTTCATTTATGCTCAGTATGTTGAATGATTGTCATATCAAAGTGATGAAAAGTCCTGTAGCTATAATTTTACTTACGCAGAAAGTACTCTGTGAAATATTTACGAAGGTGTGTTCTATATGAAAGATCTGTTTTTGTCATTTTTGACACCTTTCATAAAACTTAGACAAATAGGTGGTTCTTACACATTAAAAACTGTTGTAGTGAGGATATGGAGAAACACATTTTGGTTATTCATTGCAGAAAAGTTTTTAGGTAATATGTGATGTGTAACTAATGAAGAATTTTGTCTGCGGAAAACCATCTGAACTGAATCAATGAACTTATAAATTTTTGTAGGATATTTTGTTCTAATTGTGCCATAATAAGTTTTAAGTCTGTTATTTATAAAAACATGCATCATTTGTTTTGATCTACACCATGACTGTGTATAAAGCCAATTTCCAAAAAATCACCATCTTATCCCCATCCCCTTGTCATGAATAGGACTTTGATTTCTTCTTTTGTGTTGTCATTTTGGCTATGCTTGGCTGTTGTTGTCTGCTCAGTATTTCAAGTCTTTCTTTTACCGACTGTCCATTATTGAATTTGGAACAGTCTAGATTGAAAATATCCCTATAGCACTTTGATTGAAGACATTGGTAAATAATGTGTATTGCCCTGTGGTTATCAGTGGTTTGAGATGTATGTCCTTCCTAGCTGGACTATGTGAAAATTTTATTACTACTTCAGTGTCATTTGATATGAGGTATTGCAATAAACCCATGCATTCTTACTCCATTTGTGAAGTAGTATAGCATTGTGTAGCACCTTTGGTATTACTACCCATGGCTCCATAGTTCATTAATTTTGGTCAACTCAGATTTGTGTCTGCATATTTGCTGAAATTCATGTAAGAAGAAAAGAAAGTTGGGGTTATCTATTCCAATAAAATTTCTCCCTCTCAACTTTCTGAAACATTTCCCAAACATTGAGTTCAGTGAAAAAAAAAACTTAAGCTGTTTTTTGATCCATGTTTATATATAACATTTTACTTGCAAATTTTCTTTGGTTACCCATGTTCTTTGTAGGTTTTTCAAGGTAACAGATTGTGATTATGATGCATTTGCAACTGTTGTCACAAACTAGCACCAGTTTATGCATGCATCTTGTTCTACTTGTATATCTCCATGGTTTTAGCAGTTCAGTAAGTGTTTAGATTATTGTGGGTATGTAGATTAATCAAGATTATTTGTGTCTAAGGTAATTAGTGTAAATGGAGTCTAAATTAAGTTTTATCTCATGTAAGAGCCCATTATGTTTCATAAAACTGCTGTATTTATTTGATTAAATTTAATCCATTGTAGGGGCCACTGCTAAAGATTTCTTTGAAAAATCAAAGTTACCATTACAGGAGCTATCAAAAATTTGGTAAGAGATATTCCTTCATCTGAAATATATGCTGATCTGTCACACAAATTTGTTTTTAGTGTTTGTGTAAATATAATGAACTATTGAGATCCTGTATTTATAATAATTCTTGTTTTTAGCATGTCTTTTGGATTTAAAAAAAAAAAAAGATGCGTGTTTATTGTATCACTTTGTCCATGGATACCATATCTCTGCAACTTTGTCTGATTTCAAAAATTACTTTTGTGTTACGAAGCTCCAAATGTGAGAACAGTGATCTTCTTTATTTTTATTTTTTGTTGCTGGTCCTGTTTTGATGCAGAACGTTGCAGCTAGAGGGTGATACGACGTAGTTTGGTTGTTAAGATATTATTCTATTACGATGATGAACTTACTTCTGAAAAAATGCAAATATTACCAATTTTTTTTTTAAAAAGAAGAAAATGGCCGGTGATCAATCTAGGTACCCCAATTAAGAATTTTTTTCATCAACGACTAACACCCCAGGTACGATCCTTAAAAAACTCCCAGTAAGTGGAAGGTGATTCCACCACCACCGACAAGAGAAATTCACATACGACACAAAATAATTTGATTAAGCATATGTTCCAGGTTAACTATAAATTTATTTTGTGCTCCCAGGCACAGGTTGGAAAAACACTTGATACAAGAAAACTTTAGGTGGCTAGGCCGAATAAAAAGAATTTAGCTATGAATTTTAGAGTCCAGAGTATATTGACAGTCCTAAATAATCCTCTGAGAAACCCTGGTCTGCAAACCAAGTAGTTTTCACCTGTGTGGTTTAGAGGATGAAGGAGGTAAGTGGCACAATTTGGTTACCAGCCTGCCTTACAAAAAATCTTTAAAGAATGTGATCATTCACTCAAAGAGTGCTAAGAGCTTAATGCTCCATGTGCATATCTAATAACTGTTGAACTTTGAGCTAAATGCTCTTAACAATTTAGATTTGGATGGTTAAGAGTGACATTTTAAAATTTTCCTTTTTTTTTTTTTTTTCACAACACACCGCTTTTGATCAGTTACCTGGAAAAATCTTTTCTTAATTTACAGTAACACATTATACTACATTTGTTGGTTCTGGCCAAACCTTACACACACTCAAAGTAATAAAAAAAATTTCAATTTCTTTACTCCCCTCTTTGTTTAATACTTTTCCTTTCCCTTTTCAAAACAAGGAATATCTTTCTACAAAATCTTCCCCTATATATATATATTTTTTTTTTTTTTTTTTTTTTTTAATGAAATAACATCGTACCATTTTTTTTTTTTCACATTAAAACCAAAAACAATTAGGTGGTCGCCGAAAGAAAGTTTGCCGTTGATGACGTTTTTTTTTTCCTTCTTGTTTCCTTGTTTACTTTCCTCTCTCTCTCTTCTCTTCTCAAGGAAGCTTTGTCACTTAAACAGCATAGAAATGTTTGAGCTGAGCGGAGGAATTACGGTTTTTTCTTTTTTTCGTTAACTGCTGAGGTTCGGCGTCACGGAGTCTGTCCGTCGCCGTGAATTTACGCAAGTTTCCTTGCTTGCTTCCGAACTGCGTGGACATATATTTCCCTGCCCTTCAAGTGGGCAATAAGAAAGGAATTAGAAGATTTCCTCGGACGAAGGTTCAAACTTAAGTAACAATGCTTGTGCCGCAATTTCTCCGGCGTCTCCGTGGGACTCCCGAACTTGGCGAACTTGGCGGGTGGAAGATATCCAGCCCAGCTACAATTCTCTGTGAGAATAAGGGCTTTCAAGTAGCTTCCTCTGTTTTGGCATTTAAAAACAAATTAAAAGGTCCTACCATGACGCTGACATCTTTTTCCTTCGTCCTCCCGGAATTTGGCGGCATTTCCGATTTAGAAGCGCGGTCTCTCCCGCATAGCTTCTTTTTTTCCTTCCCCTTTCTTAGTGCTTGGTGGTTTCTAGCTCAACTCTCTCTCTCTCTGCATCTCTGCATCTTCTCAGCGTACCAAAAAAAAAACGATGCTCTTCGCCTTACGCATCGCGCATGTGCGAGAAAGCGCCGACTTTCCAATTGGCTGCGTGAACGCCAGGAGGCAGAAACTTCCTCGATGGATGACTGACCTTTGACCCACGAAAACGGGCGCTGCGGTGAACTTCGCAGAATTCCACCCAAATCCCGAAGTGTTCCTGTGCAAAGCGAAAAATGCCTTTTCGAAGTAAACAAGAGCATAAATAAGTCGGACTTTCTGCACTGGTAAAGCTGGGAAAACGTCCTCACAGATGCCATTCTACGAATTTATCGCTTTTAGAAAAGCGACACCAGAACTGTAGCCATTTTCGTTCTTTCTTTCTGAACAAAGACTTTTGGAGACCACCTTTACAAAAATTCATTAAACAAATTAACTAACATTGACGAACATCGTTACAATTAACTTAAGTAACGCATAAAAATCGAATTCTCTCTAGCTACAGGTACGACGATCGGAATTACGAAAAAATAGCGTAACGCAACGATGTGTTATTTTGCCCTGATGCATTAAGCCACAATTTTATTCTTTTACTAAATGGCTATTAAATATCCTTGACGATAGCGCACGCGCAATTTATTTACGAAAGTCACTTCGTTACGGAGCGATCGCCGACCCGCTTTTTCTATCAGTCGCTGAATTATACTATCACTAGTTAATACCAAGTAAGATTCATACTAAAACCAACTAAATATTAATACAAAGCAAGATTTTAATTACAAAAGGTTACTAAATTAAGCCCGATACACACAACGACGATTTTAATACACGCTACTGACATATGACATAAACACGCGATTTTCTCATTAGATACCACTACAATAAGATAAAATACTTCAAACACTACATGTTTACAAATTACTCTTCCATTATTAAAGCTTACATAATAATACAATAAAAGAAATCGCGATAACGACGGTAAATACGGAACTACAACCTTACAATTTTTCTTTTTATCGCTACGTTATCCCGACGATCAATAACGCCGAACGCCGCGGCGTCGCCGATAATTTTAAACTGATACATCTAACACTATACATATATAAACTGCACTATACACTTAAGAAACTAAGGCAAATCAATTCATATACACTAAATCATATACTGCACTAAAACAAACTTCACTAATATCTCTTCCCTGAAAGTAAACAGTGCACTAAAAAAATGCAATGGAAGGAAGAAAAAAACATTGCATGAAAGAACAACAAAAAAAACCAGCAATATAGCATGATGTCAAACTTCCTTAAATCTACTTCCCAGCTAGTTACACCTCCCTTAACTAGCAACAGACATCACAAGGCTAACTTACTTAGACCTATTCACATAAATTTAACTACATACACAGAGATCAACACTTCACAGAGAAATCAGAAAGAAGAGAAAATAAATGAAAAGAATTTACTTGATTTTCTTGACTCTTAAATCTTTTTTTTTTCTAACTCCCTCCTTGCCAAAGGGATTTGAGATCATCTCATGACAAAAAAATTATCACTCTCATTGAGAGTGCGTGGATCTGGTGACGGGTTTTTCCGACCCAAAAATATTGGCCCATTAATTTAGAGATCGGAAAAACGTCAACAGATCATCACATCCTCCTCCGAAGCGAAAAGAAAAAAAAACAATTTTTTTTTCTTTCATTCCAAGAACTAAAAGTCCAAAGGCAAGAACAAGATGTATTCACACTCACACCAGAGATACAAAAGAAACCTACACATGACGCAAACGGAAAGCTACACCAACAAAACTTCTAATGCTATGCAATACTGAACATGGATTACATAATTCCAAACACCATAAAAAAATACACAGAGAAATTTTTTTTCAACACTATGCAAGGCTTATCCCACAGAAACAGACCAGTAAAAAAAAAAAGGAAACTATCAACATAGGATAGAATTTGCAAATCCTGTTTTCCGTAAGGGTAAGGCTTAGAAAACTTCTGCATCAGTTTTCTCTTCCCATGCACTGAACATGTCTCACTCAACATAATACCTGGTAAAATGTCACACCATTCTCACTTTTGGAGTACTTATGCAGGACTCACCTTGATCTGGTCACTTCCAGAATACCATTGTGCAATACTACATGCTACCAACCACAACAGAGAATAAAAAAAAACATCATCTAGTTATCCCTAAATACCATCCTTATGTTACATAATAATTTCACGTACAAATCTCACAAAATTCTCATCTGATTCACTGACTCACATTATTCCTGGATTCACTTTCCCCAGAAACATCTCTCACCTCAATACCATCTCGAGGCACATCACAAACTAACCGCTGAAGTCTTTCTCTTTCTAACTGCTGAAGTCTTTGTTTTTCTAACCCCTGAAGTCTTTCTCTTTCTAACTTCTGAAGTCTTTCTCTTTCTAACTGCTGAAGTCTTTCTCTTTCTAACTTCTGAAGTCTTCCTCTTTCTAACTTCTGAAGTTGTTCCTGTTCTAGCCTTTCTTTTCCTAACTTAAAGAACAAGATGCATTCACTCTCATACCACAAGCAAAAACTACACTCAAAAGGAACACCCCCAATTACACTCAGAAGAAGCCCATGGGCTTAACACAATTCAACAACTGTTTCTACATACAAGGTGCACCTTTACCACTGTACAAGTATATACAAATGAAGCTTCTATATAACTTTCTTGCAAAACAAAATTCTCACACATGGTTTTGTCTGATCACAAAACCACGGCTGTCCCGGGGGCGTAATACATATCTCGACGGATTGGTGTTAACCACATTACTTCTTAACCTTCTCTCTCTTGGAGCAACTATTTGGCTCGGAGACTGTGACACATGAGTGCTACTTCTCGAGCTTTTCTGAGGAGCGATGAACTCTGGATTTCCTCTGAGAATAGGTATATTTGTACTCCTCCTTTGAGCAGGAAAATACAGAACTGTATCACTAACATACTCCTCTGGGTCATTCTCCTGCTGATTCTCAGCTTCCTGGTGCTCCTCTTGTTGCACCGGACTGTGTGAACTACTATCTTCTCCTGAGAAAACAATTCTGTCCCTAATTTTTGTAAGCCTATCCACATGCACTCTCTCTCTTCGACGAGGATCAGCGATAAATACAATTTCATAGTTTACTGGGGATACACATTTTGTAACTCTAAATGGCCCCGTACATAACTTGCTCAACTTCTTTGATTTACCTGGTTTCACCACAGGACTGTACAGATAAACTTTGTCTCCCAACTTAATGTGCTTATCCACAGCTGTTTTTGCCCGTTGCTTCTCTTGCAGGTCTGCAGTTTTTCCAAATTCTGCTTAACCGCCTCAAAAGCAAGGTTAAGTCGATTGGTCATTTCATCGCAGTATTCTAACTGTGATGCGTAGGTACGAATAGCAGGGCCTCCAATTAGGTTATAAGGTAATACAAGATCTCTTCCATATGTCAAAAATGCAGGAGTCTCTCCTGTACTAGTATGTATTGACGTGCGAAGGGACAATAAAGCCAGAGGGAGGCATCTATCCCAATCTTCTTGACTCTCAGAAACTAAATGACTAATGGCCTGTATAAGCACATGATTGAGTTTCTCTACCTGCCCATTTGTCTGGGGCCTAAAACTCAGAGTGTTTAGTTTCTTTATGCCTAACCTTTCATAGAGATGCATCATTACCTTTGAGAGAAAATTTGACCCCCTGTCCGTCAGAATTTTATCCGGGATTCCATGGGTGGCGATAAAATTTTCCACCAAAACTTTGGCGATCGTTTCACTTTTTACATCCTGCAAAGCATATGCCTCAGGCCACCTAGTAAAATAATCCGTTATCACCAGAATATATTTGTTCCCAGAAAAAGTAGTTGTAATTGGACCTACAATATCCATCGCTACTTTCTCAAAAGGCCGGCTAGCTAACTGAGACCTTATCAGAGCTGCCTTCATATTTGGTTTGTGCCCCCTCTTGCTTAAGCAGGAGTGGCAAGTATCAACATAATTTTTTGTAATGACATACATGTTATGAAAATAGAATTGTGTCCTAATTCGTTCCAGTGTTTTGTGAAAACCCTGATGGGCAACTGCATCATGACATGCATTTAGTACCTCTGGAATCATTGTTTCAGGCACGACTAACTGTTCAACTGGCTGATTCCTAGTGTTCCCTGATTTCGGAAGGGCATAATGCCATAGCATACTATCATCCAAATAGAATTCATCTGAGATTTTGCATTTTTTTCCATCACCCATTCCCTCAAGCAGTTCAATCTGCTTAGACAATTTTATCTTTTCGCTGAAGTTCTCTAACCCTAGCTCGCTCCAAAGTCACGTTGGAAATTTTCTCTTCTACTTCATTTGCCTGTACATGTCTAGATAAATAATCAGCTACTACATTAGATTTTCCTGGACGATGAAGTATGGTAAAATCAAACTGTTGAAGAAACATGCACCACCGTGCAATACGAGAAGTAGGATCTTTCAATTTGAAAACATATGCCAAACTAGCCTGATCAGTTATAACAGTGAAATGACGGGCATACAAGTACTGTTTAAAATAATTTATAGCAAATACCACGCTTAACATTTCCTTTTCGACTACAGAATAATTTATTTCTGCGCCCTTTAATTTACGGCTAACAAAAGCAACGGGGTTTAATTTCCCTTCATATTCCTGCTGCAGGACTGCTCCGATAGAGCTCTGAGACGCATCACAAGCCAGTGTAAATTCCTTTTCAAAGTCTGGGAGCTTAATACAGGGTTCTTTCAGCAAAGCTTGTTGTAATTCCTCAAAAGCACATTGAGCTTCAGGGGTCCAACTGAATGTCTGTGATTTCTTTATCAAGTTAGTGAGAGGTAGTGCAATTTTAGCATATTGTTCAATAAATCTACGATAAAAACCGGTAAGTCCCAGAAAAGCTCTTACTTGCTTAATTGTTCTGGGGACTTTAAAATTTCTCACTGCTTCTATGTTTCGAGGATCGGGTTTTACTCCGTCCTTACTCACAATGAACCCTAAGTAGCGAATTGAAGACTGCAGGAAGTGGCATTTATCTGGTTTAAGTTTGAGATTGTGATATTGGAGCCTTTGAAAAACAAGTTCAAGTTTCTCAAGGTGTTCCCCAACTGTTTTACTGGCCACTACGATATCGTCGATATAAATGCCAATTTGGAGAGGTCTGAGGCCAGACAAAACTATCTCCATCAGACGCTGAAAACTGTTGGGACTGTTTCTCATTCCGAACGGTACCCGCAGCCATTCATACAATCCTCCATCTGTCACAAAAGCAGTTTTGTATGCATCTTCAGGATGTAAAGCCATTTGAAAAAAACCTGAAGTGAGATCGAGGGTACTGAAATAAGTTGCCCCAGCTAATGCGTCGACCATTTCAACTAAATTCGGAATGGGAAAAGAATCGGGAACTGTCTTCGCATTGAGGCGCCGGAAGTCGGTACAGAGCCGAAAAGTGCCATCAGCTTTTCGTACCAAGAGTACTGGTGCTGAGTATGGACTGTCACTAGGCCTAATTATGCCTGCCTCTAATAATTCATTTATTTGCCTGTCCAGCTCAGGTCTTAAAGCATAAGGTACTCTATAGGGGCGCTGTCTTACTGAAATATCATCAGTCAAACGAACCTGGTGCAATAAAGTCTCGCACTTTCCCAATTCGAGCACACTCTTCGCAAAAATTTTGTGGTGTTTGTTTAAAAATGCCAATAATTTTTCCTGTTGGTGGGGAGGTAAATGGGACACATCAAAGTTATTTGTCCAAGATGAACATTCATCAAGTTGGCTTTCCACTGAAGCGACTCTTCCCACTTTAATGGATTCAGCAGTGACCAATTTCATATGTTTATTCACATGAATGCTTTGATCAGAGGTATTGATAACCTTAATGAATGTAACCTGTCCTTTGGTATCATTTACTGACCGAGCAACCCACAATGAATTTATACGGAGAGTGTTAACTGGCTGTAAAAGCATAATATCTCCGAGGACTGGGCAATTTGGAACATGGATAGGAATGAGTTTCTCACACCGTGGTGGTACCATTACCTTTTGAATAACTTTCCCAAATAACACTGGGCTCGGTAACTGTTCTGGGTTTTCAAATTTCTTCCAAGGGAAAGGAATTTGGCGAGGTACCAAGGAGCTAATCACAGTAATCAACCAAACAACATACGAGACAAGAACTTGACATGTCTGATGAAGGTAACGGAATGCGTTTAACTGAGTTGGTTTCACAGGTGTCATTTTTGCCTTTCTTTCTCTTTTCTTCCTGAATTTTGGGTTTTGTTTATATCTGGAAGCAACATTCTCACCCAAGTCAGAAAATGAATTTCCAGCTGTAACCTTACATGGAGCATGCCCATGAGATGATGACTGAGTTAACTCGGGATTCGTATGGGTGGAAGGTTTACACGGGGTTGTGTTTGCCCCTTCCCTTTCACTGTTATTTTGCTTTGGACCAACAACTTCCTTTACTAATGCAATAGCTTGTTCCTTTTCTATTTCACATTGTGGACTTTTACTTTTTCTTTTCCATATACACCCAGTGGCAGCATCAAAAATGAATTTTTGAGATTTCAGAAGGTCAAACCCTATAATAGCATCATAAGCTAAAGACAATTTTGCATTTGTTACATACATAGGGTGAACAAATTTTTCTCCTGCGAACTCGAACTGGAGCTTGACACAACAATTGATGGGCAGGGATGTCCCTGAAACACCCTTGACTATCAGGTTTGGGCAGTCTACCCACAACTTGTCTCCCGGAAGAGAACTCAAACATTTATCTGTGATGAGACTAATGGTGGCTCCGGTATCCACTAAAAGTCGCAGGGCTTTTCCATTTACCAATCCCTGAACCACTGGCATTGCAAACTGCGCTTGATCTGCATGGCAGGACTCAATAGGAGCCTCTACAGCAGGGGGTTTCTTAATAGAAGCGGACTCCTGGAAGCTTCTCCCCCTATTAGTTTAAAATCCCTATTATTACTGGAATGTCCATTTCTTTCACTTTGGGTTCGCTGTTGGTTATGGTACTCTCTTGACATACTCCTGTTTCCTTGAGGACCTCTGTTTGCAGGTCTTGGATTTCCTCTACCCCTGTCATCATACTGTTGTTGTGGCTGATAACTACTCTCACGGCATTCGTTAGCATAGTGCCCCAAGCGCCTACACCTGTAACAAGTAACTGTGGAGCGATTACTTCTCCTGTATCTCTCTGGTGGACCAGATTGAGTGGAACGGCTTCCGTCCCTGAAATCCCTCGCCGGAGAACTTTCCCTATTTTTGCATTCTGAACTTCGTAGTGACAAATCATTTAACTGATCTTTTATTTTCCTCACTTCTCCCACCAGAGCCTGAATTGCTGTCTGGCTTTTTCTTGCGACCTCTGCAAAGTTTCCTGAGGAAGCTTCTTTACCTTCTTGTTGCTCTACCTCCGCTTCAACGAAACTCACGCTCCTCACACAGCTTCCCATACATGCCTCATTATTCTCTTCCAACAAGGCCTTTTCTTTGGCCTGCTGGTAAGACTGTGGATTATGAGATAGTACCAATCTCTTTATCTTGGGTGTTAACCCTGCAAGAAATTGTGAGAGAAGACTCTTGTCCCTGAATGAACCTACAGCAGCTGAATCTGATTCCTCCTCAAGATACCTAAATGCTAGTACTTCTAAGCGGGAGGCAAATTGTTTCACCGATTCCCCCAGGGCTTGTTTACAGCCCGTGAATTTCCCCATGCGTACTGCCAAAGGAACTGCGGACGAAAACCTTTCCAACAATGCTTCTTTCAAACCTGCAAAAGTCAACCTTCGTTCCCTGGCCAACAAGCCCCTGACAAATTGTTTTGCCTCTCCCTTGCACTTGCATTTCACCACTAGCAATCTCTGTTCATCTGTCCAACCATCCAAACCTGCTACATCCTCTACTGACTCAAAAAATTCTCCAATAGTAACACTATCTGATCCCCCTGAAAATGATGAAACTAAACTCATCAAGACTGGAATGTTGAGGTTTGCATTCCCCCCATTATTCCCTACTTCTGCTGAACCAGCTGCTCCCTCTGTCCCTGGTATCACCATCTTTCCTACCGCTCTGTACACACACACAAATGAAAATACACTGTAAATCTAAACAAGGTACACTATACTATGATTGCTGTTACTGTAATGATTTACTATCAATGATTACTTTTACCCAAGATTAGTGAGCTATAATTATTTTCTACCTGAGCCTAAAGTTATATCTTACTCTTTTTCTTAATTGAAAATAATTACCTCAATATTTCTCACCAATGTAAACAAAAGCACAATACAAAAATGCAATACACTAAAATTCAAATGCCAATTCACACTTTAAAAAAATTATGATTGCGAGCACTTGATACTGACTAAAATTTTGAAAATGAATGCCTAACATGAAGAAAATTCTCCCAATTAACTATGTTCTATGTCAAAACCTTATCCTTTAACTGTTGCTAGAGGAATTTGATCTTTTTTTACAATTTTCACACAGCATTACCTAATATCAGAAATAGCAAATCATAAATGTGAATCTCTCTGGTACAGTGGGTGGAATCCTGGTCACGGGAACCAGTTTGATACGACGTAGTTTGGTTGTTAAGATATTATTCTATTACGATGATGAACTTACTTCTGAAAAAATGCAAATATTACCAATTTTATTTTTAAAAAGAAGAAAATGGCCGGTGATCAATCTAGGTACCCCAATTAAGAATTTTTTTTCATCAACGACTAACACCCCAGGTACGATCCTTAAAAAACTCCCAGTAAGTGGAAGGTGATTCCACCACCACCGACAAGAGAAATTCACATACGACACAAAATAATTTGATTAAGCATATGTTCCAGGTTAACTATAAATTTATTTTGTGCTCCCAGGCACAGGTTGGAAAAACACTTGATACAAGAAAACTTTAGGTGGCTAGGCCGAATAAAAAGAATTTAGCTATGAATTTTAGAGTCCAGAGTATGTTGACAGTCCTAAATAATCCTCTGAGAAACCCTGGTCTGCAAACCAAGTAGTTTTCACCTGTGTGGTTTAGAGGATGAAGGAGGTAAGTGGCACAATTTGGTTACCAGCCTGCCTTACAAAAAATCTTTAAAGAATGTGATCATTCACTCAAAGAGTGCTAAGAGCTTAATGCTCCATGTGCATATCTAATAACTGTTGAACTTTGAGCTAAATGCTCTTTACAATTTAGATTTGGATGGTTAAGAGTGACATTTTAAAATTTTCCTTTTTTTTTTTTTTTTCACAACACACCGCTTTTGATCAGTTACCTGGAAAAATCTTTTCTTAATTTACAGTAACACATTATACTACATTTGTTGGTTCTGGCCAAACCTTACACACACTCAAAATAATAAAAAAAATTTCAATTTCTTTACTCCCCTCTTTGTTTAATAATTTTCCTTTCCCTTTTCAAAACAAGGAATATCTTTCTACAAAATCTTCCCCTATATATATATATATATATATATATATATATATATATATATTCTATAAAGAAGATACCTAAGCAAAAAAATACATATATAATTTTGACTCACACCTAGTACAACATAGAAAAGGTTATGTATCTACCTGTGTGAGTAAAAGGAGAAAAGATAAAAAAATAAAATAAAACTACTGAATGTAGAAGGTGTCGAGAATACTGAGCCTTGGCTTTATCAAGGACCAGCAAAAACTCTGCATTTTCTCACTTCCACAAAGACCTAGTTGGAAATGGGTTTCTGCAAGGCCATAGATGCAAGTAACATTCCCACCTAAAATAGTTTAAAATATATATATATGTCATGTCCTCCATAGAGTTGCATGACCTAGCACTAGTTAACAATTTCGCTTGCATCCATTAACCTTACTGGCCCGACCCATGCTCTTCATCTGTTACTATTAAACAGAGAGAAGAAGATTAAAGAGAACTCAAGCTGTGAGAGTGACATAATAATTAGAAATGATTTTCAGCCATAACGAAACGCCAAGTTCGTTTGAGAGAGAATTTAAACCTGAAAATCAATGCAAAAGAAATCCAAATTTTTACATTGCAATTAAAAAAGGAAATATTAATTTTTAACGAACAGATTTTTGAAAGAAAACTTGAGTCTAAAACCCCCTACTCTACAACTTATGACAGCACGAAAACGAGAATAAGTTAAAGATAATAATTAACTAAAGAAAACTTTGTGAAAGTTATATACCTTAAACAGTTAGTTTGCAATATGTACAAAGTATTTCAGCAGTGCTTTAAGTGCATAATTAATTAGTTATTAAGAACTTAACTACTTTGAAAAAACAGCGCATAGAAAAGGAACAAGCTTAGAGGAACTTGGAACTCTTATCTCAATTGCTGCATAGAAAATAACCATATCTTATATAATAATACTCTCTATAAGCAAGTGAACGGTATTCCCATGGGAACATCAACGTCCACGAATATCGCTAATCTATTCCTGTTCTTTAAGGAATATAAATTCATTAAAAATCACCCCACCTGCTCAGATAACTACCTTTACACTTTTAGATATATTGATGATCTGCTGTGTATCAATAATTCAGAAGTTATAGAGAGTGATTTTGATAATATCTATCCTAGCTCTCTTAACTTATGTAAAACCAACCACAGTAATCAGGAACTTGAGTTCCTAGACTTAAGCATTAAGCTCAACAGAGGTAACCCATGTATTAGCCTCTTTGATAAAAGAGTTAATTTTCCTTTCAAAGTAATTAAATATCTACACTGGAATAATAACATTTCAACCAAAGTAATTGAGAATGTACTAATTTCTCAGGTCCTAAGAATTTCAAGAATTTGCAGCAACAATTTGGACTTCAATTACCACATTAATATACTATTAGAAAGTTTTCTAGAGAACGAAATTCCTTCTTCTTTCATCAAAAGAACTTTAAGAAAAATTATTCTGAATAATAGAGTAAGGTTGGCAGATCTGCTTTAATTTTCTACACAGTTAATAATATGATTCTGACCAATCAAAGCCGTAAGGAAGTTGGCTAGAGGATGCCTATTAACTACCTAAAGGAACCTTAGTGCTATGGATATGACGGTCCTATTAAAACAAAAAATTAAATAATATAAACAAAATCACAAAAAAAAGCTTAAAAATCTGTTTATAAAAGAAAATAAAAACAAATAAAAAAGAAAACTAGTTATTCATCACTAGGATAGCTATACTAAAAATAGTAAAACCAACATTAAAATTAATAAGATTCTGATTAATCTATAGAAGCTCACTAAGGTGATTTAATACATGCAAAGATTATTAAATACACTGCTCGTGTATTTTATAATATTTCTCATGTATTCTGGAGAGTTAATTCTGCTCTTTCTGATCATACAGATCCACAGTCTTAAGTTTATATATATTTTTTTCTCTGGTTAAAATATCCGCTCGTTGGTTTCTTGCTGTATGAGGAGGCCATCAGCCCCACCCTCACTGCCCCCCAGCAACTAGGGAGTGGCGGAAGAGGTCAGCCATGTTCTTCTCTTGTGAGGAGAAAAGTTTTTGTCACACAAGAGGTAAGCTCTCTTCCTTGTTTTTGGGTTCTAGGTTTTATAAGTTCAATGTTTGTACTTCATGTACTTTTTCTCTGTTGTTTTTTAGCTTTTCAGCTTTTAGGCATTGGTTTGTCTGTTAACATTTTTGCGGGTTTTAACTCTTTCTTTTCTTTGTAACTTTGAGCGTCTTTTGGGGTACCTAGGAACAGAAGATGGCTAAGCTTGTTCCTTTTCTATGCGCTGTTTTTTCAAAGTAGTTAAGTTCTTAATAACTAATTAATTATGCACTTAAAGCACTGCTGAAATACTTTGTACATATTGCAACTAACTGTTTAAGGTATATAACTTTCACAAAGTTTTCTTTAGTTAATTATTATCTTTAACTTATTCTCGTTTTCGTGCTGTCATAAGTTGTAGAGTAGGGGGTTTTAGACTCAAGTTTTCTTTCAAAAATCTGTTCGTTAAAAATTAATATTTCCTTTTTTAATTGCAATGTAAAAATTTGGATTTCTTTTGCATTGATTTTCAGGTTTAAATTCTCTCTCAAACGAACTTGGCGTTTCGTTATGGCTGAAAATCATTTCTAATTATTATGTCACTCTCACAGCTTGAGTTCTCTTTAATCTTCTTCTCTCTGTTTAATAGTAACAGATGAAGAGCATGGGTCGGGCCAGTAAGGTTAATGGATGCAAGCGAAATTGTTAACTAGTGCTAGGTCATGCAACTCTACGGAGGACATGACATATATATATATTTTAAACTATTTTAGGTGGGAATGTTACTTGCATCTATGGCCTTGCAGAAACCCATTTCCAACTAGGTCTTTGTGGAAGTGAGAAAATGCAGAGTTTTTGCTGGTCCTTGATAAAGCCAAGGCTCAGTATTCTCGACACCTTCTACATTCAGTAGTTTTATTTTATTTTTTTATCTTTTCTCCTTTTACTCACACAGGTAGATACATAACCTTTTCTATGTTGTACTAGGTGTGAGTCAAAATTATATATGTATTTTTTTGCTTAGGTATCTTCTTTATAGAATGTGAATTCTGAATTTTCAAAACTGCTGCGTTGCGCGTTTTGATCTTCAGGTTATTTTGCAACCTTCGTTTTAAATTCTAAAGTTTTTCCTTAGTCTTCAGTTTTGCTCTTAAAATATATATATATATATATATATATATATATATATATATATTTAATGAAATAACATCGTACCATTTTTTTTTTCACATTAAAACCAAAAACAATTAGGTGGTCGCCGAAAGAAAGTTTGCCGTTGATGACGTTTTTTTTTTTTCCCTTCTTGTTTCCTTGTTTGCTTTCCTCTCTCTCTCTCTTCTCTTCTCAAGGAAGCTTTGTCACTTAAACAGCATAGAAATGTTTGAGCTGAGCGGAGGAATTACGTTTTTTTCTTTTTTTCGTTAACTGCTGAGGTTCGGCGTCACGGAGTCTGTCCGTCGCCGTGAATTTACGCAAGTTTCCTTGCTTGCTTCCGAACTGCGTGGACATATATTTCCCTGCCCTTCAAGTGGGCAATAAGAAAGGAATTAGAAGATTTCCTCGGACGAAGGTTCAAACTTAAGTAACAATGCTTGTGCCGCAATTTCTCCGGCGTCTCCGTGGGACTCCCGAACTTGGCGAACTTGGCGGGTGGAAGATATCCAGCCCAGCTACAATTCTCTGTGAGAATAAGGGCTTTCAAGTAGCTTCCTCTGTTTTGGCATTTAAAAACAAATTAAAAGGTCCTACCATGACGCTGACATCTTTTTCCTTCGTCCTCCCGGAATTTGGCGGCATTTCCGATTTAGAAGCGCGGTCTCTCCCGCATAGCTTCTTTTTTCCTTCCCTTTCTTAGTGCTTGGTGGTTTCTAGCTCAACTCTCTCTCTCTCTGCATCTCTGCATCTTCTCAGCGTACCAAAAAAAAAAAACGATGCTCTTCGCCTTACGCATCGCGCATGTGCGAGAAAGCGCCGACTTTCCAATTGGCTGCGTGAACGCCAGGAGGCAGAAACTTCCTCGATGGATGACTGACCTTTGACCCACGAAAACGGGCGCTGCGGTGAACTTCGCAGAATTCCACCCAAATCCCGAAGTGTTCCTGTGCAAAGCGAAAAATGCCTTTTCGAAGTAAACAAGAGCATAAATAAGTCGGACTTTCTGCACTGGTAAAGCTGGGAAAACGTCCTCACAGATGCCATTCTACGAATTTATCGCTTTTAGAAAAGCGACACCAGAACTGTAGCCATTTTCGTTCTTTCTTTCTGAACAAAGACTTTTGGAGACCACCTTTACAAAAATTCATTAAACAAATTAACTAACATTGACGAACATCGTTACAATTAACTTCGTAACGCATAAAAATCGAATTCTCTCTAGCTACAGGTACGACAATCGGAATTACGAAAAAATAGCGTAACGCAACGATGTGTTATTTTGCCCTGATGCATTAAGCCACAATTTTATTCTTTTACTAAATGGCTATTAAATATCCTTGACGATAGCGCACGCGCAATTTATTTACGAAAGTCACTTCGTTACGGAGCGATCGCCGACCCGCTTTTCTATCAGTCGCTGAATTATACTATCACTAGTTAATACCAAGTAAGATTCATACTAAAACCAACTAAATATTAATACAAAGCAAGATTTTAATTACAAAAGGTTACTAAATTAAGCCCGATACACACAACGACGATTTTAATACACGCTACTGACATATGGCATAAACACGCGATTTTCTCATTAGATACCACTACAATAAGATAAAATACTTCAAACACTACATGTTTACAAATTACTCTTCCATTATTAAAGCTTACATAATAATACAATAAAAGAAATCGCGATAACGACGGTAAATACGGAACTACAACCTTACAATTTTTCTTTTTATCGCTACGTTATCCCGACGATCAATAACGCCCGAACGCCGCGGCGTCGCCGATAATTTTAAACTGATACATCTAACACTATACATATATAAACTGCACTATACACTTAAGAAACTAAGGCAAATCAATTCATATACACTACATCATATACTGCACTAAAACAAACTTCACTAATATCTCTTCCCTGAAAGTAAACAGTGCACTAAAAAAATGCAATGGAAGGAAGAAAAAAACATTGCATGAAAGAACAACAAAAAAAACCAGCAATATAGCATGATGTCAAACTTCCTTAAATCTACTTCCCAGCTAGTTACACCTCCCTTAACTAGCAACAGACATCACAAGGCTAACTTACTTAGACCTATTCACATAAATTTAACTACATACACAGAGATCAACACTTCACAGAGAAATCAGAAAGAAGAGAAAATAAATGAAAAGAATTTACTTGATTTTTCTTGACTCTTAAATCTTTTTTTTTTTTTCTAACTCCCTCCTTGCCAAAGGGATTTGAGATCATCTCATGACAAAAAAATTATCACTCTCATTGAGAGTGCGTGGATCTGGTGACGGGTTTTTCCGACCCAAAAATATTGGCCCATTAATTTAGAGATCGGAAAAACGTCAACAGATCAAGGGCATAAATGCATATGCTATGGAATTCAAAATATCTTTTCTTTTGTATCTTTGCTTCTAAGTATCCAATTGAAAAAATCCTTTCTTCTACACCATTCATTACGAAGACCAGTTTAGGTAGCAATACTTTTTCAAGTAATGCGCGCACAGTTTTTCTGCAAGGGGGAGTAAAGTTAAATTGTGATTTCTCTGATATGCATGCTTTTAAAATTACCATTTGAAAAATCTTTTTTCGTCAAGTTGAGTTTCTGGTAGGAATCATTCTGCATATATTTTCTAATTTTGGTGAAGAATTTTTTTTGACACTTGGGAGCACAAGTTTATATTGGGTTGGTGCGAATGAAATGTCCGGTAAAGGAGCAGTACACGTGGACGGCGAGAACGGAAATGTAGGACAACTTACCTAGGCAAAATAATCCCCGCTCGGCATCGACACATAGTTGCTATCTGTCCAGCAAAGCCACGATCTCAGAATGAAAAAAGTCCTGTGGCTGGGACCCGAAGAAGTCTTCAAGTGCACGTTGAACCTCGTTGTCTGTTGTGAACTGTTTCCCAGACAGGAAGTGATCCACGCGACGAAACAGATGATAGTGTGTTGGAGACAAGTCCGGGAAATAGGCAGAATTAGGCAGTGCTGCATAGCCCAAGGCACTTAGTGGCATAATCGTTCGTTGTGCGACATGAGGGCTGGCATTGTCTTGGAGCAGAAGAACACCATGTCTGTTGTCCAAAGCCGGTTGTTCCTGCAGCAATTTCCCATGCATCTGGTGTAATTCAGCACAATAATATTCTGCAGTGATGGTTTGGCCTCTTGCCAAGAAACTCCACTGAATTATCCGGGCTGTGGCCCACCAGACAAGGAGCATCATCTTCTTGGTGTGTAGGGGTGGCTTAGGATGCCATCCAGCTGGCTGTGCCTTGCTTAACATTGTGCAGATCATTTCCGATTATCATGATGGCCCCACTTCTCGTCACAGGTGATAACTCGATGCAGTAGAGGTTACTGTTTATTCCTGGCAAGCAGCAACAAGCATACTTCCAAATGCCTAGTCATGTTGGCAGTTGTTAACTCATGCGGCAGCCACATGTCCAGCTTTCTAACCTTTCCGAGGGCAGCCAGACGCCAAACAACTGTCGTGTGGTGGACAGCTACCTCTGCCGCTGTCTCACGACACAATTTTCAGGGGTCCGCTTCAACCACATGTAACACAACATCGTCAGAAACAACAACAGGTCAGTAACCACGTGCTTCGTTTTGCAGGTCCATATATCCACTTCAAAACTTCACAAACCATCACCGAATGGTTGGCTTGTTGGCTGTATTCTCCCCAAACGCTTTGTTAACGTTTCGAGCGCCAATTCCTGCAAAATGGCCTGGTTTAAATTCATACAGGAAGTTGACTCTCAAATCCGGCATCTGCATGTTTCCTTTGCAAGCAACATTACGTCCAAACAAATCGTGCCTGAGCCTTGTTCTTCACACACGTGCTAGCTATTTATAGTAACTCTGTGACACAATACCCACAACACCTGTGGGTGGTTCAATTCTGCTGTTGCAGGGGCCTCCCCAAATGCTTTGTTAACATTTCGAGCGGCAATTCCTGCAGAATGGCTCAGTTTAAATTCATACAGGAAGATGACTCTGAAATCCGGCGTCTGCATGTTTCCTTTGCAAGCAACGTTACGTCCAAACAAACCACGCCTGAACCTTGTTCTTCACACACGTGCTAGCTATTTATAGTAACTCTGTGACGTAATACCCGCAACACCTGTGGGTGGTTCAATTCCGCTGTGGTGGGGGCCTGTTTCCACTGCTTATTCCCGTCTAACATTTCATTCCCACCAACCCATGGGTCAAAAATTACATTTTTCCTGTTTAGTACCATACTAATTGGAATGAGAATTCACTAGTCCTTAGAAAATCAGGATAAAGTAAAGCTCAAATTTAGGAAATGTGGATTATACAAACTATGATGTGCAAACAAAACATTCTGTATCTGACCTTCCTATAGAGCACACTGACATCTAACCTCAGGGACTGTTTTCTTTTTAACACCCCCAGTTCACAGACACCAAACAGCAGGCAACTTTGATCAATAAAATATCTCTTTTTCTCCTGACTCTTCTTCCCCACAAAACTAGTGCTCCACACCACAGCAGATGTGGTTCCTGAAATGCAAATGTTAGGCTTCAAAATGTGTAAGGTACAGCAGCTGTATGTATATATTGAATATCTTCAATTATTTGAAAATTCTTAGCATTCACTTTTGCCACATTATATTCTAGACGTCGGAAGTTGAAAATTCCTGGCATTTGAAACATGATATTTAGAATAAAAAAGGCTTTACTCACAAGGTTTTTTTTTTTTTTTTGGTGTGGTCCTTTTCCTTTTATTGCTTTCAATTTTTGAAGTTAACATATTATGATTCATGCCAAAAATTTGGTAACATGTTCACACTTGCAGATACCCTGTTTGTGAGTATGGCTTAAAAAATGAAGTCTTGGTTCTTCTAAGGTAAGTATGGCTTAAAAACATAGTCTTGGTTAAAAACTCAATGAACAAATGAAATCTTAGTTAAAACCTAATGACCAAAAAAAAAAAAAAAAATCGAAAAACCTGGCCTTATATTGACTTTAAGTATTTTTTAAAAATGAAGTTTTGGTTCTTCTAAGGTGAGTATGGCTTAAAAACGAAGTCTTGGTTAAAAATCAATGAACAGATGAAGTGTTAGTTAAAACCTTAAGACCAAACAAAAAAACATCAGAAAAAACCTGGCCCTATATTGGCCAGGTTTTTTATAGGGCCAGGTTTTTGATCTAATCCAAATATTAAAACCAATAATAGTCCAGGCATTGAACTAGCCATTTTTTTAATCCCTGTATATTTATGTTTCCAATGTATTTGCAGCATTATCTGTGCTTCTGGAAACTATTGAAAGATCTATTTTGCACTCAGATACTGCTTTCCACAGAAAACCTTTTTTGTGCATATTTTCTGCTTAAAATGATGCACAGTTTTGTTTTTCTGTCAGGGGATGTAGATGTACATCTTATTTTTTTCAATACAGTCGAGCCCATATACAAAGAAGTTCAAGGGAGAGTTTAAAAACATTCGATATAAGCTAACTTTTTGTTATCCGTGCAGATCAGAAAAGGGCTATATCACATTATGTCAGTTTAAAACTAGTCAATCATAGACACTTTATCTGTTGGTAATTTGTTAACAATTAAAAATCTATATTCAAAGTTTGCTTTCGGTAAAAGATAGCTAGCTATCCACTAGCTGCACAGAGAATTATTATGCAGTGAGAAAAGCAGAAATAAACTAACCATTTAATAAAACATTTAGTTAACTATACTTGTATGAAGATAAATAATATTAGACTTAAAACACAATTATATATTAATATATCACTTCTTTTGTTGAATGAACCCACACTTATGCACACTTTCTATATACTATTCAGTACTCGAATTAGTTAGAGTGGTATCTGGGCAACGCGTGTGGGAACAAACGGTAAACAGCAAGTGGCAGCCCCCACCCCGCAACTCTGTTAAAGATGAGGTCTGTAGGTTGAATGTCATGGGACCCTGACAGGCATAATGCTTGTTATTAAGAACTATAGCTTGAAAAAAGTGATATCTTCAATAAGCATTTAACTAATGCAAAAATTTACTTAACTGCAAAAATTTGAAATATGACATTACATTTGATTTTCTGTTGACACGTAACATTGGAAGTATGAGTTAATTGTTACTTGTTATACAGCTTGGCATTATAGCTGGGGTTTTTGTTTTGTTTTTTTCTTTTTCTAATGTTTTCAATCTTTCTCTGACACAGTTGTTTAAGATGTTTCAAGATGCAAAAATAATCATAGTGAGGAGGATTGGCAGTGAAGTACGTAACACGCTAAAAATTAGAAGAATCCGTAATATTAATATCTTCTTATCACGCATTGGTTATATTATGGGACTGTAAATGGTGGAACGTTTCGGTAGTTAACTTTTACCTTCCCTAGCCTTGGAATGAACCACATGGTGTTAGCATCAATTGTGGCCTGATTTCAAAATAGCTTTCCAAATAATAGGTATCTGAAAAGGTGCGTCCATATCACAAGTGTTAAGGGTAAGGCAGATTTCAATGCTTTCATGGCACCTAAGGGCTTTCCAATTACTGAACGGAGTGATATGTTTTACGCTTTGCCAATCGGGAATTGCTGATGGTTAAAATTGAAAGGGAAGTGGAAGGGTGGCCTTTCTTAGCATTAGCGATACATTCCCCTAATCTCCTGTAAGTACTATCAACATAGTGGGTAATGCCTGTGGAAGTGTTGACGGGGATAGAATAGACGCTTTGTAAATCCAGGGGTTTATTGGGATCTCTGTCTTTAAGAATGGGGTTAAGAAGATGTGGAGGTGGTTTAACTGCAATCCTGTAGCCAAAAGAATTGAAAATTGAGCAAACTTTATGAGTGAAGGACCTGCTAAAGGGCACAGTGCCAACAAACTGATGGGTGGTTGAAGGTTCAGAAAGTAAAGTAATAGTACTATTCTGTGACTAAAATTTCTTAATCAGTCTATGTACTAAAAAGGTGTAAAAAGCCATGCAATTTGTCAATGTTGATGATCTTCTGATATTCTTTTTGTAAAGTAGGATTGCAGTTAAACCACCTCCACATCTTCTTAACGTCATTCTTAAAGACAGAGATCCCAATAAACCCCTGGATTTACAAGGTGTTTATTCTATCCCTGTCAACACTTCCACAGGCGTTACCCACTATGTTGGTAGTACTTACGACAACATCAACAGCCGATTGGTGGAACATATCACTGATGCTAAGAAAAGCAACCCTTCCACTATAGGTGCAAATTAGCACTCACCAGATAGTGGGTAACTGGCAAATTTGGCGATTAAATTTATTTTAGTGGTTGCCAATTTAGCCATTTGTTATTTTTAGCACCAATTTACAAAAGTATAAACATTCAGAAGTAAGTAGGAAGTGAAAGCAGTCCTAATTAGAGATGGCAAAAAAAACTCGATGTTTTTAAACATCAAAGTTTTGCCATCGATGATCAATGTTTAAACCTCAATGTTGCAGAACCCTTTTAGTGCAATGCGGTCAATTCGGCGTGCGCATGTTGTGCTAAAAGTGTGGTGGGCTGAACGACCAGCCCTCGATTTTTACCTGATTTGTTTCCGAATCAGACAGCAGATGTCGGCGTGAATGATCATATCATTTATTAATCATATTGGTTTTAAATGAAATCTCCATGAATCATACCGTCAAACAGCAATATTATTGAAAAAATCGTGAGAATGTACAATAAGAATCGTTTTGTAAGTTCGCCGCGTGACAAGAGGAAGGCTAATTTTAGCCAAAACTTTTCCTATTACAGTTGATGCAGGGCTGTTCACAAGAGATTGTTGGTGAATTGTAGAACGTTACACCGTTGGAAATCCCTTTTTCGAGCCCCGTTCAAAGTGCAATAACATGCAACTCGTGGTCCAGTGGCAACAGCGTGTTTGTCTTTCTTGCGGACTTTGTCACCCAGGAGAATGAAATGTGTTTTATTGCTAGAAACTCTTCACATTATTCATTTTTTTCCCAAACAAACTGACACAATCGCAAAACTCAGCAAATTACGAATCTCCCACATTCTTTTTCAAATTTGTGTTTGTTAGCTAAGGGAGAACTTTATTGACAACTAGTTCCTCAGTATTTGCAGATGCGTGCTTTTAATCACCTTAGAATAACATCAGCCTGTAAGGAAATCTTGAAATGGCTAGTTGTAGTGAGAGTGACAGTTTGCAAAGTGATAGTGATGATTTTGAATTGCTTTAGAATAACATCAATCTGTAAGGGTATATTCAAAATCAAGGGAGTTATTATATTTCCTCATTTGGGGGGAGGGGCAGAAGAAAAGTCTTTAAAAATACGTTTTGAATTTGCAATTTCTATTTTTTTAAATAGTTATGTAAAGTTAATTTTGAAACAAAATTCAGTTATCTGAAATGTAATATATTTAAAATATATATATATTACATTCATAGAAATGTTAAGAAAAATCTTATAAAGTTTAGAGAAAATTTTCGGCCCAAAATATTAAAATTTATAGAAAGTACAGCGTTTTTCTTGAAGCTTGCAATTTCTAAAGAAATGGTTTAGCATTTCTGGCATATGCACACACATCACATGTAGCACTAAAAGGGCTTACACCTCGATGTTTCAGAAGCCGATACATCAAAAAAACGTCGAGGTTTCATTTCCAATGTTTGAAACTGGTAAAGAATATTTTCTGCGTAAAGTAAATGAATTTCTTTTTGTTGCATTCTTGTAAAGAGCAAGGAAATATTATATTTTTATGTCATGAATTGGCTGTTTTGGTCGATGTTGCATCGATGAAATCGAGTTCTTTTTGTCGATGCGACAGGAACCGATACATATAAAAAAACATCGAGGTTTCCACTGATACATTGAGCGTTTTAACAGATATTATTGGTTACTCGATTTGAATTGGTGAGTAATCACCATTATATTGAGCAGCGATTTTACCCACCGATGTGACCATTTAGTGCTGCAGATGGAAAAGTACAAATTCATCGGCTTATTAGCAGAAACATCGAGGTTTTCACTGATACATGGTAAATTTCCCCTGATACTATCGATGTTTCTTTTGGGAATGAGTGAACCTGGAGGGGAGGAAAAAAATTCACAAAATGGCTTTTATTTTGTCCAGTGAGTGGCTTCTTTTATGTTCATATGAAGCCATCCATGTAAATAATAGCAGTTGCATTAAAGTTCCTATTAACACCCCCCCCCCCTTTTTTTTTTGCTGGAGACTTCTTTTTTTCCACTAAAATTTTTTAACTTACCAGCTAGTTTTTTGGCCACTAACTTTTTTGGACTTACCGGCCACTTAGCTAAAATTCCAGTTCGCACCTATACCTTCCACCTCCCTTTGAGTTTTAACTATCAGCGATATGTCCACGATTTCCAATTAGCAAAGCGTAAAACATATCGCTCTGTTCAGTAATCGGAAAGTCCTTAGTTACCGTGAAACATTAAAATCTACCTTATCCCTGACACTTGCAATACAGATGCACCTTTTCAGATTGCTTTTATTTGGAAAGCTATCTTGAAATCTGGCAACAACTCATATGCCCCCAAAGCAGTGTCTCTCCATTGTGTGACACTGCTGTGGAGAGCCCTTTTGAAAGTTGGAAACTTATGGAGATTGGAACATGCAAACAGTACTCTGTATTAATAAAAAAATATTAACCATGTTTTGAGGAGGAATATTTCAGGTGAAAGACTTGCATCTTGGCAGCAGAAATGGAATGTAGTGTTAGTGTGATAACAAATTAGGTCAAATATGGTAATCATAGCACTTCAGCATTGAATTTGAGGAAGAAAATCACAGTGCTGTGCAGACTGTTGACATAATGTGTGCCATTAAAAACATACAGTTGTAACCAAAGCATAAAGTGAGTCATCATAGACTAATCTGGAGTGATGAGTGTGCTAGTCTTGAGGTAAACACCTTTGTGTAATGTGGAATTTAGTTCACTCACTATCAGGTGCTTTAATGCTGTCTTATAAGATAGCAAACATTATCACCATACTTATTTTAAAAATTTAATTTCCCAACTGCAGTGGAACTTTTTTCAAGTGTCACAAGCCGAGCTTCATCATATTTCTCTATGATCATAATTTGTGTTTGGTTCTTTTATTAAAAGCAATTAGAGTATTTATGCCATTAGTTCTTGTTCCTTTAAAATGTTCATATTCCTAGATTGAAATGATTTGCTGTTTTGATTGTAGCCTAAGAAATGTTAATTGTAGTTTCAAACATTTGTCAATAGGCAATTGTCTGATGTAGATAAAGATGGAGCTTTGAGCTTAGAAGAATTTTGTACTGCAATGCACTTGGTAGTATTACGTAGAAATAACATAGATCTTCCAGAAACATTGCCACCATCATTAGTTCCCACAGTTTCTCAAAAATCAAGTGAAGGTAACATTTGATGTATTTTTTAACTATTAAATTTTAGTATATATATGTGATGTTTGTGTGTGTGTTACTGCTGGCATAACTGGTGTCTTTCAGTTATGCCAGCAGTAACTGGTCCATCAGTTTGGTCTCCTCCTAATACTTTGCAAAATCAGCTTTTACTGTTTGTTTTTTTATTTCATTTTTCTTCTTATATGTATAAATACACTGAAGTGCCAGAAAAACTGGTACACCAGTCTAATACTTGGTAGGTCTCCCACGGGAGTGCAGGACTGCAGAAATACGATGGAACATGGACTCCACTAGCTTCTGGAAATATGCTGTAGGCAATGCACACCATACTTCCTGCAGAGCATTCCACAATTTGGGTGTATTCCTAGGTCTCGGATTCCTGTGTTCGATAGCGCGTTGCATGGCATCCAAAATGTGTTCTATCACGTTCAGATCTCGGGACTTGGGTGGGAATGGCAACACCCCAAACTCAGATGAATGCTCCTCTAACCATAATGTGGCTTCCTGACACTTGTGTGGAGGTGCATTGTCCTGTTGGAACAGGCCGAACCCATCAGCATGGATGCAGGACATGAACTGGTGTACCTCGTCAGAAAGGATGCACACATAGCATTGGCAGGTCACAGACGTTTGTAGACGTACCAGGGAAACCAGTGAAGTTCAGCTACGCACAACCCATACCATTATGGATCCCCCACAAGCCAGTACAGTTCCCTGTTGACAGGCAGGATCCATGGCTTCATGGGGTTTGCGCCACCACGAGTCCTTCCATCTGCCTGATACAGTTGGAAACGCAACTCGTCAGACCAGGCTACTTGTTTCCAGTCATCAAGTGTCCAGTGGCGGTGTTGCTGTGCCCAAGCGAGGCGCATAGCTCTGTGTCGTGCACCCATCAAGGGGACTCTAGTTGGGCGTCGGCTCCCAAAGCCCATATCGTGCAGGGTACGTTGCACAGTCCGGACGCTGATGCTTGTTGAGGCTCCAGTATTGAATTCCGATTATACCTGCGAGAGTGTTGCACACCTATCGCGTGAAACGATTCTTGACAGCCGACGATGGTCACGTTCACCCGATGTCTTCTTACGGCCACACTGGTATCGTAGGTTGGAGGTTTTGCCGGAATTCTTGTAGTCATGGTACACCCTTGCAATGGTCGTCTGTGAAAATCCGAACTTCGTTTCTACCTCCAAAATACTATGGCCCATCTCACGAGCACCAACTATGACACCACGTTGAAAATCGCTTAAATCGTTATTACTTGTCATTCTCATGCCGAAAACAGCTCTGACAGCTGGCAAGGATGTCTATCGCTTTATACTGTATATGCGCTGGCGGACGCAACTGAGTATGTGCATAGGTGACGTTGCTATGTATTTTGCATAAGCTCATCTGTACCAGTTTTTCTGGCACTTCAGTGTATATGAGCCATACATT
Source organism: Macrothele yani (assembly GCA_039090855.1). NCBI lineage: Eukaryota > Metazoa > Arthropoda > Arachnida > Araneae > Macrothelidae > Macrothele > Macrothele yani. The sequence continues at coordinate 13,717,894 of CM076989.1, forward strand.
TTGACCATGTACCTATTAGTGTGTTGGATCACCTTTCACTGCAATAATCACTTTCACCCAGGATGGCATTGACTTCACTAGATTGCAGAAGCTTTGTTCAGATTTTCTATTCTAGCTGGGCAGAGTGATGTCCCAGAGTTTGGTGATGGAATGAGGCACTGGTGTGGACTGGTGAATGCTGCATTCCACTGCTCCACTAATGTTCAATGGGATTCATGTTAAGAAAATTTGGTGACAACGGAGCACACAAAATGCTTGGATGTGATTCCGAACTATTCCTGCTGAGTACAGGCCTTATGATACGGGGTGATGTCTTTCTGAAAGAGTCCAGTGCTATCTGGATACACAGTCGCGATGTAAGGCAGCATTTGGTCTGAAACAACACCTAAATCAGATATGTTGTTAAGGGTTTGTGCAACAGGATGAGAGGACCCCCATACCATGGATCTGCTGCCACCTGCCTGGTTGCAGCTGTTCACCTGAGAAGCATTGAAAATGAACCCATCCATCAGCATGTTAGAGCTGGAACCTGGACTTGTCAGACTGAAGGACTCTTTTTCCAGTTATCTAATGTTGTTAAGTTACTATGCTCTTGTGCCAAATGTAGACGGTTTGGTGATGCCAAATGTAGACGGTGATGCCAAATGTAACCGTCTACATTTGGTGATGCCAAATGTAGACGGTTTGGTGATGTCCCAGAGTTTGGTGATGGAATGAGGCACTGGTGTGGACTGGTGAATGCTGCATTCCACTGCTCCACTAATGTTCAATGGGATTCATGTTAAGAAAATTTGGTGACAACGGAGCACACAAAATGCTTGGATGTGATTCCGAACTATTCCTGCTGAGTACAGGCCTTATGATACGGGGTGATGTCTTTCTGAAAGAGTCCAGTGCTATCTGGATACACAGTCGCGATGTAAGGCAGCATTTGGTCTGAAACAACACCTAAATCAGATATGTTGTTAAGGGTTTGTGCAACAGGATGAGAGGACCCCCATACCATGGATCTGCTGCCACCTGCCTGGTTGCAGCTGTTCACCTGAGAAGCATTGAAAATGAACCCATCCATCAGCATGTTAGAGCTGGAACCTGGACTTGTCAGACTGAAGGACTCTTTTTCCAGTTATCTAATGTTGTTAAGTTACTATGCTCTTGTGCCAAATGTAGACGGTTTGGTGATGCCAAATGTAGACGGTGATGCCAAATGTAACCGTCTACATTTGGTGATGCCAAATGTAGACGGTTTGGTGATGTCCCAGAGTTTGGTGATGGAATGAGGCACTGGTGTGGACTGGTGAATGCTGCATTCCACTGCTCCACTAATGTTCAATGGGATTCATGTTAAGAAAATTTGGTGACAACGGAGCACACAAAATGCTTGGATGTGATTCCGAACTATTCCTGCTGAGTACAGGCCTTATGATACGGGGTGATGTCTTTCTGAAAGAGTCCAGTGCTATCTGGATACACAGTCGCGATGTAAGGCAGCATTTGGTCTGAAACAACACCTAAATCAGATATGTTGTTAAGGGTTTGTGCAACAGGATGAGAGGACCCCCATACCATGGATCTGCTGCCACCTGCCTGGTTGCAGCTGTTCACCTGAGAAGCATTGAAAATGAACCCATCCATCAGCATGTTAGAGCTGGAACCTGGACTTGTCAGACTGAAGGACTCTTTTTCCAGTTATCTAATGTTGTTAAGTTACTATGCTCTTGTGCCAAATGTAGACGGAACTGTGTCAGTGATAGTTGCACAGGCACATTAATTGCCCACTGACTCCCTAAGGTCCATCCTCTGAATTGTGTGCTCAGAAATGTTTTTCTGCGCAGCCTGGTTATAGTCTATTAATTGAGAGATCATGAGTCTTTTGTTGTCTTGGACAGCACATGACTACTGGCATTTATCTCGACTGTCAGACTGCAGTGGTTACCTTTTCTGGTACATTGAGATGATGTGTGTCCTTCTTTGGACTGTTTGCACCACACCATTGTGGCAGCCCTTGAACAGCCAGCAGTGTCTGTGGCTACTGATGATGCTGGCACCTGGCTTCTTCCCACTGGTAGTCATTCCCTTATCAAACTCTTGACAGGTGCTTCCTATTTAATTGGCAACCTATTCTGTCTGTCACAATCTCATGTTCCCCAAGATCACCAGACCATAGCTTGCTGGGTTTCTTCCTGTGAGGTTATGTTAAAGATGCAATGTATGCAGATATCTGGACATAGTGGGAGTGTATTATAGGCAGGGCTTTTCTTCAGTCGGTATGCACTGGTACGTATACTGGTAAACTGTTTCAAGGGAAAATTTAGGAAGGCTAGCACTAAGCAGCAGAAAGTTAGCACGGCACGCAATCCCACTCTAATTGAGCCAATCACTGCATTGTATGGCTCTGGTAAGACGCAAATCACGTCATCATGCTGTCTGATTCCTGAATGGACAAAAGTGTTGGATCTTAAATGGACAAAAGTGTTGGATCCTAAATGTTGGCTACCCAGTATCGAGGAAAATGTAACATTCGGTGAGATGGGAGTGGCGAATTTATATAAGGGACTTGGGCTTCCAGAAAGAGAGATTCTAAGAAGTTACTGTGAATACTTAGTCGACATGAAATTACCCCCTCCCCTATTCATACATGAAATTCTTCCACGGATTCCGCTTTTTCTGTCATCATTTGGGTGATTCTCGGGATCAATGCAGAACTGAAAAGAAAGAGGGGGGGTGGGGTAGGGAAGAGTTGTTTCCCGTCTGGGGACAGTATTTTGTCTTGCAAAAATGGAAGTTAAATGGAGTGAAGATTTTTCATGTAATTGTGTTTTTTTTTCTTACGATGCCTTTGTCCAGTATTATTGTTAAATGTCTTTTTATTGCATAAATGTTTGTATTACAGCATGAAATTGTGGGCAATGATTTCCGGAAACGGAAATTAAGACGGCTCGAAGATTTCTCTGTAGTCATCAGGCGTGAGATTCTTCCGTGGATTCAAAAAATTCCGCCATTTCCGTTATCGATTAGGGTATTCTCAAGATCAATGCACGACTGAATAGAAATTTTGAGGGGATTGGGGGCGGAAGGGGATTCGTTTTCCGTTCGAGGACGGAATTTCATCCTTCGAAACTTCCAAAAATGGAAGTTTAGACGCAGTGAAGATTTCTCCCGTAATCATACGTTTTTCTCCTTGCGCAATGTTTCTTCTTCCCAGTATTATCTTTACATATCCTTTCATTCCACAAATACTGCATTCCAGCTTTAAAGTGGAGGGAAAAGTTTCTGAAAAAGAAAGTCGGTCGAAGCAAAGATATCTCCCATAATCGCATTTTTTTATTCCCGCAATGTGCTCACTATCCTGTGTCATTGTCAAATGTTACTTTCCCCATAAATGTCTGCACTTAAGCTTGATAAGTGAGGGGAATTTTTCCGAAAGTGGAAGTGACGAAGTCTGAAAATTTGTTAAAATTGATGCATGGTGTTCAAATGCATTCATATTCTGACTGTTACCACCATTTATCTGAAGTAGTAAAAGCTTTGATACCATGCATTCATGGTCCTCGTGATGAAAGTCCTTTCAGCATGATGGATAAATTATTGGCATCTCAGGGAATAAAAGGGAGGAAAAAAGAAGAAAAGTGACAATGAAGAAATGGGAAGGGAATGATATCAACAGAAAGAAAAACTAAGCAAAGATTGCTGTGCAGCTACAGAGTCAACAAAAAACAAATATGGCCATGGAACTTGCTGAGAAGGAAGCAACACAAGAGAAAAATTGAAATGATGCTCTATCAAGTACAAAAATATAAAAAAGCATTTTCAAGCAATGTCTTCTAAAACAATTTTATTTTGGTTTGAATTCAGTAATTTTATATTATGAATACAGGGATGTATACCAATTTAATATTTACATAAATAAATTACAGTGAACAATTCCATCTTGGTAGTGCTGTGTTATATGTGCATTTTCTTGACATGCTTTCTGATTTTTCACTCGTTAAAAAGTTCAGCTTTTTTGTTCCTTGGTTGGTCTCATGTATGCCTATTGCCTCTTGCAAACATAATAAACAGCATACCAATTTCTACCAGCGAGTGTGAACATGGTTTCTCTCAAATGAATTTGATTGTGGCACCAACAAGGGCATCAGTACACCTGAAGACTAAGTTTGCTGATGTTCATTAAGTTGGTTGGTCCTCCTCTACATGGTTTCGACCTTTACCTTACATAAATTCCTGGTTCCTGAAAAGTAGATATCTAGCAAAGAAACTAAGAACAAGGCACGGACACCAGGAAATGGCAGTAACAATGCATTGTTGGCTTGTTGGAATCTCCTTTGATATGAGGTACTTGTGTTTGTTGTTATTATTATTAAAAAACTTAAATTTATTATTAATAATAATTTATATTTTTATTGTTTACATTTTACTGATGAAAACAATGGGGCTCCGTAAGGGGATGAGATGAGAGAGTACCAGTAAACTTTATTTTAGAAAAAAAGCACTGGTAACAGGTACAATAACAGCAGTTATCCCACAAATCTTGAAAAATCATTGGTGTGACCAGAGCCATATTTAGGCACGGGCCTGGGTCCAGGACGGCAATTTATGGGGGCTGCCAGAAAAATAAACAGTAAATAGTTTTAAAATGGGTTTTGAGAATGCATGCAGTACAATAGCGTTTGAACAGAAAGAGATATTTGTCAGACAGAACTTGCTGAACTAGACCTTAAGAGTCGGTGGGCAATTCATGTGCCCGTGCAATTATCACTGACATAGTTTCGTCTGCATTTGGCACAAGAGCATAGTAACTGAACAACATTAGATAACTGGAAAAAGAGTCATCCGGTCTCACGAGTCCAGGTCCCAGCTCTAACGTGCTGATAGATGGGTTCATTTTCGATGCTGCTCAGGTGAACAGCTGCAACCAGGCAGGTGGCAGCGGATCCATGGTATGGGGGTCCTCTCATCCTGTTGCGCAAACCCTTAACCACATACCTGATTTAGGTGTTGTTTCAGACCAAATGCTGCCTTACATCGTGACTGTGTATCCAGATAGCACTGGACTCTTTCAGAAAGACAACGTCCCATATCATAAGGAATGCACTCAGCAGGAAAGGGTCAATGTCTCACAGAACTTGTTGGTACCTCTCCAAGATTAATTGTACTCCAGAAATCAGCTACTCAAGCATTCACTTCTCTCAAATTGCAAATGTATATTGGGTTGATGCGAATGAAATGTCCGGCAAAGGACTAGCATATTATGACGGCGAGAACGGAAAAGTAGGACAACTTACCCAGGCAAAATAATCCCCCTCGGCATCGACACATATTTGCCATTTGTCCAACAAGGCCATGATCCCAGAACGAAAAAAATCTTGTGGCTGGGACCCGAAGAAGTCGTCAACTGCACGTTAAACCTCGTTGTCTGACGTGAACTGTTTCCCGGACAGAAAGTGATCCAGGCGACAAAACTGATGATAGTCTGTCGGAGACAAGTCTGGGGAATACGCAGAATGAGGCAGTGCTTCATAGCCCAAGGCACTTAGTGTCAGCATCGTTCGTTGTGTGACATGAGGGCGGGCGTTGTCCTGGAGAAGAAGAACACCATGTCTGTTGTCCAAAGCCGGTTGTTTCTGCAGCAATTTCCCGTGCATCTGGTGTAATTCAGCACAATAACGTTCTGCAGTGATGGTTTGACCTCTTGCCAAGAAACTGCGATGAATTATCCCGGCTGTGGACCACCAGACAAGGAACATCATCTTCTTGGTATGTATGGGGTGTCTTAGGATGCCGTCCAGCAGGCTGTGCCTTGCTTAACCATTGTGCAGATCACTTCCGATAATCATAAATGACCCACTTCTCATCGCAGGTGACAATTTGATTCAGTAAAGGTTCCTGTTTATTCCTGGCAAGCAGCAGCATGCAGACTTCCAAACGCCTAGTCTTGTTGGCAGTTGTCAGCTCGTGCAGCAGCCACATGTCTTTTTGACCTTACCCAGTACAGCCAAATGCAAAACTACCATTGTGTGGTGGACACCTACCTCTGCCGCTATCTCACGACACGTTTTTCGAGGGTCCGCTTCAACCACACATAACAGAACATCGTCAGAAACAGCAACAGGTTGGTGACCACGTGCTTCGTTTTGCAGGTCCGTATCTCCTCTTCGAAACTTCACAAACCATCGCCGAATGGTTCGTTCATTAGCTGTATTCTCCCCAAATGCTTTGTTAACGTTCCGAGTGGCAATTCCTGCAGAATGGCCCAGTTTAAATTCATACAGGAAGATGACTCTCAAATCCGGCATGTGCATGTTTCCTTTGCAAGCCATGTTACGTCCAAATAAACCACACCTAAACCTTGTTCTTCACACATGTGCTAGCTATTTTTAATTGTGATGTAATACCCACAACACCTGTGGGTGGTTCCATTCCGCTGGGGGGCCTCCACTGCTAGTTTGTGCCGGACATTTCATTTGCACCAACCCAATAATCACTTTTTATCAGCTACTCAGTATGCTAGAATATGAGCAATTTTGATGTATTATTAAAATCAGATATTGGTTTTGATGTATGTTCAATGGTTTGATAATATCAGAATTTAAGTAAAAATTGTTTTGATGTATCAATTTTGAATATATCATCATCATCATCATTGTCAACCATTATCAATCCACTGCTGGACGAAGGTCTCCCCAAGTTTCCTCCACAACGGTCTGTCTTGTGCCAGTCTCCTCCATGTCACTCCCGCATATTTACGAATTTCATCCACCCGTCTCCCATGTGGTCTTTTTCTGGGTCTTTTCCTGTCCCTTGGAATCCAATCTAAAATTTCGGCTGTCCATCTATGGTCTGTCCTTCTGGCAGTATGTCCAGCCCATTGCCATTTCAGGGATTTAACTCTGATCATGATGTCTTCCACTCTTGTCATTTTTCGGATCCACGAGTTCCTCTTCTTATCTCTCCTGGTTACACCAAGCATGCACCTCTCCATGCTGCTTTGAGTTGTCTGCAGCCTTTGTATGTCTCTTTTAGTTAAGGTCCACGTCTCTGCACCATACGTAAGCACTGGAAGGATGCATTGATCAAACACTTTTCTTTTAAGACATAATGGCATATTGCTCTTGAAAATTATGCTGTTTCTTCCAAAAGCTCTCCAGGCAAGTTTTGTACGCCGATTAATTTCTTCATCAATGTGACCCTCACTTGATATCTGCTGTCCAAGATAAACATACGTATCTGTTATCTCCAGTTTTTCTCCATCAATCGATAAATCTTCATTTCTTGTAAAAGCATTGAACATCACTTTCGTCTTCTGAAAGTTCATTTTTAATCCCACTTCTTTACTCTTGTCAGCAAGTTCCTGGATCATACTCTGCAGCTCTGATGGGGTAGTTGCAAAAATGACTACGTCATCAGCAAAACGAAGGTGGGTTAGATAATCTCCATTAATCTTTATCCCTTTGTTTTCCCAATTCAGTGATTGAAAGACATTTTCCAATGTGGCATTAAAGAGCTTCGGAGATATGGTGTCACCTTGTCTCACTCCCTTTCCAATTTTTATGTGTGTTGTATTTTCAAACAGCCGAATCTTTGCACTTGCATTTTCATAGATGTTATTAATAATATTAATGTATGCATCTTCAATACCGCAGGATTTCAGAGCCGTGGTAACTGCTGATGGTTTCACCGAATCAAAGGCTTTTTCATAATCAATAAAAGCCATGCACAATGGAAGTTCATATTCCCTCGCTCTTTCAATTAGTTCTCTCAGTACATGGATATGATCTATTGTGCTGTAGCCACTCCTGAATCCAGCTTGTTCTCTCGGTTGAGCCATGTCCAGTGTTACCTTCAAGCGGTGTGAAAGAACTTTAGTGAAGATTTTATAAACCACTGATAGGAGGCTGATAGGTCTGTAGTTCCTGAGATCCTCAATGTCACCTTTTTTATGTAGCAGGATCATTGTAGCATTGTTCCAATCCTCAGGAATCTTCCCTTCATTAAGGCATCGAGTGAAAATTTGGGCGAGTATTGTTTCAATTTCTCCACTTGCTTCTTGTATGATGTCTATAGTAATTCCATCTTCTCCTGGAGCTTTCCCCCGCTTCATGTTCTTGATTGCATGAGCAACTTCTGCTGGGAAGACTGGAAGAACTCTGGTACCTTTCATGATGTCTGGAGTACATGTATCATCCCTTTCATATAATTTGGAGTAGAAATCTTTCACTCTTGTCAAAATTTCGCCTCTATTTCTTGTTATAGAACCATCTTCTTTTCTCAGAGCCATAATCTGTTTTCTTCCCTTACTGAGATGTCCCTTTGCTATCTTTAGGCTTTGGTTGTTTTCAATTGCTTTCCTCACTAGCTCACAGTTGAATTTCCTTACGTCTTCAGTGATACTTTTTCGTGCTGTCTTGCATAGCTCTATATATTCCACTTTGGAAGTCACATCTTCTTTAGTTGTCCTCATCTGTCTTCTTTTTTGCATCAACATTTTGGTTTTTCCTGATAATTTGTTTACATGCAACTTGTTCTTAGACCCAGCTAATTTTGTTGCTGTTTCCATAAGAGCTTTGGTTACTTTTCTGTTAACTTCCGAAATATCCACTTCTTCCGATGTTAGGCCTTCTAAAGCAGAGAATCTGTTCTTCAGTTCCAACTTGAAAGTATTATGGTGTTTTTTAAGGTTGGTTATGTCAATACATTTTGTTTGTCTTATGAGCTTGCCACGTTCCAGTTTAGTGTTGAGGTGCATCTTACATCTCACCAATCTATGGTCACTACCTGTGTTGAACTTGTTTAGCACACTGCAGTCTTCGATGACGAATTTTTTGTTACACATAATAAAATCAATTTCACTTGTCGTCCCAATTGGATGTCTCCATGTCCATTTCCTGTGTGGCTTTTTCTTGAAAAAGGAATTCAAGATGAAAAATCCTTCTGCCTCTGCAAACTCAACGAGAGTATTTCCACGCTGGTTTCTGTTGCCGTGACCGAATTTACCTACTGAAGTTTCATTCTGTTGCCGTTGCCCTATTTTTGCATTGAAATCTCCCATAATTATCTTCAAGTGCTGCTTACCTTTATTATTTAGATGACGAATTTCCTCATAAAATTCTTCAATTTCTTCTTCAGGATGACTTGTGGTGGGTGCATAAGTTTGAATAATCTGAGCCTGGTATCTTCTCGATAGTTGGATAACGAGTCGTGCAGCTCTGTCAGAGGAACTTTCAACTTCTACCACTTTATCCTTCAGTTTCTTGTTTATTATAAATCCAACACCACTAGTTCTGCCAGTATCTGTCCCACGATAATAGAAGAGATGTCCACTTTTCAGTTCAATGAGATCTTCTCCTTTTCTCCTTACCTCACTCAGCCCGACGATGTCCCACTTGATCCTTTGTAGTTCCTCTTCCAATTCAAGAAGCCTTGAATCAGAAGATAGGGAGCGTCCGTTGTAGGTAGCCAAGGTCAGCATCAAATGGCAGCCTAGTCCGGTCCTCCGGGGATTCTTAGCACCCTCTGCCTTCATGTCGCACTGGCCGCTGCCTTGGCCAGGTACATTCCAGCTGCCGGAGACTGAGGGCCAAGATTTAAGTTGTAGAGTCATTTTGGAGGTGTTTGGCCATAACTCATCACGCTGGCCAAGCGGGTTGGTGAGTGTGGGATAGCATTTCCTCTGATCCCGATGGTATAGTTATACCGCTATTTGCGGTCGTCAGAGCCCCTTTAGTGGGAACAGGATGCACCACGAGAAGGCGGGGTTGACATTTGTCAAGGAGAGGCTGTGATGTTACGCATCACCTGACCTTACATCCCAATATATCTGAATATATCACTTGATTTTAAATAGTAACATTTCTCAGTGTATCACCCATTTCTCTAGTTCTTCTGTAGAAGTTTAGCACTAAATTATTTGAAGTTCATGCACAAGGATGCATGATATCCGTAATCTGCAGCATGTATTGCATGCAAAGTTTTGAAGGAATACCCAGCACCAGTAATGATGTGAAGTGGAAAACTAGTAATGCCACTGAAGTTGAAAAGATGTTGACACCCCCCCAACTTACACCAAGTGATGATGATAATATTGTGCATCTTTCATGGGCTATGTTATGTGGCTTATACAATTATAGCCGAATAAAAATACTGTTATTTCTGTGGTTTCTGTTCTCATTTCAATACAATTACAACTGATCATCTGTGATGTTTGATGTATGTGCTCCATTCTCACTCAAGAAACTGGATGATCATGTTCACAGACAATGCTGTGTATCTTAGTTTTCTCTGTCTCTGCTTCTAATAGTCTAATTTGAAAAAAAATTGTGTGACTTCATGGTCAAAAATATTTTGCATATAATTTCTAATATTTGTTAGTGTAAAATTTTTGCAGTCAGTGGGCAAAAAAATCCTTTTTGGTCAGGTACTAGTCACCACAAAGACATTTTATTTGTACTTCCCCCTGCCCAAAATAATGCACAATTTACCTGTTTAGGATGCAAATGTATATTCTGTTGGTATTGCTATCTTTGCTTCTTGAAGTCCAATTTGATAAATTCTTTCAATATATGATATTCAATTCCTGGAATATTTTGCATATATTTTTGGATTTTTCATATTGCACCGTTCTGTTAAGTAGCATTTGTGTATATTTTTGTTTGCCAATTGTATATCTACTTTTAAAAATCCTGTTTAAAGAATTCGATTTACACTGTGTGCAACTCGCTGTGGTAAAGCTTGTGAGTGTTTCTCTGTTCTCCATGCTGTGTGTTGCTTTCTGGCTGCAAAACTGTGCATTCCTCTTTAGGTAATGCACACAGTTTTGCTGCCAGGGGGCCTATATGTAAAAATTTCTATCTTGCATTCCTATGCTTTTAGAATTTGTATTTAAAAAATATTTTTTCTATCACATACCATTTACTATGAGGAATGTTTTGTACATATTTTCTACATTTTTTTCATAATTCACAGTGCTGCTTCCAGGAGGTGTCAGTACATATAGTTGTATTTGAAACTGTATGTTCTCTTGCAGAAATAGATTGCAAAAAAATTCCCTCTTCGTCAGATACCATTGACCATGAAGAACATTTTGCTTTCATTTCCTTGAAATAATGCACAGTTTTTGCAGAATGAATCATAAAGTTATATTAGGTTTCTCTCAGTGTCTCTTGTTCTAATTGTTTGATTTAAAAAAAATTCTTTTGCTTTAGATATCTTCTGTAATGAGAAAAATTTTATGTACAATTTGTGATTTTTTGTAGCACACATTTCTGCCATTAGTGGGCATGTAGCTACTTGCATCCATGGATGTTTCCTGATTGTAGAAGTCCAGTTGTGTGTGTGTGTGTGCATGCATGCACATTTTGTAACTGGCTCATTTACTGCAAAACAGTATGAGCATTCTATGTTTCTAATAATGCACAGTTTTTTCACGAGGGAACATAAATGCATTATCTTTCCCATTGATTTTTTTTTTTTCTAAAAATTTGCTTTGTAGAAACTTTTGTGTCAGAAAGCCTTCAAAAGACTTATTACACTCAAAATTCAATGCCATCTTTCGTGTTCTAGTACTTTTAATATTTATTAACTTCCTTGTTATATGTTATAAAATTGATTTCTCAGAACATTTTGTAAGCAGTTTTTTCCTGAATTCTATGTAAAGTATTTCTCTTTTCTCCATGCTCTTTTGCTTTCTAACAAAACAACTCAGAACAGAGTAGAGTTAGGTTACTCCTGCTTTAGGGAAGATAGTGTGAAAACTTGACTTAGAGGAAAGACAAAATAATAAGTAATCTCGTAAACATACTTTTTAACAGTCCTTGTGTTTACTGATGGTTTTCTTTTCAGATAGCCTTATCATTCCATCAGCCCAAATTCAGAGTTCACATGCTGTGTTGCATCAAGGTCCTTCAAGTCCAAAGCAAAATTCCCCAGCAGAAGTGCTATCGCCTCAAAGTAAAGAGGTACTTTTTGCTGACCTTCTTTTATTTCTTTGTTGTTGTGTATCATGGAAAATTTGGGAATTAATGTTTATTTTGGTATAAAATTTTGTTTACTCGGAGTTTACATATTATGGAAACATTAGAACATATTATGGAAACATCTCTGAATGATATAGTTAACACAACCAGAAAATAAAAATGCCTGTTAAAAGGGAAAAAATAAATCCAGATCATCATAAAAATGCATGGCTACATCAAATTTTAAAGTAGTGTATCGAAGAAGTGAATTTTATGTGTTATATTCATTACAGTTTGTGGTTTTATTTGGATGTATGGGGAATGTAATTCATCAAATTCAGTTAAGTAATTTTTTCTCATATGTGTAATATTGGTAAATTTCTTGAAATTTTATATGAATGCATTTGAAATGATATAGTAAAAATTCCTTATTTGGGGTTCAAATAAATAAACTTGGTGGGGTGAGGGGCTGTCCATTCACACATACTTGTTGTTTACAAAAAGCAATTTCACTCTTAGATATGATATTAGTTTCTGTTGATGAATGATATGTTATAAGAAATACAGTGGAACCTCAGTTATACATTTTTTTTTACTTTTGTGTATGTAATTCTGCATTAGTCCTCATATTTTACTGTAGTTTCTATTGCATTTTCAACTTGGTTATACGTAATTCATTTATATTGTTTTTTGCAATTATACGTTAAAATTTTAATTACAGATTATTAAAAATTCAAGTACATGGTTCTTTGATTATTTTATTTGTAACCTGGTATGTTACAATTTTGAGAGAATTGAGACAGCATTGTTATGTTCCTTCTTGATGCAGCCAAAGTTGAACCTTGGTCCCATCAGAGAAGGGTATGTTGTTTACTTTGAGAGAATTGAGACAGCGTTGTTGTGTTCCTTCTTGGTGCAGCTAAAGTTTACCCTTGATCCCATCAGAGAAGGGATCAAGGGTCAACTTTGGCTGCACGAAGAATTGAGACAGCATTGTTGTGTTTTTTCTTGGTGCAGCCATAAGTTGAATCTTGATCCCATCACAGAAGGGTATGTTGTTTACTTTCAGGTTGGATGAGATATCACTACTCACACACATATGCACTATTTAAAAATTGATAAATCTCCATGAGGTAACTTTGTGGCTGCACCATTTTGTGGCACAGTAGAATAGAATCCTTAATGTATCATTAACATTGAACGCTCTAGTCTCAAATAGATGTACTCAGGATCCACAGAAAAAATAGCTGTTGATTCATGAGTTCCATACTGAAGCACTGGTCTCAGATTCTTAGTTGTGAGATATTCACTTAATCTAGAATCAGGATTTTTATACACAGAATGAGCTGTCGAAAGAGAAGTTTGATTTTTATCGGATTTATTATTTTTGCATTGTGGTAAAATATTTTATAATTTGTAACACTTTTTTTTTCTTACACTGCCAATTTGACTTTAAGTAAATCATCATTAAGGAACATCCTGTACTCCTTTAAAGCATAAGTTTTATAATAGTATTTAACATTTTGAAGTTTCATTTATATGTTTTTTACATTTGTACGTTTTTTAAGGCCTTACCCTAGAAAAACATATAACTGGGTAATGCTATTATTGGCATATTTTCACTGAATTCCAAGTAACGAATTCCTTCAGAAAACTTGAAAATTACATCATCCTGGAGCCGGAATCAACCCCGCACCTCCCAATTTCTGGTCGAGCACACTGGTGGTAGAGGTTCGATTCCCGCTCCAGGACGATGTAATTTTCAAGTTTTCTGATGGAAGTGGTTACATGGAATACAGTGAAAATATACCAATAATAGCATTACAATGCCTACCATGTATTTATGAAGAATTATTTCTTCGGGGAAATTTGTTTCCCAATTGTTTATGACGTACAGTACTATGATCACTGGAATTTGTGACCTACATCCGACCCTGGATGTGAGAAAAGGTCGTGAGACGCTATGATGGGGCAGGAATAGCTCCGACTAGCGCAAATCTAAAGGTTTTCATATATCTATGTTCAGTTGCTTGGAATTTCCTTGTCCTGGGTAGTGTAATGACTAGCGTGCTCGACTGAAAATCGGGACGTGCTGTTTCTATTCCCGCTCCAGGATGATGTAATTTTCAAGTTTTCTGATCGTAGTGGTTACATAGAATACAGTGAAAATATGCTAATAATAGCATTACAATGCCTACCATGTATTTGTGAAGAATTATTTCTTCGGGGAAATTGGTTTCACAATTGTATATGACATATAACTGAGGTCTCACTGTATGTCATAGACAGATTCCACCTGCTGATAAGGCATTCTTCAAAAAGATAAAACAAAAAAATTATTTGTGAAAAAAGTCCCCAAGATGGATCTGTAAGTCAGTACAATTAATCGTCTGTTTGTTGCAACACCAAGAAAGTATCACACTGTCGCAATGCAATTTATATCATAGATTCCTCATGTTACAAGAGATAACTTATTACATTTGTAGAACATCAAACAGAAGTCATCGCTCTTTCCACGTTTATAAGTGAGTCACAGAAAAATTATCATTGGCCGCCACAGGGAATCGAACCCAGGGTCTTCCAGTTACGTGTTGGACATGCTTCCACTGCACCACAGCGGCCTCGATTTCCCCCAGCCTCGCATACACTACCTGCCAAGCCACTTGGCAGGTTGCTTCTTGGAGCCCCGCACAATGCTGGGGATTCACCAAAGATAGTAAGCGGCAACTGAACAAATAACTAGAAGGTGAATGAATAATTAATACAGACATTTGACATGGACTAGGAACATCAAACAGAAGTCATCGCTCTTTCCACGTTGTCAAATGCCTGTATTAATTATACATTTATAGAGCTACACAAGATTTTTTTTGCTTCAAATCTCAGTATCGTGTGACCTTGGGCAACAATAACAGCCTCTACATGGCATGGCATTGAATAGAAGAGGTGTTTGATATCATCCTGGGGAATAGCCTGCTAGGCTGCTTCTATGCGAGACAAGAGTTCCTTTCTGGTGACTGGCGGAGGTGCTTGATAAGCCAATCACTTGGTTACCATGTCCCAGTCATGTTCGATCAGATATATATACAGGGAACATGCAGACCAGGGAAGAAGTGGTATGTGCTGTGCATATAAGAGCTCTTGAACATTCCAGGCCACATGTTGCCTGGAATCGAACCCAGGGTCTTCCAGTTACGTGCCGGACATGCTTCCACTGCACCACAGCGGCCTCGATTTCCCCCAGCCTCGCATACACTAACTGCCAAGCCACTTGGCAGGTTGCTTCTTGGAGCCCCGCACAATGCTGGGGATTCACCAAAGATGGTAAGCGGCAACTGAACAAATAACTAGAAGGTGAATGAATAATTAATACAGACATTTGACATGGACTAGGAACATCAAACAGAAGTCATCGCTCTTTCCACGTTGTCAAATGCCTGTACTAATTATACATTTATAGAGCTACACAAGATTTTTTTTGCTTCAAATCTCAGTATCGTGTGACCTTTGGCAACAATAACAGCCTCTACATGGCATGGCATTGAATAGAAGAGGTGTTTGATATCATCCTGGGGAATAGCCTGCTAGGCTGCTTCTATGCGAGACAAGAGTTCCTTTTTGGTGACTAGTGGAGGTGCTTGATAAGCCAATCACTTGGTTACCATGTCCCAGTCATGTTCGATCAGATATATATACAGGGAACATGCAGACCAGAGAAGAAGTGGTATGTGCTGTGCATATAAGAGCTCTTGAACATTCCAGGCCACATGTTGCCGTGCATTGTCCTGCTGGAATATGGTGTCAGAACAAAACTGAAAGAAGGATATCACCACTGTCTCTAAAATATTGCTGATGTATCGCTGGATGATGAGGGTTCCATCAATTCATATCAGGCGATATCGTGAATTGAACCCAATGGTGCCCTAAATCATGGCACTTGGCATTGGGCTAGTATGACATGGCAAGGTGTGCCATTCACCACGATGTCTTCGAACACATATGCAACCATCATAATGCATCAAGTTGAATCATGATTTGTCAGAAAACATGACCGGTTGTCAATCAGCATGCCAATGTCTGTGTTCGAGATCCCAATACAGCCTAAGGCATCTGTGGTTGAGAGTCAGAGGAATACACAGCAATGGGCTGCTAGTGACCAGTTCTCTGTTAAGCAGATGATGTCAAACTGTGCTGGAGGACAAAGCCTGACCTGTGACAATGCTTCACTGACACTGTGGATGTCACTGTGATGTCGGTCACCGCCATGTGGTAGAGGTGTCTGTCATCCCATGCAGTCGTGCGATTTCGCAGTCCATTTCCCAGATTTCTGTGTATCCGAGCCTCATCTGTTCACTGACGTCACATTCTCATCACTGTACTGGCATTTCGCTCCAGACAAGGATCAATTTCGTGGTAGACAAATCCAGCTTCTGTCATCCCAACAATCCTTCTTGGCTCAAAGTTCATCAGGTGTTATTAATGCGACCTTCTTTGGTGATTGGGCATTGTGAGACACAGAAACACTCTTTTGACTCAGTGTTGGTTCTTCATTGATTGCAACATATTGTTAGCCAGCTCTTTGTACCCAAGACTGGACAGTTCACAGGGCACTGCTCCAAAACTGTATGCAAATTTTTACCGACATTTTAATGATTTGCATATCCCAACCTGCTGTACAAATCCTGTAAGTTTCAAGCTAATACCAGCATTCCTTCATGGCATGGCAGTTTTCACAAACAGTAGTGTAATTAAAAGCATCTGACATGCAAATGGGTGTAGAGAAATAAAAAATATTCTGTAAATTTGTATTTTCTTAAAGCACTACAGAGTTATTATTCGGAATACTTATTGTAAGATGATAAAAAATGTTTTTCTTCTTGAATTTCCCAGTTACAAGATTGTGATGTAAAGAGTAATCATGACCTATCTAAATTGAACCATAGTTTTATATAACAAGCTCACATGACACATTATGAAATGATTGAGGGGAAAGTGAGTGAATCCTACATAACCCATGCCCCTAACCAATAAAATAAACAAAAGAGTAAGGTAAAGAACTGGAGTCAGGAAAGTCTTTTTGATTTCCAAACAAAGTACAAAAATAAAAATGCCCAAACATAATGTGAAAAACGCTGCCCAAGAAACTGAGAAATACAATGAAAAGACAGCATGACATTAAGGAAAACTGCAATGATTAGATGCTAAACCTTAACTTGGTCCCAAGCTTGCGAAGGTAGTTTATCGTGTAATCAGTGAAAGAAAGTCCAGCATTAACACATGATTAATATGGTATGATTAATTTTTATGTATGTGGAAAGTCTATTTAGACTATATTCATCTAAAGAGTTATGTGTGTATAATGAAAACTTATAGTTAACTAGTTCATCAGCCCTGTGGTAATTTAATATGTTTCCACATACAAGTCAAAAGTACTATGCTGTAAAAGAATTAAAGCCCAGATTCAGTATTTAGCAATGTTGTATTCCTTTGTTTGGATTAGCAAATTATTTTTAAAGCAAAATGCAAGGTGAATTCTCTGGTTTGTCACAACTCTTCCCTTCTCAATCTTTTTCAGTCTCACTCCTTTTTGAAATGGGGAGCATGGTGGTGCTACTTCCCAGGTCAGAGTGGGTTATCTTTCATTTTTAAAAGATCTTTCATTTTGTCATGCAGTGCTTAAGCTGTTGCCCAGCTGTATATTCCTTTGCCTGAAAGATGCATTTGTTCATGCTTTTTTTAATTATTGAGTTGTTTGTAGTAAAGGGAAACCTTGTAACTAGCAGAAAATCTGGTCTGCGTTTCATCAGAAACATGTATATTTTAGGGTGTTAATTTCAGAATTAATTTAATGAATAATATTGTGTGATGAGGGAAGATATTAATGATAAATGAAAAATACTCAGAGAAATAATCTGTTAATTGGCCAGAACAGTGGGAAATACTAATTACAAAGATTCAAAACAAGAAAGAATGTGGTGGACTGTTTTTGAATTTAAGCAATTTATTAACTTATGAAATCAAATAACAATGAACCTAAAATTAAATTTCAAAACTGAGTAGAAAAATATCTGTATATATATATGTGTGTGTGAGAGAGAGAGACAGAGAGAGAGAGAGAGAGAGTCAGAGTCAGACGTGTGATTCTTCCACTTTTTTGTCATCATTTGGGTCATTCTAGAGATTGATGCAAAACTGGGAAAATTTCTGGGATATTAGTGCGGAGGGGGGTGTGCCCTTTCCCTTTTAAGGATAGCATTCCATCTTTCAAAACTTTGGCAGGCTAAAGATTTTCCCCATAATCGTTATTTTTTTTTCTCGTGATGTTGCCTCTGTCCAGTGCTGTTGTGAGATATAATTTTATTGTATAAATGTTTGTTTTTCAGCTTAAAACTGTAGGCAACAATTTCCAATAATGAAAGTTAACGGAGTGAAAATCTCCCTGTAATCTTCAGGCATGAGATTTACCTGCATATTCGTGTAACTCTGCTCTTTTTATCATCATTGGAATCTTACTTGAGATCAATGCAAAACTGAAGAGAAATTTTATGGCATTGGTGAGTGGGGGTCATTTTTTCTTTGAAAACTTTCAAAAATGGATAGTTATACAGTGTGAGAGAAGATTTCTCCCATAATTGCATTTTTTTTTTCCTGCAATATTCTTTCTGCAAAGTAGTGTTGTTAAATATAATTTTATTCCATAAATATTTGTATCTCAGCTTAAAAATGGAGAAAAAATTTTCTCAAAGTGGAAGTCGGACGGAATGAAGATTTATCCCGTAATCATAAAAAAAAAAAAAATTCCATTTTGTGTTGTCGTTTCATGCCCCCCCCCTCCCCGATAAGTGATTACATTTCAACTTGTTAAGGAAGGGAGAAATTTCCAAAAACAGAAGTGATGAATTTGAAAAGTTTGTAAGAATTGATACATTTTGTTCAATAGTATTCACCCTCTCAAAGTTACACCATTATATAAAATAGTGAAAGATTTGATATTATGCATTCATGGTCCTCAGGCTGAAAGTTCTTTCTGCATGATGGATGAAATTATAGTTATCAGAAAGAAAGAAAAGTGACTAAGAAATGGGAAGGGAAAGATGTAGAAAGAAAAATCAAACAATAGATGCAGTGCAGCTGCAGATTCAACAAAAGACAAATATGGCTCTGGAACTTGCTGAGAAGAAAGCAAGGCTTTCTTGCAGGAGGAAACATTAGCTGATGTTCTAGCAAGTATAACAAGAAAAGAACTGTTTGAAGTAATGTCTTTTAAAACCATTTTATTTTGTTTTGAATTCAATAATTTTATATTGTGAATGCATTGATGTGCTCCAGTTAAATATCTACATAAATAAATTACATTCTGTCTTGCTCGTGCTGCTTTATGTTCACACTTTTTTTGCCCCGTGTTCTGATTTTTCACCCAGTAAAAAGTTCAGCTTTTTTTCTTTCTTTGTCAATATCATGTATGATGTGCATGCAGTTGATAAAAGTTGCGTGTGTGTGGTCTGATTAAGCACTACAAGTAAGGGCAAAAAAGGCTCTTCTCATGAAATGGCAGTTAGTACTCGTCAGACATACGCCACAAATGGTGTTATTCAATAGTCACATGAATTGAAATAAGCTTTGTTAAACACATCTGGTTTTATGGAGAATGATTATGTCTTATGTGTATTTGTAGATAATTTTTAGTTTTGTGCACTAATTTAAATGCACTGGGAAGGAATTTTTTAAAAAAAATCGTCTGCACTTGTAAGTGGAAAAGAAAAAATTAATAAAAAATTCATCATCTCATGGAAATGGGAAAGAAAAAAATAAATAATAATTCATCTACGTGTAGAAGTGGAGAAGAAAGAAATAAAAAAAAACAACTTTTGTACTCGCTTCTGTAGCATTTTTCTTTGTCAGGTAGTTTTCTGAAATTCAGATATGTCTGTATTTTTGTCATATGATGAAAATTAAATCTTTCAGGTTAAGAAAGTGGGTCCTAAAGTGGTTTATAACAATTGTAAAGTAGACCAATAACTGAAAAATAAATTTGGCAAAGTAATAAATAAGTTTCAGAAGGGGGGGGAGAATATCTAATAAAAATACCTGACATTCTTTATAGCCAAAAAAAAGAAAAGAACGTTAATTTTCATGTTTTGCTATACTTTTATTTATCATAATTTAAAAAGCAAAAACTTCAATATTATATTCTTCAGAAAGCAGAGCATTTTGCTTTGTCTTTTTTTTTTTTTTGTAAATATATATTTATGATGTATGAGCAAAACTAAATGACATCATATAATTCTTCTAGTGGACGAAATTCAATGACTCTCCTACAAGTTCTTTGTCATCTCCTGGTATGAAACCTGTGAATTTTGATTTTTCTGCTGCTTCTGTTGAACAGGTTAGAATTGCCTTTTAAAATAAATACTGTTTAAAAGTGTGACTTGCTTACAATATGTGATTGCATGATATCAAATGCAAGTGTCAACTTCCAGTGTTGTGGCATGTATGAAAGTGAGAGAGAGAAAAAAAATGCATTGCACAAAAATGTGTTTCGCATTCTCATCATATCTGTAAGACTTATTCTTCGGGTGCTGTATGCATGTCAGTTGTAGCAAGTTTATTTGGTCATTATGCTGTTGCAACTGTAGGAATAGTACTTTGGATGGTGGCATTTTATGATATTCTGCGCAGAATGCAAATGTGATTGGTTCATGCAAGTGTTTTATGAGTGCTGTATAGAACCAAAGTAACATGGTGTGTGCCGCCCCGGTGGCGCAGTGGTCTAAGGCGTTGGCCTCTGATCATTCGTCCGAAGGGGTCCGGGTTCGAATCCCGGTCAGGCATGGATGTTGTGTTTGTCTTACGGCTCTGGCTCTCTCCCTTCCCTGGAACCAGTGACCCTAAATTAGGGACGGGCGACTGCTTATAGCCCATTGAGTTGCTCACGGTGGTCGTTAAACCTCCAATCAAAAAAAAAAAAAAAAAAAAAAAAACATGGTGTGTGTTCTTGTTTTAAATTAGTTTTCCCTTTTGGTTCCATGAATGGAGAGGTTTGTTAAAGGGTTTTCTGTATGTGCTAATTAGTTATTTTTAATGTAGGAATTAATAAAGGGAACTGTTTCAGTAGTTGCTACTGTCTTCATCAGCCATGAAATGGACAGAAATGGTATGGAGGTAAATATGTTGGTTCAGTTGTTGCCAGGCTTAAGAATAGATATCCGGGTAAGAGGAATTAAACATTATGAGCGTATGTTACTGATGTTACAGAAAGGTAGTTTTCTGCTTTCGCAATACCTAAGAGATTTTACATTAATAAACGGGGCTACTATACATTTAATGTTTCCAGTCCGGAACAGTATAAGTATCCTTGATGGTTAACACCGACAATGAGCTTGCAGGATTCCTTTTTCTTTATATACACTTGAAACATGTTCCAACATATGCTAATTAATGCCACAATAGGTAGATCCTATGTAAAAGGTTACCCCCATGAAAGTTTTGATCAGTATGGCATAAACAATTACAGAATCTAAAGGTTTGAATCTCAAACTTTATGAATCAATTTTAGAAACTGTGTATCAGTCTTGACAGAAGTACTATATCCAAAGGATTTGAAGTTTGTGTAAATTTTATGTGAAATAAGTGTATTATAAGGAATGGAGCAAATGAATGGATGGTTAGCAGAAGGTTTCATGAGTAAACAAGGGGCCATTTTACATAATTCACATTTATTACTGATTAATCTGTGAATTATAGGAGAGAAGTTATGTGAAATTCCAATGTTAATAGTGTATAACATATCAGTGTTATGACAGTTGGTGTTTCTTCCAGGCTTATACACTTTGGCACTTAGCTAATCTCCCCCAAGAAAGTGAATATAATATGGATAATAAAAGTTAATATGATGAAAAATGGTATTTTTCCTTTATGCTATGAATTTCCATTTGCTCTTCCTCAAGAAAATATTCTGGAACAAACACTGATCATAAGGAAATGTGCATCCCCATTTCAAGTGCATCTGGAAAACTGAATAGAGTAGATTCCGGTTAATTGGGACACATCGGGGCTAGAACACTTGGGCCCAATTAAGTGGCTTCCCAGTTTTGTGCAGCTTTATCCCAAAGAGCTAATTTGGGATATTCTTCAAAAATTGTTCCAAATAAACTGCTGTCCCAGTTAACAGATGGCTCAATTAACCAGAAATTACTGTAGTAATGAGCAAATGTTTTGTTACTTTCACTGCTAAAAATGAAGGGTATGCACAAAGGGGAAAACAAGCTGCTGAGAAATGTTAACTGATGTTAGTATAGCGTCAACATTCCATGTCCTAATAGGTGTTTTTATGAGATATGCAAATAGTTATTGTTAAATTAGTGCCAGTTTTAAATTTTCAAAGCACTTGGATTTTTACTGCCAGCAAACATGAAAATATCAATTGTTTAATCTAAATTTGTTTGTGTAGTTATTTTTGTAACGGAACAAATATATTTATGTTATATTGTCATCATTATCAAACATTATTAATCCATGGTTGGATGAAGGTCTCCCGAAGTTTGTTTCACAACTGTCTTGTCTTGAGCCAGTCTCCTCTATGTTACTCTGGCATGCTTTCAAATTTCATCCATCCATCTCCCATATGGTCTTCTTTTGGGTCTTTTTCTTTCCCTTTGTATACAGTCTAAAATTTCAGTTGTCCAATGGTGGTACATTCTTCTGGCAACATGTCCAGCCCATTGCCATTCCAAGGATTTTATTTGATTGGGATGTCTTCCACTCTTGTCATTTTCCTTATCCATGAGTTACTCTTCTTATCTTACCTGGTTACACCAAGCATGCATCTCTCCATGCTTCTTTCCATTGTCTGCAGCCTTTGTATGTCTTTTTTAGTTGAGGTCCATGTCTCTGCTCCGTACGCAAGCACTGGAAAGGATGCATTGATTAAACACTTTTCTTTTAAGACATAGTGGCATAATGCTCTTTAAATGTTTACTGTTTCTTCCAAATGCTCTCCATCCAAGTTTTATACACCAATTAATTTCTTCATCAATGTGACCCTTGTTTGATATCTGTTGTCCAAGGTAAATGTAGGTATCAGCTACCTCCAGATTTTCCCCATCAATTGCAAAATCTTCATTTCTTGTAAAAGCATTACATCAGTTTTCTCTTCTGAAAGTTAATTTTTAATCCCACTACTTGACTCTTATAGCAAGTTCCTGAATCATGCTCTGAAGGGGTAGTTGCAAAACTGATTATGTCATCAGCAAAATGAAGGTGATCTTTATCCTCTTGTAGTAGATACCATATCATTATCAACCATTCTCAATCCACTGTTAGATGAAGGTCTGCCCAACTCTTCTGAGCCACTCTCTTCCATGTCATTCCAGCATGCTTTCAAATTCCATCCACCTATCTCTTGTATGGCCTACCTCTTGGTCTTTTTCTGTCTCTTGGTACCCAGTCATATGTACTTGTGTACATGTCAACCTCCCCAAAGCTAGCAGCTGATAATTGATAGACAACCAAGACCCATATATAAGCCAACTTTAAATTTCATGATTTCAGGAAACGTGGCATTTATGGAAGTAAAATAACACAAAAATCTTAGTGGTAAAGCATGGATGCACCTTGCTTTCTGATACCAAGCACTCATCATGAAGATGCCTTGTTTTCCCTCCCCCACACTATTACTTTACATTTCACATCCATAACAGTTTATTTTTTAACTGATTCATACTTAGACTGATCTCTTGTTTTTTAAATCAGTAACAACAAAAAAGCATAATTATAGTGAGCGATGGGTTTGCCTCCTCGAGGCGCTCCGTGGTAACAATGGCACACACAACAGCAACTAGGGCCTCTGTGAATCTTGGAGAGGTGCAAGCTAGTTCTGTGTGACATTGGCGAAAAGACCCCAACTCACTGGGTTTTGTTCTAGAATCCTTAAGTTGAATGACCAACTGGAACCCTCAGCTGTGGGCTAATCCCCCACACTGATGTACTTACCTGATTAAAAAGACAAAAAGAAATATTAAGAATGACTCAAGTGTGGGATATGGTGGACTCCCACAACAGAGAAGGACGGTCCACCACGGAATCGACCTGGACTTTCTAAACGGCGTATGAGAAAGAGATCTCGGCTGAGTGAATGTAAGATTGGTGTATGGAATAGTAGAGATATAAATGGCAAGATGAGTGAGGTGATTGAGGGGATGAATAAGTATAGACTGGATGTGCTGTGTGTAAGTGAAACCAAAAAGAAGGAAATTGGGGTAGAAGAAGTGAATGGCACGGTGAGTGTGTGGTCTGGAGAATTGGATAATATGAGAGGACAGGCTGGTGTAGGTGTGATCTTAAGTGAAAAGATGAAGAACAACTTGATTCACTATAGTTGCATAAGTGAGAGAATTCTCTGGATTCGTTTGAAAGTGAAACTTCAGAGAATTGTAATTGTTGTGGTGTATGCTCCTTGTGACTCGGAACCTTCTGATAAGAAGGAAGATTTCTGGAATGAGCTAAAAGCTGTTTTGAGCCAGTTTGGTGCTGAAGAAAAAGTTATAATAGCAGGGGATTTCAATGCTAGAGTAGGTGTGCAGAATGCAATTTCTGACAATGTTCTGGGTAAGTTTAATGATCCTTGTGTGAATGATAATAGTGAAAGACTAATTGAACTCTGCATTGAGAATGGATTGTGTGTATCTAATACATTTTTCAACCACAAGTATATCCACACATATACTTGGAAAAATCGTACTCTTGGTCAAAAGAGTGTGATAGATTTTGTTGTCTACGATCAGCATTTGAAACACTTTGTTGTTGACACCGGTGTGATGAGAGGTGCGGATGTTGGTTCTGATCATTACTTGGTAGTGTCACGAGTGAAACTTAATATTGGTTGGAGGAAAAGGAATAGGAAGAGACCCAGGATAGAAAGAATAAAGGTTGATAGGCTCCTTGAGGATCATCAGCGGTATTCTGACTTACTCAGAGAACGACTGAAGGATCTGAAGTCTGGTGAGAGAGATGTAGAAAAGAAGTAGGAATGTTTTAAGAACGGTGTTGTCACTGCTGCTAAAGAGGTCTGTGGCACCACAATAGTGGGTAACAATAGAGGTGATGCTTGGTGGAATAGTGAGATTGAAGAGGCAGTACAGAAAAAGAAGGAAGCCTATGTGGGGATGTTGCAAGGTAGAGTCTGTGTGGATGAATATCGCTGTAGGAAGCGTGGGGATGTTGCAAGGTAGAGTCTGTGTGGATGAATATTGCTGTAGAAAGCGTGGGGATGTTGCAAGGTAGAGTCTCTGTGGATGAATATCGCTGTAGGAAGCGTGAGGCTGATTCGCCACAGTAAGGCAAAAGATAGGAAGGAGAAAGTGGAAAGGCATGAACTGACTTTTTGGAAAGATAGAAAGTCCTTCTGGAAGTACATGAGACTCAGGAAAAATAGGGGAAACAAAGTTCTAAGTTGTGTGAAGAATGAGATTGGGGAAATGATATGGGAGCCCAATGAGTTAAGTGACAGATGGGGTGAATACTTCTGTGAGTTATTAGATCAGGAAAGCAAAAATGATTCTGAGACAGACGCAGATGATGTCACAATGAGGGATGAAAGCACAGGAGGGATCTCGAGAAGTGTGTAAAGCTCTAAAATCTCTTCAGAATGGTAAGGCTCCAGGAGTTGATGGCATAACTGCAGAGATGTTGAAATATGGTGATGACTCTATAATTGACTGGTTAACTGAATTTTGCCAGTTGTGCTGGGAGTTAGGAATGGTCCCTCAGGATTGGAAGGATGCTATTATTGTTCCCTTGTATAAGGGAAAAGGTGATCAGACTGAATGCAAGAACTATCATGATATTAGCCTACTGAGTGTGCCAGGGAAAGTGTTTGGTAAGGTTTTCATTGAAAAAGTACGGGGTCTTACATCATTGAAAGTGTGGGATGTTCAGAGTGGTTTTATGCCTGGTAAAGGCTGCACTAACTAGATTTTTGCATTACGCAAGGTGATTGAAAAGTATGTGGCTGTTGGGAAGAAAGTTTTTACTGCCTTCATAGATTTAGAGAAAGCTTATGACCGAGTGAATAGGACACATTTGTGGAAGGTATTGAATGAATATGGTGTTACTGGGAATCTACTTAATAGTGTAAAAGCCATGTATGCTGGTAGTAGAGATTGTGTACGAGTAAGTGGTGTTTTATCAAAATGGTTTTCCATTGGTGCAGGAGTTAGACAAGGTTGTGTAATGTCACCATGGCTGTTTAATATATTTATGGACGCATGCATGCGTGATGCGAAAATAGATAATAGTGGTTTATGTCTTGGTGATATCCGTGTGTGCAGATTGCTGTATGCTGATGACACTGTCCTGTTGGCAGAGAGCAAAAGTGAGTTGCAGAGTATGTTGACTCCGATGCACGAAGTTTGCATGAAATTCACACTGAGTATAAATAAGGGAAAAACCAAAGTTATGGTGTTTGAGAGAGGAACTGGTAGCACTGAATGTAATGTAAGTATAAATGGCACTGTGATTGACCATGTGAGTGAGTTTGTGTATTTAGGAAGCATTTTTGACAGAGAGAACAAGTTGGATGGTGAAATCAGTAGGCGAGTGAATTCTTCTTTGAAAGTCATAGCTGCTCTGGGAGGTTTTCACAGGAATGATGGGTCCTCTAGAGAGTCCCACTTGGCTGTGTATGAAACAGTATTTGTTCCTACTCTGATGTATGGCAGTGAAACCTGGGTACTGCAGAAGAAACATAGGAGTCGTTTGTGTGCTGGAGAAATGCGTTACTTACGTGGGGTTTGTGGCAAGACACGATCTGATTGTGTGAGAAATGAAGATGTATTGCAGTTGTGTGATATGAAGCAAAATGTTGTTAGCAAGGTGGAGACCAATATGCTTCGGTGGTTTGGCCATGTTGAAAGAATGAGTGATGAAATGCTTACTAAGAAAATATTTTCAGCCCAAGTGGCAGGAAGGAAAGGCAGAGGAAGGTTAAGGAAGACATGGGTGGATCAGATTCAAGAGTGTCTGCATGAGAAAAAGATTATGAGTATGAAGTATAAAAGATCTTGTGTATGGTGTGTAATGGATATCAGTGAAGCACAAGTTGTATGTCAAGATCGCTGTAAATGGAGAAGTTTGATACGACAACAATAAGTAAAAATATCTGGAAGTTTGTATTTCTTTTTGGAGCTGTTGTCTGAATCTCAGAGAACAGCTTAGTTATATATGTATAATACAGTGATTAACAAATCACAGGCCCTTTGCTTTCCAGCAAATACATCGTACATTTTTCTTTGATACCGGAAATATATTTTGTGCCAGGTAGTCTTCTGGAGTTAATAAAAGTTAACATAATTAAATTTTGTATTTTTGTTTAAGCATGTGCCATCCAGCACATTTTGAAGAATGAAAAAAAAGTCTTATTTTGCAAATTGGTTAAACATCTTGATATCATAACTGCTGCCCTTGATGCTGTCGTGATACATTTGTGAAGTCCACATATTTCACTGCACCTTTCTTGGAAAAGTATTTTTGGTCAGAAATTCAAGTAATTGCATTGCACATTCTTTTGAAAACACTGCATTGGTAGCATCCTGCACTACTTCAGCCCTTTTTAGCATAGCTTTCAAAGAAGGAAATTAAAAAAAAAAAAATGGTGGTGCTTATGTCTGTCTACACTGTATCTCTGCAACCATTTGTGCGATTTGAAAAATCCTTTCCCATTGGGAAGCCTAAACTATGACAGTGATGATCCTTGCCTTCTGCTCTTTTTCCAATGCAAAACTTTACCATTAGGGTAGGGTATAAATGCAGATACTTTATTAAATTCAAAATATAAATATTTTATTCCATATCATTGCTCATAAAAATCCAATTGAAACAATTATTTTTTCATTCAATACCTTTTACCATGAAGATCATTTTGAGTATAGTTTCTTCAAATAATGCAATTTCCCTGCTAGAGGATGTAGATAAATATCATATTTTCCCCAGTGTCACTGCTTCTAGAAGCACAATTTAAAAATTATTTTTGCATCAACTGTATACTCATGGCAAAGCCAACTTGACTATGGAGTCCAAGTTACAATGTGTGTACTTCCACTGCATAATATAGTTCCAGTATAAATGCAGTATACATACATTAAAAATATGAAGATCCCAGTTTTGGTCACATTTCTAAAATATATACCGTAATTTTTGGGCTAAGAGCCGCGGCTCTTACGTTACTAAAAGTGAAATTTTTCGGGTGTGCGGCCCTTATGCCGAATTTTTTTCGATAAGACTTTCTTCCCTACCTTTTTTTTTTTTCGTGCAGATGCTTAGTCAATTTTTTCAAACCACATCTTTTTTTTTTTTCACGAACTCGACTGTGATCATGTTCCACCCCCACCCCCCATTTCTACTCATACGTTAGACAATAACTCCGCTGTCCTGATGTTGGTTTAGGAGGGAAAGTGGGGGAGAACGGGAATGCCTGACTCAAACGCCCTTTGCATGGGGGATGGAATGGGGACATAAGCACACAGACGAGTAGCGTGACGTCCGAGGCTTCTGTGGATAGCGCGCCCAGCGGTAACGGCTCAGGGCGCAGTAAATGAAAGTAGGTCAAGCCACTTGAAAGAGAGAAGGCGCACCGCCGTTTCGAAGTGTTGGCGGCCGATCAGCGAACACGTGCGAGGCAGCTGGTAAAAGGAAACATCTCTACATATTTTGTAACCTCTCATAATGTGTCCTGCATTGCTGTATTTACCTCATTTGTTGACACAAAATGACATCCGTGCAAATTTAGTTTCATTAGTGGAAAGAGATAAAAATAGCAGGGGACTAAATCGGGTGAATAGGCTGGATGTGGGAGCACATTAGTATGATTTCTGGAGAGAAACTCAGTGACCAGTAGGGACCGATGTGCAGGCGCGTTGTCACAGAAAAGGTACCATTGTCCACTTCACTACATCTTTGGCCATTTACAATGGATTGACTCCTGTAAGCAATGTAAAATGTCCAGATAATGTTCCTTGTAAACTGTTGTTCCCTCGGGAATAAATTCAGAATGGACAATGCTGTGAGAATCAAAAAATACCTCCAGCATGACTTTCCCTTTGCTGCAATCCTGCCTGAATTTATTTAATCGTGGTAAAGGCTGTGATTTCCACGTTGAAAAAGCACGCTTTGGCTGAATATCTAAAAATGTAGGATCACTATCGGCTTTGTTGATTAATTCGCCTGATATCCACATCCGTTCATCCTTTTATTCGGAGGTCAAAAGGCGAGGGACAATGTGCTGACACACGCAGTGCATCCTAAGATCTTCCATCAAAATGTGCTGGCATGTGGTCTCCGATAAGTTAGTTGCATTAGCGATTTTCTTAATGGTTCGGTGACGATCCTGATAAATACACTGTGCCACTGTCGTAATGTTTTCCTCACTCTGTGGAGTCACAGATCGACCACAGTGCTTATTATCTGCTATGGATTCTCTGCCCTCTTTTAAATGCCAATACCACTTGTACACCTTTGATCTTGCCATCATAGAGTGACCGGTTGTCTTCTAAACCATTTCTAAGGTCTCTGCAGCTGTTTTACCCAAATGCTGACAGAATTTAATGTTACAATGTTGCTCTTCAAAAGTAATGTTTCTCACATCATAGAAGACAGACGACTAACCACAGCGGCGAACACCTGCACGTGCATTTCAATCACTTTCCATGGGCCAAACCATTTTGACTACGGAGGGGAGGGATGACGGGATGTATTTCCGACACTGTAACTTTAACTACATGCTTGCGTTGCCATGGGTAGGCACTGTTCCCGAACTTTTGAATAAGTAATTTTTCATTACATGAAACTATGATTATATTATTAAATCCTGGTTAACAGACCCAATGATGTATTGCAATTTTATACATATAATAGCTAAATACCCATTCTTCGAACGTGAAAATAAACAATTTCGTTCAAAACTGTACATTTAAAAGCTTAGCAAGTCAGATGTTTTTGGGAGCGTGAGCAAAATTGTGTTGCCATCACTAAGATCTCAAGGGGGAATTTTTTTTTTTTTTTTTTTTTCAAATTTCAAGTACTATGAAAATCTACCTACATATTTATATTTATTTCAGTCACCTTACCACTTATATGGCGTCACCGTTGCTTCGGTGAAAATGAATGTTGGTAATTTGATTTTGACTCAAAAAACCTTGACATTCGATATGTCAAACGATAATAAATGTTTAAATGAAAAGCATATTATGATATAGCACTTTTTACGTGATTTTTAAGGGTTTTTTTTTTAAATAAATTCAGAACAAGTAAATTTAGAACAAAATATATACTGAGCAGGTCAACTCAAGTCATTCAAAACTAGGGTGGGGCTTCAGTTGCTGGGCGACAATAGCTGGATCATTGCAAAATGTTCTAGCATTATCAAAGCTGGGTTGTTTAAAAACCCCATTTCTATCCACTTAAAGTTATCGTAGGAAAAAATCCTTTCTTAGTGCGCCTCTATGTTGTAAAAGGAACATTCTTGCCAAATATGAAAGTTCAGTAGTTTCTGAGATTTGGTGATGAGTCAGTGAGGGCTTTCAGTTTTATATGTACAAATGAAAATGACTACTTTCACAAAAAAATCCTGTTCAATGTTGACTGTGAAGTGCTTGTGAAATTGAGTGAAATCTTCATCCACCTAAATTTAATTGCAAACAAAAGTATGGCTGCATGATCAAATTAAAGTTATCAAGTTGTGAACCTGCGATAACTTGCTCTCCAGGAATGAAACCACTCTCAGTCTGGCTGAGGTGGTTACATGCACCAGTGATAGCAAAATAAGTTTAACCTAAAGTGAGTGTAATCTGTGCTATGATGGTACATATAAGTATCCTCCTTGTTGAAATCACATACCTATACAAAGTTTTAATATCTCAAGGTGATTGCATAAATGCATACCTTCTTTACCCACTTTAAGTACATTTTTGTTCGAGTCGACCACCCCCAGCAGCAGTTCAAAATTTGTATCTCAATCAACATATAACACACACTAAAATGAACTTTTAAAAAACATCAATTAAGATAATACTGAAAAAGGTTAAATTAAAACAAATTTTTGTAAGTTAATGATCAAACTCAAACCTATGTGCCGTCGCTTTGAGAAGTTGGCTGCCTAAAGTTAGTAGTAAAAGACTACTGAAAGCGCTCGCAGAGCACGATTTCACAGGTTTGAGTTGGGCCATTCTCTTGCAAAAAATTCTGTTTTAATTTAATGTTTTTCAGCATTGTCTTAATTGATGTTTTTTGACTTAAACTTTGTTTTAGTGTGTGTTATATGTTGATAGAGATACAAATTTTGAATCGCTGCGGGGGGGGGTGTCAACTTGAACAAGAATGTACTAAAAGTGTGTAAAGAAGGTATGCATTTATGCAATCACCTTGAGATATTACAACCTAAAGTGAATTCACTGCAACAAGATTATTACATTTTGTGGAAGGCTGTTTGGCCTGTGGTTATTTTAAAACTCACAAACAAACAATACAGTTCAGGGTCTATAATAGTGTACCATAAAAGTGTAAATTAATTTTGCCACTCGAGCAAGTGAGAAGTTTCCAGTCTTAAAACGAAACCTCAGGGAGAATGAGAATTTTTGCAAAAAAACAAACCTGGGACACTCTGGGAATTTGTAGTCTTGTACAGGTAAAGGGACACAGACACAAAAAGTTTGCCACAAAATCACCCATTTTCATATTTTAATGTTCTAGCATTAGCATGGCTCTTTCATTAACATGACCAGCAATTCTTCCCCACATACAACACCTGCAATAAAAAGATACATTTAGTGCATAATATGGTGGAAAAACTTTGCATTTTATGAATATGTCAGGTTAAACTTGTTGATTGTTATACACTACAAATGTCCAAATTCAGCCAAGGAATTTAAATTTGTAAAGTAATTGAGGTAGTTGCCTTCAATGCACGATCTTAATAACAAGAGTCACTAACAATACAAATTTAAATTTGTTGGCTGAATTTAAAGATTTTATTGTATATACAAATATAAGAACTTTCAGGTTTCCCTAGAACCCATCATCAGATACAGCAGAAGGAATAAAGTTAAATAGAGTGTTACGTGACACAATATAGATATCAGATATTCATATGACATAATGTCACGTGGCATCAAATTGTCAATGCCACGTTTGACAATTTGATGCCACATGACATTATGTCATATTAATATCTGATATCTATATTATGTCACGTAACATTCTATTTAACTTTATTCCTTCTTCTGTATCTGATGATGGGTTCTAGGGAAACCTGAAAGTTCTTATATTTGTATATACAATAAAATCTTTAAATTCAGCCAACAAATTTAAATTTGTATTGTGAGTGACTCTTGTTATTAAAATTGTGCATTGAAGGCAACTACCTTGATTACTTTGGACTATTTCTGCACAAATTTGAATTCTCCTAATACTACAAATGTCATTTTGCCACTTTTGAAGAATTTTTGGTTGAGGTTCACTTTAGTGAAATGTTATTAAATAATGATCCTATTGCTGTCCCATCTTGAAAGTTGGGATGCTGGTACTCAAAACTTAAAGAATGTCATGTAATTTCTTCAAAATTTTAAAACTAGTTTTTTAAGTATTCAGAGTCAAACGTTACTTTCATTACCTTAAAAAATGTTATACTTGAAAAATCTGGTACAGTATGGCAAATTTACCAAATTTAATCTACTGTTTCTGAATGTTCTCTGCCGCTTTTAGTGCTGCCAGTTTTTGAGGCGCCATCCTTACAGCTACAGGTGTCAGATTCACAGATTCATCTACTTGATTATTCTGCCCAAACGCAGATGCAAGGAGAGGCCACAGAGTTCATGGCCTCACCCTTGTAGGTTGCTGAATTAAATTTTAATATACACCGAAAAGCCATAACATTATGGCCCACACATCTTTATGCAAATCTAAGCAACTTTGGGTAAACGATGGTGCACATGAAGGTCATGAAATTGTATAAATAACACCTGATACTGAGCTCTGTTAATCAGGTTTATTCTTGCTCTTCAGATGAGAAATGCAGCGGACTTCAACAAGTTTGACAAAGTCCGAATTGTAATGACCGGATGACTGGGTCAGAGCATCTCCAAGATGGCAAGACTTGTGGGATGCTCACTGTCAGCCATGTTTAGTACCTTCAAAAAGTGGTCCAAGGGAAGGAAAAAACCATGAAGCTCAGGCAAGGTGTGGGCCATCTGGTTGTGTTGGCAACATAATCAATTAGACTAATGCTTCTGACATGCACAATGAAAGAGTGTCACACCCCTTTCCTTCACCCTGGAGAGAAACTTCAGATTTCTGCACAAAGGAAGCTAACCCTCGAAGGACATCTTGCAAGCCTGAAGACGCTGACCATGTGCCGGTGAAAGCACTAGCTTCAAATGTTACTAAGAGCGGTGCCTCCCTATCCGATGTGACAGTATTTTTTATGTTTTTAATATAAATTATTTTAACAGTTTAAAGGTTTAGGATGTTAATTTAGAAGACCTGGGGTGTGTAGTAATAGTGTTTTATAGTTTATTGTTTTATCCTGTAAATATATAGTTTTAGTGTTAAATAACCCGAGTTAATATCGTCACCGTCTGTGTGGGAGCACGTTGGCAAATATTATAATATACTACATATGTAAGTGAATTTGACAGTAAGTTTTGCTTACCTTGGAGTTATTAATTACAAAAAAATAATTTCATTCATCTTATACTGATATATGTGATCATTCAAAATATTTTGTATAATGTGCAACGCTATGAAGAAGAAAAATCAACACAAGTTCAAGAAACTAGGTATGCCTAATCTAAAATTTTTAACTGTTCTGCAATATGATAAATAGAATTTTTACGCTATAAAAAAGCGCTGCATTCAGAATATAACATCTTTTTTCCCAAACAAAATATAATATGAAAGACAGAATAAAATAGTATGAAATGCATCTACAATCTTGAATAAAAAATACCATGTATTTTACCTATTTGAAAACGTTATTCTTAAGCACAATATCAAATGTATTGGATATTGATTTTTTATTCATTTCCTTATATTTAAAATATTAACTTTGACTTTCTACTATGCAGAGTAAATTTCAACATTTAATGCATACCAGGAAGCTTCTGAGATGGAAACTGACACTTTGAACTACAGTGTTCACTAAATACACAACATATAACTGTATTTTTCTCTAATGTTTTTAATATTATGTTAATTATGATTTTTGATGAACCATAATTAACAAGATTTCGGTTTCTGAAAGAATAATTGGCAAATTTGATATAACATCATCCTTTATGTAATGCCACAATGTAATGTAACAAAGGTTGACTGTATATTTAATAGTTGATTAAGTGAGTTACGTAATACCGGGTGTTGTGCTTAGATGTATAATAACAGAAAAATTTGTAACATACAAAGTAGTACTAGCTCAAATGACAGAAGGTGGGTGCCATTGTAAAGAGCAGCTGTGGGATTTATAAACCAAGCAAATTTGGGTGCTCAGCACATGCAAGTCACCATTTGGACTCCACACCTGAAGGTTTTTCATGTGATGTCGCTTGTAGAATGAAAGTCTGCGATGACAGCGCCATTTTCGCTGTGAGTACAATCTTGGAGTGACGGCAGATGTCCCAACTTACATGGCCATTATGAAATGGGACAAGCAAATCAGAGGAATGGGAAGTTTGTTACCAATGACTGGTAAACATACTAAGTGCATAGCTGCCAATCCTTCCGATTTACCTGGAAAGCTTCCGATTTTGGGGCCTCTTTCCGATATTCTGATCGGAAAGTGATTTCTTCTGATTTTTCATTCTTATACCAGAAATCCCTATTTTTTTCTCCCCATTTCAAGAGCAATAAAAAAAAAAAAAAATCTTTATTCCACTTCAAAAAATTTTTAACACAAGGTGATTAAAAAGAAAAAATTCTTATTTCCGCTGTGAAGAGAAAGTGCGAGTGGCACGGTTTTCTGCTTCCACGTGGACTTTTGGATAGATCCGAGTACCTTCCCCTGTGCAAGCAGCGCAATGCTGGTGACAATTCCCATCAGGCTATGCAGCTGCATAACGCATGGTTACAATCACGTTCTCTCTCTTGTTGCCCCTCCCCGTTCTCCTTTTCAGATAACGCGTTGTTCGTCCCCGGGATCGCAGCTTCTCAGAGGCCAGCGTGGGTGTGTCTTGCATTCTAGTACTCTCAGTTCGAAATGCTATTTCAGAACGTAGTTGTTGTAGAAAAAAATTCAAACGGATTTTAAATCTGTGGAATTTTTAAGCCCAGATCGATACCCAACATGACGAAATTAAGCAAAAGCTGCCATTTTTGTGAAATTAAAAATGCATTAGGCATGGTTTCGTTACTTTTTCTGTGGCAATAAATTTGACCTAACAAAAAAATGCTACTGTAAGAGGAAGTTGAAAAAAAAAAAAAAAGTCTGATGTTCCTTCGAGCTTGTGCTTCTCCAGCAATGATTTATTTTGCTGGTCCATTAGTCAGTAAGTTTTCTACGCTTTTCAACAGTGCTTTTTTTGTTTGTCGGTCGATAACGTGCAGAAAAATGTCTTGGCTTGATTCAACGAAATTAATATGTTGGGGTACTATTTTTTTCCTCTGCAAATTGCATCTCTTTAAGCTGTTACTGTTTTACTACAGTAGTTTTACTCGCATTTTTTTTTCAAGTGTCAATAATTTAGTATTAGTGATTCGCTATGAGCAGCAATATGAAAGGGGGAGTACTATCAAACATTCCGTGATGCGTATTCTGCGAAATTCCTGTGTATTGCAAAATCTTCAAAAAATGAAAACTATGCATTTTGCACTGCGTGTCATGTAATTTCAGCGTTTCGCGTGGTGGAAGGAATGATCTTACTAATCATATTTCTAGTGCCCAGCACAAATCTAATGTTGACTGCGTGGGAAAAAAAATACGAAATTAACTTCCTTTGTTAAAAGTTTTAATGAACTGGGTGCGATTCATGTAAAATGTTTGTTCACTTCGTCTTTAGTTGAGCATAATTTACTAATTAGTGTCACTCATTTATTTCATATTTTTTTTTTATTTGACTGTCTCATCGTCTGTCTCTCCGTAAGATAATCCTAGCATGAAAATGGTTTGTTTTTGAAAACATTTTAGTTTGTTCCGTGACGGCGTGGGATACGATCCTATTGGATTTGGGGGTCAAAGGGTGTGGAACATTCTTTCCTTTAGATGCAAGCTTCCATAAAAATAAATTTTTATTTCTTTATAGATCATAATGATATAGCATAGTAATGAGAAATTCTGTATGGATAATCAAAATAAATGTCCCAATAAATTCTAACATCTGCAGTCATATCAATTAAAAGTTGATACTTGAGTTAGGTAACATCGTTTTTTAATCGATATGTTCAGTACATTTAATCAATATGCGCGACAAGTAATTTCATTGCATATATCGATCAAAAATTTCATCGAATATATCGATTATTATTTTTACGATTTTCGGATTCTGAAAGTTGGCAGGTATGTAAGTGTACTGTGTCTGAAGAAAACAGTTGAATGGATTCGAAAGTCACTTCAGAGAAGCCCAAGGAAACCCATTTGAGAGGCTAGTGTTCAGCTGGACATCCCACCAATATAACAGTGCATCAGGTACTCCATAAAAAGTTGCCTTTACATGTGTACAAGATTCAACTGCATCAACAAGTTAAGCCATGTGACAGGATGGCATGGAAAAATTTGCGGTGTCAATGTTGCCCAAAATTGATGCTGACGATACATTCCTAGACCAGGTATGCCTTTCAGACGAGTCAACATTCCACGTGTTTGGAAAAGTAAACAGGCATAACTGCCGCATCTGGGGTCCAAAAATCAGTATGTTGTTCATCAACATGAATGGGATTCTCCAAAATGCAATGTTTGGTGTGGGATCATGAAGGACAAAATTGTTGGTCCCTTTGTTTTCGTGGTGGCCATGGTAACTGGATTAACACACCTGGACATGTTTCAGGAATATGCGGCGCTTCGCCTGCCTGAAGGAACAATTTTCCATCAAGATGTTGCTACCTTGCACTTTGCCAATGATATCCGCACATTCTTGGATGACCACTTCAGTACAGAATGGATTGGGGGGGGGGGGGGGTCTACGTTCATTGCATGACCCCACCCCCATCACCAGACCTAACTCCACCTGACTTTTTCCAGTGGGGGTTTGTTAAGGACCAGGTGTACGCTACACTGGTGCATAATCTGCAAGACTTATGTGACAGAATTTGTGCTGCGATCAACAACATGACACCACAAATGCTTCTCAACACGTGGGCCGAGGTAGAATACCAGTTAGACATTTGCCATGCCACCAGTGGAACTCATGTTGAAGTTCATTAGACGTGTAAAAAAATTTCTCAGTTTGTGTATTGGGAACAAATATGTGTGTCACTTATAAATTGTGTTAAGTTCAGAATTTATGGTACTTCCTTTGATTATACATCTAAGCAGAACACCCTGTACATGATAAAAAATTGGACTATTTATGAAAAAGTTAAATTTACTTAAAAAGTTACCACTCATAAGTGCAGTTCAAAAATTCTCATTTCAACAGTCGAAATGCTCATAATGTAGATAAAATATTGATTGTCTCATTTTAAATGTAACAAAATTGAGATTGTTGAAATAACACGAAGAAACTGATTTCATTACATGATTAATTTATATGTGTTGCTATAAAAGCCCGAACATTGGTAAATCCTGGCTTTTACCATTTAAGGTGGTAACAGTCTGAAAAATACTTGTAAACGCTTTCATTTTGGACTTTTACCAAACCATTTCAGTAAATGCCAGCATTTACCAACACCAATTGGTAAAAGTGCATTTTGTTTGTAAGTTTTAAAATATTAAAACAGTCATTTATGTTGCATAATTTTTTATATGATACAGTGAACTATTTTTATATCATTCCACATTTCACATAAACTCTTTATGATTCGGTTGTAAAATTCTCTCTCGTTGTCGGAGTGAAGAATGTTTGGCGCTCCAAAAGTTGTAAATATGTCCAGAAGATGACATGCAAATTCATCAGCTCTTTTACTGTGTAAGGAGCAGAGAAGGACAAATTTTGTAAGAGGATCTAATCTTGATATACTAAAATAAATTTCATACCACGATTGGGATTGGATTGCGTATCAATCAGGTTGACTTGACATCGAGACTTCATTTCATTGTGTAGAATAGGCTTAACTACCATCCCCCCTTTTTTTTTTTTTTTTCTGGCATGGTTCACATAGTCTCAAATATGTGATATTCGACTTGACAGTCACATTCTTGTACTTACAATTCAGTTCCTTGATCATGTGGGTTCTTCCACCATGGCCAACAGCGATGTGTGCTTTGTGTATCATGTTGAACAGTTCGTCAAAAGTAATAAAATATAAGATATCTTTTTTATTCTGCAGATAGTGGCACTATAAGTTTCTCTTCGCCTCCTATGTTGAGAATATCATAGCATTTCAACCGTCTATAGTGAACTGTTTGTTTTACTTTAACACTTTAAGCTTCTATTACTTCATTCAACAGAGAATTGTATCTCACTTTTTAAATAAAATTTGTTATCCTTGTTATTATTCACTGATTCACTCAAAAGATCGTAAAACTTTTTCTGTACAACATTCCTCATTTTTATGAACGAAATAAAAACGTAAAATATATTAGCACAAAAAACAAGCTGATTCTAGATCGTCACCGCTCACACCCGTCTATACTCATACTTTGTAAGGCTACAACTAAGCTGTTAGGTACACGAACAGCTAGAAGAGTCATGAGCATGTTGGGACAGCTGTGCAATACACGCTCACCTGCGTTGGCATGTGCGCACTACAGGCTTTGACAGATCGCTTATTTCGGACTTTTACCAATTGGTGTTGGAAATGGTTTGGTAAAAGCCCGAAATGAAAGCGTTTATATGTATTTTTCAGACTTTTACCACCTTAAGATGGTAAATGCCAAGATTTACCGGTCAAACCTAGGATTTACCAATTTTCGGGCTTTTACAGTAACATGTTTCTCTTATGAAAGCATTAGCATATATATGGAACTGTAAAGCTAGTTTGTAAATATTTTTATCACCATAGGACCCAAGAATTCTCCATCCAGTAGCTTTGAGATTGTCACCAGACAGACAGCCCGAATCCTTTCCCAACAACACCACGGAAAAACAGCAGCCAGCAGGTAAAATTTATTTTCTTTTTCCTTGGTAATAGTATTATTTCAATTTTCAACCCCTTAGTCAAGTGAAATTATTAACGGTTCATCATTTTAATGGCTTGAGCATAAGAAATGTGGATGCCCCCACTTTTTTTTTTTTTTTGTAAAACTGATAGCTAAAAAATCAGCAGTAGAACCATGTAAACTTGTTAGAAATTGGTTTAAAAAAAGCACACACCTTTCATGCAAATGAGATCACTCACAGTATAGAAGTTTTTCTTAGGTATTGAGATTTTTAAAAAAGCGATACCATAGCATGTTTCTTCATTGCTGCTAATGAACAAACTAAAGAAAAATTGTCATTTTCAGTAACAGTTATTTGTTAAGCTGATGCAGTTATTTTAAGAATTCAGTCGATCTATATTATAGTTAGTTATTTTCAAGTTATTGTATGCATTTTTCCTGTTCTTAGTATTTGCACTTCATATAGTAAATTCTGTTGACAAAATGAATGTTTTCTGATTCTTAATTTGAATATCAATATCCTCCTGCCCCCGCCCTTTTGTTAAGTATCAGTAGCACCTTATTTGAATATTGGGTTAGATTTTTAAAGTTTAAAGTGGAAATGCAGTTCAAAATACTGCCTTGAACTTGATTCCTTA
Organism: Macrothele yani; assembly: GCA_039090855.1. Lineage (NCBI taxonomy): Eukaryota > Metazoa > Arthropoda > Arachnida > Araneae > Macrothelidae > Macrothele > Macrothele yani. The sequence goes on from CM076989.1 coordinate 13,757,715, forward strand.
TAAAAGCTGGTGCATACATCTTTCACTATTGTATTTTCTGTAAACCCCCCTCCATTTTTTTCTTTTTTCAATAGCTGTCAACTGTTATGTGTAATGTTTTTTGTTAACTTATATGCTGTTTGTTCGTTAGTGCCATTTTCCCTGTTCTTTGAGATACAATGGTTTTCTCCATCTCTGGGTAGTACAACAAAAATGTATATTTTTTTATAATGGTCGGCACTAGTTGTGCATTCTTTTATTTCTTTATTATTAACTTATAGTAATACTGCTGTTATTTGCCTTTCTTCATGTTTGTGAAATATGCAATTATTCATTTAAGTACATGATTAATTGACATGGTTTAGTCATTTGTGTGTGTTGTTTTGTTTGGGGGGGGGGGGGTACTCTACAAACTGGTAATATAGCTGTGTTAATTTTTGCTGATTAATTTTGATGAGAACTATAGTTCAGCACAGTTGCGATTTTTTTCCAATCATCTCTGTTCTGTATAGAAGTTATTCTTGACAGCTTATGTCATAATATTAAAACTGTTCTTTTAGTTTGAACATAGTAATCTGATCCAGATTACTGAATCCATTCATTCATATTTATTAATACTTTTTAAGTTTTGGTGTGTGAGGCCCTCAAAAATTATTGTTTTGCTTTGTTTCCACCTCCCCTCACTCCCACTTTAAAATAGGTTATTGCCCTTTGTCATACAGTTCCTGAGATTTGCAGATTTCAAATGATTATTGTAATCACCTTAATCTTTTCTACATTAATAAAATTGCAAATTGAATTGGATCATCTTGTGGCTTCCTACTTTCATGTATTCAACAATTTGTGTGTTAACCAGGTACTTAAAAAGAAATAAAAGGAACAATGTCAAAGTTGTTTTGAGTTATATGTGAGGCCAACTGTTCAATAACTTTAAAAACAGAACTGTAAAATTTTAAAAAAAGGCAATTTTCATATATGAAAATTGCCTTTTTTATTTTAATTTAAAAAAAGTTACTGATTTGTCAAGTACTCCACCTTGCATGAAAAATCAATCACCGGTGAAAAAAAAAAAAAATATTTATGCAAATTTATTTCAGAGGCATCCTTATTCGCTATGCAGATTTGTTGAAGTTTGTTTCTTTAATCATTTTGTGATATTTTTTATAAGAATCACAATACCACCTTACCCCCTCTCCCTCCCCCAAAAATGTAACACTTTTTGCTCTCTCTCTCTCTCTCTCTCTCTCTCTCTCTCTCTCTCTCTCTCTCTCTCTCTCGTTCGTTCGTTCGTTCGTTCGTATCCATATTGTGGTCTTTACACTTAAAGCTGATACGTCTTCAAGATATTAACATTTTTCTTTCTAATAGTTTTGCGTGTGTTACTTAAAGGTGACAGTTTTTTTAATGAGTTATTTTCTAGGGCTTGCAATAAAACATTGCTCCAGGGCACCGCAATGAAATTTTGCCTCAGGCCTCCCAAAAATACTGTCCAGCCCTGAGTGTAAAAGATTCACCCAGTGGCCTGAGTACTCACAGTCAGTGGTCGAATGTAGTGATGCTGCCGTATGAAAATAGGGGGTGTTTCCTGGAGAACTATGAATAAAAATTACATATCTAGTCTGCAAATTTTTCATGAAATTTGCTGAAATTTTTATACAAACTGTACTTAGCTAGGAGCAATTAATCCTGAGAATTTTGCCTAAATCAGTCATATACTTCTTAAAGTAGCCATTAAAATTTTAATTGTGGTTGCTCAAAATCCCTGGTCTTTAACTGAACCGTAATCGCACAGCATCTTGAGGCAGGCCAGTTGTCAGTCAACGAATCACATGGTTTCATGTGCTCATCTGTTATCTTGCTTCAGCGTCTTCCTTCCCAAGACTGGTTTAAAACTGCACAAAAAAAATCCCCAGTTTTTAAAATAGCTGATGGAAATTTTTACAGGGGCCAAAATATTTTAAAATAATGTTCTGTTTTGAATTTCATCGAAACCATTGAAAACTTTAGAAGTTATGCATGAATGTTTTTTTCCTCTGAATCCGATTTGAAGACTAAACAAAAGGTTCATGAAGCAAAACCCAGAGGTTGACGAGTTTTTAAATAACTGGCAGAAGTTTTTAGTGGTCAAGATATGTAAAAATAGCATCGTGTTTTGAATTTTTTTTCAAAATCCATTGAAAACTTTAAAAGTTACACATGATTTTTCTTTTTCTTTCTTTGAATCAGATTTGAAAATCAAGCAAAAGTTTCGGGAAGCAAAACCCAGGGGTTGGACAAAAGCAAAGTGGCCTATTATTGTGTAGTTAGTTTAATACATAGCACACTTTTAAAAAAAAAATTCCATTTTTGAAGGATTTCTAATATACTTAGTTCAAAATTTAATACAGAAAAATGTGTGAAGTTAAACTACACAGGTGGCAGTAGCAAATTAATATGCATTGTGCAACTGTTGCTCTGGCTTTTTTAAAGTTTTCCCCAATCCATTCGCCAAATTCAGTCTTTTTGCCAAAGTGTTATAACAGTACAAAAAGGTAATCACCAATATTTTTGCCACCATGATTTTTTTTTTTTTTTTGCTAATCTCAAAGAATGCAATCAGCAGCACAGCCCTAGCATTGTGTGTGTGTGTGTGTGTGTGTGTGTGACGGTCAAAGTTTCAGGGGTTTTGTTTTACCTCACAATCACCCCTGGTGGAGTCATAAATAGTGAAAATGTCATCTGTATATCTAACATAGAGTTGCAGTTTTTGATATGCTGTGAAAAATCTAATCTTTCAAGTCAGGTACTTCAAACTGCTAACTTTGGAGAAATCGCTTAAGCTGAGTGTAAATCTTTTTTCCTATCTGTATTTCATACATTTGGATTTAGAAGTGAAAAAGTCGTGATACATATTCAAAATGAATAAAATATAGTTTTGCATAATCTGTGTTGTAAAATTCTAGATGAAGTAGGAATACAAGAGAAAAATACAAGTTTTGCATACAGAAATATAAAAACTAATGAGCTATTAACAGAATCTAGGAAATCAGGATTTAAAAGCTTGTGATGAAGAAGAGTTCTCAGTTAATGGTGTGGTAAAAGTGAGAAGAGACTGGAGCAAGAATGGACAGGAATGAATAGGCTAGAGCAACGAAGGAAAATGAAATGTGTCAGGATATGGAGCAGATAACTGAATTTATCATATAAACATGGCTTAAGATAAACACAGCACACAGAAGAAAAAGCTGCTTGAGGAAAAGCAGCTGAAGCAAACTAAAGATGCTTGTAAAATGCACCTGATAAGAAAATTCAAGAGACAGAGAAAAGTGATGAAGCAGGATGGAATCAAAATGCGAGAATGAAAATATACTTCCAATCCATGTTGTGAAGCTTATGTAAGGTGTTTTGTATGCTGTGGAGCTCATATGCATGCTTTGAGGCCCATAGGATTTGATTTCGATTCAGTGAAACTTGTGTTAAATGTTCGTGCAAATTATGGTGATGGAGAAAGAAGTCTATTAGTGCCAAAGATGTAGTGTCTGTTAAATTGTGGAACAGTGAAATTGTTCATTGGTGCATTTGGATTATTAAATCTGGGTTACTAAAGTAAAAGAAACTGGAAATATGTCTGTGAGCTTAAAAATGAGTGAGGCTTTAATTGAATTTTCTGAAGAAAAAAAAATACAGTGCATAATAGAGAAGAACTAATGTATAGGGTATGCAGCAAAAAGAATATTTAAAGGAAAATGGGGAACAAAGTTTGTTATTGCATGACAATGTGTGAAGTGGAAGTTGTGGAAAGTATTCTTTAAAGAAGTGAGTGGAATTTAATACAGGCATTTGACGTGGACCAGGAACATCAAACAAAGGTCTTAACACTTTCCACGTTTATAAGTGAGTCATGGAAAAATTCTAGTTGGCCGCCACCAGGAATCGAACTCAGGGTCTTCCAGTTTCATTCGCCTTCTAATTATTTCTTCAGTTGTTGCTTACCATCTTTGGTGAATCCCCAGCATTGTGTGGGGCTCCAAGAAGCAGCCTGCCAAATTGGCTTGGCAGTTAGCGTATGAGTCTGGAGGAATTCGAGACCGCTGTGGTGTAGTGTAAGCATATCCGGCGCGTAACTGGAAGATCCTGGGTTCGATTCATGGTGGCGGCCAAATAGGTTTTTTTTGTGACTTGCTTATAAATATGGAAAGAGCGAAGACCTTTGTTTGATGTGAGTGGAACTGGTGTAGTAGTGGAATCTGGAATTGATGATGTAGTGGCAATCAGTTTAATGAAATTGCTCACATTCTCACATAAGTAAATATAAAAGAATATATCATCATCATCATCATCATTGTCAACCATTATCAATCCACTGCTGGACGAAGGTCTCCCCAAGTTTCCTCCACAACGGTCTGTCTTGTGCCAGTCTCCTCCATGTCACCCCTGCATACTTTCGAATTTCATCCACCCATCTCCCATGTGGTCTTCTTCTGGGTCTTTTCCTGTCCCTTGGAATCCAATCTAAAATTTCGGCTGTCCATCGATGATCTGTCCTTCTGGCAGTATGTCCAGCCCATTGCCATTTCAGGGATTTAACTCTGATCATGATGTCTTCCACTCTTGTCATTTTTCGGATCCACGAGTTCCTCTTCTTATCTCTCCTGGTTACACCAAGCATGCACCTCTCCATGCTGCTTTGAGTTGTCTGCAGCCTTTGTATGTCTCTTTTAGTTAAGGTCCACGTCTCTGCACCATACGTAAGCACTGGAAGGATGCATTGATCAAACACTTTTCTTTTAAGACATAATGGCATATTGCTCTTGAAAATTATGCTGTTTCTTCCAAAAGCTCTCCAGGCAAGTTTTGTACGCCGATTAATTTCTTCACCAATGTGACCCTCACTTGATATCTGCTGTCCAAGATAAACGTACGTGTCTGTTATCTCCAGCTTTTCTCCATCAATCGATAAATCTTCATTTCTTGTAAAAGCATTGAACATCACTTTTGTCTTCTGAAAGTTCATTTTTAATCCCACTTCTTTACTCTTGTCAGCAAGTTCCTGGATCATACTCTGCAGCTCTGATGGGGTAGTTGCAAAAATGACTACGTCATCAGCAAAACGAAGGTGGGTTAGATAATCTCCATTAATCTTTATCCCCTTGTTTTCCCAGCTCAGCGACTGAAAAACACCCTCCAATGTGGCATTAAAGAGCTTCGGAGATATGGTGTCACCTTGTCTCACTCCCTTTCCAATTTTTACGTGTGTTGTATTTTCAAACAGCCTAATCTTTGCACTTGCATTTTCATAGATGTTATTAATAATATTAATGTATGCATCTTCAATACCGCAGGTTTTCAGAGCCATTGTAACTGCTGATGGTTTCACCGAATCAAAGGCTTTTTCATAATCGATAAAAGCCATGCACAATGGAAGTTCATATTCCCTTGCTCTTTCAATTAGTTCTCTCAGCACGTGGATATGATCTATTGTGCTGTAGCCACTCCTGAATCCAGCTTGTTCTCTCGGTTGAGCCATGTCCAGTGTTACCTTCAAGCGGTGTGAAAGAACTTTAGTGAAGATTTTATAAACTACTGATAGGAGGCTGATAGGTCTGTAGTTTCAGAGATCCTCAATGTCACCTTTCTTATGTAGCAGGATCATTGTAGCGGTGTTCCAATCCTCAGGAATCTTTCCTTCATTAAGGCATCGAGTGAAAATTTGGGCGAGTACTGTTTCGATTTCTCCACTTGCTTCTTGTATGATGTCTACAGTAATTCCATCTTCTCTTGGAGCTTTTCCTCGCTTCATGTTCTTGATTGCATGTGCAACTTCTGCTGGAAGGACTGGAGGAACTCTGGTACTGGTATCTTTCATGATGTCTGGAGTGCATATATCATCCCTTTCATATAATTTGGAGTAGAAATCTTTCACTCTTGTCAAAATTTCGCCTCTATTTCTTGTTACAGAACCATCTTCTTTTCTCAGTGCCATAATCTGTTTTCTTCCCTTACTGAGATGTCCCTTTGCTATCTTTAGGCTTTGGTTGTTTTCAATTGCTTTCCTCACTAGTTCACAGTTGAATTTCCTTACGTCTTCAGTGATACTTTTTCTTACTGTCTTGCATAGCTCTATATATTCCACTTTGGAAGTCACATCTTCTTTAGTTGTCCTCATCTCTCTTCTTTTTTGCATCAACATTTTGGTTTTTCCTGATAATTTGTTCACATGCAACTTGTTCTTAGACCCAGCTAATTTTGTTGCTGTTTCCATAAGAGCTTTGGTTACTTTTCTGTTAACTTCAGAGATGTCCACTTCTTCCGATGTTAAGCCTTCTAAAGCAGAGAACCTGTTCTTCAGTTCCAACTTGAAGGTATTATGGTGTTTTTTAAGGTTGGTTATGTCAATAGATTTTGTTTGTCTTATGAGCTTGCCACGTTCAAGTTTAGTGTTGAGGTGCATCTTACATCTCACCAATCTATGGTCACTACCTGTGTTGAACTTGTTTAGCACACTGCAGTCTTCTATGACGAATTTTTTGTTACACATAATAAAATCAATTTCACTTGTAGTCCCATTTGGATGTCTCCATGTCCATTTCCTGTGTGGCTTTTTCTTGAAGAAGGAGTTCAAGATGAAAAACCCTTCTGCCTCTGCAAACTCAACGAGAGTATTTCCACGCTGGTTTCTGTTGCCATGACCGAATTTACCTACTGAAGTTTCATTCTGTTGCCATTGCCCTATTTTTGCATTGAAATCTCCCATAATTATTTTCAAGTGCTGCTTACCTTTATTATTTAGATGACAAATTTCCTCATAAAATTCTTCAATTTCTTCTTCAGGATGACTTGTGGTGGGTGCATAAGTTTGAATAATCTGAGCCTGGTATCTTTTTGAGAGTTGGATAACAAGTCATGAAGCTCTGTCAGAGGAACTTTCAACTTCTACAACTTTATCCTTCAGTTTCTTGTTTATTATAAATCCAACACCACTAGTTCTGCCAGTATCTGTCCCACGATAGTAGAAGAGATGTCCACTTTTCAGTTCGATGAGATCTTCTCCTTTTCTCCTTACCTCACTTAGCCCCACGATGTCCCACTTGATCCTTTGTAGTTCCTCTTCCAATTCAAGAAGCCTTGAATCAGAAGATAGGGAGCGTCCATTGTAAGTAGCGAAGGTCAGCATCAGATGGCAGCCTAGTCCGGTCCTCCGGGGATTCTTAGCACCCTCTGCCTTCATGTCGCACTGGCCGCTGCCTTGGCCAGGTACATTCCAGCTGCCGGAGACTGAGGGCCAAGATTTAAGTTGTGGAATCATTTTGGAGGGGTTTGGCCATAACTCACCACGCTGGCCAAGCGGGTTGGTGAGTGTGGGATAGAATTTCCTCTAATCCCGATGGTATAGTTATACCGCTATGGGCGGTCGTCAGAGCCCCTTTAGTGGGAACAGGATGCACCACGAGAAGGCGGGGTTGACATTTGTCAAGGAGAGGCTGTGATGTTACGCATCACCTGACCTTACATCCCAAAAGAATATATATATATATATATATTTACTTATGTGAGAATGTGAGCAATAGTAAAAATATCTGGTAGTTTGTATTTCTTTTTGGAGCTAACCTCTAAATCTCAGAGAACAGCTTAGTGATATGTATGTATGTATGAGTAGTAAAAACTGGAGAAAGTATAATTCTTGATTGCAAATTTCTTCAATTTTGAACCTGGTTCTAATCTGAATTTTACTTTGGGTTTCATTTCTGAAAACTATTATAAAAATCATATCTACCTGGGTAAGTTATTTATCTGTGTTCAGTTTTTTACAGTAGGAAGCTCTTTCCTGTCTAGAATTCTGAAAAATTTTGTAGTGTCACTGTGCTCCTGTTAGTTCTCTCTGCTGGATATTAGTAGATACCTCAAATGTTTGGCAGCTGTAGTAATGAGGGGCTAAGAAAATTTATTCAGTCCAAGTAACCAAGAAAAGGAAATTTGAAGGAAGGCCCACAAAAAAAAAAAAAAAGAAAGAAAGAAAGAAATGTCATTAGAGTATCAGATTCAGGAATGCCTAACAGAACAAAAGATAATAAATAGGTCTTATGGGAGGTATGTGTGAACCTTTAGTGTGAAATACACGGTGTCCCACTCGCTTCCTTAACCCAAGTTTTTATTAAGAACATACCTTCATCCATGGAAAACTGAACCATATCGTGAGAGATGTTGAAAGTGTCTGCCTTGTGCATTAAGACAGGCTTGAACGCAAGATTCCATATTTCAGAAAGTTTGCACTGTCAGTGGTTTCAGGCATTTGTTGCGGAACAACCAAACATCTTAGACTACATCTCTTTTTTTCTTTTTTTTTTTTTTTTTTTTTTCTGGCGAGGCATGGATTCACTTATCGGGATACATGTGCACACAAAACACACATGTATGAGCAGTGGCAAATCCTCACACATTTATCGAGAAACCACTTCATGCACAAAAAAATTAGAGTGTGGGGTGCTGTCACGTTGGGGGATCATTGAGCCCATCTTCTTTCAGGATACGGTCACAACAGCCATCTACATGGAAAATTTTCAGGCATTCGTTAACCAACTGCACCCTGAAGGGCTGACCACTGGATATTTTCAACAAGATGGGGCAACTTGCCATACATCACATATGAGTATGGCTGAAATTGAGTCATTCTTTGGAGATCGTGTGATTTCTAAAGGAATGTGGCTGCCTCAATCTCCTGACCGAACACCTCCTGATTTCTTTCTCTGGTGGTATCTCAAATCAGCGGTGTTTCAAAACAAGCCGACAACCCTTGAGGCATTGAAGAACAACATCTGCGAGGCAGTGGCTGTAATTACACTGAAGCAACCAGTACGAACTTTCCAAAATATGGAATCTCATGTTTAAGCTTGTCTTGATGTGCAGGGCATCTTTTATGATTCTTATGTTATTGTTCTGTTTTCTATCAATGAAAGTATGTTTTTACCAAATATCATTCAATTACTGTAATTATTCACAATGTTATCATTCAAAACTTGGGTAAAGTAGCGAGTGGAACACCCTGTATAAAAGGTCATATATGAGAGATGTGTGAACCTTGAGTAGTGTGCAAAGGATCTCTGTAAATGGAGATGCTGGAAACATCCACAGTTAATAAAAATTAACATCACTAGAACTTTTAAAATGGTACACAAACTTTCTTTGAGGAGCTAATCTATGAATCTCAAAAGAACAGCTTAATGGCATGTATACGATATATGTGCAGTCTTTCTCAGAAGAAATTTTTTAATTACTTGCCGTCATCTGTTTAGTTTTGCACGTAGATTCTTTGAAAGCATTTTTTCTTGGTTTTATTTGGCTTTAAGGATAAAACTACTGTATTTGTTATGTTTCCAATGTTATTTATTAAATGATGCCTTAGTTTATTATTATTAACATTGACTGTTAGTCATTGTAATGAAAATCATTTATTCAGCATAGTTTCTGTTTTTCATTTTTGTGTGATTAAAGTTAATTTCAATTTTTATGTAGCGTGCCTTTCAACCAAGAAAAAAAAAGCATGTGACTGAACTTGTGTGCCTTAAGGTTTTGTCCTTAACAATTTCAAATAAATGCCCGTAGTAATCCATAACCAAAAGAATCGTACTTTTCATTTATTAAAATTTGCAAACCTGTTGTCTTCTGTGTGCAAAGAGTACTATCATATTATTGTTTCACTTCAGCTGAAAAATTTAGATGTGTGTTAAAAACAACTTTGATTACAGTGTATTAATATTTGATTAAAATTTTGATATTTCATTTGTGGTATTGTTATTCATTTAAAATCAGAAAGTAAGACGTGCTGCTTTCAGTGATATTCAGATTTCAGAGCTGTCAAGGAGAAGTGAAAATGTTAGGCCCCTACAAGGTTTTTTAGTATGTAATGTAGTCCCTGGGTGTGTTTACAAGTGCATCAAGTTCCTGTTCATTCACATGAACCAAATGACACTTTGTAGGCTGTGTACTTGTAGCATTTTTTCTGTTATTAACCTTTGCATTTTTGTTGCAAATAATTTTAATGTATGCTAGCCTGTGTATAAACTGAATTTTTCATTAATGTAATTTTTTTAGGATTTTGTCTAATTTTCATGCCTTAGAATTTAATAGCTATTCACTGAAGTAAGTTTCATCTTGGTTCAGTACAGTGTTGTGTGTGTGCCAGTAGCAGCAGTATTTGTCCATTTTTCCTATGTCTTTTGCTTGTTTTTTTTTTTTTTTTTTTTTGGGGGGGGGGCCTATGTACTTGTTTACCAGAATTAGATCTTTTGTATTTGCAGCTGTTGTGGAAGAAACTAATAAAGCTAGTGTGCCACAGGCTCAAATCGTGCAAAGACCAGTCCACAGGAAAGCTTTAGGTAAAGTAATACAATTTCAGTGCATTAAACAGTAGATATTTTTGCCAACTTAGATCATGCTTGATATAGAAACAAAAGAATATATGCATTATAGTGGCATGTTCTCTGAGTTATCTCATGAATTGGTGAGAAACTGATTACAGAGACACTGAGCACCAACTATTAATAAATGTGAAATCTCATTGGTGAGAAACTGGGCATTGAACACCACTACAAATAAATGTAAAATATCATTTATTGGTGAGAAGCTGCCTTCAGAGACAATAAACACTAACACCAACTACTGAAAAACTGTTAAATCTTGTGCATTGGTGAGAAATTGGCTACAGCGGCATTGAACACAACTACAAATAAATGTGAAATCTCATTTATTGGTGAGAAACTGGCCACAGAGATATTGAGCACCAGTACAAATAAATGTAAAATCTCATTTATTAGTGAGAAACTGCCTTCAGAGACATTGAACACCAACTACTAAAAAAATGTTAAATCTCATGTATTGGATAGGAACTGGCAGCAGAGACATTGAACACAAACAAGCGCAATGCTATGGGTGGGCTTCAGCCAGCGCAACTTTTTTTGAGCCCACCCTTTAGCACAACCCCAATATTTAAGCTGTTAGAACATTTGGCTGGTGCAACCATCTAAGATGTTAGGGAACTTGGATAAACATGCCTGAATTTTTCAAATTTGCAGAAATTTTCTTATAGAAAATGAATTTTTTGTTAAATTTAGTGTTTGTACTTCTGGGAAGCGGAGTTATCTGAGCGGATTTCTAAGAGAGTAGTAGAAACACACTATTTGTATAATTATATTTTAAAAGATGTGAGAGAGAGAGAGAGAGAGAGAGAGAGATAGATATTCCTTGTCAGGTTACAAACTAAATTCATAAATAGCCTTATGACAGAGAAAAGAGAAAAAACTATGTAAACAATCTAAAATTGCAAAGAAATAGTAACTTGCCATAGAGATTCATATCCACGGTTCCCATTCTACATACATTGAATAGATACTACATACAGTATGCACCTGAAAATTTCTTTTGACTAAGGATAACATCAGCGTCAGCTAAAATCCCCAGAACGAAATTTTTTGCCAAAATTTCTGACTAGCACTTCAAAATTTATGCCCCCATATAATGCTTACCCCCCTCCCACCACCACCACATAGTCCACCTAGTTCTGAGTGGCTTGCATCTCCACTGAACACAACTGCAAATAAATATGAAATCTCATTTATTGATGAGAAACTGGCTACAAAAATATTGTACACCAACTACTAAAAAAATGTAAAATTAGCACTTCCCAAACCAATCATCTAAAAGATTATGGTTGCTTTTCAAAAACTCATTTATTTTACATTGGATGTCTATGCACTACATGTTTATTGCTCCACTACATCAAATTGTATCTCATGAGCTTTCCACAGCTCTACCTTGCAAAAGTCCAGCTCAGGCAACCCTGGAGCAGGCAAATTCAGTCAGTCACTGAGCTGATTTTTGACATGAATCTGCAGACGGGGGATTTAATCATGGTGAGGATAGATGATTGTTTACTATGTTAACCACTATCTGACACACACCCAAAGCATTGGCTGACTCAGTCATAACCATTATATAATTCTTGGATCAGTGGCACTGGTGTAAAAATGTGAAAGAGCTAATCTTTCAAATCTCTTGCCTGTAATAAACAGGCAACAATGGAATATCAAATCATAATTGTGGTTTGACATTTTAATGATGTGCTTTGTGTAAGAATAAGTGAATGCATAAAGTTACATTGACAGTCTGCTTGGTGTATGTGTCATAGACCTGAGTGTATATGTGAGATGTTCTGGGTTGATGTTTTGTGAATTTCAATTGTGAACAAAGATAGAAGCTTTAATCGGTGTACATTTAAGATCCACTTTATGTTGTAATAAATTCATGGTGCTAATCTTCCATATGTGCATGCATTCTGGCATTTGTTTTTTGCCATTTAAACTATGAACTTTGTGAAAGTGCTGCTGAGACATACTGTGCTGATTTCAACTAATAAAAGTATGCTGAAAGAACAGTCAATTATACATACCCACCTTCTGGCATGTGGATCCACCTTTTGTACTTAAAACAGCAACAACACATTGTGGCATAGATGCTGCCAGGTGTCAAAAATGTTTGGGTGGTACTGTGGTCCATGATTCCAGAACAGCCATCCATAAAGCAGTGAAGGTTTCTAGTGTTTAGTTTCTGGCTTGAATACATTGCTCTACTTAATCTCACAGGTGCTCAATTGGGTTCAGATCTGGAGAGGGAGAGGGTTATTCAAGAATTGCGAACTCAGTGGAATGCTTCTCCAACTAGTCTTTCACCAAACGGGCGAGATGGGATGGGAGGTTCTCTTGTTGAAAGAAGGCAGCCTGTTGTGGGAAATAAATAGCCATGGGTGTTAGATGCTCAATAATGTTCAGAAGAGGAGAGTAAGAGGGCCATTCGGGAATTGTGAACTCACTGGAATGCTGCTCCAACCAGTTCTTCACCAAACGGGTGAGATGAGACGGGAGGTTATCTTGTTGAAAGGCGGCATGCTACTGTGGGAAATGGATAGCCATAAATGCCAGATGCTCAAATGGGTGCAGATCCAGAGAGTGAGAAGGTCATTGGAATGTTGTGAACACACTGGAATGCTCTTTCAACCAGTCCTTCACCTAATAGGTGGAATGGGATGGGAAGTAGTCTTGTTGAAAGAAGTCATCTTGCTGTGGGAAATGAATATCCGTGAACTAGTGTAGGTGGCCACTGAGTACTTCAAAATAGCCTTCCGTGGTGATAGCAGTCTCAGAAGGTACAAGGGGCCCTAAAATGACCCATATAAACACAACTTAGAACATTGCATCACCTCCACTGGGCTCTAACACTTTGTATTGACAAATGGGGGCCATGACCTTTTGTGGTGTATCTCACACATGTACCCTCCCATCAGTGCGTTGTAGTTGGAACCTCAATTTGTTGGGAAAAGTTACTAGTTTCTGGTCTTCCATTGTCCAGTGGCAGTGTGTCTTCACCCACTGCATCCTCATAGCACTATGACGTGCTGTCATGTGCGATTGTATACCCAATGGTCTTTGCACAAACCTCCATAAGTGGCCCATCATTGAATGCCAGTGTTGTCTTCTCCATTACAGCAATTTACTGCCACACTTTTCCTGGCAGCAACTGGTATTTCCAGTTTTAATGTTGCCATGGTACACGCGTGCATTGCTCATGCACAAAAGTGCCTGATGTTCTGCATTCGCAGAGATGTAGCTCTCCAGCTTTCTGGTGCCAACTACTGACCACTATTCAACTGGATTTGGCTTCTGCATTTACCCGTCATCCCAATTGTGGTTGTGCTATACAGCAGATAAGTGTCAAACCTATTTATAGCCTACAGGGTTTTTTTGTTTGTTTGTTTTTACTGGGCACATTGTGACTGTGTAGGGCAGATTTGTGTAGATGGGTACTGTGTGTGTGTGTGTGTAATCAATTGTGCTTTTAACTGGATTTTAAGTGTCATTTTTATTTTTCAAGTGTACTGTTGTTGTTTTTTTCCCACCTTACACATGCTGTTTTATATTGTTCATACACTTTTAAGTGTTAAAGGTAATGTGCAATGGAGAAAATGTGTGCTACAACAGTTAATAGTTTAGCTAACTGGTTTTCAATTATATACCAGAGCTCATGAGAAAAATAGATGTAATAAATTAAGTAACAGAAGTGTTAGTGAAGATAAAGAATGTTTATATATTTTTACAAAAGTTCTGTGTTTACATGGGTGAGGAATTTTCGTTTGTTGATTTAGTAATACAGGGAATGGTAAAACACAGCTTTAGAGAATAACAAGTCCAAAAAAATGGTGGTTAACAGATCCCAGGGCAAGGTTCAAAGACAATTTATAGTGTGAAATCAGCTAATAGTGTCTGATGTAGGGCATTCCAGAAGCTCATCAAAAGTAAAGGAAAGTGATAGAAATATTACATGATTGCAAAAGTAAAGACATTTTGCGAAAATGTTTTTTGTTGTTGTAATGGTTATGTATGGCACTGTTTATGACATGTTATTTGCTGTGATGATATGATTTGGTAACCTCTGTTTTATATGTACAAAGAAGTATTGTATTGTAAATCTCTCTCTCTCTCTCTCTCTCTCACACACACACACACACACACACACACACACACACCTGGTACAATGTCAGCTAGCATGTAGCAGTGCCACAGTCACAGGTGAAACAGCTGTTGTGTAGTCATTGTCGACAATGTCAAATCTCAGTGACCTCAAAAAAAAAAAAAGCATAACCATTGGTGTACGTCTTGTAGGAGCTTCAGCAACTAGAATGGTAGAAATAGATGCAACACAAGAAACTGTGTCTATGATTATGACTACCTAACAAAAGAACTTTACATTGCCTCCGAACATGCAAGTTGTGGATGCTATATGAAGATGTCAGATAGAGGTAGATGAATCTTGGCATGGATCTTACAACGAAAGCACAAGATGACTGCACCACAGAGTTGAACACCAGTCGGAATGACCCGTTTCCATTGTAACAGTTCATCAGAAACTTCATCATGCCAGTATTTATGGCCATGCTTAAATCCACAAACCTCTTGATTACCATGAGTAAATTGGGAGTTGTCAACACCAAAGCAATAACAAAAAAATATAATACAATCCGTATTTATTGGTGTAGGAAAAGTATAATCTTCCCGCAAGCTTTCCCCTTCAACGGACGGTTTCTTCAGGCAGTTGCAATGGAAAACAGAATCAAACTAATATTAGTGTAATTCTGTTTTCTTTTGCAGCCGCCTGAAGAAGCCATCCGTTGACGGAGAAAGCTTGCGCGAAGATTATATTTTTCCTGCACCAATAAATATGGATTGTATTATATTTATTTGCTCTTGATTACCAACATCAGTGCAACAAAACATGTAAGGTGCAAAGCTCATAAAACTTGGAATGCTAAAGACTGGCAGCATGTCATCTGGTCTGATTAACTGTGATTCACATTGTTTCCCACCTCTGGTACAGTGTACGTCTGGCAAAAACCTGTAGAAGCGTACTACCCTGACTGTTTGTTTTAGGCTGTGAAGCATGGAAGTGAATCCCTGATGCTGTTGGGTGTCATATCATGGCATTTCTTAAGTCCATTGGTTATTCTGCAGGGCCGTGGCATGTCTGCAATGTAAAAATCCATTCTTCTGCACCCAGTGTTGCAAGTGTTGTTCCCTAATGACTGTCCATAGTTTCAAGCAGATAATGCACCCATGAATGCTGTGAAAGATGTGGAATTGAGGTTTTCAGAGCATGTTGATGAGGCACAGCAGCCACCTCAATCTCTGGACCTCAATGTTATTGAACTTTTGTGGGAATATAGTGAAAGGTCAGATCACACTTTCCAGCTCTAAGATCACTGGCACAGTTGGGACATATTTTTCAGAAAGAGTGGTCTCAACTTCCATTATAGTGTGCACATGATTTGTATAAGTCTATTCTAAGTTGAACTGCTTCTGCTCTGAAAGCCTGGGGTGGGCCTACTGCTTATAAATAAAAGGTTCTCCATAAACGGTGTTTCCATTATTTTGACAGACCCCTGTATGTACCATTTCTCTCCAAACATAGATGCCACCTTCACAGTATTTTCTGGTAGTTAAATTGGAATTGTATTCACTGGTCTTCTGAGGCTAAAACACATTTGAGATGACTGCCTGGCTAATCTGACTGATGACCCTTGGCAGTATGGCCACTTATGATTAGAATTATCTTTTGTTCAGCCATTCTGTAACTTCCCATTGTGGTAATATCAGTGGGCACAATGATTTCATGCAAATTTAGTCAGATTTAAGCAGTTTTCCACATTTTGAAATTTAATTAGCATGAAAGCTCACTGTTAACTTTTATTGAAGACTATAGATTGTTCATCTTTCTTTTGTTAATACCATTTGCTGCTACGTTCAGTATTCACCAATATCATACATGAGATTCTTCCACGGATTCGTGGCATTTTTTTTTTTTTTTTTTTTTTTTTTTTGGCCATTCTCAAGATCAATGCAAAAGTGAAGAGATTGGGGGGGAGTCGTTTTCCGTGTGGGGATGGTATTTCATGTCTCAAAACTTTAGAAAATGGAAGTTAAATGGAGTGAAACATTTTCCCATAATCATAATTTTTTTCTTGTAATGTTGCTTCTGTATGATATTGCTGTTAAACATCATTTTATTGCATAAATGTTTGTAGATCGGAAGTTTGATGGCACGAAAATTTCCCTGTAATCTTCAGGCATGAGATTCTTTCGCGAATTCGAGGAATTCCGCCATTGTTTGGGTTATTCTCAAGATCGATGGACAACTGAAAAGAATGGGGGGGGGGATCTTTTTTCGTCGGAGGACAGATTTCCAGAAAATTTAATAAACGAAAGATCGACATAGTGAAAAAAATTTCCATAATCGTAATTTTGTTTTTCTTGCGATGCTCCTTATGCCCAGTATTGTTATTAATTATAATTTTATTCCATAAATATTTGTATTTCAACTTGAAAAGGGGGGATCCATAAACAGAAGTAGGATGGAGCGAAGATTTCTCCCGTAACCACATTTTTTTCCCCTTCCTGCTGTTACCACTCTCCTGTGTTGTTGTTAAATGCCCCCCCCCCCCATGTTTGCATTTAAGCGTAATAAGAGGGGGGGTCCAAAAAGGAATTTGCGAAGTTGGAAAGTTTGTAAGAATTGGTGTATTGTGTGTCCTATCAAAAGTATTCGTATTCTCAAAGTTACACTATTTATCTAAAATAGTTAAAGCTTTGATATCATGCACTCATGGGCCTCGGGCTGAAAATTCTTTCAGCATGACAGTTAAAATTATTTTCATCAGAGGGCATAAAAAAAGAAGAGAGAATAAAGAAATGGGGAAAGAAAGGTATCAACAGAAAGAAAAATTAAGCAATGGATGCTGTGGTGCAGCTGCAGAGTCAACAAAAGGTAAAAGGAAAGTAGTCTTCATTCTTGTCACGCATTTTGGTTTTTTACCAAGTTAAAAAGTTCAGCTTTTATTCCTCTTTGTCGGTCTCACATATGCATTATACATAGAAGACCACAACGAAATAAGCACAAGAGATCTTGTTGTAAGCTGTTCAATAATTTATCAGTACTAAGCAGTTTTGTAGAATCATCAAACAGAGGTTATTGCTCTTTCCATTTTAAAAGTGAGTCATGGAAAAATTCTCACTGGCCGCCACCAGTAATTGAACCCAGGGTCTTCCAGTTGCGCGCCGGATATGCTTCCACTGCACCACAGCGGTCTCGAATTCCTCCAGACTCATACACTAACTGCCAAGCCAATTTGGCAGGTCAGTTAGTGTGTGTGAGTCTGGAGGAATTTGAGGCCGCTGTGGTGCGGTGGAAGCATATCTGGCGCGTAACTGGAAGGCCCTGGGTTTGATTCCCGGTGGCGGCCAATGAGAATTTTTCTGTGACTCACTTATAAACGTGGAAAGAGTGATGACCTCTGTTTGATGTTCCTTGTCCATGTCAAGTGTCTGTATCATTTTGTAGAATCAATTTCCATACTAGAGTTGTAGCACTCAACTAAGACATAAAAATCTGTCGTGTAAATAGATTCCAACTGTTTTGGTGGATTTTTTTCCCATTTTCTGGAACTGAATAATGTCGATAGATGGCTTAACAGCCTACTGATGATATGAATTTGTTCTGAGTAAAATATTAATATTTTTGAATGAATGACAACTTATTGGTGTGAAAAAAGTATTTCTTTTCGTAGTAATTCGTAGTCACTAACACTGAGTTGCAACATGGAAGTATACTCAAAATAACCATTATTGGTAATTTATACACTGAAGAGCAATTGAATTAGAGATACCTGCCTAGTAACATGTAGCACCACCCTTTCGCCCTGATGATGGCAGCGATTCGTCTCGGCATGGACTCGACAAGACAACGGAATCGTTGGGAAGCCATAAGGATCCACGAGCACTGAACAAGCTCCCACAGTTCGTGAAGATTAGATGGAAGGGGTCAGAGCCTCGAACATCTCTCCCGATGGGATTGAGGTCAGGTGACCTTGCTGGCCAAGAGAGCAAGGTACGTCGGTGGAGTGTTCATCCAACCATTCAAATACAATTCGGGAGCGATGGCACGGTGCATATTCTTGTTGCAGGATGAGGTCCCCAGTGGGATGTTGAAGACGCGCCAACGAAAGCAAATGGTCGTCCAGGATATCCTGGTAATGTTGACCTATGAGGGAGGATGTCACACGTACCAGGGGTCCCATTTCAGTCCACGTAAACAGTCCCCAGACGAGAATGCCACCCCCACCAGCTTGAAGAGAGTACCCTGCTGGCAAGAAGGATCCATCGCTTCATGTGGTTTGCGCCGTACTCGTATCCTGCCATCCGCATGTACCACTACCAACGTGAATCTCGACTCATCAGTCCAGGCAACATTTTTCCACATGTCTAGGGTCCAGTGGCAATGTTCCCGTGCCCATGCTAATTTTTGCACCCTGTGATGTGCGGTCAGCAGCGGTACCCTCGTGGGACGATGGTTTCTGTACCCCATAGCGAGGAGATGGTTCTGGATGGTGTGGCTGCTTACACGTTTTTGTGCACCAGCATTAAATTGCCGAGTGATGCCCCGTCTATCCGCTGTTACAATGCGAGCTAGAGGACGATGACCCCGCTCATCCACACGCTGTTGTCCACGGCAGTTGGCCCTTGCAGGGATGGTTTTACTGGATTCGATGTACTCACGGTGCACCTGTGACAAAAGTGGCTCATGAAAATCCCAGTGCCTGCACGACTTCCAAGATGGAGTGACCCATTCGTCGGGCCCCGACAATTTGCCAACGATCAAATGCACTTAGATCCTTCGTCTTATCCATACTGTGTCCGACTCCTACTGATTCCTTTTGCATCACTCCTTATATTGTCAGATCGCTGCATAGGTCATGTCATTTCCGTTTAAAGGGCCGCCCACAGCACCACATTTGCATAACACCAGCTGTCTCTAATTCAATCGCTCTTCAGTGTAGGTTGTGTAATGTCTTGATATTTTCTAATTGCTATCTCACTCCACCCAGTACAAAAATCTGATTTGGGTAAGTTGATTAAATTTCAGTAATTTTAGTGAAATCAGACACACCATTCGTACATAGGTTCAGAGTGCAGTTATGGAGTAGCAAGCTCTTAATTCTCTCCCAGAATATCATTACCCTGCATGTATATTACATATCTGGTTACTTGCCAATTTTGAAAAGTTGAAGTGGCATAGTACCTGCCTTCTCAGCTCTTAGGAAGAGTGTCATTGTATAAAATTACAGACGTTTTTGAAAATGACATGTTTTTTTGTGTGTAGGCATAAGCATGTGGGAAAATACCATGAAAGTTTACCCCACTTTACAAATTCTTCAGTAAATTACTGTTATGCATGCTTTTTTTCTTTTGTTGAAGTTTAATTTATTTTCTTTTGAATTTAATTACCATTTGTTTTGCACTGCAGCTCCATCCCTTAGTGCTATTCCTCCACCCACCCAATCATCTATTGATACAGTTATTGATGCTATTGGACATGCACCAAACAGGTATGTGATTTTCGCATGTTTTAGACTTTGTATATGTGAAAAACTTGAGCAAGTAGAAACAAATTCATTTTAACGTACATAAATGCAAAACTTGGTAGTTATAATGTAGTTTAATTATGTTACATCATAATTTATGTAATGTTAAATATAAATGTCAATATGTTTTGCAAGTTCTGCATTTTTTTTTAATTTTGCCTATTTTGTGTAAGAAATAGTGTGCATTTCTTTTATTTCATTTTTGATACCATCATATCTATATGTACACATTACTGTGGAAACTGATAATTATAATTGCTACATTTACTGTTTAATGAGTTTGGTAAGTCATGAGTAAATAGTGTTAGAAATAATCCTGTGAGAAGCAAGGAAAAATCCTTCTGAACAAGTGGTATAATTTTAAAATGTCTTAACATATCATGCACATATAATTTTGTAAATGAAGAAAAAAAAATCAAGGCTTCAGTTTTTATTAATATGCAAAAGGAAGATGAAATAAAAATGCCAGTGACAAAAAACTTATCTGTTTTTAATGTTGGTGTTTGATCACTGTTTTCTAATAATGTAGAGTATTTAAATAAATCATGAACAGTATCCAGATTAAGTCATTATTCACAATACATTCAGGAAGGAAAGCTATAAACTCTAGAATTGAAGAAGGCCCAAGAAATCTGCTCCTCACCTTAGTTTTAAGAATTGTCGATGGTGTCTCACTGTTACTTAAATTGTGTGATTTTGCAAACCAGGGAAATGGTGTTGCACCTCATCTTCGTGTTCCTTCAAGCAGAACTTGACACATGTAGTGATGTGTATAGGACCTTTATCATCTTGACAGATAGTATCAGTGAGTAAATGTCTGAACTGTGGAATGACTTGATTTTCCAAATGGTTTATGTAGCCTCTGGCAGTAGTAATTGCAGCCTGTTTGTCGCCCAGGTGTAATTCCGGGTTTTTGTAATATTCTGAACCCTGAAATCTGGGTTTCCCAGTTTTGTGTAGGAATTTGGTAATTCTTAATCATGTCATTTCGGAAAATGGTATGAAGTGGTTATTAATTTAAGTGTTTTTCCAGATTCAAAACTATTGTGCATGCTGAAAGGAAATCTACTTTTATCATTTTGGCAGCTGTATCAATATTAGACAATTTCAGTATGTAAGATTCAGTGAATCCAATGAGATAATGCGGATTTGGCAAAAGTCACTGTAGGATGTTATGGTAGCAGGAGCATCCAGAGTTGTGGGATCCTGATTATTACACAATTTTTTCTTAATTTTTTTTTCAATATATATACAGATTCAGATTTTCTCAACATTGCTGAAACCTTGTGAGTTGAGGGGTTCTGATGGTTTTGAAAATGCCCAAGGAGGAGAGCAAAAGTCTCAATTGATATGAGGTTATACCAACAGGAGTCAGGAACTGTGAGTGAAGTATGGATCGTGTGTTTGTTTTCTATGTTTTTAAATTCATAGTTTTAAAATAGCTGGTATGTTATTTATTAATTGGGAGTTTATAGTGGAAGGGGAGAACTCAATTTGACTTTGTATATTTATTGTAAGTATAACAAAAAGGGATGGGGAAAAGGTTTTCTTTTCTTTTTTCTTTCTTTTTTTAACTTCTTAAGATTGTAATTTAAATGTTTGGTTGTGAATGGTTGTTTTTAATATTGATACGAAGTAAGTACAGTCGAATCTGCCTAAAATGGAAATTGGTGGGACCGAGAAATTTTCCCGTTGTAGGCAGATTTCCGCTTTACAAAGCTTTTGAAAAATCAACAATCATAATGCGTAATTTGCAACACCCACTTGGCAGTGGTGATAATTCACGCAAATTATCGTCATCTATACCATAATTAAGAAATTGAAAACAAAACTTACCCATTTATACATTACATGCATACGACGTACATCCATGCTTCTTCATTATTTAAAATAATCTTTATAGTTGTTTGCTTCTGATTTTTTTCGCAAATACATTTTTCAACTTCACATCGAACACCACTAATCATGTTTAATAGTTTAACATTATTAGCACAAAGACTAAAGTCTTGCAACTTATGAATAGTTTGTAAAGCGTCATTATATAAGTTTTTATGTCATTTTCTATGTTCATTTCATCCTCGACTTCGTTTTTCTCATCAATTAAGTCGTCAATATTCTGAATGCCTGCTTCAGTGCAAACGTCACTGTCTGATTTAATGAATTCATGCGCTTGTATGTTTTCTGACATAGATTGTTCGATAAATGTTGCAGAAATTTGTCGTCAAAATGCAGTGTATCATCACAAACATCTGTTACAAATCCTGCTTTGCGAAAACACTTTTGTATTGTGAGGGGTGAAACATCTTGGTAAGCTTTAGCTAGCCAATTAATTGCATTTAACACATTTACGGATTTTGCAAGCTCATTAATGCTGTTGATGCTATTCATACTAGCAATGAGATATTGCAAAGGAGCTTTCGATATTTCATTTTCACAGTGTAAAGTACTCCTTAATCGAATGGTTGTGTTACAGCTGTTATGTTGCTTGGTAAAACTGTTAAATTGACATTTGCCAATGTAATATGAGGGTGACAAGTAGCATTGTCTAAAAAAATGACTTTCCTATTTTGTTCTTTCATTTTGTTGTTGAACATGTAAAGCCACTCCTCCATTATTTTTGCTGTCATCCACGATTTTCTGTTTGCCTTCCATATCACTGGGAGGTCTTTGTTGTTGATGTTTTTAAAACCTCTGTTTTGTCGCTTTTCCTATCACCAGAGGCATTTCAAACTCTCCTTCCATATTATAGCAGAAAAAAACAGTGAGATGTTCTTTTGCATGTTTTCCGCTGGTGCATTTGTCTCTTGATACGCAGAGTGATTTTGTTGGCAGTGTACGAAAAAACAATACTGTCTCATCACAGTTGAAAACAATCCTGTGGTTTGTATCCACACATTACATTTTTGAGATTTTCCCTCCATATGTTTACCACGTTATCATCAACGTCTTTGGCTTCACCACAAAAAACTTTACAGGCAATACTATGTCTTTTTTTTAAACTTGCCAGCCAACAATTTGAAGCTTTGAATGAATTCTTCCCCAACTTTTCTGCTACTTCAAGAGCTTTGGCATGTAAAATCGGACCTGATATTAGCAGATTTCTTGAACGTGCATCCACAAACCATGTCCATGCTGTCCCAGCAAAAACAGTCTTGCTGGGCCAGCAATGGCCCAGCACTATGTTGCCGCTGCCAAATTGTCAATAAAATGTCCGGGCGGCCAACAGAAGGGCCAGCAGTTCAGGCCAACAGTTGGCACCCCATCAGTTGTCGTATGCCACAACAGGGCGATCAGTTGTCCATCACAGGCAGTAGCTGCCACAAGTGGCCCTTCAGTGGCCCTGCAAGCATGTGCCGGAAATGATGGCTAGCCTAATGTGGTCCGCTAGTTTGCCGGTAATGGCAGCTGGCAACCATGTGACGTAACTGGTGGCTTGCCGAATCTTGTCCGCCAATTTCCCAGTAATAGACATAATAAAAAAAAAATAATAATAATAAAGGATAACCGCAGTTTCCCAAAGCTACAATTTTTTTTCTACCCTTACGAAACTTGTGAATTATTGCACTGCGCTGGGGAAATTTTCTCAACAGACCGAAAAAAACGGCCGACGGACGCTTGCATCTGAGTGGATTTGAACCAGGGCCGTTAGCGTGGTAACTGAGCGCTCTGCTGACCAGACTACTTTGCCATGCTGCAGCGTATGCTTGAAGCTGTCTGTTTCGTATGCAATGTGTAATTGAATGCTTCCCTCTTTCATTTTACAATATTGCGAGGTATTTTTCATAAAAGTCAGTTTCATATAATTCATAAATTAATTTTTTCAACTTAACGATAGTTTTTTTTTACCTTAAAGGAATTCACTCATTTTCAAGGAGTGTACATACTTAGAGTCGCTTTCCAAAGTTTTGTACTGTCCTTATCGTCTTGAAAAGAGATTGTTGAATAAATATATATTTACCCGGGTTCATGTCACATTCTGTTACATTTTTAACGTTGTGTCTTTCCTTTCTGTTGTCCGAAGCTAAATTTGTTTTAAAGAGGAAAGATATTTTATTTTACTTATCGTTATTTTAAGAAGCGAATTCCTCCCAGTCTTGTATATTCAACCCATGGATGAGTACACCACATAGCGTTGCTTTTTTTTCTTTCAAATAATTAATAAATTTTGTACGCATATAATTCTTTTTTTTTTTTTTTTCCAACAAACGTTGTTTTAATGGTTTTCCAGGACATTTGTTTCAATCGGTTTCAAATTTTTTCTTGTTATTCATCCACTCCATTCCATGAATTGTTATTCATGGGAATGGAGTGGGTGTATTTCTTGGATGTAATTTAGTATTTCACGGCTTAATCTGATATCTTCGTCGTCATAAAATTTCATTAGGAAATTATTTCGCCTCTCTACATATGGATTTTTTTCTTAACATCCACTAAAATAGCATGATGGCGTTAGCGTCGTCTTCAACTAACTGGTACCATGAGAGACACAGCAAGTGTTGCTTCTATGCATGTGCAGTCCCGTTGCTTCCACCTGCTGTTGGGGTTGCATTGGTTGCCAGCAATGGGCCACTAGTGGCACTTGCTTGCAGGCCCACAATTCACGGCAATGCTGCAGGGCCATCAATGGCTCGCCAACTGATAGCGCTGCCACCAACGGACCACTACCAGGCAGTGAGCTGCAGATTTCAGCCAGCGGTGACCCATCACTGCCAGCTGGTGGCCAGCAGTTTCCCAGCACTTGTATTTTTGCTGGGATGTCATCGATGTCTTCGTTTTCTATTCCTCGTTTTCTTTTATAATTTGCGCCTTCAGCCCATTCTTCTTTTATTTCACTTTTCTTTTTTAGTGTCGTGTAAATTTGGGTTTTACCACATTTAAATAGCTCACACAGTTCTCTAACCGAAACACTTTTGTCATGCTGCTCAATCATTTTCATTTTCTGCTCAAGGGTCAGACGTTGTACAGCTTACAACTATTGCTGGCCATTATTGCGATTTCAATAGGGTTTGGAATTTTCTTTACACTTACGTATGGAGAAAGCACGCTAACATGATCGTGTCTAACATGCACTTCGTCACTGTCCGAGTTGCAGGTCGGACTTCGGAGTCTGTCCACCAGACCAGGAGGCGCCTCCTCCCTCCGACAGATTCCGCTTATCAGCTTCTCGAAATCTTCCGGTCATTTCTTGTTGGAAATTCCTTTCTCCTCTTTGTTTACACACACGCACACCACCCTCCTAGTGTCAGCTTCACCAACAACAGGGCGAGAAAACCGGTTTCCTAAGACTCAGGTCCTGTTAGTTTACCTACTGTAATTAGTAGCGATTCTGCATTAAGCAGGTTTTTCTTTTCCTGTGTCCTAAAATATGGCTTCCGTTTCCACGTTAGACAGATTCTGCTTTAGTAATGTATTCATGCCGTAGACATTTCAGCGGTCCTGAAAACTTTTCCACTTCGGACACATTCCATTTTAGGCAGATTCGACTGTAGCAGTATTCTAGGATTATTTACATGTTTCTTAGTAGTACTTGTCTTTTGAGCTTCACTCGGAAAGGTCCTGTGGATGGACATCAGAGATAGTATGTGTTTTATATATGTAGTCATATGAAGTCACAAGCTGAGGTAGGTTTGTTGTAAAATTGTACTTCATGCTTGACTTTAAGAGATTTGTAATAATTAAATTATCTGTGTTGCAGAGCATCTTGATCATTACCACAGCAACTACAAAAGTTTGACATCTTAAGTAAACACCAAGTATTCATCTTCAGATGATTGTGCAGCTTTTATATAAGCAACACAAAGAGTAACAGACTAAGATTCAGTACGTTTAAGCACCTCATAAGTGCTGTAAGACCTTGCAGATAAACTGTAGTCTGTCAGCCAATAGTGGAAAGCATGAAGGCTGTTGAAAACTAAGTAGAACCAAACTACTGGAAGTGTCAGAAGTAGCAGAAATTGTTTATACAGAGTTTCTAAGCATATAGAATAAAATGAATAGTCCATTAGGTTAAGCCACACACACACACACACACACACACACACACACACACACACACACACACACACACACACACACACACAGAGACACACAGAGTGAGTTATGGTTATGAACATTTTGGACTGGCAACATAATTATTCTGAGATATCCAAAAGAAAAAAAAACCCTTGAAAGCTACCTTCTCTTTGAATATACTACGGAAAAGTGTTTTGGATGTTGCAGTGACACTAAAGTCCCAGTCTACTGAGTCTAGGCCCATTCTGTGCCAGTAGTGAACACTTAAAGATTGACTGGCTGTCCCGGTGGCGCAGTGGTCTAAGGCAATGGCCTCTGATCATTCGTCCGAAAGGGGTCCGGGTTTGAATCCCGGTGAGGCATGGATGTTATGTTTGTCTTACGGCACTGGCTCTCTCCCTTCCCTGGAACCAGTGACCCTAAATTAGGGACGGGCGACTGTTTATAGCCCATTGAGTTGCTCGCGGTGGTCGTTAAACCTCCAATTAAAAAAAATATATATATATATATTGACTGTAGTTAATTGATTGCTGTATGAATTGCTGGTTTTATTACATGATTTTGGGAAGATTGTAAAAAAAGTTTCTTGTATTAAATTGCTGCTTGATGTAGCATCACTGCAATTAATCCCCCCCCCCACCCTGGATATTTTTATCAATCACATAACTGCACCAAATTATGTTGCTGTACTATCCTGATTTGTGTAAAATATTTATTGGTACATTTTTGACTCTGAACTTTTGATAGTTTTCTGTGTAGTATTTTGTGTGTAGTTCTCCTTTTTTTCATTTCATTAATACCATTAACATTGGTTATTTTAATTTTTTACATGCATAGGGAACCAAGAAGAAGGTAAGAAAGTAGTAGTCTTTTCAGTGTTTGATAGTTTTGCTTTTATTCTTTTTTTAAAAGCAAAACCGATGTAGTGTGTAGTGTTATGATCAGTTTTGTTTTACTTTTTCTTTTTTTTTTAAGTGTACCTATTGAAAATTAGCTTCTTTGACTTAGTTCAAATAGCTCAATGTAGCAATGTAGGGGGAAGACAGACACAATGTGCTATTCCAAAGTTCTGAGATCATAAGAATGAAAAAGTTCACACTTGGTTATCCAGACACAAAACAGTAATTGGATGACAGTTTTTTTTTTTTGTTTTTTTTTTATGATGTTGAGGAAAATTGCAGGAGGTGGGAACAAAGGATGGCAACACTTGAAACATTGCCCATGATGTTCCATGTACGAGATTTGTTCAGAAAGTACCCAGCCATTAAATATTTAAAAAAAAAAAAGTAGCTGACCTAGAAAAATGGCCATTTAGTCCCCTTCAAAGTACTCTCCTTTTGATCTCACACCCTTATCCCAGCATCCCTTCCATTTTTCAAAACAGTCTTCAAAGTCCTCTTTTGGGATCACCATCACTTGCCTCATCGCATTCTCCTTAATCTCGTCCATGGTCTGAAATCTCCTGTATTTCAATGACGATTCTAGCTTTGGAAAAGCCAGAAGTCGCAGGGAGCCAAGTCTGGGTGGTAAGGGGCTGACAGACCTGCGCAATGCGATGTTTTACCAAAAAGCTCTGCATGAAACATGAAGAACAGGCAGGTGCATTATCCCAGTGAAGCTCTTAGTCACCATTTGCCCATATCTGCAGCTCTGTTCTTCTTACTGCATCCCTCATCCGGCAAAGAACTTCGTTGTAGTACTTCTTATCTAGTGTCTAGCCTTTAGGAACATACTTGTGGTGAACAACTTCATGATTCAAAAAAATGTCAACATGGCTCCAACTTCTTTGGACGTGGAGACTTGGGTGACTTACATTATAAAGACTGCTTTTGTTTCAGGGTCATAGCTGTAGACCCGTGACTCATCTCCTGTTAAGACCTTTTTGAGGAAATCTGATTGTTAGTTTCAAGCAAGTCGTGTGCAACTTCATCACGAAATTCCTTCTGCTCATGTGGCAGGAGCCAGGAAACGAATTTTGCCAACATTTTGTGCCAAGATCCTCCACAAAATCACTGAAACAATGGTCAGTGGAATCCCCAGATCTTCTTCTAATTCTTACACTGTCAATTGTGGATTTTCATGGATTGCAGCCTGCACGCATTCAACATTTGCGGGTATTCTGCTTGTTACAGGCTTTCCAGAATGTGGATCTCTGTCTACAGGTTGCCTGCCAACTTTGAAGCATTGGTACCACAATTTTCATCTGCACTTCACTCATTGAATCATCCGCAAAAGTTTTCTTATTCATTCAAATGGTTTCAGTGGACAAATAGCCGGGTTTGAAGCAAAACTTGATGCAGGTTCACTGATCTACTCTCTCTCTCTTGGTCACACTGTGCACAAGCTAACTCAATAGCATCTCACTGCCGACTGGGAGAGCGAGTGTTCTCGCATGCGCAGTAAGGTCTCCTCTGGCTGGCTGCCAAGTTATATCAAGGCAGTGTGACCGATTCTCGAAATATTCAAAATGGCTGGATACTTTCCAGACAGACCTCATAGAAGATAAATAGAACTGCTACTGCTTGCTATTATAAACAACATCCAAAAGTTTTAGAATTGATTTAGATTACTAGTCCAGTAGTGAGAGTTTTCCAAGACTCTAGCATTTTGACCAACATTGAGCCCATCAGAACATCACATATCATGCAACATGTCAAATACCAACAGATGTTTTGGGGATGTTTTTTTTGCATAAAGAGCCTGATCGGTATGACTGCTGAGAAATATAATGAGTCATTTGGCACAAGACTGCCTCCTAAGAAAAATTGGCAACTGATGGTAGTGTAGTATTTTAGCAGGATTTGTCACTCTGTTATACCGCCAAGGAAATAACAGATTTTTTTCTCCATGTAAATGAAATTATTTGTTTAGAATGGACTGGGAAACTCACCAAACCTAAATCCTATAGAGAACTTGTGGGCATCATACATATTAATGCGCAACAAATCTCCCTGAAGAAATAATTCTTTACATTTACATGGTAGGCACATGGTGTGGATTAGAACAACCACACCAGGCTGGGAATTTTGGTTTTGCAGCCTACTATTAAAATACATTTACTTACAAGCATGGCTCGTATGTGTCCTGGAAATCCTGGAAAAGTTTTGGAATTCCATTTTGTCCTGGAAATGTCCTAAAATTCTGTTACATGTCCTGGAATTTTATCCATTCCTGCCTTTTTGTCCCTACACAATGTTTTGTAGTTTAGAATTTTTCTACTGGCATAACTTATGTCTGACAAATTTCCCTCCCCACCCCCTGCAAAATACCGGAGGAGGGGGGGCTGTTGGTTTTCTTGTCAGTTAGGAGGACTGAAGCTGCATTATTAGCATCTTTTGCATTGTGCTTATGTTACCATATCTCTTCAATTATTGGTTCGATTTGTATAATTCTTTTTGTACTGGGAAGCTTAAAATGCGAGAATGATGATCCTAGCGTTTCGTTTTTTAGCCGATGCACAACTTTGCCGCTAGAGGGCGCAAATGGAGATCGTATCGAATTTAAAATTCATTTTCTTTCATACATTGTATATTTGCTTCTAAATATCCAATTGAATTTGTTTTTTCCTTTCGATGACATTTATGTTGAAGACTTAGTTACAGTCCCTTTTTCAAATAATGCATAAATTTTCCGCTAGGGGCATAAAGGTAAATCACAATTTTCCCAATATATTTGCTTCTTAAAGTCCGCTTTGAAAAATTCTTCCTGTATCGGATACAGCTCTTGAGGGGAAATGTTTTGCACATAAATTCTCATTTTTGGTAAAGAACGGTTTGGCCACCAGGGGGCATAAGTGTTTATTTTTGCTTCCGATGTATTTGCAATGAAATCTGAGCTGGAAACTCAATTGAAAAACTTCCTCCATAGACCGATACTGCTCACCTCGGAAAACTTCTTGAGAATACCTCCTGCTTTAAATAGTGCACAATTTTTCCACTAGGGAGCATACATGTATATCTTATTTTTGTCCATATCTCTGCTTCTAGAAGTCCAATTTCAAAAGTTCTTTCTTTGTTGGAGAACATTTTCGGCGTGAAATGTTTCTCATATAATTTCAAATATTTCTTAACGCACAAATGCACTAATAAGGGCATAAGCTCACGTTTCCATTTACAGCAATATCTGCTGGACTAAAACACCAATTGAAAAATATTCTCTTTCGATCAGATACCACTAACTATGAAAACTCTATGTGTGTATTTTCTTTCCAAAATAATGCACAATTTCGCCACTAGAGGACGCAAATATTTAATCAAATTTTCTCAATATCTGTACTTCTAAATGTCTGATTAAAAAAATTATTTTAACACCAGATACCATTTACCATATGAAACACTTTAGGTTTGTAGTTCACAATTCTGCCACTAGGCGGTGTTTGTGTACTTCCGTTTGCAGCCTATCTCTCAGCCTCTAAAAACCCTATTGAAAATTTTCTTTTTTTACTGTCTGCCATTTGCTATAATGAAGATGGAGAGTGAATAAGATTTTTGCTACAATAAGAAGATCCTCTTCAAATGAAGTACAACTTTCCTCCTACAGGTTAGGTTGTAAAGGTCAAGATGTTTTTTCTTGCTATCTCTGCTTCCAGGAAATGTATTTGAAAAGTTATTTTTCCTTAGCATAGCTTTTGCTATGAAGAATACTTTTGCCCGTTTTCAACTTTTCCATTATGCAAAATTTTTCCGCTAAAAGGCATAGAGTTATATCAGGTTTCCTTCTATATCTCTTCTTCTAACTGTTCGATTTGAAAATCTTTTTGTCTCTAATACCTTTTTTCTGCTATGGGAAACGTTTTTTTGCTCCATTTGTTAATTTTCTTAACATACATTTTAGCCGCTGATGGAAGTAAGTAGCTGTTATTTTTTTTGTTGTTGTTGTTGTTGTTGTTTTTATTTATTTGGGGGGGGGGTATTTTGACCTTTACTGAAATTTACTAATGAATGCTTTATACATGTATAAAAATTTGCCATAAAATCAGATTGCTTTCTAACATCAGAAATGTAAATCCAGTTGTTTCTTAGTATTTTCCGAGCTAAGTAATCACTTTCCATCTTCTATAATTAGTTTTCTAATCGTACCCAGTTAAATTGCCTTGATCACTAATGAACACAGTTGTACACAGCCCTTGGATTTAAGGTTTTCCTGTTATTCTCTTTCATTTCACGTTGGAAATTTTTGTGCATACTTTGCTTTGTTTGCTGGCGAGTACAAATTTAAAACATAGGTACAGCATCAATATTATTAATCTAAAACAACTATTATGGGAATTTTACTAGGAAATTTTATCATGTAAATTGCAAATTTTCGGAGAAAACTCTTCTCCTTCTTCAGGCTGTCTGAAAAAATTTCCTAGTAAAATTCCCATAATAGTTGTTTTAGATTAGTAATTGAATTAAGAAACTAGGAAGCCAATTCTCAACATGATCTTTATTCAAAAAATCAATATTATGTTAAAAATTTCCTCCTAAATAAAATGTAACACAAGTACTTGCTCCCATGAGTATGTGTTTAAGAAATAATAATCCCTTTGGTCCTTTGAAAAAGTTTCAAATATTTCACCTTTCCTTACCCTTAAATTTCCAATGTACAAGCATTATTTCAAAATAATTAAATATAAATAGTATTTTATGTATTGATTGTGTGGTATATGAAAGCATTTCAAGAGCAATGCCACGTGCCTATGTATTTTTGAGTTTTATGTTTCTTTTTATTCTGTAATTTTCTAATTTGCTTGAATAATTGAACTTTTTAAAGCCAAAGTAGAAAAATTAATTTTTCTCAAAATTAGTGTAGTATACTGTATATTTAAACCTGGCTGGCCACATTTTCAGTGACAATTTTGGTATTTCAGTATTTATCTGTGATTCTAAGTTTCTTATTAGCTGCAGCGGACATCATTTTTAACGTTCTACATTCTGTATTAAGTTTGCCCAAGCATGTAGGAAGTTGTTTGTTATAGGTTACTAGTCGAACAGACCTATGGTTTCACTATATTTTAAGTAAGAGCATTTGGATTGTATGTCCTGGAATTTTGTGATTGAAAAAGCGTATGAACCATGTACAAGGGAACATGTCATAAATTCTTTCATAAAAAGTAGTCTGTTAGATCTTGGATGAAAAAAAAAACTGCTGAAATATACATTTTAAAATGAATTCAGTTGTGAACAAATTTTAACAACAGTTTAACTATAAATTTACAAAAGTCAAGCATAGTATAGTTTTTAAGTAAAAATTTACCTTTGCCTATAACTCTTTAGTAGGTACATATTTACATATGTAACACCTCCGACATATGCATAGGGTCAAATATCTTAGGGACTACCCACGAGTGAAGTACAAAGGTAGTTAAAAAATTAAATTTAAAAAACTTCCAACCTTTATCTCAACTATTGTATAATTACAATAATATTCTCACTCATAATTAAAATAATCTTAAAATTTAAGAGAACCAAACTAAAAAACTTCTACATAATTTTCAAAGTATTTAAGTTAATTACTAAACACTAGAAATGTATTTATATATTACTAAATCTTTGTGTCAAAATCATAATTTTAAATGCAAATACACGATATACTAAGAACTATTAAATAAGTGTTAAAGGTAAGGTTGTTAAAAAATTTAATACTAAAAACATGATAAACTATGCAAGATCTCTCGAAGCTCCTGCGCTTCATCATCAGGCTGAGTGATCAGCTTGTGCAGCGGGAACACCATTTTTATAGAGGAATCCATCAGGTGCCTATGACGTAATTTGGTCGAAGGTCACAGATGCATTGGATTCAATGTTTTGTGACTCCAAAAGGTCATACAAATGGTATATCAATTCTAAGTCACATTACATTATTAGATGGTCCAGTCAACTGAAATTGACTACATGAAATATGTTGAAAAGAATTTTGGAACACAAGAACACCATCAAGAATCAAATGGAGTCTACAGCACTCTCAAGAAGAGTTATTGCAGGAACGCATTATCCTGAATGGAATGTGGTCAACATCTTGGCAACATCTAAATCCATATTATCCTTACTTTTAACTGAAAGTCTGTTCATTCAATCATTGGGGAAAAAGTGTTGTAATGAAGAAATTCCCTCTGTGATACCAATGCCATGGACTACTCTACTGTAGCATATAAGGAATGGATGAATGTACCAGACCATCAAATAATGTAATGTGACTTAAAACTGACATACCATTTGTTTGAACTTTTAGAGTCACAAAACATTGAATCCAGTGCGTCTGTGACCTTCGACCATATTATTTCTTAGACACCTGACTGATTCCTGTATAAAAATGGTGTTCCCGCCGCACACGCTGATCACTTGGTCTGATGATGAAGCGCTGGGTGCTTCGAAAGATCTTGCGTAGTTTATCATGTTTTTTATGTTAAAATTTTTAGCAACTGTATGTTTAATACTTATTTGATAGTTCTTAGTATATTGTGCATGGGCGGCTTTGCATTTAAAATTATACTAGAAATATACATTTCTATATCAAAAAGGCACTATCACCAACCATAAAACTTTCATGCATTGAAACAAACTAAGTATTTTAAATTAAATGACTTTAAAAACCAACAAAATGAACTTAAAATCCACCCTTCACACTCCACCTGCAGTCTCCAACCCTTGCCAACAATTACTTAAAAACTATACTATGCTTGAATTTTGTAAATTTATAGTGTTTTGCTTTACATGCTATATTATTTAAGGAACTAACTGAGATAACGTTTAATGCATTTTTCTCGAAATTTGGTAAATATCAACAATTTAAATTTAACTGTGAAAAAAGTTTAAAAGTCCCCTCATGATTGAATGTATCATCAAACCATGCTCAAAGCAGGGTGTTTGTTCCAGATCATTATTTTCTTTTTAGAATTTTTGTTTTGACAAAAATAAAAATAAAAATCATGGGTCTCTTTAAGACCTTGTTTCAAACTAAATCACTATAAATATCATTTTGAAGGTTGAATGTGCACATGCCATGTCGTAATTTCTCTATGCAATTAATTTTTATATCTGTTTGGTCACTAATCTTCTACTGTACAATGGCATTGGCATCTCCTCCTTGAGTAGATGCCTTTTTTAAGTTACCCATTGCTTTGATCCATGAACCAACACTGGTAAATTGTTTCTTTTAAGACAAATGTTGATATGGTACATGTTTTGGAATATGCTGGAGAATCACTTTGTGCTTTGCGTCACCTTGTGGGTAAGGGGATGAGGATGATGGGCCACCACAATGGAAACTAGTGCCTCCTTTGAGATTATAAAAGTAGAGTAGGGATTGCTGCTGATCTTGGGCTCCACATCCAACAACCTACATCTAACTGTAGTTAGTTTTAGCATACCTGTCAACCTCTTGAGGTGATAACCTGTACACTAAACCCATAAAAACCTTACAAAGACTTTAAAACCCTTATGCAAAAAAAAAAAAAAAAAAAAAAAACGTAAATTTTACAAGCTCAACTGTTTTATGACAGCAACTGATACACATGTATTAATTATTTGCATATTTAATCTAAGAGTGTTTTGTATTATAGTCAACACATGCACGTTTTGCTTTCGTCAAAATGTCATCAGTGTGATTTAAAGCCTATGCAGCTAGTGTCAGCGTTTATTTTACACTGTAAAAAGGAGGTTAGTGTATCTACATTCAGCGACTTCCTACAATCTGTATGGATTTTCTTCATCATGGAGAAAGTTCTTTCACAGTCAGCATTACTGTGAGGCAAAGTAAGGAGTTGCTGAATAAGCACTTTAAAATTTGGGAAGCGGATACCACCAGTACTAGTTCTCAAACTTAAAATATCCAGCCAGTAGCTACAAAAGCTCTTTTTCTGGCCATTGTCTGACAGTACAGGTACACAGTCACTAGAGATCAATCAATAGTCATCAAATAAATAAATAAGTACATCGCTCTTTCCACGTTCCAGAAACACATAGCAACCGAAAAATTGTTTTCAGCCACCGCCGTGGAATCGAACCACGGATCTCTCGATATCTATCAAACTCATCCTGTAGAGCTTCCTGATCAAGATCAGGAGCAAACTTATCTGCCAATCTACAAATATGTGTGTACTTCAGGCTGACCTTAGTGGTTGGGTCCAATACTTTCAGGTCTTTCAGCACCTGATTTTCAAATGGAAACTTGTCCACTATCTTTCTCACTACCACAACATAAAAGTTTCTCACGTCTTCAAAGAATACCTTTTTGTCTGCACCATTAAATTCCATTTCTTCCATTAATGTTCTGTTGGAGAGGCCTACTGCTAGTGTGCTGTCTTCATGCTGTACTTCACGATTATCAAACTTGATTTGCCTCAAATCAGGAATTTGCTTGACATGTTTCATCTGCACAAATTTAATCATAAACATCCTGAGTAACCTGTCCATCTCCTCCATCATACCACCAATCTGTGATTCATCTGTTTGAAAAAGTTTATTAAACTCATTTAAAAGTGGCAAAACAAAATGAAGAAAATGCATGGTCATCTGGGTCAGCAGTGATTTTAAAAGATCATAGATGGTTTTTTGCTCTACCAGGTTTTTCAACATCACTGTGGCTTTCAAAATAGGATGAAAGAGCTACATACTGGTTGAGAACCCTGTCTACTACTTTGTGCAGTGATAACCATCAGGTTTGGCAATGTTTCAATAAGTTCAGGTCATCCACCTCAGTAAAAAGTTGGAAGTCCTTGTATGTCTTTCATCGTTTAGAACTGTACTGAAAATAGTAGTAAATGTCAATCAGTAGGTCATCTATTGGTACAGTCAGTTGCTTCACTCCAGCTTGTGCACACAAATTGGCCAGGTGGCAAACACATCCAATACTGAAGACATCAGGATTTCTCTGCTTCACCCTGGTAAGTACAGAGTTTGCTTTCCCCACCATAACACTGCAATTGTTGCTAGCAAAGTCAATGCAGTTACTCCAAGGGATATTCAGCCTAGTGAATGTTGTGTCAATGTCATTGAAAATGTCCTCACTGGTTCCACCACTACATACTGGCATGTCCAGCAATCTTGTTCTGGGTCCCAAACCATCTTCGAAAATTCTCACCATAATAGCTAATCTCTCATCACTTTTCTTGTCATTTAATTCATCAATCATCAGTGAGAAGGGTGACTCCCTGCACAGATTGATAACTGGTACTGTTGCTGATGAAGCTAAGCAGTTTTTAATAATAAGTGTTGTTTTGGTCCGCTTTAAATGAAACTTCTTGGCAATGGCGCTGTCAGGAAACATTTTAACTGCTAAGTCAGAAAAGTGATCAGCTACAGAAGCAGGTAAATTGTGCTGGGTGACGAAATTAGCAAATAAAACTTCAGCCCTTGTAACATTATCTTCCTGCTTTGGCTGTGCAAAGAAAGTCTCGATAGATGCTTCCTTCTTCATTTTAATATTTTTTTCATGCAGTTTTGTCTTAAAGTGTTCTTTCAGATCATATAAGCCAGACGCTACAACTTTAATGTCTTTGCTGCATATTTTACAAAAAGCATGGGTAGATCCTATCTTAGATACATCAACAATGCCTGGGAATAGTTTAATCCAATCAGCCTGAAACTTGCCATGACCTCAGTTTCTGTCTTCCAACTTACGTTTCTTTGAGTTTGAGTTCTCGGCCATTTGATGAGTGAAATATTCAAATTAAGCTGAGAAAAAACTATTTTGGCTTATCCAAATCCTATAACACTAGCTTTCCCCATATGTGTAATTCCTGATGAATAATTCCTACAAAAACTTGTAATTCCAGTGAAAAACATCTGCTGAATTAGCACAAAATTTACAAAAATATTGTTACTTTTTCAAAATGAATCTGTCAAGAGAATTTGTGATTACGGTTACGTTGAGATAGCTTGCCGATGTTCAGTATAAAGCGAGAAAAGCATGGGTTTTGATTGGCTGTAGGGATGGGTAAAAACTTCCATGCTTTTGAACATCGATGTTTGCAACCTATAATCGATGTTGGAGAGCCCGTTAATTGAAAAAGCATTGAGATTTGATGACCCAATATTTGAACAAACTGGTAAAGAATATTTTCTACAAAAAATAAATGAATTTCTTTTTGTTGCATTCTTATAAAGAGGAAGAAGTTCAATGCATCGACGTTTCGGGAACGAGTAACCACCTATTTCTCGCCGATGTGCCCATTCCTACTGCCAAGGCCCCGCCCCTGAGAGGGTGGTACGACACCTGGACTCCAAGCTTGAGGTCATCTCCTCACGATATCCCCTGTTCTCAGCAGTTGTTATTCTCACCTCCACCGATTCCCCTACACACAACTGTGACCGGTGTTCTTGAGACCCCGCAACAATCTTACTGCCACATCAAACCGTAAGGATGCGCATCTTTCGCCACTATTTTCGCAGATTCTGTTTTGTTTTGTGTTTCTCTCACCACATTTCTCAATCAGTGGCGATTTGGCGAATGTTTAGCTCAAGCCACGGAATAAACAAAAAACGTTTGGTATTATATCTGTAAAAAAAAGTTTCCACAGAGGGCCAGTTAATGTAAAAAATTAAAACTTTTTTTCTGGGATAAAAAAACCCCGTACAAAGTGTTTGTACGGCCGTACACGAGCAAAAGCGTAAAAAAACGTACAAAATACAGGTAAACCGTACAAGTTGACAGGTATGGTTTTAGCTTAATTTATAACAGCATGCTTGGTCCAGCAGCATGTTTCTCATGAAGTATAGAGAATTTTGCTGTTATTACAAGAAGGAAACTTTTTTTTTTTAAGGAACAGCTTTTCTCACAGGAATAAAGCTCAAATAAAGTTAGCAGTTATTCTTCATAAGTACCGAAATAATTTTTCATTAATTACCAAAAATCCAGACGAAAAGATAGGTGTCAAATTTTCCACTGCTTCCCACTTGTTGTTTCCTCAGGAAACTTGAAAATTTCATCACCTTCGAGCAGGAATCAAACTTGCAGCTGCTGATTTCCATTTGAGCATGCTAAAAGGGGATGAGGATGATGGGCCACCACAATGGAAACTAGTGCCTCCTTTGATATTATAAAAGTAGAGTAGGGATTACTGCTGATCTTCGGCTTCAAATTCAACAACCATATATAAAAATTATAATTTAATTAAGCTAAAACTAACTACAGTTAAATATAGGTTGTTGGATTTGGAGCCCAAGATCAGCTGTAATCCTTACTCTACTTTTATAAATTACACCACCCAGGACAAT
The DNA here is from genome assembly GCA_039090855.1 of Macrothele yani. NCBI lineage: Eukaryota > Metazoa > Arthropoda > Arachnida > Araneae > Macrothelidae > Macrothele > Macrothele yani. Next base: position 13,795,899 of record CM076989.1, read on the forward strand.
GAAGTTCTAAGCTACTGAAGTACTGAAGCAAACAGTGTTGTAGTTGGGGAAGGTGAATAGCCTTTGAGGCTCAAACTAGTTGAAGCATTTTGTTGCTTACTTGTAGCATCGATGACCTATTTCTCATTCAGGTATGGATATAGGTCAAAAATCAACAATGCTTCAGAGCACTGGTGATTTTTGATCTGTACCTAGTGATTTGTGATTCATATCCATACCTGGATGAGAAAAAGGTCTTCAATGTTCCAAGGAAACAATAAAATGCTTCGACTAGCTTAAATCTCAAAGATTATTGAGATTCCTGAGCTACAACGGGTTTGCTTCAGTAGCTTGGAACTTCAATGTGGTGAAGTGGTAGTAGCATGCTCAAACAAAAATCAGAAGATGCAGGTTCGATTCCCCCTCCAAGGTGATAACATTTTCAAGTTTTCTGAAGACATGGCTGCATGGGGAACAATGAAAAAAATATGACACCTATGTTCTGTAGCAACATTCGAACTTATGGGCTATCATCAAATACCCCTTGATGAGAGAAGACTGCTACCCAGCAAAAGGGGATAGAATTGGTCATAAAAGTGTGGTTTTGTGACCCTCAAATTGTAAGTAATTGCAAAGTTTAATACTTTCAATGCCCTAAGGAGTTAAAATGTTATTGATATAGAAATTAAGGAAGAAATATCCCTCATAAATACATGCGAAATTCACTAAATTATTCACAGCAGTCAGAATTGTGTACTTAAATTGCCTGTAGTTTATTGGTCACCATGTAATATCTCCTCAGAAAACTTGAAAATTATTCATTTCAGACAAATGTAATTTTTTCTTGCTCCAAGGTGACAATTTTTTTGTTTCTGAGCTGATGTTACATGGTGACCAGTAAACTACAGGCAATTCACTACACAATTCTGATTGCTGTGAATAATCTAATGCTTGTTGATGCTAATGGTGGTCATGTTAAATATTGAAAACAATCATTATTTATATTGTAACACTATTTTTTGGTGTAAAAATTACAAAGTATTTTGACTGAAATTTGCATTTTGTTCACGTTAATTTGAACATGCCAGTGTATTTCCTGTAACTTTTTTTAATCAAATTTTGATATTTGATTAAAAAATCAACTTTGCATTGAAAACTGCACCACAAAAATTGCCAACAGTAAAAAAAAAAAAAAAAAAAAATGGCTTTTTTGTGTGTTGTTACTCAATTCCTAATATTGTCTAAAGCAGTGCTTCCCAAACTGTTTAGAATCATGACCTAATTTTTAGGATGACAAACTTTCAAGACCCACCTAGCCTTTAATGCACTTAAGAGGGGGGGGGCTTAATTTCATGATTTCTTTGCTGTTTTTTTTTTTGTTTTTTTTTTATCATTGTATATAATTTTACAAAAAGTGATCTATATTTCCCAAAATGAGGTGTGTGTTAAGGGTGTACTTGTTTTTGGTTTCTTATGTTGACTGCATTGACGTCCATGTTGATGATGCATGTCATTTTCAGCCAAAAGCAGTTCGACAATTGCAGAGTGTTTTGAAATTTGGTTTTGATTCCTAGCATTGCTGAAAATCTAATTTCACCGATGTATGGAGATGAAAAAGAGAGCAACACCTTCAAAGCTATAACAGAAAGAGCTAGATATGTTTGTTGAGCAGACAGCCAGAACTGCATCAATTTTTTGTGATTGAAATTTACTTTTGACGAGCTATCTTCGGACAGATGGACATGTTCTTCATCAGTCTTTGCCAACATACGTGCAAAGATTATGCTATCAGATGGCTTCAACCCTTCAATTTCTGTTTACAAGTAATTGCAAAATTTTCACATTTCAAAAACCTTTCACAGCCCACCAGAAATCAGGTCACAGCCTATAATTTGGGAAATGCTGATCTGAAGTAAGAAACATGTGTACTTTATTTCTGTTGACCTATTGGTGAAGTAATTAAAATGTTATGCTAAACAGCTGTGATATGAATTTGTAGTTGAACATTCAGTAGGTAATAACTACAGTCAAACTAATGTTTGTGTACAGTTAGTTTAGGTTTATTTCTTAGTAACATCTTTAAATTCATTGCAAATGTATGTTTATCTTATATGAACCATTACCTAAAACTATTTTTTGCTAAATGTTGTATAAAATTTTGTTTCTTAGTTCTTTCTCTGGAACAAGCAACACAGCTTCTGGTAACTTCTCATCATCTCAGGGGTCTCTGTCATTGCCACAAGGGCCAAAGAAAGAACCTCCTCCACCACCACCTCCCAGGCCAAAACCCAATCATACACGAAGCTCATCACTTGATCTCAATAGACTAGGTATGTGATGTCATCGCCTTCATTTTACCTTAAACAGAAAAAAAATGAGTTGTGCCTGTCTGTAATGCAGCAGAATTGTGGTTATAATTTGTGCTGTTTTTTGAGCACTTAAGTGTTCAGTGCCTTTTTTTTTTTTTTTTAATTGTCATTTCATACCTATATGCCAAAAGAATATATAGGCAAACATTATCGTCATGAATATATAGGCTGAAGAATATATCACAAAGATAAATAATGTATTTGATCATTTTATTTTATTTTGTCTTTGTGTCAATTATTTTTTTAATTCACAATTTAACTTTATTTTATATATGAATGAATTAAAAAAAAACTTTTGACATATTACAAGGATCATCTTAAAAGTAATGCACAATGTGGCTACACTGCAGTGTGGATTACCCAAATCAAATTTTTGCCATGGAATAATATTTTTGTATCATCAGCATAAAGAATTATAGTGTTGTTAGATGTTATGTTAAAAATATCATCTATACATAGTATAAAATAAAGTCCCTGGTAGGCGTCTGTCTGTCTGTTCAGGCTAATCTTGAGAATCGCTGGACGGATTTTGATGCGGTTTTCACCATTCCGTAGGGCATTTGTCAAGGAAGGTTTAGGTGTATGAAACATTAATCTGCAACAAAAGGGAGCCGAGCAGTAATGATTTTAGTGACAAGTCAAAGAAAAAAACGCGGTTCGCATTCTTTCGTGGCTTCCACTGCCATGAGGATGTAGCAGACATGTGACTTTCATCATAGCAACGAGCCTTAGTAACAAGTGAAGGACAACCAGTGCCTGTTGAAGTGATGTGTCTTACTTTGAAAGTTTAAGTTTCGAGTACAATATGTGGTATTTGGAAAAAATTAATGAGGTTGAAGGAAAAGATCCCTATGTACTGAATGTAAGTATCTTCGAAGGTGACACGCATTCTTTCGTGGCTTCCACTGCCTATGAGGATGTAGCAGACATGTGACTTTCATCATAGCAACGAGCCTTAGTAACAAGTGTTTTGGTGGAAAAAATATTATTGAATTTTAATTTGCTTTGAGTATATTGAATTGGATTGATATTTATTAAAAGGCGTTATATTTATGCTGGTATTAAAATTTAAAATATGGAAATTATAGAAAATTTAAATTTGGGAGATGGGTGGATGCATTTCGAAACAAAAATATTTTTTAAGTACTAGAAAAGGCCATGAACATCCTAAACAAAAATGCATCTGAAAATTTACATTCCACAAGAAGTTATTGTAAAGTTTGCGTTGTTTGTGTTCAAGCAGAGTTGAGTCACCTGAAAGTGCAAAAATAAGTGAATATTGTTGCATGTGTATAAAAATGTGTCACTATAAGACATATGATAAAATGTACTCGTTCAACAACAACTTGTGGAGGCGGTGAAAGTCAATTTAAAAAGGTTAGGACAAAAATTGCAGTTATGAAATACCTTAGAAAACCAGGATTCGGATCGATAGCCTTAGTCAAGCTAAGGGGGAGTACATGGGACCAAGTCATGGAAGACAACAACACACAAAAACTTTCCACACTGCACTCATTTTGAACTTTTTTTGAAAGGCTACTGCCTGTATTTATTATTTTTCTTTAAAAACTTAATGAGTTAATTTAGAGGACAAACAGATGGTATTTCCTTTTTTTTTTGTTTGCTTAAACACAGCAGTATAAAACAGAATCTCAATTTACTTTCTATTTCTCTTTGGCCACTGGCCTTATGAACAGCACAACTTTACATATGTCAACACAGTTAGTTTGAACACTAGGCTTTTAATTTATGCCTTCAAAATCATACTATGATTAGCATGGTTTACACAAGAAAAAGATACTGGATTATTTTTTAATTCCACAAGGTGGACAAGTTCTGTTCTTTTGAAAGCGTACTCTCTTCTCTCTCACCCAGTTAGCTCAATGACCAATTTACAACTTTACACTTATTGATTTAAATTTAAACAATCTTGGCAAACTCCGCAATCTCCCAGACCAGATTCCAAGACTTCAATTAAATTTACAGTTATTTTAAGAGTCACAAATTATACTTTAACAAATCTACTATCAGCAAGTAAACAAACCAAGTAAATTATCCTCAAAACAGAATTTACACTGAGCACAAGCATTAATTAACATTACATAACCTATAGAACTACCCTGAATGAACCTACTTCACTTATAAAGAAACCTCACTAACTAATCTTAAAAATTATCACTATTCATAACATCAACATAATTCAGAAATTCAAACAATCTTCTTGCACTAGCTTGCTCATAAAAATCACCTCACTCTGCACTTCACATAATAGCTCAGGATACTTAATAACTCTACACTGTAAACAAAAGCTCAAAATACCAATTAACTAAATTTCCAAACTAAATGTCAAGTTCACTAACACCAACAACCAGAATTTAGAATTTACATCCCTAGCACTACAGCAAATCATAAACAAATAAATTTAGATACTTTAAATCACCAAACAAACTTAAATTTAACACCTGCAGTGAATTACTGAGGTAGCGGTGAGGCAAATACTCTCTCAGTTCAGACACTACCCTGGGTTTTGAGAACCAACACAGGAAGAAAATACCAAGTCAGGCTGAAGGCGTGAAATTGGGTCGTGAATCCACTTTCAGCCTATGCAAAGGGAAAGGAAAAAAATCCTCAAGTGTGACACATCATCATCAGGCACAGAATTTCCTCTAACATGATCTCACCACATTTCTTGAAGCAACGCTCGACCGACCCTCGCTGGCAGTACATATTTCCGTGAGCAGCGAAACTACTGGGGGGTTTGAAGACAAGTTTTCCCCCAAAAACCACGTCTTCAAGGATCTCCCCTTTTACCAATGCATGATCTCACCTTGATCAACCACGCCTGCAAGAGCCTGTCGTACTTCAACCCTAAATACTCCAGGCACATCTGGCCCAGAACTAACACAACTATATCCCAGGAAAAATTCACTTATCTCTCTATATCCCAAGAAATCCTAAGTCACAATATCCACATATATCCCAGGAAAATTCACCTCTCTCTATATATCCCAAGAAATCCTAAATCACAATATCCACATGTATCCCAGGAAAAATCACTTATCTCTATATCCACATATGTCCCAGGAAAATTCACTTATCTCTATATCCACATATGTCCCAGGAAAATTCACTTATCTCTACATCCACATATGTCCCAGGAAAATTCACTTATCTCTATATCCACATATGTCCCAGGAAAATTCACTTATCTCTATATCCACATATGTCCCAGGAAAATTCACTTGTCTCTATATCCACATATATCCCAGGAAAAATCACTAGCAAGGAAATTCCTCTGCACCATGGCAATGCGCAGGTCCACTTCAGACAATAACACTGACCATTTACATAACCCACTAAATATTTTCACCTTATTGAAAATTAAAATTACATTTAGACTTTTAACCTTATAGTAGAAACAAGAAAATTTAGGCCAAAGAAAAGAACAATTAATACTGGAACTGGTGAGCAAAAGTGTGTCTTCTCAACCCATGATGTTCATTCTTTTTGTGAAATACTAAACTTGAGAACAAAAAAATACTTTAACTTCTATTCTTCACATATCGCATCCTGGTGAAAATTCCCTACTCAGAGCCCTCTGCCCTAGGACAAGATCCCTGCTTGCCCTAAGATCACCCCTTTCCAATGGGAGATTAACACTCATCTGGAGCATGTAAAATACTGGTCCTCAATTAACACTCCTACCATCTCAATTTCGACACTCAACACTCCAAGAATGTAAACAGCACTTTAGGTTTCCAATTTCATCACACTATAATATGTTCCCAAAATTCCAATATAAATCATCCCATAATTTATCTTCACTCATAAAAAAAATATAACTCAACGCTGTAAAAGACTAGAGAGAAATGTTTACAATTATTTTATCACCCACGACATCACAATAACACTGCTTTTTAAATATCACATGCCCAACTAAACTATTATCGATGCACCAAAATTTACTGTGCTCAAACAATAAACCAAATCCTTCCGATACATTAAAATTTACTGGCCTGGGAAGTTGCTAAAATACCAGACATGACAGCACAAAAAAAACATAAATGAAAGCATTTTCAACTCCCCTCTCTTTTTTCTTTCTTTTTTTCTGAATTCGTACCTGAGTAACTAATACATTTTAATTTTGAAAGCTGAGCAATGACACAGCCAAAATCAGAGGGAAAAAAAAACTTGCTCTTTTTCTTTTCGTTTCTTATGCTCAGCTCGAAGTTTAGGTACCCTGCGTGGGATGTTATATATCAATACAAAAAGATGTGAACTAAAACATTACCTTCGAGCTGGCGTTCCCTTTTTTTTCTTCTTTTTCTTTTCACCATAGTTTACAGTCCAGGCACAACCACAGTCTTGTTAGTATTATCTTTTCTTCCTCAAAGTTCCCTTCCTTAAACGGTTAATGGCGAGGTAACCATTTCCGAAACTTCGGGATGAGATGGAACCTTTTTATTTATTCATACTTTTTTTTTCTCTTTTTTTCTCTTCCCTCCCTCGGCCTTTGAAGCAGGCCTCCTTTTCGGAGTAGCAGCCGAGTTGGGAGCGGTAGAGGCTGGGCCCACTCTTCCAGGGGTTTCCATAAGGGAGAAGGCATGTCCTCCTTCAGCCAAGAATTTTCCATTGACGACAATGTCCCAGCCTGCCGCCATTTGTTCTTCAGGACGAGGTTCCCGGCTGGCGGAATGCACTTTAACTGCATTCTACATCGTCAAAAAAACTTTTCAACAGCCAGCCCAGATCCAGAGTGTCCCCTTGTGGTGGACTGGTGGTCAGCAAAATGCTGCCATGGAAAAAACTCTTTTTTTCTCTGTGGTTCTCTCCCGCCAAAGGCGAGGAGAAAAAAACTCCGCCGTCCCTCTTTCTCTGACGTCCAGCAACAAAACAAGAGCAAAAGTGACTCTCAACGGATAAAACTCAGGGGGTGCTTGAAAACCGCTGACCCCTCTCATTGGTCGAAACTTCAGCCTAGCAACTCACTACTCTCCAACGGAATCTTCACTCCCACGCCTCGAGTGACCTCTGACCTTCACACGTGCAGAGCAGGCCCATCTTGACCCTGAGGTTCTAAAAATAGATTTCTGCTGCTGAATTCCTTACCCAAAAGACGAAAAGATGTTACACTTTTGGGCGACTTCTCGCTTGGAAACAGGAACGCAAAAAAAAATGGCGAATTCTTGCTTTGCAGAAAATCACTAGTTTTAATTTTCTCTTTCTCTCGTTCCGTGATGTGAAAGTAAAATTAATTTTGATTCTCTGAGCTGCACACCTACTCGCCTTTTCCTATCGCGATAAAAGAACAGATAAAATAATTATTTTCAAAACCCCAAAGTCAGTTAAATCAAATATTATTCTTTTTTTTTTTTTTTTTTTTTCCAACATGAAATTTTGTTTTCCTGGTTGTGATTAAGACAAGCGAATTTTGCGCATGAATTCCCCTGCCTTTCAACCAGGAATTTTCTTCTAACGTATGTCATGGAAGAAAATTTTTGCATTAATTAATCTCCGATAAACCAACAGAAAGATTGATCAGGTCTCTCTGAAATTCACCAGAGGTTAAAATTTTCGCCATGACACAAGTGAAGGACAACCAGTGCCTGTTGAAATGATGTGTCATACTTTGAAAGTTTAAGTTTCGAGTACAATATGCGGTATTTGGAAAAAATTAATGAGGTTGAAGGAAAAGATCCCTATGTACTGAATGTAAGTATCTTTGAAGGTGACGCAAAAAGTTTTCTAGAAGTACAAATAGTAAATATTTTCTATTACTTCGTCTTTGGTCGAAGCGCCATTACCATACAACAGTTAAAGACATTAGAACCATATAAAATCCTCAAAGCGTATAACAATTTCTCATTGAGGATATTCTTTTACATGGTAATTTAGTGAGATCCCTAATTAGTGAGCAATTAGTAACTTTTCAATAAAAAGTGTTTTTCTATGCTCTGGAAAACGATTTTCAAGACTTGAAAAATTGAGAGGGGAAAAATTTGGTTTTTCACGCAAAATTGTCGTGAAAAAACACAGTAATTTTTCTTGGATTTGCGCCCTAATTTATTTATCTGTAAATAAATTTAGCAGCATAATCCCGGTATGTAAACAGACCTAAACACCAAAAAGAATTATATTTGGAAATAATTTTATCCATTATTTGCATTTTTTCAACGGTGGTTTGGGGAGGAAATGTCATATAGAACAAAATAGTAAAGTAAAAAACAAAAAAACTCCCAACATTGAGAGCCAAATACTAAGTGAAAAGTCAAAAATTTCCAAAAAACGTGGGTCAAGCTCTCCTAAAAAATCCAGAACAGCCAAAGAGATTTGATTCTGACTAAAAGTCAGGATGGCTAACAAATGAACTTTTAGCTCTATAAAAAGTTTCAACAGCCCCTAGATCAATCAGGAACTTTCTGAATAAAAATCCCTGATGGTGAAAAACCCATGTGTATGGAAGTGCCGATTGGGTACTGAAGTGTTGATTTAAGAGCATTTTTGACTAAGAGACAAACTCTGAAAGGTGTTCTATATAAAAATAATCAGTAGCAATAAAACCTACGCAAAAAAAAAAAAAAAAATAGCCAACATCTTTTAAAATAAAATTGAAAATTTGAAATCAACAAGTGAAATGCCTGGCTCAATAAGTGCAAGCACTGCATGCCAACAGCATTTGAACAAGTAAAAGATATGTTTTCTGCTTTACCAAAAATCACTGATTTCTGGATTAAACTAACCTTTAAAGGTTCTCCTTCCAAGAACTCTTCAATAGTGTTTTCTAAGCTCTTGGAAGCAATCTCTCTTCACTTGGCAGATAAGCAAATCTTTTCGGTACGGCCTTTAGAGACAGCAGCTGGCAGCCTAAAAAGGGACTTTTGGTCTCGATTTCCTCTACCTGCAACAATTAATAAAGCCACAAAATCTAGACATTTTGGCTTCAAATTTTTATAAACACCAACCGCTAATAATCGCACTTTACAAACTAACTACAGGGTAGGGTAGCCAGCTATGTTTGTCCTTCAGGAACTTGCTGGAACTGTTGCCACTTCACTTAAACTTCTCGATGACGTCACGTGCTACATCCTCATTAGGTTGGGTCCATTAGCGATCTACGCTCTCATTGGCTCTTTCATTTGATGTCACTCTGGAGGCACGGAGCGAAAGCAATTCACACACACATTCATATGCAACTCAAGCCAATGAGGAGAGCTTAAAGTTTATATGAGCAAAACTTAAATTTTTCTCTTCATCACGCAATTACTAAAGAAAAGAAAAATGTCCATTTCAAAATGAATTTTTAACTAATATAATAGAGTTACGTTCATCGTTTGTCATATGCGTTTGTGAAACAACACGGTGGAGATCTGAGATTTTTACCTAAACAAATAAGGAATTTATATCGACAAGAAAAAAATTCCACGATTTTTCTAATTTGCACAGTTTTAATAATTACCGTCATAACTATTCCCATAGGTTAATAGGACAAAATTTAGATACAAAATAAAGGTTTGTTTTGAATTATACCAGAAAATAGTTTGTTTCCTTTCTCTACTAAAATGTGGTTCACTTTCTTTTGCACATGGCATTGTTACTTTTTTAATCACCATTTTTACATTTCTGACTTCAAAATGGTGAATATTTTTAAAAACCTGGATACAAATTATGCTTGAAAGTCGCTAAATTTCGGTGATGCAACCTGTATGTTTTTACTTTTATTGCAGTGAATGAACGTTTTTCCAAACGCGTTCATAATCATCTTCAGTAATGTGTTTAGAGCAAATTCTGGCATGTTTCACATTCACAACATCTTTTCGTTAACATTTGAGTGGCTTGCGACGTTTTTTGCAACATCTAATCTTTTGGGAATACCTGATTTAATAATCCCAGTTTCTTTGGTTTTCTTAATCTGCGATGGGCACATGGCAACGGCACAATAATTGGTAGGCATCGTTCTTTCGAAATAATAGCACAGAATGGTGGGGTTGTGAAGTTTTCTAACTAACAAACACACAGCAATAGAACAATTTCATTTTGTTATAACAATAATTATCTTATAACACTTAGCTTTTGTTACCACAATAGTTATCTGTAGAATAATAATAACAACGTTTCGCACAATAAAATGTTTATTATACATCGACTATAGTTTCGCAGAGCGATTGGCTCGGCTTCCTCAGGACGAATAGAGCGTAAACATTCAAATCATTGTGACATCATCAGAATTCTGACGGTCACGGGTTTTGGCGAGTTGTTTCCACGCGCTTGAAAGAAATGGAGTCGACGTCATGTCGTTGACAAGCCGTGACGAGTTCCGGTATATGTGGAAAGCTTCTAATATATTAAGCTTGAAAATCGAGTCCGGTTTATCAATAAGCGTAGCGTTTCTAAACAAAAAGTTATGGTTATTTTCGTGACAATGTTGAGCTACAGACGACTTCTTCAGTTCATAGTTCCGTACATATGTCTTGTGTTCCTTCACACGGAAGCTTAAAGCCCTGCGGGTCTGTCCTATATATGAAAGTCCACATTCACAAGGTATCTGATAAATTCCCCAGGAGTTTGTCTTCGATGTAGTCTTTTGATCCGTAAAAAATCATCTTGTTTATGGGTTTGAAAATAACTTTGAAATTAAAACTTTTAAGGATTTTTGAAATTGCGAAGCAAATCTGAGGAGCAAATGGGATAACTGCCCAATTCTTTTGTATTGGGAGGTCTATAGGCATGAGCGTGCAGACAGGCTTTGGTTTTCTAAACTTTTGGACAGCTTTGTCTATAACGGAAGGGCTGTATCCTCTGTGTGCTGCAATTCGTTTAAAAAATCAAGCTCTTTCTGTAAGGAATCCTCAGTTGAGCAGATATGTATTGCACGATATACGTATGTGAAGAAGGCCAAGATCTTTTGTTTCCACGGATGATTTGATTTTGCATGAGGGGGTAAAGAAACAGCTTTAACGACTTCTTCGAACACAACTTCTGTAAAAATTCCATTGATTTTGTCAATCGGCTAAAGCGACATCCATTCAACGACCAGTTCATGTTATCCTTCGATGTGAAATCCATGTTCACAAGTATCCCAGTTAATGGAGCTCTCCAAGCATTAAAGTCAAGTCTCAAAGAACATAATTTCAGCCAACCAGAAACAGAAGAGTTTTTGAGGCTAGTGGAAATTTGTGTAAGACAAAACAGTTTCCTTTTTCGTGGAAGATTTTTCCAACAGACCGAAGGCCTTGCAATGGGTAGCCCACTGTCACCTATTTTATGCGAAGTCTACATGCGTCACTTTGAAGACCAACTATTTCAGCTTGTTACATTTGACCTGTGGATTCGATATGTAGACGATACTTTTGTTCTCTGGAATGGCATGAACTCGGAAATACCTAAATTAGTTGAACTTATCAATTCAATCGATCCCCATATACAGTTCACATATGAGACTGAGAATAATGGCTGCTTACCATTCCTCGATGTCCTTGTGTCACGCTCTCAAGGATCCTTTAGTACAACAGTTTATCGAAAACCATTTGCTGTTTCTTTACCCCCTCATGCAAAATCAAATCATCCGTGGAAACAAAAGATCTCGGCCTTCTTCACATACATATATCGTGCAATACATATCTGCTCAACTGAGGATTCCTTACAGAAAGAGCTTGATTTTCTTAAACGAATTGCAGCACACAGAGGATACAGCCCTTCCGTTATAGACAAAGCTGTCCAAAAGTTTAGAAAACCAAAGCCTGTCTGCACGCTCATGCCTATAGACCTCCCAATACAAAAGAATTGGGCAGTTATCCCATTTGCTCCTCAGATTTGCTTCGCGATTTCAAAAATCCTTAAAAGTTTTAATTTCAAAGTTATTTTCAAACCCATAAACAAGATGATTTTTTACGGATCAAAAGACTACATCGAAGACTTAAACTCCTGGGGAATTTATCAGATACCTTGTGAATGTGGACTTTCATATATAGGACAGACCCGCAGGGCTTTAAGCTTCCGTGTGAAGGAACACAAGACATATGTACGGAACTATGAACTGAAGAAGTCGTCTGTAGCTCAACATTGTCACGAAAATAACCATAACTTTTTGTTTAGAAACGCTACGCTTATTGATAAACCGGACTCGATTTTCAAGCTTAATATATTAGAAGCTTTCCACATATACCGGAACTCGTCACGGCTTGTCAACGACATGACGTCGACTCCATTTCTTTCAAGCGCGTGGAAACAACTCGCCAAAACCCGTGACCGTCAGAATTCTGATGATGTCACAATGATTTGAATGTTTACGCTCTATTCGTCCTGAGGAAGCCGAGCCAATCGCTCTGCAAAACTATAGTCGATGTATAATAAACATTTTATTGTGCGAAACGTTGTTATTATTATTCTATCTTAACACCGCAAGCTTCGTAGTCATAAATTATATATAGTTATCTGTATACTATCCCAATAAAAATATGACTCTCAATCATAAAAACTGATCAAATACCACTAAATAAACAGAAAACTAATAGTAACTGCATATATACAAGCCATCAAAGCAAATGATCTGCCTCCACAGCTACGTTGTGCGTGCGTAGCCCAAAAATGGCTTCTATGCGCGGCGACCGATTTACGAAACTTTTTGCTCGTCGGGAAAAGACATGAGGCGCATGCGCCGTAGCCAGTCTTACAGCATGTTAGGCCACAGGCTAAATGCGTAGTTACATCGGACACTGAAAGAGAATTGGTTTATCGGCACCCGCACAAACTTAAATGTGCAGTTGTTTTCATCCATAAGTTTGTATCTCTTTGAGTAGTTCTTTAATTAAAATTTAAATATTGTATTAACATTATGCCGAGACGAAAATCGAATATAGGTCATAGTACATCGGATGCTAAAAAAATTTGTTTATCCCATCATAATGAAACTTTACATAAAACAGAGTCTTGATTGGCAAATGACGGACAAAGAATGGCTTTACAAAGAGAAAGACAGTCTCCTGTTGAATGTAATAATAGTCTCTCTTTAGATTCGCCGTAAATTCTAAATTGCCACCGTGCCAAGCTGGGCCGGGTTGGTAGTTTATATATAAATTAAATAGTAAGGGACCCAAAACCAAGCCCTGAGAAACCCCTGAAGTAATGGGTAGTAGTGGTGATTGAGATTGATCAACGATAGTATATTAAAATCTGTCAGTTGGGTAATTACTAAATAAAGTATATGCAATACCTCTCACACCCGTGTTATATAATTTAGTATAAAGAAATTAATGATTGAGAGTGTCAACTGCTTTAGTCAAATCAAGGAAGACAGCAAGTGTAATATTTTTTGTTTCAAAATTTTTTTGAATTTTATTCTGAAGTGTAAGAGTGCAGATTCTGTTGATTTATTGGATTGAAAGCCAAACTGATTTTTATTAATGATATTAAATTTTTGTAAGTATGAGATTAATCTCGTATAGATTAATTTTTCTAAGATTTTAGCAAAGATTGACATATTAGCTATGGGATGATAATTGTTAGCATCATTACTCTTACCAGATTTATATTTAGGGGTAATTTTTGTAATTTTCAGTGCATGTGGAAAGATGCCAGTAGTGAAAACTAGGTTGAAGATATTTAGTAGTGGGTTTATGATTATTTCAGCTACATGTTTAACAACAGAAGGATGAATGTCATCATTTCCTGGTCCAGAAGTAGCTTTTATATTATTTAATTCTTGTAGTTGGTTTAGTTTTGGGTATAGGTAATAAGTAGAAAGTTTTATTTACAGAAGAATTATGAAAATATTGTAAAAAATTATTATTAAATGGTTTTAAGTTTAGTTTAAAATTTTGAGATATACACTGCCGGACAATTGCTTAGGACAGATGACAATAGCAACGATAGCAACCATAAAATGGAAGGCAGGAAAATGTGGAAATTAGCATAAGTGCGGGATACAGTAAGACGTGTTGTGCGTATGCAAATTTTGGATTGCCGAACTTGTTCGTGGCGTCATAGCGCTGATAAGAGATATAAAGGATTTGACGCGTATTGATCGTTGTTGTTCAAACGCAAAGTTGAAAGGGAAAGAATCAATTGACGAACTTGCAATTTTCAGTATGTCTTCCCGACATCACCTAGATGATTTTACGCGTGGCCATATTATTGGCAAGATTGAAGAAGGGCGAAAAATAACAGGTTGCCACGGAGTTCGACGTCAGCCACAGTGTTGTTTCAAGGCTGTGGAAATCATTTCAAACAAATGGAGAGTGTAGCAAACGTCACGGGGAGGTCGTGTTTGCAGTACGACACTTGCAGAAGATCGGTACATAGTGCTATCAACAAAAAGACACCGGCGCAGCACAGCTAGTGAGGTAGCAAATCAGTTTATGGCTGCTACTGGCAAGCGGATCTCCCGAAAAATTGTCGCCAGACGTTTGCATAAAGGAGGACTATACGTCCGCCGTCCTGTTGTGTGCATCCCATTGTCCAGACGTCACCGTACCGCCCGTTTGCAATGGTGCCATCAACATCGCAAGTGGACTGATAATGATTGGTCTGCTGTCCTCTTCTCAGATGAGAGTAGATACAGTCTATCATCTGATTGTCGACGACAACTGATCTGGCGTGATAGTGGTACAGCATGTTGTCCAGCAAACATACAGGAAAGGGACCGATATCCGGCATGTAGTGTCATGGTATGGGCTGGCATCATGATCAATGGCCGTACGTCCCTCTATGTGCTTCCAACTGGGACTATGACTGGCCAGCGATACATTAATGATGTTCTGCTACCTCATGTTCGCATGTTCCGTGGTGCTGTCGGTGATAGATTCATTTTCATGGACGACAACGCAACATGTCATCGAACAGTCGCTGTCCAGGAGTGTCTTGAGAGCGAGAATATTCAACGCCTCGTGTGGCCAGCACGTTCTCCAGATCCAACCACTCTTACTTTTTATGTGCTATATAGCCATTTATGATCCATCCTTAGCAATTGTCCAGCAGTGTACTAGTAAAGTGTTTATTAAGACGGGCAGCCACATGAAGTTTATCAGTAATTTTGATACCATTAGAATCTAAGAGGTGTTCTGGTATAACCGTCTTAGTCTGTTTTCCTAGTAAATAATTAAGGTGTTTTCAAGTTACTGTTGCATCATTCAATGCAAACATATTTGCATAATAGGATCTCTTTCCATTTCTAATAGCAGAGTTAAGTGTATTTCTGTATAATTTGAAATTGGTGAAGTCATTTTGATCTCTTGTTCTTAAAAGTATTGCAAAGAGCCTGTTTTTCTTATTAATACGATTTAACAGAGATGAGGTAATCCAAGGTTTGCAGAGTTTCTTTTTAGAATTAATATTTTTTGAGGAGACGGGGAAAGCTAGATCATATTTTTCTTTAAAGATTTTTAAAAAATTGTCAAAAGCTAGATTGGGAGATTCATATTTCTGAAAATCTGCCCAGGTAATTTCATTTAAAAGTTGTTTAAAATTTTCTATAGTTTTTTTACTGATTTTACGGAATTTAACAGTCTCAATTTCTTCTGGTAGAAAACCACCAGTCTTGTGTAAAGTGAAAATGGGCAGATGATCACTTACATCATATTTAATTATTCCTGTAGGTGTATGCTGTGATTGGGCATTTGTTATGGCCAAGTCAATTATGGTACTAGTATTTTGGGTAATTCTATTTGGGGAAGTAATTAAGTTAGTGAATCCTGATACAGCAAGTAATTGATTAAATTGTTGTGTTATAGAGTTATTAATAGATATATCTATATTTAAGTCACTCATCAAGAATCCCCCCCCCCTTTTTTTTTTGATAAATTAACAAAGTTAAACAGTTGGTTTAACACTACAAATAGTCTGAGCTGGGTGGCCTTTAACAGACTGAGATTAAATAAAATTGATTTTGGATGGTAAGTATTTCTATATTTTTATTGATTATTGTGAATTCTTTAACTGTAGAAAAGAATTGATATTTATTATTAACATAAATAGTTATACCACGTCCACCCCCACCCCCTAGAATAATCTCTGTTGAGGTTAAAGATTTGGAAATTATTTAATGGAATAATAAATTTTTCAGTTGGTGGAAATCATGTTTCAGTAACACATAAAATCCAGTGCCGATCTTAGTGTATGTATTAAAGCTTCTAGTAGTGTAATTTTATTTAGTAATGATTGGGCATTAACATGTATAATTTTAAGGGTAAATTTTTTTTAGTTATAAATAGCTTGTTTAAATCTTGGGTTGTATAGTGGCCCTGCAACATAAAACAGTAAAACAGTTAGTATGAAATCAGAAAAATATAACATTGATTAAGTACCAAGTCCATACTGCTGGATGTCTTCTATAAGGACAATTTTTTTCTTTGATCACCATCCTTCTGTCTAATAAACAAAGTGCCATTGCTAATCCAGGTGTATTTAATTAGTCCTTGGTGCACCATTTGTTTAGCATGCCAGTACAATTGTTTATAATGTGGTGAGAGGTTTTTGTTAACATAGATGCTAAAATGCAGGATCTAAGTCAGAATTAAGACTGAAGTTTTTCTTTTAGCCAGCCAGTTATCTCTACTTGTCCTTGTTTTAAATTGAATTAAAGTAATTGGATCATGGCTTTTATTTTGGCTAACTGGTAAAGGGTGAAGTGCATCTATGTCAGAAGATCTGTAGTTTTCTATTTATAGTTTACTTGCTAATTTATCAATGCTGGTCATAAGTATTGTTTCATCATTAATATGTAAACCATGAATCTATATTTCTGTTTGTTATATTGATTTAATTCAGATAACTCAGATTTTAGGGCTCTGATATATATATATGGCATTATTGTTTTCATTTTGTTCAGATTTTCAAGTTTCTTCACCAGTTTGATGTTGGACTGTTCAAGTTTATTACATTTTTCAATCAAATCATCATATTTACTACTTATGAACTCAACAGTTTGTTTTATATCTTGAAGTTCTTTTTTTAAGTCTGAGATACAGTCGAGTTTGTTTTCTATCCGCAGAACTGACTGCTTAATAGAGTTAATCTCAAGTTGAGTTGATTTCTTAGTAACTGGGCAGTTCATATTAGATTTGTTGTTCCTTGATGCTGCTAAGTTTTTTAGTCTTCTGAGGTTTTTACAACATGTAGTGCACATTCTTGACATTGAATTTTGTTTTTAAGGCTTTATATATATATATTTTTTTTTCAGACAAACCGATGCATAATGAATGAAAATTGTTGTTGCAGGTCACACATTTTGGAGCAGATGACACCTCAATCTGACCTTAATTACACACATGAACTATGGTAATGCTGCAACAGCTAGCGATTTCAGTTCTTTATTAACTTAAAAGTAACTCAAAAGTACCTCAAAATGACGGTTACTTTTTCAATAAGACGATCATTTCTTTCTTACATCTTTGGATTTCTGAGTTGGTCCTGTGAATCACAGTTTTCTGTCGGAAATTTCGATTCATGATTAACATGATAAGTGCAGATTATATACGACTGTCGCCCATGCCAATTACTACAGAATGTCCGTAGTTTCTACGGATTTAGTTGTCTGAATACGGAACTCACTCTTGAAACTACGGATTCTACGAATTTTTATTTAGTTTAAAAAAAATTATTTTGCTATTATTTTATGATATACATAAAGTTAAGTGGATTCGCAGAATTCTCCAATTTTTTTTTATTTTTTTTTATTTATATATTTTTTTTTTTTGTGATTTAGATTGTTCTCAAGATTGATGCAAAACTGAAGAGAATTTTTTTATGGGGGTCATTATATTTTTTTTATGGGGGTCATTTTTTGTCTTAGGACGATATTTTATGTTTCAAAGCTTTCGAAAACAGTAGTTAAATTGAATAAAAAGAATTTGCCCTAATCGTAATTTTTTTCTCATGATGTTACATTTGTATCTAGTATTCTTGTTAAATATTATATTATGGCATATATGTTCGTATTTCAGCTTGAAACTGTAATCAAGAATTTGCGGAAACGGCAGTTAGACGCCGCAAAAATTTCCTCCTAATATTCATAAGATTCTTCCACGAATTCGAGAAATTCAGCCTTTTTCATTATTTTGGCCATTTAAGAGATCGATGCACAAGTAAACAGAATTGGGGGGGTAGAGGTTCGGAGGAGGATGGAATTCCATCTTCACGAAACTTTCTAAAACAGAAAGTCGACTGAGTTCAGATGTAATTTCTTTTTTCTCACGATGTAGCCTCTGTTTAGTATTTTTAAGTAACATTTTACTGCATAAATTTTTGTATTTTAGCTTGAAAATAGGAGAAAAATTTCCAAAACCAGAAGTCAGATGAGTTTCCCGTAATTGTTATCCCCCCCCCCCATGTTCCCACTCTCCAGCACTGTTAAATATCCCCCACCCCATAAGTTTTTACATTTAATCTTGATAAGGGAAGAAGGAAATTCCTGAAAATGGAAGTGACGAATATGGAAAATTTGTTAAAATTGATGCATGGTGTTCAAAAGTATTGATATTCCCAAAGTTACACCATTTATCTAAAATAGTTGAAGCTTTGAAATCATGCGCTCATGGTGCTCAGGCTGATGGTTGTTATTAAAGGGCATAAAAAGCAAGAAAAGAAAGAAAAAGAAACAATGAAGAAATTGGAAGAGGATATCAGCAGAAAGAAAAATGAAGCAATGGTGCTCTGCAGTTGCGGAGTCAACAAAAGGCAAACTGACAGTAGTCCGCATTCTTGCTGTCTGTTTTGATTTTTCACCAGTTAAAATGCTCAGCTCCCCCCCCTTCTTTGGTCTTATCTTGTCTTAAACTGCGATTTTAGAGGCAGTATGATCATATGGTAAGTGGAGGTTCGTGCACTGCGCGTTCACTTGCTTGGATTTCCTGTCTGTCAAGCATTGTGGAATTCTGAATGCATTCAACTGATTTTTACTGGTGGAAGTTTCGAACTTAAATCTTGCAATCATGCCCTTGCCAGGGAATCAACTTTGTGTTTTGCACGTGTTAAGTTTGTTTCATTAGAGTCCTTGTTTGTTGTAACATTTTGTTGGGGCACATACTTGTTTTTTACAAAGAGATGATCACTGTAAAATAGAGTCTATATATACACTGATGGAAAAAAAAATCCCAACACCGCGAAAAAATAGTTGTAGAGGAATGAAATGGCGGCAATACATTTGTATAGGTAACGTATTTAATCGATTAAGGTTTCAAGATCACAGCTTATTGTAAGTGCGAGAAGAGCCATTTTAAATGTGAAATGCTGGTACATTAATAACCGGTGTAACCGCCAGAATGTTGAATGCAAGCATGCAAACATTCATGCATTGTGTCGTACAGGTGCTGGATGTCAGTTTGTGGGATGGAGTTCCATGCCTGTTGCACTTGGTCGGTCAATACAGGGATGGTTAATGCTGGTTGGGGGTGACGCTGAAGTTGTCGTCCAATGATGTCCCATACGTGCTCGATTGGTGAAAGATCTGGTGATCTAGCAGGTCTCGGCAACATGTCGACACTCTGTAGAGCATGTTGGGTTACAACAGCGGTATGCGGGCGAGCGTTATCCTGTTGGAAAACACCCCCTGGAATGCTGTTCATGAATGACAGCACAACAGGTTGAATCACCAGACCGACGTACAACTGTGCCGTCAGGGTGCGTGGGATAACCACGAGAGTGCTCCTGCTGTCATAGGAAATTGCTCCCCAGACCATAACTCCAGGTGTAGGTCCAGTGTGTCTCGGCCGCAGACAGGTTGGTTTCAGGCGCTCACCTGGCCTCCTTCTAACCAACAGATGGCCATCACTGGCACCCAGGCAGAACCGGCTTTCATCAGAAAACACAACAGATCTCCACTCCGTCCTCCAATGAGCTCTAGCTTGACACCACTGATGTCGCAAACGGCAGTGGTTTGGAGTAAGTGGAATGTACGCTACAGGGCGTCTGGCTCGGAGCTGTCCTTCAAGTAGCCGATTTGTAACAGTTTGTTGTGTCACTGTGGTGGCAACTGCAGCTCGAATTGCTGCCGCAGACGCAGTACGATGCGCCACGGCCATACGCCGTACATGGCGGTCTTCCCTCTCCGTAGTGCCACGTGGCCGGCCGGAACCCGGTCTTCTTGAGGCAGTACCTTCCCTTGACCACCGCTGCCAACAATCATGCACAGTGGCTACATTCCTGCCAAGTCGTTCTGCAATATTGCGGAAAGAAAATCCACCTTCTCGTAGCCCTATTACACGACCTTGTTCAAACTCTGCGAGCTGTTGATAATGGCTTCTTCGTCTTCTTAAAGGCATTCTTGACTAACATCAACACCCTACGTCGAATCTCAACGATAACTAACGCTCACGAACGTTACAGCACGTATTTACAGCAAACCTGCTTTGCATGTTCCGAGGGGTGCTTTTAGCACCACACGTATGCGCCGAGCGCGAAATTTGCATAGACGTCATCTTACAGATGTACTCTCACCGCCTACCAACTGTCGTTTATCTAACACAATCCCTTCTTGGTGTTGGGAATTTTTTTCCGTCAGTGTATATGCCACGCAATACTAGTTATTAGTAACAAGGCTATTGACAATATTGGCAGGAGTAGACTGTCTTTTTTTTTTTTTTTTTTCAAGTATCGTGGTCTGAGACATGCCGCGGATTATACAAAGAAAAAAATTGTTTTTCTCAGAATTTCACGATCTACGGATCATATGCCGCAGCAGATTATACGTGGAATTTTTTTTCAGTCTTTGGATTATGTACGCCCTTGCGGATTTCACGAAGGAATTTTTTTTTCTGAATTTTCTGGTCTACAGATTATACGAAGAAAAAAATATGGTACTTTGAATTAATATCTACAAAATATGACATCTGCAAATAGTATTTTAATAAAATCGAAATCTGAAATTTACATTTTTTTGAGATCATCTACTGAAAGAATGGAAAAAGAAAATTATGAAGTGAATTGGAACTTTATTTTGCAATGGTTTGGGTAAAAAGAAAAACAATTGACAACAAATATGATTTACCACTTTTCATTCCAGCGTCATAACCAAACATGTTTTTGTTCATGTGTTATTGACTTTATTTTACCTGGCGCCTAAATTTTAGAGCTGGCTGCTAGATCTATAGCATATTTGTCGAGCCCTGTACATACACACACACACACACACACATGGTGATATTCCAATGACGTAAAATATCAATTGGAGTGTAGGTCCTTAGAAAGTTTTTTTTTTTTTTTTCCCCACAGAAAAGGGTATGAACCCTGTGTGTAGGTTTTGGAGAAAAGTTTTCCAGTTTAATACAAGTGAAAAGCCTACTTGAAAACAAGCCGTGACTCATCCTATAACATTTTTGTCACATTAAATATTTCAAAACATTTCCTGATGCCAAGATGTGTACAGTAGTTGTTATACTATTATGTAATTCTTATCCTGTGATCCAGCATATATTTAAGAAATAAACCCAACTAATACCCACATACCACCATCCCCTCCCCTCTTCCCTAACCCTGTTCTTAGCTCACTTCATTAACTTTGGAAATGGCAATTTACAATTACAAACAGTTAAAAGATTAAAACCTAAATTTAGAACTTATATACACATTTTTAAAAGGTAATTGAAACAGTAATTAAAAGCTGATACATCGAACCATACAGGAACTTCTAAATATTTTCACCACAGCTACTGTGGGCATCTTCCAAAACGTGTTGTTCACACGTCGGCTGCCTGTAACCAAGTGTCATCAGTCTGTCAGGTAAGTCACAGATCGCTCAACCAGCTTTGCGATACTGGTGCCATCTATTGAAGTTTATGGTGAGTATCCTCGAGATATTATCGAGATGCAGCTTCCATTTTGTTTTATTTTCTTTATTTATTTTTTCCCCTTTTCCTTTCTTACATCTTGCTTCTAATTAGTATAAGCTCGTTCCAATAATTTGGTAATTGTTCAGGATCATTATAATTACATAGCCGATTTATATTTTTTTGTATTAATACTGTTTCTGCAATTTGTAGATCCTTTTCTGATTTACAACTTTTTTAAAATCTGTATTTGATTAAATCTTGGGTAAACTTTATTCTCCATACAGTACTGTATTAGGCTGTTTTAGCTTTTTTTTTTTTTTTTTCCCCAGTTCTTCACGTATTGATTCAGACAGTGTTTCAATTTATTCTATGTGCTACCTATATAAAAAACGAGTGGATTACTTTCTACAGAAATTTCATAAATACCTGCTTTATCCAAAATTTGATTGGGACCTCTGTTACTAATAGTTAAACTGAATTGACTGTGTGGATCCCAGTTGTAGGTTATATTTAGCACATAACTTATTAATTTCATAAGAGTATGTACAAGACCATTTTTTTATATAATAACTTTCTTCTACTTCTAATGTCCATTTTTTAATTTCTCTGCTCAGGTACCCATACTTTTTTGAAATCTCTTCTATATATTTTAATTGTTCAACTTTATATTGCCTGTCAGAGATGTGTGTGTAAAAGCTCTTTTCAATAAAGTTTTAACACTATTACTTTTATGTATTTAGGATGATGTGAATCATATGGTATGAATACAGGAATATAAGAGCAAGCAATGCAAATATATTTGGCAAAGCAATACAATAATATATATCCATCTATAGATAGAATTAACTATCTTATTTGAAAATAGCAAGCTACTTCCATTTTTAGACATATTATTAATTAAAAAATATAATAGTTTTGATTACAAAGTTTACAGGAAAACCTCTTATATTCCTGTACTCATACCATATGATTCACATCATCCTAAAATACATAAAAGTAATAATGTCAGAACTTTATTGAAAGGAACATTTACACATACCTCTGACAGGCAATATAAAGCTGAGATATAAAATATATAGAAGAGATTTTAAAAAGTTATAGGTACCCGAGGAGAGAAATTAAAAAGCGGAAATTAGTTAGAAGCCGAAGAAAGTTATTATTAGAAAAAAGGAAGAAGAAAAAAACAGTCTTGTACATATGTTGGTTCATTTCCATTTACAAAAAATATCTCTTACAAAATCAATAAGTTATGCGCTATATATAATGTACAATTGGAATACACAGTCAATTCAGTTAAAAATTTAATTATTAGTAACACAGGTCCCGATAAAATTTTGGATGAAGCAGGTATTTACAAATTTTGCAGGTATCCATCCGTTTCTTATATAGGTAGCACGAAGAATAAATTGAAACACCGCCTGAATCAACATGTGAAGGACTGACAAAAGGGGGGAGCTAAAACAGCCTTAATACAGTTTTTATGGAGAATAAGCTTTACCCAAGATTTGATCAAATACAGATTTTAAAAAGTTGTAATCAGAAAGGCATCCAAGAATTGCAATACAAAAAAAATTACAAATTTGCTATGTGATTATAATGACCCTAAACAATCACCATATTATTGGAACAAGCTTATACAATTAGAAGCAAAATGTAAGAAAGGAAAAGGGAAAAAAATAAAGAAAAT
This sequence comes from Macrothele yani, assembly GCA_039090855.1. NCBI lineage: Eukaryota > Metazoa > Arthropoda > Arachnida > Araneae > Macrothelidae > Macrothele > Macrothele yani. The sequence continues at coordinate 13,819,691 of CM076989.1, forward strand.
AAAACAAAATGGAAGCTGCATCTCGATAATATCTCGAGGATACTCACCATAAACTTCAATAGATCACCAGCATCGCAAAGCTGGTTGAGCGATCTGTGACTTACCTGACAGACTGATGACACTCGGTAGCTGTGGTGAAAATATTTAGAAGTTCCCGTATGGTTCGATGTATCAGCTTTTAATTACTGTTTCAATTACCTTTTAAAAATGTGTATATAAGTTCTAAAAATTATGTTTTAATCTTTTAACTGTTTGTAATTGTAAATTGCCATTTCCGAAGTTAATGAAGTGAGCTAAGAATAGGGTTAGGGAAGAGGGGAGGGGATGGTGGTATGTGGGTATTAGTTGGGTTTATTTCCTAAATATGCTTTAGGGGGATAAATAGGTGATCACAGGATAAGAATTGCATAATAGTATAACAACTACTGTACACATCTCACCATCAGAAAATGTTTTGAAATATTTAACATGCCGGAAATGTTATAGGATGAGCCACATCATGTGTTGTTTTGATGCTCAATGTGCATAAAACTATGTTCCATATGTGCCATATAATAATGCAATTTTATTATGATTATCATATTAATCATGCAGTTTTCAAGTTGTTCTATGACCACCAGTCTTAGGTTTATATTGTTCTATATTTTCAAAAGCAACTAAATTAATGTTACTTCTGCTTTACTTGCTGTGAGATCATTTTCCCTTGAATTGTGCTTAGAGAATGAAAGAGCAAATGAACATCATAATTTCACTTTCAGGTAAAACAGTGCCACATTTCCTTGGTGTACCACCAGCAGTTCCTCCTAGGATGTCCCCAAGCACTGTAAGTTCATTAAAAGCCATGTGATTTTTATTTTGTCGTGAAAATTAGCTGTTATTTTTTAATTCTTTGGGAAATTTTGTTATTAAGGTCATTCTGCTTTTTTTTTTTTTTTTTTTTTTTTTTGTGTGTGTGTGTGTGTGTGTGTAATTAGAAGTAGGCAGAACAGAAGGACAGTTCACCCTCTTCATACATTCAGCAACCATATCTAAATTGTTCAGGGGAAATGCTCGAATTTTTTCTTAACAGTCCATATTTGTTTGAATTTTTATTAATAGTTTCTTGTTTTGGCTATTCACTCAGCACCTAAAATTGTAATGAAGTGTATCCACTCATTTACTGATTATCCTATTAATATTTGTTTCAAATGAATAATGTATTTATTATTGCAATATCTCCTTTTAGAAATCTAATTTTAATTGTTGTTGTTTTTTTCTTAAATCCATAACAATAGCCAAGAATACCTATACATTCTTTATCTCAAAGACTACAGTCTTGTGACGATTATTTATGGATTAAGATAATACAACGTAGTTGTCACAAATGTTTATTTTTTTCAAGCCGACCATGGTTTCGCTGGGTATTGACCTAGCTTCATCAGGACGAATGGCACATAAATATTCAAATTGTATCATTGTCAACCATTATCAATCCACTGCTGGACGAAGGTCTCCCCAAGTTTCCTCCACAACGGTCTGTCTTGTGCCAGTCTCCTCCATGTCACTCCCGCATATTTACGAATTTCATCCACCCATCTCCCATGTGGTCTTTTTCTGGGTCTTTTCCTGTCCCTTGGAATCCAATCTAAAATTTCGGCTGTCCATCTATGGTCTGTCCTTCTGGCAGTATGTCCAGCCCATTGCCATTTTCAGGGATTTAACTCTGATCATGATGTCTTCCACTCTCGTCATTTTTCGGATCCACGAGTTCCTCTTCTTATCTCTCCTGGTTATACCAAGCATGCACCTCTCCATGCTTCTTTGAGTTGTCTGCAGCCTTTGTATGTCTCTTTTAGTTAAGGTCCACGTCTCTGCACCATACGTAAGCACTGGAAGGATGCATTGATCAAACACTTTTCTTTTAAGACATAACGGCATATTGCTCTTGAAAATTATGCTGTTTCTTCCAAAAAACTCTCCAGGCAAGTTTTGTACGCCGATTAATTTCTTCATCAATGTGACCCTCACTTGATATCTGCTGTCCAAGATAAACATACGTATCTGTTATCTCCAGTTTTTCTCCATCAATCGATAAATCTTCATTTCTTGTAAAAGCATTGAACATCACTTTTGTCTTCTGAAAGTTCATTTTTAATCCCACTTCTTTACTCTTGTCAGCAAGTTCCTGGGTCATACTCTGCAGCTCTGATGGGGTAGTTGCAAAAATGACTACGTCATCAGCAAAACGAAGGTGGGTTAGATAATCTCCATTAATCTTTATCCCTTTGTTTTCCCAGTTCAGTGATTGAAAGACATTTTCCAAAGTGGCATTAAAGAGCTTCGGAGATATGGTGTCACCTTGTCTCACTCCTTTCCAATTTTTATGTGTGTTGTATTTTCAAACAGCCGAATCTTTGCACTTGCATTTTCATAGATGTTATTAATAATATTAATGTATGCATCTTCAATACCGCAGGATTTCAGAGCCGTGGTAACTGCTGATGGTTTCACCGAATCAAAGGCTTTTTCATAATCGATAAAAGCCATGCACAATGGAAGTTCATATTCCCTCGCTCTTTCAATTAGTTCTCTCAGTACGTGGATATGATCTATTGTGCTGTAGCCACTCCTGAATCCAGCTTGTTCTCTCGGTTGAGCCATGTCCAGTGTTACCTTCAAGCGGTGTGAAAGAACTTTAGTGAAGATTTTATAAACCACTGATAGGAGGCTGATAGGTCTGTAGTTCCTGAGATCCTCAATGTTACCTTTTTTATGTAGCAGGATCATTGTAGCATTGTTCCAATCCTCAGGAATCTTCCCTTCATTAAGGCATCGAGTGAAAATTTGGGCGAGTACTGTTTCAATTTCTCCACTTGCTTCTTGTATGATGTCTATAGTAATTCCATCTTCTCCTGGAGCTTTCCCCCGCTTCATGTTCTTGATTGCATGAGCAACTTCTGCTGGGAGGACTGGAAGAACTCTGGTACCTTTCATGATGTCTGGAGTACATGTATCATCCTTTTCATATAGTTTGGAGTAGAAATCTTTCACTCTTGTCAAAATTTCGCCTCTATTTCTTGTTATAGAACCATCTTCTTTTCTCAGAGCCATAATCTGTTTTCTTCCCTTACTGAGATGTCCCTTTGCTATCTTTAGGCTTTGGTTGTTTTCAATTGCTTTCCTTACTAGTTCACAGTTGAATTTTCTTACGTCTTCAGTGATACTTTTTCTTACTGTCTTGCATAGCTCTATATATTCCACTTTGGAAGTCACATCTTCTTTAGTTGTCCTCATCTCTCTTCTTTTTTGCATCAACATTTTGGTTTTTCCTGATAATTTGTTTACATGCAACTTGTTCTTAGACCCAGCTAATTTTGTTGCTGTTTCCATTAGAGCTTTGGTTACTTTTCTGTTAACTTCAGAAATATCCACTTCTTCCGATGTTAGGCCTTCCAAAGCAGAGAATCTGTTCTTCAGTTCCAACTTGAAAGTATTATGGTGTTTTTTAAGGTTGGTTATGTCAATACATTTTGTTTGTCTTATGAGCTTGCCACGTTCCAGTTTAGTGTTGAGGTGCATCTTACATCTCACCAATCTATGGTCACTACCTGTGTTGAACTTGTTTAGCACACTGCAGTCTTCGATGACGAATTTTTTTGTTACACATAATAAAATCAATTTCACTTGTCGTCCCAATTGGATGTCTCCATGTCCATTTCCTGTGTGGCTTTTTCTTGAAAAAGGAATTCAAGATGAAAAATCCTTCTGCCTCTGCAAACTCAACGAGAGTATTTCCACGCTGGTTTCTGTTGCCGTGACCGAATTTACCTACTGAAGTTTCATTCTGTTGCCGGTGCCCTATTTTTGCATTGAAATCTCCCATAATTATCTTCAAGTGCTGCTTACCTTTATTATTTAGATGACGAATTTCCTCATAAAATTCTTCAATTTCTTCTTCAGGATGACTTGTGGTGGGTGCATAAGTTTGAATAATCTGAACCTGGTATCTTCTCGATAGTTGGATAACGAGTCGTGCAGCTCTGTCAGAGGAACTTTCAACTTCTACCACTTTATCCTTCAGTTTCTTGTTTATTATAAATCCAACACCACTAGTTCTGCCAGTATCTGTCCCACGATAATAGAAGAGATGTCCACTTTTCAGTTCAATGAGATCTTCTCCTTTTCTCCTTACCTCACTCAGCCCGACGATGTCCCACTTGATCCTTTGTAGTTCCTCTTCCAATTCAAGAAGCCTTGAATCAGAAGATAGGGAGCGTCCGTTGTAGGTAGCCAAGGTCAGCATCAAATGGCAGCCTAGTCCGGTCCTCCGGGGATTCTTAGCACCCTCTGCCTTCATGTCGCACTGGCCGCTGCCTTGGCCAGGTACATTCCAGCTGCCGGAGACTGAGGGCCAAGATTTAAGTTGTAGAGTCATTTTGGAGGTGTTTGGCCATAACTCACCACGCTGGCCAAGCGGGTTGGTGAGTGTGGGATAGCATTTCCTCTGATCCCGATGGTATAGTTATACCGCTATTTGCGGTCGTCAGAGCCCCTTTAGTGGGAACAGGATGCACCACGAGAAGGCGGGGTTGACATTTGTCAAGGAGAGGCTGTGATGTTACGCATCACCTGACCTTACATTGAATACATGGTACATGTATTCAAATTGTATATGGCATCATAAATGGTGTTTACAGTCACGTGTGTTGGTTAGATGCTTCCACGCGTTTGATAGAAATGGCATGGATGGCATGTCATTAACAAGTTGTGAAGACTTCTGATATATATGGAAAGCTTCCAAAATATCAAGTTTGGTGGTTGAATCTGGCTTGTCAATAAGTTTTGCTTCTTTAAAGAGAAATTTGTGGTCCTTTTTGTAACAGTGTTTAGCCATCGATGACTTCTTCAGGTCACAATTCCGAATGTAGGTTTTGTACTCCTTCAATTGAAAATGCAAGTCTCTACGGGTCTGTCCTATGTACGAAGCGCCACATCCAAACCATGGTCGGCTTGAAAAAATAAACATTTGTGACAACTATGTTGTGTTATCTTAATCTATAAATACCCATATATTTTTTGGTTGTTGTGATGCACATGGTACATGTATGTATCCTTATTTGGCGTAATGTAGTATTAAAAAAATAGTGGATGTTCTAGTCAGTTTTATACAGCTGTTGAGTATGCATGTTATAAGCCGTTTCAGGTTACTAAAGTTAATATTTGTTAAAAAATATGCTCACTACAACCTAGGACAATTATTTATGTTGTTGTTTTTTTTTTGTTGTTTTCTTTTTTAAGAATGTATATGCATATTATTTATTTCTTATGTTCAAATGCAATGATTTGACTAAATTTTCACAAAGTAAAAGTGGACTTTCCTGTGATGTAGGACAGTATGTCTGCATTTCTTTTGTATTATGTTGTTTAAATGTAAAACTATGAAAACATTTTGAAGACCCCCTTATCAATCATTAACATGTTTTTAGGCAACGCCAAAGAAAGCAAATGTTCATACTGGAGAAGAAGTCCAAAATGATGAAACTTTTGCAGATTTTTCAAATTTTGATGACTCAGACAGTTCAAATCTGCAGCTTAAGGTATTTTCTTTTCTTTTTGCCAAAATATGACTCATAATTTAAGTGGACTGTTTTTACTCTTTTCTGCACTTACATTCTTCATTATCATTACTATCTTGCAGCTTTGTACCTATATGGCTGTATTCAGGCATGTTTTTGGTGTAAAGAAAAGAAACAAAATATAAAGAAAAGGAGAAAAAATTTAGTATTCTTTGCAATGAACATTCTCATCCTATTCATTGTAAGATCTGCCTGTTACATATTACACAGTAGGTTCAAAAAGTTCTTGGTGTTGTCCCCAACTGTGGGAATGAAAAATCGTACAGGCGATTTTTCAGTTTATAGGAATTGGCTGCACCCATGATGTTCTAAGACAACAAGTCGTGTCACCCCATTTCCTGTCTGTGTGGAGTACCAGTAGTTTCTTTGTTTACCATGCATTTGGTAACGTCACAGTTAAAAATGGTGGGAACTAGCAGCGTGCAAACAACAAATTTTGTGTTTTGCTTCGAGAATCCACCATCACAGACATCAGTCATGCTTCAGCAAGCATATGGCGAAATGGCAATGAAGAAGTTACAAGTTTACACATGGCACAAGTGTTTATGTGATGATTGTGTGAGTGTCAGTGATAATTCATGTTGTAGGCACCCATGTACCTCTTCAACTGCCAAAAAGATTGATTATGTATTCAACATTTTCTGATGTGACTGAAGAAAAACTAAAATAAATAGCATCAGAAGTAGAATACTCAAGAAACACATCATCATCATCATCATTGTCAAGCATTATCAATCCACTGCTGGACGAAGGTCTCCCCAAGTTTCCTCCACAACGGTCTGTCTTGTGTCAGTCTCTTCCATGTCACTCCCGCATACTTTCGAATTTCATCCACCCATCTCCCATGTGGTCTTCTTCTGGGTCTTTTCCTGTCCCTTGGAATCCAATCTAAATTTTCGGCTGTCCATCGATGGTCTGTTCTTCTGGCAGTATGTCCAGCCCATTGCCATTTCAGGGATTTAACTCTGATCATGATGTCTTCCACTCTTGTCATTTTTCGGATCCACGAGTTCCTCTTCTTATCTCTCCTGATTGCACCAAGCATGCACCTCTCCATTCATCTTTGAGTTGTCTGCAGCCTTTGTATGTCTATTTTAGTTAAGGTCCACGTCTCTGCACCATACGTAAGCACTGGAAGGATGCATTGATCAAGCACTTTTCTTTTAAGATATAATGGCATATTGCTCTTGAAAATTGTGCTGTTTCTTCCAAAAGCTCTCCAGGCAAGTTTTGTACGCCGATTAATTTCTTCATCAATGTGACCCTCACTTGATATCTGCTGTCCAAGATAAACGTACGTGTCTGTTATCTCCAGCTTTTCTCCATCAATCGATAAATCTTCATTTCTTGTAAAAGCATTGAACATCACTTTTGTCTTCTGAAAGTTCATTTTTAATCCCACTTCTTTACTCTTGTCAGCAAGTTCCTGGATCATACTCTGGAGCTCTGATGGGGTAGTTGCAAAAATGACTACGTCATCAGCAAAACGAAGGTGGGTTAGATAATCTCCATTAATTTTTATCCCTTTGTTTTCCCAGTTCAGTGATTGAAAGACATTTTCCAATGTGGCATTAAAAAGCTTTTGGGGTATGGTGTCACCTTATTTCACTCCCTTTCCAATTTTTGTGTGTTGTATTTTCAAACAGCCTAATCTTTGCACTTGCATTTTCATAGATGTTATTAATAATATTAATGTATGCATCTTCAATACCACAAGATTTCAGAGCCATTGTAATTGCTGATGGTTTCACCGAATCAAAGGCTTTTTCATAATCGATAAAAGCCATGCACAATGGAAGTTCATATTCCCTCGCTCTTTCAATTAGTTCTCTCATTACGTGGATATGATCTATTGTGCTGTAGCCACTCCTGAATCCAGCTTGTTCTCTCGGTTGAGACATATCCAGTGTTACCTTCAAGTGGTGTGAAAGAACTATAGTGAAGATTTTATAAACCGCTGATAGGAGGCTGATAGGTCTGTAGTTCCTGAGATCCTCAATGTCACCTTTTTTATGTAGCACGATCATTGTTGCGTTGTTCCAATCCTCAGGAATCTTCCCTTCATTAAGGCATCGAGTGAAAATTTGGGCGAGTACTGTTTCGATTTCTCCACTTGCTTCTTGTATGATGTGTACAGTAATTCCATCTTCTCCTGGAGCTTTTCCCTGCTTCATGTTCTTGATTGCATGTGCAACTTCTGCTGGGAGGACTGGAAGAACTCTGGTACTGGTGCCTTTCATGATGTCTGGAGTACATGTATCATCCCTTTCATATAATTTGGAGTAGAAATCTTTCACTTTTGTCAAAATTTCGCCTCTATTTCTTGTTACAGAACCATCTTCTTTTCTCAGTGCCATAATCTGTTTTCTTCCCTTACTGAGATGTCCCTTTGCTATCTTTAGGCTTTGGTTGTTTTCAATTGTTTCCTCACTAGTTCGCAGTTGAATTTCCTTACGTCTTCAGTGATACTTTTTCGTACTGTCTTGCATAGCTCTATATATTCCACTTTGGAAGTCACATCTTCTTTAGTTGTCCTCATCTCTCTTCTTTTTTGCATCAACATTTTGGTTTTTCCTGATAATTTGTTCACATGCAACTTGTTCTTAGACCCAGCTAATTTTGTTGCCGTTTCCATAAGAGCTTTGGTTACTTTTCTGTTAACTTCAGAAATATCCACTTCTTCCGATGTTAGGCCTTCTAAAGCAGAGAATCTGTTCTTCAGTTCCAACTTGAAGGTATTATGGTGTTTTTTAAGGTTGGTTATGTCAATACATTCTGTTTGTCTTATGAGCTTGCCACATTCGAGTTTAGTGTTGAGGTGCATCTTACATCTCACCAATCTATGGTCACTGCCTGTGTTGAACTTGTTAAGCACACTGCAATCTTCTATGACAAATTTTTTGTTACACATAATAAAATGAATTTCACTTGTCGTCCCAGTTGGATGGCTCCATGTCCATTTCCCTGTGTGGCTTTTTCTTGAAAAAGGAGTTCAAGATGAAAAACCCTTCTGCCTCTGCAAACTCAACGAGAGTATTTCCACCCTGGTTTCTGTTGCCGTGACCGAATTTACCTACTGAAGTTTCATTCTGTTGCTGTTGCCCTATTTTTGCATTGAAATCTCTCATAATTATCTTCAAGTGCTGCTTACCTTTATTATTTAGATGACGAATTTCCTCATTAAATTCTTCAATTTCTTCTTCAGGATGACTTGTGGTGGATGCATAAGTTTGAATAATCTGAGCCTTGTATCTTCTCGAGAGTTGGATAACAAGTCGTGCAGCTCTGTCAGAGGAACTTTCAACTTCTACAACTTTATCCTTCAGTTTCTTGTTTATTATAAATCCAACACCACTAGTTCTGCCAGTATCTGTCCCACGATAGTAGAAGAGATGTCCACTTTTCAGTTCAATGAGATCTTCTCCTTTTCTCCTTGCCTCACTTAGCCCGATGATGTCCCACTTGATCCTTTGTAGTTCCTCTTCCAATTCAAGAAGCCTTGAATCAGAAGATAGGGAGCGTCCATTATACGTAGCCAAGGTCAGCATCAGATGGCAGCCTAGTCCGGTCCTCCGGGGATTCTTAGCACCCTCTGCCTTCATGTCGTACTGGCCGCTGCCTTGGCCAGGTACATTCCAGCTGCCGGAGACTGAGGGCCAAGATTTAAGTTGTTGAGTCATTTTGGAGGGGTTTGGCCATAACTCACCACGCTGGCCAAGCGGGTTGGTGAGTGTGGGATAGCATTTCCTCTTATCCCGATGGTATAGTTATACCGCTATTGGTGGTCGTCAGAGCCCCTTTAGTGGGAACAGGATGCACCACGAGAAGGCGGGGTTGACATTTGTCAAGGAGAGGCTGTGATGTTACGCATCACCTGACCTTACATCCCAGAAACACATCATCATCATCATCATTGTCAACCATTATCAATCCACTGCTGGACGAAGGTCTCCCCAAGTTTCCTCCACAACGGTCTGTCTTGTGCCAGTCTCCTCCATGTCACCCCTGCATACTTTCGAATTTCATCCACCCATCTCCCATGTGGTCTTCTTCTGGGTCTTTTCCTGTCCCTTGGAATCCAATCTAAAATTTCAGCTGTCCATCGATGATCTGTCCTTCTGGCAGTATGTCCAGCCCATTGCCATTTCAGGGATTTAACTCTGATCATGATGTCTTCCACTCTTGTCATTTTTCGGATCCACGAGTTCCTCTTCTTATCTCTCCTGGTTACACCAAGCATGCACCTCTCCATGCTTCTTTGAGTTGTCTTCAGCCTTTGTATGTCTCTTTTAGTTAAGGTCCACGTCTCTGCACCATACGTAAGCACTGGAAGGATGCATTGATCAAACACTTTTCTTTTAAGACATAATGGCATATTGCTCTTGAAAATTATGCTGTTTCTTCCAAAAGCTCTCCAGGCAAGTTTTGTACGCCGATTAATTTCTTCATCAATGTGACCCTCACTTGATATCTGCTGTCCAAGATAAACGTACGTGTCTGTTATCTCCAGCTTTTCTCCATCAATCGATAAATCTTCATTTCTTGTAAAAGCATTGAACATCACTTTTGTCTTCTGAAAGTTCATTTTTAATCCCACTTCTTTACTCTTGTCAGCAAGTTCCTGGATCATACTCTGCAGCTCTGATGGGGTAGTTGCAAAAATGACTACGTCATCAGCAAAACGAAGGTGGGTTAGATAATCTCCATTAATCTTTATCCCCTTGTTTTCCCAGCTCAGTGACTGAAAAACACCCTCCAATGTGGCATTAAAGAGCTTCGGAGATATGGTGTCACCTTGTCTCACTCCCTTTCCAATTTTTACGTGTGTTGTATTTTCAAACAGCCTAATCTTTGCACTTGCATTTTCATAGATGTTATTAATAATATTAATGTATGCATCTTCAATACCGCAGGTTTTCAGAGCCATTGTAACTGCTGATGGTTTCACCGAATCAAAGGCTTTTTCATAATCGATAAAAGCCATGCACAATGGAAGTTCATATTCCCTCGCTCTTTCAATTAGTTCTCTCAGCACGTGGATATGATCTATTGTGCTGTAGCCACTCCTGAATCCAGCTTGTTCTCTCGGTTGAGCCATGTCCAGTGTTACCTTCAAGCGGTGTGAAAGAACTTTAGTGAAGATTTTATAAACTACTGATAGGAGGCTGATAGGTCTGTAGTTTCCGAGATCCTCAACGTATTAAATCCGTTTGTTGTTGTGCTTTGATAAGCACAAAGATTCACCAAGCTTTCAAACTGCACTGGGAGGCTTTTTCAAGGCAATGGTAGACATAAAAGTTCAGGGAATTAGAACACGTAACTGATGATTTTTCAAAATAACGTGGGTGACATTTACTGTGATGTCACACATGTTATTTTCAAAAAATCATCTTTATAATACTGCCTTGTTTCTTATGTGTTCCAAATTCCCTGCTTTTATGTCTACCATTGCCTTGAAAAAGCCTTCTAGTGGAGTGCAAAAGCTTGGCGAATCTTTGTGTTTACTACCAGTGTTCGAAGTGGGCCGATATGTCATACCGGCAGTTAAAAAAAAACATTATTTACCATCCCGGTATGTAATAAATTATAAACCCGTCTCCAACTACGTAAAGAAATTAGGATGAAAGTTCAAATTTTAAGGCAAAAATTGGCAAATGACATTTGTAACGTATAAAAATCATAAATGATTAGCAGCCGGGACTGAAAGAGACCACAAACCCTTCAATGAAGAGGATTTTTTTAATTACAGTGTAACTTGTCTAATTAGAACGTTTTTAATTCGAATTCTTGGTTAATTTGAATTTTTCATTTGGTCCCTTGAATTGTATATATAAATAATGTTTAAAAAAAACCCTTTGATTTGAACTTTTTTTTTGTTTAATTCGAATAAAACCCCATTTTTGTAATCTCTTATTTTCAACTATTACCTTTTAAAATGGGTACTTACTGTTCTGGATGAAGCAACAAGTTAAACCTGAAACTATAACCAACTGCTTCAGAAAAGCAGGCTTCCAACACCCCAATGATGAGTCTCGACTACATCAAGGTATTGGTGGCGAGGAGATCATACCCATTGTGGAGTACTGAAAAGACGTAGGCCATGATGTACCATATGAGGCTTTTGTGAGCGTTGATGACATCAGCCAAGATCTCATCATCTGTGTGGTGAGCTCACAGATGATGAGATCTTGGCTGATGTTATGAATAAGAAGACATGCTTTGTATCTTCAGATGAAGAACTGGAACATGACGATGATGGGCAAAACACGTAACAATATTAACAAATAAAGGTAACTTGATCACGCTAGTTACATTAACTGAAAACTTTTACAAAAAGTTCATAAGTTGGAAGCTTTCGACCTTATCTTAGGTCTTCATCACGCCAATGGAGGACTAAGATTGTTGCCAGATTCTACATTTGAATTTTTCCTATTTTTGTTGCCGAAACTTAGAATTGATCTCCAGATCAACGGAATGTAGAGAGGAGATTCGGAGTTGCAAGTCATTGAGTTGCAAGTCATTGAGTTGAAAATAATTTCTATGCTTTCACGGTAACGGAGGGCAAAACGATTGTCAAAAGAAGCAATTCGTTTTGCTTCGTTCCAGTGGGGAACTGCAGATGTGTCTTCCATTGTCAAAATAGACAAGGCAGTATTGGGATTGGCTTTCGAAACATATGTTCTAAAATTCTATGGTTAATGCTCCTGTATGTGCTTCCAATGTATAAGTTATCCCCAGTAGAAGAAGAGATAGGGACAAAGTTGAAAGCCTGAACCTCCCAGGAGTTTACTGCATTCCTATCTCTTCTTCTACTGGGGATAACTTATACATTGGAAGCACATACAGGAGCATTAACCATAGAATTTTAGAACATAGAAAAGATGTTTCGAAAGCCAATCCTAATACTGCCTTGTCTATTTTGACAATGGAAGACACATCTGCAGTTCCCCACTGGAACGAAGCAAAACGAATTGCTTCTTTTCACAATCGTTTTGCCCTCCGTTACCGTGAAAGCATAGAAATTATTTTCAACTCAATGACTTGCAACTCCGAATCTCCTCTCTACATTCCGTTGATCTGGAGATCAATTCTAAGTTTTGGCAACAAAAATAGGAAAAATTCAAATGTAGAATCTGGCAACAATCTTAGTCCTCCATTGGCGTGATGAAGACCTAAGATAAGGTCGAAAGCTTCCAACTTACGAACTTTTTGTAAAAGTTTTCAGTTAACGTAACTAGCGTGATCAAGTTACCTTTATTTGAAGAACTGGAACATCCAGAATTTCATGAAGAGCGCCTTCCAAATTCAGTAGAGGCCTTGGTTCACCTCCAACAGTTGAGGAAATTTGTTGAGGGACCGCAGAATGTAGGTGACTCTCTATTTCATTCACTCGATGAACTTGAGGAATTTACCCTTATCCATAACATAAATTTTAAGAACAGGCCAAAGTTTCCCCTTTTTTTTTTACAAAAAATTTGTAAAATTATCGTAGTGTACTTTATTTTGTATGTTATGAACAAATATGTTGTTTTTTACAATACTTGAATGTGCCCATATTAAAACTTGCCTAATTCGAATTATTTTTGTGGTCCCTTCAGCTTCAAATTATCCAAGTTACACTGTATTACATTAATTTTTTTAATATTATATACATTAATTTTTTTATACCAAAAAAAAACAAAAAACATTCATGTATTTCTTTTGAAACCTCCTATTTATACTATGTGGATCTATGGTCTGTCTCTTTTTAATCAGGTAAGAACAAAAGTGTGGGGGATTAGCCCACAGCTCACAGTTCCAGTTGGTCATTCAACCTAAGGATTCTGGAACAAAACCTAGTGAGTTGGTGTCTTTTTGCCAATGTCATACAGAACTAGCTGGCACCTCTCCAAGATTCACAGAGGCCCTTGTTGCTGTTATGTGTGCCATTGTTCCCACGGAGCGCCCCGAGGAGGCAAACTCATCTCTCACTAAGATCGCCCGCAATCTTAATGAGAGATCGGTCACGAGTGAAACTGAATGTTGGTAGGAGGAAAAGGGATAGGAGGAGGCACAGGAAGAAAAGAATAAAGGTTGAAAGGCTCCCTGACTTCCTCAGAAAACGACTGAAGGGTCTGAAGTCTTGTGAGAGGGATGTAGAAAAGAAGTGGGGATATTTTAAGAACTGTGTTGTCACTGCTGCTGAAGAGGTCAGTGGCAGCACAAAAGTGGATTACAATAGAGGTGATGCTTGGTGGAATAGTGAGATTGAAGAGGCAGTAAAGAGAAAGAAGGAAGCCTATTTGGGATGCTGCAAGGTATAGTTTCTGTGGATGAATATCGCTGCAAGAAGCGTGAAGCCGCTGAGCTGGTTTGCCAGAGTAAGGCAAAAGATAGGAAGGAGAAGGTGGAAAGGGATGAATTGGCTTTTTGGAAAGATAGGAAGACTTTCTGGAAGTAGATGAGAATCAAGAAAAATAGGGGAAGCAAAGTTGTAAGCTGTGTAAAGAATAGGATCAGGGAAATGATATGGGAGCCTAATGAGTTAAGTGAAAGATGGGGCGAATACTTCTGTGAGTTATTAGATCAGGAAAGCAAAGGTGATTCAGAGGCAGAAGCAGATGACGTCACAGTGAAGGATGGAAGCACAGGGGGATCTCAAGAGAAGAGGTGAGCAAAGCTCTAAAATCTCTTCAGAATGGTAAGGCTCCAGGAGTTGATGGCATAACTGCCGAGATGTTGAAAGATGGTGGTGACCCTGTAATTGACTGGCTAACTGAAATTTGTCTGTTGTGCTGGGAGTTAGGAATGGTCCCTCAGGATTGGAAGGATGCTATCATTGTTCCCTTGTATAAGGGAAAAGGTGATCAGACTGACTTCATGAACTATCGTGGTATTAGCCTACTGAGTGTGCCAAGGAGAGTGTTTGGTAAGGTCGTTATTGAAAAAGTATGGGGTCTTACATCAGAGAAAGTGTGGGATGTTCAGAGTGGTTTTATGCCTGGTAAAGGCTGCACTAACCAAATTTTTGCATTACGCATAATGATTGAAAAGTATCTAGCTGTTAGTAAGAAAGTTTTTGCTGCCTTCATAGATTTAGAGAAAGCTTATGACCGAGTAAATAGGTCACTTTTGTGGAAGGTATTGAATGAATATGGTTTTTATGGGAATCTACTTAACAGTGTGAAAGCCATGTATGCTGGCAGTAGAGCTTGTGTACGAGTGAATGGTGTTTCATCAAATTGGTTTTCCATTGGTGCAGGAGTCAGGCAAGGTTGTGGAATGTCACCATGGCTGTTTAATATATTTATGGATTGTGCATGCGTGATGCCAAAATAGATAATACTGGTTTATGTCTTGGTGATATCCGTGTGTGCAGATTGCTGTATACTGATGACACTGTCCTGTTGGCAGAGAGTAAAAGTGAGTTGCAGAGTATGTTGTCTTGGATGTACTAAGTTTGCATGAAATTCAAACTGAGTATAAATAAGGGAAAAACCAAAGTTATGGATTTTGAGAGAGGAACTGGTAGTACTGAATGTAATATGTGTCTAAATGGCACAGTGATTGACGAGGTGAATATGTTTGTGTATTTAAGAAGCATGTTTGACAGAGAGAGCAAATTGGATGGTGAAATTAGTAGGTGAGTGAATTCTTCATTGAAAGTCGTGGCTGCTTTCAGAGGGTTTCACAGGAATGATGGGTTCTCGAGAGAGTCCCGCATGGCTGTATATGAAAGTGTAATTGTTCCTACTTTGCTGCATGGCAGTGAAACCTGGGTACTACAAAAAGAAGCATAGAAGTCATTTGTGTGCTGGAGAAATGCGTTACTTACGAGGCTGTTGTGGCAAGACACATTCTGATTGTGTGAGGAATGAAGATGTGTTGCAGTAGTGTGGTGTGAAGCAAAATGTTGTTAGCAAGGTGGAGACTAATATGCTTTGGTGGTTTGGATGTTGAAAGAATGAGTGATGAGATGCTTACTAAGAAAATCTTTTTAGCCCAAGTGGCAGGAAGGAAAGGTAGAGGAAGGCCAAGGAAGTCATGGGAGGATCAGATTCAGGAGTGTCTGCATGAGAAAAGGATTATGAGTATGAAGTATAGAAGATCTTGTGTATGGCGTGTGATGGATGTCAGTGAAGCCCGAGTTGTATGTCAAGATCACTGTAAGTGGAGAAGTCTGATACGGCAACAGTAAGTAAAAATTATCTGGTAATTTGTATTTCTTTGTAGAGCTTACCTCTGAATATCAGAGAACAGCTTAGTGATACGTATGTATGTATGTATAGATCTATGGTCGACACCATACCAGCAGTAGCTCTCTGCCACTTCGACCACTGCTTATTACACAACAAAAATAAATGGATTTGATACGCTATATGCTTTCTTGAGTATTCACGATCTGGTGTATTTAAAATAATGTTATCAGAAGTAGAAATATCAGTTAGAAGTGTTCACAGCATTCTCCATAATGATTTCAACATGCATTACATTTGTCAACACTTGGTTCTAAAAATGCTGACTCCTGAACAATAAGAAATATGAGTGACCCTTGCTAGATACCTAATCACTATGGCCAAGACGACAATTTTCTAGTAATCACAGAAGATGAGACATGGTGTTTTTTGAATGATCCACAGACGAAACACTGATCGTGTGAATGGAAATCAACAGATACCCTGTTTGGACAAGAGTAAAAGAAAAGTAATGTTGGAAGTTTTCTTTGATTCTCGGTGCCTTGTTGACTGAATTTATTCCAGAAGAGATAAGTATGAATAAAGAAATATATCTTGATATCCTCCATTGCCTTGGAGATATAATCTGAAGAAAATGTCTCGAAAATATGGACAAGTGGTTGGTTTCTTCTTCATGGTGATGCACCTTTATGTCGATATGATGGTCAAACAGCACCTCACAGAGCACAATTTTATGTCACTGTAGCATCCTGCATATTCTCCTGCCTTGGTAGCACCCTAATTTTACTTTTTTCCTCTGCTGAAATCTGCTCTAAAAGGGTGACAATTCACGAGTGCTGATGACATCATCGAAAGTGAGAGAAAGGCGCTGAATGAGGTTTCAAGGAAAGGTTTTCTGAATACTTCAAACAGCTTTATGGACATTGGCAAAAAAGTGTGTAGTTGCCCAAGTAAACTATTTCAAAGGAAATGTGATACAGATAATGGTAATGTATGAAAAGGACTTTCCAAGAACTTTTTGAACCTACTTTGTAGTTCCTGATTCATCAGTGGCTGATTTCACACCTTCAATTTATATTGCACTGCATTATTCAACACCTAGGTCTTTGTCTGCAGCCTGGTACCACAAAATTTAACACTCTTTAGGCAGTCTCTTATCTCCCATTCAACACATGTCGATATTGTCTCAATAAGGTCTCATTAACTTTTTATTCTACTGAAGAAGTACCCAGCTCAGTTCTAGTGTCATTGTTACTAATTCTGTTTTACTGCTGGATCCACCTATTTCTCCGAGATATTTATCTTACTCATTTCCAGGTAATTAAAATCTGTTATCTGTTGTAGATGTTACTCCTGTACTACAAAATTATTAATTTCTGGTGTTCAACTGAGATCATTAATTTAGATTTATCAACATTGAACTTCATTGGAAATGTTTCGTGCATCATGCTGTTTAGTTGTGTTCTCCTATACACTACTGTGCAAAGCAGCATTAATTACCAAACTGTGTAAGTTTATATGTCTTTTAAGTTTACATTCTGCCAAAATCATCAGCCTTGGGAAGATTTAAAATTGCAGTTGAGCTGCCCCCTGTAATTGTGTGTGTGTGTGTGTGTTGTGTTGTGTTTGATTTTGTTGTGTTGTGGTGTGGTGTGGTGTATATATATATATATATATGAAACAACTGGTATTGCTATTTTCAGATGTCACTTTAAATTTTTATCTCCTTGATATATTGTTTTGCATCTATTCAAGCAATGAAGGTCCTGGTTTGAATTTTATAAAGTTATAATTTTTTCACTGGTTGTTACAAGAATGAAATGAAAAAGTTGCATAAAACTGTGTCTTTGTGTGTGTGTGCATGCATGGAAATTCACATGCGCACTCTTTAATAAAAGAAAAATTATTTAAAATTTACAATATTATAGTGAACTTCCAATGTAGCATATCTTATGTATTTCATAATTATAGGTGTTAAATGTGGAAAAGCATTACATCCATCTATTTTATGTATTTCAAATTATGATTTCCAGTTTCTTTAAAATCATAATAATATTCAGTCAGTTTTGCAAATATGAATGTATGTGTTTTTAAACAATAATATGTGTATAATTATTGGTTTGCATATATTTGAATCAGAAGTGTTGCTGTGGTGGTTTTAAGAAAAGTAATGATTTAAATTTAAAAAAAAAAAAAAACATTACAAAATATAGTACAGGGATGTATAAAATTTTGCATGTCAAGAAATTAGTGGAATATCTTTCTATCTAAGAAGTTTCTTTGGCCTCCATTTGTACAGTTATGTGTACATGAGTCCTGTCATGTAAAGAAACTAGATGTGGATCATTGCAAATTTATTATACAGATGTGCCTATGCAACAATTGCCACAAAGTGACTTTTATGTATAATATATACTTTTTTTTTTTTTAATAGTCCGGAGCTTTTGAGATCTACAAGAAGCCTTTCATGTCACAGAGCTGTAAGTACCTAATTTTAACCTTAGTTTGCTGTTAAATGCACAGTGTAATTATTTAAACAAAAATGATTTCATAAAGCTGAATTTATGAGTGAAAGTAATATGTGTAACTTAAGAAATTTTGACATCCTGAAATATTAATTATTTGGCTTAAGAATAATCATCTTATGGGCTTAAAATTTGAGTGTTAGTAAATAAGGTAGAATTTGACTAATAGGTAGAAGTGTCTGAATCCCAACACCAATTCCGATCTTTTTTTTTTTCTTTTTTTTTTCCATTTCTCATGAAATAAGTTAGTACTAATTAGTAGAATCTGAACTTTTTGATAGAAGTGATATTTCTATCAAAACTTGGGTAACATTATACAATTTATGTTTCTTATTTAAAAATGAGGGTACAAGTGCTCTTCAACTTTTGATCACTTCTACGTATGACTACCACATGATTTATACATGTCCTGCAACTCTGCCCACCCATTTTTTTTTTTATTATTATTTTTTTTTTTTTTTTGTCTTTTCTTGATGTTTGTAATTCAGGATTTTTTTTAGTGTTGTAACATATGTATGATAAATTTCCCACTTCTCCAGCAAAATGCAAGGGGGCTGTTGGTTTTCTTGTCTCCTATCAGTGCTGGAGCTGAATCGTTTTATTATCACCATGGCAGTTAGAAATACTACTCAGTGCTGCTGTGACTTTTCTTGCTTGAAAGAAACCAGCTTCTGCTTCCTGGTCATTAAAATGTGGAAAATTGTCTGCATTGTGCAAAGGAATTAAAAATTATTTTTCACCTTTTTTATTTTTAACATTGCTAGTCTTGTGCATGAGAAAAAAAAAGTTAAAAATTATTTTTTCACTTTTTTTAACACTAAGTAGTCTTGTGCAGGAGAAAAAAGTTAAAAATTATTTTTCCACTTTTTTTTTAACATTGCAAGTAATCTTGTGCATGAGAAAAAAAGTAAAAAATTATTTTTCCAATTTTTTTTTTAACATTGCATGTAGTCTTGTGCATGAGAAAAACAAAAGTGAGCCAATAATGGAACACTGTTGGTAAAGGGGAATAACCAGGGAGAGATAGTGAAATGATTGAGGCATGGGGAAGGTGTGTGTTTTGTAGTCATGGCTTTGGGAATAGGTTGGGTGGGATGAAGGAGAGACGGTTGGTGACCCCCATCCCATATTTTCTTACTCTTCTACCAGGGTGATTCATAAATTCGTAACTTTTCGTGGTACAGATGGAGAAGCTTTGCCAAGCAGGTGACACATGTGCAGTAAGGTGGAATGTGTCCTACGCCTGATTGGGTGACTGATGTGCTCCGCTGCTTAGACAGGTAGGCTTGCGCCGGGCCCAACATGTACGTGTGTGCCGCTTCTACGCCATTATTGGAAAAAAGGGTTGAACACAACAGCTGCCATGAAGGAAATTTGTAGTGCAGAAGGCGATGGGGACAGTGCACCCTGCAACACCAAGAAAATGGTTCCAAAGCTTCCGATCTGAAGACATGGAGCTCGTTGACAAATTGAGGTGTGGAGGCCAGTCACCACCAACACCCTGCATCTAGCTGTTGAACGGCACCTAGGAACCAGCACCCGACAGTTAGTAGAGGAGGTCTACGCATCACAAACCACCATCGTTTGTCACCTACACCAGCTCGGTTTTAACTCCAGACATCCGCAAATGGTTCCCAATGAGTTGAGTCCAAAGCAAGCTGAGGAGCATGTCACTCTGTATCGAGAATTGCTGCAAAATCCACGTGACGATCGGCAGAGTTGTATAAAAATAAAATGTATCTGCATACACAACCATTGAAACAGAAAACTTGCTGCAAACCCGCGAATCATGATAACAATAGAATAAGATAATTTTAAAAAAAATTATTAGAACATTACAGATTCTAGAGAGGACAAATGTACATTACGACTGAATCTGCAAAAATGTGTGTAAAATTAACCTTAAGGCCAAAACTTTAAAATTTTGGACTGTGAACCTCATAAAAACAAGAGACTAATTAAAGAAAGTTTTTATATCTAGAAAAGCAGTTCCGTTAATGAACCTTCAAAAATTATATATAGCATTTTCAAAAACCTAATTCAAAAATAGTACTTATAAAATACATAAGGAAAAGATTTTATTTTAATAATTGGCAACTGCAAGAGTAACCTGTCAATAAAATTTAAAACATCTTTCTGTGTAAACAAAACTTTTGTTACAGTTCCTATATATTGAGAACAGGCCTTGATAAAATCAAGAGGCCAGAAACAACTGTAAAAACAAAAGAACTCTCTATCGGGAGATGTGAAAAATAGTTGAACATTCTCATGTTAAAATAGAATTAAATATATTAATCTTAGTAAAGCCTTGAATAAGTGTTTTAATTGCTGTAAATATAATTTTTTTTAATCTGCAAAATCTGCTAATAATTTGGAAACTATACACGTACGCGTGTACGTCTATATTCTGCGACTCTGACGATCAGCTTTGGTGGAGAATCATAACGAATGATGAGAAGTGGGTCTTCTTACGTTATCCCGAAACCAGAAACCTATGGCTTGAATCATTTTTTGAACCAGTCCTTGAGCCTCATCCTCTAGAAACCAGAGGATGAGGCTCAAGCAGTGGTTGAAAGAGGGCGTTTTGAAGTGAAGACAATGTTGTGTGTGTGAATAAACAAAGGCATTGCTCTTTCCATGTTTAGCAATGCACAGCAACCAAAAAATTGTTATTCGGCCACCTCCGGGGAATTGAATCCCGGATCTCTCATTATCTAGCTAAGCGAGTTAGCCTTACACCACGGTGGCCAACAATCAACGGCGCTGTGTGCTGTTTTCTGTCAGCATCTGACATCATAAATCTGTAAGATGGGCTCAGCTACTGAGACGCCTCCATCTGGTGGGCATTAACAGCACTGGCTATGTATTAATGGTGGGCATTAACGGCACTGGCTATATATAGCCAGTGCTGTTATGGCTATACATAACCAGTACCGTTAATGCCCTATAGCCAGTGGGTAAAAACGTCACAGCAGCACTGATACATTTTATTGTCACAGCAGCATTGAAGCAAAGATACGGAATACATTTTATTCCATATCGTTGCTTCCAAACATCCGAATGAAAAAAATTATTTTATCTTTCGATTCCATTTATATCATAGACTATTGGTATAGTTACTTTTTCAAGTTATGCATCGATTTTCGCTAGGGCGCAAAATTAAATTATGTTTTCCCCAATATCTGTTCTTCTAAAATTCCGTTTTGAAAAAACATTTCTTCAGCGGATACAGCTCCTGATGGGGAAATCGTTTGCATATAATTAATGATTTTCGGTAAAGAAAACTTTGTCCACCAGGGGACGTAAGTGTTAATTTTTGCTTCTGATGTATTTGCCGTAAAATCTGAGCTTCTAAAATCTTGATTGAAAAAATTTGTTTGTGGACCGATGCCACTTGCATCGATAAATGTTTTGGGAATATTTTCTTTTTAAAATATTGCATGGTTTGTTTCACCGCCAGGGGGCGTAGATGGATATCTTATTTTTGTCAGTATCTCTGCTTCAAATGGTCCGATTTGAAAAATTCTTTCTTCATCAGATAGTTTCCAGTGTGACATGTTTTTCATATAATTTCAAAATTTTCAAGTAATTCATAGACTTTCCACTAGGGGCCGCAAAGATAAAGTGTGTTTTCCCCAATATTTCTGCTTCTAAAACTCTGATTTGAAAAATGCTTCCTGTATCGCATACAGCTCCTGATGAAAAGAGTTTTTCATATAATTTCTAATATTTGGTAAAGAATGGCTTGGCCACCAGGGGGCATAAGTTTTAATCTCTGCTTCTGATGTATTTGCAGCAAAATCTGAACTCCTGAAAAGTCGACTAAATTTTTTTTTTCTTGGACCGATACCGCTCACATCGAAAAATCTTTCAAGAATACTTTCTTCCTAAAATGCATGTTTTTCCTGCCAGGGGTCGTAGATGTATATCTTATATTTGTCCATATCTCTGCTTCAAAGAGTCTGATTTGAAAAAAGCTTTCTTTGTTGGAGAGTATTTCTACTGCGAAATGTTTCTCGTATAAATTAAAATGTTTCTTAATGCACAAGTCTGCAGCCAAAGGACGCTGCCCGGGTGGCACGTTGGTCTAAGCGATGGCTTTTGATCATTCGTCCGAGATAGATCCGAGATCGAATCCCGGTGAGGCATGGATGTTGTGTTTGTCTTAAGGCACTGGTTCTCTCCTTTCCTTGAAGTCGGTGGCCCTAAATTAGAGACGGGCGACTGCCCTTAGCCCGATGAGTTGCTGACGGTGGTCGTTAAATCTCTAATAGAAAAAAAAAAAAAAAAAAAACAGAGGACTTAAGTTAAGGATTCTGTTTACAACAGTATCTGCGGGATTAAAAACCCGATTGAAAAACTTCTTTGTTTGGTCAGATGCTATTGTTTTCCATACCGGTTCCATTGACTTTGAATAGCTTTGATAAATTTAATTTGCGTCAGAACGGATTCAAAAGACGTGCTCATTACATCCGAAAATTCAATGTCATCTTTCTTGTTCTTCTTGCATTGAATATATTGTATTATAAATGTGGCATTTAGTATGTATATTACCATGGAGTTATACATAATCTGTAAATTTTACCTGAAATTTCCCACAAAATTATCTTCAGGAAAACCTGGAAAACTCGGGGAATTTTTAAAGCCAATATGAGTGGCAACCCTGGTATAAGATCTTTCGGACACCCCGCACCGAGATCCATCTCAGATACATAAAAAAGAGGTAATGTGGGCTGCATACAGACAATTTATAATATCTTGTGAGGCAAATTTGAAAATTGTCTGTATGCAGTCCCCATTACCTCTTTTTTATGTATCTGATGATGGACCGCGGTGCGGGACGTCCAAAAGATTTTATGCATTCTTTTATACTCGGTGTATTTTTATTAAACGTAACTGGAGGTTCCACAGTGAGCCCTAGTGCATATCATGCACAGATGGTGTAATTTTAGTAGTATGGGAACCTGTATGCCGATCAGCTGCAACACATATACGACGTTCTACGCTAGCGCTACCTCACAATGGTGAACTGAAAGAAGGTCCTCCTGCGATTCAACAATGCCCATGTCATAGGTCATGGATTGTCCGCCAGAAAATTCATGATTTGCATAGTGTCGAAATCCTACCACACCCAGTCTGTAGCCTGGAACTTGCCCCTTTGGATTTTCACTTGTTTCGTTCCATGGTGCACTTCTTGGCCAGCTGACAGTTTCATTCCTTGAACATCCATGAGATTCTTCCGCGAATTCGCGGAATTCCGCCTTTTTGGTCATCATTTGGGTATATTCTCGAGATCGATGCACAACTGATGAAAAATTTCAGAGGATTAGTTGGTTGGAGGGGGGTCGTTTTTTACGCTTTCCAACCGTAGGTTGAAGAAGCGTATATGCTCCAGCTTTGTCCGTCTGTCGGCACGATAACTCACGTAAAAATTGTTCGATTTCGATGAAATTTTAGTATGTTGTAGGGGACCTCCTGGGGACGAACCCTATTGAAAATGGGTGAAGTGGGGTCAAAGGTCACGACATAAGAGTGGAATTCATTCAATTGTCCTTATGCGTCATAACTTGTGTAAATATGGTTCGATTTCAATGAAATTTTAGTATGTGGTAGGGGTCCACCTGGGGACGAACCCTATTGAAAATGGGTGAAAATGTCAAAGGTCAGGACATAAGAGCGGGATGTATTCCATTGTCCTTATGCGTCATAAGGTGCGTAAAATGGTTCGATTTCGATGAAATTTTAGTATGTGGTAGGGGACCACCTGGAGAGTAACCCTATTGAAAATGGGACAAATGGAGTCAAAGGTCAGGACATAGGATCGGGATCCATTCCATCGCCCTTATCTCACACTATTAAGGTGGACGCCAAGTAATTTTGCTTCCTATATTTCCAATGGAAAACCTTTTAAACACATTTCCTTCACAATTAGTGTGTTCCTAAGGATGGAAATTTGAACATCGATTAAAATAACTTCATACTATAACTTGGAATACTTAACCTTTTGTAAAACATAAGCATAATTATTTTACTTAGTAGTTCTAATTCTGACTATTATATAGCTCTAATTATTGTACTATTCTCTTTTACGTGCGATATTTCAAAGTAACTTGTACAAAAAACTAGCGGATAATGCTTACCTTGGCATTCCTTTCTAGCGACGGGAACATTTCACGCACGTGTTTTCCGGTCTTTGTTGATGTTATTGTCCTAAAGTCCGTTGTATGCGATGACTGGCTTTACTTCTCACACTTTTCGCTGGGTATACTCATTGGATCTTTGCCTTAGGATTCAAACATCAATTTTTACCGTTCTTTATACTCGAAATTTTCGCCCATACTCTGGGCATCTTCAGGAGCGTGGCGACTTTACCACCGATGTTCGTGGTTAACTTCGCGCTAATGGAGTCCGATACTCCTTGTTGCTATTCGTCGGAAAAACTTTCCTGGATATATTTCGTTATCAAGCCCGGCTGGCGCCATCTATGTTTCGTTAAGAACCCTTTTTTTTTTTTTTCCGTATTTTTTTTTATTTATTTATTTTTTTTTTTTTAAATTTTCTTCTCCTATCCTGGTTTTCTTGTCTTCTTTTTGCCTGTTTTTCTTTTGTTGTTGTTTTTCTTGTCTTATTAGTTCTTTCCACAGGCCCGATAATGTGCTAGGGTCGTTCTGGTTACATACCCTTGCTTTATTTTTGTAGATTAATATTGCTTCTTCCCTCCTCATTTGCCTTTCCAATTTTTTATTCTTTTTTAGCATTTTAATTTCATCGAACTTTGGGAATGTCCGGTTTTCCAAGCAGAATTGCACTAAAGCAGTTTTGGCTTCTTTTTTTTTTTTTGCCAGTTAGATATGTGTTGTTTAAGTCTTTTTTTAATCTGTTTTTCGTACTTCCAATGTACGATATTGGGGGTATGTGTGCTATTGGAATTTCATAGGTTCCTGATTCTTCTAGCATTTTTTCCTCTGTTTTTTTGTTGACAGTCATACTTTTTACGGTGTGCACTGAACTTCCTAGTTGTAAGTCATATTTAGCACAGTGCCTATTGATTTCTTTACTCACTCCTTCCAGGTATGGGAAGGCTCCAATGTATTTCAATTTTTTATTTCTCATCTTCCTTTGGTTGTGCACTTCTTGGCCTTCTTTACTCTGAGTCATATGCTTTTTACTCTCATGTATCCATTTATTAATTAGCTTGCTCGGGTACCCATACTCTTGTGATATTTTCGAGATAAACTCTAGCTCTTGATATTTTAGCCTGTTGTTAGATGTGTGTGTGTACGCTCGCCGTATCAAGTTTACTATGCTGTTTTTTTTTATGTATCACTGGATGGTGCAACGAGTATGGTATCAGTACAGGTATGTAAGTTGCTTTTCTGAACACAGAGTATTCAAAACTATTTTTGTTTTTCTTTAGTTGAATGTCCAGGAAGGATAGGCAATTATCCTCTTCAAACTCAATAGTTAGCTCTGTGGTGTTACAGATTTTGCTAAACTGCTGTGCTAGATCTTGTAGCTCCGCTTTGTTAAGTTTAGAGATTATAATAATGTCGTCTACATATCGAGCATAAGTTTTTCCGACGAATGGCAACAAGGAGTATCGGACTCCATTAGCGCGAAGTTAACCACGAACATCGGTGGTAAAGTCGCCACGCTCCTGAAGATGCCCAGAGTATGGGCGAAAATTTCGAGTATAAAGAACGGTAAAAATTGATGTTTGAATCCTAAGGCAAAGATCCAATGAGTATACCCAGTGAAAAGTGTGAGAAGTAAAGCCAGTCATCGCATACAACAGACTTTAGGACAATAACATCAACAAAGACCGGAAAACACGTGCGTGAAATGTTCCCGTCGCTAGAAAGGAATGCCAAGGTAAGCATTATCCGCTAGTTTTTTGTACAAGCATAATTATATTAAAAAAACAGTAACGTTTCCTTTGGCTGTGTTGAAACCAGAAAAAAGATGGCGCGACCTGTGTGCTTTGATGACGTCAGTGGACAAATAAATGTTGGATTGCATAATTACGGTTATGGTTTAGAAAATATTAAGTGCTCCAAGTTATGAAATGAAGCTATTTTAATGGATGTTCAAATTTTCATCCTTGGGAACGCATTATTTGTGAAGAAAATGTGTACAGAAGTTTTTCCATTGGAAGTATAGGAAGCAAAATTACTTGACGTCCACCTTAAAGTAGCAATTCTTGTATGTATGTATGTACATTTTATTTTGAAAACAGCTCTAAGAATTTTGATGAAAGTCGTTAACCTACAGTTTTCTGGTACTAGAAATCGATTTAGCTTGATCTCGACTTTAGGAGAATTCGTTTAGTGGGTTAAATACCCACCCGGAATTATAACGTTTTTATTGGCATGGCGTCGTTCCATTAATGTTACCAATGCTTAGAAATCTTATGACATCACAATCTCACTTTTGAGAATGTTGGCGCGCGGTCACGCCATCTGTCTCATTACGTCACGCGTTGTGTGTGGATCCTATTAAAGTTTTATGACGTCACACTCTTGCGGCAAGCAGATGGTCGCCATTCCCATCTGCCTCGTTACGTCACGCGTTGTGTGCGTATGTCCGTCCGCACAATAACTCGCGTAAGAATCACTCGATTTCGATGAAATTTTAGTAACTGGTAGGGGATCACCTGGGAAGGAACCCTATTTAAAGTGAACAAAATGGGGTCAAAGGTCAGTACATCGGAGCGGGATCCATTCCATTGCTGTTATGCACCGTAACTAACGTAAAAAGGTTTGATTTCGATGAAATTTTAGTATGTAGTAGGGGACAACCTGGGGACAAACCCTATTGAAAATGGGCGAAATGGGGTCAAAGGTCAGGACATAGGAGCGGAATCACTTCCATTGCCATTACTTACGTAAAAATGCTTCGATTTGGATAAAATGTTAGTATGTTGCAGGGGCCTGCCTGGGAACGAATTCTATTGAAATTGGGCGAAATGGGATCAAAGGTTAGGACACAGGAGCAGGATCTATTCCATAGCCCTTATGCATCATTACTTACGTAAAAATGCTTCGATTGTGACAAAACTTTATCATGCTGTTTCGGAGGTATACTGAACCGGTTCTGTTGAATATAATCGAAATGTGATCAAAGGTCAGGGCACAGGACCGATATTTATTCCACAGCCATTATTCTCATAACTTGAGTAATGATTTCTGGTATGTTGGAAAGCGTATCATAATCAATGCATTGCATGATTTTACTAACTTGTTTTATCTGGGGATGGTATTTCGTTTTTCAAAACTTTCAAAAACGGAATTTAAACGGAGTGAAATTTTTTT
Organism: Macrothele yani; assembly: GCA_039090855.1. Taxonomy (NCBI): domain Eukaryota; kingdom Metazoa; phylum Arthropoda; class Arachnida; order Araneae; family Macrothelidae; genus Macrothele; species Macrothele yani. Next base: position 13,847,317 of record CM076989.1, read on the forward strand.
CTGTAATTGTGATTTCTTTTTCTCACGATGTTTCTTCTGCACAGTATTATTGCTAAATATAATTTTATTCCATAATATTTGCATTTCAGCTTGAAAATAGAAGAAAAATTCCCAAAACATAAGTTTGCACGAAAATTTTCCTATGGTCTTCAGGCATGAGATTCTTCAGTGGATTCGAAGAATTCCGTTTCCATCGTCATTTCTATGGTTCTCGAGATCGATGCAGAACTGAACAGAAGGGGGGGGGGTTGGTAGTGGGGTCGTTTTCTGTCGGTGGGCAGAATTCCGACATTCAAAACTTTCGGAAACGGAAGTTAGACGGAGTGAAGGTTTCACCTGTAATCGTAATCTTTTTTTCTCACAATGTTTCTTCTACGCAGTAGTGTTGTTAAATATAATTTTATTTTGTGAATATTTGTTTTGCAGCTTCAAAATGGAGGAAAACTTTCCTAAAATGGAAGCCGGTCAGAGCGTAGATTTTGCCGGTAGTTGTAATTTTTTTTCTCTGCGATGTAACATTTATCCTGTGTTGCTGTTAAATGAAATATATATATATATATATATTAATACAGTGACGTGCTCCAGCTTAATATTTACATAATAAATTTCAGTGAACAATTTTGTCTTGCTCACGCCACGTTATATTCACGCCGTTTCTCTGCACGTTCTTTTTTTTTTTACCCGTGTGGTTAAAAAGTTCAGCTTTTTTTTTTCCTTCATCAGTCTCGTGTATGCTTTTGAAGGCTGTGAAAAAATGGCATCGCTGAGTTTTGTGCATCCAAGCCAGCTGCCTGGTATCCCAGTGGCATTGCCTCTTTGGCTGAATGTTTGTGAAGAACCATAGATTCTGATGGACTGGATTTTGCCAAATATCCATATGTGGTCAACATGTGGTACCGGACTGAACATTGTACCCCAAAATGCTACGAACTAATGACTCGCTCTGGTATTTATCCTCACTCATCCCAGCAACAAAAATAGTGTTGGAACACTTTTTTGGGGGGTTATTTAATTGTTTGTGATTGAGCAGAGTAAACCCCTGTTCTTTAATTGCTGTGAGAAAGGAAATCTAAATGTGAAAACCTTGGATTTAAGCTGCTTCCATTATCCTGTGTTTCTTTGCATTTGAAAATTTTTGTACATGATTTGTTCACTGGTGAGTACAAATTTAAAACACAGATATGTATAGATAGATAGCATCAGTATAAGCATATACACTGAGTGATCACTGAATTATGACCACCCTATCAAAAGTGGATACTGCCCATTGACCACATGATTTCCACTAGGGCATGATTAGTCAACTAACATAGCATATATGTGTGAGTGGAGCAGTAGGTAGTAAAATTCGGAATGTGATGGGTAAACGGAAAGATTTATCATACTTTGAGAAAGGACAGATTGTGAAGACTCGGTGAGCGGGTGCCTCAATTTCCCAAACCGCTGAACTAATGGGTTGTTCGCGAGCCACGGTGATTAAAGTGTATCAGGACCGGCGTGAAAATGGTCAAACAGTGACCTAGAGGCAAAACTGCACAGGACAGCATAAAGTCCATGTAAGAGGTGAGCGCCGGATCCGACGACTCATACAGGCCAACAGACACAGCACTGTTCAACAGTTGACTACCCAATGCAACAGAAATCAACCTGGAACAGTATCTTTCGTGACTATGCATGATGCACTCATACATATGCACTATAACAGCAGACAACCGCCACAACATCCTCTCCTAACTACAGTTCATCAGTACAAAGGACTCGCTTGGTGCAAAGATCATGCAAGTTGGACGTCGGATGACTGTAAAAAAGTGTGCTAGTCTGACACCATGTTTTTTACTCTGCTCCATGGATGGCTGTATTTACTGGAAATGTTGCCGTTAAAGTGTATAATTCAGTTATTTCATGAAATAACTGATCAAGTTAGGTAAAGCATGTAATAAATTAATAATTCCACACTTTAACTAGTTATTCTATGAAATAACTAGGTATTCTATAAGCTAACTAATGATAGACAGTTAAAGTGTAAAATAAACAATTTGACTGAATTATACAGCATACAAAATGTTATTTATATAAAGACACAATAAAATCATTTGTTACAACAGGGATTACTAAAATGGCATTTGGAATTGCATAGAACATTATTTCTAGAACAAAAACATTTTTTGTTGATACACTGCATTTTACATGAACATTTTACCTAAACTTTGAGCTGTAGCAACCGACTGGAGCGATTTCTCTATATCCGGCACTTCTTCGATCTGAATTAGTTTTTGTTCACAGACGCTGAACTGGGATCGGGAATATAGTGGTTTTGTGCGGCCGTTTCTTGTTCCCAATTGAAAAACTTCTTCTTGGGTTATTTTCATGATAACAGCTAAAATAGATCTGGCATCACCCCTTCCTCTGTCAACTTCAGGTACTGGGATATGGACTGTAAGCCCCACAGAGGCTTCAGAATGAGATTTATCTGACATTAATTTCATCTTCTTAGCTTGAATTTCCAAACATTCTTTAGAGTTTTCTCTTTCTCTCTGAACATTCAGTTCATTAAAACACAATTTGCAAAATTTTTGTGCAACTTAGTTCCGAAAAATGTATAAATAACAAAACGAAACATAAAAGTTAATATCATTATTATTATATAACACTTTATAGTGGGTTGAAAATGGTGTGCTATTTTTGACCAGTGGTTCTCACTTTACAGCCATTTGAATTTGGGATTTATTTACTCGGTTATTTTACACTTTAATGGGGTGTAGATCGTTATTCTATGAAATAACTAGTTAAACGATAGAATACAAGTGAGTTTTACGCTTTAACTGACTTGATCAGTTATTTCATGAAATAACTAAGTATTCTATGAAATAACGGATTTCATACTTTAACAATAACACAAACACCATGAAGCACTCGATCCAACGTGCATGGTCTCCACAGTACAAGTCAATGGAGACAGCTGTATGGTGTGGGGCATGTTTATCTGGCACGAACTTGGATCCCTGGTGCATATGGAATAATGTATGAGGTACCCCACTGTCGTGAATTATGGTGTGCAATGTTGCACATTTTCCCGAATGGCGCCGGTGTCTTCATGACAATAAGCCAAGCCACCGGTCCAATGTTGTGTAGGAATGGTTTGAGGAACACAGTTTAGACTTTCAGCATATCGATTGGCCTCTGAACTCCCCCGATATCAATCCTATACATCACTTGTGGGACACTATGGAATGGCATACCAGGCGCCATACCTCCCACTGCTTCTGCCATTGTACTGAATCGATGCCATGTTGGACAGCTTCTATATTGAGGGCAAAAGAAAGACCTGCAAAGTATTAGGTAGGTATTCATAATTCAGTGATCTTTCAGTGTATTATTTTGTAAATTCCTTCCCTGAATAAAAAATGTAACACAAATCCTTGCTCCCATGAACATTTGTTTAAGAAATAATTCTCTCTCTCTCTCTCTCTCTCTCTCTCTCTCTCTCTCTCTCTCTCTCTCTCTCTCTCTCTCTCTCTCTCTCTCTCTCTCTCTCTCTCTCTCTCTCTCTCTCTCTCTCTCTCTCTCTCTCTCTCTCTCTCTCTCTCTCTCTCTCTCTCTCTCTCTCTCTCTCTCTCTCTGTGTGTGTGTGTGTGTGTCTCTCTCTCACACACACACACACACACACACACGGTCACATGCATGATATTGTTTGGGGTGAAAGATGAATTTCAAAATGATTTTTATGTAGCCTTAAGTTCTTTCAGGCAAATGTTTGTAGTCATTTTAGAGAAAAAAAGGATGGATGTGGGGAAGTGATGACTATGGCAAGATTTAACCCATTTAGAAGATTTAAAAATTATGCAAACTTCCATGATGTTGTAGATAAGCAGCAAGTGCTGACTGAAAAGCTTGATTGGATAAGAAAGTTATTTCTGATAATAGGTACATTTTTAATGAGTAATCAGTGAATATAATTTGCATATAAGGCATTCCCAAGGTAGGATAACTTACATCTCGGTCGTGGAAAAAATTTGCAAAATCGGCGGGCAGGGCCAAATGCGTCACACTGGGATGAGTTTCTCTGCTGTCAAATGCTTTGAGTAGGAGCAACACATGATGTCTTCTGTCATAGTGCACTATAGGACATCAGGTGCTATGTATCTCCAAGGAAAATAATTTTCGTGTAGTTTTTTTTTTTTTTTTTTTTTTTTTTTTGTAATGCATTAAAAGTAGTGTGAATGATTCGTAGTTGCTCAAATGCCTCAGATCAGATTAAGGATTGATTATAATTGGACACTCACTGACATAAATGGTCACCATGACAATAAGCTAATTTATTGAAAATAAGTCTGTAATGTGCTGGGTTGCATCTTAAAAATTTGGAGATAAATTGTAGTCTGTAAAATCCTCTTAAAATTAAGCATTAACTAGCTTATGCTTGTAATGTTGAAGAAAAGAGCTGCTTGATGGGCACAATCGAAGTTTTTGCGTGGCAGGAATTAATGAGCTGTCAAAGTGTTTTATGCTGTACTTATCTGTTACACACCTTCTGAATGTATATGCCTCACTCCTTGAAACTATAACTACAGTTTTGCTGCTATATTGTCAGATTTATATTACATAACTCTCACTTTTTTATTTCCATTAAAGCATGAAATTGAGGAACTTAGTTGTTTGAACATATAGTTGGAAACACATTATTAGCAGCATTTTTACCTTCCAAAATCCTTAATGTGATCTCATCAGCAGTTGAAAAACTACCTTTTTAAAAGTCGCTAGTTACTGCTACAACTACTTTTTCTGAAAAGTAGCTACTTTTTTTTTATAATTCATCTTAAATTAAAAGTGCAAATTCTGAAGTTGATCTTTATATATGTACATTCTTATATATTGCATTCAAAGCTAAGTACCAAAGTAAATTACACAAATTATTTACCTTCGTATTTTCTTCAGCTTTAAGCATTGTTTGTAACACATTTTAATACTTTTAGTGGTATGTGTTCCAGGCTGTTTAGCTAGACTAACTGTAAAGCTCGGGTAATTCAAATAAAAACCATATCAAGAAATATCTGTGAATTCATTCTCTTTGACTAAAAAATCAAATCTCGCAATCAACAGTCCTCAATAAAACTGTTCGTGAGATCATCTTGCATGTGCTGTTTTTGTAGGCTGACTGAGAAAACTTCCCAGTTTACAGTTTGGATAGCTTTCACAATACAAGTCAAGTCAGGTGTATAACTGCAAGAAGGGCACACAGCCTCCCTTGTCCCAGCCGATGAAGCTTCAGAAAACCTGGAAATGTCACATAATTTGAAAACTATTTTTTCACCACTTTTTTTTTTTTTTTTTTTTTAAGTAGCATTATTTGTGATACAGGGTGTTCCAAAATTATGTTTACAACTTTGACCATCAATAAAACAGAAACTAAATCAGAGAACAAAAATCTGTTTATTGCATATTGAACAGCACATTCCAAAGTTTGTTGAGATGCTGGGAGAGCTCCACATGCACACCGTTGGTTGCACGAATAATGTCGAGACGGTATTCGACCTCCTGCTGTATTCTCCTGAGCATGTCCTCAGGAATTGTTGTGATGGCAGCTGTAATCCTTTGCTTCAGCTCATCCACATCTGGAATCTTTGTGCGGTGCACAATATCCTTCACATAGCCCCCACAGAAAAAAATCTACGGGGTAAGATCCGGTGAACATGGAGGCCAAAGAATTGGACCATCCCGTCCAATCCATTGCTCCAGAAAGGTTTCATCAAGAAACTCGCAAACAAAATGTGCCCCGTGTGGGGGTGCACCGTTCTGCTGGAAGATGATAGCCGGTTACAGGCCCTCCGATTGGGGGTGGAGGGTAACAAACTCAACATGTCCAAATAAACGTTGGATGTGACTGTGTTTTTTGGTGAAAAAGAATGAGCCGATGATGCGATTGTGCAGGAGACTGCACCAGATATTAACCTTAGGGCCGTCACGTTCAATCTCACGGACGGTGTGTGGGTTTTCAGACCCCCAAATTCTGCAGTTTTGCTTGTTGATAACACCACCGACATGAAACATTGCCTCATCGGTGAATAAAACACATTTCAGGAAGCCTTCCTCATTATCAATTTTGTGTAGTATATCTACGGCAAAACTGAAACATTTCGGTGTACCCCGAGGTGCAGAGTCTATGTCAAATGCACTTTGTTGGCAGTCAAGTGCAAGCGCTTGTGCAGCACCCACCCTGTGTATCGTTGTAGGTGGTAACCCCAACTGCCTGGAGGCTGTATGAATGAACTCCTCTGGACTTCATAGGAAACTCTGTCAAACAAGTTCCGTATCTTCTTCACTTGTGCTTGGCCAGCCAGCGCCCTTTTTATGAAGCACACTACCAATCTCCATAAACTTCTTGTGCCACTCGCGTATTGAGAGTCTGGATGATGGATTACGTCGGTATTTGGTATGGAAATTCCTTTGGACTTGTGTATCAGACTCCGTCTCTATGAACCATGTCACACACTGGGCTTTTTCCTGTGGAGTAGCCATCACAAGTTCAGGGTTGCACCTGAAAGTAAACAAAAACCTTTAGCATATAAATAAAACTTTATGCATTGCTGTTACATGTGCAAAAAACAGAACTTCAGTATCTTATTTTGTTTAGGTTTTATTGAGGGTCAGTGTTGTAAGGATAGTTTTGGAGCACCCCTATAATTTTTCACTCCAAGCTACTTTGCTTTGAAGCATGCTACTGCTACAACTATGTTTTCTATTTGTAGCTATACTACATGCCACTCTACTGTAAAAGTAGCAGTGCTACTTCCAATCACAGGATCGCCTCGATTTAAGGTAAAAAAAAAATTACCTAATTCATGTTTGCCCAGGTAAAATCACCACTGTCTTCATTTAATCAAAAACCACATTTCCTTTTGGGGGAGGGGGTCTGTTTTTATTAAAATATGTGGAGATTAAGTTACTTAAATATAAAGTGGTATCCCAGTGTCAGATCACATATTTTCATTTTATTACACTGAGTTGTGATGGTGATGTAATCGTATGCTTTACTTTGAGCATTTTAAACAGTAAAACAGTGGACCAATGACAACTATCTCATTCTTTGGGTAGCACTGTGTACTTTGTTAGTTTTATTCATTAGAAGGGTTAAACATTTGTGTCTTTTTTGTGAATTATTACTGAAGCATTGTCTTTATAATTTATGGACATACTGTATCTAGCTCTTGATTTTATTTCCTTTATATTTGTATATTTGTTATCTAAAGTGCTACTGCTTTAATTGCAGCTGGTGGGAATCCAAATTCATCTGTAGGGTCATCTAGTTTTCTAATGGATCAGGTAATTTGCTTATTATTTTTCAGTATTTTGTTTCCCCTAAAACAACAGGGGAAGCATCAATAAAAAAAATTAATAGTTATGCATATTATTAACCCCTGCAAGACAACTTTTTTGAATGAAAGTGTTAAAGATAAGGGAAATCTGTTGGGATGCTTGAATGATGATTTTAAAAAAAATACCAGATATATCATGATCTTGTCTTTTGGTCAAGATGGCTATTTTGATTGGGCAGCAGTGGTGCACCCAGGATTTCTTCATGGGGTGGCCCAAAATACTAAAAATGTGAATAAAAATATCCCGAAGAAAGCACCACCTAAAATATTGAGAAGGGATAAAAATATATCTACCAAATTAAAGTGCATTTCCAGTGATTCATAAACTATGTATTTAAACATATATACAAACACATGTGTTTAGAAATAAGTAGCCAATAACAAAGAATGAAGGATCAAGTGATACTTCGTGGGAAGGGTCCGGGCCTCTGGGCCACACAAACTCAGTGTGTGTGCGCCACTGGTGGGCAGTGGTTTCCCTGGTCAACAAAGTACGTACATAGTTTGAGTGTCCTGCTAAGGGGAATGAAACTAGCAACTTAAGAATGTTTTTGACATTTCCAGTGTCCACATTACCAGAGTGCATAGCAACAAAACGAAGAAAAAAATCATGGTAACAAACTCTGGTTTTGCATCAGAAAATTTTGAATTATTTTTATTCACATTTATAAGATTAAAAATGTTGTGATATGTGTTGAAAAAAATCAGGTACACAATGTCCAGTATCACACTCAGCTTATCTCCATTCAAAACCTATATTTCACTGCATGCACCTGCTCAACGAAGTACCTGTATTAAAATAATTATTGCTTTGTGTTCTGTTGATAATTTGAATGAAATTATATTACTTGGCCCTGAAACATAAATGGAAAGAGAATTTCTGTTTGTATACAGCACATACAAATACACCATGTACATTAATGACCAACACTTTTGCTCAAAATTTCTTCCAACTAGTAACCAAAACTCAAACATTGCTGCCAAGGGCTATTGAATGAAGGTGAATTAAAAGTAATATACAATACAGGGAAATTTTAATAATAAATAACTAACACCATACGACCTGAAGTTTTCCTCACTGTAGCTATTAATTATTCATCATGTCTATAAATATTAAATTATATATATATATATACACTGGCAGAAAGTGAAAAAGAACACCAAGAAGGAGACATCTGATACCAACAAAATTTATACAGCATAATAACGGAATACAGAGGATAACGTGATCAAAACATTATGGCAAAATACAGCTGTATTTGCTGGTAAACTGAAAAATAACATTTCCATGTAACATGGTTAGTACGAGGTTGAACCGCCATGAACTGCGTCACACTGTGCAATTCTGGCATGGAGTCTGTCGTATAGATTGGATGTAAGTTTGGGGTATTGAGTTCCAAGCATCCTCAACCTGGACGCGTAAATTGGGGATGGTCGTGGCTGGCCGTGGAGACCGGATAAGTCGTTGTCCCATAAAATCCCACACGTGCTCAGTGGGGGACAAATCCGGTGAACGTGCAGGCCATGGAAGTTGTCTCACACCCTGAAGTGCATGTTGCGTTGCACGTGCCGTGTGTGGGCGTGCATTATCTTGCTGGAAAACACCACGATGGACCAACCTTACAAATGGCACAACAACGGGCTGAATGATGTTGTTGATGTAGGAGGTGCTGTTTAACGTACCCGGTACAAACACTAGTTGTGTATGGGAGTGATAGCTGATCGCTCCCCACACCAGGAGATCAGGTGTAGGCCCTGTGTGTCGCTGGCGGATGCAAAAAGGGTGAAGACGCTCCGCTGTGCATCTGCGAACACGAATATGGCCATCGGAGGCTCCCAAGCAGAATCTGCTTTCATCGCTGAACACGACAGATCGCCATTGCGTTCTCCAGTGCAGACGTTGGCGACACCACTGCAGCCGTTCCTGACGGTGGGCTGGAGTCAGAGGTACACATGCCAGAGGCACACGTACACATAGTCCTGCATCCAGTAGACAGTTGCGGATTGTTTGCACAGTCACCTCAGGTGCAACGGCAGCTCAGATTTACGTCGCAGTGGATGTTCTGCTTGAGAACGCCGCTCTTCTTATGCGTCGATCGGTTCGCTCATCAGTCCGTCTGTGACTCCCGGTTCCACGTCTTCTTGCGTGGGAATGTTTCTCGGACCATCTACGCCACCATCGTACCACCACCGATACTTCCCGCCCAATTCGCTCCGCAATATGACGATACGGCCACCCAGCCTCTCGGAGTCCGACTAGACGACCTCGCTCAAAGTCCGATAACTGCTGAAACCGTGCACGTCTTCCATGTCCAGGCATTGCAGCTTCTTCAGGGTCTTCGCACGTGTCCATACGCCGACGACTGATTACATTCACTTCGCCGTACTCCTTAAATACCACTGACGATAATTTGCGTATTATGCCGTGCTGTGGCGTAAGCGCTCACCGGTTGGTCCGGAAATTAACATCACACCTACTTAAACTCGACCCCATTAACATATGTAAATTTCATAATCATCCGCCAATTCCTTCTTGGTGTTCTTTTTTCACTTTCCGCCAGTGTATATATATATACTACTAAGTAGAGACAGTAAAAAAATTATTTAACAAGAACTAAAACAATATAGAAAACTTCAAAGCCCAACAGGCATGAGTAAACAATAAAATAAAGTAATAGTAAGCCTGATTGTAGAAAGTGTCGAGAATGCTGAGCCTTGGCTTTATCAAGAACCAGCAAAACTCTGCATTTTCTCACTTCCACAAAGACCTAGTTGGAAATGGGTTTCAGCAAAGCCATAGATGCAAGTTTAAAGCCCACCAAAAAAAAAAAAAAAAAATTTAAATTTGCAAAACCTCCTCAGAGTTGCATGATATAGTCAAAGTTTTTGCATGCATCTATAAGAAGGTTTTGCCAACTTAAAAAAAAAGAAAAATTTGGTGGGCTTTAAACTTGCATCTATGGCTTTGCTGAAACCCATTTCCAACTAGGTCTTTGTGGAAGTGAGAAAATGCAGAGTTTTGCTGGTTCTTGATAAAGCCAAGGCTCGGCATTCTCGACATTTTCTACATTCAGGTTTACTATTACTTTATTTTATTGTTTACTCATGCCTGTTGGGCTTTGAAGTTTTCTATATTGTTTTAGTTCTTGTTAAATAATTTTTTTACTGTCTCTACTTAGTAGTGTGTGAGTTCTGAATATTCATAACTGTTGCATTGCGCGTCATGTTCTTCAGGTTTTTTTTTTTTTTTTAAGAAAATTTAGTTTAAATTTTTTGGTGTAAAATTTAGTCTTTGATTCTGCTCTTGGGTATATATATATATATATATATACATACATAACATACTAAAAAACAAATGAGAGAAACAAAATCGGAAGTGACACAGAAAAGAAGTAGCCTAAAAGTGGGATGCCCAAAGCAGCATAATCTGACATTCGACATAAACACAAGGAAATTAGTCCAATAAACAGAGGGTAAGGTAATTCAAAAGCAAACATGTAGACAATAAACCAACACAATGAATCTCATACCTATAGAAGAAAAATAAGATTGCCAATGCAAAAGACTGGATAGACCAAAAAACAAAACAGCTGAAATCATCAGGAGAGCTCCAGCTGAATACGAACGGCTTTTCAAATCCTGGCTAATGTAGGTGAAACCAATACAAGTGGTAGAGCTCGCTAAGCCATGAGCCCAAACAAAATGCAAGACAAAAAAAGTTCAAATGCAATGTCAAGAACAAATAATAGCAACAAGAAAAGAATAAATTATCAACGTTTATTCACAATTGAAAGCTTTATTAGCATCGACTATAGTTTCGCAGAGCTTCTGGCTCGGCTTCATCAGGACGAATGGAGCATAAACATTCAAATCATTGTGACATCATCAGAGTTCTGATGGTCACGGTTTTTGGTGAGTTGTTTCCACGCGCTTGAAAGAAATGGAGTCAACGTCATGTCGTTGACAAGCAGTGAAGAGTTCCGGTATATGTGAAAAGCTTCTAATACATTATGCTTGATCATTGAATCAGGTTTATCAATGAGCGTAGCATTTCCAAACAGAAATTTATGGTTCTTTTCGTGACAATGCTGGGCTATAGACGACTTCTTCAGTTCACAATTCCGTACGTAGGTCTTGTTCTCCTTCACACGGAAATTTAAAGCCCTGCGGGTTTGTCCTATATATGAAAGTCCACATTCACAAGGTATCTGATAAATTCCCCAGGAATTTATGTCTTCGACGTAATCTTTTGATCCGAAAAAATTTATCTTGTTTATGGGTTTGAAAATAACTTTAAAATTAAAACTCTTGAGAATTTTTGAAATTCCAAAGCAAATCTGTGGAGCAAATGGGATAACTGCTCGATTCTGTCATATTGGGTTGTCTACCGGCGTTAGTGAGCAGACATGCTTCGGTTTCCTAAATTTTTGGATAGCTTTATCTATAACGGAAGGTGTATATCCTCTGTGTACTGCAATTCGTTTAAGGAAATCAAGCTCTTTCTGCAAGGAATCCTCAGCTGAGCATATATGTATTGCACGATATATGTATGTGTAGAAGGCTGAAATTTTTGTTTCCATGGGTGATTTGATTTTGCATGTGGAGGTAAGGCAACAGCAAATGGTTTTCGGTAAACTGTTGTACTAAAGCAACCTTAAGAGCATGACACAAGGACATCCAGGAATGGTAAGCAGCCATTATTTTCAGTCTCACGTGTGAACTGTATATGAGGATCAATTGAATTGAGAAGTTCAACTAATTTAGGTATTTCCAAATTCCTGCCATTCCAGAGGGCAAAGGTATCATCTACATATCGAATCCACGGGTCGAATGTAACGAGCTGAAAGAGTTTGTCCTCAAAATGACGCATGTAGACTTTGCATAAAAGTGGCGACAGCGGCCTACCCATTGCAAGGCCTTCATTCTGTTGGAAATATCTTCCGCGAAAACGGAAACTGTTTTGTTTGATACAAATTTCCACTAATGTCAAAATTTCTTCAACTTCCGGTTGGCTGAAATGATGTTCAATGAGACTTGCTTTCAATGATTCGAGGACTCCATTCACTGGGATACTTGTGAACATGGATTTCACATCGAAGGATAACATGAACTGGTCGTTGTATGGATGTCGTATAAGCCGATTGACAAATTCAATGGAATTTTTTACAACAGTTTTGTTTGAAGAAGTCGCTAAGGTGGATAGTTTTGAAGATAGAAATTTGGCCAACTTATGTGTAGCAGAGCCCATATTGCTGACAATGGGACGGAAAGGGACGCCAATCATGTTAGCAAATGTTGCCAAACTAAGAAAACAAAAATCAAAATAACGAATCGCAAAGCAAAGCACACAAAAGAACTAACAAAAAATTTGGCCGATGAAATGTGTGAATGACAAATTAAAATTGAACTCGCTGAATTTTTTGGAGTCGTAAATTCAGGGAGTTTAATTTGTCGTTCAAACATTTTGTCGGCCAAATTTTTCGTCAGTTCTTTCGTGTACCTCCTGCTTTGCTTTGTGATTGGTTATTTTGATTTTTGTTTTCTTAGTTTGGCATAGTTTGCTAACCTTGTTGCTACGATTTGTTCTTGGCATCGCCTTTGAACTTTTTTGTCTTCTGTTTTGTTTGGTCTCGTGGCTTAGGGAGCTCTCCCGCTTGTATTGGTTTCATCTACATTAGCCGGGATTTGAAAAGCCGTTCGTTTTCTGCTGGAGCTTTCCTGATGATTTCAGCTGTTTCGTTTTTTGGTCTATCTAGTCTTTTGCATTGGCAATCTTATTTTTCTTCTATAGGTATGAGATTCATCGCGTTCTTTTGTTAATTGTATTAGTTGTTCAACTTAATTCTCGGCCACAGGCACGACATGTTGACCGCGCATTATAGCAAATCGAATACGTGCCTAATCAGGGAAATAATCGCTGTCGTGTTGGATACATTTGAGCCATCGTTCAGGGACCTGCTGAATGCCACCGGAAAAAAGAGGGCTTTTTTGAGTTGATAAAGTCATCAATGCTTGTGTGCACCTCCTCGACAGAAGTGAAGTGCGTATCACTCAAGTGATGTTGCAGGGAGCGAAAGAGGTGATAATCCGACGGGGCAAGGTCTGGAGAATACGGCGTGTGGGACAAAATCTCCCATCCCAGGTCGGTGATTGCGTTTAAAGTAGTTTTTGCAGTGTGAGGATGCGCGTTATCCTGAAGCAGCAGGACTGACCTTCTGCCCTTGTCGGTGTATGGCCTTTTCACCTCCATTGCATCACTCACACAAATGAGTTGCTGACAATAACTCTCGGCATTGACCGTTTCACCAGGTTTGAGCAACTCATAGTGTACAACACTGCGCTGATCCCACCATATGCACAGCAACAACTTCCTGGCATGGATATTCGGTTTGGTGGTACTGGTGGTAGGCTGACCTGGATAAACCCACGATTTGCGCCACTTAGAATTATCGTAGAGAATCCACTTCTCATCACAGGTCAAAATCTTGTGGAGAAAATCCTTCTTGAATCTGGAGAGCAAGGACACAGCAACATCGTAGCGCCTAGACTTGTTCGCAGCTGTGAGTTGGTGGGGCACTCAACGGCCCTCCTTGTGAATCCGTCCAAGCTTGTGCAGGCGCTTTGCAATGGCTTGCCGTGTTACTCCCAAGTTCCTGGGTGAGCTCTGACTGTGTGCGACAGGAATCCGCGTCCAACAGTTGCTCCAGTTCCTCATCGTCAACTTTCTGTGGCTGTCCCGGACGTTCTGCATCACGGAGATCGAAAATTCCCTGCTTAAACCACTAGAACCACTTCTTACACGTACTGTAGGGCACAGCAGCCTCACCCAAAGCAGCACAGATCATTTGCTGGGCTTCTGCGCACTTTTTTCAGCTGAAACACGAACAGGAGGCAGTGCCTCAAATGTTGCTTCTTGAATGCCATTGCTTTCACCCTCAGCTTTCGTCCCTTCTGTCACAACAGCTGTGAGCGGTTACAGTTGCTTGGAAAGCTGTTGGATGGCGCTGCGATCAGCCATTATTACACACAGCTATTTGCATTTGCCGACGTTCTATGATCGCTTGCAACGGTTAGAGGCCGAGAATTAAGTTGCACACCTAATACATATTTTATTGTCAACATGTTCGCTTCTGAATTATCTCTTATCCCCTGTTTATTGGACTAATTTCCTTCTGTGAAATAATAATTTGCTATTTTAGTGTTTATAGGCATATTTCATGTACTGAAATGCTCTGGGTGGTCATGCTCTGGGCTGTCATATCGTGGTTTTCAACAGGTTCCCTGATCACCTTAAAAGGACGGATGACTGGCAGTTCATATGAAACCATTTTGGCCCACCAAGTCCCTCCAATGGCTCAGGCATTGTTTCCTGCATGGAATGCCATCTATCAAGATGATAACGCCCCAATTCACAGAGCTCGAAATGTCCAACCATGGTTTGATGAACTTTCACACTTTCATTGGCCTCTCCAATCACCAAACTTAAACATCTTTGAGCCACTGTGGTCTGTGTTGGAAAACAGAGTAAGATCCCGTTATTCTCCTCCTGCATCTCTCAAGGACTTGGAACAGTTTATGCATGAAGAATGGGCTAACATCCCACTAACCACCATCCAGGATTGGTATGCATCCATTCCAAGGACGATTCAGGCGGTTTTGAATGCCAAAGGTAGTCCCACACTGTATTAGGTACATAAAATGTTCTTTCCTTAGGTGTTCATATTATGCTGTCCAACTCATGTATGTGTGTAAAAGTGAACAATTAAAGAATTGCTCTTCCTGTGTTGCTACACTGTCAAAGAACTGTAAGTATAGTTTCCTTCCCTCCCTCTACTTCTCCAATGAATTTCTTGATTTTGAGAGATTGTTCAACATCAGGAACTGCTTGTTTAGGTGCAAAGCATGCCAAAAGAAAATAACATTGTTTACAACAATAAAGCACCTGGAAAAGTGCATGTTCTGCTTCTTGTACACACTTTGCAGTCATCTGAAGTTGCTTTATTCAGCATTGTAATTTTTAGAGATCAATCCCAAAAAAGTCTGGTCATTTGGATCAGCTGAGTGTGACATTTCTATCGACATTTGCTGTAATTCTAGACAGACATAATAGTATTATTCTAATTCATGTATATATTATTGTTCCATATCTTGTATGTTGTTATTTAAAAACTGCTTTACATTTTTGTTGCTTCAAAGATACTTTATTCACCTAGACGTCGACCCCGTCTGCAACCACAGATGATAGCACTGCTTTATTAGTTGATATAAGCCAACCAGAGGAATCTGACAGGAAACGCCACGTTTCAGCACCACCTCTGGCTCTAGTTGCCACTACAATCACGTGAGTAAAAAACAATATTTCCTGACATTTCATAAGTTTAGGGGTGTTTGAAATCTTTGCCTAGAAGAAACATGGAAATTAATCAGTACTTAATTTTCAAAGCATACATACATACATATCACTAAGCTGTTCTCTGAGTTTCAGGGGTTAGCTCCAAAAAGAAATACAAACTTCCAGATATTTTTACTTATTGTTGTTGTATTAAACTTCGGCATTTACAGCGATCTTGACATACAACTCGTGCTTCACTGATATCCATTACACGCCGTACACAAGATCTTTTATACTTCATACTCATGATCTTTTCTCATGCAAACACTCGTGTATCTGATCCACCCATGTCTTCCTTGGCCTTCCTCTGCCTTTCCTTCCTGCCACTGGGGCTGAAAATATTTTCTTAGTAAGCATTTCATCACTCATTCTTTCAACATGGTCAAACCACCGAAGCATATTGGTCTCCACCTTGCTAACAACATTTTGCTTTACATCACACAACTGCAATACATCTTCATTCCTCACACAATCAGGTCGTGTCTTGCCACAAACCCCACATAAGTAACGCATTTCTCCAGCACACAAACGACTCCTATGTTTCTTCTGCAGTACCCAGGTTTCACTGCCATACATCAGAGTAGGAACAATTACTGTTTCATACACAGCCATGCGGGACTCTCTAGAGAACCTATCATTCCTGTGAAAAAACCTCCCAGAGCAGCTATGACTTTCAATGAAGAATTCACTCACCTACTGATTTCCCCATCCAATTTGTTCTCTCCAACAAACATGCTTCCTAAATACACAAACTCACTCACCTGGTCAATCACAGTGTCATTTATACTTACATTACATTCAGTGCTACCCATTCCTCTCTCAAACACCATAACTTTGGTTTTTCCCTTATTTATACTCAGTTTGAATTTCATGCAAACTTCGTGCATCCGAGTCAACATACTCTGCAACTCACTTTTGCTCTCTGCCAACAGGACAGTGTCATCAGCATACAGCAATCTGCACACAGGGATATCACCAAGACATAAACCACTATTATCTATTTTGGCCTCACGCATGCATGCGTCCATAAATATATTAAACAGCCATGGTGACATTACACAACCTTGTCTAACTCCTGCACCAATGGAAAACCATTTTGATAAAACACCATTCACTCGTACACAAGCTCTACGACCAGCACACATGGCTTTTTCACTATTAAGTAGATTCCCAGTAACACCATATTCATTCAATACCTTCCACAAAAGTGTCCTATTGACTCGGTCGTAAGCTTTCTCTAAATCTATGAAGGCAGTAAAAACTTTCTTCCCAACAGCCAGATACTTTTCAATCATCATGCGTAATGCAAAAATCTGGTTAGTGCTGCCTTTACCAGGCATAAAACCACTCAGAACATCCCACACTTTCAATGATGTAAGACCCCGTACTTTTTCAATAACAACCTTACCAAACACTTTCCCTGGCACACTCAGTAGGCTAATACCACGATAGTTCTTGCATTCAGTCTGATCACCTTTTCCCTTATACAAGGGAACAATGATAACATCCTTCCAATCCCGAGGGATCATTCCTAACTCCCAGCACAACGGGCAAATTTCAATTAACCAGTCAATTATAGAGTCACCACCATACTTCAACATCTCTGCAGTTATGCCATCAACTCCTGGAGCCTTACCATTCTGAAGAGATTTTAGAGCTTTACACACTTCTTCTCTTGAGATCCCTCCTGTGCTTTCATCCCTCATTGTGACATCATCTGCATCTGTCTCAGAATCATTTTTGCTCTCCTGATCTAATAACTCACAGAAATATTTGCCCCATCTGTCACTTAACTCATTGGGCTCCCATATCATTTCCCCAATCTCATTCTTCACACAACTTACAACTTTGTTTCCTCTATTTTTCCTGAGTCTCATGTACTTCCAGAAGGACTTTCTATCTTTCCAAAAAGCCAGTTCATGCCTTTCCACTTTCTCTTTCCTATCTTTTGCCTTACTGTGGCGAACCAGCTTAGCAGCTTCACGCTTCTTACAGCGATATTCATCCACAGAGACTCTACCTTGCAACATCCCCAAATAGGCTTCCTTCTTTCTCTTTACTGCCTCATCAATCTCACTATTCCACCAAGCATCACCTTTATTGTTACCCACTATTGTGGTGCCACAGACCTCTTTAGCAGCAGTAACAACACAGTTCTTAAAACATTCCCACTTCTTTTCTACATCCCTCTCACAAGATTTCATATCCTTCAGTCGTTCTCTGAGTAAGTCAAAATACTGCTGATGATCTTCAAGGAGCCTATCAACCTTTATTCTTTCTATCCTGGGTCTCTGCCTATTCCTTTTCCTCCAACCAACATTAAGTTTCACTCGTGACACTACCAAGTAATGATCAGAACCAACATCCGCACCTCTCATCACACGGGTGTCAACAACTAAGTTTTTCAAACGCTGATCGTAAACAACAAAATCTATCACACTCTTTTGACCAAGAGTATGATTTTCCCAAGTACATGTGTGTATATACTTGTGGTTGAAAAATGTATTAGATACACACAAACCATTCTCAATGCAGAGTTCAATTAATCTTTCACCATTATCATTCACACAAGGATCATTAAACTTACCCAGAACATTGTCAGAAATTGCATTCTGCACACCTACTCTAGCATTGAAATCCCCTGCTATTATAACTTTTTCTTTAGCACCAAACTGGCTCAAAACAGCTTTTAGCTCATTCCAGAAATCTTCTTTCTTATCAGAAGGTTCCGAGTCACAAGGAGCATACACTACAACAATTACAATTCTTTCAATAATTTTCAAAGCACAATGTAATAATTACAGAAATCGTTTTTCTTGTTTTTGTTTTTAATTAAAAGTGTCACAAAGCACTTTAATCCATGTAAAGAATGTCTTAAAAATCTTGAAAATTTTATCATACTGTAACGGAAATCAATTCCTCATGTGATTCTTATTCTAGTGTGTCACCCATTACTACCAAGGCAATTTTGCATGTTCAAGCAGCTGAATAATGTGAAACTAAGTTATTAACCGAAATGCACTAGTGAACGACTTCCTTTGCCTTTATGTGGGAGCAAGACAATCTGTCCTAGTTATGGGCAGAAATAGCCAATTTTTTCAGGTATCACCATCATTGAAACTAATTTAATTTATTAATATTTGATTCCCAACACACAGTAATCACAAGGACAGCTGCAGACAACATTTTTATGACAAAACAGAAAAAGTGCTGCTGTTTATAGCAGTCTTTTGCTTTGAAAATTAAATGTATGTTAAATTGTACAATGTTTCAATCTGATTGTGTTGGTGGTTTTTTACCCATGTGCACATTATTTGAACAGATTGTTCACTGTCTCAGGGGCTAAAGCACTTTTACTGTATTCCATTAAAGCAGGTGTCACCAAACATTTGGAAAGAAGGACCAAATGAGAAATTGGTTAAACTGCTTCGGGGAGGGGGAGGGTTCAAAATTGGTAAACTGAAGATCAATCAATGCAGAAATTGTAAATTTTTAATGAATTAATATTTGTCAGGGTCTAACTGATTTTATATGGTCTGGAATTTAACATGAAAGTTTTCAAATAAATATTTAAAGATATTTATACACATCTAAAACAAACACAAAACTAAACTTACTGAAGACTAAAGTTTAGCCTTTAGTAAGTTGACTTTATTGACATAAACAAATTGACTTCATGACATCTAAAACTAGGAAAAAAAATCAGTGAGAAGAATGGTATTATTTCTGGAATGATTTAGCTACATTTTCGATATTTATTTTCAGGTTGGACAACCCAATTTTTAAAAAGTGCTGCAAGTGGTTTCGGTCAATCTGGAACAAAGCTTTAATTTCATGTATTTAATTTTGGAGAAACTTTGTTCACAAACATATGTGCTACCAAACACTGAAATGGTTTTCCTGGCAAAATTTTCCAGATTTATTGAGCTATTTCTAGGCAAAAGAAAGTAAAAGGTTATCAAACTTTCACTCTTAAACTATGACTTCAAATTATTATTAGATTGCAGATCCAACAGTTCCAACTGTAAATTCTTCTTTGCGTCATCTACCGTAAAACTAAAGGGGTCCTGCAATAGATGGAATGGTTTTTCATTCTTGTAAAAATCACCGAAACATCTTTCAAACTCTGCTTTCAGCAAATTAATATCTGTGACACAGTGCTCAACATCCAAAACAAACTAATCAGACATGTTATTGACATTTTTACTGCAGGCTGTAGTTTGGTGACCCCTGCATTAGAGGGAAAGGTAAAATCAGTTCTCAAGGTTACAGGAAGCCCCTTCCCCTTTATATACACATATGTATAGAGAGATAGTACCCCTTCAGAGCTGCAGAGTATGATCTAAGCACCTGCTGACAAGAGTAAAGAAGTGGGATTAAAAATGAACTTTCAGAAGACAAAAGGGATGTACAATACTTTTGCAAGAAACGAAGATTTATCGATTGATGGAGAACAGCTTGAGACAACTGATACGTACATTTTATCTTGGGCAGCAGATATCAAGTGAGGGTCACATTGATGAAGATATTAATCAGCATCTAAAATTTGGATGGAGAGCTTTTGGAAGAAACAGTACAATTTTTTAGAGCAGTGTGCCATATGTCTCAAAAGAAAAATGTTTAATCACTGCATTCTGCCAGTGCTTACATATGGAGCAGAGACATGGACCTTAACTAAAAAAGACATACAAAGACTGCAGACTACTCAAAGAAGCATGGAGAGATGCATGCTTGGTGTAACCAGGAAAGATAAGAGGAACTTGTGAATAAAGTAAATGGCAGGAGTGGACAACATGACCAGAGTGAAATCACTGAAATGGCAATGAGCTGGACATGTTGCCAGAAGAAAGACCACCGATGGACAACTGAAATTTTAGACTGAATTCCAAGGGACAAAAGGACCCAGAAGAAGACCACATGAGAGATGGATGAATGAAATTTGAAAGCACGCCAGTGACATGGAGGAGACAGGCTCAAGGCAGACAATTGTGGAAGAAACTTAAGGGGACCTTCATCCAACAGTGGGTTGATAATGGTTGATGATGATAGAGAGAGAGAGAGAAAACTAGTATTACCCCAAGAGACTCAAACCATGCATATGCACAAATAATATTGCAATCAATAACTTAGTTAAGTGTTTTCACTCACTCCAGTAATAGGAAATACAAGGATCTCAAAATCAAATGGATCAAAAATGCACTGCTCAACACTGGAATTACTCCGATCAGTAGGACTTGGCATATTAGCATGCAAATTGTTATATGTGCACAGGCAGGTGGAATATGCAAAACAAACAAGAAAAGTATAACTCTCTTGCTAATAGCCAAGTGCATTTAAAATCTATCCCACTTTAGAAAAAAATCCATTTGCATGGAATGAAACTTAGTCACTGGAAATTTTTCCTTGACTGTGACACTTAAATGAGAACACATATAGATATTTATTTGCCACCTGCATTGGATCTTTTCCATCTCTATAATCCATCTTTAGGAATAAATCTCCAAATACTGCTGTACTTCCATAATTGCCTTGTACTTGCTTCTTCCTGATGGTTTGAATCCAGTAGCTTTTGCATCAAATAGCTGAACAGACAAACCATCATCCCAAAATGATTCTTCATGGTGGATGCTGATATTTTTTCTTCTCTTCAGAATTTATTGTGCCTGTAGCTGTATTAGTAGCAGTCATTTTTGTTTGTTTGTCATTGGTTTGTTTTTGTTTCATGGTTTAACTCTAATGACCACCATGAGCAACTGTAAGGGCTGTAAGCAGTTTTGTGTATTTATGTATTATATATATATACTCACACAGGTAGATACATAACCTTTTCTATGTTGTACTTGATGTGAGTCAAAATTATATATGTATTTTTTTGCTTAGGTATCTTCTTTATAGAATATATATATATCATCATCATCATTGTCAACCATTATCAATCCACTGCTGGACGAAGGTCTCCCCAAGTTTCCTCCACAACGGTCTGTCTTGTGCCAGTCTCCTCCATGTCACCCCTGCATACTTTCGAATTTCATCCACCCATCTCCCATGTGGTCTTCTTCTGGGTCTTTTCCTGTCCCTTGGAATCCAATCTAAAATTTCGGCTGTCCATCGATGATCTGTCCTTCTGGCAGTATGTCCAGCCCATTGCCATTTCAGGGATTTAACTCTGATCATGATGTCTTCCACTCTTGTCATTTTTCGGATCCACGAGTTCCTCTTCTTATCTCTCCTGGTTACACCAAGCATGCACCTCTCCATGCTTCTTTGAGTTGTCTGCAGCCTTTGTATGTCTCTTTTAGTTAAGGTCCACGTCTCCGCACCATACGTAAGCACTGGAAGGATGCATTGATCAAACACTTTTCTTTTAAGACATAATGGCATATTGCTCTTGAAAATTATGCTGTTTCTTCCAAAAGCTCTCCAGGCAAGTTTTGTACGCCGATTAATTTCTTCATCAATGTGACCCTCACTTGATATCTGCTGTCCAAGATAAACGTACGTGTCTGTTATCTCCAGCTTTTCTCCATCAATCGATAAATCTTCATTTCTTGTAAAAGCATTGAACATCACTTTTGTCTTCTGAAAGTTCATTTTTAATCCCACTTCTTTACTCTTGTCAGCAAGTTCCTGGATCATACTCTGCAGCTCTGATGGGGTAGTTGCAAAAATGACTACGTCATCAGCAAAACGAAGGTGGGTTAGATAATCTCCATTAATCTTTATCCCCTTGTTTTCCCAGCTCAGTGACTGAAAAACACCCTCCAATGTGGCATTAAAGAGCTTCGGAGATATGGTGTCACCTTGTCTCACTCCCTTCCCAATTTTTACGTGTGTTGTATTTTCAAACAGCCTAATCTTTGCACTTGCATTTTCATAGATGTTATTAATAATATTAATGTATGCATCTTCAATACCGCAGGTTTTCAGAGCCATTGTAACTGCTGATGGTTTCACCGAATCAAAGGCTTTTTCATAATCGATAAAAGCCATGCACAATGGAAGTTCATATTCCCTCGCTCTTTCAATTAGTTCTCTCAACACGTGGATATGATCTATTGTGCTGTAGCCACTCCTGAATCCAGCTTGTTCTCTCGGTTGAGCCATGTCCAGTGTTACCTTCAAGCGGTGTGAAAGAACTTTAGTGAAGATTTTATAAACTACTGATAGGAGGCTGATAGGTCTGTAGTTTCCGAGATCCTTAATGTCACCTTTCTTATGTAGCAGGATCATTGTAGCGGTGTTCCAATCCTCAGGAATCTTTCCTTCATTAAGGCATCGAGTGAAAATTTGGGCGAGTACTGTTTCGATTTCTCCACTTGCTTCTTGTATGATGTCTACAGTAATTCCATCTTCTCCTGGAGCTTTTCCTCGCTTCATGTTCTTGATTGCATGTGCAACTTCTGCTGGAAGGACTGGAGGAACTCTGGTACTGGTATCTTTCATGATGTCTGGAGTGCATATATCATCCCTTTCATATAATTTGGAGTAGAAATCTTTCACTCTTGTCAAAATTTCGCCTCTATTTCTTGTTACAGAACCATCTTCTTTTCTCAGTGCCATAATCTGTTTTCTTCCCTTACTGAGATGTCCCTTTGCTATCTTTAGGCTTTGGTTGTTTTCAATTGCTTTCCTCACTAGTTCACAGTTGAATTTCCTTACGTCTTCAGTGATACTTTTTCTTACTGTCTTGCATAGCTCTATATATTCCACTTTGGAAGTCACATCTTCTTTAGTTGTCCTCATCTCTCTTCTTTTTTGTATCAACATTTTGGTTTTTCCTGATAATTTGTTCACATGCAACTTGTTCTTAGACCCAGCTAATTTTGTTGCTGTTTCCATAAGAGCTTTGGTTACTTTTCTGTTAACTTCAGAGATGTCCACTTCTTCCGATGTTAGGCCTTCTAAAGCAGAGAACCTGTTCTTCAGTTCTAACTTGAAGGTATTATGGTGTTTTTTAAGGTTGGTTATGTCAATAGATTTTGTTTGTCCTATGAGCTTGCCACGTTCAAGTTTAGTGTTGAGGTGCATCTTACATCTCACCAATCTATGGTCACTACCTGTGTTGAACTTGTTTAGCACAGTTCAACACAGGAAACTTGGGGAGACCTTCGTCCAGCAGTGGATTGATAATGGTTGATGATGATGATGATGATATATATATATACAGTTCATATGATGATATATATATATATATCATCATATATATATATGATGATATATATATATATATATATATATATATATATATATATATATATCATCATCATCATCATCAACCATTATCAATCCACTGCTGGACGAAGGTCTCCCCAAGTTTCCTCCACAACGGTCTGTCTTGTGCCAGTCTCCTCCATGTCACCCCTGCATACTTTCGAATTTCATCCACCCATCTCCCATGTGGTCTTCTTCTGGGTCTTTTCCTGTCCCTTGGAATCCAATCTAAAATTTCGGCTGTCCATCGATGATCTGTCCTTCTGGCAGTATGTCCAGCCCATTGCCATTTCAGGGATTTAACTCTGATCATGATGTCTTCCACTCTTGTCATTTTCGGATCCACGAGTTCCTCTTCTTATCTCTCCTGGTTACACCAAGTATGCACCTCTCCATGCTGCTTTGAGTTGTCTGCAGCCTTTGTATGTCTCTTTTAGTTAAGGTCCACGTCTCTGCACCATACGTAAGCACTGGAAGGATGCATTGATCAAACACTTTTCTTTTAAGACATAATGGCATATTGCTCTTGAAAATTATGCTGTTTCTTCCAAAAGCTCTCCAGGCAAGTTTTGTACGCCGATTAATTTCTTCAGCAATGTGACCCTCACTTGATATCTGCTGTCCAAGATAAACGTACGTGTCTGTTATCTCCAGCTTTTCTCCATCAATCGATAAATCTTCATTTCTTGTAAAAGCATTGAACATCACTTTTGTCTTCTGAAAGTTCATTTTTAATCCCACTTCTTTACTCTTGTCAGCAAGTTCCTGGATCATACTCTGCAGCTCTGATGGGCTAGTTGCAAAAATGACTACGTCATCAGCAAAACGAAGGTGGGTTAGATAATCTCCATTAATCTTTATCCCCTTGTTTTCCCAGCTCAGCGACTGAAAAACACCCTCCAATGTGGCATTAAAGAGCTTCTATGGTGTCACCTTGTCTCACTCCCTTTCCAATTTTTACGTGTGTTGTATTTTCAAACAGCCTAATCTTTGCACTTGCATTTTCATAGATGTTATTAATAATATTAATGTATGCATCTTCAATACCGCAGGTTTTCAGAGCCATTGTAACTGCTGATGGTTTCACCGAATCAAAGGCTTTTTCATAATCGATAAAAGCCATGCACAATGGAAGTTCATATTCCCTCGATCTTTCAATTAGTTCTATCAGCACGTGGATATGATCTATTGTGCTGTAGCCACTCCTGAATCCAGCTTGTTCTCTCGGTTGAGCCATGTCCAGTGTTACCTTCAAGCGGTGTGAAAGAACTTTAGTGAAGATTTTATAAACTACTGATAGGAGGCTGATAGGTCTGTAGTTCCTGAGATCCTCAATGTCACCTTTTTTATGTAGCAAGATCATTGTAGCGTTGTTCCAATCCTCAGGAATTTTCCCTTCATTAAGGCATCGAGTGAAAATTTGGGCGAGTACTGTTTCGATTTCTCCACTTGCTTCTTGTATGATGTCTACAGTAATTCCATCTTCTCCTGGAGCTTTTCCTCGCTTCATGTTCTTGATTGCATGTGCAACTTCTGCTGGAAGGACTGGAGGAACTCTGGTACTGGTATCTTTCATGATGTCTGGAGTGCATATATCATCCCTTTCATATAATTTGGAGTAGAAATCTTTCACTCTTGTCAAAATTTCGCCTCTATTTCTTGTTACAGAACCATCTTCTTTTCTCAGTGCCATAATCTGTTTTCTTCCCTTACTGAGATGTCCCTTTGCTATCTTTAGGCTTTGGTTGTTTTCAATTGCTTTCCTCACTAGTTCACAGTTGAATTTCCTTACGTCTTCAGTGATACTTTTTCTTACTGTCTTGCATAGCTCTATATATTCCACTTTGGAAGTCACATCTTCTTTAGTTGTCCTCATCTCTCTTCTTTTTTGCATCAACATTTTGGTTTTTCCTGATAATTTGTTCACATGCAACTTGTTCTTAGACCCAGCTAATTTTGTTGCTGTTTCCATAAGAGCTTTGGTTACTTTTCTGTTAACTTCAGAGATGTCCACTTCTTCCGATGTTAGGCCTTCTAAAGCAGAGAACCTGTTCTTCAGTTCTAACTTGAAGGTATTATGGTGTTTTTTAAGGTTGGTTATGTCAATAGATTTTGTTTGTTTTATGAGCTTGCCACGTTCCAGTTTAGTGTTGAGGTGCATCTTACATCTCACCAATCTATGGTCACTACCTGTGTTGAACTTGTTTAGCACACTGCAGTCTTCTATGACGAATTTTTTGTTACACATAATAAAATGAATTTCACTTGTCGTCCCATTTGGATGTCTCCATGTCCATTTCCTGTGTGGCTTTTTCTTGAAGAAGGAGTTCAAGATGAAAAACCCTTCTGCCTCTGCAAACTCAACGAGAGTATTTCCACGCTGGTTTCTGTTGCCATGACCGAATTTACCTACTGAAGTATCATTCTGTTGCCGTTGCCCTATTTTTGCATTGAAATCTCCCATAATTATTTTCAAGTGCTGCTTACCTTTATTATTTAGATGACAAATTTCCTCATAAAATTCTTCAATTTCTTCTTCAGGATGACTTCTGGTGGGTGCATAAGTTTGAATAATCTGAGCCTGGTATCTTTTCGAGAGTTGGATAACAAGTCGTGCAGCTCTGTCAGAGGAACTTTCAACTTCTACAACTTTATCCTTCAGTTTCTTGTTTATTATAAATCCAACACCACTAGTTCTGCCAGTATCTGTCCCACGATAGTAGAAGAGATGTCCACTTTTCAGTTCGATGAGATCTTCTCCTTTTCTCCTTACCTCACTTAGCCCCACGATGTCCCACTTGATCCTTTGTAGTTCCTCTTCCAAATCAAGAAGCCTTGAATCAGAAGATAGGGAGCGTCCATTGTAAGTAGCCAAGGTCAGCATCAGATGGCAGCCTAGTCCGGTCCTCCGGGGATTCTTAGCACCCTCTGCCTTCATGTCGCACTGGCCGCTGCCTTGGCCAGGTACATTCCAGCTGCCGGAGACTGAGGGCCAAGATTTAAGTTGTGGAATCATTTTGGAGGGGTTTGGCCATAACTCACCACGCTGGCCAAGCGGGTTGGTGAGTGTGGGATAGAATTTCCTCTAATCCCGATGGTATAGTTATACCGCTATGGGCGGTCGTCAGAGCCCCTTTAGTGGGAACAGGATGCACCACGAGAAGGCGGGGTTGACATTTGTCAAGGAGAGGCTGTGATGTTACGCATCACCTGACCTTACATCCCATATATGGGATGTAAGGTCAGGTGATGCGTAACATCACAGCCTCTCCTTGACAAATGTCAACCCCGCCTTCTCGTGGTGCATCCTGTTCCCACTAAAGGGGCTCTGACGACCATGGGATGTAAGGTCAGGTGATGCGTAACATCACAGCCTCTCCTTGACAAATGTCAACCCCGCCTTCTCGTGGTGCATCCTGTTCCCACTAAAGGGGCTCTGACGACCGCCAATAGCGGTATAACTATACCATCGGGATTAGAGGAAATTCAATCCCACACTCACCAACCCGCTTGGCCAGCGTGGTGAGTTATGGCCAAACCCCTCCAAAATGATTCCACAACTTAAATCTTGGCCCTCAGTCTCCGGCAGCTGGAATGTACCTGGCCAAGGCAGCGGCCAGTGCGACATGAAGGCAGAGGGTGCTAAGAATCCCGGAGGACCGGACTAGGCTGCCATCTGATGCTGACCTTGGCTACTTACAATGGACGCTCCCTATCTTCTGATTCAAGGCTTCTTGAATTGGAAGAGGAACTACAAAGGATCAAGTGGGACATCGTGGGGCTAAGTGAGGTAAGGAGAAAAGGAGAAGATCTCATCGAACTGAAAAGTGGACATCTCTTCTACTATCGTGGGACAGATACTGGCAGAACTAGTGGTGTTGGATTTATAATAAACAAGAAACTGAAGGATAAAGTTGTAGAAGTTGAAAGTTCCTCTGACAGAGTTGCACGACTTGTTATCCAACTCTCGAAAAGATACCAGGCTCAGATTATTCAAACTTATGCACCCACCAGAAGTCATCCTGAAGAAGAAATTGAAGAATTTTATGAGGAAATTTGTCATCTAAATAATAAAGGTAAGCAGCACTTGAAAATAATTATGGGAGATTTCAATGCAAAAATAGGGCAACGGCAACAGAATGATACTTCAGTAGGTAAATTCGGTCACGGCAACAGAAACTAGCGTGGAAATACTCTCGTTGAGTTTGCAGAGGCAGAAGGGTTTTTCATCTTGAACTCCTTCTTCAAGAAAACCACACAGGAAATGGACATGGAGACATCCAAATGGGACGACAAGTGAAATTCATTTTATTATGTGTAACAAAAAATTCGTCATAGAAGACTGCAGTGTGCTAAACAAGTTCAACACAGGTAGTGACCATAGATTGGTGAGATGTAAGATGCACCTCAACACTAAACTTGAACGTGGCGAAACTCATAAGACAAACAAAATCTATTGACATAACCAACCTTAAAAAACACCATAATACCTTCAAGTTAGAACTGAAGAACAGGTTCTCTGCTTTAGAAGGCCTAACATCGGAAGAAGTGGACATCTCTGAAGTTAACAGAAAAGTAACCAAAGCTCTTATGGAAACAGCAACAAAATTAGCTGGGTCTAAGAACAAGTTGCATGTGAACAAATTATCAGGAAAAACCAAAATGTTGATGCAAAAAAGAAGAGAGATGAGGACAACTAAAGAAGATGTGACTTCCAAAGTGGAATATATAGAGCTATGCAAGACAGTAAGAAAAAGTATCACTGAAGACGTAAGGAAATTCAACTGTGAACTAGTGAGGAAAGCAATTGAAAACAACCAAAGCCTAAAGATAGCAAAGGGACATCTCAGTAAGGAAGAAAACAGATTATGGCACTGAGAAAAGAAGATGGTTCTGTAACAAGAAATAGAAGCGAAATTTTGACAAGAGTGAAAGATTTCTACTCCAAATTATATGAAAGGGATGATATATGCACTCCAGACATCATGAAAGATACCAGTACCAGAGTTCCTCAGTCCTTCCAGCAGAAGTTGCACATGCAATCAAGAACATGAAGCGAGGAAAAGCTCCAGGAGAAGATGGAATTACTGTAGACATCATACAAGAAGCAAGTGGAGAAATCGAAACAGTACTCGCCCAAATTTTCACTCGATGCCTTAATGAAGGAAAGATTCCTGAGGATTGGAACACCGCTACAATGATACTGCTACATAAGAAAGGTGACATTGAGGATCTCGGAAACTACAGACCTATCAGCCTCCTATCAGTAGTTTATAAAATCTTCACTAAAGTTCTTTCACACCGCTTGAAGGTAACACTGGACATGGCTCAACCGAGAGAACAAGCTGGATTCAGGAGTGGCTACAGCACAATAGATCATATCCACGTGCTGAGAGAACTAATTGAAAGAGCGAGGGAATATGAACTTCCATTGTGCATGGCTTTTATCGATTATGAAAAAGCCTTTGATTCGGTGAAACCATCAGCAGTTACAATGGCTCTGAAAACCTGCGGTATTGAAGATGCATACATTAATATTATTAATAACATCTATGAAAATACAAGTGCAAAGATTAGGCTGTTTGAAAATACAACACACGTAAAAATTGGAAAGGGAGTGAGACAAGGTGACACCATATCTCTGAAGCTCTTTAATGCCACATTGGAGGGTGTTTTCAGTCGCTGAGCTGGGAAAACAAGGGGATAAAGATTAATAGAGATTATCTAACCCACCTTCGTTTTGCTGATGACGTAGTCATTTTTGCAACTACCCCATCAGAGCTGCAGAGTATGATCCAGGAACTTGCTGACAAGAGTAAAGAAGTGGGATTAAAAATGAACTTTCAGAAGACAAAAGTGATGTTCAATGCTTTACAAGAAATGAAGATTTATCGATTGATGGAGAAAAGCTGGAGATAACAGACACGTACGTTTATCTTGGACAGCAGATATCAAGTGAGGGTCACATTGCTGAAGAAATTAATCGGCGTACAAAACTTGCCTGGAGAGCTTTTGGAAGAAACAGCATAATTTTCAAGAGCAATATGCCATTATGTCTTAAAAGAAAAGTGTTTGATCAATGCATCCTTCCAGTGCTTACGTATGGTGCAGAGACGTGGACCTTAACTAAAAGAGACATACAAAGGCTGCAGACAACTCAAAGAAGCATGGAGAGGTGCATGCTTGGTGTAACCAGGAGAGATAAGAAGAGGAACTCGATGGATCCAAAAAATGACAAGAGTGGAAGACATCATGATCAGAGTTAAATCCCTGAAATGGCAATGGGCTGGACATACTGCCAGAAGGACAGATCATCGATGGACAGCCGAAATTTTAGATTGGATTCCAAGGGACAGGAAAAGACCCAGAAGAAGACCACATGGGAGATGGGTGGATGAAATTCGAAAGTATGCAGGGGTGACATGGAGGAGACTGGCACAAGACAGACCGTTGTGGAGAAACTTGGGGAGACCTTCGTCCAGCAGTGGATTGATAATGGTTGACAATGATGATGATATATATATATAGGAAACTTGGGGAGACCTTCGTCCAGCAGTGGATTGATAATGGTTGACAATGATGATGATATATATATATATGATATATATATATCATCATCATTGTCAACCATTATCAATCCACTGCTGGACGAAGGTCTCCCCAAGTTTCCTCCACAACGGTCTGTCTTGTGCCAGTCTCCTCCATGTCACCCCTGCATACTTTCGAATTTCATCCACCCATCTCCCATGTGGTCTTCTTCTGGGTCTTTTCCTGTCCCTTGGAATCCAATCTAAAATTTCGGCTGTCCATCGATGATCTGTCCTTCTGGCAGTATGTCCAGCCCATTGCCATTTCAGGGATTTAACTCTGATCATGATGTCTTCCACTCTTGTCATTTTTCGGATCCACGTGTTCCTCTTCTTATCTCTCCTGGTTACACCAAGCATGCACCTCTCCATGCTGCTTTGAGTTGTCTGCAGCCTTTGTATGTCTTTTTTAGCTAAGGTCCACGTCTCTGCACCATACGTAAGCACTGGAAGAATGCATTGATCAAACAATTTACTTTTAAGGCATAATGGCATATTGCTCTTGAAAATTATGCTGTTTCTTCCAAAAGCTCTCCAGGCAAGTTTTATATGCCGATTAATTTCTTCACCAATGTAACCCTCACTTGATATCTGCTGTCCAAGATAAACGTGCGTGTCTGTTATCTCCAGCTTTTCTCCATCAATCGATAAATCTTCATTTCTTGTAAAAGCATTGAACATCACTTTTGTCTTCTGAAAGTTCATTTTTAATCCCACTTCTTTACTCTTGTCAGCAAGTTCCTGCATCATACTCTGTAGCTCTGATGGGGTAGTTGCAAAAATGACTATGTCATCAGCAAAACGAAGGTGGGTTAGATAATCTCCATTAATCTTTTATGCCTTTGTTTTCCCAGTTCAGTGATTGAAAGACATTTTCCAATGGGGCATTAAAGAGCTTCGGAGATATGGTGTCACCTTGTCTCACTCCTTTTCCAATTTTTATGTGTGTTGTATTTTCAAATAGCAGAATCTTTGCACTTGCATTTTCATAGATGTTATTAATAATATTAATGTATGCATCTTCAATACCGCAGGATTTCAGAGCCATTGCAACTGCTGATGGTTTCACCGAATCAAAGGCTTTTATAATCGATAAACGCCATGCACAATGGAAGTTCATATTCCCTCACTCTTTCAATTAGTTCTCTCAGTACGTGGATATGATCTATTGTGCTGTAGCCACTCCTGAATCCAGCTTGTTCTCTCCGTTGAGCCATGTCCAGTGTTACCTTCAAGCGGTGTGAAAGAACTTTAGTGAAGATTTTATAAACCACTGATAGGAGGCTGATAGGTCTGTAGTTCCTGAGATCCTCAATGTCACCTTTTTTATGTAGCAAGATCATTGTAGCGTTGTTCCAATCCTCAGGAATTTTCCCTTCATTAAGGCATCGAGTGAAAATTTGGGCGAGTACTGTTTCGATTTCTCCACTTGCTTCTTGTATGATGTCTACAGTAATTCCATCTTCTCCTGGAGCTTTTCCCCGCTTCATGTTCTTGATTGCATGTGCAACTTCTGCTGGAAGGACTGGAAGAACTCTGGTACCTTTTATGATGCCTGGAGTACATGTATCATCCCTTTCATATAATTTGAAGTAGAAATCTTTCATTCTTGTCAAAATTTTGCCTCTATTTCTTGTTACAGAACCATCTTCTTTTTTCAGTGCCATAATCTGTTTTATTCCCTTACTGAGATGTCCCTTTGCTATCTTTTTAGGCTTTGGTTGTTTTCAATTGCTTTCCTTACTAGTTCACAGTTGAATTTCCTTACGTCTTCAGTGATACTTTTTCGTACTGTCTTGCATAGCTCTATATATTCCACTTTGGAAGTCACATCTTCTTTAGTTGTCCTCATCTCTCTTCTTTTTTGCATCAACATTTTGGTTTTTCCTGATAATTTGTTCACATGCAATTTGTTCTTAGACCCAGCTAATTTTGTTGCTGTTTCCACAAGAGCTTTGGTTACTTTTCTGTTAACTTCAGAAATATCCACTTCTTCCGATGTTAGGCCTTCTAAAGCAGAGAATCTGTTCTTCAGTTCCAATTTGAAGGTATTATGGTGTTTTTTAAGGTTGGTTATGTCAATACATTTTGTTTGTCTTATGAGCTTGCTACGTTCGAGTTTAGTGTTGAGGTGCATCTTACATCTCACCAATCTATGGTCACTGCCTGTGTTGAACTTGTTTAGCACACTGCAGTCTTCTATGACGAATTTTTTGTTACACATAATAAAATCAATTTCACTTGTCGTCCCATTTAGATGTCTCCATGTCCATTTCCTGTGTGGCTTTTTCTTGAAAAAGGAGTTCAAGATGAAAAACCCTTCTGCCTCTGCAAACTCTACGAGAGTATTTCCACGCTGGTTTCTGTTGCTGTGACCGAATTTACCTACTGAAGTTTCATTCTGTTGCCGTTGCCCTATTTTTGCATTGAAATCTCCCATAATTATCTTCAAGTGCTGCTTACCTTTATTATTTAGATGACAAATTTCCTCATAAAATTTTTCAATTTCTTCTTCAGCATGACTTGTGGTGGGTGCATAAGTTTGAATAATCTGGGCCTGGTATCTTCTCGAGAGTTGGATAACGAGTCGTGCAGCTCTGACAGAGGAACTTTCAACTTTTACAACTTTATCCTTCAGTTTCTTGTTAATTATAAATCCAACACCACTAGTTCTGCCAGTATCTGTCCCACGATAGTAGAAGAGATGTCCACTTTTCAGTTCAATGAGATCTTCTCCTTTTCTCCTTACCTCACTTAGCCCAACGATGTCCCACTTAATCCTTTGTAGTTCCTCTTCCAATTCAAGAAGCCTTAAATCAGAAGATAGGGAGCGTCCGTTATACGTAGCCAAGGTCAGCATCATATGGCAGCCTAGTCCGGTCCTCCGGACTATATATATTGGATATTTCTGAAGTTAACAGAAAAGTAACCAAAGCTCTTATGGAAACAGCAACAAAATTAGCTGGGTCTAAGAACAAATTATCAGGAAAAATCAAAATGTTGATGCAAAAAAGAAGAGAGATGAGGACAACTAAAGAAGATGTGACTTCCAAAGTGCAATATATAGAGCTATGCAAGACAGTACGAAAAAGTATCACTGAAGACGTAAGGAAATTCAACTGTGAACTAGTGAGGAAAGCAATTGAAAACAACCAAAGCCTAAAGATAGCAAAGGGACATCTCAGTAAAGGAAGAAAACAGATTATGGCACTGAGAAAAGAAGATGGTTCTGTAACAAGAAATAGAGGCGAAATTTTGACAAGAGTGAAAGATTTCTGCTCCAAATTATATGAAAGGGATGATACATGTACTCCAGACATCATGAAAAGTACCAATACCAGAGTTCTTCCAGTCCTCCCAGCAGAAGTTGCACATGCAATCAAGGACATGAAGCAGGGAAAAGCTCCAGGAGAAGATGGAATTACTGTAGACATCATACAAGGAACAAGTGGAGAAATTGAAACAATACTCGCCCAAGTTTTCACTGGATGCCTTAATGAAGGGAAGATTCCTGGGGATTGGAACAATACTACAATGATCCTGCTACATAAAAAAGGTGACATTGAGGATCTCAGGAACTACAGTCCTATCAGTGGTTTATAAAATCTTCACTAAAGTTCTTTCACACCGCTTGAAGATAACACTGGACATGGCTCAACCAAGAGAACAAGCTGGATTCAGGAGTGGCTACAGCACTATAGATCATATCCATGTACTGAGAGAATTAATTGAAAGAGTGAGGGAATATGAACTTCCATTGTGCATGAAAACTTTTATCGATTATAGAAAAGGCCTTTGATTCGGTGAAACCATCTGCAGTTACAATGGCTTTGAGATCCTGTGGTATTGAAGATGCATACATTAATATTATTAATAACATCTATGAAAATGCAAGTGCAAAGTTTGGCTATTTGAGAATACAACACACATAAAAGTTGGAAAAGGAATGATACAAGGGGACACCATATCTCCCAAGCCCTTTAATGCCACATTGGAAAATGTATTTCAATCACTGAACTGGGGAAACAAAGGGATAAAGATTAATGGAGATTACCTAACTCACCTTCATTTTGCTGATGACATAGTCATTTTTGCAACTACCCCATCAGAGCTCCAGAGTATGATCCAGGAACTTACTGACAAGAGTAAAGAAGTGGGATTAAAAGTGAACTTTCAGAAGACAAAAGTGATGTTCAATGCTTTTACAAGAAATGAAGATTTATCGATTGATGGAGAAAAGCTGGAGATAACAGACACGTACGTTTATCTTGGACAGCAGATATCAAGTGAGGGTCACATTGATGAAGAAATTAATCGGCATATAAAACTTGCCTGGAGAGCTTTTGGAAGAAACAGCATAATTTTCAAGAGCAATATGCCATTATGTCTTCAAAGAAAAGTGTTTGATCAATGCATTCTTCCAGTGCTTACGTATGTTGCAGAGACGTGGACCTTAACTAAAACAGACATACAAAGGCTGCAGACAACTCAAAACAGCATGGAGAGGTGCATGCTTGGTGTAACCAGGAGAGATAAGAAGAGGAACACGTGGATCCGAAAAATGACAAGAGTGGAAGACATCATGATCAGAGTTAAATCCCTGAAATGGCAATGGGCTGGACATACTGCCAGAAGAACAGACCATTGATGGACAGCCAAAATTTTAGATTGGATGCCAAGGGACAGGAAAAGACACAGAAGAAGACCACATGGGAGATGGGTGGATGAAATTTGAAGGTATGCGGGAGTAACATGGAGGAGACTGGCACAAGACAAACCGTTGTGGAAGAAGCTTGGAGAGACCTTCGTCCAGCAGTGGATTGATCATGGTTGCTGATGATGATGATATATATTATTAGTTAAAATACCTGAAAAAAAAAAACAAAGCAATAATATGAAATATTAAAAATTTAAAAAAACGAAAAATGAAGCAAGAATGTGAAGTAATCAAAGTTGCACACAGCAGCAAACGTTGGATACCACAAAATATTTATAATTTAACAAAAAAAAACCTACCTCCAGAGAATCAAATGAAATAACCAACCTACAAATTTAAAATAAAATGGATAAAAACCACTAAAAAAACTGTAGTCATCAGGGAGTGTCTGCTTTATGGTTGGCTTTTCATAATCATAAACAGGAGGTAATAACCTAAACCTGATGATACACTCCCTAAGCCAACCCATGAACATAAATGAGAAATAATAAACAAACAAACCTAAAACATGTACATGAAATTGCAACATCAAAAAGAAGTTACAACACCAGAAAGAAAACCACGCACTTCGAGCACCAAACTAACCACTCGAACATATACACAAGACGACCCCACCGAAAAGACCACCACCAAGCATGAGCTGAAGCAAAGAAACAAAATAACCTATTGTTGACGAAATAAATGTTTAAAGGAGAATGCCACCAGCAACCTACTAAACTTCGGACCCTTAAGTAATTTACGTAACATACTAACAACAAATCTCCTTGAATATCCGTTTGTCTGAAGCTGTATCAGGAATTCATTGATAACAGCAATAAGATCATGCCTGTTGTTACAAATTGAGACAAAACAAAAAAAACTGTGAAATAATCAAATTTCTATGAACCCTAACCGATATATTAGAAGTCCAACTAATAAAATGAAGAGTGGGAAATGTAAATGAGTTGCGTTTGTCATATAACTTAGTAGTCCAAGCTTGATTACACAAAGAAATATTGATGTCTCAATAATTGACTTCGGCATCACTAACACTTGTTTTATTGAGGATCGAACCATCTGGATAAAAGTTTTAGCCAGTTGTTCAAAGTTCTCAACATCAAAAAGTAGCAAATCGTCCACGTATCTGAAACAGGTACCACCTGATAAGCAGTTGTTCTTTAAATAAGTTTCCTTATAGTAGTGCAGAAACAAGTTAGCTAATACCGATGAATAAGTACTACAACCCATTGGTATACCTCCAGTCTGTTTGTACATAACACCACTCATACAAATGTAATTATTAAGCAAGCATAGATACACAAGGTTGTTGTAGTATTCTCTACTAACATGAAATCTATCAAATATTGGCCACACACATACTTTAAATCACTACGGTCGATAGACATGAATAAGTTGCTGAAATCAAGTGTATGTATACTTCTCAGTTGATATGTGTTTAAATAATTGATGACAGGTGTATTATTAGCAATAATCCAAGTAGAAGTAATAAGAGACAGCACAACTTTAAGAAGTTGTTCAAAAAACTTACCGGCATTTCTGTGATAACTAAAACAATTCTCTTTCTCTGTGACAATTCTCTTCCGTTTTTAGACTTCCAACTTCGTAGGAACCCCACCTCCCAGTACCTGAGTTATTCGGTTTACAGAAAGCCTTCCTCTATACCTATCTTGATACCACGCGTTTCTGCCCACCCGACCAGATATAAGGTTTCATCCTTATACTTCCTTATTCGAAGAGCATTTACCCACTCCTCTTCTGTAGCCTTCCGTGAGCAGGAACTTCAAAAGATATATACCATTGCTTATCAGCACGGATTTTCTCATTCAGATGTCCATAGAATCTACCGAAAAATCCAAAGTTCAACATTTTTACCCTGACACGTGAACGAAAGGATATCAAATATGTTGGATCGATGACTTACGTCCCTCATGTGAACGGTAGTTTATTGAACATCTGTCACAGTCACGGTGTCGATTTTGGGTTAAAAACATCGAACATTTATTCCCTGATTAAAAATGATCGGGACTGTGTTGAATTGTTGGACAAATGTGGCATCTATTCCATTTCTATGAAATCTGTCGATCCTCAAGACAAGGACCTCATATATATCGGCTCAACCCTACGGAGACTGCAAACAAGAATTAAGGAACACCAATATAGTGTAAAAAATGGCTCTTCATCGACTGCTTTAGCCAGGCTTTCTTCAGCTGGTACACATTACCCATCTTGGACAGACGTCTCCATTCTTTCTACCTCTACTACGAGGGAAACAGTGCTCTTTACAGAGAGTCTGCACATTTTGCATCGAGTGGGCACTTGTTGCAACGATGAAGTACCCAGCTATATTTCCCAGGCCTGGAAAACTTTACTGTCCTCGATTCCTGTTTCTTCTTCTAACATAGCAGACTCTAACCATCATTAATAGAACTCTACAGGCCTCTATTTGCTCACATTACGTTAGAGCAAGTGAAATTTCTTGTATTTCTTTCCTCAGTGTGAACGATTGGCAACAGCACCGATACATAAATGTGTTTTCTGGAACTCCAACTTGTCTTTCATCTGATGATGTGCTCGTAGCGAGCACGAAAGTACTCATGTTGTTTTAAACCATGTAAATAGATTTTAACTTGTGTGTGTGATTTTAGTTATTAAAGTTTGCATGGAACTAGAACCATTCGGCAAGTTTTTACATCGTGCGTTAACAGCAAGTTTCTTACCCTGAGTAGTTTATGTGACACGAAATCCTTGTTTATTATCAACTGTAGCTGTATTGGTATGTGATTTTATACTTTCATCTTGCATTTTATTCTTCAAGTATGGAGTTCGCCATTAAGATGTTTCGTCATTTTCGGAGAAAACTTTTTATTGAGGAGACACATTTATCGTTTTTAGTGAACTGTAGAGACTTGCAGGTTGTTCCCAACTACCTGAAGTTACGCTGTTTTCCAGTCTCTCGCCGCGATGCCTCAGTCCTTGGTTCTACAGAATACAAAAGACTCACTTCAGAGATCCGAACGAAACGTAGTTTCATAGACTATTTGCACAGGAAATCATATTACGCTTTCCTGCATTTACCATTATACTTTCACCCTGCACTACTGGATAGGCTTCTTATTACATTTTTGGTCTCCTGCAATACGGAAGTACAACTTTTTCAAAACAGACAGATTAAGAAACTACGCAACTTAGTTGCTGACTCTTGTTCTGCAAGGCGTTGTTCTTCACAGCTGCAAAGGCAAAGTTCTACCGCCCAACCAGCTTACATTAACTTCAGTTCTCATTCTCTTAATTCTTTACAAAAGTCTGCCTTAAATAGAGGTCCTAAATATGCTTATCCGGAGTTTAACCCTAATCCCTTTCAGCTTATTTCCCAGGCAGAAAAGATTATTCAATCTCTCCCCACTCCTGAACGAGAACCCACCAGGTATAAGGCAGCGAAAGCCATCAAATTCAGTAGAAGTTCAAATATCTCTCCTGCATCTAAAACCCTCCGTAAAGAAAAAACTCAGCTGCGGGCTCTTCGCTCGAACCCTAATTTGGCAGTTATCACAGCAGACAAATCCAACTAGGTTGTAATTCTCGATAAGCAGGACTACGTAATGAAAATGGAAAATGCCATTGATAATACCCCCATTCTATTATTCAAGGTGATCCTACCTCTGCCACTATTTCTGCTTTAAGCAGACTCCGTAATCATGGGGCCTTACCCCCTTGCATTTCAAACTTCATGCACCCACCTTTTGGACCTAGGGTCCCAGAATTATTTGGGAAACTGAAAACCCATAAGGAAAATCACCCCATTAGGCCTTTGGTTTCTGGGTATGCTAATCCCACCAGGCCTTTGGAGAAAGCACTTGTCAAATATCTTACCCCCCTAATCTCTTCCTCACAATATTCCATTTCTAGCTCCGTAAAAGCCTTGCAACGTATCAAGGCTTTCAACCATCCTGGTTCCTCTTTCCTTATGGCTTCTTTAGACGTAGTGTCTCTGTTTCCCAACGTCCCCATTTCTATTGTACACAATATCATTGAAAGCAAACTTTCCCAATTTGGGTCTGTGCCCCCTGAGGAAATTCAAGCCGTTCTGCAGGCATTACGCCTCATTCAGAAACGTTCCTTTTTCAGGTTTAATGGCATTTTATATCGCCAACTTGAGGGAGCCCCCATGGGATCCCCCTCTCCCCTCTGTTGGCTGAACTTCTTCTTCAAGACATAGAACATCGCATTTTGGACTTTTGTCAGTTTGTACCTTTATTATATCTTCGGTATGTTGACGATGTCTTGGTCTTTTGGCCTTCGTCAGTTGAAAATTTGTTCTCTTTTGCAACCACGTTGTCGTCTGTTTATCCTTCTATATCCTTCACTGTGGAGGTTGAATGTGACAATTCTCTTCCGTTTTTAGACTTCCAACTTCGTAGGAACCCCACCTCCCAGTACCTGAGTTATTCGGTTTACAGAAAGCCTTCCTCTATACCTATCTTGATACCACGCGTTTCTGCCCACCCGACCAGATATAAGGTTTCATCCTTATACTTCCTTATTCGAAGAGCATTTACCCACTCCTCTTCTGTAGCCTTCCGTGAGCAGGAACTTCAAAAGATATATACCATTGCTTATCAGCACGGATTTTCTCATTCACATTTCCATAGAATCTACCGAAAAATCCAAAGTTCAACATTTTTACCCTGACACGTGAACGAAAGGATATCAAATATGTTGGATCGATGACTTACGTCCCTCATGTGAACGGTAGTTTATTGAACATCTGTCACAGTCACGGTGTCGATTTTGGGTTAAAAACATCGAACATTTATTCCCTGATTAAAAATGATCGGGACTGTGTTGAATTGTTGGACAAATGTGGCATCTATTCCATTTCTATGAAATCTGTCGATCCTCAAGACAAGGACCTCATATATATCGGCTCAACCCTACGGAGACTGCAAACAAGAATTAAGGAACACCAATATAGTGTAAAAAATGGCTCTTCATCGACTGCTTTAGCCAGGCTTTCTTCAGCTGGTACACATTACCCATCTTGGACAGACGTCTCCATTCTTTCTACCTCTACTACGAGGGAAACAGTGCTCTTTACAGAGAGTCTGCACATTTTGCATCGAGTGGGCACTTGTTGCAACGATGAAGTACCCAGCTATATTTCCCAGGCCTGGAAAACTTTACTGTCCTCGATTCCTGTTTCTTCTTCTAACATAGCAGACTCTAAC
Organism: Macrothele yani; assembly: GCA_039090855.1. Classification (NCBI taxonomy): domain Eukaryota; kingdom Metazoa; phylum Arthropoda; class Arachnida; order Araneae; family Macrothelidae; genus Macrothele; species Macrothele yani. The sequence continues at coordinate 13,887,822 of CM076989.1, forward strand.
CATCATTAATAGAACTCTATAGGCCTCTATTTGCTCACATTACGTTAGAGCAAGTGAACTTTCTTGTATTTCTTTCCTCAGTGTGAACGATTGGCAACGGCACCGATACATAAATGTGTTTTCTGGAACTCCAACTTGTCTTTCATCTGATGATGTGCTCGTAGCGAGCACGAAAGTACTCATGTTGTTTTAAACCATGTAAATAGATTTTAACTTGTGTGTGTGATTTTAGTTATTAAAGTTTGCATGGAACTAGAACCATTCAGCAAGTTTTTACATCGTGCGTTAACAGCAAGTTTCTTACCCTGAGTAACTAAAACGTGCTGATGTAATTAATCTAAATTTAGTCGGTACCTTGTGAAACTTAGGAGTGGCAAACATAAACGGGAACTTAAGTTTTAAGAAATATGTAATTCATGAGGCAACCTTAAGGGTTGTCTTATGTTATAAACATGCTTTAGATTAAATATACATAATATCAAAGGTATTATTTACCTGATATTGGCAAAGTATTTCACACGTTGTTGCTCCGTGAGGCATGTGTTCCCAGCCCGAGAGAGGTAAATTATGTTACAGGTTTTTTGGTTAGTTAAAAATTTTTTATAAATAAAACAATTAGGCTATGTTATTATCAGTTCAACATTCATTCATTCACACAATCAAACGCTTTAAATTTACTATTAATTAAAAGATTGTATTAGAAAAAGTTACACTCATCGGGTCAGGAAACGTCTCTCAAGAGGCTCTTCACCACATTGTTACGGCAAGAGCTTTCAGAACTTCCTGAGTGCCATCATCGGGCCTTCTACTACCTACACGAGGGTTTCTCGCGCATGTGTGTAGCCACAGGAGTTGCATGTCGGGAAACAAAGGGGAAAATTTTGCGGCCTGTGTATGTGTTAGGTAATTGTTAGTCCTCTAATAAAAGGAAAAAAAAACCTGAAAATTTGTATTTTTTTTATTTTTTTCGGAATGTTTTGACTGGACTCCTTTAAATTCTTTTTGTATTCAAAAATAAACTTTTTGACAGTTTTTGTGTCATACCCATATTGTTTGGTTGCGTTAATAATCCATTGGATTTCTTTGTCACGTTGTTACGGCAAGCACCAATGGATTATTAACACAACCAAACAATATGGGTATGACACAAAAACTGCTAAAAAGTTCATTTTTGAATACAAAAAGAATTTAAATTAGTCTAGTCAAAACATTCCAAAAAAGAAATACAAATTTTCAGGTTCTTTTTCTTTTATTAGAGGACTAAGTGGAAAATTTTTAAGATTAATGAAAAAACACAACATTATTTTTGGTCATTCTGTTCAGAATATTGGTGACTTAGTTATAAGGAAAAAATGTAACTGTAATATACCACAATCAGCAGGCATGTATGAAATTCCTATTGTTTCACAGAGTTCTGGAGACCACATCTCTTACATTGGTAGCACAAAAAATAGATTAATAAAAAGATTACATCAACATATAAAAAACTGGAACAACAAAAGAAGAAAAAACTGCACTTATTCAACACTGTTTTAATCATAAACATATCCTGATTTTGAAAATATTAAATTCCTAACCACCCACACAAACAAAAAAGAATTAAGGATTTCTGAAAGCGTTATAATTGAACAAAAAAAAGATAAAATATGCAACTTACAGGACCCCACCGTGTAGGGGATTTTAATTGAACAAAAAAGGTAAAATATGCAACTTACGGGAGTTTATAATTGAGCAAAAAAAGATAAAATATGCAACTTACAGGACCCCATCAGTGTAGGGCCCACAGCTGACGGTTCCAGTTGGTCATTCAACCTAAGGATTCTGGAACAAAACCCAGTGAGTTGGGGTCTTTTCGCCAATGTCACACAGAACTAGCTGGCACCTCTCCAAGATTCACAAAGGCCGTTGTTGCTGTTCTGTGTGCCATTGTTCCCACGGAGCGCCCCGAGGAGGCAAACCCATCTCTCACTAAGATCGCTCACCTTAGCTGCATTGTGTTTTAGAAAAAAAGAAAAAGTGGAACTAATCGACTGACAGATTTGCTCTTTCATATGAACCATTTCTATGGGAATGTGTTAACAAATTCTATGTGGGCAGTATTCCACTTACCATGAAATTTATGGAATTATAATACCACAAATGGTGTGCCTTGTGTATTTAGTTGTTATTAATAAAAAGCAGTTAATTATGGTCAGGTATTTAAAAAATTTACAGATGTGTGCTTTTGTAAAAAAAAATAAAAAAAATGGAAGGAAATGTAACTGTTCATCACAATGTGATTATATGATTTGGGTTGCTGCTTTGGAAAAGTGAAGGAATTTGTTTTTTTGTTTTTTTTTTCTTTTGAGTGGGAACCTTGGTAAAGGCAAATTTACTGTAAGAAACTATTATCAAAGGTCATTTAAAATGCTACTGTTTTGATGAAAATTGTGTTAAAGTTTTGGTTTTGGTTTTTTTCCAGGTCCGTTCCTCGAGATAAACGAGAGGTATTGTCTGCTATTAGGGCTCACCGTGAAAGAAATATGATGTTGTTATTAATGAATAATGAACTAAATCAGGAACTATCTGAGGTTATGGAAGAAAGAATTGCATTAGAAATTCAGCTTGAACATTTAAAGCCTTTTTCATAATTTAACCAAGTGCATTTAACATCCGTACACTATGAAGATCCAAATGGTGTCTCTGTAAATTGGGAAAAAGCCACTGTGAATTGTAAAGCAAGTATATTTATTCACTGTTCTCATATGGACTCCTCAACTCATCATTTTACGATGAGCTTTAGTTTATCAGTTATGCGTTATATAGCTTTATAATAACTTTTTGAGTTGATACTAGATTATTGTCCAGTATCATTATAATATATAAGCGGAAAATGTGTGCTATGAGTTATGTCAAGTACCAAGTTGAAATTTAAAGTATTAATAAGTGTCATTATGCCCACACTATACCTGTGACTGTAGCATGCTCTGCCTCAAGTAACTGATTTTTTATGATTTATTGCCATGAAACTTACAGAGCAGCATGCTTATAAAATTAGTTGTACACTGATAATGCAATTTTACCTTTGCTGTAATATATGCACTGAGGTATGTTTTGCAGTTTTAATTTTTCAAATAGAGATAATTCTTAACAGTGGCATATGCAAGTGCTGTTCACTTTCTGTATTCATCCACACTTTCTTATTTCATCATTGTTATTCTGTTACTTTTCATAAAGGAAAAATGTTGCAGAAATGTGTGTGTGTGTGTTTGTGGAATGGTAAAGTACCTTGCATTATGTAAAGGATTTGAGTTTTGGAATGTATGTTACCAAGATCTAAAAAAAAAACTTTGTCAAAAATTGTGATATATTACACTAATTGAAGTTCATACATCTGACCAGATATAATTCCCAGTAATATCAAGGTACTTATACAACAGACTGGAGATATTATAGTGTAGTCTTTGGTAAAGTTACAAGAATCTGTATAACTTTAGTCCACAACATTCAAGGTTTCAAACTGCGATTCAGTGATTCATTTTACAGTAGATGATCCATGTGGAGATTATCAGCAACTGAAAATTTAGTGTATGAAAAGTTTTAACAAAAATGTTTTCATGTAAATCCCCCTCTTACAGGGATAATAATATTTAATTTTAATTATAATTATTCAGTAAACCAATAAATAGACTTAACGTTTCTCTTGAATGGGAGTCAAGCATTTACATTGCAAGTATTTTTCAGGCCACACTATTTAATTTGATATTAAAACAGTTTAACCTAACTACTAATTTAAAATACTTGTAAAACATCATTTTTAAATTATTGAAAGTTAAGAACATTTTGTTTACATAAGCATTCATAAGAACTTCCAACAAAACCATGCTGTTGCAGAAGCTTTATATCAACTCATTCTAACACTTTATATACAAGCAACACAGTTGCAATAAATTAATTTGGAAAATTTAGAAAAGGATACATCCTGGATTTCATCAGCACCTCAACCTCATTTGCTGAAACTTTACACCCAACACTGTGGACATCATCACATCCCCAAGGTCTCCCATTAAGGAAGACAGCTAAATGAAAAGCATTGGAGTCCCCACATTCTCATTTGGGTCTGGGGGTGGCCATTCCTTCAAGCAGCATTTGCATCGGTACAACTGTGGTGTCCTCTATTGATCAAAATTAGAAGTGCATGTTTATTTTTAATTTTTCATCTGACTCAGATGTTCCTGTTTATGCAGTAATTTCCAGGGTGCACGATCATAATATTACAAACTTTTTATCATGTATTTTTCTGTAAAAACTCTCATTTAGGAGAAAAGTGAGTCTGTCAGCTTATCAAATAACTATAGTTGAAAAGCATGTTTTTCTTAAATATTTAAGGTCCTATTAAGACTTGAATATCATGTTTAAAATTAAATTTTAATTTCCTTAGAATTTTCACTGGATGAAAAAATAAGTTTTTTCTCCCCATTTTTTCTGTTTACTTGAAGAATGTTGATTAGCCTAGATTTTCTATGATTGAATATTTTTGGTAGCATATAAGTCGTACTAAACTACCAGTGAAAATTCTCACTCAGTGTTTGTCTTCTAAGGTATTTGTTGATGAGGCAAAAATTAATCATTTATCCTTGGTTTGCAAGTTCTCTTGCACAATAACATTATTCTGCAGTTTTTAATGTAATAAATGGTGTACTATGAAAAAGATATTAGTTCCACTAATAACAACGCCAGCAATATCTCGAAAACTAGTGCTGCTTGAGCAAAAGGGATACCATTTCCGGAATCAGCAGCACAAAATTACCCAGAATCAGATCAATCAGGTCAAAAATTCCAGGCACCAAAAAAAAAAAAAAAGCATTTGTTCCCCAGTGTTATCAACCCACTACTGGATGAAGGTCTCCACGAGTTTCCTCCACAACTGTCTGTCTTGATCCACTCTTCCTCAATGTTACTCTGGCATGTTTCCGAATTTCATCCATCCATCCATCTCCCATGTGGTCTTTTTCTGTCCCTTGGTATCGAGTCTAAAATTTTGGTTGTCTATTGGTGGTCCGTTCTTCTGGCAACATGTCCAGCCCATTGCCATTTCACTTGGTAAATTCTGCTTCACAATGATAGGAAAGAAGAGCAGACATCAAAGGATTTCCAGCTGCCGGGGACTGAGGGCCAAGTTTTCAGTTTAAAGTCATGGTGGGGGGGGGGGGTGGCTCACCATGCTGGCCAAGCAGGTTGGTGAGTGTGGTATAGCATTTCCTCTAATCCTGGTGGTATATCTATACCTCTCTGTGGTGGTTGTCAAAGCCCCTTTAATCGGAACAGGATGCGCCACAAGAAGGCGGGGTTGACATTTGTCAAGGAGAGTTAGAGCATCACCTGACTTTGCACTATGTATATACTGTATATATATGTGTGTGTTGATCTAGTTATTTGATGCAGTAGCACAGTCCACCTTTAGTTTGGCAGTCACTGAATTTGAATCTGATATCAATTCAAAGAAAATCAGCTGTGATTTAAATATGCTGTCCCTGTTTTTAATGCGTGACAATTTCTTTTTCATTTGTTAAAAAAAAAATTTGAATCACTATTCACTAAAAAGTTGTTTTTATTTATTTTTCTTTAATTATGCACATCAATTCGTTCAAAGATTTAATTCTACAGTCAAGAGCTTATACTAGTGTAAAAACTGCTGTTTTGATAGTGTTTGCTATGCATTTGCTCAAAAAGCTTCACTTCAAATAATTGTGGTACAGAAGAAGAAAGCAGAACTAGTGACAAAAGAAAAATATATACTTATGTACTTCTATGCAGTTGTGTTGCTTGTGGATTGGTGAAATGCTGTTGAGAAAAATTTACAGAATTTTTTTTACCGAAGCATGATATGTTATAAAAGATGGGAGACACTGTTTCACTATGGATCATTTGTGGTTCTGATGTATGCATGACATCAATAATTAGGGTATCAAATATTCAGAATGTACTTTCAGCTGTATATGCATATTTTATAAAAAAACTTGTCTTCATATGCTATTTTTTTTATTTAAACAAAAATTGCTCCTCATCTTCTGTAAAAATTGTTAAGGTATGCGAGTAGGTATTTGAAAATGAACATTTGTCTTTTTACAAGGAAAAAATGTTTGTATATGAAATATAAAAGCATGCAGTGAGATAAAATGTGCCCATCCTAATGCAATTTTTTAAGTGGAAAACACATATAGTTTATTTGTTTTTCTCAAATACTAATCTGCAGGAAGGATCTATGTGAGAAATATGCATATCATTTAAATTCCAGTTTGCCAATGTTTGAATTTCCAAGAAAAAATGCAGCATATGCTAGATTAAAACAACAGAGGAACCACTTGGAGTGTTTGGTGGAGGTTATTCTTGATGAAAAAAGAATTTTGTTGTGAGAAGAGGTTTTGTGTTGAGTCAGAGGCACAGCAAACAGATCTTTGGATTGTGCATGCTTTCTAAAAAGCTTCTGAACACTGCCGAGAAAAACTGTGCTGCATTTGTAGATTTAAAAAGGCTTCCGTGGAAGGTTTTGAAAATGTTTGCAATAAACAGGCATTTGTTTAATTCGGGCTGCAACATGTATATGTGTATGTAAGTGGGCCAACTGTATAGGATGTAACACCACTGTGTCCTGGTGTTAAGCTTTTGTACAGCTGCATTATGGAAAACTAGGGAATACAACTCTCTATGGATAGTACCAGTGATTACACATGTTCTTACAGCATATTTAAGTTCAGCAGTGCTGTTTGTTGCAGGTGGCATACCTGTGATTCTCAGATTTTCAATGGGGTTCTTCGGGCCTGGTTTGTGGGTTTGTATGGCCTCTCAATGTGTGTGTGTGTGTGTGTGTGTGTGTGTGTGTGCATTTTCTTTTAATACTGTGGTATCGTCTTCAGTCTTCCATGTTCAAATCAATCACATCAGCTGTAGTAAAGTAAATTTTGGTGTATTAAAATGATTTGTAATGCCACATACAGAAAGGTTGCTAATGTAGCTTTCAGCCATCATCCCACATTGAAAGTCTGTAAGTTCCATTGTACATGACATATTGACTTCCAATGTACAGCTACGTTTCTAGCAGATCCACAGTGTTAATGCACATCTCCCACAAGTGCAATGCAAGTGCTAGTGAATGTATGATTCAAGAATTTGCATAACAATTGAGTACTCAAATACTTTTGACTATGTAGTGTATCATCTCATTCTCAATCCACTGCTGGATGAACTTCTCCAAAAGTCTTTTCCATGTCACTGTGGCATGATTTCTAATTTCATCTGCCCCATCTCCCATGTGTTCATCTTTGGGGTCTTTTCCTATCCCATGAAATCCAGTTTAGCATCTCAGTTGTCCAAGGATGGTCAGTTCTAGCAATATATGTTCAGCTCATTATCACTTAAATGTTTTTTCTTTGACCATGATGTCATCCATGGTCAAAGACAAAGGTTTCTTAGTTACACGAAGCATTTATCTCTCCCTGCTGCTTTGAGTTGTTGACAGCCTCTGCACATGTTTTGTAGTTCAGGTCCTCGTCTTGAATCAATAAGTAAGAACTGTAGGGATGCACTGAACAAACGCTTTTCTTTGAAGATGTTCTGTTTCTGAGAGCAATTTAGCTACTGCCAAGTTTTATGTGCCCTTTAGTTTCTACTTGGATGTTACCCTTGCTTGATTTGATATCTGTTGTCCAGTGTAGATACAGCCATCCGTTACTTCTAGATTTGTCCCACTGACCTCTAAATCTTCAGTTCTTGTAGAAGCATTTTACATCTTTTTTCTTTCTTTCTTTCTTTTTTTTTTTTTTTTTTTTTTTTTTAATTTTTTTAAGTTTGTCTTACATCCCACTTCTTTACTCTTGACAGCAAGTTCATGGGTCATACTCTGCAGTTTGAATGGGGGTTCTTGCAAAAATGACTATGTTGTCACAAAACAAAGGCAACATAGTATGTATGTAAGTACATACAGTGAAAACTTCAAATAAAGATCACTTCTCGGACCAGAAAAAAGTGACTGTTGCTGGGAGGTCGCTGTTGTTCGGAAGTTAGGTGTATGAAACTTATGCACAGAGTAAACGGCTGCAGTGCCTTCTTCAAATGATGAATAAAAATTCAGTATAATTAAGTAAATTAATCATGGTGTAGAGGATTTTAAGAAAGAAGTGTCTGAGGCCTGGTCCTAAACAGCCATTAAAAATATCAAGCTGGGAGATTACTTCCAGGGTACACTATGGAAAAGAAAAAATATATATATTAGACACTGAACTGCACATAGCAGAGATAGTTGGCCTCTCCCTAAAAATCAAGAACAGAACCCACATGGACCAAACCAAGAGATGCCAATGGACAACATTCCAGGCACCAGCAATCATTTCTGCAGCCTCTAGAGGGCACAGGAACACCAATGGAAACAGAACTATGTATATAGCTATCCTCTCCTAGAAATAAACTGCTTTCTTTTCCCACACCTATGTACTCACCCTTTATCGAATCCATCCTGTCAGAAGCAGAGTTCCTTTAGCAATATTCTTTGTCCCTATCATACACTTCTTGCCGATGTTCCAAGGGAACTAAGTAATATCATAAGGGGCAAGATGTTAGATTTTCTTCAGGCCTGACTGTGGTGTCCATTGACCATTGTTAAGGAGTTTCATTGTTCAGAGGTTATCGTTAATGTTTAACATATGGCAGCTGTTTTGTATTAACCAAAAGTTGCTATTCCTCGAAGGTGTCCATTAATGGAAGTTTCATGTATATATATATATATATAATTATGAATTTATAAATATTAAGATTTGAGTTTATGTGAAAAGTTTTCTGTAAACACAGCCTCGGCATTTACAAATAACTTATATATATTTAAAGCAGCCTCCAACATTGGAACTTCCACTTTACCCATAAATGCCGGACTGAAATGCCACTTAAGCCATTCTGACTGCCAGATTTAAGTTTCATATTTTTGAATTTCCAAAATGAAATTTGTTTCCCAAATCCATTCAAATTCTAGTACATGGCAGTGCATCCATTTTATAATTAGCTCTTGAGAGAAAACACTACCATGCAGTATGTAGCACAGCAATACTAATAATAAAATGTACACATCTGGCAAAATATGTAGTTTGGCAAACGAAATCTAGTCAGCAAATATTTATTAATTTTTAAGCCTTGTATGCTATAAACTGAAAATCACCTCTTATGACTACATCTGCACATTGTGCAGTGTTGCTTGAAGCATCAAACTGTGCAAAGTTTTGAATATTTAGATCAACTAGTTTAAAAACCATTCATGGAGTATTATTTTCAACATGTGTTTTGTTTTCTTCACTGTGATGTTATTTTACTTTATTATTGGTGACTAAAAAGTATGAGGAATCATAACAGTGGTTCACTTATGAATTCAGTCCCAGCAAAATTCTAAGTGTTTCAATCATGAGGTTTTTCAAGGACAGAAAGTTTACAGTTAGCAAGGGGCTACTGTATATGTGTTTGTATGCACATGTATGAGTTATCAGTTTTATTAGCAAGAACAGGAAATCTTTCCAGCAATTGCAAACCAAAACTGCTAAAACCATCATGCCATTTTAACAATGTCCTTAGTAGCAATTTTTGAATAATTGTATAATAAAAGCTAAAATTCCATTTCTTTTTCTTTATCTGGTTCTTCTTTTTAAGATCAGATGCATGATGGCTGTTTCACAGGCATTCCATGGATCCTGTTGAAGATCGTTGGGCTAAACCAATATCATGCTAGGAAATATACATTATACAAATGTATCCTGCAATGCAGAATTTTGTCACAAATGCTGATTTTTTTTTATGTGGATGTGTGTGGGGAAGGGGTTAATATTTACAGGAAAGCCCCCAAAGCCCAGGCTAGGGGAGGTCCCTCAATGCTGGAGAGCTACCAAATACTGATTTTTAGGTTTGTTGTTTTGTCTTTTTTTTTTTCATTTTGCTTCTCAAAAAAGGAAAAAAAGAAGCATAGAATAAAGAATAAATTTGCTGTTTTGGATAATGATTCCCCCTGAGCTAGTTAAAAAATCATCTACAAACAATAATAATTTTCTAGCTTAAATTCAGGCTGACTAAAAATCATTTAGAGAATATTTAATACTACACTGAAATTTGGTTCAAAGACTTGGGTGTTATTTCTGACATATTTGCTTAGAAAGTAATGACAATTTTTTTTTTCTTTTATTTGGTATTTAATATGACCACTCATCCTTCCCTTAATTTTTTTTCCCCCTGTCAGCCCAGTTTAAGAAACAATCAATGTGCAAGTAAACAGCATGAAAAAAGCTGGTTTTATGAGATACGCTAATGGATTTAATCTATGTTTGGGCTATTTAGGAGAACTTTCAGTGGGGTAGAATCTGACAATGTGCAACAGCCGATCCCATAACACATGTAGCATAAATGGCAATTAAGGTGAATGTGTAGTGATTTTGCTCTCTATAGAATTTCCTATGGAAAAAATTTGGATCCTATTTCCTCAATAAAGAAAGATTTTCCATACATCAAAATTGGTCCACTGGTAAAAAATATCCTAACTAATATTGTACAATCAAAGTTTTTTGGGAAAAAAACTTTCCTGAACTATATTGAAAATCGATTACTTTACTTCGATGTAGTTATGATACTTGCTTACAGGTGGTGCCACTCTTCCTTACCACTATATCAAAATAAAGTTATTGATTTTTAACATAGTTCAGGAAAGTTGTTTTGCAAAAAATATCATTTGTCCTGATAATGGTGAGCCAAACAGTCTGTGAACTATAGTCCATGTTAATAAAACATTTAATTGTGAATAAACAATAATTTTTCTATCTCAACATCACAAGTGTGTAGTTTTAAATTATATATAATCAAATTTTGTTTGGGGGAATCAACCCAAAATACATATTTCTGCTGAAATCTGTAAATCCATATTTTTCTCTTATAATACATTCTCATATTAATGTATGAGAAAGTAAAAATGGGTTGAGGGGCAGCAAAAAATGTTATTTTTCAAGGATGGCGAATAAAGCAAGGAGGCTCTAAAATCAATGCTGTGCGCAGCGCCCAATAATATAGTCCTGTTGCAGGAGTGTAGTTATTGTATTTTTTTTTCACTCTTTTCATTTGCTGTGTTCCACATTGATCATCGAATCAATATTAATTCCATCTCATATTTATGGAAATTACATCTCAAGACACCAACAGAGAGTTGCAGTTTCTCTTGTAAGATAGTCCACAGTTCTTGATTGATTGCACTTTTAATCCTAATTAAGGGAAAAGCCAAAATTGTGGTTTTTGAACAAGGAATTGTTAGTATGAAATGTAAGATCAGTCTACACGGTACATAGTGAATGAAATTATATATTTAAAAAGTATATTTGACAGAGTAAACAGATTAGATGGTGATATTAGTAAACGAATGAATTCGTCTCTGAAAGTGTTAGGAGGATTCCGCAGAAGTAGTTGGTTTTTGAAAAAGTCCCAAATCGCTGTGTATGAAAGTGTAATTGTTCCTACTGTGGTGTATTGCATAAGAGGCATAGGAATCATTTGTGTGCTGGAGAAATGCATTACTTATGGGGGAGGGGGTAAGTGGTTGTGGCAAGACATATTCTGATCATGTGAGGAATGCAGATGTGTAATGTGAAGTAAAATGTTGTTAGTAAGGTAGAGTCAAATATTCTAAAGTGGTTTGTTCATGTTGAAAGAATGATTAGTGAGATGCTAAGAGAATTTAAGTGGCAGAAATTCTGCATGAGGAAAATATAATGAGTATGAAATATAAAAGGTCTTGTGTGAAACATATGACAGATGCCAGTGAAGCTCGGGTTGTGTTTCGAGAACGTCATAAATGGAGACATTTGATTCATCAACAGTAAATAAAATCTAACATCATGAGTTTTAAACTTTAATATGGTAGATGAGCTGTATTTGAGGAGCTAACTTCTGAATCTCAGAGAACAGCTTAGTGATATAATACACGTGGTATAACAGATACCAAAGTTTTCCCATGAACAAAGGCTTAGCACCATATATATTGAGCAACTTTCCAAAAACTGTTAAACTGAGAAAAGTAACGGCTTTGAATCATGTCATTTATTTTTATTTAACATGTGAATCTTTTATCTTTTTTTTTTTCTTTTGTAAAATTTGATAGAAAATTTGTGAATCTATTGAGTAACAGGTTATTCAGTGTGCCAACCTATATTTTACATGTATAACTGCTTGCTTTTATTTGATCTGTTCACAGAATCATGAAGGAACATGAGAAGATATTAAATATTAAACAAAGATTTTGAGACTGTGCCTTAGTGTTTACAATACCATAATAATTCATACCTACATTTAAAAGACAATGGCATCAGGGTGCTGCGAAATAAACTTTTCCACTTGTGTAAATTTTCAAATTTTTACATGTCAGTTCATCTTTAGTCATTATTACAATTCACTGGATTGAAGTAAGGAGAAAACATCTGTATGAACTCCTTAATTGTGACCATTTTTTTGCGTGTATGTATTTAGCACTTGTGGAAACAAAATAACACTGATATTCTGCAGTGAAGAAAACTGAAGAACAGTTCATTACTATTAACCTGAAGCATATACCTGAGGTTATTGGCCTTTTTTTTTTTTTTTTTTTTATACTTAAGAAGCTATTGTAATGTCTCACAATTATTTTTATATTTCACAGCAATATTTATTTGTTCTTTCATGTAAACCTGTTGCATCAAGTAAGAAACAAAATTGTGTATGTTACTTTTAAATTGATATGTTTAGTTCTCCTTGACAAATTATCATGCAAAAGTTTTTAAGAAAGTAAATCTGACTTGCTAACAGGTTAATATTCTTGTATAAATTAACAAATGTCCTGGTATTACATAAAGCATGTAGCAATTTTATTCCTCCTACTTTGTAGTTATAATACTCAATACTTCCACATGTGTAGTTATAATACTCAATACTTCCACATGATATTAGATTAATTTTTAATACTTTTACCACACATCTTATCAACGTAATAATTATTCGCCACACGTTTTATAATGGCATCATAACATGGTTCAAATCAGATCATGTTATATACAAATTTAGTGGTATGCAAAAACAGACGAGTTTTACACTATTTTAGATTTTTATACAATTCCAAGTTATTTTGAATGTTAAAGCATTTTCTGATTTATTTTTTAATGCTTTGCATGAAATTATTTCATCCTGTCCTCAAACATTTGGAGTTTCATTAAAGTTCTGAAACCTGATTATTAACATTCAAGATGTAATTGTATAGTCTTAAAAAAAAACAAAAAAAAAACCCACCAGAATTAAACATTGTTTCACTGTTGTGTGAGCTTTGTGGTGTTGAAGATTCATGTGTAATGTTTCCTGAAGAAAAGTCTGTATTCTTAACAGTAAACATTTGTTACAGTTTGAAATTTTGATAGTAAGAACAGGGAGTTACCATTCTGCCCCATAATTGTTTTTCATAATTAAGAATGGGAATGTTTCTTGTAAAGAATCAGGTGTCTTAACTCCAGGATTACATCTGTATGTGTTTGTTTTATACAGGATTACATCTGTAATGTTTCTTATAAAGAATCAGGTGTCTTAACTCTTTGATTTACATCTGTATATGCTTTCAGTAGTGTCATTATTGTATTTGTTTAAAATCGGACTTGAGTTACTTAGTAAAGTAACTTGACATTATTTAGAACACTTGTTGGTTAAGGGGATTTAATTATGTAAAGTTATTTGTTTTCTTGGCAATATGATGCTGTTATAGCAAACATTTCCCTATTCTACTAGAGTACGAACCATATCACCGAAGTGATATGGTTAGTATATTGGTTCACAATGAATACAATGTGGCCTGGATTCAGGTCAGTGTAATTCAAGGTGATGTGTTATTTCAGTGTCCACACTCTCGTCCTCTATTGGAGCCAGTAGATGGGTGAAGATGTGCACATACTTCTATAGCCTTCACAATGTGAAAAACATTCCCAGTCCAAATATCTAATTTCCAAGAAAGCTCATAGTCCACTGGTTGGTTCCAATGATAGCACTATATCAAAATGGCAGCAGCTTTTGCTAATAATATGCAAAATGTTGCTCTCTGTAATTTGCTTTTCATGAGTTATTTTTATCCAGTGTGTGTATAAATCATCAATATCCCTGATGTATATATTTTCTGTATCAAAGTCCCTGTATTAAAGAATGTTTCCAGTATGTGTTTGTTGACTGAAGTATTTGTAAAGAAGTTATGTCTTAAATGTTTGCATGTCATACTTATAAATTATATACAGTGAATATGTACAAAAATGTGGGGTACTATAGGAGTATTAGAATTTTCGAGAATTAGAGAAAAGCATGTCATTTAGCAGCAACTAATGGAGGCTATTATATTTCATGTGCATAATAGATGCGTGTTTATTGAAAATAAATTTTACAAAATGTATTGCTTCAAAAGATAGAACCTTGTAGAATTAAAACAATTCACTACAAAACCATCGGTTTTTTAAATGCTTTCATTCATTTCATAACATATTGTTCTAAATGGAATCGGTACAATCTAGTATTTTGCTTCTTTTTGTGAAACAGCTGTGTTCATCCTGTTTCCTCTCTGTTTCTTGCTTCTTTGCCCCATTATGACCTTATGTATAACCACTTACCCTGAATAAATTCTGTGACTGAATATGTAAATAGGAATGTGGAATACTTGCAGACAGCTTGTCATCTTTTATGTACTATAACGTGTGTGCGCTGGTATGCCCTCTAGAATTTGGTGAAGTTGTGCTTTTGATTATATATATGGTCATTACTGAATGATACAGTGAAACCTCATATACATTTTTCTAAGGGGTGGCCTTAAAAATATAATATATATATACATATTCAAATAGGTGGCCTTAAAAATATAAATGTATAAATGTAAGAAACATATAAATGAAATTTTGAAACGTCAAATACTATTATAAAATGTATGCTTTAAAAATCATAGGCGAAATAAAAAAAAAAGCATTGCAAATTATAATACAGGGTAATTCAAAATGATTCATCCAATTTCAAATGACTATATTTTTGAAGTTCACAAATACAGAGTGAGTAATCATGCATCAATCAAAGGGAAAACTGTCCTAGTTTTGTTTCTCATCTTACAAGTGCTCTCTGTGACATCCCTTAGTTACACTAGCAACGTGGATATGATAGTCTATTTCCTCCCATACTTGCTCCAGCAAGTCTGTTGTCACTGACTCCACTGCAGTAATAATGCATTTTTGATCTCATGCAGTGTTGTAGGTAATGGTGGCACGTACTCAGTATCTTTAACATACCGCCAAAAGAAGAAGTTACACTGTGTAAGTTCCGATGACCTAGGTGGCCATCTGTAGAGCACTAAGTCATGGGGTCCACTGCGACCAATCCAATGGCCAGAGAGCAGTTCATTGAGGAAAAGGACAATGAACAGCACAGTGCAAATGAAATGGCCCCACAGTGACGGTGGAGCCCTCTCATGGCGGACTACTAAAACTCTAAGATTATCTCTTTCATTTGGTGTATGCCCAAGCCATACACTGTTGATAGGTATAAAATTATGCCCTTTTGAAATCAGATGAATCATTTTGAATAACCCTGTGTGTTCTATCACATTCCAATATCATAAAGCTTATGAAAATCAAACTTCTCTTTTGGCAACTGTATCTATCTATCTATCTATCTATCTATCTATCTATCTATCTATAAAAAAGTCCTGATTCCAGATACTGTGAAATCCTCACAGCTAAGAATTTGAGACCAGTACATGAAGCTCATGAATTAACAGCTTTTTTTTTTTTTAATGCAGATCTTGAGTGCAGTGGTGTAACTACCACCCCCGCAGGTGGGGGGGGTGCAGGTGATGAAGGGTCATACTGCAGCTAATATGATTGTTCTGCAATGGGTTGTAAATAATACGATCGGTCTCCAATCACCCTCTTTCTGCGCTGCTGAGGAAAAGCGCGAGGCCGCAACGGGACTCCCCGTGGAGTATGTGGGAAAACAGTCAGTTACCTAGGATTACATGCATGACAGGCGTCAACATTTATTCACAGCAGCCGCAGATCTGCCATGTGTAAGAGGGTGATTTCTTCAAGTGATTTATTTTAGTTTTGGAAAAAGCAATTGCACGTATTGTTAAATCTATTATTTAAAAAGTTAAAATTACAAGGTTTTAGGTACGGCCCTTACTTTTCCAGACACTCCCTGACCGTACCACATCCCCAAACCACCCACACACACACACACACACACAGCACGAAAAATGCATCCTCCCTCGTGTTCGAATTCCTGGGAAAATTACTGTGCTTAGAGGTGCTAAAGTAAATCTTGCTGGGGGGGTGCATGGTGCGCTAATTACGCCACTGCCTGAGTGCATCCATTTTTTGTTTTTTGAAACTAAAATTTTCAATATTGAGGATACATTTAGGATTCTATGAGAGAGAGAGAGAGAGCGCTACAAAATAATAGAGCTACAAAGTTACATCCCAGAGATTTATCTGTTTTTAAATAGTGCATATGTGTATGAGTCACGAAATGTGAAACCAATTTTTCATCCAAACCAAAAGTAAAAAACATACCGTTCTCTGGTGCGCTAATTACGCCACTGCCTGGGTGCATCCATTTTTTTGTTTTTTGAAACCAAAATTTTCAATATTGAGGATACATTTAGGATTCTATTCGAGAGAGAGAGAGAGAGAGAGAAAGCTACGAAATAATAGAGCTACAAAGTTACATCTGTTTTTAAATAGTGCATATGTGTATGAGTCACAAAATGTGAAACCAATTTTTCATCCAAACCAAAAGTAAAAAACATACCGTTCTCTGACAGAATCAAGGTTCAACTTTGGCTGTACCAAGAAGGAACACAACAATGCTGTCTCAGTTCTTTCAAAGTTATAACTACCAGGTTATGTATAAATAAATCAAAAAACCATGTATTTTTGATAATATGAAATTCGCATTCTAATATATAATCACAAAAAGCATATAAATAAATTTTGTATAATCGAGTTAAAAAAGCATTAGAAACCACAGTAAAATATCGGGACTAACTCAGAATTATACATAAAAGTGAAAAACATATAACCGAGGTTTCCCTGTATGTTTCATTCAGTAATGAATATACATAAACAAAAATTTTCCATTTTCATTATATATCTTATCTATGATACAAAATCAAAATGATGAAAAAAGTGTTATGATTCAATCCCTAACCCCACCCCCACCCCCTAAAACATTAGTGGTAGCACTCTTGCTGTTATTCATTTCTGATGATACACTGTAGCCAATGTTTCTGAACGTCTTCAAAGTAGCTCTGAAAAACATGCTGTGCAGTTGTACATTCATTGCTACATAAGTGACTGGAATGTCTGTATAAGGATGGCATTTCATGTGCCATTGTCTGTTGGGAATGATAATCTATCCAAAAGTTGTTGGACATAGCCTGCCATAAATTTGTGCTCTTCTGTAATCTCCACAACTAAGGAAGATGGTGGCAAATGCTTAGAGTTACTAACTTTTGAAAACCTTAAAAACTTGAGCATTAATTTTGATTGACTGTCTGTTAGTTACAAATACCTGGTGCTGTATACCTTTGCAATAAAAAAACAATGCAATCAACATTGTCTTTGTTTCTTCGAGGCAGCTGCATACTTGTATGCCCAGCACTTAAACGATGCATAGTTTGAGCACTGTACAACAGGCACCATGTTTCATCACCAGCAATTATGGAGGAGCAGAATGCATCATTATTGCATTCAGTTTATAAAACGATCATCGCAGACGTCGGAATAAATGTCCTCTGCTTTTGTATCAGGTTCTGTCTCCTGAGTCTTGAGCCAGTTTTCTCTTTATTTGAACAGTTAGGCCTGTTTCATGCTCGTGGATTTTTCTGCCGAAGCAATAAAACCGTCCCGCAGTGCAGTTTTTCGCTAGCTTTCACACAAGCTGTTTCATTGCTAGAACAGAGGGGAAATGCCTGAAGGATGAACGAGAACTATCGATGGTTCTTTGTTCAACAGCACTTTGTTCCTCATCCCCTCTCGCAGGAGGGATTGTTTTATTGCACTAGCGGACGATTGGCTGGTCGCCTGTGTGAACTTCTTGCCTTACAGGTATGTTTCTCTTAATTTGGACAGTTTTTTCGTCATCCGGTTTGTAGTGAACCCCTCAGAAGATGAGCGGCTACTGGGTTAGAATTTCTACTGCTTCCGCACGTCTGAAAGTCTCGGTATAATTCTATATTCTGCGGTAAGACAGCCGGGAGATTTATAGCTTTTGCGGAAAAACTCAGCTTGTGTGAAACAGGCCTTATGTGATGAATTTCATGTAAACACTGACAGATACACCCAATGTTTTCAGCTGTTTGTGTTATGGAAAAGAGCAGCCGGGCCTGACATCCTCTTTAACTCTCTCATCCATTCGAGATATGACTGTCCCATTTAAACCCACAGAAACATAACAAAAGCATTGCAGTGATCAACCTTGACACATGTTGGTACGTGCTTGTATATAAGGAGGCAGTAAATATTTTCTTGCTTGCTTTGTGCTGTCAGAAATACTCAAATGCTCCATAGCATCTTCTCTTTTCCGCTGGTCCTGAAATTTTTCTGAATGTGCAGTGCGCATGGTAGGACAATTTGTTTTAGTGTTCTCTGAATGGGTCTTTGGTTTGTCCCATTGTTGTGCACTGACTTTATGATTAGCTTACTGCCTTTAAAAGCATTCTCCCCTCCCAACATGCACACACACAGGGTGAAACTTCCCATGGAAATCTGAATGTGCTATTAGAATGCATTAAAAAAACAAATGACAATACTCGACAATAATCATGTTGAAAGTGGACTTTATATCATGAGTGAGAAGTCATGCTGAATTTTACAGTTCATATTGAATAGTAAATTTGAAATCAAATTTTAGTTTGGAAATGCATACCATTGTTGCCCATCATCAGGGTTCTGTCTCCAAGTTCAGGGAAATGCAGTTCTCCAAACTTTTTTTTTTTCTTTTGTGTGTGTGTGTGAAATGGTAGAGCATATTAAAAAAAAATACCTTGCGAGTGTTGTAATTTATGATGATGGACAATGATAACTGGTGACAATAAAAGGCCTTGTTGTCACTAAAATAATCCAAATCATCACAGTAGTGTTAGAATTATGTGCAAAAAGGAGCATTGTATTTGGCATTGACCTTGGGATCAATGCACGCAACTATAGCTTTCGGACTGAGTGCTGCAGCTGTTATGGTAAAATATTTCAGTTTTCCATCCCTTCAGCTTTATACCAATGCAACTCTTACCCTGAATTATAAACACTGCTTCTGGTGGTGTGTGTCTACCATTTGTATGCCATAGTTCTTTTGGTCCTCCTTTGCCCACTTTTTCTGTCTGGGAATTTCATGCTAAATTAAGTCTGTATGGGTGGGTACTTTCTCTTTTACCACTAAACAAAATGACATTACTGACCCTCAGGTGAATGAATCTGTTTTGTCCTCTCACTAGCTGTGATGTTAAAGCAAAGGACAGCAACTACATGATGAAGTCTGGGAGGTTATCTCGCATATGTGTCGCAACCTACAGTACTTCTGAGAATTTAGTGTTATTCCAGAAATGAGGGTTAAAATTGTTATCAAAAATATCAAACAGAATTGATTTGTGTTTCTTCTTGCCAGCATGTTTGTGCTTCATTCATCCATTTATTTATACATTTTTCATGAACATTCTTCTGTAAGAAATGGCTGTTTAATATTTCTGACTTTATTTTCATTCAGATATTTTTTGATAGCACAGACCAGTTTTTTAAACTAAAAATAACACCAATAATTCATTCTGTGCAAACTGTTTTCAAACTGGAATTCATAATCAAATAAATAAGATAATAAAGGAAAGAACAGTGAAGATTTTCATTTCATTTTTATATTAGCTTGCTAAATTCCTGAAAATAACATTATGAAATTATGGGAGAATGATACAGGTATTCAGGTAGTAATTCAAATGTGTTATGGTGTTGTTTATTGAAGCTCTTGCATCGATAACTAAAGAGGTCACAAAATTTTGGAGTGCTGCGCTTATGTTATCTGGTGCGACTCGTGCAACGAATTTGTTTCCTAAAAGTAACTTTTGTCAGTGTGTTACTTAGCCCTAAAATTACCATAATTTATATTGCACACCTTTTGTGCGTTGCTGAGAAACTATGCAATCCAACACACACACACTGGCGCAGTGGTCTAAGGCGCTGGCCTCTGCTCATTCGTTCGTGAGGGGTCCGGGTTCGAATCCCGGTGAGGCATGGATGTTGTGTTTGTCTTACGGCACTGGCTCTCTCCCTTCCCTGGAACCAGTAACCCTAAATTAGGGACGGGCGACTGCTTATAGCCCATTGAGTTGCTCACAGTGGTCGTTAAACCTTCAATCAAAAAAAAAAAAAAACACACACACGCACATTAAGCTGGTGGGGGGGGGCATCAACAAATATTGTCTCACTGGGTGCCATGAATGCTAAAGCTGGCCCATCAACCAATTTCAACCCACTTCTAAAAAATCTAGGCCCTCCAAAATTTTCTCAGAGCTCTGCCTTGATGAGTTCTTTTCCATGGTGTTCCTTTATATTTTCTAATTTTATTCACTATCGCATATTTCGTTCTGTAGGGCTGGGCTTTTCAATTCTCTTAGAGTTGCAGCTTTTGAGTGTTTGTCACTCAGTGCCAGTATGTGTTGTAAAATTTTCAGTGTCTTGCCATTTAGGGATTTTTACTTTGGCTGCCTCACCCTGAGTTTTAATGGTAATGCACTCTGATTTATTTAAGTGCATTTGTCATTTTACTTCCTTTACATTGTGTATGTAAAGCAGGTGCTGTGGAAAGATATACATGTGAGTTTATTTTTATTTGTGGCCTCCTGTGAAGTCAGATTTATGGACACTTACCAATTCCTTCTCCTGACTTCTTGTGATTTACAACATGTGCTTTAAATTCCCTTCCATTTTTACTTTGAAAACAGTGATGTAAGTATGTTAATTGTTTGTTATTATGTGTATCAGATCTTTAATTTTTAACATAATTCAAACATGTTTTTTTTTTGGGGGGGGGGGCCGCTCTTGATAAGATACCAAGAGGTAAAGCACTGTATTTTTTTTTTTATGTTACTCTCTTGAGAATGAAGTCCCAGAAGCTGTGCTGTCATTAGCTCATGAAGTTTCTTGCCAACTGTGCAACTTTCTTGCTATTTTCAGTTATGTTTCTATTATTTAAATAATTGAATGTATTCTTTTCTTCCATTACCTTTAAGTTCTTCAATTAGTTAATAAATGCTGTTAATTCTGAAAATATATAGTGATTATGGGGTTTTACTTAGAAATGTTTTTTTTAATTTCACCATTTTTTTTTCTTAATTTTTTTTTAGATAACTCAGCACCTTTGTGAAAAAGCGTGATAAAGTAGATGAATTATTTCCAAAAAAATTTAAAAACCGTCTATAGGTGAAACCTAATAATCACTGCATTTCTCAAAATTAATTTAAGGGAAACTAGAAAAAGCCATGAGATGTTATCATTAATCTTAAATAGTTGCATGTTTAGGCTTCATACGCCAAAGTTTTGTTTGTTGGTCAACAAAAAATATTAGAAAGTAAGTTAAATATGATTTGGTAGTTTGGCAAAAACAGCATCTTAGAGCTACAGTATTGTCATGTTAAGTGAGGTCATATTCACATTATGCAGGAGAACTATATATTTTGCGTGAGACTACTCTTTCTCACTTTTTTTACTTAATATATTCTTCATTCAAATGTTTTACATGTCATCAACATAAACTTTTTGCACCAATAGTGGTACATGAACCGTAGATTGAAAGCAGTTATGAAAAATTGATCCCAGGTAGAAAGAGCAAAGTAACTATCACTTCATGAAAGAGATTTGTTTGCATGCTGTATAAGTATTTATTCTTAATCATGAGAACTGTTCAGTCAAGATAAAGAATTTTTTTTTAATGGAATTAGGTTTTTGTATGAGTCATTTCAAGTCTGTTCCTTTTTGAAATTGACTCTTCCTATGTTCAGTGTTCTTATTCCAGCATTTTCATCATTAATCAAATACATGATAGAATCCATTTTTGTACATCTTATAATTACATTTGCTGTTTCATCTCTTGTTCTCCTTGACTTTCTCCAGTGTAGAGCAGAAAGAAGTCACAAGATCTGGGTTACAGGCAGACTGCAATGTTTGTAATGGCATAATGACTAATGTCAATCGTGCCACCCCAATGGTGGCGCAGTGGTCTAAGTGCTGGCTTGTGACCATTCGCCCAAGAAGGGTCCGGGTTTGAATCCCGGTGGGGCATGGATGTTGTGTTTGTCTTATGGCACTGTCTCTCTCTCCCCCTTCCTTGGAACCAGTGGCCCTAAATTAGGGACGGATGACTGCTTATAACCCACTGAGTTGCTCACGGTGGTCATTAAACCTTGAATAAAAAAAAAAAAATTTCAATCATTAATATCTGTGAAGTTGAGATCTAAAACACTCATCACTACATCTGCCAAATTTTCATACTTATGAGCAGGATTCAGCAATAAAAACATTCAGTGGGTTCACCTCTTTTATTCATCTATCTTTTCCCAAAGACAACTGGTCTGCATGCATAATATCAAGAGTAGAATATATTGTGAGGACATGTTTTGCCTTTTGTATAGGATCAGTAATTTTAGCCTTCAGTCTTTGATGCAAGTAGTTCAATTATTTTGTCACGTATTTTTGAAGACAGGTAAGTTGTTTTCCCAATCCCAGATTTCCATACCATTGAACGTAGTCAGCTAGAAAAGGATCAAATTTGGGCATTAGCTCTAGAAATGTCGCATCATTTTCATTATGTAAAGGTTCAAATCTTTCCTCATTTTCACAAAATGAAAGTCCTCTACTTGCCAATTTTTTAAACATGGTGAAAACCCTTGTCAAAACATTTTGCCCGTATTTCTTTTCGGTCTCTACTTGTTTGTCGAAAATTATTTCTAACCTTCCAAGGGTTCCCCTTTGTGCTATCTGTGCCAGCTCACTATTCTTATGTTGTGAATTTTCATGTTGAGGTAAAATATGGGTAATGTTTTTCCAGTCATATAAATTGTTAGTTGCTAGACTGAACATGACAGCATACTTTAAACTAAATAACCTACATGGTGCACTATAAACTAAACCTGTGTTGCACGAGTCCACTAGATAATCTTGGGTGCTCATTTCTACCTTCAAGAGTTTTTGATAAAAAAAAAGATAATGATAAGAAACACTTATGTGAAGAACAAGTTTTATCACCAATTTGTCTTTCAGACTTAGAAAAATCAGCATCTTAGTTTGATTGATTCCTTGGCATAGTAGTATGTCCATTGTTGATTTATCAAGAGCCGATTGTACTGGGTCATCACTAATAAAATTGCTCTTTCGTTAAGTAGCGTCAGGTCCAGACAAAGATGGCAGGTCTGCATTAGATTCAGTTGAAGAGGAGTCGACACACTTTCCTTATTTTTCTCTACTCTCGCCTACCATTGAGTGCTCCAAACCACTAATACAGTGAAACTCTGTTATGCTGTCCTTCAGGTGACTTAAAAATGATGGCTGTTATAAGTGATTTGAAATAATACTAAAAAACAGAAATTGTACTTTAATATTTTTGTATCTTGTAAAAATAACTTACTTCTTGTAGAGCTGTAGTAAGGTATTAAATAATCCAATAATTGTACAGTAGATCTAAATATTTTTACTTAAGTACTGTATGTATTAATTAACACACATGCACACATAGTTTGCAAATTTAATCTGGGAGATTAAGACACTACATGCTGTAATCACTTAAAGAAATCGCATATTGTCAGTCAGTTGCTTAACACTTTTTAGTTTCATGTTTTGTACAGCTATTTCTGCTGAATGTACACAAAAGATAAATTCTTCCTGTTTTACAATTGTTTTGAAAACTTGTAGAGTTTCAATTAATTCTAAAGCCCTCATTTTTAGACTTGAGATTTCTGTTATAGGCAAGTTCTCCTTTATTTCCATTTTTATTACAACACAGTTCAGTTATCATTTGGTTAAAGGCAATTTTGCTGCGACTCATAGGTTTTGGCTGTTGCGGTCAAGTGCTCTTTATAAGCAAGGAGTTTGTTTTACTGTAGTTTGATCACAATCCTGGATGTTATTTTTGTTACCATCCTTGGTTTCTTTTCTTTAAAAAAAAAACAACACTTTTCTTAAACCTTTATGCAGCTTTACCTCCTCTTTTCTCTTTTGAATGTCAATTTTGAAGTTTTGTGCACATTGAGTTTTGCTTTCTTTTTCACTCGTGACTCATGGATGTTTGACTGCTCAAAATATTACCATGAACACCTAATGAGATCCATAGTATAAATGAAGAGGAACAGGGAAGAGCAAGGATTTCACTTAAATGAAGCCCCAAGTAGGTGAAACAAAAGTATTGTTTTTCATTTCATAAATGTTTATGATTAAATGTTAACCTGACAACACACTGTAGATTAATACCTTAAAAATGCAGTTTAACTGTCACTTAAAAATAATATAGCCTAAATAAATCAAGATTAGAAATAGCCTGGTACCCCATATGATATGGCAAACATGAAACTAGTAACATCATCAAAACTCACACTTCTGTTGTGGTCACGAATTGCTTTAAGATTGATTTCAATTTTGTGTTGTCACTCTCACTTACAAAGTGAAAAACAAAAATCAACAAATGTTTGGGGGCATTCTTTCTAAGTCTACAGCAGTGGTGAAAGATCTTTTCCTTCCAAGTTTGTGGCTTACTTTGTTACTAGCATAGGATAGCATTGACATAGAGGCACTACTGTCAATTCACAAGTGGAAAGTGTGAAGTTCCTGGAAACTGAACTAGGAATCTGCTTTATTGACGATAAGCGCTGAGAGATTTTTGGCTTTGGGGAGAGAGGAGGAGAGGGTTATTTAGCTCAAATGGAAGAAAGAAAAATCTGTTTTTATATATATATATTTAAATACTTTAATTATTTTTATGAACAGATCTAGTTTGTTTACTTTTCTTTTTATTTAGTGCAATTTTTATGTATTTTTCTTTCCTTATAATTAATCAAATGCATGTTTCTTACAAACAATTTAAATGCTATGGACAGTGTAAAAGTGACTAAGCCTACTCATAATGATTGGCTCAAGTTTTATGAAGAAAAAGAAGTGGGTGTTACACGCATTTTGGTTCTAATTTTCATTATCCGGCCCCACCTGTACCTCAGTCTTGCACCTCATCTGAAATTTTTTGTCCCCCTCCCATGAAATGCTGCATCCCTAGGCACATGCCTACCATACCTTATTGAAAATACAGCACTGACTGAATCAGAGTAGTAAAACGAGAAGGTGGGGGTGGCAAATAAAAATTGCATTCATATTTTTTTTTTTTTTAAAGGTGAGTTAGAAATATAACATAAGAGCTTGCTAATTTCCATTTTTGCATTCTGAACTTATGCACATACAGTGAAAGCTGTTTAAACTGGTTGCTGTGTGAAATTAAAAAAAATTGGTCCCAGCAAAATGTATTGGTAGTTCCATGTAATGTACATATATAGTGGTGTCATTCAAAAAATTTAGTAACCAGTTCTGTAAACCTGGATAGATATAACGCCACAACATATGGTGAGTGTAAGCCTAAAAGTGTATTGGTAGGGAGGGGTTATGTAATGTATTATGTAAATATTAAAGAGTTAAATCATTATTGTTGCTTAAAAGGTGCAGGGTGGTCAAATATTTCCATAATAGTATCATTTCCAGAGAAGTCTGAGCTCTGAGCACGGTAATCTTACAGTTCTCACAACTGGCTCCAAACAGCAATTTGATTTTTGGAGTGTTCTTGATTAGCTTTTTTTTTTTTTTTTTTTTTTTTTTTTCAATCTGGCATCAGTTGCTGTGTGATGTCTGCTGCAGCCACCACACCATGATTTCTCAAATGGTGTCAGGTCCCACAGTGACATGGGCTTTCCAGTAATCTTCATGGTCATCAGGTGGGAAATATTATCAACAGAAAGAGCATTTCTTTGCTCTGTTGCCATAAGGTTTATTAAACTAAATACCTTCTCTGCTTCTGCTGAGCTTACAGCAATCACTTTTGTAATTTTTCTTGCTTCAACAATAATCTTTGGTAGAATTTTGAATGGGAAATTTTAAAAGTGAACTTAATTCATTAAGTTCTATTTCCCCAGAAACCCAAGAAGAAAAATCCACATTCTTCGTGATTCAGCCAAAGAATGATCCCCATTCTTCAGCCAAGATGAGCAATCCAAGATATTAAATAGAGACATGACTTTTGCTGTTTACCTCAACATCATTGGCATCAACAACCAGTTCTGGTGCAAACCAGCTGAGCCGGCCCCGGTGGTGCAGTGGTCTAAGCGATGTCCTCTGATTATTCGTCCGAAAGAGGTCCGCGTTCAAATCCCGGTGAGGTATGGATGTTGTGTTTGTCTTACGGCACTGGCTCTCTCCCTTCCCTGGAACCAGTGACCCTAAATTAGGGACGGGCGACTGCTTATAGCCCATTGAGTTGCTCACGGTGGTCGTTAAACCTCCAATCAAAAAAAAAAAAAAAAAAAAACCCAGCTGAATGACACTACTGGTTATGTAAATGTTGTATTTCATCATGGTATTCCCTCTGCATTGTGGCATTGTGATGTATCATTTTGTCCCATAAATATTTGTATTTCAGCTTGAAAATGACTGTAAGTCAAAAGATTTTTCAAATTTCTAAATGCTACTTTACATTTAGAAGTTTGAAAATTGTCAACCAATGCACCTTATGTTCTGGGCTGTGAAATACACAGTGATAATGAATGCATTCAAAGAAAAGTATGTTAAATTTTGATGATACTGGGAAATCTCTAAATATTTTGTATTGGATTAATATTAACAGTATTTTCATACATTAAGATAAGGAACAAACTTAGGAGTAAAACCTTAAAATTTTAGAATTTTGTGCATGCACTTACATATGTATATGTTGTGGTGTCATTGTATTGCATGGAGAGAAAAATAATTAGGTGGGAATACATTAAAAAATGAAGACATGGTGAATGAGGTTATGTCCTGTTTGTTAAGGTTTAAATTGAGTTGAGGTGTATAGACACCGACCATGCGGGGATGCTCCATGGCCCAGGGACCCATTGAAATTCATCAATGAGTGCAGAGCAGCCATTAAATGTGTGCGTGTATGTAAAGAGCTTGAACACTTATTGGACTTCACATCCTGAGCTCCAGCTTCAAATGGACCTATCCAGTGCAAGCTCACTCATTAGACTTCATGCTCAGAGCTCGGGCACCCATTGAACTTCACATCCTGAACTGCGGCACCAGAGGGACTTCTTATCCAGAGCTCTAGCACCAAAAGTGCCTATCCAGAGCTTGAGGAATCAACAGACTTCTCATTCAGAAATTGAGCACCCATTGGATACTTGAAAAGTCAGCACGTATGGCGAGTGTCCAAAGTGAAAAAGAATAAGGTCAGCCTTGATAATGCTTCATGGCTTTCGCCCATGTTAATGTGATTTGACTGATGAGGGGCTGGTTCTCATAAAAACTTGTCAGGTTACATAACCAAAGTATGAAGTAGGATGACTTTAGTATTGTGCCCTTTTTTGTCCTGTTCTTAGTAAATGTTTCCATTACTTATCTGCCATAAAGGCTTTGGTATGGTTAACAAGGATGTGTTTGTATATATTTGGTAATAGTTATATGAAAAAAAAAAAAAAAGATTTCATGCTGGAGTGGAGATAATTCTGAAATAATTTATAATAAAGTATAGCACCCATTTTTTTATGACCACCAAACATATGATTACCTAAATATTTATGTGATGTATATAAATATTGTATAGCAAATAAAACTATTGGCAGTATAAATCTTTTTTATACTACTAGTGATAACAAGGTATTGCTTGCATAATATCTTAATCATTGGTAATGTGTGTATGTGGCCCCTGCAAATAGAGAATGCAAAGCTATAAAATATTCTCTTTGAGATGCCAACCCAAATTGAATGAATTATTTTTTTATATTTAGCTCCATTGTGTGTGATAGAACTTAAATATATAGCAGTTACTTGTGTGTAGTTATGATACAATGGTACAAAGTTTGCTTAAGTTATGAAACTGTTCTAATAAAATACATAGCTGACATAATTCATGGAATGATGTTTACTTATGTGTGGAATGAATTATATAAAATGCTTGTGTTTTTGTTCTTCTTGTGGGATAACTTTCAACTTAGCAGTAATGAGTGATGTACATCAAGACTGTAGTATATATATTTTTGATTTAACACTAAATGGTTGAAATGAATGTATGTAATAATAACAATTTAAGAAATGTTTCATGCTAATATTTGGTAGGGTATGTGTGTGTATATTTGTACTAGATGCAGTGTCATGGATGCCCATAGCTTGATTTTTAGGAGGTGGCAAACAAAAACTGTAACCAAAAATAACATACACAAGCATCATATGCACAATTCCACTGTACACTGTGCCATCTTTTTATTTATCTGGTTTTCTCCATAAACACAACAAATAAATTTAATGAAACCCGGAAGACCCAAATGCTACATGAAAGTGATGGATAAATTAAATTTGACAGCTTATCGGGACAGTAAGAAACTTATTTTGTTGCTACCTTGTGCCTTTTGGCCAATTGGGTCTTATGTGCCACAAAACCTCAACGATCACCCAATCAGTTATAAAGAAGGAAAAAATACTCTCAAAACAAAGTTCTGGAAAAAAACTTAAGGAGATCTTGCCCAGCAGTGGATGGCTGCTGCAAAAGATGATACCATGGTTTTCATTTCTCTGTCTTTCATGCTTTTCCATATTGTATGTATGCACTCTGGCTGTTCTCTAATGTTCAGTGTGAAAGTTTAATATTGCTATGTTTCACTGTAAATTCCCAATTTTTTCCTATTTTCACTGCATGCTCACTCATTGCATCCAGAAGTTAAACAGAAAAATTAGTATACAGAATTTGTGTTATTGCAAAAATCTTTGTAGTACCTCCTAAGCACTGATATGGTGTGGTCAGATTTCCAGGGGAGGGCAAATGCCCCCTCTGCCTACTCCCCTCCTCCATTTGAGCACTCGTGGATGCTGTAAAGTCGTGCATTAGAAATTCAAATGAATTAGTTTGTTGTGTAGGAATTGGTTACATAAATATTTACTAATTCCTTGAATGATGTACATCAGTATCCTGACAGCAAAAATAGCATGGGGGAAAAAAGTGGG
The DNA here is from genome assembly GCA_039090855.1 of Macrothele yani. Classification (NCBI taxonomy): domain Eukaryota; kingdom Metazoa; phylum Arthropoda; class Arachnida; order Araneae; family Macrothelidae; genus Macrothele; species Macrothele yani. Next base: position 13,917,116 of record CM076989.1, read on the forward strand.
GTCAGGATGGTTCTCATGATCTTATGAGTTACTTGCTCACATCAATTTTGTTCATTTTTACACCACACATAACCTGTGTCTAGTGTTAATGACAAGGTGTAGTAGTCTGTGTGTGTGTGAAATACAATAATTACTATGGAATTCAGTGGTGCTGAAGTAAGTGCTTTTGCTCTTGAAATGAACACATATTTTACACTTCAGATTTTGCACCTCCTCCTTTTGTGGCAGTGAAAGTACTAGATTGTCCCTTCCATTCTGTTTGAACAAGAAAAGAAAAAGGGTCATTTTCATTAGGGTGGGAGGGGGGGGGGCTTTCATGTTGTCCAAATTTGCTTAGGAATATCTGTGCCACCCCCAGTGGTTGAGGGGTGAGAGTCTAATCATTAGTGGTGAGCTCTTGTTCAAGTCCACAATGTGGTATGGACAATGGCGTAGCATGACTTTTCTGGAAGGGGAAGCAGTCAGAATAGTCCATCTTTAGTCACTTTATTAATGCACATACAATGCATATGTAATAAAAAAATTATGCTGTATATGCATACAAATATTAAAAGTATGTAGGAATATATATTTAAAAATTATGTAGGAATATATATTTAAAAATTATGTACTTATAAACGTTTAAACATTATATATACTAACACATATTGTATAAAATAATAGCAGTGAAAAATTTTTTTGGTTACGAGAATTTAATTTGTGTGGGAAACACAGGAACATCATTGTAAATGCATATTACAACGGATCTATATATTTTTTAAATGTTTTGATTCATTTGCATGCAAAAAAGGTCCTTTCAGCAGATGTATTTGTAGCAGGAATAGTCAATATAAGCTGACTGAGTCTGAATACCTCGGGGAATACGTTGACCAGGTCTTCAACAATCGGATACTGGTAGAATTCACCGACACTTTCTTTCAGCATATCTGGCTGTGATTAAATTATGCTGAGTTCACTTTTCAGACAAATAAGATTGAAAAATGAAGGGAAAGCTTCTTTCGAATAAGAAAAAGCGATCTCTGGAAATTTCGTGATGAATTGAGGTAATTGTGTTTTGTCAAGCAGACGTACATAGAAACATTAACTTTGGCACTTCACTGAATATTACGGAAATATTCAAACTAACAATGTCGAGGACTTCTCAAAATTATCGACTGTATGACGATTTTCTGTCTTCGCCAGAAATTGAATCAATTCACATTCTTCTCTGATACAGGGGAAGAAGATTGCTTGTAAGATTTGAAACAACTTGTCAGTGTAACAAAAAGCCATACAAAAAAGTGTAAGAAACAACTTAGATTGACGCACAGAAGCCGATCAAAAAAGTTAATTCAATATAATTCACATATACTGTATATTCACAATGAATATCACTGCAGAATTCTATTTTTACTCATTAACAGCCAATACAATAGAACACAGAAACAACGAAGTAATCATTTTATACGCAGACGAACAATTTCACTGAAACAAGGTTACTAGCTGGAAGCGGTCTAAATGCAGAGTCAAACATCAAGCACGTGCGCTGCTCAGACTCCCATGCAGGGCTGAGAGGTTACAGCTGGAAGCGCACTAGAAATCGTATCCATGGAGAACGTATCATGCGCATCCGAAAGGGACGTCACGCGCATGCGCCTCTTTCACTTCCTGGCTAGGCTAGAAGCGCAGTAGAGATGGCTTCCACCCACGAAGAACGTAGTACAGCCATGTGTGACCAAAAAAGAGAAGCCTCACGGAATTGCCTGGTTCACAACCGTCTGCATTAACGTAACCGGCCGCTAGTCGAATACATTCACTTAGTAGCGTAATCGTGAAATTTTATTTTTTTACGAAATAACTGAAAAATAATGCATAAATGAATTTAAATTTTTAATACTTCATTGTCGTTTTCACAATTTCGTGCAGCATTTTGCTTCATGATTTCAAAGGGAAGCGGCGCTTCCATTGCATCCATAGACGCTTTGCCGCTGGGTATAGATGATACATTTCGTTCCTTGCCACTTGTTCTGTCCCTTTCCTGGATTAGAAATGTGTAGCTCTTAGAAATGCATAACCCTTACAGCCAGGGCCTGGCTCAATCCAGTAAGCAGGGTATCAGGGCACCTTCTGTAGAGAGGCACTTTTGACAATGCAACTCTTGTGAAATTTTAAGTGTTGAATATCTTGTGTGGAAGCGGGATGGGGGGTCTGTTACCGGGGTTTCTCTTGCCTTATTTCATTTTGCAGCTAAAAGAACGAAGATAAGGTGTTTTACCGAAAAGCAGTACTAGGCAATTTTTCCCACCTCCCTCTTTCACTACAGGCTGTCTCGCTTCTCCCTTCTGCTGTCCTGATGGCGCAGTAGTCTAAGTGTTGGCTTCAGACTATTCGTCTGAGATGGGTCCGGGTTTGAATCCCGGTAAGGCATGGATGCTCTGTTTGTCTAATGGCACTGGCTCTCTCCCTTCCCCGGGACCAGTGGCTCTAAAATTAGGGACGGGCAACCGCTTATAGCCCATTGAGTTGCTTACAGTGGCCGTTAAACCCCTAAGCAAACAAATAAACAAACCTTTCCCTTCCACTTTCCTGTTTTTCAAGGAAACAAAACACAGTGTTTGTTTGTATGCACCAACTCTTTCCCCTCCTTCCCCAGCTGTGTCATCACCTCCCTTTACTGCATTTTGCATTAAACAAAGGAGGCATGGGCACCTGCAGGAAATTTTTCAAGGGGGTCAAGTGTAATTAATTAAGGTTTGGCTAATATGTAGAAAACAGTAATTCGTGAAAATGAAAGATTAATACTATTATTATTATTATTATTATTAATTGATGCTGCTCTTGAAGAAAGTGTATGTTAGCAATAGTCATGTATTTATCATGTACATTGGTAACTGTTTTCAAAATAATGAACAGTGTCGAGCAGGGCCACGCCAAGCCTTTTAAGTTCAGCACACACCACCCTGAGCGGAACTTGTTTGGGTGTACTACCTTACGGTTTGCTTGGTTTTCTGCTTTCACGTTATCGTTTTCCAATTCCAAATTTCCAATAAAATTGGGATATTAAATTCAATGCCCCAAACTCCATCTTTCCTTGTGGTCCAGTTCTGTGAGTGTAAAAAAAAGGGGGGAGGGGGATAATTCTACAGGTGGGTCAAGTGACAACCCCCCCCCCCCGTCGGCACCCATGAAAGGAGATACCTGCTTGAATTAAACAAAGGAATATTCTATGTCAGTATTATTGACTAGACGTAATGCCGGAAATATGAACTCTTTGCACGTTTGTTTCATTGTAGTCTCCAAATTATATATAATTTTCTGAGAGGGAGGAGATATTCATAGTCGTATTAATATCGCTCGTACGTATATATTACCTATGTATGCAAGCAAATCATTGACATTGACTAAATTGCAGAATTAAAATAATATTTACAGGAAAGAATATGAACATTACTTACATTTATAGTCCTAAAATGTGCAAGTCATGGGGAGGGGGTAGTGAAACATCGAGTAACCTTGCACTAGTTGAATGGAGCAATGTATCCAAATTCTTGAGTTAATCCAGATGTTTACACAAGTTGACCAACGATATTGCGCAAGGTTGAGACCGAAGTATGGACAAATAAGGATTTTTTCGAGTGATAATTAAAAATATGAAATGTCACGACTTCTAAAATAATTGAAAATGACAATAAAACAGTTTGGCAACCATGACACACGAAGACTAAAGATGCAGAACGGGAACACAAGAATAAACAGAATACGAATAACTCAAACGAAAATGCTAAAAGCAACGTTGAGTACTAGCCGTTGTTCTTATCGCTGCAATACATTTTGGTGCCTCTGCACCATCTTATGCATATACTTCATATATATAGATATGCACATACTTCATAACACTTGGAGACAGAGCGGTGCGTGTGCACTTAAGTGCCGGAGAGCAAATTGGCTTCTGAAACAAACGTGCAAAGAGTTCATATTCTGGCATTACGTCTAGTCAATGCTGACATAGAATATTCATTTATATACTTATATATAACTTAGTTTAAAACAAAGAAAACGACTGACATTTTGCTTGCAAAAAAATTCAGGAAGTTCCATTTTTTCTATATAAATAAAAGGTAACAAGCGGACATTGAAAAATTACTTGCATATTTTTATCTCTGTCTGGGATCACTCTGAGTAGAGATTAGCATTGGGGAGGGGATCTTATCCACCCAGTAATTTTACAAAAGGAGAAGTGCCTATCCAATATATTTTGTCCTGTTTAAATTATCTTGCAATTTATCTCAGTGTGTGCTTTAAAGAGACTAAAACACCTTATCTCTAACTTGTTTTCGGGGAGACGAGCAAATGAATGTCTTTTAAATTCTAAAATATTACATAAATTTTCTACAGCGGAGAGTTCTCAAATATGGGGTCATGGGAGGAGAATTTTGCTTCAGAGCGCAAAGCGCAAACCCTGCCTTGAACCAGCACTGTTTACAGACTTAGACTTTTGTGGGGTCATAACCCCCCCCCCCTTGTCCCCAAGAAAAAAAGTCTATAATTGACACTTTTTGAACTGCCTTATTGCATCTAAGTATCTCTAAATTATTACTATACCTGTGAAAGTGATAAGAGTACTACATATTATGATTTTTAAATGCGTGTTTTGAATTAATCTTTTCAGAAACATTCTTTTTCCATTATCCATGCATTTTACACACAGAAATTAGTGTTGCAACTAATAAATTTGTAACTGTAAAAAACAATCGTTTAATTGTGTTTAGAAAATTAAAATTGGAAAATATCTTCATCTCAGCATAGCCCTGCTATCTATAACCAATTATCTCTCTCTTTCTCTGAGTTAGACAGGAAAATAATGTTTTTAAGTAATGAAAGTGAAAGTCATTTTGTAGGCTGAAATTGCTTTATTGACTGCTGATTAAAGAAAGAAAAAGTGATGAACAGAATTTTTTTTTTTTTATATTTCATTTGAAAGCAAATAAAATTATATCTTTAAGATGTATACATAGCTTCGTACCTCGAGTCAAAAACAGTCTGTACATTCAAACTTTGTTATAACTGGACAGATAAAAAAAGGGATATTTTTGGCATATTACATTACATCAAGTTAAAACTAGCCAATCATGTTTATCAATTAATCAATGGTAAATAATATTTGTTAATTGAAAACTATAGCTAGCAAAATAATAGGAGTGAGATCTGCAATAAGCAAAATATTTTACAAATGTAAAAATTAAAGTAACTGGCAAAAATTTAGAATTTCACCTGTTACATATGCTACGTCAGAAGTATGAGCCAATTCTTGCTTGTTTTGTGCTTATACATGATAGCCGTTTTAAATGTTTTTCAACTTTCTCTAAGAACACGGTGGTTAAAATGTTTTCAGATGCAGATTAAACCCTAAGATTTCCTGAATAGAGATTAAAGTGATTGAAAGGTGATGAGGCAAGGGGATAAAAGACAGTATTTGTCCAGAAGATGTATGTTTGGCAAGCATGGGGTAATGAGCGGGAGGTACTAAAAAAACAACTGGAACATTCTTGTCTTCATGCGAATTCACCTATCCGAAGGGGAACCACAGGGTACTTCCAACAGCAGGTAATTTCTTGTTTTATAAGAGGAAGGTTTTAAAGCTGGTTGAATGTCACTTATTTTGTTTGTTGATAACTGTGTTGAACTTTAATACATGCAGTTTCTCTAAAAAATATTATATGTAAATGTGATTAAAATAAAAAGGGAAAATATTACAAGATTCAAGGAATCCATAAAACCTTTGGTTTATGTGGAACTTGGTATTATGTGAGCTTGTTATATGTGGGTTTGGCAGTATTTTGTTAAAACACTTACTCAAGGCTAAATTTAGTCAGATACGTTTACTTAATTCTGTTTTAACTTGAACTTTCATTTAATCATCCCTTCTTCTGAGTTCTTTGGCTTTGCAGATATTTCTGGCTTCTGGATTTTTGTCAAGGCTTGTGCTTAATGTATTAGAAATAATATCAAGAATTTTGTTTGTTTACACCTGAAGAAATTAAATTTTGTTGTCATGTTCCATTTGCTGTTACCAGTTATTAAATTGCAGTCTTTTCATTATGTATTTTGTTATTCTATTATTTTGTTGAAAACACTAAGTTTTGAAGGTTCATTGATGGAAGTTTTTTTTTTTTTTCTTGTTTTTTTTTAGGTAAAAACTTTCTTTAATTGATCTTCGCTTCTTCTGAGTTCTTTTGGTTTTGCAAACTAATAAAAAGTTTTTGCATCCAACACAAAAAAAAAAATTAATAGTTCCATCAATGAACCTTCAAAACTTATAAATAGTGTGTTCAACAATTTAATTAAAAAATAATAGAATTACAAAATACATAGTGAAAAGATTTCCAATTTGATAACTGGTAACAGCATGTAGAACCTGGCAACAAAATTTTAATTCTTCAGGTGTATTTTGATATTACTTCTATATCTTGCAAACAGGCCTTGACAAAATCTAGAGGCCAGAAATGTCTGCAAAACCGAAAGCACTCAGAAGAAGGGAAGATTAAATGAAAGTTCTTCAAGTTAAAATAGAGTTAAGTAAATGTATCTTTTTAATATCTACAGAGGAAACAAGGGGTGACGATACATTATTTTGCAAAATTGCATTACTGCTCTAAGGCAGTACTAGAATGTTGTTCAAAACATAAAAAGAAATTATTTCAATTCTAAAAACACAATGAGAATGGTTCAGCAAATCTGCATCATCTAGATTAACAGAACTATTAGGAATGATAGGTTTTGAAGAATTTTATATTGTTAGCTTCTTTCTTTTTTTTTAATTAGGGAGCACAATTTTTCAGTATACAGCTATTGCAATGTGTTAAGGTGTAGTGAACCTCCATGCCACATACAGAGAAAAAGAATACTGATCAGTGTTTTTGTGAATGCATACATCTTACAAACTACATTAAAGGCATGTTGAACCCCTTCTATCTTCAAATTCATTGTATGCCACAGTACACATAAAAAACAGTATGGTTCAGTAGAAAAGGGGTACAGCAGGTAAAGCAAATTGATTCATGATTGTACTAAGCAAACATCCATTTGATTATCTCAAAAATTTCCACCTAAAAACTGGCAACATCAATGATCATGCAGGATGATAGATCCATCTTACATGTTCACCAGTTCTCTGAAATTAACTCCTGATAACAAATAAGGGTCTCGTTTGAAAATTTGAGTTATTTAAAAATTCCTTTTTTCTCTTAATACCCATAGAAACTATTGTTAAATTAGACATCCATCTTTTCTTACAGGTGACTTTTTCCATTAGATAGATTAAAAGAAGTGCATTTTGAATTGGTAAAATTTGACAAACAGAACATGTTAACGAAAATTGGCATTTTCATTTTCAACTTTTAAGTACAGACATAAAAGTGATTCAAGTAAACTGGGATATAAAGTGGAAACGTGAACTAAAAGTGCTCCTGCCGCTGCAGTGGCTGAGTTATGAGATGTGCCAGTTTCTGGCTAATTGTCGCAGTTGGACTTAGTTTCAAATCTCAGACGAGTGCATTGTGTCCTAAAGAACTGTTTTCTATCCATTCCCTGGAACCATAAGTAAGAGATGGGCCACTCATTCAAAAACTCTCTTATTCAAAACTCTTTCAAATGTCTTCAGTGCTCATGAAGGTTATTAAACTCAAAAAGAAATTGTGTTCCTAGTAAGGCTAACATAAAGTCAAATGTTGTAAACATATTTAAATTCTGGTGAAAAACAGAGAACAGTACTGAGAAAAAAATTGTTTTATTGTTATATTTGCATTAATTTACAAATCAAACAAATAGATTACATATCAAACGAGTTTTTATGCCGCAAAATTTGTTTGATATGTAATCTGTATGGCTTAATAGTATTGCAATTTAAATTTTCACTGATTTACTTGTGATGTTTTGAATATAAGTAGAAGCAATGTTTTAGCAAATCAAGATAGAAGGAACCAAATCAAGAATTAGTCTGTATGTTTAAGGAATCTTAACTACGCTTTTCGATTTTCGTGTCAATTAAAATCAAGATTTTCTCAAGCTTACCCTTTTCACTGTAACATTTTGAACAGACTTTCATTATTATTATTATATCATACTATTTTTTATACTAGTAGTGAAGAAAAAAAGTGCTGTAAAAATGTTAAGTTCTGGCATATAACAGTTTCCAAGAAACTGGATTCAGTTTGCTTTGCACTTGAAATTAACTTTCATATGCAAATATTTTCATATAGTTCATGCATTCTGAGAATTAAGTATGTGGTAAATAACAAAATTAGATCTGACTGAGTGGGTTTAAATTGGCTTTTAAGTTGAGACATGAGCGGAGGAAATAAAGTATCTCGTTTGTGTGTATTAAAAGTACAATACTTTTTTATTATCATCTTCATCTTATTGATTAAAGTAATGGAACGTCATGTGTATTGCATCTCTGTAGTAGTCATTTGAAGTACCAAATAGCCTTGTCACACCTCTTAATTGATACCTTTTCTTTTTCTTTTCTTTTTTTTTTTTTACGGTGTATCGCATATGACAAGGAACATGTTTTAACATAGAGTTATTGTTTTGGGTGGCAATTCTTTTAGAATGTGGTTATAAGTTACTGCAGAGATATTTCTGTTTCCCTACATTTTTACTCTTCATGAATATGATGTAATGTATAGTTTGTTGACTTTGTGGATGGTTTGTGCAATTTAAAACTTTTTGGGAAAACTGATATGAAGGAGTGTAACCAGGACTACAACCATGACCCAGAAAAAATAAGGAACACTGAGGGAGGATTTCAGCTGCTCAAAATGGATTTTAGCCTTTATGTTATATTTTTAGTATAGAAAACAGTATTTAATAGAGAAAACATGTATTATTTTACTCTTCATTATTTTTAAGAGTGTTGTTTATGTGTATCATGTTTAATATGCATTCAAATAAACTGCTTGTGCATTGTGCTGTTAATTCACATAAGCATCATGATTTACTGAGGGGAAATTGAATGAATGAAATCATGGCAAACTCTAGTGATGTTATATATGTATATTGTTATTTTATTTTACTTGGAAGATTATTATAATTTGTCAAATTTTCAGGTTGTAACTGCAGCTTGTGCTCTAAACTAACTCAAGCAAGTATTTAAATATTATTTTTATTGTACGGGATTTAAATTTTATTTTCATATAACTACCAGGATCAGCTGGTCCCAATCACAAATTGGAGTACAACCCCAAAATTTAACAAATTATAATAAAACTTCTTTTTCCTGGTAATCCCCGTAAAATAAATATCAAATCTGAATTCCCTCTCTTGTGAGTCAGTCTCACAGATGGATTGGAATACAACCCAAAAATTTGATAAATTATAGTAAAAATAAAAAGTCAGTCATCCTAGTAAATTTCCATAAAATAAAAATAAAATTTATATGATAAAAACATTAAAAATATATTAAAAACGTCACCACATCCATTTCCAGAATTATTTTTTTTTTTTTTGGTAATATAAATGGTTTGAACTGGTCACTGTCATGCGTATTGTCTTGAATTTTATGCCATTATTGGCCAAGAATGCCACAGTCTCCTCCTAAAACTCCCCAACCATATACTCACCAAAAAATTTTATAAGTTATAAACTATGTGATGTTATTGCTTTTTTTTTAATGTGATATGCTTAAAATATACATATTATTACCAAATCATTTCTTACTGAATATATTTTGAGGAAGTGCTTCTTGAGCTTTGAGAAATGTGTGTAACAAAGCAGGTCCCTCAAAAGAAGATGTTTAAAGAGTGATTCATTAGAAGATATGAAAAAAAAAATATTTAAAAACTTCCAATTTTCCTTCAGTGTATTGTACTTTTTTTATGGGTGTGTAAACCTCTCAAAAAATCGGCAAAACAGAGTCAGAGCAAACCTTAAAGTTCTACTTAATATACAATGAAATATGTAAGGGAAAAAGTCTTAGTTTGTTTCATTATCACCATTTCAGTTTAATTTGTATAAAATGGATGACTTTTTTTTTTTTTCTGAAGGTAAATTATGTAATTACGCTTTCACCCTGCTTGGACAAATGTAAAAATGTATTGTTTTTCAAGTTTTTCACTGGTAATGGTGGTTGGAATGGAATCGGATATCCTTGGTCATCTTTTGCTTAGTTAAATGTGTTTTCCATTTATTTTTTACATCATGATAGTTAAAAAGGTGGACAGCCACCTACTTTTGCTCAAACATATTTGTGCAGTAAAAATCTGTCTATAAGTTTAAAATGCTTTTGTTATGCATACTGAAATGGAATGCCAAAATGTTTATTCAGAATATCTGTAAATGTAAATTGCATAAATGTGTCTGCAACTTGGAGAATGTGATGTAATGCTGTGCCATAATGTTTTTTATATATATATATGTTTGGGTTTTTTTCCTTTCCAATATTTTGGAAACACCAGATTCTTTCCCGCACTTGTCAGCCGTAATGCTAAGATGTTGTTTGAGCACAAGCATGTTGCAAGCTCTCTTTTATGGCATATGTAATTACGATGCATCTAGCATTTTTGTAATGTTATTTTTGTTACGGGAAATAGTTTTGCACTGTTCTGTTTGTACTGCAAAAACAATGTATGCTATTTTTGTCAATTATGCCAAATAAACTAATTTATATTTTATTAAATGAAATGTAAAAGCAATTGTTCCATTACACTCTCAAGGTTCTTCAGCTTAAGTATTAATCTTGTGGAATACTGATTTTATTCTGGTTTTAGCATCTCAGTTTTCAGAGAGGCGATGATGGAAAAAAATTATTTTTCTTGTTGTCAAGTGTGCTCAATGTTTGTTACTTGTTTAGCAGTATTTGCAATCAGGAAAAATGAGCTATGGTGGCAGGCCACTGATTATAGTATTGCCTGTTCAATCTTCCTATTGTTCTGGTGAAAATGGTGTATATTATTTGTTGAATTGTTATACAGAGCCTTTTGCATATGAAATTAATATCCAGGTACCTGCTGTGTGCAATTTTTTTTAATCTATGGAAAATGGCTATGCACTTACAGGAGAATATTGATCCCTAATATTGTGTGTCGCAAATACTGTATAATAGCCTAAATCTTCTGTATATTATAATAACAATAATGCTATTTGGTTATTGTCGCTGATTGAAAATATTAAATTTTATGAATGATGTTTCCATGCTGTGTTTCATTTTTTTCAGGCATGATTTATGGCTAACATTAGAGCCTTAGTATTTACTCCTATTTTGTTTAGATCTGTGAGACCTGAAATAGGTTTTATATGTTGTAGTTTTTAATAACTGGGATATTGTTATGGTGTTTTCAGGGTTTGTAAGCCTCCTGAAATTTAAGAACTAAATGGGCCCTTTTTTTTTTTTTTTTTCCTATCATACTCCTGCAAAAGTCCTTAAATTTAATTTTGATTCCTAGAAATTATTGTACTTCGGACGTTTTCGATGTATTCCATTGTTAACATAGCAAACAGGAGTTAAACTTCTGTACTTTATTTTCTCAGAATTTGTGATTTCCCTTCTTCAGCTGGAAGCTATTTTGAGTTCACCTTTTCAGGCTGATGACATGCACTAGGTTATCTCCTGATGGGGTGAACAACAAACGTGATTGGATAAACTTCATCACGTGCATAGGCATTTCCTAGAAGACAAAGGCATTATAAATATTTAACAGGAATTTTCGAGGATAAATTTATTAAGGTACATTACCTCTCAAATTTTCGATCTATACACTAAATCATCTTCAGGAGTTCTTGCGTCTTACTACTTCCACAAGTCTGGCAACCAAGCCTGGTAGATTTTCCATCCAGCATGGTCGCTGATGTTGCCACCTTGTGTCTTGTAAAAAAAGAACAAGAACTCCTGAAGATGATCTAATGTATAGAGTGGAAATTGCTGGTCCTATACGGACAAGGCCGTCTATACCCGGGGCAAGGCTAACCTGACTATGAAGACTTTAAAGTTGTGGAGGGTGTAACTCCACTGCATAATATAGTTTCAGTTGAAAAGCTCATGTTCGAGTTTGAACTGAGACCTAAAAAGGATATGTAGATATTCTAAATGTTGTACGTACGTACATTATAAAAATAAATATCCCAATTTCAGTCGCGTTTATACAAAATACAAATATTTGCATTCATACGTCGTCGAAGTCCTGACGTCACGGGATGGCGACTGGGCATGAACACACGTTGTTTTACATGTTAGCTAACGTTAGTTTTATCGTTGTCGGCTGTCGATAGTGCTGTAAAATTTAGTTTGTAAGGTGAAACTGAATATATTAGATATGGTTTTGTTTTGCAGTGTACTGTAATCACCAGACTCAAAAATCAGTGTATCTGTGGACACCATATCTCTGGAACTATTAGTCCGATTTGAAAAATATTTTTGTTTGCATTGGGAAGCATGAAATATGCGAATGATGATCCTTCATTTCATTTTTTTTACGATGTACAATTTCACCACTAGAGGGCGTAAATGCAGATGATATCGAATTCAAACTACATTTTATTCCATTTATTTGCTTCTAAACATCAGATTAAAAAAATGCTTTTACCTTTCGATTACATTTATGTCGAATAGTATTTTAGATTTAAACACTTTTTCAAGTTACCCATAGATTTTCCGCTAGGTGAAGTAAGAGTAAATCGTGTTTTCCCCGATATCTTTACTTCTAAAACTCCGATTTGAAAAATTCTTTCTTCAGCTGATACAGCTCCTGATGAGAAATCTTTTGCAGGTAATTTTTGATAAAGAATGGTTTGGCCACCAGGGGCGTAAGTGTTAATTTCTGCTTCTGATGTATTTACAGCAAAATATGAGCTTTTAAAACCTCGACTGAAAAAATTATTTCGTAAGCCGATGCCACTTACGGCGATAAACCTTTTGGGAATATTTTCTTCTTAAAATATTGCATGGTTTCTCCGCCAAGGGGCGTAGATGTAAATCTTATTTTTGTCAATATCTCTGGTTCTTGTGGTCAGATTTGAAAAATTCCTCCTTCGTTGGATACAGTTTCCGGTGTGACATGTTTGCCATTTATTTTCAAGTAATTCATAGACTTTCCGCTAGAGTGTGTAAAGGTAAATTGCATTACCCTTAATATCTCTGCTTCTAAAACTCCTATTTGAAAAATTCTTTCTGCACCGGATGCAGCTCCTGGTGCGAAATATTTTGCATGTAATTTCTAATTTTTGGTAAAAAATGGTTTGGCCACAAGGGTGCATAAGTTTCAATTCCCGCTCCTGATTTATTTGCAGCAAAATCTGATCTAAAATCTCAGTTAAAAAAGAAATCGTTTATTGGTCGATACTACTCTCGGCCGCCCCCGGTGGCGCAGTGGTTCTAAGCGATGACCTCTGATCATTCGTCCGAAAGGGGTCCGGGTTGGAATCCCGTGAGGCATGGATGTTGTGTTTGTCTTACGACACTGGCTCTCTCCCTTCCCTGGAACCAGTGTTGCCGCCCCGGTGGCTCAGTGGTCTAAGCGATGGCCTCTGATCATTCGTCAGAAAGGGGTCCGGGTTGGAATCCCGTGAGGCATGAATGTTGTGTTTGTCTTACGACACTGGCTCTCTCCCTTCCCTGGAACCAGTGTTGCCGTCCCGGTGGCTCAGTGGTCTAAGCGATGGCCTCTGATCATTCGTCAGAAAGGGGTCCGGGTTCGAATCCCGGTAAGGCATGGATGTTGTGTTTGTCTTACGGCACTGGCTCTCTCCCTTCCCTGGAACCAGTGTTGCCGCCCCGGTGGCGTAGTGGTCTAAGCGATGGCCTCTGATCATTCGTCAGAAAGGGGTCCGGGTTGGAATCCCGTGAGGCATGGATGTTGTGTTTGTCTTACGACACTGGCTCTCTCCCTTCCCTGGAACCAGTGTTGCCGTCCCGGTGGCCTCTGATCATTCGTCAGGCCGCCCCGGTGGCGCAGTGGTCTAAGGCGTTGGTCTCTGATCAATCGTCCGTAAGGGGTCCGGGTTCGAATCCCGGTCAGGCATGGGTGTTGTGTTTGTCTTACGGCACTGGCTCTCTCCCTTCCCTGGAACCAGTGACCCTAAATTAGGGACGGGCGACTGCTTATAGCCCATTGAGTTGCTCACGGTGGTCGTTAAACCTCCAATCAAAAAAAAAAAAAAAAAAAAAATCATTCGTCCGAACGGGGTCCGGGTTCGAATCCCGGTAAGGCATGGATGTTGTGTTTGTCTTACGGCACTGGCTCTCTCCCTTCCCTGGAACCAGTGTTGCCGCCCCGGTGGCGTAGTGGTCTAAGCGATGGCCTCTGATCATTCGTCCGAAAGGGGTCCGGGTTCGAATCCCGGTGAGACATGGATGTTGTGTTTGTCTTACGGCACTGGCTCTCCCTTCCCTGGAACCAGTGACCCTAAATTAGGGACGGGCGACTGCTTATAGCCCATTGAGTTGCTCACGGTGGTCGTTAAACCTTCAATCAAACAAAAACAAAAAAGAATATCATATTTTTGCAAATATCTCTACTTCTAAGAGTCCGATTTGAAAAATTCCTTCTGTGTTGGATAGCGTTTTTGGTGCAAAATGTTTTTTTTTTTATATGTAATTTCAAGTAATTCAGTCTTATCGCTATTATGCCGCCCCGGTGGCGCAGTGGTCTAAGGCGTTGGCCTCTGATCATTCGTCCGTAAGGGGTCCGGGTTCGAATCCCGGTCTGGCATGGATGTTGTGTTTGTCTTACGGCACTGGCTCCCTCCCTTCCCTGGAACCAGTGACCCTAAATTAGGGACGGGCGACTGCTTATAGCCCATTGAGTTGCTCACGGTGGTCGTTAAACCTCCAATCAAAAAAAAAAAAAAAAATCATTCGTCCGAACGGGGTCCGGGTTCGAATTCCGGTAAGGCATGGAAGTTGTGTTTGTCTTACGGCACTGGCTCTCTCCCTTCCCTGGAACCAGTGACCCTAAATTAGGGACGGGCGACTGCTTATAGCCCATTGAGTTGCTCACGGTGGTCGTTAAACCTCAAAAAAAAAAAAAAAAAACTCCGATTGAAAAAAATTCTTCCTGTGTCTCCTGATGGGAAATATTTTACGTATAATAAATACCTGATATTTGGTAAAAAATGGTTTGGCCACCTAGGGGTGTAAATGTTAATTTTTGCTTCTGATGTGTTTGCAGCAAAATCTGAGAACTTGATTGAAAAAAATTCTTTCTTGGACCGATGCCGCTCACATCGAAAAACCTTTAGAGCTTACTTTCTTAAAATACACTGCTGGACAATTGCTAAGGACGGATCAAAAACGGCTATATAGCGCATAAAAAAGTATGTGTGGTTGGATGCCAGTGAAATAAAATAATGTCAGAATGCCAGGACATTACAAGAAAGACAATTTATTGTGCTCTGAAATCGAGAAGGCTTTGGAACGTGTTCAAGGGACAAACAGGCCATTTTGTGCAGTATACGTAAACGTGAAAAAAATGCAATTACCGTCCGCAGGCGTTCCGGCGTAAGTTCAGATCTGAAGAACGTGCTGGCCATACGAGGCGTTTAATATCCTTGCTCTCAAGATACTCCTGGACAGCGACTGTTCGATGACATGTTGCGTTGTCGTCCATGAAAATGAATCTATCACCGACAGCACCGCGGAACATGCGAACATGAGGTAGCAGAACATCATTAATGTATCTTTGGCCAGTCATAGTCCCAGTTGGAAGCACATAGAGGGACGTACGGCCATTGATCATGATGCCAGCCCATACCATGACACTACATGCCGGATATCGGTTCCTTTCCTGTATGTTTGCTGGACAATATGCAGTACCACTATCACGCCAGATCAGTTGTCGACAATCAGACGATAGACTGTATCTACTCTCATCTGAGAAGAGGACAGCAGACCAGTTGTTATCAGTCCAATTGCGATGTTGATGGCACCATTGCAAACGGGCGGTACACAACAGGACGGCGGGCGTATAGTCCTTCATGCAAACGTCTGGCGACAGTTTTTCGGGAGATCCGCTTGCTAGTAGCAGCCATAAACTGATTTGCTACCTCACTAGCTGTGCTGCGCCGGTGTCTTTTTGTTGATAGCACTATGTGCCGATCTTCTGCAGGTGTCATACTGCGAACACGACCTCCCCTGTGACGTTTGCTAACTCTCCATTTGTTTGAAATGATTTCCAAAGCCTTGAAACAACACTGTGGCTGACGTCGAATTCCCTGGCAACATCTGTTATTTTTCGCCCTTCTTCAATCTTGCCAATAATACGGCCACGCGTAAAATCATCTATGTGATGTCGGGAAGGCATACTGAAAATTGCAAGTTCGTCAATTGATTCTTTCCCTTTCAACTTTGCGTTTGAACAACAACGGTCAATACGCGTCAAATCCTTTATATCTCTTATCAGCGCTCTGACGTCACGAACAAGTTCGGCAATCCAAAATTTGCATACGCACAACACGTCTTACTGTATCCGCACTTATGCTAATTTCCACTTTTTTTTTTTTTTTTTTTTTTGATTGGAGGTTTAACGACCACCGTGAGCAACTCAATGGGCTATAAGCAGTCGCCCGTCCCTAATTTAGGGTCACTGGTTCCAGGGAAGGGAGAGAGCCAGTGCCATAAGACAAACACAACATCCATGCCTGACCGGGATTCGAACCCGGACCCCTTACGGACGAATGATCAGAGGCCAGCGCCTTAGACCACTGCGCCACCGGGGCGGCAATTTTCCACATTTTCCTGCCTTCCGTTTTATGGTTGCTATTGTCATCCGTCCTTAGCAATTGTCCGGCAGTGTAATTAATGAATGGGTTTCCGCCAAGGGGTGTATATGCACAACTTATATGTGTCCATATCTCTGCTTCTAAAAGTCTGATTTGAAAAATTATTTCTTTGTTGGAGAGCGTTTCCGCTGCTAATAGTTTGTCATATAATTTCTTTTTTTTTTTTTTTTTTTGATTGGAGGTTTAACGACCACCGTGAGCAACTCAATGGGCTATAAGCAGTCGCCCGTCCCTAATTTAGGGTCACTGGCTCCAGGGAAGGGAGAGAGCCAGTACCGTAAGACAAACACAACATCCATGCCTGACCGGGATTCGAACCCGGACCCCTTACGGACGAATGATCAGAGGCCAACGCCTTAGACCACTGCGCCACCGGGGCGGCTCAGATAATTTCAAATTTTTCTTAACACACAAGTCTGCCATCAGAGGACGTAAGTTCACGTTTCCGTTTACAGCAATATCTGCGGGATTAAAAAACTTTTCTTCTGTCAGATACTACTTTTTTCCATACCGGTTCAATTGACTTTGAATAGGTTTGATAATTTAATTCGTCATTCGTCCGAACGGGGTCCGGGTTCGAATCCCGGTGAGGCATGGATGTTGTGTTTGTCTTACGGCACTGGCTCTCTCCCTTCCCTGGAACCAGTGACCCTAAATTAGGGACGGGCGACTGCTTATAGCCCATTGAGTTGCTCACGGTGGTCGTTAAACCTCCAATAAAAAAAAAATAATAATTTAATTCGCGTTAGAACGAAGACGTGCTCATCACACCCGAAAATTCGGTGTCATATTTCTTGTTTGGTTTGCTATAGTTTTAAAAACTAGGTTTTGCCTCGAGGCTGTTACATCAAATTCCGTACCGATTTACGGGTAAACTCATGCGAAGTTTTTATAACATGCGATGCCTTTGGGAGATTTTACGTACCCTGTACAAAAAATATAAATTTCACTAATAGTTGTTAAAATATTTCGACACAGTTGAAGACGCGCATTTGCATGCTTACATTGCAAATGTACACTTTGCAATGTAAGCATGTAAAAGGACAGGAATTAGCAGATGACTTGTCAAATTTCCTGTACGTGTAAATGACTTGTTGCAAAGGTCACATTAATGAGGTTTCTCACCAGTGTGAATCCATAGATGAGCTGATAGATTACTTTTTTTTTTTTTTTTTTGCGTAATGACTTGTAACATATTGTACATTGGTGAAGTTTCTCACAAGTGTGGAAAACTATGTGACGTGTGTGTGATTGGGAAGCAATATGACTACAATTTTTGTAAGTTCAAAAAATATACTGTAAGATAAAATCCATTTACCAAAATGCGTTAAAATTAAATTAGGTATTTAAATACTGTAAGGTTAAATCAAATCAGTGCATTGGTGAGGTTTCTCGCCAGTGTGAATCAGCAGATGCTCCTACGAAATTACAACTTGGCCGGGCATTTTATAAACCATGTTTACTACAAACAGGAAATGGTCCAGCCTTAAAGTTGTGGGCTCTTTGGGTGGTCAGTTCAAATATGATATAAAAATCAGAAGATAAAATATTTTATGAAATGTAAGCATAAAAAGAAAACATTGCCTTGATGCTATATATCTTATCTTTCATAGAAGCATGAATTTGACCACGCATTTCCTCGCTATGCGGTTCATAATAAGATGACTGGATGTGAGAGGACCTCACAGCAATAGCCGCTGATGGCTTAGTGGTTAGCAGTTCAGACTATCGATGCAGGATCCCCAGCCTCGAACCTGGGCTGATCTTTCAGAGATGGTGTGATTTGCTAACAATCGCTGAATATCCGCCGTGCATCGGACGAGCACGTTAAAGTGACTGCCCCCAGACTGGACCCACTGGTTAAATGGGTATCCTTTCCTATGCCCCCCCTGAAATTCTCTCACCCCTCTATGTACAATATCGTACTTGTACGGTGGCGCCATCTACTGTACTCTAATCTCACTACAAACTGTTCTGTCAAAGTCGCTAGACTTGCTCTCATTCCTTCCGTTTCTGTGTCCTGCCCAAAAGACGATCTCGCTGTAGGTGGCTGGGACCTAAACTCTACTCACTGTGGACGGAAGTCTTACAAGAAAATGACAAATTCTGTGATACCGATATGATCGGACTTCACAGCATTTTCACTGAGTTGAATTAGCTTCAAATTGTCAGTAAAAATGAAAAAATTGCAAAATATGAGCACCTCTCCCTTCCCTGGAACCAGTGACCCTAAATTAGGGACGGGCGACTGCTTATAGGCCATTGAGTTGCTCACGGTGGTCGTTAAACCTTCAATCAAAATATATATATATATGAGCACATTTCACCAATCACGTTAAAACATTATGGGAATCGTGGAGGAACAGACATTTGTTTATGCCCAGCGCCATCTTGTGACGTCACACTTCGATGATGTATTGTCTCTTCTGTTTTGCTATACACGGAGGATATTTACTGCGAGCGGGAGGGGAGAATTGAGCCTGAAGGTAAGTGGGGAGGTAATGGTTTGGCGATTAAGCTTGCTTCTTCGTGGTTACTGTTTTAAAATATTCATTCAGAAATCGTTTGTCTGGTGGTCAGCAAGGTTGAGGGGTGACGTGATGGAACGCGGGAAGTGGTACCCCATTAGTACGCGGAAAAATACTGAAACACAAGAGATATTCTTGTAGGTGAATCTGTTTCACAGTATAATGAGGTTAGCTTTTCCCTGAGTATAGGCCATGACAATTGAGAGTGCCGCCCCGGTGGCGCAGTGGTCTAAGCGATGGCCTCTGATCATTCGTCCAAAAGGGGTCCGGGTTCGAATCCCGGTGAGGCATGGATGTTGTGTTTGTCTTACGGCGCTGGCTCTCTCCCTTCCCTGGAACCAGTGACCCTAAATTAGGGACGGGCGACTGCTTAAGCCCATTGAGTTGCTCACGGTGGTCGTTAAACCTCCAATCAAAAAGAAAAAACATTTGAGAGAATGTACAAGGCCATGACATTTGAGAGATGAGTTCCCTCTTTTGGTGTCGTCAAGAGGAAACTAAAGCTTCCGATTGGTTTTCAACGCTGTCGTGTATGGCGTCAAACATGACACCGACGTATTAGGTCGTGCAACATGAAAGTGACATCATAAACGGAGGAAACAACTCTCTCTAATGTCATGACTTTGTGCTTTGTAAGTGGCCTTGCTACGTAGTACCGGAAACCGAATACTCACGGAAATCAAAAATTTCAATGAAATAATGTTAAAATCGACATCTGTGTAAAGTTTATTTTCAAGTTTCTAACATTCATTTAACATTTTGGGGGTTCTTCACTGTATGTAGCAATATGAGGGAGGTCTTAAAGAAATGTCCAAAAGATACGAAATACACTGCTGTACCGAGAAAGCAATGTCATAAATCCGTAATTGGTGTACTAAGAAAGAATATTTTATAATGCACTGAGCTTTCGCCTGCAAACAGGGGGCTTTGTCATGATATAGACGAATAATCCGTTTGGAGTTTAGATAAAATTAAAAGACAACAGAACGAGGTTTGAAATTGTGAATATAACTATACAAATCCCATTTCGAACCACATTCTGTTGTCCGGCTTTTAATTTTAAACTCAAAACGGGTTATTATTAGTACGGTCAAAAACCGAATATTTTGAATTTGGGATTTCGAAATATCATAAAACCGAAATCCGCATTGTCGCGTGAAATCCGAATTTCAAAATCGGGATATCCGGCTAGTGCTCTCAAAAACAGGCTATTTTGAATTTCGGATTTCAAAATATCCGAAATATCATAAATGCGAATTACCGCATGAGTTTGTTACAGGATGAAACACTGCAATTTTATTTCTTATCCCTTCACTTAGTATCAATGTCACGAAAGATCACTTTGTCTAATCAAACGGGCAGCGAAAAAACGCACGTTCACAAACTGCTGCGTTAAGGTTTCAGCAACCTGAGGCATGCCACCTCTCGTGGCCAGATAGATCTATATTGTTGAGATGTCTGAATATTCGATATCTAAGTCCGGATATCCGGAGTTCGAATGCAAAAATACGGTGTTTGGATAGTAAAATATCCGTGAACAGCACTTCCGAAGTTCGAAATCCGGATATTCGCAGTTCAATATCCGGAGTTAGAACTATTCGAATGCTGAAAATCCGGTTTTCGAATACTAAAATGTCCGGATGTTCCGAAATCCGTGAACGGCACTAGTTATTATTCGTCTAATGTAACTTAGCTTGACAAAGCCTCCCGTTGTCAAGCGAAAGCTCGATGCATTAAAATACTTTTTTCTTGTTACACCAATTAAGGATTCATGTGACATTCTCTTCTCGGTTTACTGGATGTTTCAAATGTGATAGTTCTTCAATATTTTTTGGACGTCATCATGCTGTCCGCTGGCCAAATTTTTTCTTAATGAAATACCTGTTTTCAACTGTTCAACTGTCTTCAAAATCAATCAGTAGCGCGAGCACTTTTGTGCCTTTCCAAAACGAATTGAAATTTGAAAATCGGCGCTACAAGTACATCTGTTCGTGATGGAATCTGAGCCATTTCCGTGTCCTGCACAGTTTTCTCAGCAGAGTGAACAATGCAGTACCGATTTTTAGCACGTCTTTTGTAAAAAAAAGATCCTGGTTATCGGTTTGCCCGCATGTGGACACCATATTTCTGCAACTATTAGTCCGATTTAAAAAATTGTTTTTGCATTGAGAAACTTGAAATGTGCGAATGATGATCATTTCATTCTGTTTTTTTTTTTTTCCCCGATGCACAACTTCGCCGCTATAGGGCGTAAATGCAGATGATATCGAATTCAAAATACATTTTGTTGCATATTTTTGCTTCTAAATATCCGACTAGAAGAAATTCTTTCAATGCCATTTATAACGAAGACTATTTTAGGCGCAGTTTCTTCTTCAAGTAATGCGTAAAGATGTGCTTGTCTTACGGCACTGGCTCTCTCCTTTCCCTGGAACCAGTGGCCCTAAATTAGGAACGGGTGACTGCTTATGGCCCATCGAGTGGCTCACGGTAATCGTTAAACCTTCAATCAACAAAAAAAAAAAATGCAGAGATTTTCCGCTAGGGGTGTAAAGGTAAATTGCGTTTTCCCCGATATCTCTACTTCTAAAACTCCGATTTGAAAAATTATCCCTGCATCAGAAACAGCTCCTCGTGGTTCGTGTTTTGCATATAATTTCTAATTTTTGATAAAGGAAGGTTTGGCCACCAAGGGGCGTAAGTGTCTGTTTCTCTTCTGATGCATTTGCGGCAAAATCTAAGCTTCCGAAAACTCGATAGAAATTTTTTTTTCGTGGACCATTACATCTCATCTCGGAAAACCTAAGAATACCTTCTGTTTTAAATAGCGCATAGTTTTCTCGCCAGAGGGCGTAGATGTGTTTCTTACTGTATTTTTGTCGATCTCTCTGCTTCTAAGAGTCCGATTTGAAAAATTTCTTTGTTAAAGAGCGATTCCGCTGCGAAATGTTTCTCATATAATTTCACATTTTTCGTAGTGCACAAGTTTGTCACTAGAGGGCGTAAGTTCACTTTCCGTTTATTGCAATATCTGCGGAACGAAACACCCAGTGGCGCAGTGGTCTAAGCAATGGCTCCTGATCATTCGTCCGAGATAGGTCTGGGTTTGAATCCCGGTAAGGCATGGATTTCGCGTTTGTCTTACGGCGCTGGCTCTCACCCTTCCCTGGAACCAGTGGCCCTAAATTAAGGACGGGCGACTGCTTACAAGTTGCTATGGTGGTCGTTAAACCTCGAATAAAAAAAAAAAGATTGAATTTTTTTTTTTTTTTTCGTTTAGATACTGCTAACTATGAAAACTTTGTGTATTTTCTTACCAAAATAATGAAAAATTTCGCCGCTAGGGGCTGCAATATTTTATTTGTTTTTCTCAATATCTGCTTCTAAATGTGCGATTTGCCGCCCCGGTGGCGCAGTGGCCTACGCGATGACCTCTGATCATTCGTCCGTAAGAGGTCCTGGTTCGAATCCCGTGAGGCATGGATGTTGTGTTTGTCTTGCACTGGCTCTCTCCCTTCCCTGGAACTAGTGACCCTGGATAGGGACGGGCGACTGCTTATAGCCTATTGAGTTGCTCACGGTGGTCGCTAAACCTCCAACCAAAAAAAAAAAAGTGCGATTTAAAAAAAATTAACGCTAGATGCCATTTACCTTGTGGAACACTTTAGGTTAGTAGTTGAGGTGTTTTATAGTTCATAATTCTGTCGCTAGGTGTGTTTGTGTACTTCTGCTTGCATCTGTATCACTGCTTCTAAAAACCTTGCTGAGAAATTTCTTTTTTACTGTATGCCATTCGCTACAATGGAGGTGTGGAGCATTATCCTCATTAATGCGCAGATTTCCCGCTAGGGGACGTAAAGGTCGATACTCGTTTTTTCGCTCTCTCTGCTTCTGGTAGATGTATTTGAAAAGTTATTTTTCCGTAGCATGGCTTTTTCTCTGACGAAACTGTGCGCCATTTCTTAATTTTCGAAACATACTTTTTAGTCGTTGGTGGAAGTAAGTAGCTGTTTGTATTTCTGGATGTTTTATCAATTGTAGAAATGCAGTTGTGATTTTTTATAACCGGTTGCATTGACTTTAAATAATTTTGTTAAATTTAATTCGCGTCAGAAAGGATTCAAAAGACGTGCTCATTACAACCGAAAATTCGGTATCATCTTTCATGTTGATTTCGCTTATCTTTCATATTAATTTCGCTTAAAACGTGTTTTTTTCCCATTCTCTGGTCACTTCTGCTAGATCGATTAACAGAACAAACGCTTCTAAGTTGGGAGTTTCGATTTTGAGCTTTAATTTCTTTTGCAAACAAAGAAAAAGATGTTTGCTCTTTTTGAATGTTGATATAGCAAAAAGTGGCTAAGCAAACGGGAAACCGTACATTTTCAGAGAAATTAAGTTTTAGAAAATTCTGATATCATCAACTCCTGGAAAATAGGAAGGTACTCAAGAGACGAATATAGCGTATAAATCAGTTTCTTTATTTTTTGTGGTGTAGTAAGCACAAAGATTCGCCAAGCCTTCGCACTCCACTGGGAGGCTTTTTCAAGGCAATGGTAGACATAAAAATGCAGGAAATTGGAATCCGTAAGGAACAAAGATGATTTTTGAAAATAACGTGGGCGACATCACGAACATATTACACGAATTTTTATCACGCAATTATTCTGTGCGTCGCGACGTGTTTCCATCTTTTAATAACGTATGCCAAACCTTTGGTAGTTCAGTAGAAACTATATCATTGCATGCTAGTTTGCTGGATAGGATTTCGACTGTTTCCCTGATGGCAGTCTCTTTAAAGTTCGTGTAAGGGGCAATTCATCTAATACTTTTCCATACAGGAGCGGCCGATGAATGCATGACTTCTCTGGCGACGGCTGTATTTTGCATGTCTTGGTTGACACTTCGCACGTGATCTTTACATCTAGTGCCCAAGGATCGCTTTGTCATTCCGATATACTGTAAATCTTTTCCGTGTTGTCAGGACATGCCAACGGTACAGCGTACACTCCGGCCTTTTCTTTCTCACACTCTCTCTCTCTCTCTTTGCAGCTTGTTACTATACAGGGTGTCCCGGAACTTCGTGTACAAACTTGGAGGGGAGTTAGAGAACAGCGTTAGGAACCAGAATTAAATAGGAAAGCATGGGCGGAAACGTCACCCTCACGCGAGAAAGAGACACAAAAACACAGTAAGGCCACAATATAGAAAGCAGTGATGAAGCAACCTTTTCACGTGACGGGGTGTTCAATACGCACAACGTGCACATGTAGGCCGACCACGAGCGGCACAACAACGCTTCACTGTTAAATGTGTGGGCGGGTATCGTGGCGGACAGTTTAGTCGGGCCATACATCTTACCACCTCGACTGGACGCACGCAAGTATCTCGTCTTTCTTCAGGAGGTTCTTCCGGAAATGCTGCACGATGTCCCCGCACATGTTCGACACGGAATGTGGTTGCAACATGATAGGGCGCCATCGCATTACGCAAGGTGCGTACGTGACCATTTGGACCGGACATTTGGAGCCAAGTGGATTGGGCGTGGCGGTCCCGTCGAATGGTCCCAGATCACCTGATTTATCTCCTCTTGATTATTATCTCTGAGGTGCCATGAAGAGCATTTGTATACGACACGCCAGTAAATTCTGAAATGGACCTGGTGGCACGAATCTCCATCGCTGCTGCTACGATCCGCGAAACGCCAGGTATCTTCGACAATGTTCGGCAATCCATGTCGCGTAGGTGTCATGCGTGCATCCAGGCCAATGGGCGCAATTTCGAACACTTTCTGTGATGCTTGTAAGTCCTACATTGTACTCTTTTGTTGTGTAATAAAGCGTTTTACACTGCTTTCTGTATTGTGGCCTTACTGTGTCTTTGTGTCTCTTTCTCACGCGAGGGGGACATTTCCGCCCATGCTTTCCGATTTAATTCTGGTTCCTAACGCTGTTCTCTACCTCCCCTTCAAGTTTGTACACGAAGTTACGGGACACCCTGTATGTGATAACGAGTTCGGAGACTTCATTGCTATTAATATGTTGTATTTACGTAATAAATTCTTTAACCAATATGTAAAGACTGGAACATATGTGACGCATCCTGCGTATCTCATCGTGTTACTAGGTGAATTCGTTACTGCTGACATTATATGATTTCTTATATAGTTCTATGTCATCTTATGTCCAGCATTTAGACATTTGCTATAAATATTATCAATTTCCTTATTATTTAGGTAATGGGGTTTGCATACGTTATACACTCTATAGAACCATGCTCCAAACGCAGGAAGTTTGTACTCTTTTGGGCAGTGCGAACCAGGAGGGGCAAGGTTCGGTACTGCAGTCGGTTTATGATAAACGTCAAAATCGAAGCTGAATGTTATATTTCTTCTGAGCGCGACGTCAAGATAATTCAACGCCCCATCCACTTCAAGCTCCATGTTGAACTTTATCGTATTTTGTAGTTTGTTTATCTTGTGCATGAAATCATTTAATTCGTCTATGTTTTCATATGAAGAATATGTCGTCAGCGTAGCGGATCCACATTCGGGATTCCTTGATACAATTTAAAAAGATGAGAACTAGCGATCTAAGTACTGCTTCCGCAAGGACTGAAGATAGAGGTGAACCTATCGGTGCTCCTTTTGTTTGTTTGTAGATGCCTCCATCCAACTTGAAATAGTTGTGGTTGGTAACCGAATTTAAGACGCCGATAATTTTCTTTGTTTGGTTCGGTGGGAATTCACGGGAAGTGACGATTATTTTCTGATGGTTTGCAACAGCCTCTGGTATAGGTATAGACGGATATAACGACACTATGTCGAAACTTTCCATTATATCACTATCAAATACACACTGCTGCGCCACCCAAAATGCAACACCAAGAAGGACACGAGATAGCAAAGCCAGATTTACTGGACACATAACAACAGATTCAAAGATGAAACGATTGAGCTTACAGACCTGTGCGACTTGCGGAACACGCAGACATCAATAGTTTGTGTGGCCCCCATGGCTGGCAATAACGGCCGCTACACGCCGCGGCATCGAACGAAAGAGGCTTTGGATGTGGGCTTGGGGTATGTCGGTCCAGGCTGCTTCCACACGGTGCCACAGTTCATCAGGCGTAGACGCGGGTGGTGCTTGCCATGCCACTTGGTTGCCGATCAGCGACCAGACGTGTTCGATGGGCTACATATCGGGAGAACAGGCGGGCCACGGCAGCAGTGACACCTAGTGGGCCGTGAAGAATTGTTGCACGATGCGTGCCACGTGCGGGCGCACATTGTCCTGTTGAAGCGTGGCCGTTGGCAGGTCCTGCAGGTAAGGGAGGACTACAGGCTCCAAAACGTCGGAGATGTAGCGGTGGCTGTTGTGTGTACCGGCGATGCGTACCAGAGGGGTTCGGGTGTCATATCCAATTGCGCCCCAAACCATAACGCCAGGCGACGGACCGGTATGGCGATGCATAATGCAGGCATCATACAGTCTCTCGCCGCGGATCCGACCATCTTGGTGTTGCAGGCAGAAGCGGGATTCGTCGGAGAAGACAAAGTCGTGCCATTCCGTAGGCCAGGTACGGCGTTCACCGGCCCACTGCCGCCTCACTCGCCGGTGGTGTAACGTCAATGGTAATCGGAGCAATGGGCGCCGTGTGACAAGTCCCCGCTCCTGCAGACGACGTCGAACGGTACGTGCTTACACACCCTAATTCCTGCGCTAATGTTCGTGATGTGGTGGTGCGAGCCGTCAATGCCCGCCGCACAACATGCCGGTCCTCTCGTTCGGTGGTGTGCCGCGGCTGCGGCAATCGCTCACGTCTGTCCCTCCTACACCCACCGAATCCATACTCGCCTCACTGTGGCTGGATGTCATCCCACACGGGCGCCGATGCTTTGGTACGATAAACCGCTGTCGCGATAAGCCACTATTCGTCCTCTGTCGAACTCCGAAACACATGCTGGAATGACTGCCGTATTCTGCGACGAGGCATCAGGAAGCTTCCCACGCACAGGTCCGGCAGCACAACACACTTCCACTACTTACACCCGCCTTCTGTGCACCCTTCTTATAGTGCTTCTCAGTGGCGTGCCAGTGGCACATGATTTGCATATGGCCTGCAATGCTAATTGTTTGCATGTCCTCTCGCGGGCGACACATGCTGCGAATTTCAGGCCAATCGGATGCTTCCTTTTTGGTGTTACATTTTGGGTGGCCAGCAGTGTATTTATATATCACTGGCGTATATTCGAGACTAGCTATGAAGCCCAGAGAATGCACAAATAAAAGTTAATTAAATATACACCAACAAAAGTCAAGTGTCGACGGTGTTAAGATATGTCAATGCTTTCGGTGCGAGAAAAACACGAGCGGATTAGCTTCTTTCGATTATGAAAATCAGTCTGGCGAGCGATGATCAACGGCATCAACGTAACGCAAATAGGTCTTCGAGAGACTTCGCTGTTCTGATGCGAAGAGCTTCAATATTATCCCTGCTAGCGTTTCCATTACAACATCAATGAGCTACGGAGCTCGTGAGAGGCCATTGCTTTGGCCAAGGGTTCGCTCCGAAAAAACGAAGCCTTCGGACTACCTCAGTCCCTCCATGCTTCCAGCGCGTGTTTCGCGAGAGTTGTTTCAGTTTGTGTGAAGTGTCAATGAATTAAAATCAGTGATATTATATCTTAAATTCGTGGCTTTGTTGGATTCGAACTGTTTTGATAAATTTTGTGAAAGCTTCCCTGAACATCTACTATCAGAACTTAAAGAACTCTATGCTTCAAATTTTGATACAGCTTGATTAAAAATTGAACTGAAGGTGTTTAATTCCCCTGACGAATACAAAACAAATCAGTAAGAAACATTACTTGTTACATAAAGTTGAATAATTGGACACAGTGTTTATTGAGGTGTACAAATTAGCAGATCAATATTAAACTGTTCATCAACAACTGCAACTGCCGAAAGAAGTTTTTCCGTATTAAAAAGAATCAAGATACATGTATATTTTAGAACAACACAAGGACATGCACATTCGAGCAACTTGGCTGGTTTGTTAATAGAGAAAAAACATTATTTTTAAATATGAGAAAGTACTCGGAAGAAACATTTTTGTGAAAACGTAACACTCAAATTCACACAAAAGGAGAAGAAGAATGGAGTTCATGTACAAATAAGTATTCAAATCCCACACTCACCAACCCGCTTGGCCAGCGTGGTGAGTTATGGCCAAACCCCTCCAAAATGACTCCACAACTTAAATCTTGGCCCTCAGTCTCCGGCAGCTGGAATGTACCTGGCCAAGGCAGCGGCCAGTGCGACATGAAGGCAGAGGGTGCTAAGAATCCCCGGAGGACCGGACTAGGCTGCCATCTGATGCTGACCTTGGCTACGTACAACGGACGCTCCCTATCTTCTGATTCAAGGCTTCTTGAATTGGAAGAGGAACTACAAAGGATCAAGTGGGACATCGTGGGGCTAAGTGGGGTAAGGAGAAAAGGAGAAGATCTCATCGAACTGAAAAGTGGACATCTCTTCTACTATCGTGGGACAGATACTGGCAGAACTAGTGGTGTTGGATTTATAATAAACAAGAAACTGAAGGATAAAGTTGTAGAAGTTGAAAGTTCCTCTGACAGAGCTGCACGACTCGTTATCCAACTCTCGAGAAGATACCAGGCTCAGATTATTCAAACTTATGCACCCACCACAAGTCATCCTGAAGAAGAAATTGAAGAATTTTATGAGGAAATTTGTCATCTAAATAATAAAGGTAAGCAGCACTTGAAAATAATTATGGGAGATTTCAATGCAAAAATAGGGCAACGGCAACAGAATGAAACTTCAGTAGGTAAATTCGGTCACGGCAACAGAATGAAACTTCAGTAGGTAAATTCGGTCACAGCAACAGAAACCAGCGTGGAAATACTCTCGTTGAGTTTGCAGAGGCAGAAGGGTTTTTCATCTTGAACTCCTTCTTCAAGAAAAAGCCACACAGGAAATGGACATGGAGACATCCAAATGGGACAACAAGTGAAATTGATTTTATTATGTGTAACAAAAAATTCGTCATAGAAGACTGCAGTGTGCTAAACAAGTTCAACACAGGTAGTGACCATAGATTGGTGAGATGTAAGATGCACCTCAACACTAAACTCGAACGTGGCAAGCTCATAAGACAAACAAAATGTATTGACATAACCAACCTTAAAAAACACCATAATACCTTCAAGTTGGAACTGAAGAACAGGTTCTCTGCTTTAGAAGGCCTAACATCGGAAGAAGTGGACATCTCTGAAGTTAACAGAAAAGTAACCAAAGCTCTTATGGAAACAGCAACAAAATTAGCTGGGTCTAAGAACAAGTTGCATGTAAATAAATTATCAGGAAAAACGAAAATGTTGATGCAAAAAAGAAGAGAGATGAGGACAACTAAAGAAGATGTGACTTCCAAAGTGGAATATATAGAGCTATGCAAGACAGTACGAAAAAGTATCACTGAAGACATAAGAAAATTCAACTGTGAACTAGTGAGGAAAGCAATTGAAAACAACCAAAGCCTAAAGATAGCAAAGGGACATCTCAGTAAGGGAAAAAAAACAGATTGTGGCACTGAGAAAAGAAGATGGTTCTGTAACAAGAAATAGAAGCGAAATTTTGACAAGAGTGAAAGATTTCTACTCCAAATTATATGAAAGGGATGATACATGCACTCCAGACATCATGAAAGATACCAGTACCAGAGTTCCTCCAGTCCTTCCAGCAGAAGTTGCACATGCAATCAAGAACATGAAGCGGGGAAAAGCTCCAGGAGAAGATGGAATTACTGTAGACATCATACAAGAAGCAAGTGGAGAAATCGAAACAGTACTCGCCCAAATTTTCACTCGATGCCTTAATGAAGGAAAGATTCCTGAGGATTGGAACACCGCTACAATGATCCTGCTACATAAGAAAGGTGACATTGAGGATCTCGGAAACTACAGACCTATCAGCCTCCTATCAGTAGTTTATAAAATCTTCACTAAAGTTCTTTCACACCGCTTGAAGGTAACACTGGGCATGGCTCAACCGAGAGAACAAGCTGGATTCAGGAGTGGCTACAGCACAATAGATCATATCCATGTGCTGAGAGAACTAATTGAAAGAGCGAGGGAATATGAACTTCCATTGTGCATGGCTTTTATCGATTATGAAAAAGCCTTTGATTCGGTGAAACCATCAGCAGTTACAATGGCTCTGAAAACCTGCGGTATTGAAGATGCATACATTAATATTATTAATAACATCTATGAAAATGCAAGTGCAAAGATTAGGCTGTTTGAAAATACAACACACATAAAAATTGGAAAGGGAGTGAGACAAGGTGACACCATATCTCCGAAGCTCTTTAATGCCACATTGGAGGGTGTTTTTCAGTCACTGAGCTGGGAAAACAAGGGGATAAAGATTAATGGAGATTATCTAACCCACCTTCGTTTTGCTGATGACGTAGTCATTTTTGCAACTAGCCCATCAGAGCTGCAGAGTATGATCCAGGAACTTGCTGACAAGAGTAAAGAAGTGGGATTAAAAATGAACTTTCAGAAGACAAAAGTGATGTTCAATGCTTTTACAAGAAATGAAGATTTATCGATTGATGGAGAAAAGCTGGAGATAACAGACACGTACGTTTATCTTGGACAGCAGATATCAAGTGAGGGTCACATTGATGAAGAAATTAATCGGCGTACAAAACTTGCCTGGAGAGCTTTTGGAAGAAACAGCATAATTTTCAAGAGCAATATGCCATTGTGTCTTAAAAGAAAAGTGTTTGATCAATGCATCCTTCCAGTGCTTACGTATGGTGCAGAGACGTGGACCTTAGCTAAAAGAGACATACAAAGGCTGCAGACAACTCAAAGTAGCATGGAGAGGTACATACTTGGTGTAACCAGGAGAGATAAGAAGAGGAACTCGTGGATCCGAAAAATGACAAGAGTGGAAGACATCATGATCAGAGTCAAATCCCTGAAATGGCAATGGGCTGGACATACTGCCAGAAGGACAGATCATCGATGGACAGCCGAAATTTTAGATTGGATTCCAAGGGACAGGAAAAGACCCAGAAGAAGACCACATGGGAGATGGGTGGATGAAATTCGAAAGTATGCGGGAGTGACATGGAGGAGACTGGCACAAGACAGACCGTCGTGGAGGAAACTTGGGGAGACCTTCGTCCAGCAGTGGATTGATAATGGTTGACAATGATGATGATGATGATATATATATATATATATATAGGATGGGACCTGAAAACCTGAAAAATAGGTTTCGAACTCCTGAAAAACTCTTCAAATGAACTTCGAACAAAAAAAAAAAAAAAAAAAAAAAAACCATACTAACTTTGTATTTTATGACTATTAATACATAATCATTACTCACATAGGTTGTTAATTTGTTCACGTATTTTTTTAATTAATGCTACATACAGGTCACTATAACCTCGTGCTGAAATGAATGTAATAGGTTTATTGTTAATGGTAACAATGTTTCATTTGGTTTTAGCAAATATGCGTAGGTCATTTCATATGTACTGCACACAATTTTTTTTATACATACCGGTAGTGTGTGTTTGTTTTTTTTTATCGAATGTTTATCGACCACCGTGAGCAACTCAATGGGCTATAAGCAGTCGCCCGTCCCTAATTTAGGGACACTGGTTCCAGGGAATGGAGAGAGCCAGTACCGTAAAACAAACATAACATCCATGCCTCACCGGGATTCGAACCCGAACCCATCTCCGACGAATGGTCAGAGGGCATTGCTTAGACCACTGCGCCACCAAGTTCGCCAAGCTGTTTGAGCTTGACGAACAAGTCAATGGTGGACTCATGTCTGGGGTATAGGGGGGCGTGAGGTAACACTTCCTAATTGTACTCCAGCAAAGATGTCACCACCTTCCCCTGGCGTGGTCTTGCATTGTCGTGCAAACTGAGAGGCCCATCTCTGAGCAAGTCACGTCGGTTGCTGTGCATTTTTCTGCGCAAGTTTTGCAGAAAGTCATGGGCTGCTGTGACACTAGTTCCACATGGTTTTCCATCAATCATGATCACGCCAAGGTGATCATACGTAAAAAAAACATCATTTGCTTGACCTTCGATTGTGCCCGTCGGATTTTTTGGGGATCGTGGGGAGCATGGACTTCTCCACTCTCTCGACTGCGATTTTAACTCGGGTTCGAAGTACCTAACCCACGTTTCATCTATAGCAACAATTCGTAACAAAAAGGCGTCACCTTCAGCGATAAATCTTTGCTGCAGCAATGTTGAATTGTCCGCACGAGTTTGTTTCTGTGTGGCAGTCGAATCATGAGGGACCCATCTGGCCAAAATTTTTCTTTTCTGCAAATCGTTCATCAAAATACGGAATACTGATGTTGCTGAAATTCCTATAGCTTCTGCAATTTTCTCGTATGTTGCTTGACGGTCTTGTTTGATACAATCCACGACCAAGTTTCACACTCCGCTCATTCGTTGCCGTTTTCGACCTTTCTGACTTTGGGTCTTTGTTCATACTGAAATGCCTCTCACGAAAGCGAGTATAACCCAGCGGGAAACTGTACTTTGGTCTACTGTTTCATCACCACAAACCTCACACCAAGCACTGTGAATGCCTGTTGGATGTTTGCCACGTAAAGTTTCAATCTTCACGCGTCAGAATACCCGAGGCGTCTGCATGGGCCATTTCTAACGCTCGTCAATCCACAACGCCACGCATTGCAGGTGTAATGAGGCCACGCTGCTTCCTCAAGTCCCACACTACAACTGACGCAAACATTGTTGAGATTGCATCATCAACTCCTCGGCGTTGCCACATTGTGCATTTCATATGAAATTACCCCCGTATATACAGTATATCACCATCATCATCATTATCAACAATCAGTCCACTGCTGGATTAAGGTCTTCCCAAGCTTCTTCCACAACGGTCTGTCTTCAGCCAGTCTCATTCATGTCATTCCTGCATACTTTCGAATTTCGTCACCTCACTTCCCACGTGGTCTCTTGGTTTTTTTTTTCCTGCCCCTTGGAATCCAGTTCTAAAATTACGGTTGTCCATCGGTGGTCCGTTCTCCTGGCAATATGTGCAGCCCATTGCTCAGGAATTTTACTCTGATGCACGCGTTTATACACACACACACACTCTGCCAAAAAATACTTAAGCACCCGGAGAAAGTCGTTTGATCCTGATGAAACTCCGCATGCAGGTACCTCAGGGCCGAATATACAAATGATTAAATAATATCGAGGCAGTGGCCCGCCACAGCGCATGTGAACCGCGCATCGAGGATGATATATCAATAGCAAAGCTCGTCAGGTCGCATTAACTTCCGCTGACTGTGAGGATTCCTCGACGTCGGATCCGTGCACAATACGAGCAGTTGAGCGAGTTTGAGAGAGGACGTATAATTGGGCTGAGAGAGGTCGGTTGGTCAAGTCGCCGTATCGCCAGGCGTTTAAGTCGGAGACACGCGGTAATAGGGACGATGTTGGCGCCATTGGGTCAAAGAGGGCACAAACCAGCGGCACGCGTGCAGTGGACTGTCGAGGGCAATGACAAAACACGAGGGTCGAGCATTTGGGAAAGCCGCACGAACAGAACTGAATTCGTTGCTCTCAACCATCCGTAGTCATGTGTCGTCTACAGGTACAGAAGTGTCCATCCGGACCGTTGCCAGAAAACTTGCAGCACGGAGACTCATTCGAGAAGGCCACTCCGCCGCCTACCACCGACCAGTGACTATCGCCGACACCGATTGATGTGGTGTCTCCAATTCAGCATACAGTCCTTTTACGCTTTACATTTCTGTAAAGGACCCATTTTTCATCGCCCGTAACTAATTGTTCTAAGAAAGGTTAATTTCTGTGACGCACAATGGTGGACATTCTGTCTCATTGGTTTCTTGCGGATTGGTCATCTGGTACCCACTGGTCGAACTTTGTGATACACCCAAGTGTAGGCTGACCATACGTACCGTTTTGAACGGGACAGTACCATTTTTTTTTTTTTTCATATTTACTGGCCGTCCCGTTGTTTTAATAAAAATGTCAATTTTGTCCCGTTTTTTATAAAAACTATAAACATACTTGTATATTGGTCAAGCAAACTTTTTCTGAAATGAGCAAAAATGCCTAGAAAACATTCCTGTATCTGACAGATGGGAACAAATTTTTTCTGAAGTGAGCGAAAAACGCCTAGACTTTTAGGACTTTTGTAATATTGTAGAGTTTATTCTTTGTCTTCCAGTAAGTACAGCATATGTTTAGAGAATATTTTCCGTTATGAACAGTATGTGGTCAAAGGAGAAATCTAGATTAAGTGTTGAGACAATGAGGGCTATGTTAGTTGTAAAAAAATTGTGTCATGGAGTGTGAGAAGTTTTATGATAAGGTCTTGAAAGACCGAAGTTTGCTGCGTAAAATTATTTCATCGGAGAAATATTCATGGTATGAACCTGGTGAAATACAGTCCCCCGCTAAGAGTACCTAAGTTTTTGTGTGGGTTCTGTCACTCTTAACTGAAGAATAATGGTAAGATCAGTATGTTTAAGTAATAAAACGTTTTTCATCGTCTTACTTTTTTTGTCCCGTTTTTGTCTCAAGGAAATATGGTCACCCTATATACCCAAGTGCATGCATCCTTCTTTCTACTGTTGTTCTGTGTACAGAAAACCTTTCTGATAATTCTTCAACCATTAGATGCTGGTCATTTGATGTGGCTTGGTTGAGATTCTCTTCAGAAACCCCTGATGGACATGCAAAAAGTGGTTGTCACTCTGCAGCTTCTGTCTCCTTCATGGAATTTCCGGAACCACTGGCGACATGTGCTTTCGTTTACAGCATCCTCTCCGTACACCTCACAAATGTTGCAGCAGGCTTCGTCTGCATTGTTACCTTTGTCGAGCTCATAAATCAAAAATGCCTAATGTCATCCTTATTGCTTGACGTGTTAACCCCTGTGTGGCTTACATATAATTTATGACTATACAGAACTTGTGGTGTTGAGATCAAATAAAAATCAACAGAAAAAAAGAAAATAACAGACCACCAAACCAAATACGGCAGAATTTGGTGGTTATCCCATTTGCTCCTCAGATTTGCTTCGGAATTTCAAAAATTCTCAAGAGTTTTAATTTCAAAGTTATTTTTAAACCCATAAACAAGATAAATTTTTACGGATCAAAAGAACTGTGACGTGCCTGCCCAGCCGGACGCACACGACATAAAGGCAGTTAGCAGCGATAACGAACGTCCGCGTAGCTCAATTGGTAGAGTGACTTATTCCGGAATGAGGAGACCCGGGTTCGAGCCCCGGCGTGGACAAAAATGACGGAGAAATTTACTTCGTTATAATGGCGCCCGAACTTCCCGGATGACCCGGCCGTTCAAAATCTCGCAATGGTGTGATGTTCTTTCCACACCGCAAGATAGGGAAAATAAGAGAATCCGTTCTCTTGCGCTTCGAAAAATAAATGTGTGTGACGTTGCATTCCACACACCAGATTGACTGGCAGTTCTCAAGTGCGCGTTCTACAGCGGATGGCTGCCTACGACGATTCATGGTCACGGCCGACCCGTGGGCTATGCCCCCGGCCGTCTTTCGGAATGGGGGGGTGACGTGCCTGCCCAGCAGGACGCACACAACATAAGGGCAGATAGCAGCGATAACGAATGTCCGCGTAGCTCAATTGGTAGAGTGACTTATTCCGGAATGAGGGGACCCGGGTTCGAGCCCCGGCGTTGACGAAAATGACGGAGAAATTTACTTCGTTATAGAACGTCGAAGACATAAATTCTTGGGGAATTTATCAGATACCTTGTGAATGTGGACTTTCATATATAGGACATACCCGCAGGGCTTTAAGTTTCTGTGTGAAGGAACACGTGAACTACGTACGTAACTATGAACTGAAGAGGTAATCTATAGCCCAACATTGTCACGAAAATAACCATAAATTTTCGTTTGGAAACACTACGCTCATTGATAAACCTGATTCGACTGTCAAGCTTAATGTATTAGAAGCTTTCCACATATACCGTACCGCATAAGCGCCGACTTGAAAAATTATTGGGGGTTCCAGAAATTTTTAATCGAATTACCCATGCATTTTTCAAAGGATTTAAGTCTTCGTGAATAGAATACGGGATTACACCATACAATACAAATTTTGAAGATGGCAATTCGTTTCTTTTTTTTTTTTTTTTTTTTTTTTTGGTGTAAATATGACCAGGATGGTAAGTCAGATAATATCCGAAAATTTTGTCGTCCTGAAGCGGGAAACGAGCCAGGGAGACGAGGATTCGATTCCCGCTACAGAACGACGAAATTTTCAAGTTTTCGGATGTTATCTGATTTACCATCCTGGTCATATTTACACCAAAAAACAGATTGCCGTCTTCTTCAAGATTTTGGATTTAAGAATTTTCATTCAGTCAGATTATCTAGCACAACATGACGCCTGAAATGCTAAAATGAATCAAATTATAGTTAATTACAGAAAAACATTGTTTGTTTTCTAGATAACCATTTATTTCATTTATTTTGCTTTTGTGGGCGCGACATTATTATATGTAATACACAGATACTGTGTGAATTTCCAACTCAGTTGTCTTTATAAAAGTAACAAGCACATGTAGCATTTATTTTTAGGTTATAACTAACCTAAAAATAAAGAAGTAAATTTCTCCGGTTATAACGAAGTAAATTTCTCCGTCATTTTTGTCCACGCCGGGGCTCGAACACGGGTCCCCCTCATTCCGGAATAAGTCGTTCTACCAACTGAGCTACGCGGACGTTCATTCTGACTGACTGCTATCTGCCTTTATGTCGTGTGCGTCCTGCTGGGCAGGTACGTCACAAGGTGTTTTTACCAACTATAAAAATGCCAACTAATGTTTTATTCAAATGATTTGTGAGTTAAAATAGGAGGTTAGAAGTGATGACATGGCATCAGCAGCACGCCCTGTGTTTTCCATGGGCTCCACTTAATATCAGCTGTGTATGCCCAGTATGCCCAACTTGGGCTGCTTCTATACTCCATTGTG
Organism: Macrothele yani; assembly: GCA_039090855.1. NCBI lineage: Eukaryota > Metazoa > Arthropoda > Arachnida > Araneae > Macrothelidae > Macrothele > Macrothele yani. Next base: position 13,954,481 of record CM076989.1, read on the forward strand.
GGGAAATCGTCGACTTTGAAGAGGTTTTAGAGGCACTTATGCAGCATGTACAGTCAGGAAAAAATGAGACTGAATTATACATGCACATAAATAAAAATTTGCAAAAAAATTACAAAAATACTGTTTAGTATTTTCCAAAAAAAAAAAATCAAACGGAATTATGCTTCGTAGAGCGGAAATGCATATTGCGTATCAGCCAATCAGTGCCTTGTTAAAGCTATGGTAGCCTCGTTAACCTTCAGGCCTGCTGCAGAGAGTAAAAGACGGTCGCAATTAACCAGTGCTCCAGCACAGGTGTTCAGGAAGTGACGTCACAGCACAGAATCCTCCCCACCGGAAGGGCGCAGGAAACCAGATGATCAGATTTGGCTTCACCATCGCGGCTGATGCAATCTCCTCCCTGTTTTAACCTCCTTGGTCCCCGATTGTCTGAAAAATAGGGAGGGTCAACTGACTGTACAATATGTTTCCGCTTTTATCACCTATTGCCTCGAATAAGTTTTCGTGTGTGTCCGTATGTAGAGCTAGACTTTTGTATTTTGTGGGAACCCAGACAAACCGAAATTTTTTTTATAAAGGAGGCAGTTTTAAATGCTCTTAAACAACGGTACTTAAGGTATTATTGTCTGTCGCGTTAAATTTGATGAGCGCGAACAAACAGAAATTCTTTTTTGAAGTACAATAAACAGTCTCAGGGGTACGTTTCTATACACACATCCTCTCTCTATATATGAACTGCTGATCACCCAAAATGCAACACCAAGAAGGACACGAGATAGCAAAGCCATATTTACTGGACACATAACAACAGATACAAAGATGAAACGATTGAGCTTACAGGCCCGTGCGACTTGCGGAACACGCAGACATCAATAGTTCGTGTGGCCCCCATGGCTGGCAATAACGACCGCTACACGCGAACGAAAGAGGCTTTGGATGTGGGCTTGGGGTATGTCAGTCCAGGCTGCTTCCACACGTTGCCACAGTTCATTAGGCGTAGCCGTGGGTGGTGCTTGCCAGGCCACTCGGTCGCCGATCAGCTATCAGACGTGTTCGATGAGCGACATATCGGGAGAACAGGCGGGCCACGGCATCAGTGACACCTGGTGGGCCGTGAAGAATTGTTGCACGATGCGTGCCACGTGCGGGCGCGCATTGTCCTGTTGAAACGTGGCCGCTAGCAGGTCCTGCAGGTAAGGGAGGACTACAGGCTCCAAAACCGTCGGAGATGTAGCGGTGGCTGTTGAATGTACCGGCGATGCGTGCCAGAGGGGTGCGGGTGTCATATCCAATTGCGCCCCAAACCATAACGCCAAGCGACGGACCGGTATGGCGATGCATAATACAGGTGTCATACAGTCTCTGGCAGCGGTGCCGCCACACGCGGATCCGACCATCGTGGTGTTGCAGGCAGAAGCAGGATTCGTCGGAGAAGACAATGTCGTGCCATTCCGTAGTCCAGGTGCGGCGTTCAACGGCCCACTGCCGCCGCACTCGCCGGTGGTGTAACGTCAATGGTAATCGGAGCAATGGGCGCCGTGCGACAAGTCCCCGCTCCTGCAGACGACGTCGAACGGTACGTGCTGACACAGGTTGTTGCGCATCACACCTTAATTCCTGCGCTAACGTTCGTGATGTGGCGGTGCGAGCGGTCAATGCCCGCCGCATAACATGCCGGTTCTCTTGTTCGGTGGTGTGCCGCGGATGCGGCAATCGCTCACGTGGTCCGTCCGTCCCTCCTGCACTCACCGAATCCATACTCGCCTCACTGTGGCTGGATGTCGTCCCACACGGGCGCCGATGTCTCGGTACGATAAACCGCTGTCGCGATAAGGCACTATTCGTCCTCTGTCAAACTCCGAAACGTGCTGGAATGGCTGCCGTATTCTGCGACGAGGCATCAGGAAGCTTCCCACGCACAGGTCCGGCAGCACAATACACTTCCACTGCTTGCACCCGGCCTTCTGGGCACCCTTCTTATAGTGCTTCTCGGTGGCGTGCCGGGCGCACATGATTTGCATATGCCCTGCAATGCTAATCGTTTGCATGTCCTCTCTCGGGCGACGCATGCTGTGGATTTCAGGGCAATCGGATGCTTCCTTCTTGGTGTTGCATTTTGTGTGGCCAGCAGTGTAATAGGTAGTAAACGGGGAATGAATAATGTAAAACTTGAAGAATTGGTAACGAAAAACAAAATTTACGCATTTATGCGTACGTGTATTTTCCCCACGAAATACGCGCAAAAATATGAGGGGTTCGAGGAACCCACAATAAAATCATTGGGGGTTCAAAAAGTGTCTCGAACCTACGAAGTCGGTGCCTATGCCGTGCCGGAACTTTTCACGGATTGTCAACGAATATGACGTCGACTCCATTTCCTTAAAGCGCTTGGAAACAACTCACCAAAAACCGTGACCGTCAGAACTCTGATGATGTCACAGTGATTTGAATGTTTACGCTCCATTCGTCCTGATGATGCCGAGCCAAACGCTCTGCGAAACTATATAGTAACCTTTGAATGTGGTAAACGTTGTTATTTTTATTTGACCCTGTGTGGCTTGTTTATGAATAAGATGCACCTGCATACTTGGTGTCATTTTATAGCCTACTTCTCGAAGCATTTTGACTATCACACTCACTATCCGTTATTGCACTCATCACTTAAATTTTTTACTTGGAATTTGCATCATGAAAAATGGGTAGAACACATCTAATATAGAATTAAGCCATCCGAATAAAAGGGTTCAAACTTTATTTTGAAAGATTTTATCCAGACGTTCGATTTTTAAAACACTAAGCACTTTTCCTGGAAAAATTTACAATTGAACGCCATGAAAATAGTGCTAATTTTTCGTTAGTTATTTGCACTTTGTGATTTAAAAAATAAATGAAAACTTTTTGGGTGGAAAATGTTTTTATAAAGCCGTACAATACCAGGGTGGGAGAGCAGTGCTGTGTTATATGGAATAATTTTTAGTATTGCAATATATTTTTGAGTACTGAAATAGTGACTTGGTTTATACAACCAGAAATGCATGGAGCATTTCGCACATTTGGGATAATGAACCAACACCACAGACCATAGTATTCAACAGAGCAGTACGACATCTAAGTGCGACTACGGAAACTTTTGGATTTAAGGGGTTTATGATGCCTTACAGTGCGAAATACAACTTCGACTTGAGCATTATAATGGACAAATTAACACACCACAAGTTCACGGAAGCAACTATGACCTGCGGCCAAGAAATATCATTAGAAGAGCAATTCCGCGTCAATAAAACGTCCTTCCCCCCGCCCAACGAGGAAACTTCTCAGAACTCACAGGTGCAACTTTTGTTAACCAAATGCTTACGGGAAAGAAAAAAAAAAACCATGCAAAACTGACATTTTTTTTTTTTTTTTTTTTACATCAATTGTGCATCCCACAATGTGTGGCCACCAATCTAAGCCGTCGCAGTCCAAGCACTGGCTTCTGATCATTCGTCCGTAATGGGTCCAGGTTCGAATCCCGTGAGGCGTGGATGTTGTGATTGTCTTACGCAGAGACGTTGCTAGATATCGAAATCAGGTTGGGCAAGTATTATTTTTGCTGGGGCAAGTTTGATAGCAAGCATGGGCGCCCATTGCTTAGTTTTCACGAGAGGGGGAGGGGTATACAGGAATTGTAACTTCGAAATAACATAGACAAAGACAAACACCAAATGCAGATTCTCACTGTGCCGTCTTACTCAGGGCCGGATTAAGGCCTTAGTGGGCCCCTTGGCTAAGAAATTTGAGTGGGCCCCAAGGCTAAGATATCTGAGTAGGCCCTCAAAGAATTATGACGTAGTACATTCTTCAAACTATCTGCAGTCTTCATAGTTAAGTCACTGTATTTTTCATTGTTCTCATACGAACATAAGTTAAAAGCCTAAGATTCCTAGATTTTATCTTGGATTTTCTAATGATTTAGCATTGTATACTTTTCTTAGTTCCTCTTTTTGGCTATGCAATGTGAGACCACAGGAGACTTCGACTATCCAAGTGCAAATTGAAAGGTGTGGGTGGATGGTAGTGAAAAAGCTCAAACTGTCACGTCGACCCCGATGTACACAGCGACATGAAACCTTTACTCTTGGAGAGTCACTGCCTTAAAATCTGTTCGTCTTACTGCATCTGTTTCTGACCAAGTGGAAATCATTCGAGACAAAAGTAAAACTGTTTTATAAACCTCTCTCTCTCTCTCTCTCTCTCTCTCTTTCTCTCTATCTATCTGCTATTTGCCCCGGCATCCCTCCTGCGCAAATAACATGATGGGCCCTAGCCCCCAGTGCTATAGCCCCTATGGACCCACCCTTAATCCGGCCCTGGTCTTGTTATCTAACCGTTTTTACCAAACCCTCAAGCCTCAACGCATAATTTTAATTGGAAACCAGAAGAGACCCGAAAATTACACAAAAATTACACAAAAAAGATTGTAACGTACCAGGAGATGTGACGTACCTGCCAGCAGGACGCACACGACATAAAGGCAGATAGGAATCAGAACAAATGTCCGCGTAGCACAATTGGTAGAGTGACTTATTCCGGAATGAGGGGATCCGGGTTCAAATCCTGGCGTGGACAGAAATGACGGAGAAATTTACTTCGTTATAATGGCGCCCGAACTATCCGGATGACCCGACCGTTCAAAATCTCGCGTTGGTGTGATGTTATTTCCACACCGCGAGATAGGAAAAATATGAGCAGCACTTCGAAAGAAAAAAAAAAAAAAAATAAGGGGGAGATGATGTAACGTACCAGGAGATGTGACGTACCTGCCAGCAGGACGCACACGACATAAAGGCAGATAGGAATCAGAACAAATGTCCGCGTAGCTTAATTGGTAGAGCAACTTGTTCCGGAATAAGTGGACCCGGGTTCGAATCCCGGCGTAGACTAAAAATGACGGAGAAATTTACTTCGTTGTAAGATGGATAAATAAAATTAGACAGCATGTTAGGACAATAAGGAAATTGCATTGTCGTTCTTTTGACCTTTTTGGCCACTGGTGTTCGACGTTCCACAAAACCGCCGGAATCGAATCACTCAATTGGCCATCAAGAATGAAAAAATACCCCCAAGAAAAAGTTCTGGAAAAAATTTCGAGAGACCATTGTCCTACAGTGAATAGCTGCTGTAGACGACGATATACACCGATGAACCATTACATTATGACCACCTCCAGCCTAGAGAAATGAGCGCGCCTGGAGACCGAACGGTGGCGCAGATGAAGTTCGCAGAGCAGTATGTACACAACCCGAGGACCGGCTTTTGGTTAGTAGAGTGTTCAGAGTCAGAATCGAAAAAGCTGCCGATTTATCGGAGTTTGATAAAGGACAAATTTCGCCTCGGAACTACGATCTCGGAAACGGCGCGGCTTATGGGTTGTTCACATGCCGCTGTAGTGAGTACGTATCAAAAGTGGTGCACAGATGGCCAAATAACGAACCGTCGTCCAGGCGTGTATCGTCCGCGGCTCACTGAGACCAGAGGGGAGCGGAGACTATCGCGCATTTTTCACAGAGATCGCAGGGCCTCAGTGTGACAAATCACCCGCAGCTACAACAGTGGTGATCAGGGCAATGTGTCACAGCGCACAGTTCATCGCAGCCTTCTGCGCATGGGCCTGCGTAGCCGAAAACCCAGCCGGGTCCCCATGCTCACTGCACGTCGATCATATATCCAACAACGCATGAAATCGGCCCAAGATCATCGATATTGGACCGTCGGTGATTGGAAAAAGGTGGCTTGGTCAAACGAAGCAAGATTCCTGGTGCATCACGCAGACGTCCGATTGCGGATACGCCGATTACCAACGAAGGCCATGACACCTGGATGCACTGTTGGGAGGAAACAGGCCGAAGGCAGCGGTGTTATGCTGTGGACGATGTTTTCTTGGGGCACTTTAGGCCCCATTATCCCAATAGCACAATCGCTGACAACTGTCAGGTATCTGAACATCGTTGCGGACCAAGTTCACCTATTCATGGCAACTGGGCTCCCTGCGGGTGATGGCCATTACCAACAGGATAATGCTCCATGCCACACTGCCAGAATCTTCAAGAAGTGGTTCAAGAAATATGATGGTGACTCCCTGTTAATGCTCTGGCCTCCAAATTCAACTGACATGAGTCCAATCGAACATTTGTGGTTGGACTTGGAAAAGTGGGTTCGCGCTAAATCACCACCCGCCCGAAATGTACGGTAACTGGAGGATCTGCTGTTGACATTATGGTGCCAGATACCCCAACGCCACCTCATCGAATCGATACCTCGCCGAGTGGCCCCTGTTTTGCGGGCTAAAGGGGGTCCTACAGCTTATTAGGTAGGTGGTCATAATGTAATGGCTTATCAGTGTATGTATTTCCATTTCTTCGCCTTTCATATTTTTCCATACTGTACGTATGCATGCTGTTCTCCAATATGCAGCTGGTAATTTTATCATTACTTTCTACTGTAGATTTTCCCTTTTTGTACCGGAAATTCTCAACGTTTCTCCTATTTTTACTGAATATACCCAAATTCAGAAGTTCAGCAGAAAAATTTGCAATCAGAATTAGTGTTATCGAAAAAAAAAAAAAAAATCACTGTAATACCTTTTAAGAACAGAAAAGGCATGCTTAGATTTCCAGGGAGGGGAAAATGCCTCTTCTTGCCCCCCATAAGGGCGCCCATGATAGCAACTGCGTTTACAAAACACTAAAAGAAATGATTTTTTAAACGACCACCGTGAGCAACTCAATGGGCTATAAGCAGACACCCGTCCCTAATTTAGGGTCACTGGTTCCAGGAAAGGGAAAGAACCCGTGCCGTAAGGCAAACAGAACATCCATGGCTCACCGGGATTCAAAACCGGGCCCTTCAAGGACGAATGGTCAGAAGCCAGCGCTTAGGCTACCACTGAACCCCCGGGGCGACTAATACTTTTCAGTACTCGCTACAAAGGAATTCGGCACAATCCTACCCCCCCCCCCCGCCCCGTCGGATACACAACTGGATCTGACTAGTTACACCACTGGTGGCAAACCAACAAGATGCAATGACTGCTGGTTTGCTGGTGTATAAGATATAACTGCTGGTAGAACGTCGCCTATTTTTTTTTTTTTTTTTTTTTTTTTCTGTAAGTCCATTGTCTTAATAGCTTTTCAAAAGTTTGCCTTTTTACTTATGAAAAATTATTTTAACAATTTCGTTAAGGAAAAATCATGTTTTTGTTAAACTGAATCAAATTTCAACGTCGTGACGCACAGACACAACACCTCCCCCCTCCTTAAATGTTGCCTTCCCTCAAAACAGCGACCTTGCCTAGCACTCCTCTCCTCCAAAGCTGTTGTCAGACACGTATCGGGTCCTCACTGCCCCGGAGCATGCTTAAGAGCGCTGGTATTTATAGTTTAGACTCCACTTTCCGTGTTGGAATCCCTTATTTAGTAGGGCAAATAAAGAGCAGAGCAGTTAGCAATGGCCTCCTGAATGAATTCCTATCCGTCCTCTTCAAGTATTTAAAATTTCGTGCTGAATAGTAATAAAATCAAACAGCTATCGAAGCACGATAAAAATATACGATGCAGGTCTCATATATATCGTATATTTTATCGCGCTTCGACAGCTGTTTGATTTAATTCCGTCCTTTACATTCGCCCCTGGCCATACTAGCATGAAAAAAAAGCTTAAACTAAGGTTTTAGAAGAGTGAAGAACAACTGAATTTTCAAAGCCCTTCGGATGCCATTTAATATTTCGCTAACCTTTCAACTGAGAAGTGAACAGCGCACTTCCTAGGGGGAAAATACGTAGCGCTTCACGACGAAAAACACGAGACTCATTATTACTTAGCAAAGCCCAAATTATATTTTAAAGTTAAAAAGCAAATTTAAAATTGCATATTTTGAACTGAGTGGACAAGTGAATTTTCTGGGTGGCTCCCCCTTGGCGGTGTCCCTGGTCTTACGGCACTAGCTCCAGTGTTTCTTTCAGGACTTTTTGACAGGGGAGCAAATTGAACCATAGAGGGGGCAAGTTTTCCATTTGCTGTATATACATATAATTATATATATACATATATAATTATATACTAAGTGTCCACTTTATTTTGACCACCTGACAGTTTTAAGCAAATGAGCTATGGCTGCACGCTGTTGCCGCCAGAGGGCGAGGCTAGTATAAAAAGGGAAAGCTTAGTGCTTGCGACAGTAGTGTAAGTGGTTTTTGGTTGACGAGATGGGTAAAAAATGCGATTTGACGGACTTTCAACGTGGGATGATTGTAAGAGCTCGGAGCCATGGAGCGAGTATCACCGAAACCGCCGCATTCGTGAAATGTTCCAGAGCAGTTGGTGTTAAAGTGTTTAAAGACTGGACTGTCAGCCAAAAAACTGGGTCTCTACATGCAACGTGTGGTCGTCATAGACTAGTGACTGCTCGGGCGGAACGGAGAGTGTCCAGACTGGTAACAGACAACAGAAGGGCAACAGTGCAGCAAATTGCAGACCGTTTTAATCAAGGATCACCTCAAATGATCTCTGCACGGACTGTTCGCCGTACACTGCATCGGATGGGATATGGCAGCCAAAGGCCTGTTCGAACACCATTGTTGTCTGCAGTTAACAAGAGAAAACGTCTCCAATTCGCACAGGAACACAAGGATTGGACAGTCGATAATTGGAAACAAATTATGTGGTCCGATGAATCACGTTTTCAGTTGCACCATGCCAACGGCCGAGTGAGAATTTGGCGGAAACAGCACGAAAGCATGGACCGCCAAATGCATTGCTACAACCCTTCAAGCTGTTGGAGGCAACATTATGGTTTGGGGACTGTTTTTCCTGGCATACTTTGGGCCCTTTAATTCGTGTTGATCAACCTCTGACTGGCACATCATATCTGAATATCGTTGCGGGCCAAGTGCATCCTGTCATGTGGATGGTTTATCCCAATGGCGATGTCTACTTTCAACAAGATATAATGCGTCCTGCCATAGTGCTCGTATTGGACAGGATTGGTTTCAGGAACATGCCGGTGAGTTTACTTTGCTTAGGTGGCCCCCACAATATCCAGATCTCAACCCCATTGAGAATTTGTGGGATGAAGTTGAACGAGCCATCAGACAGCTGGATCCACAACCCTGCAATCTCACACTCCTGGAAAGTGCTATTCATCAGGCATGGTCTCAGATTCCACAAACCACCTATTAACATCTCGTGGAGCAGGGGCGCGCCAAGGGCATTTGCAGCCCGGGTGCAAGCTCAGATTTGCCGCCCCCTTGTACGAGAATATTTATCAATTTTTATCCATTTTTATATGAAATAAATATGTTTAGCAACAATTTTTTCTATTTCTGGTAAATTGAGATTTTCCATAAAACACTACTGTCTCATATAAAACTGAAGAAAAAAAATCTGTAAAACTCTAGTTCAGATGACGCTACGAATAATTCAAGAACTGAGCTTCCTCTCTCTCTCTCTCTCTCTCTCTCTCTCTCTCTCTCTCTCTCTCTGTCAATTTATACAAAAGTCTGCATTACCGGTAAAAAAAAGTTTTGTCATGTACGATGATAAACATATTACAGCTTCTCGATGGATACACACACACACACACACACACACACACACAGTATATATAACTAAGCAAGATAAGATGAGGAACCCGTGGGTAAGGAAAATGATAAGAGTGGAAGACATTATGATCAGAGTAAAATACCTGAAATGGCAATGGGCTGGATATATTGCCAAGAGAACGGACCATCGATGGACAACAGAAATTTTAGACTGGATTCTAAGGGACAGGAAAAGACCCAAAAGAAGACCACGTGGGAGATGGGTGGATGAAATTTGAAAGCATGCGGGAGTAAGATGGAGGTGACTGGTCCAAGACAGACCGTTGTGAAAGAAACTTGGGGAGACCTTCATCCAGCAGAAAATTGATAATGGTTGAGGAGGATGATGATATATATACATGTAATATTAAACATGATGGGCGTCTCTTTAACTATTCTAACCAAAATATCTAATATCGTGGAATACATCGAAATTGTACCCCAGTGCTCGTTACCCGTATTGCATCGATCCTATAATATTTTCCCACCCTGTTTTACGGTCAACGCTGGAAGCTCTTTCTTGAAAATTTGCCAACGTTAAGGTAATTCAGAAAAGTAAGCATACATTTCTTGAACAATGCTGAAAATGTTCACAATCTGTAGGGAAATTTTTTCGTCGGTATTTACGACCAGATTTAAAGTATGAGCCGCTCAAAGTACATAAAACGCGTAAGGGTCTTAAATCGACAAATTATGCTTTTTGAAGTCCATTGTGTTTTTCCTACATATTGGCCCCATTTGTCATAGCGCTGGCCACGCATTCATGAATGCTGAAATCTTCAAGATTTAAAAAAAAAAAAAAATAGAAAAAGAATTTTCAATCCTTTGCCCGCGGTGTCTGTTACTGAACAAAACAGTAAAAATTATTCTCTGATTTCAAGACGTTTTCTGTTGAATTATAAACGAGTTATTTTTACTAAAAAGGTAAACGTTCCACTTAGTATTATGATTTCTCACAGTATAACGTTTTCATAACTTCTCCCACGTCACTGATATTAATTTATCAACCGAAAAAATTGTTTGTGGGTCCTTCCGCCCCCGGAATCTGGCGCCCGGGTGCTGAGCACCCGTTGAACCCCCGCTTGGCGCGTCCCTGTCGTGTAGTCCATGCCACGAAGAATCGACGCAGTATTAAAGGCAAAAGGTGGCCCAACGAAGTTCTGAGGGGGTGGTCATAATAAAGTGGCCACTCAGTATGTATAGCCCATGGAGTTGCTCATGGTGTCGTTAAACCCCCAAACAAGAAAAACAATCTAAAATCTGAAAAATATTCATGTAACTTTTGCCCAATTTTACACATACATATATATGGGCGCATGTGTGTAACCTGTGCACAAAGTCTCAAGGTAAGCTTCTGAATCCACCCCTCACCATCCCTGCCAATCAGGTTTATTGCTAGAGATCACGCAGTTAACTTTTGCTCCTTCCTAGCAAAAAAAAACAAAAAAAAAAAAAACAGGAAGAATGAAAATGGAAAAAAACAAAAACAAAAAGCAGATGGAAACAAAACGCCTGAGAAAAGATCTTCTGCCTTACATACAAATAACTGCCGTACTTAGAAATCTAATCGATAAAACAGATATTTCTAATTTTAACTCTATGAAGGCAGTTTTTGTTGTTCAGATTTTTATGCGTAAAAGCGCGCTATGTGATTACCCGATAAACCAGAGTTAAAAGCAGTTTAGGGTAAAGCAGACATATCTCACCTCACAGCTTTATAAATACACTTTCAATGAACAATCAAATTAATTTTGGTACATGTTACTAAAACGTATTTTATTAGACTGTTTTATAGCATGCAGTTCAGAAAAACAAACAAACTATTTATTGCAGATTCTCTTTTTACGACCAGTCAGACTTCGGCTGATTTTTAATGAGCAGTCCTTAAATTCTTGTGCGACGCATACGTCTGGTTCTTACAGGCACGATATGTTAATTTCCTCTACATTAATACTCCATCATCAAGGCTTTAATCAGGTCTTGATGATGGAATACTGATGCTAGAAAGATGACATCTGGTAATAACGGACAAAAAAAAGCGAAATAAAAAGGTAAAGCCCAATTGTGTTTAATCCAAACACAATTGTGCTTTTTACCGTTTTTTCCTCTCTTTTTTTTTCTGACTCATTATTTTACCCTGTGTGTGTGTGTGTTTTTTTTTCTTCCCTCCCTCCCCACTTCCTCGAGATTTGATTCTTAAATTCTTTCATCCCCCGTCCAGTTGGCCCCCATGTTGCGGCGAAACAAAAACCTTGAACTGAGGGTGGGGGAGAGAAACCTTGGAACCCCTGCTGTATTTTCTTGCGTGCAGTTGTTAAGCAGCGAGCGCTCCCACAGCGAGCGAGCGAGCGTTGCTGCTGCTGTTGCAGCAGGTTCAGTTAATTCTAATTATCCTCGGCCTATCCTCGTCAGTCATCGGCATTTGTGGCTGTATTTGTCTTGCGGACGGCCACTTATCTTCATCGCTGGCGAACTGCGCTCGCCTCGATCATGCTTGTGAACAGGTTGTGTGCCCAGCGAGATGTGCCCTAAGGCCCATTCCAAATGACTGGTTTTCGGCGCAGTCGGCTTGCAGACTGTGATTACCAGACTGGAGGGGTGTTATTAGGGTGTCAACAGATACATGATGACACGTTTCATCATTATATTTACTTAGCGATACACGTCTCGACCTCAATTACCGAATGCGATGGGTTCCATCCTCTTTCCTTTCTACATCGTCTGCATGCAGAGCGGAAGGGAGACCACTCACGGGGGGAAAGGAAGCCAGGGAAAATCACAGGAGATATGCCCTTTCCATTTTTTCTCTTATCGAAAGCTAACTAGCAGCAGCTCACCTGTGGCAACACGGACGTAAAACAATCTGGATTTCATGATGGAAGATGCTGGTCTTCGATGGCGGGCTTGTTTCACGATCTCGTTCCCGACGATAAATGCCTGTCTAGAAGTACATGACATGTTTGAATCCAATGTAAGCGCTTGGTGCAAAACAGCACTTGCTTTATTTTAAACGAAAACTTTATGTTCAAGATTATATCATCAGTATTTTAAAAGTTTTTTGCAGTGGTGTACCGGAACACCCCCCCCCCTCCTTCCTTCGCAAGAAAATCGTCGTGACCTTTTTGCTAAAATCTTTGTTTTTAATTACAGAAAATTTTAAATTCCATATTATCAACTAGGTTGTGTGAGCGTTTTAATAATTTAAAATTTTAATTATTTGGAACCAATAGGTAGTTTTCGTTAAATCGAAATTATTGCACTTTATTGCGTGTAACGCAAATGTGAAAATTATAACTAAAATTATTGCCCTAGTTTTATACCACTACAAAGGACTTAAGGATGATTGGCCACACGGTCAACCGGTCACATTCAGTTTTAGAGCCATGAAATTGCTCTGCATAAAAAAAAAAAAATTATAGTGTTCCTGTATTTCTCCTTACTTGAGCAATTGTGTTATACTTCTCCCAACTTGAGTAATTGGTGTGTACAAAAAATTTCCATCCTCAAACCACATTATCATTAAAAAATATTTACGATTTTCTGGCTGAAAGACAGGGGAACAACTGGCCTCCGGACAACTGGCCACATGGACAACCGGCCACAAAAATTTATGGGGACGTATAAAAGTTGTCATTTCTTGGCTTATAATGAAAATTGAATCGAGAAAACATTCTATGTAAGCCAAGCGAGAATTGTACTTTAATGTGGGGAAATGAAAGTTTATTCGTGAATAAAAAATAAATGACAGTACATTTTTTAAAACAACGGTGTTTGACGAAACAAAGGAATTACAGCATGACTCATACTATGTTCGGAAAATGACGATAACATGGGAGTTTTTAATAAAGCTGCGCATTTTTACTCAGGCACTAAATATTTACATAACATGTGAAGTTAGTAATATTGCTCTTTTACTTAGACACTAAATATTAATTACAATGCTTTATGCGTTGGCCCAACGAGATAGAAATACATAGAGTGCTTCTGTGATTAGTTCTCTGCGGTGGCAGCTGAAGCCAACGAGGGAGAGCCCGCCATCTTTGATGAGGTACAAATTCTGTGTGTGTCAAGGAGTCACCTCGGTTCTTTCAGCTGTTCGGCGATCGTGTTATGCTTCATTACAAATTTAGTGTTACAGTTTCGTGAATAATCACAATTATCAGCACATTGTTGATATTTAAAATGCCATAGTACTGCGCAGCTTTTGATTGTAAGAATAAAAGGAACAAGGATTGTGGAACTACATTTCACAAGTAAGCATTTTAAAATAAGGTTGAGCTGTAAATGCTCAGTTAATCAAACACAAAAAATAAAGCATCTAATCCGTGTAGCTGGTGATTAAACCAGCAGATAAGCCATTTCAATATCTGTGTTATCTTAAGACTTTTTATTTCTTATATTTTGTAAACAGTCGTACTCAATGTGAAAACTGAATGATGTTTACTCTGGGAAGCTGAGGTTAACTGTATTTCTATCTCGTTGGGTTCACCACTCCGGATGACGCCATTGCAAATGGCGCCCCAGTGACAAAGCCAACCGGCCCGGTCAAAATGTAAACAAAACTGAATAACGAGATAAAATAACAACTCACCGACTCGTGTGCAAAACAGGAAGAAGGACTGACCTTTAACTTAAGGCTGGTACAAAATAAACAGCACAGGAGAGGTTTAATCACTTACTAGCAGGCCAAAATAGCAGAGCTCGTGACAGCACTTTCCGCCTGCTATGGAAGACAATGGAACTTCATCCAACTGAAGAACTTTTCCAGTGTAATGTGTGTCACAAGAAATTCAAACAGAAAGAATCTTTTATGCATGTAAAGGTTCATGCAAGAGAACAACCTTATGATTCTAACATGTGTTCCAAGCAGCTAAGTGAAAAATGCAGCATCTCGGAGCAGTCTGCTTCAGTCAAGTAAATAAGATCACCAATGTCATATATGCTTAAAACAGTTTGCAAGCAAGCGATATCTTCCCTGGCACATGCTTGTCACACAGGTGATAAGCCATACCAGTGCGATGTATGTTTCAAACAATTTACCCAAAAAAGTCATTTTATAATGCACTTGCCCCTTCACACAGGTGAGAAGCCTCACCAGTGTGATGTATGTTCGAAACAATTTACTCATGACAGTTCTCTTTCAAAGCACATGCTCACTCACACAGGTGAAAAGCCTCACCAGTGTGATGTATGTTCCAAACAATTTACTCAAAAAAGTGCTCTTTCACAGCATATGCTCATTCACACAGGTGAAAAGCCTCACCAGTGTGATGTATGCTCCAAACAATTTGCTGATAAAAGTGTTCTTTCAAAGCACATGCTCATTCACACGGGTGAGAAACCTTACCAGTGTGATGTATGTTCCAATCAATTTACTCGTAAAAGTCATCTTTCAAAGCATATGCTCATTCACACAGGTGAAAAACCTTACCAGTGTGATGTATGTTCCCATCAATTTACTCGTAAAAGTTATCTTTCAAAGCATATGCTCCTTCACACAGGTGAAATGCTTCAGCAATGTGATGTGTGCCCCAAAAAATTTACTCAGAAAAGTCATCTTTTGAAACACATGCTCTTTTTTTTTTTTTTTTCATTTAAAACTCTCATAAAATATTTGGCGTCTATGTATTTGGAGTGATAAGCTGTGGGATGATTCAGCATTCTCATGGTGATGACCCACGAATATCTAAAATTTTTACCGAAATTGCGGATTGAGTGCAACTGTATTTTTTATTTTTGTGTTTCTTTTTTTTTTTTTTTTTTTCATTTACTCTATTACCGCTGACTTATATTTCTCTGAAAATTTGCTCCAAAAAATTTGTTAAATGTCAAAAAATTACGGCATGAGATTTTATTCAACGACAGCAAGCTGCATCCATTAAAATATCATTTTTTTTAAAAACACTATTGCCGTCAACTAACAATGAAAAGCGTTATTTGATACGTTAAAGTTTTAGTCTCATCCCCTAGGTGTTTATAACAACATTTCTGAGTTATATAATTATTTAACATCAAACCATATATTACGAAAACTCCCTTGCTTAACACGGAACGGAAATCGTTCTGTACCTCATCAAACATGGCTGCCACTTGTTTCCGGTGGCTTCACCCGTTCCCCGACGTAAGCGCTCTACGTATTTCTATCTCGTTGCGTTGGCCCTTTCAATAGTTTTTATTCTAACGATGTCATATTCATAACGTTTACGCATCAACTCAAGTTAATAATATTGCGCTTTTATTAACTTGACTTGATATGTAAACGTCATGAATATGACATCGGTAGAATAAAAACTGTTAAAAGGGCTTAGGCATAAGGTCTAGTAATTAACATTTTATGCGTAAGTAAAAGAGTAATATTACTAACTTGACATGTTATGCAAATATTTAGTTCTTAAGTAAAAGCGCAGCGTTATTTAAAAATAACACCTTGTCGTCCTTTTCCGAACATACTGTGAGTCATGTTGTATTCCTTTGTTTCGTTGAATACCACAGTTTTAAAAAAATATATTAAGTAATTTATTTTGTTTTCACGAAGGTAGACTTTTATTTCCCACATTAAAGTACAATACATTTCTCGCTTGGCTTACGTAGAACGTTTTCTCGATTCTGTTCGTATTAGAGCGCCAAGAAATGGCAATTTTCATACTGGCCCTTAAACTTTTGTGGCCAGTTGTCCGTGTGACCAGTTGTCCAGGTTGCCTGACTATTTGTACGCGATGGGGTCCGGGTTCGAATCCAGGCAAGGCATGGATTTTGTGTTTGTCTAACGGCACTGGCTCTCTTCTAATTTAGGGCCCTGGAACTAGTTGCCCTAAATTAGGGACGGGGAGTGCTTATAGCCTATGAAGTCGCTCACGATGTTGTTCGTGAACCCCCCCCCCCCCAGAACAAAAAAAAAAGTGGGATAATTCTTCCACAGATCGTACGGAATTAATAAAAATTCCTTCTTCTACAATGGGCTGGACCTTCAAGCATGGTTGTTACGGACCCGAAAACGTACCATTTCCTGCTCTCTCCTTGTCATGTTAACCTAATATGACGTAGATGACGTATTACTGCTGTGATGTAGGAGTCAAATCTGCAAGTTGCAGCGACAAGCCTTGCCGGCTTAGTTCCATTGGAAGAATTGCCGCCACGAGAGTTGGAAGACGTCAGCTCGAATTTCACCACCGGCAAAAAGCGTTTATGCTTGTGACGTGCCTGTCCCGCAGGAGGCACACGACATAAAGGCAGATAGCAGCGAGAACGAACGTCTGTGTAGCTCAGTTGGTAGCGCGACTTGTTCCGGAATAAGCGAACTCGGGTTCGATCCCCGCGTGGACAAAAATGACGGAGAAATTTACTTCGTTATGATGGCGCACGAAATTCCCGGATGACCCGGCCGTTAAAGATCTCGCAATGGTGTGATGTTCTTTCCACACCGCGAGATATGAAAAATAAGAGAATCCCTTCTTCAGCGCTTCGAAAAATAAATGTGTGTGATGTTGTATTCCACACACTAGATTGACTGGGAGTTCTCAAGTGCACGTTCTTCAGCGGATGGCTGCCTACGTCGATTCATGGCCACGGCTGACCCGTGGGCCATGCCCCGGCCCTCTTTGGGTTTAGGGGGGGGAAGTGACGTTCCTGCCCCGCAGGACGCACACGACATAAAGGCAGATAGCAGCGAGAACGAACGTCTGCGTAGCTCAGTTAATAGAACGACTTGTTCCGGAATAAGCGGACTCGGGTTCGATCCCCGGCGTGGACAAAAATGACGGAGAAATTTACTTCGTTATATGCATCACACATAACTGCCGCGTGACAGAGTCCAATGCCTTTTTCGATACGGAAATACAGAACATATGTAGAGTTGGAAACGGGTCCAAAATTTTGGACCCGATCCGGACCCATAACTGACACGAACAAATCTGCTTTGAACTGTAAATTCGAAACTCAATTTATATATATATATATATATATATATATACTTAAGAGCAAAACTGAAGACTAAGGAAAAACTTTAGAATTTAAAACGAAAGTTGCAAAATAACCTGCATATAAACGTAATATATATATTCATCCCAATAACTGCTTGATATTTAATAACTGAAATCCTTTTTTAATAATAAAATTTGGTTACTTGCAAAATTTTATTGCCAATTTTAGTGCCACTATTTTGCGTAATCCAGAAGTAATAGCTGACTATGGCAGTGACCGTGGAGTATATTACAAATGGGAATCATTATTTACGATTACACAAATGTATTTTTTTAAATGTATTTAGATTGTTCACTCTTTCCACGCTTTGATGGAGATGAGCATACTTTCATATTGTCCGTTAGATTTTTGGTTCCATAATCTTTTATTACAAATTAGTACAGACACTTGACGTGGACCAGGAACATCAAACAGAGGGCATCGCTCTTTCCACGTTTATAAGTGAGTCACGGAAAAAGTCTCATTGGCCGCCACTTGAAGCGAACACAGGGTCTTCCAGTTACGCGCCGGATATGCTTCTACTACATCACAACGGCCTCGAATTCCCCCAGACTCACAGTTGCTGCTTACCATCTTTGGTGAATCCCCAGCATTGTGCGGGACTCCAAGAAGCAACCTGCCAAATTGGCTTGGCAGTTAGTGTATGTGAGTCTGGAGGAATTCGAGGCCTCTGTGGTGTAGTGGAAGCATATCCGGAGCGTAACTGGAAGACCTGGGTTCGATTCCCGGTGGCGGCCAATGGGAATTTTTCCGTGACTCACTTATAAACGTGGAAAGAGCGATGCCCTCTGCTTGATTTTATTACACCGTCGACATTTTTCTTTGTAATTATACACTTTCCACATTTTGAACAACAAGCAAGACCAAACAACACAGAATTATTCGCCGATTCCTTAATGAGACGAAACAATTTCCAGCATTCACTCTTCATCTTGTGGTTTTCAACAAGCACGTATTTGTTGACCTCGACGCCTTTCTCAACCTCCTTAATATTAAATTCATCGATATTAAGAAATAAGGAGTTAATTTCGACATGACATGTCATGGGAACGGGATGTTAGCACATCAATGGAAAACCACTGAATGCGAAATGTAAAAGATGCGATGTGAAAAGTAACTGATATTATAGTCGTACAGTGAACTTTGCACGAAGAGAGTGAATCAGCTGAGAAGCAAGCGAATGGCATTTGCCTGTACCTTGCCCTGGACAATCGCACTGTAAAAGAACGCAGAGGAGGTATCTTTTTACGATATGGTGTCGGTGTGTCTGACGTCGGTCGGTAAAAAACTTCGTTGCTTTAAGAAAGAGACGACTATTTTTGCATGGCAAATCATTATTCACTCCGTGGCTGCCTGAGAGTACAAATGGGGGGAATACAGCAGATTTATACAGAGAAGTAAGCTTCTCCCAGCCCATAACTCCCGTGCCATTTAAGACAACTTAAAATCTTTTCACATATCTAGAGAACAAAGTGCCGCCGACCAGATCAATAAAAAAGATCGTCTGCGAGCGGGTGGCTCGGTTTAGAAATGTTGCAGTTAATAGCGTGCCCTGAAGCATGAGAGGAGGATGAAAGTTAGAGAGAAGGGACCACATTCACATTGAAAAACTAAGGGAGCTGACCCACTCCAATTGCTTTGTAGGAAGGAGGGGAGGATGTCGGGAAACTTCTATTTTTTCCATCAGGAGAAATTATTAATTCTTATCCTGCTGCTGTGTGTTGCGAGTTTTCCAAACGAGAAAGGCACCGTACACAATTCTTTTGCTCATAAAAAAAAAAAAAAACCCTGCTCGGCCAGTGTCTGTTTTATATTAAATATTGAAGGCCCGACCCATTTTCCCAACTTAGAAATGAGCAAAGGCCCGACCCGGCCCTCTGGCCGTGTCGGGCCAGTGCAGACCTCTAGTCTTCAATAGGAACTTGGTTCTTCCGACGTAGATGATAATTCACAGACGTCTTGCCAAAAGGTTTAACTTACAAAGGGACCTTACAGCTGACCACCCGCGGATTTCGGCGATTTTTTTTTTAAAAATGAAAGTAGAGGCAAAATGATGATATATGTGTCCCGGCATTTGATATAATGCCTCTTATTTTCGGAATAAAAAATCATAACGATCCGAGGACGGAAAAATGAACGAAATTCGTGATTTCTTGTAAACGATTCTTTACTGTAATGCCACGAGGTCCTGCAACAGTGTCTTATAGCATACATTTCCTGTTATGGTGACTAATGTCGAAAAGCGGGGAATGAACAGTGAGCTATCAATAGCAGCAAAGAACGGAATGCCTGGATTTTCTCATCCTCCCTTAAAGCTCTCTCGTTCTCGCTTTTCAGAATTCAGTAAGAATTCTGAAAAGGATGGATGTCTAAAAAAGATGGATGCCTCTCGTTTTTAGACATCCTGGTACGAAGGAAGCCATCGGGAAATCTTAGAACGCAAGTGTATTACAAACCTTGTTACGTTCATAACCCGATTCTCCCTTCATTAGCAGCGCCCAGCTCGAACAAGTACGCCATGTTTAGAGCCCGAGCGAAGAGAGCTTACGATCTTTCTTCAGATAAAGAGGATCTGCTAGCAGAAATCCGCAACCTAAGAGAGTTTGCCACTGCAGCTGGTTACAACATTGAGCGTATCGAAAAGATAATACATAAATCATCTTTGAAAGGAGCAGGGCGAGCACAAAGGTCACCTCCGGAAAGAGCAGGTTTTGTCGGATCCAGACGATATATTACGGGATTTTCTTACCAACTCAAGAATACTCTGCGTAAGCTGAAGCTGGATGTAGGTCTAAGATCCCCGAGGACGATCGGCGGGACCATTCTCACCGCTGATCGTGACCGGCAACCACTGTCCACCCAAGCCGGGGTATACGGCATCCCATTAATATACCCGGACGTATCCACAAGGGGGTATATCGGAATGACAAAGAGGTCTTTCCACATCAGAGAGGCAGAGCATAAATGGGATATAAAAAATAGAAAACTATCATGAAAGAAATACGGGATTACGCCATATAATACAAATTTTGAAGATGACAATCCGATTTTTGGCGTAAATGTGACAAGGATGGTAAATCAGATAATATCCGAAAACTTGAAAATTTTCATCATCCTGGAGCGGGACTCGAACCCGCGTCTTCCAGAAAACGCCCGGGTATGCTAACCACTACACCACCCAGTACGACCGAGTTTCGAAAATTTTCATCATCCTGGAGCGGGACTCGAACCCGCGTCTTCCAGAAAACGCCCGGGTATGCTAACCACTACACCACCCAGTACGACCGAGTTTCAAGTTTCCGATCAATTTGAATTTAACCATCACACGGATAAGATTCTTAACTTCCAGATTCGCTAAACATGAATGCCGGTTGCTTCGACTAGCGAATCCTGTGATGGTTAAATTCAAATTGATCGGAAATTTGAAACTTGGTCGTACTGGGTGGTGTAGTGGTTAGCATACCCGGTCGTTTTCTGGGAGACGCGGGTTCGAGTTCCGCTCCAGGACGATGAAAATTTTCAAGTTTTCGGATATTATCTGACTTACCATCCTTGTCACATTTACGCCAAAAATCGGATTGTCATCTTCAAAATTTGTATAATAGAAAACTAACTACCGCGTTAGCACTAAACGTGAATTTTAAGAATGCTCAACCGATCTGGAAGGATATAAGAAATCTTGCGCCCTACAGCGGTCAGAGAATCAATCGAGATTATATCAGGCAGTGACGTATGTAACACAGACATAACTACTGAAATTTCACCTATCTGGCACAAGGTATTAAACATTAAGAGCTCGCTGGTCAATCAATGAGCACGAGGTGTAATACGAGTCTTATGCTATGCTGTAATGATTTTAAATTTTGCATTTGCATTTATTCTTTGTCTGTTTCTGTAAAGTATTTATATTCAGAAGACTGAAGAAGCAGTCCGTTGGCAGTGAAAGCCTGCGAAACTTTTGTAATTTTACGCCTATTCACGGAATAAAAAACACATTAGTGTGTTATATCGTATTATTGTAAGTGGCGTACAAACCACAATCCAATATTCTATCTATTATAGTTTATTTTGCGTAAACAGTGTATTAAGACGCATGCCATTCTTAAAATATAATAAGCTGAGTAGTCAATTCCTCTTATATGACATAAAATTCAAAGAACTGTGTTGGATGATGTGAATAAATAATGTTACAATAATAAAGAAATTACATTCTGTGTAACGGACGTGAAAAAACAAATCGAAAAAAGAACAGTGTAACTGAGTGAAAGTGATTAAGTGAACTATGCATTATGAACTTCATGGATTATTTTCTATGCTGTGTTTCTGTATTTCTTTTCTATGTAAGCACTAAACCATTTATAAACTACTCATCCCAACTGGGGTTTTCATTCTACAGTTTTAATTTCACATGTGCATTTTAAATTGTAATTATTAAATCATATGAAAAAAGCTATTTTACAGAATAACAACAACATGGTTGTTGATCTCGAAGACTACACTCTTGTGACGATTATATATAGATTAAGATAATGCAACGTAGTTTGTCACAAATATTTATTTTTTCAAGCCGACCATGGTTTCGCTGGGTATTGACCTAGCTTCATCAGGACGAATTTTCTATATTCAGCGAAACCATGGTCGGCTTGAAAAATAAATATTTGTGACAAACTACGTTGTATATTTATAACATGGTTGTTGTTATTCTGAAAGTTCAGTTGGTGAAAACAAATAATTTTCACAGAAAATTAGCTGGTTAAACTTCACATTTTAAACCTAATTCCCACTTATGTGGCAGCATTTAGGTTCCTGCGAGAAATAGCACGTCTCTCTGCCTTGTACATTCATTCCGTTTACTACTGAAATATTTCATCGTCATGGAGCAACTTTGTTTCTCCAGAGGAAGCCTTGCGTGCTTTGCAATAAGTATAGCTGAGAAAGCGCCATGCAAGTCTGAAACGGGCCTGGCCGGATTTTCCAAATTAAGACCTGAGCAGACCTCTACTTAAAATATGCAAATGACCCAAGTGTTGCTTCGATTCAGTCCCATTCAAGTCGACAGCGCAAGATTTAAGTCGAAAACGTTCTTATACTGTGCAGCAGAGACACAGATCGAACATCTGTGTTCAACTGACGAGCAATTTCGGCACAGTAGGCGATCTGCGTACTTACTGTTTTATGATTTGGTTCCGATCCTACATCTAAAACTTAAGAAAATTTGTGACTTTCACATTCATTATGATTTCTCAGATTGAAGTGAAAGTGTAGACACGATTACATGGTGGTTGTTGTTTTTTAATCGAATTTCAAAACAAGTTAGTATAGTCATGCCAGAAATCATTACTCAAGTTATGAGGATTAATGGCTGTGGAATAAATCTCGCTCCTGTGCCCTAACCTTTGACCCCATTTTGATGATATTAAATAAAATTGGTTCAGTATACCTCCGGAACAACGCATAAAATTTTGTCACAATAGAAGCATTTTTAGTCAGGTTATGAGGATAATGGCTGTGGAATAAATCTCGCTTCTGTGCCCTGACCTTTGACCCCATTTCGATGATATTAAACAGAACCGGTTCAGTACATCTCCGGAACAACTTAATGAAGTTTTGTCGCAATCGAAGCATTTTTACATAAGTTATGACGCATAAGGGCGATGGAATGGATTACGGTCCTATGTCCTGACCTTTGACCCCCTTTCGCCCATTTTTAATAAGTTTCCTTCCCAAGTTGTTCCCTACCACATATTAAAATTTCATTGAAATCGAACCATTTTTACGCGAGTTATCTTGCGGACGGATGGACAGACAGGAGGACAAAGCTGGGGCATATACGCTTCTTCAACCTACGGTTGGAAAGCGTAAAGAATAGATAAGTAAATAAAGATAAAACAACGGCCATAAGTAGTGGAAAAATATTGAAACGTTTTCTATTCTTCGGCTTGTGAGTTTTGCTTCGGGGCCATATTTAATCATACATCATACATGCACGACATAACTAACGTACGGTGGAGAAACCTAAAAATAAACCTCTAAGTAGATCCCAAAAACAGCATCATCATCATCATCATTGTCAACCATTATCAATCCACTGCTGGACGAAGGTCTCCCCAAGTTTCCTCCACAACGGTCTGTCTTGTGCCAGTCTCCTCCATGTCACTCCCGCATATTTTCGAATGTCATCCACCCATCTCCCATACATTATAATATATATTTTATCCACCACAAAAAATTCTAGAATAGAATACATCATACTCCGACATACATCAGTTTTCACACAGGATGTACAAAAAAAAACAAAAAAAAAACATTACAGAGTAAGGTGCTTTTGTAAAATGTCGTTAACTAATAATAACAGAAAAGATACGGAGTGTCGTAAGGCAGGTTCCAGTGAGTTATGTACTACGAAAGCAGCTTCTCCAGTCCATTCTGCGCTTGCGTAGATAGCTGAGACAAAAAAAAGTCACATGACCCTAACTTCGATCTTTGTCTGCTTTATCCAGTAAGCAGGTGTTTGATTCTTGTGAAATTTCACGCGAATTTCTTTCTTTAGTATGGCACATCACTTCGCAAGGTATGAATTACTCCTCTTTCGTTAACGTTTCTTTTTTCTTTTTAAATTATTCATTGTTAAACAATACATTACGACAAAATGAAGAATTGTTTGTATAGGACAAAGGAAATCCTTTTTAAGCAGATTGGATTAGGTACACTGTTGCATGAATGAATTCGGTCATTTCAGCACATGCATGCTTTTCGACATTAAACAAAATGGTGCAGATATTAAGCAAAAATTCATCACAAGTATTTTTCAATTTTTAAATATTTTGAAATGTTAACATGAAAAATAGTGAACTGAAGGCAATTCAGTATCGAATTCTGATTGATCAAAATTATTTATTTCTGTATTTTCCACATACCTATGGCTGTTATTTCTTCTTAAATATCTATGATGACTTCCTTGTGTGTGGTCTATTCGTTGAATATAAAATTCACTGTAACGTTATTTGTCTTTACGCATAGGCGTAGCGTGACTAAAAAATGAGAGGGGGGGGATACGATTAAGTCAAAACTGCTGTTTTCGTTTGGGGGAATGGTCACGAATAGGTGTAAAGTGATGTTTTCCTCGGGGGCAGGGGGAGAAAGATGTAGGCTGGTGCTTTACTTGGAGGGGCGGAGGCAATTCTTGTAAACACTTTCTTCGCAAGTGTGACAAAATTTTGGTCTTTTAAGTTTACAACAAACAAACTTTTTTTGTTACGTATTACTTTATATCATATGTATCATATCATATGTATCATATCATATCATATGTAGAGGATTTTAGGAAGGGAGTGTCTGACCCCAGGTCTTAAACAACCCTTAGAAATAGGAAACTAGGAGATTTGGGCTAGATTGCCCGATAGGAAAGTGACACGGAAGCGAAGTAGAAAGGGGGAGGAAGACGCCCTTATTTATTACCGGAGGGCCAGTACCCGGGGTCCGACGGCTTAACGTGCCCATCCGACGCACGGCGGATATTTAGTGGATCGAGCGTTCGTACCTGTCTGGGATCGAACTTGAGGTCCTTTCCATGGCAGTCACGAACGTTGACCATTAGGCCACCCGCGGCCCCTACGTAATACTTCTTCAACCACTACCGATAATGAACAAGGATGAACAGTCCAGCGTTTTTTATGACAAGATGCTAACTTTTCTGAAAAAGAAGTCCTGTCTTTTATTACAAACTAGCGCATAGCCCGACCTAGGACGGTTGTTTTTAAGCTTTAAATGAATACTATAGCTTTACTACACGGCTTTGCCCGGGATTTAGGCTTATTAATTTCATATTCTCGTATATGACACTGAAAAAATCGGGAGAAAAATTGATGCTTGCAAGAAAGAAAACAGCTGATTTCACAAATTCGGTCATTACAAATTATTTATTCATAGTGTGATTATTTCAGCACTTGGCCGTACACAATATTTTTGGTTTCTCCTTCATCGGCGACAATATATAATTTTGTTGGATCCTTTGCTCTTGACATTCCAACAATCAGCTGTCCATGCGAGAAGCATCAAATGCATCACGTGCTTTCGTTTCAGACGTCTTTGAGGGGCGAATCTCTGAGATAAAAAAGTTAAAATCGTATCTTTGCGAATATTTTATGAAACTGGCTGAAATTTTAATGAACACCATAAATCGTTAATAGGAACATTACCTCCAAATTTCGCCTGAATCGGTAAATCACTTTTTAAATTAGCCGTCAAATTTTTATTAAACCGTTTCTGCGTATATATATTTCTGTTTACCAATGAAATAAAAATTCCATGCCTATTTTAAAAAGTTTTGATCGGATTCCTGTTGAAATGTTGAGAGACTCCTCTTATTACCAATTCATGGTGTTGATAAAAATTTCAGCCCGTTTCGTGAAGTTCGTTTTTGCATTTTTTTATGCACAGTTCTCAAAGAATAGAAGCACCTGTGGATGTGCCGCGGCGATGAATGCAGTCACGTGCTTTCAGATTTGGACCAGATAACGATGACGTAGCAAACGAAGCTTACTTTATTGATTAGCTTATTAATTAATTCATAATCCGCGAACGGAACAACGTAGAGATCTTAAAATAGTTGCGTTGACCTAGAAATTCCAGTATTAATAAGCTATGCAAATTTCACGATGCCACAGTTCAGCGTTCGAGAGTTTTTGCTGCTTCAGACAAACAGACGTTTTGTGTTTTATATATAAGATTAATACAGTATATGGGAGATGTTGCCCGTCCTATAACGGAGTGAAATTTTTAATTGAAGCAGTATTGAAATCAAATCAAATAGACGCCGGATTTCAGTATGGAAATATAATGAAAACTTATATAATAAGAACTCATTCATGTTAGAACTAAATACAATATGAACTCTTCAAAAAAAAAAAAAAAACTCGCGATCGATAACATTCTGTGTAAAATATTTGTTGTTTAACAATCGTAGGTTAGAGCGTTTAGATAGATCAATATTTTGCAAAATGTGTAATATAATCAGCTTTAAACTCGAAAAGTTGTTTTCGTGTAAACTTACCTTAACTTTTACTTTGATTTTTCGCGTTAAATTATTTTTTTCTCTGGCACACTTGTTATTCCCTTCACGGCTTGCCTTAGACTGTCCTATTTGACGGTTAGTTTGAAACTTCATACCGAAGCTTTTCCTACAAAATAATGCGACATCTGGTATTACAAATCGGAACTATCTAAGTTCTCGACAATGTGCTATTGGGGCGACATCTGCTTTTAAGTGCAATTTTGCTGGCTTTAACATCCCAAGATTTCAATTTTTATTGTAGGTTAGAGGGTTTAGGTGGATCGGTATTTTGCAAAAGGTATAATGTAATCACCACTAAACTCGGAAAGCTAGTTAAATTAAAAAAGTAAAAAATAACTGAAGCGTACAAATTAATATTCGAATTGTGCTAAATTAAATTAATATACAAACGCAACTTGCCGTGATATTAAGAATTCAATTCGAATTTTGTAGATCGGATAAATAGAACTCGAGTCATTGATAATCCAGTGTTTTTAAATTAGTACGCGATCACTTTGGCATCTAAAAGTGATCGCGTGCTATTATATAGCAGCCAATCACTTCGACATCTCGAGAGTACACTCGAATTGATCGATACGTGGTGGCGCAAGAATGCAGACGTTGCTGTGACGTCAAGCGTTCGAAACAGAGAGAGGAAGACCTGGGTGTTTATATGTACAATTCTTTGTCGTAAATCTTTTTGTTGGTACGTTAATGTTGTTAAATAATGAGCTCTCTGTACTGATAGCATTTTGCCGTGGTTCTACTTACTCACAAAAACTAACCGCAACCAAATGTAAAAGGTGAGTATAACACGTAAATATCTTGGTTTTTCCACTCTGAACTTCTTAAGCCTCCCACTCATATTTACCGCTCCATCGTAGGCATGCCCAGGGACCGACTCGGACAGTTTGGGGACCTTGGCAAACTGTCCGAGTTGGACCTCAGCATCCCGTGCTATGTGCATGCATATTGCATGTATGATTGAGGATGGTCGAATCAGTTTGATGCAAAGCAAGTAATATTATAATTATTAGGGCTGTCGACCGATCAATATTTTTAATCGGTTACTATTTCACCATTGATCGATTATTCGGTAATTTGATCGAGCGATAAAAAATACTGTCACAAAAAATATACGACTGTAAATTATATTACGCATTATTCTATTATTATATGGATACGAATCCGTTGTCTAAAGTATTAGGGTGTTTTTTTGTTTTTGATTGGAGGTTTAACGACCACCGTGAGCAACTCAATGGGCTATAAGCAGTTTTCCGTCCCTAATTTAGGGTCACTGGTTCCAGGGAAGGGAGAGAGCCAGTGCCGTAAGACAAACACAACATCCATGCCTCACCGGGATTCGAACCCAACCCCCTTTTTTTTTTTTTTTTTTTGATTGGAGGTTTAACGACCACCGTGAGCAACTCAATGGGCTATAAGCAGTCGCTCGTCCCTAATTTAGGGTCACTGGTTCCAGGGAAGGGAGAGAGCCAGTGCCGTAAGACAAACACAACATCCATGCCTGACCGGGATTCGAACCCGGACCCCTTACGGACGAATGATCAGAGTAAAGCGCCTTAGACCACTGCGCCACCGGGGCGGCCCCAAACCCCTTACGGACTAATGATCAGAGGCCATCGCTTAGACCACTGTGCCACCGGGGCGGCTATTAGGGTGTTGAAAGTATCGTAGCCTGTTAATCCAGTAGTATTCATTACTTTACTTTATTAAAAAAATCAGAAATACAAATTAATAGTAATTTCCTTAAACATGGTTTGCAGTCACTGCTTTAGCCCAGATTTTAGGCACAAGAGCTTGTCAGCATTGGATGGTTTAAGCGAAGTACGAAGTTTGTTAATAACAATACCAGCTGCACTAAACACTCTTTCACTTGGCACAGGCGTTGTTGGAATGCACAGCAATCGTTTTGCTAAAGTAGCAAGCAACGACAACTGTAGTGAATGAGTTTTCCACCACTGAAGAGGATCTGTAAAATCGTCGTCGAGTTCAGGCAAGCTCTGATAAACTTGAAGCTATAATTCTATCGGTGTGCTGACATTAGGGTTTTCCTTTATTTCTGTTTCTGGAATCGACGAATTTTCAAAACATAGTTTTCTTCGTTTCTATTGCACATTACTTTGTTCTTCGTGTAAGGGCAGCTGTTGATTTGTGCTACTGGATGAAATTCTGTTCCACACTAGCTCTCGGTTTTTTTCTGGTATACAGCGAAGTGTCTTGAATCGAGGGTCAAAGGGAGTATCTTTTTCCTACTTGTCGTGTAAAGGCCATTGACTGAGTCTTTGCCGTCAGATCATCGAGCAACATAGCTTTAAATCTGCAAATACAGGGTGATTGTAAACTCCTTCAACAAAACAAGAGACGAACAATATTTGCAATGGAACCTAGGGCCGCATTCCACTCCTAAATATAGTTGCATATCCACGTTGATCCTTCAACAGTGAAAAACAGAGACATACCTAATTTATGAGTTGCACAATTCCAATCGCATCCGAGAAAGACTCAAAGGAGCTGCTCAAACTGGCGTCCAAGAGCGTCGTTGCCCAGCCCACACCTGCAAATGAAGGACTGTCGTACCCTTTCGTAGACTCCCGGTGTGCTGTTTATCTTGTCCTCAGCAACAGCGATTCACGCGACAAGATCTTCCAGGAAGTCTACAGGTGTCTCGTACACCAATGTTTTCATGTGCCCCTAGAGAAAGAAGTCCAGTGGATTAAGGTCCGGGGAGCGTGGAGGCCAAGCCACAGGTCCATCGCTTCCAATCCACCGCCCGGGATATATCGCATTTAGGAAGTATCGGACCTCGTTGGCAAAGTGTGCTGGGGCCCCATCATGCATAAACCACATGTCCCTCCGTGTGGCGAGCGGAACATCCTGCAGCAGACCGGGAAGCACTTGCTCCAGCAACACACGGTACGCTGCGCCGGTCAGACGTATACGTCAATTCTCATGTGATGTTCGCACGGTAATATCGCTGAACGGGTTCGGCTGCGTTCTTAAATGTTTGCTCCTCATCTTCTACGCACGTGTTCAGCGCACCTGATTTGCGTCTTGTGCTTCTCATGCGCTGGTTGGAACTTCTGCCTGCTGGGCGTTTTTCGAACGTGCTCTTTTCTGGCACTAGGAGTGGAATGCGGTCCTAGGTTCAATTGCAAATATTGTTCGTCTTGATGTGTATTATCACCACTCCTGTTTTGTTGAAGGAGTTTACAATCACCCTGTATATGTTGGGTCGGTATATCGGACAATCTCATTTCGCTTTTGAGGTGTGTAAAAACGGGAATTACAACGTGCACTGGCAGTTACGTACTTGTGGCCTCCGAGTATTTCAGTGATTTCCAAGCAAGGTTTCTGTACGCTTCTCAAGCACTTCTCACTCAACTGTTGTCAGAACAGGGGTATTCGATGCGTTGGCTACTAGAATGTTGTCTACTGCGTTTTTACCTTTTGCAAGACTTTCCACTATGATGTAGGTACTATTCCAGCGTGTCACTATGTCCTGTTACAGCTTAGTGTCAGGATGACCAAGTTCTTTTTGCTTTGAGGAGCTGTGTTTAAAATGTCCTAAAAATTTTCGGCATTTCGCTAGAACCTTTTCCATCGAGACAACTATAAGAGCTTTATTTATACGTAACTGTAAAGTATCTGCCGAACATCTTACACTGTCAAACCTTGATCTCTTAACGCCAAGTACAATATTTATGGCATTATTAGTGCACATGGCAATAAGCTTGTCCGTTAGTTCTCATTTTTCAACGGGTTCCTGAAATTCAGTTGTACACTGATTTGCAGTATGCTTCTGATTTCAGTTGTACACTGATAGAGCTTTATCTATACTTAACTGTAAAGTATCCAGTGTACTGTTATTGCTAAGTAGCTGTCGTTGACGAGTGAGGTCCAAAAAATCTCCAGTTAAACTCGCACTGCTGGCCACCCAAAATGCAACACCAAGAAGGAAGCATCCGATTGGCCTGAAATTCGCAGCATGCGTCGCCCACGAGAGGACATGCAAACGATTACCATTGCAGGGCATATGCAAATCATGTGCGCCCGGCACGGCCACCGAGAAGCAGTATAAGAAAGGTGCACAGAAGGCGGGGTGTAAGTAGTGGAAGTGTGTTGTGCTGCCGGACCTGTGCGTGGGAAGTTTCCTGATGCCTCGTCGCAGAATACGGCAGTCATTCCAGCACGTTTCGGAGTTCGACAGCGGACGAATAGTGGCTTATCGCGGCAGCGGTTTATCGTACCGAGACATCGGTGCCCGTGTGGGACGACATCCAGCCACAGTGAGGCGAGTATGGATTCGGTGAGTGCAGGAGGGACGGACGGACGACGTGAGCGATTGCCGCATCCGCGGCACACCACCGAACAAGAGAACCGGCATGTTATGCGGCGGGCATTGACGGCTCGCACCGCCACATCACGAACGTTAGCGCAGGAATTAAGGTGTGCTGCGCAACTACCTGTGTCAGCACGTACCGTTCGACGTCGTCTGCAGGAGCGGGAACTTCTCGCACGGCGCCCATTGCTCCGATTACAATTGACGTTACAGCACCGGCAAGTGCGGCGGCAGTGGGCCGTAGAACCCCGCACCTAGACTACGGAATGGCACGACATTGTCTTCACCGATGAATCCCGCTTCTGTCTGCAACACCACGATGGTCGGATCCGCGTGTGGCGGCACCGCGGCGAGAGACTGTATGACGCCTGCATTATGCATCGCCATACCGGTCCGTCGCCTGGCGTTATGGTTTGGGGCGCAATTGGATATGACACCCGCACCCCACTGGTATCCATCGCCGGTACACTCAACAGCCACCGCTACATCTCCGACGTTTAGGAACCTGTATTCCTCCCTTACTTGCAGGACCTGCCAGCGGCCACGTTTCAACAGGACAATGCGCGCCCGCACGTGGCACGCATCGTGCAGCAATTCTTCACGGCCCACCAGGTGTCACTGCTGCCGTGGCCCGCCTGTTCTCCCGATATATCGCCCATCGAACACGACTGGTAGCTGATCGGCAACCGAGTGGCCCGGCAAGCACCACCCTCGGCTACGCCTGAAGAACTGTGGCAACGTGTGGAAGCAGCCTGGACCTACAAACCCCAAGCCCACATCCAAAGCCTCTTTCGTTTGATGCCACGGCGTGTAGCGGGCGTCATTGCCAGCCATGGGGGCCACACGAACTATTGATGTCTGCGTGTTCCGCAAGTCGCACGGGCCTGTAAGCTCAATCGTTTCATCTTTGCATCTGTTGTCATGTGTCCAGTAAGTCTGGCTTTGCTATCTCCTTTCCAGTAAATCTGGCTTTGCTATCTCGTGTCCTTCTTGGTGTTGCATTTTGGGTGACCAGCAGTGTTGGAAGATCTCTTTAATTCATTAAGCACTCTTGACTTCTGAATGTCGTAAATTTGGACAATTTTGTTCATAATGGTACTTCTGGCAGGTAAATTGTGACACTTAGGATTCAGAGCTGTTTGCAAGAACACTTTCAGGCCAGGATTTTAAACAATACTGACAGGTCTCGAACTAGATGTAATCCACAACGCTAATTTATTTGTTAATTCCTGTCCTTTTAATGCGGAAACAGACTTTTCTGGGAAGGAATTTATACCAATTTTCTTCATAGTGGTGGCATTTGAACTAGGCTGCGGCGTATTTGGATATAATTTCCAAGAGTGGATGTTGTGATTGTAAATAATAACGTATGGTAGTTACACTTCCAGTGTACTTAAATGTTTTCTTATATTTTAAAAAATAAACAAGTTCGAGATCAGTAACTTCCCCACTGTGTTCTAATTTATATCCAAAACAAGAGGACAATTTCCCTTTTAATCCCTGAAACTTCATTTTTAAAGCTCAAATAAACGTGACAGTAAGAAATGAATCAGCGTTCAAACTTTCTTTCATTGACAGACACTCTCATCCCAGTAGGCTCCGCCACCAATAAATGAACACTATTTACTTTTTCAGCGAGGAGAGTGGGGTAAAATATTTGCCCCAAACTTTTGCTCTTGCACTGGAAATTCTCCCTGTTGACGGATACAGTACTTTTGCAACGGTACTCAACGTGGTCTAAACACGTGTATTAATCCCTCATCTTTCCTATTGAAAGCTGAATCTCGTTGTGGGGCCCGGCAGGACTAGCGGCGTATTTTCATCTACCCAAGCTTGGAAGATGGCGGCCGTCTGTTATACCGACCTTGCTTATTGAAACAACTGACTCTGCCCAGACGATTCAGCTGAGACAGGAGTAGAAGAGGTGAGGCCGGAGCTGCATCTTTTCCTGAAGCTACAGTCAACAAGGGGATAGCAGGGAGAGCAAGCACAGACCACCATGTGAGAAGCGAGTACAGAGCACAGCAATAAAAGAACAGGGGAACCACGAGGTCCAGAAGCCCTTAATGAAATGCTGGCAGGACAAGTACGGTGTTAAAAGCGGAAGTTCGGAATTTACGATGGTTTTTGAAGACTAACATACTGACACACAATGAACGATGGAATCCTAGCTGATAGTGGTGACTACTAGATTTAAACTCCCATTGCCATAAAAAGGCTAGTTTCCAAGAAGTGAAGACACGAGCACAAATTGGTGTATTCAACAAATTCAAAACTGTATATAGGTTTTTGCAACGGTTCCTAATTAATTTCATTCATACACTAATTTTTTAAGTAACCGATTAATCGGAAGAAGCAAATAATCGGCGATTAAAAAAGTGATAGATTAATTGATCAAACCCTACAGCCCTAATTTTTACTCATTCCTTTAGAGGAAGACTAATTTTTTAGACCTAATGAGATAAAACGTTGTTGGTCTTCAAACGGGAACCAGCCCTTTGGACTGTTTAATGAGGCTAGCATTTCTTGGCGTCTCAGGAGTTGCATTAAAAAAATCAGATTTCTTGATAGTTCATGGTAAAAAGTGAAGAGCAGCACACAGTTTTTATCAAAATGAACTTAAAAGAAAACAACAAAAAAAGACGAATGTTTGAGATTTCCAATCACGATCATATGTAATTTGAAAAGAAAGAAAACTGAGAAGGCAAATGTGATGTTTTGCCCCCACACTCATTTTCGTGAGGGGGCATATGCCCCATCTGCCCCCGCGCTTCCGACGCAGCTGTTAGAGTTGATAAAATTGAATGAGTTAATGAGAAAAAATAATGAGAAAACATTTTTTTTTCTGTTGTCCTTTCAACATAACTTGAAAATTCTTATTCATTGAGTAAGCGAGTAAGTGAGACCTGCGCTTACAGACAGGGTAAGTCAACCTACAGTTAATCCGACGCCCATGCGCACATCTGTTGAAAAACTGCCATAACTCTATGTTGCAGGCAAGTCATCGACGCCTGAGGGCGGTAAAAAATTTAAGAAAATTGGTTTCTGTCTTTTTTTTTTTTTTATTGGAGGTATAACGACCACCGTGGGCAACTCAATGGGCTATATAAGCAGTCGCCCGTCCCTAATTTAGGGTTACTGGTTCCAGGGAAGGGAAAGAGCCAGTGCCGTAAAACAAACACAACATCCATGCTTTACCGGGATTCGAACCCGGACCCCTTTAGGACGAATGATCAGAGGCCATCGCTCAGACCTCTGCGCCATCGGGTCGGCGGATTCTGTCTTATGCGGCTTTCACTGGAAATATCAAGACTGTCCACTTCTATAACAAACAGTGGCAGTGCTCAGCGCCGAGACTAAAGGCTAACAACTGTTACACTCAGACTGATTCTCTAATGAAAACAACGGTAAAAGTTAAGAGGCGCTACCACTAAATTAATCTGGCTGGAATTTTTTTAGGGTTATATACATACATTCTCGATCGCACAAGAATTGCCCGTGACCTACATTGAAGACACTTGTTGGTAATTTTGCAAATAAAAGTAAGTATGCAAAATGAAATTTTAATTTACGTTGGATCAGTCAAATAAACAAACCTATGTAGTTCCCATTAGTTTCTTTCCATTTAGATTGCATTGTATTTTTTGCATATTGATGTTACTGAATAAATACTCTGCTTCCACACAAATGTATTACATAGATTTTTTGGGCCATTGCCGAAGGCGCCAAGCAGCCGAGCATCGGTCCTGGATGGTAGAATTTGAGCTAGACAATGCATAAAAGCTTTTTTTTTTTTTTTTTTTTTTTTTAATATGTAGAGGATTTTAGGAAGGGAGTGTCTGACCCCAATTCTTAAACAACCCTTAGAAATAGGAAGCTAGGAGATTTGGGTTAGAGTGCCCGATAGGAAAGTGACACGGAAGCGAAGTGGAAAGGGGGAGGAAGACGCCCTTATTTATTACCAGGGAGCCAGTACCCGGGGTTCGACGGCTTAACGTGCCCATCCGACACACGGCGAATATTTAGTGGATCGAGCATTCGTATCTACCTGGGATCGAACCTGAGGTCCTTTCCGTGACAGTCACGAACGTTGCCCACTAGGCCACCCGCGGCCCAGGATGAATGCGTAAAAGCTTGTTACTATCCATATCAAAAAGCCTTTTTTATACTTAATACTTATGTCAAAGAAAAGCGTGTTCTTTTGAAAGTTTAGGCGGGCTTGGAAGATCTGCGCGTGTGCATTCCAGCTGTTAGATACAAAGTATTTTGTTGTTTAAAATCTTTACTAAGAGCATAAATTTGTCTCAAAAGTTGGAGGGGAGAGCCTGGCGGTTGCTATGATAAGTCTGAGGGGGGGGGAGCAGTTTTAAAATCAAATTTTTTTCCTCAAAGAATTGCCGTAATAATTTAAAGATATTAGTGCAATATTTTGTTTTGTTCACACAACTAAGGAGCATAAGTGCCCGAACTGCAAGGTAAAAGTAATAAAGTAATTAAAAACGTCTATGAAAATATGCATTTTCCTATGAAACATTTCCAATGTTAAATCTCCTTTCAACCAAACTTGGTAAGATTAAGTAAAAAATATAAGTAATGTCTGAGTACACCTGAACCTTCACCCGGACTCTGAGTGCACCTAGCCCTTCACTTTGACTCTGATTGCACCTGAGCCTTCACCTGACTCTGAGTGCACCTGACCAACGCCCCCTGAAACAAGGCCGCAGCACCAGTTCTTGACGTCATCACAGGAAGACCTTGCCGTGACCGCCCTACCTAGTGGACTGGTGATATCTAACGTGACGGTGATCTCCTGTACTTAGATGCTTACGAAACTATAACAGTTGAAACTATGTCCTTTCCAACTATTTGCGATGGTAAAAAAAGGTATGTGTACTGAGTAAATAGAACAAGATCTGTAAACTCAATGTTATAAGTTTTTTTATTTATGAATTTTTTTAGGGGGGGCTCGAGGGCGAGTGATACAACATGTTGATTCTATTAGTGAAAGACAAATGCAATGAAACTTGGGGGGGGGGGTTGTTTAGCAACTCGATTTTAAGCTATTTTGATGGCTAAATAAAAACGGAAATCCTGTTTTAATAATCAAACAGAAGTCATCGCTCTTTCCACGTTTATAAGTGAGTCACGGAAAAATTCTCATTGGCCTCCACCGGGAATCGAACCCAGTCTTTCAGTTACGGGCCGGATATGCTTCCAGACCCTGGGTTCGATTCTCGGTGGAGGCCAATGAGAATTTTTCCGTGACTCACTTATAAACGTGGAAAGAGCGATGACTTCTGTTTGATGTTCCTAGTCCACGTCAAATGTCTGTATTAATAATTCCGTTTTAATTTTGCCACTTGCACTGGAAAGACCCCCCCCAAAGTTAATAAATAAGACAACTTCGGTGCATTGAGTTTACAGATCTTGTTCTATTTATTCAGCACAAATACTTTTTCTTCTGTTTCTTTAATTTATACCTCATGTCCGACTCTATAACAAAAGGCCGACGCATGAGGGACTGTTAAGGAATCTATTAATCTTTTACCTTATTTTTCCATTCAGACACTCATTCATTCATTCTTTTAGTAAACTAAGATGCTTAATAGATACTTTCTTTTAACTTTTTAAATTTTGCTTAACTTCAAGTAAGGATCCTTTAAAAATGCCATTTTCACTTCCTTCCACACAGATCAGACAACCAACTGAGAGTGTGAGAGCCTGCACAAGAGTTTCCGCTTACAACAGGAAATATACAATTTCTTTAGAAATCACCTTTTAGAACACTCTACATATACTTTAGTAAGAGGCTCATGATAAAGGTATTTCAAATTAAAAATTTAGTAAAAATTAGACAAAACAAAATAACTTTTTAAATTAGGAAAAAGTAGGAATAAATCAATTGCGGTATGATAATAACAACGAGGAAAAAATGCTTCGGTTAAATGTTGTTACTAGTGCCCAAGATAGTACTACTGTTAGCAGCATAGCCGTAGAGAAAGACAGCTTAAATAAAAAAAGCAAAGGCCCTGTTAGAGGAATCTTTCCCTTTTTCTCTGCGGAAGAAAAACACCCTCTTAGTGGAACCTTTCCCGCTTTCTCTGAGGAAGAAAAACACCCTCATAGTGGAACCTTTCCCTTTTTCTCTGAGGAAGAAAAACACCCTCAAAGTGGAACCTTTCCCTTTTTCTCTGAGGAAGAAAAACACCCTCAAAGTGGAACCTATCCCTTTTTCTCTGAGGAAGGGAAAAAAAAAACCGGCCCATTTAGGAGCCGTTCTTTTTCTGAGGATGAAGGTTTAATAACGGAAACAAATGGCCTTAACATTCTAATTTGGAATGCGCAGGGTATCAAAAGACAACACAGAGAATTTTTAGCCTGCTTAAAGTATAAAAAAATTGACGTTGCGTTAATTAATGAATCATGGCTAAGCGATAAAATTAAATTCAAAATTCCCAATTACAAGGTTTATAGGAAAGACAAAACCACCAAAAGCGGCGGAATTTTGATTGCGGTTATTGATAGATTAGAGCAAAGTGAAACACCTTGACACACTGAAGATGGTCAAGAAGCCCACTCAGTTATAATTAAAACCAAAAATAACCCGATCAAGCTTACGGCCTTTTACAATCATCCGTCACATACGGTTACCAGTGAAGCTCTGGACAAGCTTTTTGAAGAAGACATCCCCACCATAGTAGCGGGGGATTTTAATAGCAAACACCGCTATTGGTACTGTCCTAGAGCAAATAAAAGTGGGAACAATATTTTCAGATATCTCTTAAATAAAAATATTGATCTGGGGGCACCTTCCGAGCCCACCAGAACAGCGTTAAGAGGAACTAGTAATGTGCTAGATTTTGCGCTATTCAAAAATAATAGATATTATTATGAAATCTATACTGCAGCAGCGCTCTCATCTGATCATAACCCCGTTCATTTACAGCTTTTTACTGACAAAACAGTAATGGTAACACCCAAAATGGTCACGAACCTAAAGCAATTCAAAGAAAAAATTAAATTAGTATCACCTCCAGAAATCGGAGATTGCAATAGCAAAGAAGAAATTGACAATGCTATTGAAACCTTTAACCTTGCCATTAAAAAGGTTATGGAGGCTTGCCAAACTCCTGCCAAAGAAAAAAGAAACCCGTATTTCTTACCCAAAGAAATATTGGATCTTATTAAGGAGAAAAATAGGTACCGCAGTAAATGGCAAAGAACCAGAAATAAAAGATTTTATGACCTTTATTGCACCCTTAACAGGCAAATCAAAAGAGATATCAGAAAGTTTGAAAACGGTTCATGGGGTCAATTATTAGAGGAAGCACATATTGACTACTCTGAAAATTCGAACAAAAAAATAAAATGACCCTGTGGAACCTTACTTCAAGTTTGCAAAATAAAAATATCAGATTACTCCCACCTCTCCAGAAAGCAGATGGGACGGTTTATTAGAACCGATGAAGAAAAAGCGGAAATCTTTGCAAACACACTTGAAAAGCAATTTAAAATAAATGATATCCCTGACACTGATGTAGCTATTAAAATGCAAAAGGCCCTGGATACTTATTTTAAACATGCGGAGGATGTAGAAAATTCTAGAGTCATCGCCCAAAGTGCACAACTCTATGAAGAATTTACTAGTAAAAAAAAACTGTATTAACATCCCCAATTAAAAGTAAACAGAAAGGCTCTTTTAAAAAAAATAGAAGCACAAGGCATAGAAAACAGCAGCCCAAAGTAGAAAATGCTACGGCCTCTTTTACGTCCGATAGACAAGTTAAAGGTGCTACGACCTCTCACGGGTCCGGAACGCCAGAAACTGGAAAGATAAGAAATAAAAAATGCCCTTTTAAGGGCCAAAAAAAAAAAATTTGTTCCTCCTGACTTTGAAAAACCACTACCCATCAGTGAAAGAGAAGTTAGGTTTCATATTAATAACCTTAAAAATAAAAAGGCACCGGGCAAAGATGGCATAAATAATAAAATTCTGAAAACATTACCGGAAGGGTATGTGCAAACCCTTACTAAAATATACAATTGTGCCATTAAATTAAATTATTTCACGGATGATTGGAAGACAGCAGAGGTAATATTATTACCGAAGCCAGGTAAAAACCTGGCAATTCCTGAAAATCACAGACCAATTTCGTTGCTCCCAACCATGGGAAAAATCTTTGAAAAAATTATACTTGTTAGAATGCAACAGTTCTGTGAAGAATACCCAGTTATTCCATTTATTCAAGGAGGTTTTCGTGACAAACACTCCACGGTGCACCAGCTCTCGAGAGTTACTGAAAAATGTGCAGAAGGAATAATGAATAAAAAGCACACAGCGGCCATTTCCCTGGATGTAGCTAAGGCTTTTGATAAATGTCCACACGAGGCAATTATCTACAAACTAATAGCACATGACTTCCCACCGTGGATTATTCATATAATCAAATCCTTTCTAGAAAACAGAACATTTTGTGCCAAAATTAATGGGAAGAAATCTTCCAAAAAAAATAATTGAAGCCGGTGTTCCACAAGGCAGTGTACTTGCTCCTACGCTATACTCTATTTTTACTTCAGATTTTCCGAATTTTAACAACAGGAATCTGACTACAGCACTTTATGCTGACGACACTGCACTGGCCTATTACTTCCATGAATAAAAATCAAGCAACATTTATGTTGCAATACTATGTGGAAAAACTGGAGAATTACTTCCTAGACTGGAAAATTAAAATTAATACTGACAAGACACAAGCAATTCTGTTCTCCCGTAAAACATACAATTACAATCCTGACTTTGAAATTGAATTGTATGGTAAAAAAATACCTTGGGTAAAGGATGTCAAATATTTAGGCCTCATTATGGATCATAATCTGAATTGGAACAAGCATATTAAGGAAACCCTGTCTAAAGCTCTTAAATTAAGAGCATGTCTCCAACCCATAATTAAAAATAAAAGGCTTAGCAAAAAAAATAAAACCTTTTTATGGAAAGCATGCTTCAGCCCGGTGATTACCTATGGCTGTCCTATCTGGGGTAACTGCAGAAAGCAGCAAAAAAATAATATTACCTCGTTTCAAAATAAAACTCTTCGTATGATGGTAGGACTAGATGGAAAAACATCCAATAATGCTACCCGTAGTATGCTAAATATCAGCTCTATACATTATACTATGTATGATCTAGCGCAAAGGTATTACGAGAAAGCCAAGAAACATCCCAATCCTCTTGTCAGGGAGGCCCTTAATTATGTTGTCAATGATACTGACAAATTTAAAAGACCGAAGGCTATTTTAAATAAAATTCCTGAAAAGAATCCAGCTCACAGTTATACTTCCAAAAAAATAAAAAATAACTGGAACTAAATTGAAGTTATTCCTCACACGTAGGAGGAAAGCAAAAAATTGTATAGCAGTTTTGAAAAAAAAAAAAAAAAAAAAGGGACCATTTTAGGAGCCGAGCAAAATGATGCATAAAAGATTTATCTTTTTTGTACTAAATATATCTGCCCCTAAAAAACAAGGTGTTGTTGCTCTTGTCTTTTATATTAAAATTTGTTGTTGTTTTTTCCTGATTAAAAAAAATAAAAATAAAAAAATAAAAAACGGCTCTTTTAAGAGCCGAGCAAAATGTTGCATAAAAGACTTATCTTTTTTGTACTGAATATTCTGCTCCTAACCAAACAAGGTGTTGTTGGTCTTGTCTTTTATATTAAAATTTGTTGTTGTTGTTTCCTGATTAAAAAAAACAAAAAAAAACAATAAACGAAAAAAAAAAAAACGAAAAATAAAACGGCTCTTTTAGGAGCCGAGCAAAATGTTGCATAAAAGACATCTTTTTACGCATTAGTTCTGAAAAATGATGAATGATTGGCCCATAAACTACCGGCTTCCTAAATAAGGAATAAAAAAAAAAAAACCCTGGTTGTGGTTTTTTTTTATTTCTCGGTTGTTTACTCAAAATGAGTATCTTAAACCTCGATCGGTGTAATATTGTGATCACACCACCTCAGCTATGGTTACTCTGACATGCCTGTCAAGAATCAACAAAAGTAAACCTGTGAAAAAATCCTGTAAACCAATGGGGAAAAATCTTTTCTCTCATTGGCTGGCGAGAAACACTGAGCAAATAGCCAGTTTTGTTTACCCGGTGTTCAAAGACGATTTTTCTCTGGGAAAGATGTTCTGTGTGTGATGTTTTTTTTCAGGTTCCCCTTTCCCGTGTCTTTTCCTTCCTTTCCCCCTGTACTCTTCTGTGGCACAGGTGTACCGGGCATTTTTCTGCGGAGAGAAATATCACTTGAAATGGCTTGTTGTTACAGGTAAGTATGTAGGGCAGCTTACAACTTCACTTCTTAACGGGTAACCGTCTACTCCCTCTCCTCTAATATTTCCATACTTTTCTTTCGTACTATTCTATCAGGGAAATCTGTTCCCAAATATCTAATATTCCTCTTTTTCACCTGACAAAAGGCGCAGAGCGCTGAGGGTTCGGGTCTCTCAACCTCAGATAGGAAATCTCTCTCTCATATTTTCGCTTTTGCCGCGGATGGCTTAGTGGTTAGTGCTTCAGACTATCGATGCAAGGTCCCCAGGTTCAAGCCTAGGCTGATCTTTCCGAGATGGTGTGATTTACTAACAATCGCTGAATATCCGCCGTGCATCGGACGAGCACGTTAAGTGACGGCCCCCAGGCTGGAATATTTTCACTTTTCCAATACAATACCGACAAGAAGTCGAACATTATATCGATATACAGTATGTTTTAGTTTTTATTTGACACATTTATAATTTTCAGTTTTATTTGTTTTACATTCACAAATGCTTTTTTCTTACTATCTCTAATATTTACCCTTGCTGCAAAGTTGCAACATACACTATCTAGGGCATTCAAGTTAAATAAAAAAATTCTGAATATGTTAGATGCAAAAAGTGGTTTATCTTCAGTTAAGAAATCTTTTTGCACCGTCAGTTTAATAGTTCGAAAGTGTTCTCATTTTTGGCCTAACAGTGTGTCATAAGTAGTAGCATTACCTTAGAGAATTAAAGTTTAAAAGTAATAAAACTTAGTTTTATACTTTTAAACAAAAAAGTATCAATACAATTGCTATAAATAAACAAAGACATCGCTCTTTCCACGTTTTAGCAACACACAGCAACCGAAAAATCTTTATTTGGCCACTGCCAAATAACAATTTACGGTCGTTCGTCAAATTCAACAGGTCTTCCTGTAGTGACGTCATACGTCGGAGAGCAGGAGGTGTTTGGGCCTTGTTTCAGGGGGCGTTGACCTGACCCTTCACCCCGACTCTGACTGCACCTGACCCTTCACACTGACTCTGAGTGCACCTGACTCTTTTACCCGGACTCTGAGTGCACCTGACCATCCACCCAGAAATTTCAACAGGTAGCGTTTGGAAACCTCCCAATCCACTGGTTACATATCACAGTACAGAAGGTTGAGAGCACTTTTTAAAATATTTAGCCCCGGGTCAATTTTAGGTCACCTTAGACCACTGGTGGTCGTAGGTGGTGGGTCTCTGTTTCTCGTACTACGCTGCTGAATAGATGTCTATATTATTTACTCAATTGACTCCAGATGGCAGAAATTCCCCATTTGTACAGAATAGGTTTACATGGCGACAGCCGGAGAAAATCTCGATGTTTGCGTCCCATCTCAGTTTCAGCTGGGTTGGAAATGTAGCGCCTAAAACACACTGCAAATTTTTTTTATCGTATTTCTTGAGATGAAGAGGGAAAAATACCTGGTAATATTTTTAAATATTTGATTAAATGGAATACATGTCCGCGCTCGATACGGAAGGGAGGGAACCATATGCCACGACACCCCTGAAGGTCTCAGAGGTTCTTAAAGCGTCCCTGGGATTAAGGGACGCTTTAAGAACCTTAGTGAACCAGAACACTAGGACATCTGAGTGGGCCCCAAAGAACTTAATGACGAAAATTCGTTAAGTCCGTTAAAACACGCAATGCTTGTGATAATACGTAGTGCATTCTTCAAGCATATAACTTACCTGCAGTTTTCATAAAAAGTCGCTATTTTCCATTGTTCTCACAAGATCATGAGCCTACAAGCTTAAGATTCCTAGACTTTGTCGTGTAATTTAATAATTTAGCATTTTATTCTTTCTTGGTGCATCTTTTTCGTTATGCAATGTGAAGTCACAATGGATTTCGTCCATTGACTGTTCCAAGTGCAAACACGGAGGTGTGGGTGGATAGTAGTGAAAAAGCTGAAACTGTCTCGCCGACACCGCTGTATACGGCGATACCAAATGTTGCCCTTAGTGACTCACTACCTTCAAATCTGTTCTAGCTACTGCTTGAGATCGAGTGGAAACCATGTGATACAAAAACTATTTTACACTTCTCTCTACTATAAGTCGTATTATTATTTGCGATGTAGCGGCATGCCTCCTGGACCCTTGGCAATAGTGGGCCCGTAGACTACAGCTGCGTTATCCCCCCCCCCGATTCAGTCCTGGCGTTGTGCCTGGTCTATGTGGACCCCGCCGGAAAGTTGAAATTCTTGAGAAGTGGTGTTTAGGAATGTTGCCCAGATTTCGGGGTGGTTTCACAGCAGGGTCAGTTCGTTCAACTACTGGGGCATTATGTGGCTGCCTAGTGCGCCAAGATTTAGAATACAATCATTGGATGTTTGAAAAGGGACCACCTTGCAGACTTTTTTTTGTAGATATTTCAATTAAACTACGAGAATCTCACGTCAAGCGTGAGATTCTCGTAGTTTACGCAACAGGGCAGCGAAATAGTTTCGCATTTATGTAAAGTCTAATGAAATTGTTTTATGCAAAAGTGTAATGAAACAATGTTGCGCATAAGTGAAATGAAATGTTGTTGCGGAAGCATATAACACGGTAAACCGCAAGATCAAATTTCGACAATGGTTGAAGCTGTAAAAATTATTAAAAATTTCGCGAATTTGAATTAAAAAAAAAAAAGAAAGCTCGGAGGTTCAACACTCATGTGCCTTTACAGATTTCTACCAAATTTCATACTTCTACACATTCCGTAGTTTCTTTTGTAGGGGCTGCTCACAGACAGACAGACACGGTAATTTCATTATTATAGAATATGGTGAAGAAACAATGTACAGATCTTCTTCGATAACATCGCCTAGAGGAATAGAAAAGCGCAAACTTTGAAGGGAAGAAATTTTCAACAGTGGTACTTAGAAAACAGAAGTTTGGTGACGGGGAAAGGCAGGCATGAATTAAAGCTGTGACCTTTCAATCACAGCTCTGTCGAAAAACAGCAGGTGGCCAAGCAGCGGCCAGCAAAGGGAGAAGCAGCTTACGTCATCGTTCACCTACGACCTGACCTATGACCTCGCTTGAGTGCTTTTTAATTGGTTAATGACATTTTTCCAAAACAAACTACTCCGCTTTTTCTCATAGCGTGCTCGAAAACTCGGTCGGTGGGCACTGCGATGTTTGGTGTTCCTTTTCTTTCTTCCTTTCTTTTTTTTATTTAAGGAACAAGAAGAAACTATGAACTTTAATATTCTTAAGAAGCATGAATAACTTCACCATTATTCTTATCTTTGTCAGAGTAATTACCAACATTAAAATTTATATTTTTCAGCGGCATGAGTCCTTTCCTCATTTAAGTGGGCAACACTTTTTTCTTCTTCTTTCAGTACTGATATTTAAACCAACTGATCAGTATTAAAACGCATTGTTTATTAAAACATCATACGTTTTATTTTTTTTTTTTTTTTTTTTTTTGATTTCCCTAAAGCAATATTTGACATTCGACTCTAG
Organism: Macrothele yani; assembly: GCA_039090855.1. NCBI lineage: Eukaryota > Metazoa > Arthropoda > Arachnida > Araneae > Macrothelidae > Macrothele > Macrothele yani. The sequence goes on from CM076989.1 coordinate 13,999,292, forward strand.
AGCTACTTTTGAGTGTTTGACGAAAGGAACAAAGGAAATAAAAAATAATGTGGAGAATGTTTAGAATTGTTATAGGGTGCAGCTCTAACTTGTGGAAAATTTTTATATTTCATTTATGCGGTAAATTTGTGTTTCGATGTAACTGCAAGGCAGCACTCATAGTTATAATTAATTACGGTAATTGATCCTCTAATTTGTTCATCATTGCCATTGTTAAAATTTGTTCATTATTTGATAAGTGCATAATTCGTAGCCTTCTGGCAAACGAGAATTGTGAAAGGCCACATGGCGACAGACCATCTCTAGCATAGCAACAGTCTTGTGCATTTTCAACTCTAACGAAAGTCTGCAAAACTCACCCCCCAAAATTCCCTCTGAAGCCAAGAGACATTCTGTTGGTTGCATTTTTTCTCCGAACTGAACGGGATAAGGGAGAACCGACTACCACCCACAGCTGAAAACAAGGTGATAAATCCCTTTTCAAGTGGCTAAGAGAAGCCCTGTGACAGGACAAAGAGGAGAGAAACGAGGAGAAGAGAAAAACAAGCGGCGTGGCATTCTCAGGACGGTGGCAAAGCCAGACACACGCACGAGAACAGCACCAGCGAGCTGCATGGAACCTAGGCCTGAGAGCTGACCGCTGGGAGAGCTCGGAAAAAGAAGAGAGAAGCATGTAAGGAGGGCTATGAATGATCCCCTCTTAAACGAGGACATCTCAGTCCTTTGGACTTCTCGACCGATACTAGGTCGACATTAGTGCACTTTTGCCTAGGCTGTCTATATACCAAAACAGGCAGGATATTTCTTGCCACTTCTCTGCGCTGAGGACCTCAGACAACGGTTGCCAAGGTATGTGGTCTTTATACGAACATTTGCTCACGACTTACAAGCTGTCGGACAGTGAACAGCGTATAGAACTCTGTCCCCTGTGAAAGGGAGTACGCACGACAGCGGAGGCCTCCAACACATTTTATTCGTGATTTTTATTTGTGTTATGGCCATAAGTTTTAAGAGCTCTTCCCTGCTAATTTGGCATCAAGCCTATGCAGGTGTGTGTAATGGTATAGTTATATATAGCTTATAATTAAACTGCGGCAGTCATGATAATTACTGTATCATTTTAATTGCTGGTACCCACGCTCGTACTCAATTATCGTTCTTAAAGTGTGTATTCAAATGTTTTGGGTAATCTCTCACATATGTTTCCTTCGCTCTATTTGTTTATTGTGCATACTAGAATTTCATCAGTGAACAGTGTTTGAATCAGTGTTAATTGTTAAATCAGAGTTAGATAACTCAGTGGTATCGTTTAATCAGTGATAAAGTGTTTAAATCATTGTGCATAATTAAGCTGCCGATAGAGCAGCCCACCATACATTCATCTCAGCAGATTTTTTGTGCCACATCATGGATAAAGGTGGCAGTGTATATAATATAACGTTGGATATTAAATGTCAAGCGTACGTGAAATGAGCGTTGGGTATCTTTTCGAGTGTGTGTGTGCGTTGTTGTGATTTTCGGTAGATTGGGACGTGCTGGAGTTAAATCCAGGCATCCACGCCCAATCGCGGTACGGGTTTTTAGGAAGTTCATAATTAATTTGTTATAATTAATTATGGGAGGTCATTATTAATTATTGGAATCAGATAATTAATTTGTTGTTGCAGAATTTTCGGTTGTCAACGCAAGTAGGAAAACTCCTTGCTAGCCCCTAGCAGCAGAGGAGGAGAGCAAAATTTTTTAACAAAATTTTCTTTAGTTTTTTTTATTTTTATTTAGATATTTATTTTTTTTCGGTGGAGATATCGGGTGCTTCACTGCAGGCGATACTCACCCGGTGCCGCGGCCACATCAGCCTGTAAAGGTAAGATCCAACAATTGGTTCCGATGACCAGGATTCTTACTTGTTTGTACCTCCAAAGCAGTAGCAGAGCAACACACACAAACGTTCGGAATATTGCGAATTGACTGCCATATCAAATTTATTTCAGTACGAGCATAGTTTAGCATATCATAAGTATTGTAAGCCTTAAGCATTTTTGTGTAAAAGACTGCCTTAGGTTAAGTGTATTTAAATATGGCAAATAAAGGAGAGAAGCCGAACACCAAACCTACTGACTCAGATGATTCTGATCATCATGATGGGGAGGAACATAGCATTCCCACAGGAAAATCAACCGATCTGGTAACTAGTAATTCAGTAACAAGTATCGCAGGAGTGTCAGAGACTAGAATGACAGCTCCAGGTATGTTAATGTACGGCGGTGAACAGATAGCAGGATGCATTAATATGCTGAGATATTTTACAGGCACAGATCCTCTATATCGTGCCAAACATTTTTTTCAAGATGTAGAAAATGTAGCTACAGTAGGGAGATGGAGCGAACAAACAAAATTGGCAGTAGTAAAGTCGAAATTCAGGGAAAGGGCTGCAGAATTTTTGTCAGATAGTGATGAGCTGAGATTAGAAGGAAATTATGAAAATTTTAAACGTCTAGTGATCGATCGTTTCAAGCGGAAGAACCTCTTATTACCCGTATGAAACAATTCATGAGTTGTGTTCAAATGCCGGGACAAGATGTAAGACAGTATGCAACGCGACTCAAAAGTGCAGCGGCAAAATATTTTGGTCATACAACTGATATGTCAGAAGACATCAGGCAGCATAGGGATCAGACAGTGATGTGCCAGTTTGTATCTGGTTTATCCGAATCTATCAGGCGCTGGGTTTTAACGAAGTGCCCAGAAACTCTAGACGCTGCTATTCTCACAGCAATTCAGGAAGAAGATAATTTGGCGCTCATGAGTAAGAAAGCATCAGTAAATGCAGTAGAGAGATCGGAAACAAACCCAGGATCTGATTTATTAGCGCGTACTTTGGAAGAGATGATGGCACGAATGGAAGCGACGGAAAGATCAGTGGGGCAGTTAGCCGTAAATTTTCAGGAAAGCGAAAATCGGAGACGAGAAAGAAACTTCAGAGAGGAAGAAAGTTTGCAGTTACCCAGGTTTCAGTCATCTGGACTCGAACTCGGTCGACAGTATGGGGCAAATAATAATGAACGCAGAGGATCGGGTACTGAAATCGCCCGCGCGCTGAGAACCAGCAAGCGCAGTACAGGAGCAACAGGATTATGTGCTACGGATGCAGACAGGAAGGTCATGTGATCAGGCTATGCCCGAATAACGGTCGAAATAGGGATAGAGCAGAAAGAACACCGAAACAGAGGTTTAGGAATAACAACGACAGATATACTCATTATCAATCAACAGGAGTTTAGTGCTGGCAAGGACTCGAGCGTAAGAACAAACAGTCAAACTGAATCGGAGTCGAACTGTGAGAGGTAGTGCGGCTCAGAAATATTTAAAACCCTAAAGTGCGGTACGTGTCTATGAAAATGGGAATGATTTACCAATCATTAATGCGGGTCTGGATGGGGATAAAATTAAAGTGCTAATTGACACAGGGTCATCAGTCACTTTATTAGCTAACGATGCTTATCGTAGATTAAAATTTCGCAGAAAGTTAAAAATCTGTTGATTTAAATGTAAAAATCAAAAGCATCACAGGAGAAGTGATTCAAACGCTGGGTTGCTACGAGGTAAATCTGCGAATTAAGGGAAGAGACATATGGGTCAAGGCATTTGTGACAAAAAATCCCCTGAGTCAAAATTACTCAGCTTTGTTGGGAATAGATGCTTTACGAAACCACCGTCTTACGTTCGAAGCAGATACAAACCAGCTTCACTTCCCGACCCCCCATCTCAGCCACCCACCCCACAGGAGCGGAGAGGTAATGATGTTTCCAACAGACACCCCAGGATAGCAGCACTGACTCGTAAAACTTGCATTCCCCCCAACAACGAAACTTTTCTCCAAGTGGCGCTTAGTAAACCCTCAGTGGGGAAAACAGAAGGAAGTATTATGTTCGAGCCATTACCGAGAGCACGCAGAAATAGGTTACTGTTAGCACGTTCAGTTAATAATGTTTCGGCAAGCGGACTGTATGATGTAAGAGCAGCTAACCACAGTGATTCACCAATTTGGCTAAATAAACATACGAAACTCTTTCAGGCAGAACCAGTGGAAGTTAAGCGTTGTTCGCAAGGGAACATCCCGAAAATCTCAACCTATCTCTGTGGAAGATTTTAAATTAGACCACCTGGAATTTAGCGAACGAGAGAAAATGCTAAATTTATTGCAGAAATATTCTGATGTTTTTGCACGGAATTCTTTAGACTTAGAAGGTACGGATCTTACAGAGCATGAAATTCATCTCACGGATGATAAAACCTATTAAGTTGCGTCAGTATACTGTACCATGCCCTAAGACCTGAAGTAAAAGCTCAGGTAAACGAATTACTTGACGCAGGAATCATATCAAAATCAGATAGTCCCTACAGCTCTCCTATTGTTCTCGTGAGACGCGGAAACTCTTATCGTTTCTGTATTGATTTTCGAAAATTAAATGAAATTACCCGAAAGGATAGCTACCCTGTTCCCCGAATCCAGCAAACTTTATCCTTACTGCATGGATGCAAGTATTTTTCAAAAATTGACCTTTGGCTGGTTATCACCAAATTAAAGTTAGAGAACAGGATAGGCATAAAACTGCTTTCTCATGCGAATTCGGACATTTCCAGTGGAATCGCTTGCCTTTTGGACTTTGCAACAGTCCGGCAACATTTGAAAGAGCACTTGATTCTCTATTTATGGACAAAAGAGATGATGGCATTTTGGTATATGTGGATGACATCTTGTGTGCCTCCAGGACATTATCTGAACACCTTGAGAAATTGGAATTAATTTTTCAGAGATTAAGGAAGCACCATCTAAAAATTAAGCCCAGTAAGTGTGAATTTTTGGCGGAAGAAGTGACATATCTAGGGCACCTTTAGATCGTCAGGGCATTAGACCTAACCCACAGAACGTGGAAGCTGTTCGGGAATTCCCTACTCCACGGAAAGTGAAACATGTTCGAGCATTCCTTGAATGGCAGGATATTATAGGCGCCACATCAAAGATTTTTCGTCCATTGCCTTACCGCTAACAAACCTTACTAGGAGAAACGTGAAATTCATTTGGGACGAACATTGCGAGAAATCTTTTCGAGAGCTGAAACATGCACTAGTGAGTGAGCCACTATTAATATTTCTTGATTTCAGCAAGAAATTTTTCGTCACCACAGACGCCTCCAAAGTAGCGATTGCCGGTATTCTCGAGCAGGAGGATGACGAAGGACACAGACATCCCATCGCTTACTTTAGCAGGAAACTTAATCCAGCTGAGAAAAATTACAGCACGACAGAACAGGAAGCACTGGCAATAGTATCATCCATCACCCATTGGCGCGAATATTTGGTAGGTCAGCAGTTCACGGTTATTACCGACCATAGACCTCTAAAGTGGCTTATGAATTTGAAAACTCCTAATTCTAGACTGGTCAGATGGAATCTTAGTCTGTCGGAGTATAACTTCGATGTGCAATATCGACCAGGAAAGAAAAACACAAACGCCGACGTGCTATCTAGGCACATTGCAGCAGTGGAAGCCAATGATACAGTCGCAGTTGTACCACTTAATAACAAAACTCTGAAATCAGCACAAAGAACAGATCCTAAATTAGCTGAAGTAATTGATTGTCTTGAAGGGCGTGATTATTCAGCAGTCGACAAAATTACTGACACCTATTTTATGAGGGACGACCTTTTATTTCATTTTGCCTTACCAGCAAAAAAACAGCCCACGGAAATTGATCGCAGAACAGTTAGTGATACCTGATAAGTTAAAATCAGAAGTGATGAAATCAGAACATGACGGACTATGCGCCGGTCACTTCGGTTTTGAAAAGACCCTTGGGAGAATTAAACAGAAATACTTTTGGATTAACATGTTCTCAGATATCAAGAACTACACGGCGAGTTGCGAACAATGCCTGAAACGTCTTGGTTTCAAAAAGAAGCAAAAAGCGGGTCTAATTACCCCGGAAATTGTATCTGTCCCATGGTCCAAAATTTCGATGGATATCGCTGGACCTCTTCCACTGACAGAGGATGGAAATAAATATTTATTGGTTGTCACCGACTCATTCACTAAGTACATCGAGCTGATTCCATTAAAGACTATGCGATCTGCAGAAATTGCCGAAAAATTTGCTTCTAACGTGATAACGCGTCACGGTGTCCCACATCTGTTACTCACGGACAGAGGAACAAATTTTTTGTCAGATTTAATGACCGAGTTGTACCGTAAGTTTGGCATCAAAAAACTGAATACATCTCCACACCATGCACAGACAGACGGACAAGCCGAAAGACAAATTCAGACAATAATGCACTCTTTAGCAATTTATTGTTCCCTAAGGGAAAGGATTGGGACAAGTACACAGAATTTGTGGCCATGTCCTACAGAAGCGCGACACACAGTGCTACTAAAGAAACACCCAACTTTCTCATGTTCGGAAGAGATCTGAACATGCCAGGACAGTTGTTGAATGGGGAAATCCCTTTTAACTACGCTGAATCCCAGAGCTACGCCGAGAGCTTAGTCACGAGGATGCAAGAAGCGTATAACATTGTCAAGGATAACTAGAAGAGGCAGCCCAAACTTCCAGGGAATATCGAGCAAAGTCGGCTGTAGACAAACAGATCAAGATTGGAGACATAGTGTACCAGCACGACCCATTAGCATCCAAAACAAGGTCGCGAAAGTTGGCAAAACCTTCTATAGGACCTTTCAGAGTAATTGAGAAAACATCCTCAGTGAACTTTAAAATCGCCCCAGTAAATGATATGAGACGAACTCGACTCACACACGTAGACAGGATTTTCAAACCACCACAGAGAAGGGTGTTTGACACAGGGGCAATTTCAAGATGAAAAGGGGGATGAGGAAATTTCTGTTGAGCATAGGTATGCCAACCGAAGACGAAAGGCATCATGAAGAAGAGTTCTCAGAGCAGGATGATGACTGGGTGACGCCCGCTTGGCCGGTGATAACAAGGATACGCGCTGTTTTCAGCCGCATGAATCGGAAACATGTCAGGGGTTGGAAGAGACCGGGACGGCGGCCCAGCCTGCTCCCATGTTGAAGGACGCAGCAGCTCACGAAGGAGACGCAGAGGGGAGCAAAGAAAAAAGTCCCTCCATCATAACGAGAGCGTCGTTGAGACCCCTGAGACGAGCACGGGAGAGTGGGGAAATCTCTCAGCTTTGGACATCAGGCTGAAGAGGAAAAATCCAGCGAAGAAATGGTTGCAGACGAGGAGGATAGTGATAGCACAGAAATATACAGTTGTGAGGAGGAAGAAGATTTCGCGAGCCAAACTCAGGACCGCGCAGAAGTGCAGACCTCGATAAGAGGAAAGGCACGTTGAGTCCAAAAGGGTTTTGGTCAGACGCACATTGGCTCTCACCTGTGTAACTTATGTTTATATTCTTTTCTTGTTATGGGCAATGATGAATGGATCAGAGATGTTATCGAGACTTTCCCATTACCCTTGATGTGTCTAAAATCCGGAATTAGACATGTCATGGAATATAGGAAAGAGGGAGATATCCATATTCAAAATTTTCCATTCTTCAATGAAAAAAAAAATACATTCATATTTTTTTTTTCTTTTGGAAGGTAGAAGGATTGTTATAGGGGTGCAGCCTAACTTGTGGAAAATTTTTATATTTCATTTATGCGGTAAATTTGTGTTTCGATGTAACTGCAAGGCAGCACTCATAGTTATAATTAATTACGGTAATTGATCCTCTAATTTGTTCATCACTGCCATTGTTAAAATTTGTTCATTATTTGATAAGTGCATAATTCGTAGCCTTCTGGCAAACGAGAATTGTGAAAGGGCCACATGGCGACAGACCATCTCTAGCATAGCAACAGTCTTGTGCATTTTCAACTCTAACGAAAGTCTGCAAAACTCACCCCCCAAAATTCCCTCTGGAAGCCAAGAGACATTCTGTTGGTTGCATTTTTCTCCGAACTGAACGGGATAAGGGAGAACCGACTACCACCCACAGCTGAAAACAAGGTGATAAATCCCTTTTCAAGTGGCTAAGAGAAGCCCCTGTGACAGGACAAAGAGGAGAGAAACGAGGAGAAGAGAAAAACAAGCGGCGTGGCATTCTCAGGACGGTGGCAAAGCCAGACACACGCACGAGAACAGCACCAGCGAGCTGCATGGAACCTAGGCCTGAGAGCTGACCGCTGGGAGAGCTCGGAAAAAGAAGAGAGAAGCATGTAAGGAGGGCTATGAATGATCCCCTCTTAAACGAGGACATCTCAGTCCTTTGGACTTCTCGACCGATACTAGGTCGACATTAGTGCACTTTTGCCTAGGCTGTCTATATACCAAAACAGGCAGGATATTTCTTGCCACTTCTCTGCGCTGAGGACCTCAGACAACGGTTGCCAAGGTATGTGGTCTTTATACGAACATTTGCTCACGACTTACAAGTGCCGTCGGACAGTGAACAGCGTATAGAACTCTGTCCCCTGTGAAAGGGAGTACGCACGACAGCGGAGGCCTCCAACACATTTTATTCGTGATTTTTATTTGTGCTATGGCCATAAGTTTTAAGAGCTCTTCCCTGCTAATTTGGCATCAAGCCTATGCAGGTGTGTGTAATGGTATAGTTATATATAGCTTATAATTAAACTGCGGCAGTCATGATAATTACTGTATCATTTTAATTGCTGGTACCCACGCTCGTACTCAATTATCGTTCTTAAAGTGTGTATTCAAATGTTTTGGGTAATCTCTCACATATGTTTCCTTCGCTCTATTTGTTTATTGTGCATACTAGAATTTCATCAGGGAACAGTGTTTGAATCAGTGTTAATTGTTAAATCAGAGTTAGATAACTCAGTGGTATCGTTTAATCAGTGATAAAGTGTTTAAATCATTGTGCATAATTAAGCTGCCGATAGAGCAGCCCACCATGCATTCAGCTCAGCAGATTTTTGTGCCACATCATGGATAAAGGTGGCAGTGTATATAATATAACGTTGGATATTAAATGTCAAGCGTACGTGAAATGAGCGTTGGGTATCTTTTCGAGTGTGTGTGTGCGTTGCTGTGATTTTCGGTAGATTGGGACGTGCTGGAGTTAAATCCAGGCATCCACGCCCAATCGCGGTACGGGTTTTGCGGGAAGTTCATAATTAATTTGTTATAATTAATTATGGGAGGTCATTATTCATTATTGGAATCAGATAATTAATTTGTTGTTGCAGAATTTTCGGTTGTCAACGCAAGTAGGAAAACTCCTTGCTAGCCCCTAGCAGCAGAGGAGGAGAGCAAAATTTTTAACAAAATTTTCTTTAGTTTTTTTTATTTTTATTTAGATATTTATTTTTTTTTTCGGTGGAGATATCGGGTGCTTCACTGCAGGCGATACTTCACCTGGTGCCGCGGCCACATCAGCCTGTAAAGGTAAGATCCAACAGAATATTAAGGAGGAGTACCACCCTCCCCTTTTACAAATATACTAAACGAAAGTTTCACCTTACGGTACGAAAGCATTGCTATAGAACAACGGTTCAACGGAAAACGAATTTATTTTCACCTCTCCTTACTCTTCGTCGCTTCTATTTACGTTTGAAGATCTCCCTGGGAAGTATTTAGTAGAATTGTATCATCCGCATAACTTAGGTTTATTAAAGTGACATTAATTTTAATACCTTTTCTGTTTTACCGGACTTCTCTATAATGGTTTTATCATAGAGATTATGGAGAGTTGGATGTAGAACATTCTCCTGTCTGTCGAATTTCTTTACCTATTTTTATCCGTTTATTTATTTATTTATTTTTCGTTTCCCACAATGACTCTAACTTCCTGCTTACAGTAGCGATCTGTATTTTAATCCCATGATGGTCAATTTCAGTCAGTTATAAAATATGCATGGGCTCGTCATGAAATTTTTATTAAGAGCTGTTTTTATTGGGTTTTTATGACCTCCATGGTCAGTTCTAATTGCCACAAGTAGTCAGCAATCCCTAATTTAGGGTCACTGATTCCAGGAAGGTTGAGGAGGGCAAACTTTGGCCGACAGGCGCGGTGGCTCTCAATTTTTTTCAGTTTCATTGGTCTTCCCACCTTCTTCGCGGTCTAATTTCATCCCTCTTTCCCAGCGGCTCATAGAGGAAGGATCAGGCCATTATGTCTGTTCGGCTTCTTTAGTCTTTCCACCTTCTTCATGGTCTACTCACATTCCTCTATCCTCGGAGTTTGTATAGGAAGGATTAGTCCACGATATCTGTTCGGGTTTTTCGGTCTTTCCACCTTCTTCGTGATCTACTTCCATACCTCTTTTATTATGCTTTATAGAGGATGGATTAGTCCAGGATGTATACTGTTCGGTTTCTTTGGTCTTCCCACCTTTTTCATAGTCTACCTCCATCTCTTTTCTCTGGGTTTATAGAGTAAGGATTAGGCCAAGACGTCTGTCTGTTCAGCTTCATTGGTCTTTCCACATTCTTCGTGGTCTTCCTCCATCCCTGTTTCTTCGGAATTTATAGAGGAAGAATTAGACAAGGTGCCTGATCAGGCTTCAATAGTCTTTCCATATTCTCTGTGGTCTACACCCCTCTTTCCTCGGGATTTATGGAGGAAGGATTAGACCAAGACGTCTGTTCGGCTTCATTGGTCTTTCCACCTACATGGTGGTCTACCACCATCTCTCTTTCCTCGGGGTTTATAGAGGAGGAATTAGCAAGATGCCTGTTTCGGTTTCAATTATCTTTTTATAACCTCTGTGGTCTACCCTCCATTCCTCTTTCCTCGGGTTTTAAAGAGATAGGATTAGTCCAAGATGTCCGTTCGGCTTCTTTGCTCTTTCCACCTTCTTCGTGGTCCGCCCCCATACCACTTTCTTTGGAGTTTAAGAAGGCTGCTCAGAAAAGGTGCCTGATCGGCATATAACGAAGTAAATTTCTCCGTCATTTTTATCCGCGCCGGGGCTCGAACCCGGGTCCACTCATTCCGGAATAAGTTGCTCTACCAATTAAGCTACGCGGACATTTTATTCTGATTCCTATCTGTCTTTATGTCGTGTGCGTCCTTCTAGCAGGTACGTCACATCTCCTGGTACGTTACATCATCTCCCCCTTATTTTTATTTTTTTTCGAAGTGCTGCTCATATTTTTCCTATCTCGCGGTGTGGAAATAACATCACACCAATGCGAGATTTTGAACGGTCGGGTCATTCGGATAGTTCGGGCGCCATTATAACGAATTAAATTTCTCCGTCATTTTTATCCGCGCCGGGGTTCGAACCCGGGTCCACTCATTCCGGAATAAGTTGCTCTACCAATTAAGCTACGCGGACATTTTATTCTGATTCCTATCTGTCTTTATGTCGTGTGCGTCCTTCTAGCAGGTACGTCACATCTCCTGGTACGTTACAGGCATTAATTAGTCTTTCCACATTATTGGTGGTCTGACCTGCATCCCTCTTTCCTCAAGGTGGATTAAACAATATGCTCGTTCCGGCTTCATTGGTCTTTCTGTCTTCATCGTGATCGGCCTCCATTCCTATTTCCTAGAAATTTACACGGGAAGATAGCCCTCGGTGCGAGGAGTCTTTCCTCTGGCAATTATTTCTATTATCTTCCATAGAGCTTGCGAGTAGGATCTGATTTGCATGGTAAGGGTACCAAAGATAGGCAGAACCCCAATGTAGAGGGCCAGGGTATCTCTTTACGTCTGGCACTTACCCATCGATCTCTCGGTCTGAACTGCCCTGCCGGTAGCAAGGCTACCGCAGTTTTCTTATTTTTGAAGCCCAATTTTCCATTTAGGAACGCAAATTTAGGTTGTTTGTCGGACTGGAAGAAATATTTTTACTCTCAGATAGCTATCACCATTTTCAATACAATGTACTCATTTTCTGATTTTGTAGATGCACATGACGTAATTGTCAAGGAGATCAGAATAAGAATCGTGACGTAATTGTCAAGGAGATCAGAATAAGAATTCTGTGGAGATGCCCTGGTCAGTGGCATACAGCCATTAAAGTGTGGAAAAACTGGTGGTTTTCAAGGCTATTACACTGCATTTTGTGTAGGTCACATAGCGTACTTTTGTGGCAGATATTTCCATTCTTGCATCGTTACTTCTTGCCTATGTGTGCTGAAATGCTGGATTTATAAAAAAATTTAATTACATTGAAGCTTCTTATTTCCATTGCAAATTGAAATACATAAAACATTAGTGGAAGTTCAAAACAAAACAAAATATTATACTTGAAAAATTCACTCGTCTATGGAGCGTAACTTTCTCCGGTTTAGTGCTACCACGATTTCCTCCAACGAAAACCAAGCAATTTAAAACCACAGCTGCACTATATATACTGTAAAAATATCGCGCAGCTAAAACTGCATAAACTCCGTAGAATATCACGTAAACATTATCAAAATCCCCACAATTTAATGGCGGTTCTGATTGCACAATTAAGAAACCTAAGGAATCTTCACAGAAGTCGTATTCTAACCTCCTTAGTAATGATATGATTCACATTGCACTGAATCCGAGGCCATCTATTTAAAATACAAGGCCATGACATTAGAGAGATGAGTTCCCTCTTTTAGTGATATCACACGGAAACCAAGGCTTCCGATTGGTTTCCAACGCTGTCGTGTGTGACATCAAATAAGACACCGACGCATCAGGCCGTGTATGTAACACGAGAGTGACGTCACAATCGGAGAGAACTCTTCTCTCGAATGCCATGTCCTTGTACTTTCAGATCAGATCAAATCATATGTAGAGGATTTTAGGAAGGGAGTGTCTGACCCCAGGTCTTAAACAACCCTTGGAAATAGGAAGCTAGAAGATTTGGGCTAGAGATCCGGTTGGAAAGTCACACGGAAGCGAGGTAGAAAGGGGGAGGAAGACGCCCTTAATTATTACCGGGGGGCCAGTACACCGTACCCGTCCGACGCACGGCGGATATTTAGTGGTTCGAGCATTCGTACCTGCTTGGGATCGAACCCGAGGTCTTCTCCAAGGCAGTCACGAACGTTGACCACTAGGCCACCCGCGGCCAGCCTTGTACTTTCTAGATGGCCTTCGCTTTATAACCTCCGGGAAAGCCTTTCGCAAGCCGGAAGGGTACAAAATAAAATGGCGAACGTACGCCATCGAGCAGTCTGGAACGTGCTTTGATGAACATTGTTCTGAGTAGTTCTGAGCTGAGTCAAAACCGCCTCTAATAGAAAAGCTTCAGAACTGATAGGGAGACTCGTGACGTCACACGCAGAAGGAGGCCGTCTTCTTGCTTGGTTACTCAGCGCTGACATTTTGAGTGTGAGTGCAACCTATACTCTTGTTGTTTCACTTTTCACGTGTACAATTTTAGATAAAAGAAAAAATGCCGTGGAAATGTGTTACCATGTGCAAATCAAGTTATACGAAAAATCATAAAGCATCAGTCTTTTGCTTTCTTGAACAGGAAGTCCTCGGGATAAATGAATTAACGACATTCCTCGGAAGGACTTCAAGCCGAATGGCCGCGTAGTTGCAAATAAAGTTTAATGGCGGGATTTCAAAACATATGGGAGTTTTCTTTAGAAATATGGGTTTCAATTTGTAAGATGCATATCACGTGAAAAAACTACCTAACAAACTATTGGGTTTGTGCGAATGAAATGCCCGGCAAAGGACCAGCACACGTGGACGGCGAGAACGGAAAAGTAAGACAACTTACCTAGGAACATAATCCCCCTCGGCATCGACAAATAGTTGCCATCTGTCCGGCAAGGTCATGATCCCGGAATGAAAAAAAAAAAAGTCTTGTGGCTGGGATCCGAAGAAATCACCCACTGCACGTTGAACTTCGTTGTCTGTATTGAAATGTTTCCCGGACAGGAAGTGATCCAGGCGACGAAACAGATTATAGTCTGTCGGAGACAAGTCCGGAGAATAGGCAGTGCTTCATAGCCCAAGGCACTTAGTGTCAGCATCATTCGTTGTGCGACATCAGAGCGAGCATTGTCCTGGAGCAGAAGAACACCCTGTCTATTGACCAAAGCCGGTTGTTTCTGCAAAAAATTCCGGTGCATCTGGTGTAATTCAGCACAATAACGTTCTGCAGTGATGTTTTGGCCTCTTGCCAAGAAACTCCAATGAATTATTACGGCTGTGGACCACCAGACAAGGAGTATCATCTTCTTGGTGTGTAAGGGTGGCTTAGGATGCAGTCCAGCATGTTGCACCTTGACCATTGTGCAGATCGTTTGCGATTGTCATAGACGACCCATTTCTCGTCGCAGGGGACGATTCGATGCAGTAGAGGTTCCTGTTTATTCCTTGCAAGCAGCAACGTGCAGACTTCCAAACGCTTAGTCTTGTTGGCAGTTGTCAACTCATGCGTCAACCACATGTCCAGCTTTTTGACCTTACCCAGCGCAGCCAGACGCCGAACAATTGTCGTGTGGTGGACACCTACCTCTGCCGCTATCTCACGACACGTTTTTCGGGGGTCCGCTTCAACCACACGTAACAGAACATCGTCAGAAACAGCAACAGGTTGGTGACCATGCACGTGCTTCGTTTTGCAGGTCCGTATCTCCTCTTCGAAACTTCACAAACCATCGCTGAATGGTTCGTTCGTTGGCTGTGTTCTCCCCAAACGCTTTGTAAACGTTTCGAGCGGCCATTCCTGTAGAATAGCTAAGTCTAAATTCATACAGGAAGATGATTCTCGAATCCGGCGTCTGCATGCTTCCTTTGCAAGCCACGTGACGCCCAAACAAACCATGCCTGAGCCTTGTTCTTTACACACGTGCTAGCTATTTATAGTAACTCTGTGACGTAATACCCGCAACACCTGTGGGTGGTTCCGTTCCGCTATGGTGGGGCCTGTCTCCACTGCTCGTTCGCGCCGGACATTTCATTCGCACCAACACAATAAATATGTAATAAAGGGTGACATTTTTTGGTGGTTCTGTTTTCTACTTGCTTTGCGAAGGGCAGCTATAAAGCTCTAACAGACTCAAGCAAATGCAATCCTTCTGGTTTTTTATCATGATTTTCAAAGGGCAGCTTTTAAGCTGTAACAGACCCAAGCAATAGATATTCTTCAACGTCTTCTGAGATTTCATCATGCTTTGCAAAGGGCAGCTTTTAAGCTCTAACATACCCAAGCAAAGCATGTTTAAAATACACAGTAAAATACAATGCAAAACAAAACCCTTCCCAATACAAAACGATAATACCTAACCCTTTAAGCGGCCTACGTACCAGAACCGAATGGTGCCTAAAATTTTCTGCGCTTTCCAAATAGGAATGTTCGCGTATAGTAGCAGAGTTCTACAAACGCTACAGCAAAGCAATTTATCCCCTCCTCCTCATTCCAGCAGTACCGACCGTAAACCTGTCATTGGTGGTAAGTGCTCGCTTCTAGTCTATTTTCTATGATTCGAGGCCTAATGGGAGAAGGTTCCCCCTGACACGGACATCATGCCACTGAGTAGAAACAAGTTACTCAAACATCTCTCTCCCGCATTAGGTTCGTATCCCTTTTAGCAGGTAATCAGTCTAAGAGGATTGCTGTCAATTATCCCACTAATGTGCATTTTGAATGACAAAGCTAATAACAAACGCTTCCTGATCTTCTCCCTAAATGACCGCTTGGGATAACAAACGCTTTCTAATATACAGACTCTGTCGTTCCGACCTTTGACCCACTTCTTAGGCAGCGAATATATTAGTTTGAGTTGATTTCAGCTTATTTTGCTAACCCCGAGTTAATTCGTTCCAGCAGGTTAAAAAGATAGGCTACTGCTGATATCAATACTAGTTTAGTGTGGGCTGTGAAGAGCATTTATTCAGGCAAGTTGATTTCTAGCTTCTCACCGACTTAGCTTTCAGCCAAAGGCAATGCATACACTTCTAACTGTAATGTTTTATTTCTTTTACTTTAAAGCTTTTCTATCTGAACATCTGTTCATTCCTAATTTCAAGACGGTTGGACCTACGGCGTCACGTCTTTCCCGTCTGTTGAAATTCGGTTGAATTGCATACGGGTGACTAAATCTTTTGAGGGACCAGTAATCGAAGACGGCTTTCATGGTTACTGAAGCTTTGCTTTAGAATTTTGAATCTTCCATTCTTGATCTACACTGAAGAGCAATTGAATTACAGATCTACACTGAAGAGCAATTGAATTACAGATCTACACTGAAGAGCAATTGAATGCAAATGTGGCGCTGTGGGCGGCCCTGTAAACGGAAACGACATGACGTATGCAGCGACCCGACAATATAAGGAGTGTTGCGACGGGAATCAGTAAGAGTCGGACGCAGTATGGGTACGACGAAGGATCTAAGCGCATTCGATTGTGAGCAAATTGTCGGGGCCCGACGAATGGGTCACTCCATCTCGGAAGTCGAGCAGGCACTGGGATTTTCACGAGCCACTGTGTCACGGCTGCACCGTGAGTACATCGAATCCGGTAAAACCATCCCTGCAAGGGCCAACTGCCGTGGACAACAGCGTGTGGATGAGCGGGGTCATCGTCGGCTAGCTCGCATTGTAACAGCGGATAGACGGGCCACAGTGCAAGAAATCCCTCGGCAATTTAACGCTGGTGCACAAAAACGTGTAAGCAGCCACACCATCCAGAACCATCTCCTCGCTATGGAGTACAGAAGCCATCGTCCCACGAGCGTACCGCTACTGACCGTACATCACAGGGTACAATGATTAGCATGGGCTCGGGAACATCGCCACTGGACCCTAGGCATGAGGAAAATGCTGCCTGGACTGATGAGTCGAGATTCACGTTGGTACATGCGGATAGCAGGATACGAGTACGGCGCAAACCACTTGAAGCGATGGATCCTTCTTGCCAGCAGGGTACTCTTCAAGCTGGTGGGGGTGGTATTCTCGTCTGAGGACTGTTTACGTGGACTGAAATGGGAGTGTGACATCGTCCCTCACAGGTCAACGTTACCGGGATATCATGGACGACCATTTGCTCCCGTTTGTGTGTCTTCAACATCCCACTGGGGACCTCATCCTGCAACAAGACAATGCACCGTGCCATCGCTCCCGAATTGTATCCGAATGATTGGATGAACACTCCACCGACGTGACCTCGCTTCCTTGGCCAGCTGGGTCACCTGACCTCAATCCCATCGAGCACATCTGGGACGCCATCGAGAGAGATGTTCGAGGCTCTGACCCCCCTCCATCTAATCTTCGTGAACTGTGGGAGCTTGTTCAGGGGTTGTGGATCCGTATGGCTTCCCAACGCTTCCGGTGTCTTGTCGAGTCCATGTCGAGACGAATCGCCGCCGTCATCAGGGCGAAAAGTGGTGCTACACGTTAATAGACAGGTATCTCTAATTCAATTGCTCTTCAGTGTATGTGCGCACTGTGGTGGTTCTGTTTTCTTTCTCTCTCTCTCTCTCTCTCTCTCTCTCTCTCTCTCTCTCTCTCTCTCTCTCTCTCTCTCTCTCCCTCTTTTTATTCACCGTTTATGTGTTAATTGATGTTCTCGATATTATGTTTTTACCCACGAAAAATGCGCCGAAAACAGCGCAATATCAGTAGGAAAAAAAAATGCTCTGCGACATACTACTGGAGAAAATAAATACCATTTGTAAAACGTTTGCGCAAAGTTGAAAAAATTCAACCCATTTCATTACTTCCCTATCCGTCTCTGCAATTGTCGTCCAGAAATCCATTTACATTTGCCTAAGTCCCCACCTATCCTCTTTTTACCTATTTACCTACTCTGATAACACGATACAAAAGTGGGGGCTATGCATGCCTTAGGTGTATGAAAACAGGGGATACCCCCATCCCGTTTTCAATTCTGCTGACTCGATACACCCAAGGCACAGCGAGTTTTGGACAACGGGCGACACGGACAACTAACCACATTCACTTTTAGAGCCATGAAATTTCTCTGCATAAAAAATTATAGTGTTCCTACATTTCGTCCTACTTGAGTGATTGGTGTGGACAATTTTTTTCCCTCGTACCTCATTATCAGTAAGAAATTAAGAAATATTTACGATTTTCTGGCTGAAAAACAGGCCACAAAAGTTTAAAGGAGCCGTATAAAAATTGCCGTTTCTTGATCCTCTAATGAGAATTGAATGGAAAACGTTCAATGTAAGCCAAGCGAGAATTGTTCTTTAATTTGGGAAAATGAAAGTTAATTTGGGAATACAAAACAAATGACTTAGTACATTTTTCAAAACTACAGTATTTTATGAAACAAAAGAACTGCAGCATGACTCATACTATGTTCCGAAAAGGACGATAACGTGGGATTTTTTAATAATGCTGCGCTTTTTTACTCAGGCACTAAATATTAATTACAACGCCTTATGCCTTGGCCAATTTAACAGTTTTTATTCTAAGGATGTCATATTCACAACGTTCGCGTATCAACTCAAGTTAATAATATTGTGCTTTTACTTAGGCACTGAATATTAAGCCATAGGCCCTATAGGACTAGGCCTTTTCAGAAGTTTCTGTTCTACCTATGTGATATTCATAACCTTTACGTATCAACTCAAGTTAATCATATTGCACTTTTACGTACGCACTAAATATTAGTTCATAGGGTCATAGTCATTTTTAACAGTTTTTATTCTAACGATGTCATATTCATAACGTTCCCGTATGAATATGAAACTCAAGTTAATAACATCTGGAGACCGGCAGTATTCATCGCTATCCCTATAAATTAATTTTAGCGCCCAGTAAAAGCGCAATATCATTAACTTGATTTGATATGTAAACATCATGAATATGACATCGGTAGAAAAAAAACTGTTAAAAGGGCTTAGGAAGTAAAAAGCTTTTTCTGAACATAAACTGTTAAAATATTTAGGCACTAAAAGAGCAATATTAATAACTTGACATGCTATGTAAATATTTAGTTCCTAAGTAAAAGCGCGGCGTTATTAAACAATCCTACCGTATCGTCCTTTTCCGAACATAGTATGAATCATGCTGTAATTCTCTGGTTTCGTCGACCACCATAGTTTTAAAAAATGTACTAAGTAATTTATTTTGTTTTCACGAATACGCATTTTTATTTCCCCACATTAAAGTACAATTCTCGCTTGGTTTGCATAGAACGTTTTCTCGATTCAATTCTCATTAGAGGGCCAAGAAACAGCAATTTTTATATGACACCTTAAACTTTTGTGGCCAATTGTCTGGGTGGCCAATCGTTCCAACCCCGGCATTGCCCCTTCGAGTGGGCGGCAGAGAGAGACTCTTAGCAAAACTCGCTATATGAGCATTTGATGTACTCCTTCTCCATTGCCTTTCTATCAAAATTCTTCCACTAACACACTAGGATTCCCCTGCGCTGTTGCAATTTCTTTCTGCATGACGCCATTTCTGTACCTCCATTTCAGGACAGTGCGCAGCAGTTTTTCTCTGCCTCTTTAATTATGGAAGTTCGTCAAATTTTTTTACTTTGTAACGTTTCTCTCTCCCGTTAAATACGTGGACTTCATTAAACTTTCTTCGTTAAAAACGAGCTTTGAATTAACATTATGCCAAACAAAAGTTCTTGTTTTGCTCTTTAAATCCGAGCTCTCGCTAAATACTCGTTAGAAGCGGCTCCACGGTATATATGTGTACTTCTGTGTGTGTGTTTCACACCTTCAAATGGAGGTGTTTGAAAAAGTTTAAGGGGTGTTGGAGGAATGTTAGAGGCCTGTATAAATACCTGCACATATCCCTAAAAACGAGATTGAAAGCAGGCGGGAAAAATAGCAGTCGGAAAGACTTGGCGCCAATTAACGAAACCGGAAGAAAGCGATATCAGTACTTCATTGCACCGTCACATCGATCAGTTTTGAGTAGCCGACACTTACTGTCTCTTTCCCAGGATGAGATGTTTATTCTAGGGCGCACAACGTCAACTTGGGCGTCGGCGGCATTACCCAAAAAACGGATACGACGAGACATCCCATTGAGTTGCTAGGATTCGCATCCTCGCGGCTCGCTTTGAACGTTACTTACCAGATCCGAAATCAGCTAGCAGTGTTAGATGATGTTTAACTTCCTGATAATGTCCTGATATTGCTCAAGGTACTTCTGTAACGTTTCCTAGGTTTAATCTCGACTGTGTAAACAGCGAGTGATCTCCGCGGTTCCAGCAGCCAAGTATGCTCATAATCATTGCTAGTTTGAATGGGAAGCATTCATTCTATAATACTTGGAAATTGTTATTAACAAAACTTACTTGGCGCCAAATGCTAAATTCTTAGAGACTTCTTCCCTATAAACTTTGTGGTATCCAAGTCAAATGCTCAAATTTTAATTGACGTTAAACGTAAATTCATAAAATGACCTCAAACGTTTGCAGTGGCGTAACCATGTTTCAAAATCTGCAGGGGTCCGATCACATACACGCATTATATACAGTATACATATCATCATCACCAACCATTATCAATCCACTGCTGGATGAAGGTCTCCCAAAGTTTCTTTCACAATTGTCTATCTTGAGCCTGTCTCCTCCATGTCACTCCAGCATGCTTTCGAATTTCATCCATCCATCTCCCATGAGGTCTTCTTCTGGGTCTTTTTCTGTCCCTCGGAATCCAGTCTAAAATTTCGGTTGTCGATCGGTGGCCCGTTTTTCTGGCAACATGTCCAGCCCACTGTGCAGTAATTTCATTCTGGTCATGATGTCATCCACTCCTGTCATTTTCCTTATCCACAAGTTCCTCTTCTTATCTTTCCTGGTTACACCAAGCATGCATCTCTCCATTCTTCTTTGAGTTGTCTGCAGTCTTTGTATGTCTTTTTTAGTTAAGGTCCAGTTTCGGCTCCATACGCAAGCACCGGCAGAATGCATTGATTAAACACTTTTCTTTTAAGACATAATGGCATACTGCTCCTAAATATTGTGCTCTTTCTTCCAAAAGCTCTCCATCCAAGTTTTATACGCCGATTAATTTCTTCACCAATGTGACCCTCACTTGTTATCTGTTGCCCAAGACAAATGTAGGTATCGGTATATATCATCATTGTCAACAATTATCAATCCACTGCTGGACGAAAGTCTCCCCAAGTTTCTTCCACAACGGTCTGTCTTGTGCCAGTCTTATCCATGTTAATCCCGCATACTTTCTAAATTCATCCAGCCATCTCCCGTGTGGTCTTCTTCTGGGTCTTTTCCTGTCCCTTGGAATCCAGTCTAAAATTTCAGCTGTCCATCGACGGTCTGTCCTTCTGGCAATGTGTCCAGCCAATTGCCATTTCAGGGATTTTACTCTGATCATGATGTCTTCCACTCTTGTCATTTTTCGGATCCACGAGTTCCTCTTCTTATCTCTCGTGGTTACACCAAGCATGCACCTCTCCATTCATCTTTGAGTTGTCTGCAGTCTTTTTATGTCTCTTTTAGTTAAGGTCCACGTCTCTGCACCATATGTAAGCACTGGAAGGATGCATTGGTCAAACACTTTTCTTTTAAGACATAATGGCATATTGCTCTTGAAAATTATACTGTTTCTTCGAAACGGTCTCCAGGCAAGTTTTATACGCCGATTAATTTCTTCATCAATGTGACCCTCACTTGATATCTACTGTCCAAGATAAATGTAGGTATTGGTTATGTCCAGCTTTTCTACATCAATCGATAAATCTTCATTTCTTGTAAAAGAATTGTACATCACTTTTGTCTTCTGAAAGTTCATTTTTAATCCCACTTCTTTACTCTAGTCAGCCAGTTCCTGGATCATACTGTGCAGCTCTGATGGAGTATTTGCAAAAATGACTACGTCATCAGCAAAACGAAGGTGGGTTAGATAATCTCCATTAATCTTTATCCCTTTGTTTTCCCAGTTCAGTGATTGAAAGACATTTTTCAATGTGGCATTAAAGAGTTTGGGAGATATAGTGTCATCTTGTCTCACTCCCTTTCAAATTTTTATGGGTGCTGTATTCTCAAATAGCCGAATCTTAGCACTTGCATTTTCATAGATGTAATGAATAATATTAATGTATGCATCTATATATACAATATTATATATATACTGTATAAGATGGAGTTTAAGACCCCTCCCCCTACACACACACACACACACACACGCAGGAGCAAAGCAGTTGCTGAGGCACGATCTAACGGGCACGACATAAGCGCCTCTGTTGGCGAATTGTGGAACTTAGCGAACACAACTGTAAAACTATGATAGATAGGGCAGAAATGTAAATTACAAAGTTGTAGGACTGACTTTGCTTATTATTACGAATCGACATCATACACGTGTTTGTACACATTATACACGTGTTTGCATTCTAGGAAAAATTACAATCTTCTATTATTAAATTTAGTTTGTTCACATCATAAAAAAGTGTGCATTACATCATTATATTCCCGAAAAATTTGGAGGGGGTCCTACATTGGGGATCCCCGACTCTGAAAATCAGGGGATCTTGACCCTCCGACCCCCCAGTGGTTACGCCGATGAACATTAGTATACACTGTAAAAAATTCCTGAATTTCACGAGCCATTTTCCGTGATTCCTTTCGTGAATTAACGAAGCATATTTTTGATTCAACTTTTCCGTGAAATGACGGAAAGAAACCTGAAGTTCATAGATTTTTTTATCTGTACAATGACAGAAATACTTCTGTTCAGAGCAATATTTAAGGAGACAGGGAGCCCGAGAGCTGGATAGTATTTTGGGGCTGCAGTACTAGTGGTACATATAGGATTTAACTATGGGTGGATGAATAAAAATACCTAGGAGAAAACATTCCCAAAATATGATAAGGAAGCCATAAAAATATCCCCGCAGTATTGAAGTGTGTATCCCGTGATTCATGGACGAATCGATGATAGCAAGAAAATATAAAAATGCATGGTTGAAAAAGGATACCTGTTCAGTTCTTCTTTAACCCCCCCCCCCCGGGTTCAGCTTACTGAAATTATTCGAAGTAGTGGGTAAAATAATATGATCCAAATAGCGAGATTCAAATTGAATTCTTACTATATGAAAATTTTCCCCAATTACAAATGAGTACAAAAAAAACATCTGTAATGCTTTCGAAAGACTTGAGGATGGACTACTGGGGGCGACTATATTTTTTTCGGACTCCTCCTAAAAAAGCGGAAAAAAAGAGAAATTTTTTTTCGCAAGGCAGTTTCTTATAGTTTTTTTTTTGTGTGTGTGTGTGTGCAATCTGCAAAAGAACAAACAAACAAACAAAACTGTAGAATTCTGCCAATTCTTCAAGCATCCTGCATAATTCTGGGTGGGCCCCTTGAAAGTGCGGGGCCCTAGGCGGTAGCACCCCTAGTCACTCTCTTAAATGGGCTGTGCTTCTGTTCATTTTTCTCCAGTTAATAAAAGAAAATTCTGAGTTTTCAGAAACCTTTTCGCAATTATTTCAGTTTATTAACGAGAAATTACCGCGTTTGAAAGGTGTTAAAGGAAAGTTCTGAATTTTCAGAAATCTTTTCGCAATTCCTTTCGTATATTAACAAAAATATCGTGCTCTAACTTTTCCCGTAACGAAAAATTTCCGGTAATAAGAGCGGTTCGCCGGAATGCTTGACGTTTGATTAACCCAAAACCCATTTTTTGTCCTTTCTAAGAAGCTCCGCAACAGCAAAGACAGCAGAGTTTAAGCAGATCCTGTCAGCCTCAGGAAATTCCTCTTAAGAAATGTGATAGTCTACGCACATACACATCGTAGTCATACATATTAACGTAGCACCGGCGTGCTGGTATTAATCAGAAAATGTAAAATTAATGTTGTTTTGTAATACATATATACAGTGATCAGAATCGACCGCACAATAAACCTCGTGGAGAAAGAAGCCGAAAACCGCTGTCCGTTGTCCGATAGGACGTCGCATTCCGGAGATATACCATCACCCCCTAATAACTTAACTAGCTATTAGGGGGTGATGGATATACGCGCCGAAAGTTTCGTGACGTCACATCCGGTAACGCACTTGCTCGTTGAAGAGCGACGTGGATAGTTATACAGACGCATGTAGCACAAGGCAATCAAGCCGCCCCGGTGGCGCAGTGGTCTAAGGCCATGGCTTCTAATCATTTGTCCGAAAGGGGTCCGGGTTCGAATTCCGCTGAAGTATGGATGTTGTGTTTGTCTTACGACACTGACTCTCTCCCTTCCCTAGAACCAGTGGCCCGAAATTCAGGACAGGCAACTACTTATAGCCCACTGCGTTGCTCACGGTGGTCGTTAAACCTCCAATTAAAAGAAAAAACAAGGCAATCAACATTTAAAAATGTGGCGCGGGGTGTGTATGCAAATTCGAAGGACGTGGTGGCGTGAAGCCATCAGTTGTACGCCTGCGCGATACGGCAGGTATGTATAAAAAGGGTTGGCGACGGCAGCAGGTAAGCTCATACTGCGTTGGTACATTTGACAGTAGTGTGGGTAGCGATATGTCGTACAATTTGAGAGAGTATTGTGACATGTATCTCCTATTGGGGGAATGCCATGGTTCAGCATTGCGTGCAGCAAGGGCCTACAGCGAGCGGTGCCCAGCACGACGGCACCCGGACGCCCAGCACGACGACGGCTTGACACTCCAATGCGCGACACAGGCAATGTCACACCACGTCCAAGTGTTGACGGTTGCACTGGACCCTCTGTGAGAACACCATCTCTCGAGGACGCCATACTAGAGTTCATAGAGGAGGAGCCAACGACCAGCAGTCGTGCGATCGCGCGACAGTTCGGTGTGCACCAAAGTACCGTACTTGCCGTTCTACACGACGAAGAGCTGCATCCATACCACACATCACACGGGTTCAAGGCCTATTACCACAGGATTATCCTCGAAGACAGGCATACTGTGAGTGGCTGCTACAGCAACATGCTGCCGATAATTGTTTCATCCGCAGGATCTTGTGAACTGATGAAGCAAGGTTTACACGGCAGGGTATCTGCCACACCAGTAATAGTCATGTTTGGGCAATGGACAATCCGCACGCAACACGTGAACACGCTCACCAGGTCCGGTGGGGTGTTAACATCTGGTGTGGTATTGTAGGCGATATCCTAGTGGGACCACATCTTCTTCCCGAACGTGTCACAGCTGCCAAAAACATGGTGTTCCTACATGATGTTCTGCCGGACTTACTGGAAAACGTACCATTGGCTGTTCTCAGCAATCTATGCTTCCAGCACGATGGAGCACCGGCGCATTACGCTGCAAATGTTCGTCAGTGGCTGGATATGGAACATCCCGGTCGATGGCTTGGCTGTGGTAGTCCTGTCGCATGGCCCGCTAGATCGCCGGATCTTAACCCATTGGACTTCTTCCTCTGGGGTCATCTAAAGAAACTCGTATATGGACGGCCTATCAAACACGACCTAGTGGCGACCATCACAACTGTAACTCCTGCTATGCTGCAACGCGTGCAGATGTCTATTCCTCGGCAGGCGGCTGCCGCCTGTTCCGCACTACAAGGTGGTCATTTTCAACACCCATGTTGTAATCTGACACGAACCCACGTGTTTTATCATTTGTGTTGTAGTGGTACACATCAATAAATTACATGTTTTCTGTCAAAGTGATTGGGTCAGTTATTTCTAATGTCTGTATTCTTACCGGATGTGACATCACGAACTTTCGGCGCGTATATCTCCGGAATGCGACGTCCGATCGGACAACGGACAACGGTTTTTGGCTTCTTTCTCCACGAGGAATCATCCGGTATTTTTATTGTGCGGTTGATTCTGATCACCCTGTATATACACTTTGTAAAAAAAAATAAAAAATAAAAAAATGAAACATTCAGAAGGAGTCATCCAAACGAGATGAAAATTGTCATGCACAATGCACTACATGTGTAGGTAAGGAAATGATAGCAATTTCAGAGCAGTTGGTTCATTTATTCGGACAAAATACCTACACGAGTGAAAGAAGTGAGTACGTTGTAGCGCCACCTCTGGCTCGGGTACATGCTGTTACCCGACGTGGCATAGACGCATGCAGTTCTCGGATACTGTCCTGATGTATAACACGCCAGATGGTGTCCAAATTGCGGGCCAGTTTCCAGTTTGCTGACATTCCGTGATGGGCATATAGGTGGCATCGCATCATGCCCAAAACATCGTTCGAATGGTGAGAGATGGGGCTGCACTGAGAAAAAAGGTTGGTTTTGAAACAACAAAATAATTTTGTTGAGCTGTTTTGTCGATTTATTTTGTTGCTTCAGCAAAACTCCATCGGAATTGTTTTGTTGGCTGTATTTTGTTAATTCAACTATGTGGAGGTGGCATCGACCTTACGACACAGCTCATGTGATTACTAGCTATTCCATACGGGCACTACCAGACCTGCTACCAGATTACCACTGACCAGAAAAATCCCGTTTTGCGCTTAAGATTTCGCTTTGAATTATCGCTGACGACGAAGTGAATGCATTGTTAGAAGACTGGGAACTGTAAACTGTGATAGAGATATTCAGAAGTAAGAATTCCTAATATATCTTAATAATTCTGACGTATTTTTATGCTAGTGTTTATTGTGTGCTATTTTGGTTGGATTCAGTGAAATTTAGTGATAATTTGGCTTCGCTTTGTAGACTCATAATTACAATGAACACGATAGAATCCGCATCTTATTAGAAGCACAGGGGCACGTATTAAATTTAACCCCAGATTTTTGATAAAGCAATAATACATTTCTTATAACGGCTTGCGGTTCCTGATCGCAAATAAAAAGTTGCACATGAGGTAATGATAAGAGTTGTAATTTATGTATAGAGCTTGATTTCATGTATAGGCTATATATACAGGATGTTTCAAAATTCATGCGGCAACCAAAGATTGCATGGTGATAGTACCCTGGAACATATAGAATGTTAAAAAAAAATATTGCGATTTATTTTTTGTCTAACCAAAAATGTCAACAATTTGTTTCATCAAAAAACTAAGGAAAACATTTAAAAAGAAATCGGATTTAGAAACATGTTACACACGCATCAAAATAGTGTCAATACATCGTTATGACATCACGAACAAATCGTTCGTGAACATTCCAGAAGGTAATAAACCCACCTTCAAATGCTGAATCCGCAGATAAGAACTTGCTTGCAAGGGCAGGTATAGCCAAGTGGTTAGCACGCCTATGTTAAAAAAAATATTGCGATTTGTACGAGTGATATGTTAAAAAAATATTGCGATTTGTACGAGTGATATGTTAAAAAAATATTACGATAGCCGAGTGGTTATCACGCCTAGCTCCTAAATTAAAGGTCGCAGGTTCGAATCCACTCGGTGAGAGGGTTTTCGCTGGCTCTGAAAAAATTATTTCGTGACGTAACACCGTCCAAATTCACTTAAACACCACTAGAAAGTAAATACGTCGGGAAAAATTAAAAAATGGCGAACACCCAGGGTCAAATGGCACCGGTTAGAATTATTGCACCAGCAAAGTGTTGCCATCGGAAAAAAAGTTTAGGGACAAAGTGCCCCAGCTACACAACTCTAAATTTTGTTGGAGCAAGAAATTACCGTGTCACGATAACAGTATGTTTGATTGCAGCAACAAAACATTTTATCACGATAAGAATACATATTGTTGGATCAAAGAAATTCCCAAAAATCGACAAAATTATTTTGTTAAATGAACAAAACGTTTCGTCATGATAATAGTAAATTTGTAGAGTCAACAATAAGTTTCAACAAAATAAATTTGTAAGTTCAACAAACATTTTTGTTGACTGTACATCGACAAAAATTTTTGGTTGATTCAACAATTTTTTTGCCGAATTAACAAAACGTTTTTCTCAGTGTGGTGAAGGAAGGGTGTCGACATTACGGAGGTGGCTTGTCATTTTCCTGTTGATAAATTGCTCGGTGATGCTGCGATAGGAATGGCAACACAAAAACTCGAAGAAAATCGTCGATGTACCGTTAAGCCGTGATTGTGGTACAGAGGACTACCAAGGATGACCAGCTACCATAGAAAATGACTCCTCAGACAGTCACTCTTGGTGAACCAGCCGTGTGCCGTTCCACGGCAAAGGCAGGATCCGTGTACTGGCCAGCTTGTCTCCAGACACGCATGCGCTGCCCATTCGCTCCAAGTGCCCCAGCTACCGTAGGAAATGACTCCTCAGACAGTCACTCTTGATGGACCAGCCGTATGCCGTTCCACGGTAAATGCAGGATCCGTGCACTGGCCATCTTGTCTCCAGACACGCATGCGCTGCTCATCGGCTCAAGTGCGAACCGTGACTCATCACTGAAGACAACATGACGCCACTGGACATATCCCACGCTGATCGGGTCTGACACCACAGCAGCCGATGCCGGCGATGCTCACTGGTCAGTGGTAGGCGGTGGAGTGGCCTTCTCGAAGGTAGACCCCGTGCCGCATGTCGTCTGACCAAAGAATATCTAAGGAGAAGTTAAGACTCAGCGAGACGTAACTAGCCCCGCCATATCTTCAAGGGGAAAATGCAGGGCACAGAAGCCAACATACAGGCTGATGCCGGAGAAGACTGCGCATGCGTACTTCTGTTGACGTCAAGTCTTTGGGTAAAGAACAGGCAGCCGAGCTACTCACAGCACCTGGTTGTTACCTTCTCGGTAGCATATTCACTTCGCAAATCGGATATGTTAGTTTTGTTACGCCAATCGGGTTAGTTAAGGCTTTTGTTTGTTCTTCGGTTTTTCAGAAACATTTTCAGTAATGCCAAATAATAGGGAATGCCTGCATTTTGTACAGATCCTTAAGCCTAACTGTAATATTTGCTGAAATTTAATTTAAATAGTAATACTAATGTTATTGCATATTTTTCTCACCAAAATAAGGGATGATGGGCGGGATATCAGAAAACAGCAACAACAACGACAAAAAACTGCTCTATACAAATAGTCATCAGATCAAAGGAAACCATCGTGGATCAAAGGAAAGCTTCACTGTCGTAGTGTCCCCCTAACGTGTTTTGCTCCTGAATGTTAGCCTTCTCGCAGAGCATATTATCTCTTAAGATGTGGAGGCGCTGTCGTCGCCTGTTTTACGTTATCTCCATGAGAGTTGACCTTCTTTAAGCGTTAGATATTCTTTGGTCTGACAACGATCTGGATGGCCAATTCCGTACCTGTAGACAGCACAACATGACCACGGTTGATTGAGAGCGACGAATTCGGTTCTGTTCGTGAGGCTCTTACAATCGCTCGATTCTCGCGTTTTGTCGTTGCCCTCACCCGTTCACTGCCCGCGTGCCGCTGGTTTGTACCCTCCTCGACCCATTGGCGCCAACATCGTCCGGTTGCCGCGTCGCTCCGATACAAATGCCTGGCGATACGGCGACTTGACCAAACGGCCTTCCTCAGCCCAACTGTATGTCCTCTCTCAAACTCGCTCAACTGCTCGTATTGTGCATGGATCCGACGCTGAGGCATCCTCACACTCCGTTGAGGTTAATGCAACCGCAATCCTCTGTCACAATTGTCCCTGCGTGGGAGCTTTACTCTTGATACACAGTCCTCGTTGCGCGGTTCCCATGCGCTCTGGTGGGCGACTATTTAGTCATTGGTCGTTATTTTTTAATCACTGGAGGCTACCAAATATTTGTAAAAGTGCAAAGAACGGTTGCACAGGAGCGTGCGCTGTGAATGGTGAAGCACATATATAAAGCTGAGATGTTCTGTCATTATTCATTTTAGGCCGCGGGTGGCCGAGTGGGCAACGTTCGTGACTCCAACGGAAAGGGCCTCAGGTTCGATCCCAGGCAGGTACGAACGCTCGATCCGCTAAAGATCCGCCGTGCGTCGGATGGGCACGTTAAGCCGTCGGACCCCGGGCACTGGCCCCCCGGTAATAAATAAGGGCGTCTTCCTCCCCCTTTCTACTTCGCTTCCGTGTCACTTTCCTATCGGGGACTCTAGCCCAAATCTCCTAGCTTCCTATTTCTAAGGGTTGTTTAAGACCTGGGGTCAGACACTCCCTTCCTGAAATCCTCTACATATGATCATGATCATTATTCATTTTCTTGAAAGCTCTAACAGACCCAAGCAAAAGCATTTCTGCAGTAAAAGTTACAGTGCAATGTAATAAGCAAATAAAAGTTACACACCAAAATGTTAGTAAGCAAATAACAAAGATATCAAGACCGTATAAGTTAAAGTCCAATAAAGGTAGTAAGAAGGTAAAATTGCAGTGTAAATAATATTAAACAAAGGTATTTCTACATCAACTGGGATTTCGTCTTGCTTTTCAAAATGCAGCTTCATAAAAGCTCTAAAAGACCCAAGCAAAAGCCTTTCTGCGGTAAAAGTTACAGTGAAAATAATGTAATGAGCAAGTAAAAGTTACAGACCAAAAAGTTAGTAAGCAAGTAACAAAGATATCAAGTGTAGGTATAAGTTACAGTCCAATAAAAGTAGTAAGAAGGTAAAATTGCAGGGTAAATAATACTATCAAGCAAAGGCATTTCTACATCAACTGGGATTTCGTCTTGCTTTGCAAAGCGCAGCTTCATAAAAACTCCAACAGACCCAAGCAAAAGCATTTCTGCAGTAAAAGTTACAGTGAAAATAATGTAATGAGCAAGTAAAAGTTACAGACCAAAAAGTTAGTAAGCAAGTAACAAAGATATCAAGTGTAGGCATAAGTTACAGTCCAATAAAAGTAGTAAGAAGGTAAACTTGCAGGGTAAATAATACTATCAAGCAAAGGCATTTCTACATCAACTGGGACTTCGTCTTGCTTTACAAAGCGCAGCTTCATAAAAGCTCTAACAGACCCAAGCAAAAGCATTTCTGCAGTAAAAGTTACAGTGAAAATAATGTAATTAGCAAGTAAAAGTTACAGCGAAAATAATGTAATGAGCAAGTGAAAGTTACAGACCAAAAAGTTAGTAAGCAAGTAACAAAGATATCAAGTGTAGGTATAAGTTACAGTCCAATAAAAGTAGTAAGAAGGTAAAATTGCAGGGTAAATAATACTATCAAGCAAAGGCATTTCTACATCAACTGGGACTTCGTCTTGCTTTACAAAGCGCAGCTTCATAAAAGCTCTAACAGACCCAAGCAAAAGCATTTCTGCAGTAAAAGTTACAGTGAAAATAATGTAATTAGCAAGTAAAAGTTACAGCGAAAATAATGTAATGAGCAAGTGAAAGTTACAGACCAAAAAGTTAGTAAGCAAGTAACAAAGATATCAAGTGTAGGTATAAGTTACAGTCCAATAAAAGTAGTAAGAAGGTAAACTTGCAGGGTAAACAATACTATCAAGCAAAGGCATTTCTACATCAACTGGGATTTCGTCTTGCTTTGCAAAGCGCAGCTTCATAAAAGCTCTAACAGACCCAAGCAAAAGCATTTCTGCAGTAAAAGTTACAGTGAAAATAATGTAATTAGCAAGTAAAAGTTACAGCGAAAATAATGTAATGAGCAAGTAAAAGTTACAGACCAAAAAGTTAGTAAGCAAGTAACAAAGATATCAAGTGTAGGTATAAGTTACAGTCCAATAAAAGTAGTAAGAAGGTAAAATTGCAGGGTAAACAATACTATCAAGCAAAGGCATTTCTACATCAACTGGGACTTCGTCTTGCTTTACAAAGCGCAGCTTCATAAAAGCTCTAACAGACCCAAGCAAAAGCATTTCTGCAGTAAAAGTTACAGTGAAAATAATGTAATTAGCAAGTAAAAGTTACAGCGAAAATAATGTAATGAGCAAGTGAAAGTTACAGACCAAAAAGTTAGTAAGCAAGTAACAAAGATATCAAGTGTAGGTATAAGTTACAGTCCAATAAAAGTAGTAAGAAGGTAAAATTGCAGGGTAAACAATACTATCAAGCAAAGGCATTTCTACATCAACTGGGATTTCGTCTTGCTTTGCAAAGCGCAGCTTCATAAAAGCTCTAACAGACCCAAGCAAAAGCATTTCTGCAGTAAAAGTTACAGTGAAAATAATGTAATTAGCAAGTAAAAGTTACAGCGAAAATAATGTAATGAGCAAGTAAAAGTTACAGACCAAAAAGTTAGTAAGCAAGTAACAAAGATATCAAGTGTAGGTATAAGTTACAGTCCAATAAAAGTAGTAAGAAGGTAAAATTGCAGGGTAAACAATACTATCAAGCAAAGGCATTTCTACATCAATTGGGATTTCGTCTTGCTTTGCAAAGCGCAGCTTCATAAAAGCTCTAACAGACCCAAGCGAAAGCATTTCTGCAGTAAAAGTTACAGTGAAAATAATGTAATTAGCAAGTAAAAGTTACAGCGAAAATAATGTAATGAGCAAGTAAAAGTTACAGACCAAAAAGTTAGTAAGCAAGTAACAAAGATATCAAGTGTAGGTATAAGTTACAGTCCAATAAAAGTAGTAAGAAGGTAAAATTGCAGGGTAAACAATACTATCAAGCAAAGGCATTTCTACATCAACTGGGATTTCGTCTTGCTTTGCAAAGCGCAGCTTCATAAAAGCTCTAACAGACCCAAGCAAAAGCATTTCTGCAGTAAAAGTTACAGTGAAAATAATGTAATTAGCAAGTAAAAGTTACAGCGAAAATAATGTAATGAGCAAGTAAAAGTTACAGACCAAAAAGTTAGTAAGCAAGTAACAAAGATATCAAGTGTAGGTATAAGTTACAGTCCAATAAAAGTAGTAAGAAGGTAAAATTGCAGGGTAAACAATACTATCAAGCAAAGGCATTTCTACATCAACTGGGATTTCGTCTTGCTTTGCAAAGCGCAGCTTCATAAAAGCTCTAACAGACCCAAGCAAAAGCATTTCTGCAGTAAAAGTTACAGTGAAAATAATGTAATTAGCAAGTAAAAGTTACAGCGAAAATAATGTAATGAGCAAGTAAAAGTTACAGACCAAAAAGTTAGTAAGCAAGTAACAAAGATATCAAGTGTAGGTATAAGTTACAGTCCAATAAAAGTAGTAAGAAGGTAAAATTGCAGGGTAAATAATACTATCAAGCAAAGGCATTTCTACATCAGCTGGGATTTCGTCTTGCTTTGCAAAGCGCAGCTTCATAAAAACTCCAACAGACCCAAGCAAAAGCATTTCTGCAGTAAAAGTTACAGTGTAAATAATGTAATTAGCAAGTAAAAGTTACAGCGAAAATAATGTAATGAGCAAGTAAAAGTTACAGACCAAAAGTTAGTTAGCAAGTAACAAAGATATCAAGTGTAGGTATAAGTTACAGTCCAATAAAAGTAGTAAGAAGGTAAAATTGCAGGGTAAACAATACTATCAAGCAAAGGCATTTCTACATCAACTGGGATTTCGTCTTGCTTTGCAAAGCGCAGCTTCATAAAAGCTCTAACAGACCCAAGCAAAAGCATTTCTGCAGTAAAAGTTACAGTGAAAATAATGTAATTAGCAAGTAAAAGTTACAGCGAAAATAATGTAATGAGCAAGTAAAAGTTACAGACCAAAAAGTTAGTAAGCAAGTAACAAAGATATCAAGTGTAGGTATAAGTTACAGTCCAATAAAAGTAGTAAGAAGGTAAAATTGCAGGGTAAATAATACTATCAAGCAAAGGCATTTCTACATCAGCTGGGATTTCGTCTTGCTTTGCAAAGCGCAGCTTCATAAAAACTCCAACAGACCCAAGCAAAAGCATTTCTGCAGTAAAAGTTACAGTGTAAATAATGTAATTAGCAAGTAAAAGTTACAGCGAAAATAATGTAATGAGCAAGTAAAAGTTACAGACCAAAAAGTTAGTAAGCAAGTAACAAAGATATCAAGTGTAGGTATAAGTTACAGTCCAATAAAAGTAGTAAGAAGGTAAAATTGCAGGGTAAATAATACTATCAAGCAAAGGCATTTCTACATCAACTGGGACTTCGTCTTGCTTTGCAAAGCGCAGCTTCATAAAAGCTCTAACAGACCCAAGCAAAAGCATTTCTGCAGTAAAAGTTACAGTGTAAATAATGTAATGAGCAAGTAAAGGTTACAGACCAAAAAGTTAGTAAGCAAGTAACAAAGATATCAAGTGTAGGTATAAGTTACAGTCCAATAAAAGTAGTAAGAAGATAAAATTGCAGGGTAAATAATATTATCAAGCAAAGGCATTTCTACATCAACTGGGATTTCGTCTTGATTTGCAAAGCGCAGCTTCATAAAAGCTCTAACAGACCCAAGCAAAAGCATTTCTGCAGTAAAAGTTACAGTGTAAATAATGTAATGAGCAAGTGAAGGTTACAGACCAAAAAGTTAGTAAGCAAGTAACAAAGATATCAAGTGTAGGTATAAGTTACAGTCCAACAAAAGTAGTAAGAAGGTAAAATTGCAGGGTAAATAATACTATTAAGCAAAGGCATTTCTACATCAACTGGGATTTCGTCTTGCTTTGCAAAGCGCAGCTTCATAAAAGCTCTAACAGACCCAAGCAAAAACATTTCTGCAGTAAAAGTTAGTGTAAATAATGTAATAAGCAAAAAAAAGATACAGGCTAATTAAGTTAGGAAGCAAGTATAAAAAATATCAAGTACGCAAAAGTTACAGTCCAATAAATGTAGTAAGCAAGTAAAAGTTACAACGTAAATAATATTAAGTTATACTACTTTACTCCTTCAATATTTACAACTATTTAAATTATTGCTTGGCCCTTAATAGAGTCGTAGAAGATGTATAAAAATATATCTCCAAATCCAGAATAAATGCGGCATCACATAATTCAAATAAAACTATTAAATCAACTCCCAGCTAACAAAAGAACATAAAAATGAATCAAATAATATACCTGAGCAACTGTTCTCCTATATCTGAGCAACTGTTCATTCCTAATATCAAGAGGGTTGGACCTACGACGTAACGTCTTTCCCATCTGTAAAGAGCCGTAAGAATTGCATGCGGTTGACTGGATCTTTTGACGGAGATAGCAATCGAACACATCTTTCAAAAATTACTGAAGCTTCACTTCAGAGTTTTGAATCTTCGATTCATGAGATATTAAGATACCGTGTTATCAGTAACTTTGAAGCGGATATGCCTTGTGGACGTGAACTTACCGAGTTCCAGCTTGGGCTGGTCATAGGATGTAATTTGAGTGACGTCTCCATATGAAGCATTGCAGCTAAACTAAACATACCAAAATCGACTGTAAGTAATGTGAAAAGATGAAAGTAAGAAGGTGCAATTACAGCAAAAAAACGTCCAGGAATGCCGCACAAACTGACGGAACGTGACAAAAGAGCCATGGTAAGAAATATTAAAAAATACCATTCTTCCTCTGCAGTTTTCATCGCTGCTTAACTAGGAAAAACTTGTAATGGTTCGGCTAGTACCAAAACTATTCGCAGAGAGTTGCACATTGTGTATATATACACTAAGTGACCACTTTATAATGACCACCTGACAGTTTTAAGCAAATGAGCTATGACTTCACGCTGTTGCCACAAGAGGGAGAGGCTAGTATAAAAAGGGAAAGCTTAGTGCTTGCGACAGTAGTAGAAGTGATTTTTGGGTGACGAGATGGGTAAAAAATGCGATTTGACGGAATTGGAGGGGTGTGTCTTCCGTCGTTCCTGGACTGTGGGTGACTGGAAAGCTCTTCTTTGTGGAGTAATGAGTCATCTTTTTCACTCTTCCAGTCTGATGGGCGTGTTTGGATTTGGCGACAGCCAGGCGAACAATTTTCGTCGGACTGTGCTCTTCGAACTGGTAAGTTCGGCGGAGGCTCTATAATGGTATGTAGTTGTTGTTCGTGGATGGGACTCGGCCCGTTGGTTATTATACCACAAACCATGAACACTGAATTGTACCTCGATGTTCGACCTTCTGGATAATTCTGACCTACCAACAATGTTGCAGTAATTAATTCAAACACTCGACGTGGATCAGGAGCACCAAACAGAAATCCTCGCTCTTTCCACGTTAATAAGTGAGTCCCGGGAAAATGTTCATCGGCCTCCACCAGGAATCGAACCAAGGGTCTTCCAGTAACGCGCTGGACATCTTTGGTGAATCCCCAGCATTGTGTGGGTCTCCATGAAGCAACCTGCCATGCAGTTTGGCAGTGAATTACATGTGAGTCTGGAGAATTCGGGGCCACTGTGGTGCAGTGGTAGCATGTCTGGCGCGTAACTGGAAGACCCTGGGTTCGATTCCCAGTGGTGGCCGATGGGAATTTTCTGGGGCTCATACTTATTAACGTGGAAAGAGCGATGATTTCTGTTTGATGTCGCAGTATTATGGAAATCACCATTGTCTCTTCGAACACGATCGAGTTTCCTGTCACACCGCACGGCGTGTGCAGGATTGGTTTCTTGAAAATGAGAGGGAATTGTTAGACTGGCCTGCTCAGAGTCCTGATCTTAATTCCATAGGACACATCTGCGATGAACTGGAGCGATGGATACGAAACTGATCACAACGACCGTTTCCACTCTCCACTCTGGTAGCAGTTTTTCAGGACGATTGGCGAGAAATTTCTGTCGAGACCTACCGGCATCGGTTGATAGTATGCCTCGACGTATACACTGAGTGGCCACTTTATTATGACCACCCCCCTCAGTACTTCGTCGGGCCACTTTTTGCCTTTAATATTGCGTCGATTCTTCCTGGCATGGACTCCACGAGATGTTGATAGGTGGTTTGTGAAATCTGAGACCATACTTGATGAATAGCACTTTTCAGGAGTGTGAGATTGCAGGGTTGTGGATCCAGCTGTCTGATGACTCGCTCGACTTCATCCCACAAATTCTCAATGGGGTTTAGATCTGGAGATTGCGGGGGCCACCTAAGCAAAGTAAACTCACCGGCATGTTCCTGAAACCAATCCTGTACAATACGAGCACTATGGCAGGATGCATTATCTTGTTGAAAGCAGCCATCGCCATTGGGATAAACCATCCACATGACAAGATGCACTTGGTCCGCAACGATGTTTAGGTATGATGTGCCAGTCAGACGTTGATCAACACGAATTAAAGGGCCCAAAGCATGCCAGGAAAACATTCCCCAAACCATAACGTTGCCTTCTCCAGCTTGAAGGGTTGTAGCAAAGCATTTGGGGTCCATGCTTTTGTGCTGTTTCCTCCAAATTCTCACTCGGTCATCAACATGGTGCAACTGAAAACGTGATTCATCGGACCACATAATTTGTTTCCAATTATCGACTGTCCAATCCTTGTGCTCCTGTGCGAACTGGCGACGTTTTTTCTCTTGTTAACTACAGACAGCAAAGGTGTTCAAACAGGCCTTCGGCTGTCATATCCCATCCGATGCAGTGTACGGCGAACAGTGCGTGCAGAGATCATTTGAGGGGATCCTTGATTAAAATGGTCTGTAATTTGCTGCACTGTTGCCCTTTTGTTGTCTGTTACCAATCTGGATACTCTCCGCTCCACCCGTGCAGTCACTTACACGTAGAGACTCAGCTTTTTTGCCTGACAGTCCAGTCTTTAAACACTTTAACAACAGCGCCTCTGGAACATTTCACGAATGCGGCGGTTTCGGCGATACTCGCTCCATGGATCCGAGCTCCTACAATCATCCCACGTTGAAATTCCGTCAAATCGCATTTTTTACCCATCTCGTCACCCAAAAATCACTTCTACTACTGTCGCAAGCACTAAGCTTTCCCTTTTTATACTAGCCTCTCCCTCTGGCGGCAACAGCGTGCAGTCATAGCTCATTTGCTTAAAACTGTCAGGTGGTCATAATAAAGTGGTCACTCAGTGTATATATACATATGTATATACACGGTCGAATCTGTGACCACCAGCTATTATCCAGAGTTACCGCCGTGTGCAGCGCGTACAGCAGCTAAATGGGCTGGGAGTGACTCGATAAGATACTGGAAGATGTTCACAGGTATGTGGACCCATACCGACTGCAGTGCATCTGACAGCTGCTGGAGGGCGCGTGGTGGAGGATCCATAGGGCGAACTACACGATTGAGGTGGTCCCACTCAGTTGGGTTTAAGTCTGGGGAATTGGGGGCCAGGGAAGTACTTTGAAGTCTTCATCGTGCTCTTCCAACCACTCTCAGACATTTCTAGCTATGTGACACGTTGCATTGTCGTGCTCGAAGATTCCATTCGCCCCCAAGATCCCATCCGCCCTAGGGAAGATAATCAGCATGTATGGGTGTACGTGGTCTGCAAGGATGGATTCATAAGGAATTCGATCCATAGTGCCTTCCATAGATATAAGTGGACCCAGAGAATGCCGCGAAAACGTTTCCCAGACCATAACGCTGTCCTAACCAGTTTGTGTTCTTCCGGAAACGGTTGCAGGGTGTTTGTTCTCCGATGTTTCTCGCGTTATACGTCAACGTCCGTCCGTTCGATGAAGCAGAAAACGTGAATCGTCGGAGAAGGCAATCTTTTGCCAATCAGCGGAGGTCCAATTCCGATACTGCCGTGCAAATGCAAGCCTTTTCTGCCGATGTACCTTCGTTAGCATAGGTGCAGTGACCATCCGTCTGCATCGGAGCCCCATACGCAGCAGGGTTCGTTGAACTGTCGTTTTAGACACACTTCCGGTAGCCTCCTGGTTCATTCGGCCAGTGAGTTGCTCCACTGTAGCGTGTCGATCGACCCTCACGCACCTTCGAAACCGACGTTCACCTCTCAGATCAATGGCACCTGATGCTCCGCAGTTTTCACGTCGCTCACTCTCAATCGTGCAATTTCTCCAATCACGATACACTTTAACCACAGCAGCACGCGAACAGTTTACAAATTGTGCTGTTTCAGAAATACTACCACCGTTGGCCCGAAAGTCGATAATCATCCCTTTTTGCAAATCTGATAAATCGCTCCTTTTATCCATGACAGCGACGAGTGATATGTTTGCAAAATGCCTACAGCACACCTTATATACCTTCCAAGCCAGCTCACGACGCGTGCCTTTTTTCATTGACTACGCGCCGTTGACGTCAAAAGTAGGAGGTGGTCACAATAATGTGATTGGACTGTGTATATATCATCATCATCATCATTGTCAACCATTATCAATCCACTGGATGGATGAAAGTCCCCCCAAGTTTCTTTCACAACTGTTGTCTTAAGCCTGTCTCGCCCATGTTACGCAGGCATGTTTTCGAATTTCATCCATCCATTTCCCATTTGGTCTTCTGGGTCTTCTTCTGTCCCTTGGAATCCAGTCTAAAATTCCATTTGTCCATCGGTGTTCCGTCCTTCTGGAAACATATCCAGCCCATTGCCATTTCAGGGTTTTTACTCTGATCATGGTGTCTTCCACTCTTGTCATTTTCGTTATCCACGAGTTCCTCTTCTTATATTTCCTGGTTACACCAAGTATGCATCTCTACAGGCTTCTTTCAGTTGTCTGCA
Organism: Macrothele yani; assembly: GCA_039090855.1. Classification (NCBI taxonomy): domain Eukaryota; kingdom Metazoa; phylum Arthropoda; class Arachnida; order Araneae; family Macrothelidae; genus Macrothele; species Macrothele yani. The sequence continues at coordinate 14,038,552 of CM076989.1, forward strand.
GCCTTTGTATGTTTTTTTAGTTAAAGTCCATGTCTCTGTTCCATGTGTAAAAACTGGAAGGATGCATTGATTAAACACTTTTCTTTTAAGACATAATGCATATTGCTCTTGAAAATTGTACTGTTTCATCCAAAAGCTCTACAGCCAAGTTTTATACGTCGATTAATTTCTTCATCAATGTGATCCTTGCTTGATATCTGTTGCCCACGGTAAATGTAGGTATCAGTTACCTCACGCTTTTCGCCATCAATTGCAAAATCTTCATTTCTGGAAAAAGCATTGTATAATACATCAATTTTGTTTTCCGAAAGTTCATTTTTAATCCCACTTCTTTACTCTTGTAACGGAACCAAAGGCCTTTTCATAATCGATAAAAACCATAGATAATGAGAGTTCATATTCCCTCGTTCTTTCAATTAGTTCTCTCAGCACATGGATATGATCTACAGTGCAGTAGCCACTCCTGAATCCATCTTGTTCTCTCGGTTGAGCCATGTCCAGTGTTACTTTCAAGCGACGTGAAAGAACCTTAACGAAGATTTTATAAACCACTGATAGAACGCTGATGGGCCAGTACTCCTTGAGATCCTCAGTGTCACTTTTTTATGTAGTCGGATCATTGCAGCATTGTTCCAATTCTCAGGAATTTTTCCTCCATTGAGACATCTAGTGAAAACTTGGGCAAGTGTAGTTTCTATTTCTCTACTTTACAATGTCCACGGTAATTTCATCTTCTCCTGGAGCTGTTCCCCGTTTCATGTTCTTAATTGCACGAGCGACTTGTGTCGCGAGGACTGGAGGAACTTTGGCACTGCTACTTTTCGTAATGACTGGAACAGGTGCATCCTCTCTTTCATATACTAATAGTTTTGTGTAGAAATATTTCACTCTTGTCAAAATTTTACCTCAATTTCTTGTTACGTACACTGTAAACAAATTTCTGAAATTCACGGGCAACTTTCCGTCATTTTTTTCGTGAATTAACGAAGCATGTTTCTGATACAACCTTTTCCGTGAAATGACGGAAAGAAACCTGAATTTCACGGATTTTTCATACCACAGGGAAATTCTGAATTTTCAGAAACCTTTCCGCAATTCCTTTCGTATAATAACGGAAAAACTCCGTTCTAACTTTTTCCGTATCCGTTCTAACTTTTTCCATATCCGTTCTAATTTTTTTCTTATCCGTTCTAACTTTTTCCGCATACGAGAAATTACCGGTAATAGGAGCGATTCGTGAGAATACTTGAGGTTTGATTAAATTTTAAATTTCAATCGTCTCTCGAATTTTGAAGTTCCGTAGCGAGACCGGATATTGTGGATAGCATATCGCATGAATTTTGTTTACTCTGGCACAGGATATTTCTTTTCCTCTCCCTGTTTCGTGCACCAGCCATTTATTATATTTATATATTGCGTTACTGTAAGAAACCTGGTGCTTAATTTATTGTACAGGTCATTGTACAATGGATTACTTAAGACAAAAGCTATTATAGCTATCAAGAGTAAATTTTATATTTAGTTGTGTGTGTGTGTGTGCGTGTGTGTGTGTGTGTGTGTGTGTGGAATAATACTATAAAAAAGTACATTTCACCTGTTTTTAAAATAACTGAAAGTCATTGTCAGTTTAAAAAAATCAAGTTGCAAAACATTTTGTTGCTTCGAAAAATCAAGATGAAAAATGCTTAATTTGTGAAAACAAAATTTCATCGTCGTGGAATTCGTTTTACGATGTACGTGAGACGGGTTACAGTGCAGTTTGGGCTCAGTCGTTAAAGGCGCGAGTTAGTTGTTGAGCCAGCTCAAACGTCGTGGGTTCAATCCTGATCTCAGTGGAAGGATTATTTGTGGATAGGGCTGAAAAGTACAGGGTCGTCGATTTTGCGGAATTTCGTTTAAAAACGGAAAAACCCAAAATGTACTTTTCTGAAATAAACGGAATTTCTGACTACGGAAAATCTGCGAAAATACGGGTGAAAATAAACGGGCACTTTTAAAAACGGAAATTTCTAAAAAGACTGATACCTATCGGCAACTTTGCTGCACGTTATTTTCAGAAAATTTTCCGTGAATTCACACCACTTATTTTTTACAATGTAACCATATTCTTTTCTCAGTGCCATAATGTGTTTTGTTCCCTTACTGAGATGTCCCAATTGGGAGCAGGCGAATTCATCGAAAACGAATTCGTCGAAAACAAATTCATCGAACGAACAATTTACCGAAAGACGACTTTATCGAAAAAAGTGAAACGAATTAATCGAAAACAAATTCATCGAACGAACAATTTACCGAAAGACGACTTTATCGAAAAAAGTGAAACGAATTAATCGAAAACAAATTTATCGAACAAGCAGTTTACCGAAAGTCGACCGTTTCGAAAAAAAAAAAAAAAAAAAAATGAAACGAATTACTCGAAATGGCCACATGACAACCCGGCACGGACAAGTGCAGACACGCACTTTAGGGGCCGCATAAAAATTGCAGTTTCTGGATTTCAGACATGCGCAAAGGCCTAGGGATTAATATTTAATGCCTTAGTAAAAGGACAATAATAATAGTCTTTGTGTCTATAAAACTTATGAATCTGAGCACGACGCAATGTATTCGTAACGTTTACATAATAAATTAAGCTAATAATGCTGCGGTTTTACTTAAGCATCAAATATTAATAAACAGGCCTAGGCCTCATTAACAGTTTTTCTTCCATCGTGTTCATATTCATAACGTCTAGACACCAAGTCCAGTTAGTACACTAGCGTGCAAAAATTAAGGACGAGACGGTTTTTCGAATGTAACGTCGTGCAGAAGTGCTCCACATCGACTCAAATCATACCATAAGATCCCCAAGATGTAAGAATATTGGACAAGTGAGCAAAACCGTCCAAACAAGGAATCCAAAGGATACAAAGGCACTTTATTGAAAAGGTAGCTTGGAGCACAACTGGACACAAGACAGAAACGTCCATGTGACAGGCGGCTGCCAAGAAAAATCCAGTCTTTAGTAAGGGATATGATCACCCCTGACTGCGTTGCAGGATTTACAACGTCTGTCCATGCTGAGGACGAGTTTGTCAAGGAGCTGGTGAGGCATCCTCTTGTAGCGCCAATCGCAGCTGCGGAATCGTTGCTGGCGGCTGGTGACGTGCTGCCAAGCGTCTCCCGAGAAGGTCTCACACGTGTTCGATTGGATTTAGGTCCGGGGACCTTGCGGGCCAATCCATACGTTGAATATCTTCACTCCCGAACAGCTCTGCGACAGCCACTGTACGATGAGGTGTAGCGTTGTCGTCCATGAAGAGGAACTCAGGACCCACAGCACCTCTAAACAGACGCACGTGAGGCAGGAGAACCTCTGTACAATAGTGGACACCAGTGACTGAACCTCCTTGGAAGATGTGGAGGTCAGTACGCTACCAAGCATGATACCGCCCCAAAGGAGAACTCCGCCACCTCCAAACCGGTCCCTTTCGATTATGTTGGAGGTGTGATTGCGTGTTCCCTGCTATCTCCAGATGTGTATACGTCCAGAATCGCTCGTCAGACTGAATCGGCTCTCATCCGTACAGAGAACTCGACCCCATTGCTGATGTGTCCAGTTCTTGTTTTCCTGGCACCACAGAAACCGCCGTCTCCGATGAGCAGGCGTTAATGGCACACACCGTACTGGTCGTCGTGCAAATAGACCACCTTTGTGCAGCTTTCTGGCCACGGTAAAACGCGATAACGGACGTCCAGTTGTCTGTTGCATGTGCCTTGCGATTCCTCCCGCTGTATGCCGTCTGTCTCTTCTCGCCTGTAGGACAATATACCGGTCGTCCGCCACCGTGGTTGCTCGTGGACGACCACTGCTAAACTCTCGGACAGCTGTTCCTGTCGTTTAAAATGCTCTCCAAGCTCGTGAAACGATGCTGCGAGCGATCTCGAACACCTCGGCCACACCAGTCACACTTCGACCTTCTTCCAACTTCCCAATGACGCGACCTCGGGTAAAGTCATCCAGATGTCGTCTACTGGATTGCCTGTTGGCCATATCACACGGTGACAGCAACTCGACGTCATTCAAACCGATGTACACCGTGCAATAGCTTTCACCGAATTGCTGAGCTTGCTTCACTTGCTTCAAATGTAGAGGATTTTAGGAACGGAGTGTCTGACCCCAGGTCTTGAACAACCCTTAGAAATAAGAAACTAGAAGATTTGGGCTAGATTGCCAGATAGGAAAGTGACACGAAAGCAAAGTAGAAAGGGGGAGGAAGACGCCCTTATTTATTACCGGGGGCCAGTACCCGGGGTCCGACGGCTTAACGTGCCTATCCGACGCACGGCGGATATTTAGTGGATCGAACGTTCGTACCTGCCTGGGATCGAACCTGATGTCCTTTCCGCGGCAGTCACGAACGTTGCCCACTAGGCCACCCGCGGCCCCGAATTGCTGAGCGTACACCGCCCGTGTGCTTTATACTCTTCCGACACCCCCCCCCCCCCCCACGTCATGCTGCATATATGCGCATGCCCTACCGTACCGGACCCTAGTCTATCTCCTGAGTGATCTTTCGGTCCGTTCTGCCCGCTCGTTCCGCTGTTATGCTAATTTCTCCTCTTCGTCCTTAATTTTTGCACACCAGTGTATTATTGCGCTTTTACTTAGGCATTAAATATTAAACAATATCACGCTTCCGGATTTACACATTCTGGCATTTAAGAAACAAGATTTCACCATTTGGGAATGCCAAGTGAGAATGGATTTAGAGGCAAACTATACCTTCAAACTAGCATGGGATGTTAGTTCCACTAACTGTGCAGTTCTTGTGTTGCATTTTCTTTTTTTTCATTAGAGAAGGATTATAGGACATTTGCATTTCAAAAAGAGAATAAATTGTGCTTTATAGGGTTTACAGGAGTGTGTGCCGGTTAGAAAAAAAAAAAAAAGTATCGGAACGCCGCCGTTCCATGGTGTTTCGGCTCCACTGCATGGGACTCAAATTTGGCATTGCTTCGTCGCCACAGAAACTTTTCCCATGTATTGGCTTTCCATTGCAATGGGGCAGCATTCTGGTCCTTGGCTTTGCCGCTTCCTCGTCTTCATGGAGAGAACACGTTCAATTGTGGCCATGAGACATGGAAACAATTTCTGGTACTAACTAAACTTTGCCTTTTAAAATAGCTTTTTTGAAATATCGAAAATTTCTAATTTGGGTGGGGTTACCCCCTCCCTTCCCATTGGGCACGCTACTGATCTGAATACAGGCTAAAACCTAACACTTGTTAAAGTAACGGCTTCTCTGTGAAGCTTGCTGAATCATCGTAACTGATTCGTCTTAGTACGAAACTCTGGTAGATTAAAATTTAACAGCTCGAAATGTCCTAACCTAAGCACAAAAATGTCACTTCAAGAATACGTCTAGAGATTTGATGAAAACAAGGTCTTTTTTTTTTTTTTTTTTTTTTTTTTTTTTTTTGATTGGAAGTTTAACGCCCACCATGAGCAATTCAATGGGCTATAAACAGTCGCCAGTCCCTAATTTAAGGCCACTTGTTCCAGGGAAAGGACAGAGCCAGTGCCGTAAGACAAACACAACATCCATGCCTCATCGGGATTCGAACCCGGACCTCTTCCGGACGAATGATGAGATATCCATCGCTTAGACCACTGGCCACCGGGGCGGCAAAAAAGCAAGACCTACTAACAGATTTTGACTGATCTCTGTCATATGCCACTCATAATCCACAGGTTGTCAGCACATAGCAAGATGCTTTCATAATTCACTTCGCAATCAATCATCTATCTCGTCAATATCGGAACACCGCAACTGCTTATAACTCAACAATAATTTAAAGCTTTAATATCAGTAAAACGTAATATTTTTTGCAGCCCCGGTGGGGCAGTGGTCTAAGCGATGGCTTCTGATCGTTCGTCCGAGATCGGCTCGGGTTCGAATCCAGTGAGGCATGGATGCTGTGTTTGTCTTACCGCACTGGCTCTCTCCCTTCCCTGGAACCAGTTGCTCTAAATTAGGGACGGGCGACTGCTTATAACCCATTGAGTTGCTCACGGTGGTGTTAAACCCAAAACAAGTTAGTAAAACCATGCAATGCATTGATTATGATACGCTTTCCAATATACTAGAAATCATTACTCAAGCTATTACTCAAGTTATGAGGAAAATGGCTGTGGAATAAATCTCACCCCTGTGCCCTGACCTTTGATCCATTTGAATGATATTCAACAGAACTGGTTCAGTATATCTCCGAAATAACATGATAAAGTTTTGTCTCAATCGAAGCAATTTTACGTAAGTTATGATGCATAAGCGCTATGGAATAGATCCCGCTCCTGTGTCCTAACCTTTCCCCCATTTCACCCATTTTCAATAGGATTCGTCCCCAGGAAGGTCCCTACAACATACCAACATTTCATCCAAATCGAAACATTTTTACGTAAGTTATGACTCATAATAGCGATGGAAGTGATTCCGCACCTATGTCCTGACCTTTGACCCCCATTTCGCCAATTTTCAATAGGGTTTGTCCCCAGTGGTCTCCTACCACATACTAAAATTTAATCGAAATCGAACCTTTTTTACGTTAGTTATGACGCATAAGAGCAGTGGAATGGATCCCGCTCTTATGTCCTGACCTTTGACCCCATTTCGTTCACTTTCAATAGGGTTCCTCTTCTCAGGTGTTCCCCTACCACATACTAAAATTTCATCGAAATCGAACGATTTTTACGCAAGTTATCGTGCGGACGAACATACGCACACAACGCGTGACGTAATGAGGAAGATGGGAATCGCGACCATCTGCTAGCAAGGTGTGACGTCATAAAACTTTAATAGGATACACAAACAACGCGTGACGTAATGAGATAGATGGCATGACCGCCCGCCAACATCTAAAGGGGCGACGCCTTTACACCACACTACAAACTTGGTGATTCGGGGTGGTTATTTAACCCACTAAACAAATTTTCTTAAAGTCGAGATCAAGCTAAATCGCTTTCTAGTACCAGAAAACGGCAGGTTAACGACTTTTATCAAAATCCTCAGAGCCGTTTGCAAAATAAAATTTACATACATACCAGAATTGCTCCTTTAAGGTGAACGTCAAGTAATTTTGCTTCCTGTACTTCGAATGGAAAAATTTCTGTACACATTTTCTTCACAATTAATGCGTTCCCAAGGATCAAAATTTAAACATCGATTAAAATAGCTTCATTTCATAACTTGGAATACTTAATAATTTCTAAACCATAACCGTAATTATGCAATCCAACATTTATTTGTCCACTGACGTCATGAAAATACAGGTCGCGCCATCTTTTTTCTGGACAATTAAAGCGTTCACAAGGATGAAAATTTGAACATCGATTAAAATAGCTTCATTTTATAACTTGCAATACTTAATATTTTCTAAAACAGAACCATAATTATGCAATGCAACATTTGTTTGTCTACTGACGTCATCAAAGTACAGGTCGCGCCATACTTTTTCTAGTTTCAACACCACCAAAGGAAAAGTTATGGATTTTTAATGTAATTATGGTTATGTTTTAGAAATATTAAGTATTCCAAGTTGTAATAAAGTTATTTTAATCGATGTTCAACTTTTCCTCCTTGGGAACACATTAATTGTGAAGGAAATGTATACAAAAGTTTTTCCATTGGAAGTATAGTAAGCAAAATTACTTGACGTCCACCTTAATAATATGGGATAAAACCACATTCAATAGGGTTCGTCCCCAGGTGGTCCCCTACCACATACTGAAATTTCATCGAAATCGAACCATTTTTACGCACGTTATGACGTATAAGGGCAATGGAATGCAGCCCACTCTTATGTCTTAACCTTTGACCCCACTTCACCGATTTTGAATAAGATTCGTCCCCAGGCGGTCCCCTACCACATACTAAAATTTAATTGAAATCGAACCATATTTACGCAGGTTATGACGCATAAGGGCAATGGAATGATCCAGCTCCTACGTCGTGACCTTTGACCCCATCTGTCCCATTTTCAATAGGGTTCATCCCCAGGTAGTCTCCTACCACATAGTAAACTTTCATTGAAATCGAACCATATTTACGCAAGTTATGACGCATAAGGGCAATGGAAGGATCCCGCTCCTACGTCGTGAACTTTGATCCCATTTGTCCCATTTTCAATAGGGTTCGTCCCATGGTGGTCCCCTACCACATACTAAAATTTCATCGAAATCGAACCATTTTTACGCCAGTTATCGTGAGGACGGACGGACAAAGCTGGAGCTTATACGCTTCTTCAACCTACGGTTGGAAAGCGTAAATAAAAAACAACAACGTAATATTCAACATGAAACTCTAATCATACAATGTCCACGTGAATCGTGTTCCCTAAGCACCCTTTCTATCTCCAACGCAATAACATCGATCTCACAATCTAGCCGACTTCTAACACGAGCCATGGCCTACTTGGGTGGGCCAACGGTGCCGGTGCTCAGGGCCCCCAGTTGATCTGGGGCCCCCGACGCCCCAAAAGTCTTATGAGTTTACAAAATGTCCAGCTCTTTCACCACCACCAGCTTTGTTTTCATGAAAAGAAGAAACACTAAGGCAGAAAGTTGGAAGTTCTTCCACCTTTTTTTACGCTTTCCAACCGTAGATTGAAGAAGCGTATGTGCTTCAGCTTTGTCCGTCTGTCTGTCTGTCTGTCTGTCTGCCTATCGGCACGATAACTCGCGTAAAAATGGTTCCATTTCGATGAAATTTTAGTATGTATAGTAGGGGACAACCTGGGGACAAACCCTATTAAAAATAGGCGAAATGGGGTCAAAGGTCAGGACATAGGAGCGGGATCCCTGAAATCGCCCTTACACGTCATAACTTAGGTAAAAATGCTTCGATTGCCACAAAACTTTACCATGTTGTTCTGGAGGTATACTGAACTGGTTCTGTTGAATATCATCACAATGGGGGCAAAAGTCAGGGCACAGGAGCGAGATTTATTCTACAGCCATTATCCTCATAACTTGAGTGATGATTTCTAGTATGTTGAAAAGCGCATCATAATCAATGCATTGCATGATTTTACTAACTTGATTTTTTTTTTTCTAACCTTGCTCGTAGTTTCGATTTCCCAAGGAGGCAGGCGGAAAGTTAGGTGTTAAGGTGGATCTTTTGCGACAAAAGTAAGAAACAAAGAGAGCCGACCTCGCTCCTGATCCCGAGTGGGGGTGATAGTGATTTGATAAAACAATTAAATGAAAATTCTGATCGGAAGTGAAAATGTGTAATTCGTAAACATGTGTGATGTATCCGAACAAAGTGGCGTGTCAACGTGCATCCGAAGAACATAGTTCTCAAGAAAGGGCCGTGAATACAAGGATTTTGTTTTTGATTGACGGAGCAAATAAGTGTTTCGTTTAATTCTACTAGCAGTTATGGCCGTTCTCCGAACGGTGAATCTATAATTTTTTGAACGTAAAATTAAAGAAAGAAAAAGTAATTAAATGAAAGAAAAGTAATTTAATATCCGTAACTGTTTTACGATTTAGAACAGGGTCGTGACGTCATACGGTTTGACGTAAAGTGGATCCGGCTTTGGCGCCCGTTAATTTTAAATCAAAATTACATGGAATTTTTACAGCATTTCAACGTTTCTGGCATAATCATCTTTAAAACTATCAGCATTTTGAACAGTAAAGCTGAGCCTCCCTTTTGAACTGTTTGGTTTTTACTCTCTTTTTAGGTATCCGGATATTAAGGACTATCAGCGTGCCAAGTTTTATATCTCAAGGTTATTGAGAAGTAGTCGAACAATGCGCGAAAAATTCAAGCAGAGAATATTCCAAAGCCGCCATTTTGATATTTTTTTTTCGGACTCTTCTAGATATTCGGACCTTAAGACCTATCAGCATAACAATTTTCAAATCTCCAGATCATGTAGAAGTGGTCGAACAATTCGCGAAAACTTCAAGCAGAGAAATGTTCCACAGCCACCATTTTTTTTTTTTCATTTTACTTTACTTTATGCAGGCGGAAAACGCCGAACTTTAAAAGCGTCGCTACGTCATTATGCATTGCATCATTACCAGTTGATTGTAGCCTGTCCTTTCACCCAGTGAGAAGAGAGCGCTAAAAATAGCTGCGTCACCGTGGCAGCAGGTCACGGGACCAGAACTTTCCTGTATGGTTACCGCTGTAGACAAAGTTTGCCGTTCGTTCCTTTCCTTTGCGTCTTTAAAAAATGCTTAAAAATCAGAAAATGATTTTTTTCTTAATTTTTTTTTTAAAACGGGGATGATAGTTGTGAGTTTATGTTGCAATAATTGCAGTGCGTTATGATTTATAGTTTGCCATATATCCGTTTTTTTTAAATGAATCCCATCGCGAAATAGAGAATTTTGTGAAATTTAAAAATGTAATTTCTCGTAAACTAAATCGAAATTCAAAAAAAGGGCAACGAGGTACAAAAATTCGGCCATGGCCCTACCTACGGACAAAGTTTCCTGGTTCTGTTGCTGTTAGTGTGTCCGGAATGCAAACTGATAGCACTTTTTTTGCTTACCTTAACTTTGAAACACAGTAGCTCCTAAAGTATCATCGTGTTCCTCAAACAATTCTCTGCAAACGATGTAAATTTCATATTTTTGTGTTCAATACTTTTTGCGCTGCGAGCTAGGAAAGCGCGAGTGTCACAAAATTTCTTAATCAGTGGCGGCGGCAGTTACTTTTTTTTTTTAAATAGAGATATTTTTGACACACATCTCTAGAATGCCGAGTGTACTAGAAACAGTATACTTCCACAAATGCATATCCAGTGTTTATGTTCTCTCATGAGAAGTGTCGATTTTTAAAACACAAATTATTTCTCGACCTCATACGATTCGTTTTAAAAATAATTTAAGAGCCAAATGCCATTCAAGGAGCTAGATGTAAAATTACGTTAAAATTAGCTCATGTTCATATGAGCCAGGCCTTTTCTTCTTTCCTTCCAAGCACAAATCGCATTTTTTACAAACCATTTTTCCTTTTAAACAGTCATTTGTGTTGTCTATACAAAGAAGTGGACGTATGTTTATCACTGCGGTTGCCCTCGTGGGCTACTTATATATATTCAATATTTGTTGTTTAAATAAATAACAATAACGAGGGCCTTATATCGGCATTTTTGTCCGGTACGTCATATCTGGAAACGGAGCTGTTTGGTTTGTTTCTTTTTTCTGATTTAATTTAAATTTCGTTGAATAATTTGTAGAATGTGGAAGAAACATTATATCTTTCAGTACCCATTTTCTTGTTATTTGCTAAGCAACTAAGTGTGAGTGCATTTGGTGCACTTCATGGAGTTCAACAGTTTTCGATTTTTGTTATGTACCTTTTTTCATTTGAATTTTTAAAGTTACTGGGCATTTTTCATTAGTGAATTTTTAAAGTTACTGGGCATTGAATATTTCTTCTCATATGGATAACATAGCGATGGTGGTGTATATAATAATTATCATGCCACTTCAACACACACACGCGCGCACACACACACACACATGAGATCAGGGGCCCGAAAAATATGACGGCCCAGGGCTCCCAAAAGTGTTAAGACGGCACTGACAAGAACTGTTTTTTTTTTTATTGGAGGTTTAACGACCACCGTGAGCAACTCAATGGGCTATAAGCAGTCGCCCGTCCCTAATTTAGGGTCACTGGTTCCAGGGAAGGGAGAGAGCCAGTGCCGTAAGACAAACACAACATCCATGCCTGACCGGGATTCGAACCCGGACCCCTTTCGGACGAATGATCAGAGGCCATCGCTTAGACTACTGTGCTACCGGGGCGGCAACAAGAACTGTGATACATTGTAACACCACCCTTATCTGTCTTGTTAACATACGCCACTCAACATTTGACCTCAAGTCAATTTGCCACAAAAACATTCAGCGTGAGAGAAAATGTAGCGTTAAGTTCAGAAAATGCTCAGGGAGAATAATCCAGAAAGGAAAGTTAGAGTACATGTAACAAATTCATTTTGCATTAGGAAACTTTGTGACTTATAAACCTAATTTAACTTTCCTTTTTAGTTTCTTTCTCTAAAAAGGAAAGTTAAATTTGAGTACATTTGAGTTCGTTCTTCTTTGCGTTTTCAAACTTAACGTGATATCTTCTCTCTCGCAAGAGTATGGTTGGCAACGCCTTAAGGTTAGAACGTATATGTTTTTTTTTTTTTTTTGGTTGGAGGTTTAACGACCACCGTGAGCAACTCAATGGGCTATAAGCAGTCGCCCGTCCCTAATTTAGGGTCACTGGTTCTAGGGAAGGGAGAGAGCCAGTGCCGTAAGACAAACACAACATCCATGCCTCACCGGGATTCGAACCCGGACCCCTTCAGACGAATGATCAGAGGCCAACGCCTTAGACCACTGCGCCACCGGGGCGGCAGAACGTATATGTGTCAGATAAGAACTGACTGATATATGTATAATGCTTGAGCAGCAGCAGTATGGGGAGATGGTGGAAGTTATAATACTAATTGTGGAAGAGACGTTCTTACATTGAAGTTACAGTTATTTAAAGGTTGCGTGTTCTAATTTAGTGTTGGTATCGTTTTATTAACCGATATCATTATTAACTCACGTTCGTTTGATTACGCCTTGTTGAAGTGCCAAAGAATTAGTGGCTGAATAAAGACTAAGTAACCTTTTCTGAAGTTTCTTGGGTGACTCCTATTTTCACTGTAGCTGAAGTATTTAGGAACTGATTTGTGTAGTGTTCAGTCAGCAATACTTACACGAACATTACAACTTGACCTGCGAAAACTATTATCCTATGAATTAGGTCTTTTTCCGATGCGTAACTTCGCCGCTGAAGAGTGTAAATACAGATGCTATAAAATTCAAAACATATTTTATTTCACGTCTTAGTTTGCTTCACTGTTTTTGCCCTTGCCGCCACTGAGAAGCAGCATTATTAAACGACAAAAATGAACCTTGTTTTCTCCCACTTTCAAGCCCACGCCAAATGAACACAACTGAACCGATCATGCCGAACTTCTTTTTTACAGACGTGTCGTAATCCCACCTTTGGGAATATATAAACTTCATGTGAATGCAATCCAAATCAACCTTTAAAATTAGCACCAAAGACATTTATCCCTAGAATGCTCAGCACTTTTTACACAACCCAATATCTGAGCAGCGTTTTTAAAATTCGTAGAAAAAAAACTCTGATTTCTATCGGCCTCAAGACCGCAAAATGTTTAGTTTTGGCTCTCAAGGTCAAAGAAGTTAGCCATCACTGTGATAGATTAACTCTTTATGGGAGCGGGAAGAATGTAGAGCCGGAAGGGTGTGGCGAATGAAGCATCTGCCTTCAGTAGGCAACTGCACAAGATTGTAAAAATATCAGAGTATAAAAATTATACATGATGAAAACGGGAAAAGAAGACTGTAAAACCTAGTCTCTCTGATTTAGAAACACCCTAGTTCTGAACACGGGGTGGTGGAAAAAATTCACGGGATTTGCCAATTGTTTTGACAAAAGGCTGGGTTTCCCGTAGAAAGGCAAGACTACAGAACATTTTGAAATCTTTAGCTTATTCGAGCACCCATTTTTTACCAGTTTTCTCTTGAAATAATAAAAAAATGGTAATAACGTATGCAATGCATGTAGTAAATTTTCCTATGATTGGCATTTTTTTTTTTGTCTGGTAGTTAAGTATTTTTTTTTTTTTTTAATTTCAAGTTGTTAGCAATCCAAAATAACAGGACGATGAAGGAATATAAAATATGATGTCATCTGCGCCTTCCTGTATATAGGTTTCCGAAAAAATGGACAAGGAATTCTAAACTGTAGTCCGTATCTGTGGAAATCTGAGTAGAGTTTTCAAAATACGCAGCAAAACTGTTTACGAAGTATTATACATTTTATAGTATAGTTGAACTGACGTAGTTGTTAACTAGCTATGCCAGCAAGAAGTGTATAACGAAGGAATAGATGAGAAAAGTTGAGGTTTCAATGAATTTATTATCAGCTAAAGCTTATTGTGCTGGTTGTCCAAAAAACTGTCTTAGTTATTTATCTCCTAAAGCTTTCATCAGTCCCCTCCTACTTATTTTGTTTCTCTTAGTTTCTACATTTTCGTACTAAAGCCAGTTGTGCGTAGCTTTTCATTCCTTCTCTTTTGCTGCCTGCCAAACTATGTTCGACCTCTCGTGTCCGACTCGTTGTATCCCCGTAACCTCCTGTTCTTTCTCAACTCCCCCTTTCCCGGAATTTTTGCTCTTGCCCTTAAGAAAAGCATTCTGACGCCTGGAAGAGCAATATACTCATTTCGTAGTCTGGGGACGCTATTCTATCACAATGTACGAATTGCTGCAGAATGCAATAAATAATAAAACCCTTATAGCCAACGTTCTAAGCTGGATTGCTTGCGAAATGCTGTTTTACAACTCTACTAATGACCGTTCTCGATATGCATCGTCAAAATTTCACATGCTGACTTACAAAGAAAGACTTATTGCAGAATATTCCCTATTCTATTCCTCGAAACAAATGAATTCTAAAATCTTCCGTAACACATTTATGGAAATCGAGGAAGAAATATTCCTGATAAACGCTTGGGATAATCATGCAATTATTTACACAGCAATCTGAGTTGTTCCAGTTTACTGTTCACTATGTAACATCATATCAGAAAACTTTAAAATTACATCGCCCTGGAGCCGGAATATTACATACTGTTAACATTGTGTATTGTTTTTTCCGGTACTTTATAAAATATTATTGAATTGATTTTCTATTTGCGGCGGCTGGACAACTGACATCGGAGCCACTGGCCACACCACCAGTTGGCGCTTCTTTACTCTTTGTAATCTGTAAGATTCTCCAAACCCGGTTCCAAAACACTAGTTGTAAATATAGTTTAATATACTGTATACACGTTCACACGTGGAATACCTTTGTTCGCGTCATTTTGGGCAGAGTTGTCGAAATAAGCATGTTGTCGAGACTGCTTGCGTTCAACAAGGAATTATCCGCGTCTGATTCGTGATGGAAATATAAGTACGCAAATGTGTGTTTGAAATGTATTGTGCGGATGTTGTTGGAATTGTTCTTTTAATGTGTCTGAATGGGAGAAGTGCGCATAAGAGCAATTTACAACGCAACCAGGCAGGTAGGGACGAATTCTTCACGACACACACACACACACACACACACACACACACACACACACAAACACACACACACACATGTTCATAAAAAACAGAACGCCCGAAAGGAGTCGAGAGACGACTTTGATTTTTACAGTATATGTTCATTCGGCAATACAGAATATTAATGATTAGCATCTCTGTGTCATACGTACCAGGTGCTTCGATGAAGATAAAAATAGGTGTGGCCACCTCTGACTTGTATCACCTGCTGTGCGCGCCAAGGCATGGAATCAAAAAATGTGTAAATGGTGTCCTGTGGAATAGCCATTGATTCATTCAGAGTTGCGACCTCTGCCAAACACGCTGATGGGACTGTACTGTACGACTGTGTTACTCTACGACGAGGCATCGTTACCCACTGTTGACCAAGCACTGACATGTCGACCAAGTCACACGGCGCTTATGAAAGAAAAGCGGCCGGTTTCCAGTCTGTGACGTTGCGCGATCTGATTTGCCCCAGATGCGGTCCGCAAGCACCTATGACGCCGAAATGCTAATAATTTCTGCGATAATGCCTGATTAGCATTTAGCATAAAATCAAAGTCGTAACTCGACTCCTTTCAGGTGTTCCGTTTCTCATGAACACACACACACACATGAACAATGCGTTTCCGGTACAGATTCCCCTATTGAACCTTTCTTTTCAGTTTCTATTGTTTTGTTTTTTGTTTTTAATGCAAATTTCGTTATTTCTCGAATTAAGACTTTCTTACTGAACAGCAGATTGCTTCCCCGAATATCTTCTACTTTTTGGCAACGCTGACAGTGAGTCAGGAAAAAACAGTCAACCATGTTAGTGAACATTGTGAAATGGGGTTGTGAAGTAATGAAGAGATGAAAAGCTTGTTGTAGATGAAAAACGTGGTATAACTCTATGGCGGATATTTCTATGTGTATACATGCGATTGATATTAAAAGTCATTTTGATGAATTTCCACCTGAGAATAGTCGACTGAAGTATACAGGATACTGAAACTTCACTTCGTGCAGAATAAACAGTTGAAGTTCGTGTAAGTGCTGATTCCTTTTAACCTGGGCATTTTTATTCACTTAGTTACAGTGCTGTAGTCTTAAAATCAGCAGAGGGTGTATACTATGTGCAAATCCTAAAAAATCATACTACATGGATAAAAAGAAAAAAAAGCCCGGTACCCCCACGAGGGTACCGTGCCTTTTTAACAATTAGGACTATGAGCTCACTTACGGATATGAATAAAGTATCTTCTCCTCTCTCCTGTCAATTATGACACGTTGAAGAGCATGCACAAGATTATTTTAATTGTTATTGAAATATATCCCATAAAGCCTGAGCCGTCTCGGTGGCGCAGTGGTCTAAGCGATGGCGTCTGATCATTCGTCCGAAAGGGGTCTGGGTTCGAATCCCAGTGAGGCAGGATGTTGTGTTGACAGTTGTCTTACGGCACTGGCTCTCTCCCTTCCCTGGAACCAGTTACCCTAAATTAGGGACGGGCTATTGCTTATAGCCCATTGAGTTGCTCACTGTGGTCGTTAAACTTTCAATAAAAAAAAAAAAAAAAGCCTGACGAGATAAGTCTTTACAGCACTGTTCTTTTCTAGAAGAAACTCTTGATCTACTATCAGTTGCTGAACGATGATTCATCAACCAAGATCTTACATATTTTTTGGATTAAATCGTTCAATGGGCGGTCCATTTGAATTTATGAACATCAGGTTAGATACATTGGAGATTAACAAATATGCTCTGAGATCGGTTATAACGTTGTTCATTAAACTGAACCCTCGTTCGCATTTAGCTGTCAAACAAGGCAGAGTTGAAATCGTTCTTAAGAGGGGTTTTAAGTTTTCTGGTACAACTTGGACGTTTTCAGTATATTCTCTCAGTCTCAGAATAGCTTGCATTTCATCAACATTAAAACGTCTACAGATTCGCCTTGTTTCTGTAGTTCTCCATAGCGCACGTCGTCTGTTTTAATATTTATTCCCTCTAATGAAGAAATATCTTTAAGTTGTACATTTTCACTGTTTGAATCTGAACACAGTTTTGATTTCATCCTGTCAACCGTGCTTTGAATAAACGGATTTGGTTAATAGGTACAATTTTGTTGTTAGGAATCAATGTTTTTTTTTTTTAAATAATAATTCCTCGTTCGCTGCTAATGCTAAATGAGTTTTTCCCCCAGTATTTTCTCCGAAGCTCTCTATAATTATTATGGTTCTTTTTATTAGATGTTCAGCTCTTGGCAGCGATGTTGTTCGAGATTGAAGTTCTGTTGATAATATGGACATTGAAGGTATACGCTATTCTGTCGAAAAAAGACCGAGGGTATACGGCGGTATACGCCGTATACTCTCCACTACAGCCCTGCTTAGTTATTTCTAGAGAGTTAACTATGTTCAACTAATTAATCAACGGCATTAAATTATTCATTCATCAACGGGTTAGGGGAGAAAGAAATATATGATATATATATTTTTATTCCTATGCTGTTTGATGTGTAACATAAGGGATACATACGGTTCTTGTGAATTCATACCAAGTGATCTTCAAATCAGTACTGTTTAACATCGCTTATAATATCAGTAAAACGATTTATCAAAAAAAAGAACAGAAAAAACCCCATATAATACAAGCATAAAATTCAAAGTTTATATTAATTTAGATTTTATTGATCTAACTGTTCTATCTGTAGCATATTGACATATTCAAATGACGTCATCGCGTCCTGTTTTAGAAAAGCGCAACACGTTTTATATGATCTGACCAAAAAGATGCGTACCCTGATATCAGATCAGATCTTATGTAGAGGATTTTGGGAATTGAGTGTCTGACCTCAGGTCTTAAACAACCCTTAGAAATAGGAAGCTAGTAGATTTGGGCTAGAGTGCCCGATAGGAAAGTGACACGGAAGCGAAGTAGAAAGGTGGAAGTAAGACGCCCTTATTTATTACCGGGGGCAAATACCGGACGGCTTAATGTGCCCATCCGACGCACGGCGGGTATTTGGTGGATCGAGCGTTCGTACCTACCTGGGATCGAACCTGAGGTCCTTTCCGTGGCAGTCACGAACGTTGCCCACTAGGCCACCACGGCACCTTATATGTACCCTGATATCTTGCCCCCTTTGCCAAAAAATACTTCTGACGTCCCTGACATCCAGGGCTGCCACTTTCAGGCAAATTTCCCTTTTCAGGGAAAATTTGCTCCTGAGAGGGAAAAAAATCAAGAAAAGAGAAATTCTTAGATTTTGTTCCATTTTTTATTTTATATGTATTCATCATTTCTTTCTGTTTATAAATGATGAATGCATTTAAAATGAAATTCCTTTTTTTATGTTAGTTACAAAATATTTGACTGCTGCTTTGCAGAGATACATAAAAAGATCTTAAAAATTAAGATGTAAATAAAATCTGGAGAGGTTCTGTTACATTCCACGAAAATTTGGTATGATTTCATGTAGGATATTCCTGCCTGATTTCAGATGGAAAGATCTTAAATTTTTGCGCAAAACTTCTTATTCCTGAACATAAAAATAGGAAAGTCAGAAATATATCTCAGCTTATTACTTTTGGTTGAACCATGTGCAATATGTATTTAAATAATTAAGATAAATAATTGTTTCAATAAAATGTATCTATTTTAAATGTCATACACGTGATGCTGTTAGTTGATTTTTCCATTACTAAACTCGTGAAGGAAGGATCGAGGCAATAATTTATTGCTTTTTTTTTTTTTTCTGTGTAACATTTTTTTTGCTTTTGATGCCTTTATCACACACAAAATGCAAAATTGCATATGAATTATAAACTATGAAATATATTCTTGCCCATTGTGACAAAAGGTAAGCAACCCACTGGAAAAAAAAAAAAAAAAAAAGATATTTTTTACTTGTTACACAAATTTGAAAAATGAATACTGGGCGCCGGAAACCCAAGCTTTTTGATTTTCAATAATTGAGGAGAATTCAAAAAATGAGCAACTTTCTTTCGCTCTTCCCTGTTGATTTTATATTTGATTTCAAAGCTCTCCTCAAGAGAAAGTTAAGAACAGGAATGAAATGCTTTTCATTTGCTTTTATTTATATCTAAATAGGATTGGATGGCTTCTGATCGTTGGTTCAAAAAGGGTCCGGGCTCGAATTCCAGTGAGGCATGGTTGTTGTGTTTGTCTTACGGCACGGGCTCCCTCCCTTTCCTATAACCAGTGGCCCTAAATTAGGGACCGGCGACTGCTTATAGCCCATTGAGTTGCTCATGGTGGTCTTAAACATCCAATAAAAAAAAAAAAAAAAATAGGAATGTTTATTAAATGGTTATGTGCAACAACTTTCCAATGATTTTCATGTTGCTGTCACAAAATTAATAGTTAGAAAGTGTCATGGATACATAGCATAATTTTTCCACGCAATTTGGGCAGGGAAATTTTTAAGGAATTTGTACTTTGATACAGGGAAAAAAAGGGATATTTTATTCTTTGTGAGGGAAAAATTACAGAAGCTCAGTGGAAGCCCTGCTGACACCACCATATAACCAGTGGCGACGCCACCTACACAGAACTGGGTGGGCTATTAGGGGCTAAGTATGATTGTGGGGGGAGCACAAATATTGCAGTGTATGACAGAAATTTAGGCACAAAATTCCGTTCATGTGCATTTTAGCCGACGCTGATAGTGTTATCCCTAGTGAAAAAAGTTTTCAAGTGAATGCCCAACGTAGTGTTTATATTTATTCAGTGTACATAGTATGAGAACCATGCATACGAATCTATTGCAAGTCACTATTTCTTCGCAATTTTAGCTTACTTAAGTCGCTTTTTTCTTTTCTGTTTTTTCATAAGGCTGTTTATGAATTTTAGTATGCAACCTAACCTGACGCAAGGAATATCTTTATCTCTCTCACTCTCAACTAAAATTACAAAAATGGTGTTTCTACTGCTCTCTTAGAAATTAGCTTAGAGGACTCCCTCCATTTTTCAGAAGTGCAAATGCTAAACTTAACAAAAAATTCATTTTATATAACGAACTTTCAGTGAATTCGAGAAATTCATATGCGTTTATCCAAGTTCCCTAAAACCTTAGAGATTACCCCCCTCCCCATATGTTCTGACAACTTTAAATATCTTTTTTTTGGGGGGGGGGGGGTAAAGGGTGGACTGAAACCCACCCGTTGCGTCGCGCCTGCATATAACCGTATTGCGTTGAGGATAAAAAAGCGTACAGCGTAATTTACTTCTTACGTGCCATCATCACACCTTACGAAGAACTTGAAACATGTGATAGGGAAATTTTCACTTAGGCGCGAAATGTGATGAATTCTTGTGAGGTTGATAATAAATGGCCATTGCTAACGATGCTGGAGTGTGTGTGTGTGGGGGGGGGGATTGCTTCGTTAAATCTAATCATTCTCCTTGAGTACGACCAAGTAGTAGAAAGAGACAGGTGTGACGAGCACTCTGGTAGCTGTCACGTCGTTCTGAGGATTAACTTCCCTATTCCTAGAACGTCCTTCTTTGTTAGTCTTTGGTGGGTGTTACTTTCCCCACTTCCTGTACTTCCCTTTCATATGACGTTTTCTCCTCAGGGAAGAAACCCAGGTGATCTGAACACGAGTCGTTGGCTTGGGACAAAATGCATTGTCCTCGTGTAGGTGGTTGTATTCCAGGTGCGAGGCTAGGAATGTCACCTGCACGAACGCACAGCAAGTGATGTGCCACTTTAGTCTCTTTCCTCCACAGTCCTTTTTGTTTGGGAGCTATTTTTAGAACACCTTCCCTTTCGATGAATAAGCTTCTCTTGTTGAGTACTACGCAGTCGTTCATTCAACAAATCATCCTATCTCATTGTTGTTCTTGACATCTTGGGAGATGCAGAGAAAAATATGTCAAGCTCGCTAACTGCACTCCTGTTCTGCGCTAATTAGGTTTATAGCATTTTTAGAAGTTTTGTGATAAAAACCTAATAAACCTCAGTGATATAGTACTAAATTAAAAGAAAAAATTCCTTAGCAATGAGCGGGTTTGGTGAAAACAACCCTCAACATTTTTAAAAGCATTTGATTTGTTGCTTTTATTATTTAATATTTTTATTGAAATTTTCTTGACGATTTTTATTAAAATTGTTTAATTTGAGCACACTTAAATAGAAGAAAAATAATGAGCGTGAGTCAGGTATTAAGAGTATAATTTATTTATTTTTAAGTACTGCTCCGTCACCCAGCAGGATTCCAGTTATTCAGTGCGAAAAATACGTATTGTAGTTACACTCATGGGGTAAGGGCTAACTGCACACCCATATAAATATGCCATTAACTGCACACCCATATATATATGCCCCTTCTATATGCCAAAGGTCAACTGCACTGCGAGGGAAAAGTCCATTACAAGAAAGACAGAATTATCTGCACGGGCCAGGGTTTCGATTCTGCAGTAACTTTTACCATACTCATCCAAATATTTATATACACCTTTGTTGAAATTATAAAGGTAAATTCAAGTAGATGTTTACGTATTAAAAAGGTGCAGAAAACAATAACTAATGTTCAGTACAAAAAGAGGAAAAGAAATTGTTGATAGTTTTCTAGAAAAGTATAAAAAGAAAGAAATTACAAAAATGGACTTTTTAAAATGCGTCTTATTATTATTACAAAAAACAAAAATTATTACTGTACTGTATGTTTATACTTTGTACTATGTGTTATATTACAGGAAATTTTTAGAAAATTATAAAATAAATAAATAAAAAAAAATCGTTTGGGAGACCTAGAGCCAACCTCCTCGTGGTGTCCCCTGGGCAACGCTAAGAGGCTCTGAAAGGCGTGCAGTTCGGACTATCTCTGATTCCGCCTTTTTTGCCCTTCCCGTGCAGTTAGCCTATGTTTGCATTTCTTGCCGTGCAGTTGACCAACACCGCACTCATGGGCAGCGGAAGGTAGGGGACACTGGGGTCCTGTCCCTCTGGAATCTCATGGTCCCCTCACTGAAGTATGGTCTTCGTACGAAACATCTTAAAATTTTCTCGTTCACATATGGTATAGCTTTTTTTAATGAACATTTCTTGGAAACCGTCAGCACTACGTTTCGCAGTTTTCTGGAAAACGGTTCAAGTACAACTTTTAAAATTTTGCACAAATAAATCGAAGAGTTAACTCACCGTTGTGTTTTTCACTTTAAAGAAGATCGTTAAAGAATTCTCTAATGGCAATGGGCTGGATAAATAGCTATATGAACTGACTGACCATCGTTAAACAACTGAGATATTACATTGGATTTGACCGAGCAACAGGAGAAGACCGAAAAGCAACCCAGCAGGGAGATGGGTGGGTGACATTCGAAAATATGCTGGAGTGGCTTGGAAGTTATGCTCAGGACAAAAAGTTATGGAAGAGACCTTCATCCAGCAGTGGACTGATAATAGTTGACGATGATTTGTTAGAATACTTTCATATATAATATATAACCCACGGTTTCTCTCTCTGTCTCTCTTTTTTTATTGTTTTAACTCTCTCGGAGAAGTTGCCCCCCCCCCCTGAAATTATCGTGTTACACCGGTACTGTTTTTTAAATTAATGTTTCACTTATAGCATTACTTGTACTCCCTATCGGTAGTTCTTGTAACACTGGAGCTTCTTAGCGTTATGCTCCGGATAGCCAGCACAAAATCCTTAATTATACAGGGTGCTCCACTGGGTACTTTACCCAAGGCTTTGTTAATAACATCGTGAATAATCACAATAATTGAATGATATTTGGTAAGAACATACCTTCATCCATGGAAAACAGAACCATATCATATGTTGGCTTGATTTATTTCAAGTATTGTGGTAAACGCCAACTTATCAGAAGAATCGTTTGCAGGTTCCTGTCGTTGGAGCAAGGAAGCAAATAAACAAGTAGTTAAAAATTGAACATTATGACAGATGTTTCCTTTTACACATATCTTTATTAATCAGATGGGGGAGGGAGGAAATATTGGAATAATAGTTGGTCCGATCGGATAGTAAATGCTTCCAGCGGGAGTTGGATGTTATGGATGGCCTTCTCTACGCGTTTCCCGCCAAATCTGTTCCTATCTTATGTCAGTTATGTGGCTACAAGCCCGCGTGAAAATCTTTTTCTACCTCGTCGTTTGTCCTTCCTTGCCTCCGAGCAAAACCATTCCTACTTTTTCCTCGAGATCTCCATGAAGTCTCCTCTCTGTCTCATTCCCTTAATCTGTTCTTGACGTAAGAAGAAATTCTTAATTGCTTGGTCCTTTGTACCCGTCGGCTAGAGAGATTCTGGCGACGGCTGGGGGAAAATGGGGGTCTCCTTTTGTCCGTGGGAGGGGTCCGACGAGAGAATGACCTTTCTCCGAAATGGATCTGTGCTGGGGAGGAAATTTCTCACTGTCGTTGGCCCACAAAATGACAAATGCTGCAATTTAAATATAGTTTGAATATTTCCATATTACATCTTTCCCTTCGAACGAGTATGATGTGTCCGCTTGCGACGCAGCATAAATGAGGGGGTACTCCTCCGCTGAAAGTTTACGGGTTTATTATCTGATATTTTGAAGGAGGGGCGAATACATATTTTGAAGGAGGGGTTTTACTTGCATGCTGAGGTATCACATATGATGGGGCTTCGAGCATGCAAACTTGGAATACATATTTCGCGACAATAATAAGTTTGCTGAATTTTTTCGTATATATATATTGTAACATGATGCGACATTAGGTTCTGCAGATTAAAATACAAAGTATAATGAAATTATGTAAAATATTAAGCTAGGTTCTATAATACAGTATTACATATGCAAAATTAAATTACTCGATGAATAGGAGGCAATCGATGAATATACTGTACATAAACTTTTCTCGCTGCATTTCGTTTCATACGTGCATGTTATTTTCACATTTCGCTGAAATCTTGACATTATAAACATTTCGCTTTATTACATTTCTTACTTTTCAATATCACTGTGCATTATTTGATTCTTTACAATTCACACATTACACTGCATTTTTTTTTTTTTTTTTTGTAAAAATGGCTCTGAACGTCTATACCCATTACAATACATGTGCCTCGCTGCGATTGCAATAACGTTTTACACCTATTCTTATATTTTCAAGTAAAGTAGAAGTTGCTATGCCTAAGCTATTAAGTTACATACAATTTTAAAGAAAAGATGTTAAGCCATATAATTTTCTTTTTATAGTTGCATTTTGAACTCTGAAGCTATTGAGTGGATGAATTAATTAGGTTATAGATTTAAAAGTTCTATTGAATGATTGTGCGATTTTTGATGTAGGATAACAAAGTAACAATGTTTCTCTTGGTTATGTAAAATACACAAATACGAATGTTCACATATGGTGTGAGGAAGAAGTTCTTAGTGTACCGATGGAATACACAAATTTGAATATTTGTAAAAAGGATGAAGTGTGAGTTTTTAAAGTTCTGTGCAGAATTTACACATATGTACAGTTTGCTTTGCATAATGTTTTGTGTTCAAATTCACACTAAAATGATGAAGCATGAAAAATAAAAGTTTCGTATGTGTCGATGCAATTGTATCACAAAATGTGTTTATTTTGAGAGTTTAGATCGATTGCACACATACTGTAGAATGCACAATGGAGTGAAACCAAATACTGGTTTTGTATGCTTTGCTTTCCATTACCTTAATCACTTGATTCACAAAAGTTTCACTTGCGAGTTTTCACCTGTGCGCTGTGAAAGGAAGGGACAAGAAGTCTTATCGCCGCCGCGGCATTGTTCTTCCGAAAACATTTCTTGGGCGAAGGGGGTAGTTGTTTCCGGTATCTTGCGGGGTGTTAATTTCTTCATTATGATGTTCTACTAATTGAGGTAGTCTTCTGCCTGGTCTTCTGCACTGTGGGACATAGATTCTGTCAATCAGTGAGGTCGGTAATAGCCCTTGAGTAGCGTACTGCTGTGTTGGATTTTGCGTAGGCTCATTTTCCCAAATGTGTGAAGATCGTTGTTCGCCACTTCCGGAGGATTTTTTCTCACCTGTGTTGTTTGCCGCTGGTGTTGTTCTACGGCGTCAGCGGGGCTTTTTCTTCCAAACATAATTTTCTGGCTGTTCTTTTCTTTTTGGGTTATGGAATATCCTGTCAAAGTGTGCCATTACTTTAATATTTGGATTTTCTACTAATTGCAGGTCGGCGTTTGTCTGTCCGATGATCTGGACTATTCGATACGGCCCTGATGATGTTTGGCTTAGTTTGCTTGATTTACCTGGATCAATTTTTGGAGTATATAGGAATACTTGCAGGCCTAATTTGAAGTTTTGTCTGTGGCTGTTTTCATTTGGTATTCTTCTTGATTTTTTGCTGCCTTCTGGATGTTTTCTTTAACTAAGTTTTACACTATTGTCATTGTGTCTGTTATATTTCCCACATAATCTTCTGTTGAGAAATATGTTTTTCTCATTCTAGGTGGAATTAGAGCAAAAGGAGATTTGATATCTCTCGCTAAGAATAAGAAGGAGGGTGTATTACCAGTGCTCTTGTGATTAGATGTTCTGTGGGCACTAATAGCTAGTGAAATTAATTTATCCCAGTCTGTATGGTTTTTATTGATGAAATGGCTTAGCATGGAAGCCAAAACTCTGTGGAATTTCTCTATCAGACCATTTGCTTGCTCATGATAGGATGAACTGTGAGAATACTTTATCTGTAACTTTTCGCAGAGATTTTTCATTGTTCCTGATAAGAAGTTGGATCCCCTGTATCTGATTAAAGTATCAGGGACGCCAAAGAAACAAATGACTTGTTCTAATAAAATTTTGGCAATTGTCTGTGCCTTTTGATCTGGGATGGGATATGCTAAAGGAAATTTTATGAATGCATCCTGTATAGTCAAAACATAAATATTGCCTTCGTCGCTCCTTGGCAACGGTCCAAAAATATCAATGTGCAGCCTTTGCCATGGCCTGTCAGTAGGTGGCATTCTTTGTAGGGGGCTTTCTGCTTCGGTTTATAACCTCTTCTAATGAGACAATGTTGACAAGAAGATACAAAATTTTGTATAACCTGTAACGTATACTCTATATTCACTTTCCTTTTGATTTTACTATCTCTGGTTATTTTATTTTACTATGTAAATTATCTTCCTACTGAACGGAATATTATTTCACCCGCTGAATGAGATCTGGCAATGAGTGTAAGTCATGACGTGGTGGTAGCTCGTATATAGGCGCGTTCATCGAGTGGTGTGTGTTGTGTGTTGTTGCGTTGTAGTTGTGTTGTTGCGTTGTTGTGTGTTGTTGCGTTGTAGTTGTGTTGTTGCGTTGGAGTTGAGGGTGGTTGGTGGTGTGTTGCGTTGCGTTGCAGTGTGTTGTTATGTAGTAGTGATATATGAGTGCCTTAGTTGACCAGGAGTCATCATAATAAACAAGTTGTTCTGTAAGTTCAGTCTTTTTCAATTCTTAGTTTTGTCAGACCTCTGTCTGGCTGTTAGGTTTATGACTTTGATTACTTAATATAAATAACCAGCGTTGAGACTTTGTTTAAGTTCATAATTAACGAGTAACAACACCCTTTTGGGAATTCATCATTTTGAAGCTTAGAGCATTATTCATTCATAATAATTAGCTTAGCAAAAAGATAAACAAAGCTAATTCATTATAAACCACATACATGTTATTCCAGAAATAGCTTTCTCTGATTCTCTGTAATGTTTTGTCGAATGCAAGGTGGCAGTTAGTTAACAAGGAATCATGCATTTCTTTCATAACAGCAGTTATCAAAGTGTTCGGAACACAAAGTTGTTCTATCAACCTTTGTCGAACTTATGATGGATGTGGAGTCGAATAATGATACAATATTTCCTTGTCTAGGAAGTAGAAGTCATTCTCTCTGTTGGGTATTTTTTGTGAGTTTCCTTCTATTTGTTCCATTATGGGTTTCCAGTAAGGGTCTTGTCGCTGCAGTGTTCTGATTTCTTTATCAGACAATTTTTCTGGGATTAAATCAACTGCTTCAGCTGTCGCTTCACTTACATTTCTGGAGAGGCAGTCTGCCAAGGTGTTTTCTTTTCCACTGATGTGTCTTATCTCGAAATCATATTCTTGTAGTTGTATTTGCCATTTGTTGAGTCTGAAATTGGAACTATTTTTTGTGAGTAGGTAGGTGATTGGCTTATGATCCGTATGCAGTACAAAATGCTTTTCGTAAAGATACGGTCTGAAATGGTTAACAGCCCAAATTAATGCAAGGCATTCCCTTTCTGTTGTGGAATAATTTTGTTCTGATTTGTTTAGTTTTCGGCTGCCATAAATAACTGGTTTTAGATTTCCTTCATCATTTGGTTGCTGTAGAATTGCTCCTAAGGCTTTAGAACTTGCATATGCAAATAGATGGAATGTTCTGTATGATGAGGGATGGTGAAGAATTGGCTCTGTTGATATTTCTTTTATTTTCTGAAATAAAAGAAATATCAGCTTCTTCTGACCATTGAAATTTTTGAAATTTTCCTATATTTTTTGTAAGATCAGTTAGTGGGGCGGTCTATAATATCTGAGAAGTGTGGAATGTTGTTCCTATAGTAGTTTATAGCTCCTACAATTTGCTGTACCTTTTTCACAGAAGTTGGGGTTGGCAATTTCTGTATGGCTGCTATATTATTAGGATCTGGTTGAATTCCTCTTGGGCTTATTTGGTGACTCAAGTATATGATTTTTTCTCTTAGAAAATGACGTTTGGATGAGTTGATTTTAAGATTATGTTCCCTTAATCTGTCGAAGGTCATTTTTAATCTTTTGATATGCTCATCAAATGTAGTGCTGGCAATCAGGAGTCATCTACAAATGCATAAATATGATGCTCTTTGAGTCCGGCTACCAGTAAGTCCGTAGCTTTTTGAAATGTGCTACTTGCATTGCAGAGACCTTGGGGCATCTTCTTGAAGGCAGAAGGAGCCAAATTCTGTGCAGAATGCAGTTTTATGGATATCTTCAGGCGCTATTGGGATCTGTAGGAATCCAGAGTTTAAATCAATGGTGCTGAAGGAATCCGGAGTTTAAATCAATGGTTTCGCCTAAGTTATAGATGATGTCGTGCATGAGTGGTAATGAATATCTGTCTATTTGAGTAATAAGATTGAGTTTTCGGTAATCCAATACAAGTCTATAGGAAGTTTGGTCTTTCTTTTTAACTAATAGAGCGGGGCTCGAAAATGGGCTTGTAGTTGGCTCTATAATACCTGCATCTTTTAAATCATAAATTTGTCGGCACATCTCATTTTTGAGTGCCAGTGGAGTTCGGTAGGGTCTCGAGTAGGTAGGAATATCAGAATTGAGTTTGATTTGGTGCTGTATAATGTCTGTTGTTCACAGTTCTTTGTAAGAGGTTGCAAAACTATCTGCATAATTTATCAGCAAGTTCTCTATAGTATTTCTCTGGTTTGGTGGAATATGTGATATCAAATGCACTCAAATCCAATTTCTTGGGTTGGTTACTTAAATTATCTTCCTTTAATGCTGCATTTATAGGAGTTTCGACAATTTCTTCAATGTGATCAATTTTCTTTCCTTTATTTATCCAAGTTGGGTTATGTGACGTGTTGACTACTAAAACATTGTAGAGACCTTTTACATTACTCACATTTGCTGAATGAGCTATGTGTATGTGTTCTTCCAACCTGTGTGTTAGTGGTATAACGAAGTGAATTTCTCCGTCATTTTTATCCGCGCCAGGATTCGAACCCGGATCCCCTCATTCCGGAATAAGTCACTCTACCAGTTGAGCTACGCGGACATTTTTTTCTGATTCCTATCTGCCTTTATGTCGTGTGCGTCCTTCTGGCAGGTACGTCACATCTCCTGGTACGTTACAGTGGTTGAATTAATACTTCAGTGTTGTCGTTTCTTTTTTCCATATCTCTAATAAGTAAACATTGCATTGATCTAGGAGGTATACAGATTCTTTTGGCATTTTTCCCTATGGAATCAGGCTTAATCGTGTTTTAAGAATTATTGTGATTTCATTTTCAGGAAGTTTTATGGTGACCGAGTGCTGACTGAGGAAGTCGTAACCGATTACTGCATCATAATCAGTGAAATCGAGTTGAGTGACGAACATAGGATGTTGAATCTGTACATCATTAATTTTATATTTGTTAAGAAACACCCTGCCGTGGGGCATTGTGCTCCTGTGATTCCTCGAATCATAACTGTTGAATTTATTTCCTGTAAATTTGGATTTCCTTCCAGTTTTTTAGCTACAGATGGTGATAAAAGTGAAAGCAAGTATCTATTAGGGCAGAAATATTTTCATCCGCAATTTTTGCAGAAATTAAGGGTAGTAGGTCTCTTTTCATATCTATTGTAGCATGTGAATTAGTAGCCGATGTGTAAACGACAGAATTCTGACCCGTGAACTCTGTCGCTATTGGTTTAAATATTTTGGACTAGTATTATTGAAGTGTACTTTTGAATTTTCTTTAGGTATAGTACCCCCGTGTTCTCTTCTTTGCTGAGCTGGGGGTGGAGTACTTGGACGTCTCCAATTTCTTTGAGAATTATTCTGTGGAGCGTGTGCGGAGTCATGAAATTGACGTTGAGGTTGGCTGCAATTATAACTTAAGGGGTTTGGTGAATTACAGTTCCAACATAATCTGGTAGCTGAATGTTCTGGGCGGTATCTGTGGTATCTATCTCTTGATCTTTCTCTACCTGTATGATGTTATGGTATTGGCATTCTGTCACGAGATCTATTTCTATTCCTGTGTAATTCTTCTTGTTGGGTAGCATTTTTTATTTTCAGATCTTTAATTTCGTGGGTAAGGATTCTGATTATGTCATCAGTTGTATCTAATCTTTTTTGTAGGCTGCTGTACATGGATTCATGTAATTCATTTGAAGGCATTTCTATTGTAGGAGATTTTTTGTGGCTTGTATTTCTTGGGATGTCTTCTGTTGGAAGAGATAGTGCTGCAACAGGGGCGGGCGGAAGAGACATCGAGTTATATGTTTCCTCCTGTGTAGCACGAGTAGCTGCATCTTGAAAATTTTGGGGGTTACTTGATAGCACCCACCTACGTAGTGAAGGTTTTAGGCACTGCAAAAATTGGTCTAATTTTGTTTGATCATACAGATTTCTGAGTTGCGGGGGGTCATTCGAATTTTCTCTTAAATAGTCGCTGGCAACTGCATTTAATCTAGTTGCATATTCCTTCACAGATTCCTTTTCTCTCTGGTGGCAGTTTGAAAGAGCTGACAATCTCACAGCTAACGGTTGTTCATCTTCAAATCTGTGTAACAATGTGGTTTTAAAGGTTAGGTAATCTGTAGTGCTCCGTAACACGGGGTTTAGGCTGAGAAATTGAGCTGCTGCTCCACGTAGCTTTGTACGAGCAATAATAATTTTGTCGATATCACGCCACTGTGCCAAGTTTGCGATGTCTTCCAAACTTTGAAAGAAATGTGCAGCTTTGAATTTTTTTTTCTGCGGGATCATAGTTCGCTATTAGCGGTGAGCAACTTGCTAATAATGCAGGAATGCGATATGGATCAGGTATTGCTTGTTGGTCTTGCTCAGTGTTGTCTTCGTGATCTGACATTTTGATTAGCACATGAAAATAATTGAGCAATAATGGTGTTCACTATATAAATAGAATTGGCAGATTATTTTATATAAAAGTTCAGACTTTGTAGTTTTTCTGTTTCAGTATAAATTGGTACGTGTGTTCGGTTGTACAAAAGAGTCATAAAATAGGTACTTACAGAATAGCTGATGAGGTGTTCTTTGCAGGAAATACTCGTAATCCAGTAATGAAATTTGCACTGTAAGATATCCACGGGTAGGGGTGGGTGGGGTAATGACAGATTTTTTTTTTCTTTTTTTCAACTACTTTTACCTTCCCGCAATTGCTCCATAACTGTCGCGGTCGCCATTTTTTATGTTGACTTGATTTATTTCAAGGATTGTGGTAAACGCCAACTTATCAAACGAATCGTTTGCAGGTTCCTGTCGTTGGAGCAGGGAAGCAAATAAACAAGTAGTTAAAAATTGAACATTATGACAGATGTTTCCTTTTACACATCATATCTTTATTCATCAGATGCGGGGGAGAGGAAATATTGGAATAATAGTTGGTCCAATCGGATAGTAAATACTTCCAGCGGGAGTTGGATGTTATGGATGGCCTTCTCTACACTTTTCCCGCCTAATCTGTTCCTATCTTATGTGGCTACAAGCCCGCGTGAAAATCTCTTTCTACCTCGTCGTTTGTTCTGCCTTGCCTCCGAGCAAAATCCTTCCTACTTTTTCCTCGAGATCTCCATGAAGACTCCTCTCTGTCTCATTCCCTTACACGATCTGTTCTTGACATAAGGTTTATATGAAAATATTCAAACTATATTCAAATTGCAATTTAAATATAGTTTGAATATTTCCATGTAACACATAACAGATGTTGAAAGTGCCTGCCCTGTGCATCGAGACAGACTTGAACACGTACGATACCCCATATTTCGGAAAGTTCGTGGCAGTTGCTCAGGCGTAATCGCTGCCACTGCCTCACAGATGCTGTTCTTCAATGCCTTAAGAATCTTGATTTCTTCGTAGAGAGTATGACAACATCATTTGGAGACACTATTTAATGCACGATGTAGTAACTCGTGATGCAAACCTTCATCAGGATTTAAAAAAGAGTTTTACTAAAATGTAGACTAAAATATTACACAAGTTAAAAAAAACACACAGATAAACGAGATATTTCAACCTGACATTCAGGTCATCATCAGGTTTTTGTTGAAAAACAGAAGTTTTTTCAGCAAAACCTGATGAATGTCAGGTCAAAAGATCTCGTTTATCTCAGTGTTTTTTACCTTGTGTAATATTTTAGTCTATATTTTAGTAAACTTCTTTTTAAAACCTGATGAAGGTTTGCATCACAAGTTACTACATCGTGCATTAAATAGTGTCTCCAAATCATATTGTCTTCAATGCCTGTTGAAGAGTTCAATGTGACATTGGACGTCACGCACAGTGGCGTGAGGGGGAGGAGGGTTTACGAAATTTGTGAGGTTTTTTTTCATACAATTAAATGCATTATGAGTGCATTTACTGACAATATAGGGGGGTGAGACAACCCTGGGCATGCCACTGGCCGTTCATGTCAGATTCGTGATTTCTCTGGGTTAGTTCAGTTGTTTGTTGCGATGCAGACAAACAAACAACTGAACCAACAAAAAATTAGAGTGTGGTGAGCACTGTCACGTCGGCCGATCATTGTGTCCATCTTCTTTCAGGCTACGGTCACAACAGTCGTCTACATGGAAACCTTTGAGGCATTTGTTGACCAACTGCACCCTGAAGAGCTGACCACTGGATATTTTCAACAAGATGGGGCAACTTGTCACACATTACATGTGAGTATGGCTGAAATTGAATCATTCTTTTGGAGATCGCGTGATTTCTAAAGGAATGTGGCCATCTCGATCTCCTGACCTAAGACCTCCTGATTTCTTTCCCTGGGAGTATGTCAAATCAGTGGTGTTTCAAAATAAGCCGACAACACTTGAGGCACTGAAGAACAACACAAGTGGCAGCGATCACGCCGGAGCAACTGGCACGAACTTTCCGAAATATGGAGTCTCATGTTCAAGCCTGTCTCAACGCGCAGGGCAGACACTTTCAACATCTCTTATGATATATGGTTCTGTTTCCCATGGATGAAGGTATGTTCTTATCAAATATCATTCAATTATACATGTAATTATTCACGATGCTATTAATAAAAACTTGGGTAAAGTAGGGAGTGGGACACCATGTACAATGAGCAATATCAGTCTTTCTGACGGCCAGAAGAGAAAAAGTCTTCATTTACCCACGTAAATCGTCTTTATTGATTTTCCAAGATTAACAGAACTATGCGTCGAGGTACTTCAGCAGTCTCAACAACACTACAAAATACAGTATTTCAACAAACTGAACCTCTGTAACATTAGGTTAAGGTGTATCCATCTCCATACAAATTTCATCCAATATACAGTATACACTATATACTGACAAAAGTCGCCGGACACCTAGAAGAGAAACACAACATAACATTTATTGACGTGCATTAGTACGGTGTCTGTCCACCTTTGCCCTTAATGCCTGCACTGATCTTTCGAGA
The DNA here is from genome assembly GCA_039090855.1 of Macrothele yani. Classification (NCBI taxonomy): domain Eukaryota; kingdom Metazoa; phylum Arthropoda; class Arachnida; order Araneae; family Macrothelidae; genus Macrothele; species Macrothele yani. The sequence continues at coordinate 14,071,845 of CM076989.1, forward strand.
CATGCTTTCGACAAGGTTTTCGAACATAGCGATAGGTATGCGCTTCCATTCAGTACATAATGCTGCCGCTAATTGCTGCTTAGTAGTTGGCCTTGTTTCCAAACTTCTTATGCGGCGCTCTAATTCATCCCATAGGTGCTCTATGGGATTAAGATCAGGGTTCTGTGCTGGCCAGTCCACACACGATACGGAATTATCGTCAAACCACGCCGTAACAGTCCTTGCATTATGGCTCGGTGCATTATTCTGCTGGTACCAACAAGGCTAGGTTCCACAGTATTGACACAGAGTTGGTATGGCATAATTTCTAGAATATCGAGGTAGACGTGCTGGTTAACAGGTTTGTTCACGATAATCAATGGGCCGGGACTATACCATGAAAAACACCCCCACACGAGTACACTGCCAGCTCCAAACTTGACCGTAGGAACAGTACACTGTGGTAAATAGCGTTCCCTCGGCTGCCGCCGTACCCACATACGGCCATCAGACTGATGGATCGTGTATTTGGATTCATCAGTCCATAAGACCCGTTTCCATTGATCTACGGTCCACGATAAATGTTTTTTACACCATGCTAAACGACGAGTATAGCATTCCGAGTGGAGATGAAAGGCTTATGAGCAGCCGCACGACCACGGTAACCCATGAAATGAAACTCTCTGCAATTGGTACGTGTACATACCCAGGTTCCAGAATTTTTACTCCCCTGTACACTGAGGTCTTGGGCAGTGCCCCGTCGCTTAGCTGTAACGATTCTCCTGAGACTTCGACGTCCTCTATCACTGATTTTCTTTGGTCTGCCGGTACGTTTTGCTGCTTCAGGCACGCTATATGTCTTCCACTTATTCAGTACATCGAAAACAGTTGATTTGGGTATGTTTAAACGTCTCTCGGTTTCTCTTATGGACAACCCAGTAATATAACACCCAACAATCTTTCCTTTCTCAAAGTCAGTTCTCTCCCGCCACGACATTTTCACTCAACCTCCCATTGCGATATGATCGCGGTGAGGATGCAGGATTTGTCATTTTTATGTAGGACTTCCGTCCACAGGGAGTAGAGTTTAGGTCCCAGCCACCTACAGCGAGATCGCCTTTTGGGCAGGACACAGAAACGGAAGGAATGAGAGCAAGTCTAGCGACTTTGACAGAACAGTTTGTAGTGAGATTAGAGTACAGTAGATGGCGCCACCGTACAAGTACGATATTGCACATAGATGGGTGAGAGAATTTCAGGGGGACATAGGAAAGGATACCCATTTTACCAGTGGGTCCAGCCTGGGGGCCGTCACTTTACGTGCTCGTCCGATGCACGGCGGATATTCAGCGATTGTTAGTAAATCACACCATCTCTGAAAGATCAGCCCAGGCTTGAACCTGGGGACCCAGCATCGACAGTCTGAAACACTAACCACTTAGCCATCCGCGGCATATGATCGCGGTCACCTGCAGGATTGTTTTTATACCGTTTGGAGCTGTACCGCGCATCTTAACAACGCAGGGGATGCGTTCATTTGCTTTTGAAGGGGTGTCCGGTGACTTTTGTCAATACAGTGTATATATCTAGTCTACAAACTACAACGCGGGGCCACACTGATGACCTACCCACACTTAACACTACTCACTCCACACATTATATAAACATCTTTCTTATCTTGTCAAAACGGGTGGCGGTAAACTGCCACTCCGGAAAACTCGCACATTTTCTTCTACTGCTAAGAAAACTGCTACACTGCGGAAAACTTCCACACCGGTAGACTCCTACACCTTCTCATATAAGAGGACGTACGCAAATTGCGTTTCGTTCAGAGATCTGTCAAAGTGTACGAGTTTCCCTAGTGGAACAAAACGAAATGTATGAGTTTTCCTAGTGATACAAGTGCGAGCGTTAGATCATAATGTCAAAACGTTTAGGTAGAAGTTTTCTGACTCATTAAATCTTCAGTTGTGATTTTAATATTTGTCATGTGTGTGAAAACACAGGTTTGTCCATGATGAGGATCGAATCCGTGACCCTCTCACTCCGGAGAAAGTTGCTCTCCCAACTAAGCTATATAAAAGGAATATGGCGCTGCAGATTTGTGGTCTTGACACGTGTTTTACCTCTGTAGTACGCAGCTTCCTCTTAATTTTTCTTTTCCTTTTTCGATTTTTTTTTAAAGCAAAGAACGAGTTTTTCATTAATTGTAGACTATGTGTGGAACAAACATTACACATTTTTTTCGAAGAACCCAATAATCAGTACGTCCATTTTTTCGTTCGGACGCCACTGTGAAAACGCAGGTTTGTTTGTGACGATGTTCGAATTCGTGCCCCCTCACTTAGGGACGTCGCTAGACTTCGAAATCAGGATGGGCGACGGGTGGGCGAGCACTTTTGGTGGGGCAAGTTTAATAGCAACCTGCTATTCTTACGAAACCCTGAGAGAAAAATAATTTAATCCCTTTTTTTTTTTTTTTTAATTGAAGGTTTTGCGACCACGGTGAGCAACTCAATGGGCTAAGCAGTCTCCCGTCCCTAATTTAAGGTCACTGGTTCCACGGAAGGGAGAGAGCCAGTGCCGTATGACAATCATATCTATGCCTCACCAGGATTCGAACGCGGACTCTTCTCGGACGAATGATTAGAAGCCAACGCTTAGACCACTGCACCACGGCTTTAATGCTTTTCACTACCGGCCAACGGCTTTAATGCTTTTCACTACCGGTTACAAAAGAATTCGTGCAATCCCCACCCTCTCCACCTGGACACACATACATACCCGGATCTGACTAGTTACGCCACTGGTGTAAGATACAAGTGTTGGTAGAATGTCGCCTTCAACTTTTTGCTTGCTTTGAATGCATTGTCTTAAATTGCTTTTCAAAATTTTGCATTTTTGCTTACGAAAATAGCAATGTACTTGAATAATTTATTTAAAAGAAAACGGCGTTTCTTGGTTATCTAAATCAAATTTTAACGTCGTGCCACGCAGACACAAACCTTCCCCCCTCCCCCCTTAACTTCCTTCGTTCCAGCCAGTGACTTTGCCTTGCACTCCACTCCCCCAAAGCAGTCGTCAGCCACTTTCTGCACTTTCAGTGTCCCAAAGCAGTCTTAAGAGACCTAGCTTAGCTTTAGACTCCACTTTCCGTGTTGGAATCCCGTATTGTGCAAAGAAAACAAACAGAGCAATTAGTAGTGACCCCTTAGTGAATTCCTGTTCACCCTCCTCATTAGCCCTCAGGCCATAGAAACATGAAAAAGAGGCTTAAACTAAGGAAGTGGAAGAAGAGTGAAGAACAATGAAATTTTCATGGCCCTGTGGTGCTATTTTGATAACCTTTTTTTTTCGCACGCTGCAGATTTGTCGTCCATGCAACGTGCTTTACCTCCGTAGTACGTCATATGTGATAACATGCAATAAAAGCTAATCAAAAGAGACATAACGAATCGGTCTTCGGGTGCTGACAAGGCATCTAGGCTGCGGGCTTTTTTGGAAGATCTTAAGTTACAACCTAAATATTTTATGTTTATAACAATTTTACATATTAACGCTAATGAAAGTCACTCAAGGAATCATTTCTCAGCTGTTTAAAGCTCCTACGCCGCGGGACTTTGTAGACGATCTTAAGTTAAAAACTTTGTGTCATTATGATCTTACATACGTATTTATATCACTAGGAGAACTGGTATATTTCGTTTTGGTCAACTATAGAAAAACTCCCACACTTTGACAAGATCTCCGAACGAAATGAAAAACTGTATGCATCCCCTTATAGTTTGATAAGGTGTAGGAGTTTTTAGGTATGGGAGTTTACCTAGATCCTCTAAAAACATACACACGTCATTCAACCTGACATCAAGACTGTTTCCGCATAACATTCAGCGCGTGAGAAAAATATAACGTTAAAACTGAAACTCTTAAAGAGAACGAACTCAAAATTTACATAGGGAAAGAAACTAAAAATGAAAGTTGAATTGAAATATACGTCATACACTAATTAGTCACATCTGTTCAGTATGACTAAATGAGCCGTTTATTCGAGTATTACTAGTAAAAAAGCAAGAGATCAGATCAGATCAGATCATATGTAGAGGATTTTTGGAAGGGAGTTTCTGGCCCCAGGTCTTAAACAACCCTTAGAAATAGGAAGCTAGGAGATTTGGGCTAGAGTGCCCAAAAGGAAAGTGACACGGAAGGGAATTAGAAAGGGGTAGGATGACGCCCTTATTTATTACCGGGAGACGGCTTAACGTGCCCCGGTAATAAATACGTGCCCATCCGATACACGGCGGATATTCAGTGATTCGAGCGTTCGTACCTGCCTAGGATCGAACCTGAGTTTCTCCGTGGCAGTCACGAACATTGACCACTAGGCCATCTGCGGCCCCCAAAAAAAGCAAGAGGATAAGATCAGGGTTTTAAATACTTTTATTGGGGCTGGTCGCCGGTGGCAGATTGTTTAGTAGAAATGCCCTTTGAAATCATACAGCACCAGTCATTGAACAGATGTGAGTGGTGTCGAACGGCTCAGTTTTCATGCTTGTTGTATTTTCCTCTGCTGTTTCCCCTTCTAGTAATGCAACCTTAGCCCACGGAGAGGACACGTCCTAATATTTGATTTTGAAGACTTAGGTCATGACAAAGGAGTTTCCTTATTTGACAAGAAGTTTCCTTATCTCATTGCTCAGCTGCATTTATCATCTAAACGCGAAAAGTTTCCTAAGCAGGACCTTATTACGGAATAGCTATCAAGAGCAAATTTTATATTTAGGGGTTTTGTGAAGTAATACTGTGAAATGGTCCCTCCAGACAGCTGGTATGCACGAGTCCGGGATATAGCAAGGGGTTTCTTCATTACAACAGGACAGGCCATATCCCTGTCCTGTTGTAATGAAGAAACCCCTTGCTATATCCCAGACTCGTGGATACCAGCTGTCTGGAGTGACCATTCGAACTGACAACTCACACTAGAACATTTTTGCAGTTTTCATTGATTGTTTACACGCATATTTGTTGCGCATCCTTCAATCATGTGACGGAGAATTTGATATTTAAACACCAGTTCCATTAGTTTATAGTTCCCCATCTGAGGATGAGCTCGTAGCGAGCTTGAAAGGTCTTATGGTTTTAAACTACGATATTATTATGTCTTTTAATTGTAAATTAAAGATTTTAGTAAGTCGGTGGTTTTAAATAATGTCTTATTGAATATCGTGCGAAAACCGAAGTTGTTTTGTTCAGAAGTGAAATGCGTTGTGGATTAAAATTTTGCTATCGTTTGGGTAAAACGGCTCCAGAAACAGGTTATTTAATGAAAAAAAGCTTAGAAAGATAAATGTTATAAATGTTTGGGTGAGTCAACGATTTTTAGATTGCACCATGATTTCAAAAAAGGGCGTTTGTCGGGAACTCGCTCCTTAGCCTGGTCGACCTGAAAGTGTTGTCATGGAGCGTATTGTTACTGTTTGGGAAATCTTGCAAGAAGATCGGCGAATGATGTGAGAAGACATAGCGGCGTCAACTAATATTTCAAAAACGTCGGCATTCCGCATTCTACGTTACAAATTACTGCTGCATCGTGTGTGTTCCAGTGGGCACCTCATCACCTGACGAGAGAACAATTGTTAGCCAGAGTTCAGGTATGTCATAAGTGGAAACAAATGATTACAAAGGATCCAAACTTTCTAAAAGCAGTAATAACTGCCAATGAAACATGGGTCCACTATTTCGACCTTCTTACGAAGCGCGCAACGAGTGTCTGGAAACACACAGACTCGCCTCTTCCGAAAAAAGTCCTCAAAAACCAAATCAGCTGGGAAGGTGATGATGATAATTTTCTTAGATCATAAAGGTGTAGTCTACCAGCATGCCGTTCCTCCACAAATTACTGTCAATGCAGAGTATTACATTTCAGTCTTGAAGCGTCTGCGACGACATATATCGATTAAGCGGCCGGAACTAGTGGGCAAGTGGACCCTACACACGGGTCGCTAAAGTAGCTTCCGCAAAATGCCTTCGCCACATGCTTTGAAAAGTGGACTGAAAGATGGGACCGTTGTATATCGTCAGAGGGAAGATACTTTCAGAAAGAATAACATATACAGACATTTAACGTCGACCAGGAACATCAAACAAAGATCTTCGCTCTTTCCACGTTTATAAGTGAGTCACGGAAAAATTCTCATTGGCCGCCACCGGGAGTCGAACCCAGCAGGGTATTCCAGTTAAAAAAGACCCTGGGTTCGACTCCCGGTGGCGGCCAATGAGAATTTTTCCGTGACTCGCTTATAAACGTGGAAAGAGCGAAGATCTTTTTGATGTTCCTGGTCCACGTTAAATGTCAGTATTAATTATTCATTCGCCTTCTAATTATTTCTTCAGTTGCTGCTTACCATCTTTGGTGAATCACCAGCATTGTGCGGGGCTCCAAGAAGCAACCTGCCAAATTGGCTTGGCAGTTAGCGTGTGTGAGTCTGGAGGAATTCGAGACCGCTGTGGTGTAGCTGAAGCATATCCGGTGCGTAACTGGAAGACCCTGGGTTCGACTCCCGGTGGCGGCCAATGAGAATTTTTCCGTGACTCACTTATAAACGTGGAAAAGGCGAAAATCTTTGAATAACATATATTTTGTTGTACATGTATTTCTTCATTGTGTGTGAATTTACTCTCAGTTTTAATGGAACGGCTGTTGTATTTGAGATTATCTCTTTGTTTTCATAAATTTCGTACATCAAGCAATAGAAGGTAAAACAAATATGAAAAATATAACTCAAACTGTATTATCTTCTTCAGTGAAAATTAAATTTCTTATTGAAGATGGTATGTACCTTATTTTCAGGCTTATAAGTCGATATGGAGCATAATTCGAATGGTTTAAATTTCTCAATTTTATTATGTAAGTCGATCCTGAGTATAAGACGAGGCTAGAACAAATACAGTTACTGTCCCGAAGTTCTGTAACTATATTTTTTTAATGTTTCAAAAAATATTAAAAGAAAAAGTGAAGAAACTTCCGCATTTTTTGGAGAAAAAATTGAATTTCGTAAGATTTTAAAAGTTGAATTTTGTAAGATTTTTTCTTACGAACTGACGCTACTAAGGTGAAAAAAACAAACAACAGCAACAACAACAACAAAAAATGTTACATAAGTGTGCCGAATAAGAGTGATCTTGCAGCGTGAGTTATGGTTCGCTGCTTTCTTGCAGAGTGCGACTGAAATCAAAAACCAAAAGAGCTTTTGATTTCAATCGGAAACATGAAATAAATTAAGATAACCATAATAAATGAAAGCAATGGTTGACTTTAATTCAGTTGAGAGATACAACTGAGAGATTGGCAGAACGAAAAAGACTGCCTTCGCTAGCAGTAGGTCATTGCTATTTTTAAAGCGCATGCGCCGCCAGCTGTTGGCGCAATTGCCACCACCCAATCTACTATGTGACAGCGACGTGCTTCAGAGATTTAATCATTGCGAAGTGAGATGCACCCGTTGCAGTTCTGGCGACTTTGCAAAACCAGAGGTGAATGCCACCCATGGGCTTTTGGGTCTTGGAGATATCACGAAGGGGATGCAATCAACTTACAACAGTTGACACTCCAATTCGGTCACGGCGATTTAAATTTTTATGGCGAACGGAAATATCTTCTCACAGCTTTTAAATAACTTCTTACTGAACGGAATATTGCTTTCGTACGCTTTTGGAGTGGTTTCTTAAGTACGTAATATTGCCTTTCAGGGTGCTTGGATCACAAACGAATTTAAGGTACATTTTGTTTTTTCCATTGAGAAATTTCAATAAGTCAACGTGGCGTATAAATCAAGGCCCGAATTAGAGATGGAAACGGGTCACGGGTCGATAATTTCTTGCTGGTCAAATGGGTCGAGTCAAGGGGCTCCTGACCCGATTTCGACCCGGTTTTATTTCCGTTTTATTTTTGAACAGAAAAAAATATTTCAAAGAAAAATGCGTACTGTAGAATTTCGTGCTCGATGCTGTTACCAGCGGAGTGAAAAATGATTTGTCATGCAAAAATATTGCCGTCTGTTTCTTAAAGCAAAAAAGATTTCTACCGATCGACGATACCATATCGTAAAACAATACTTCCTTTGCATTTATTTTCAGTGCGACTGTACGGACCAAAGTACAGGCAAGCGCCTGTCGCCTGCTTTTCTGTTGATTCATTCTCTCGCACCCCGCGTGTCACATTGTAAGACTGAGAGTTACTTTTCACATCGCATCTTTTGCATTAACATTCAGAAGTTTTCGTTTGACGTGCTAACATTCCGTTCCATTGTATGTCGTGTCGGAATTAATGCCTTATTTGTAAATGTGGATGAATTTAATAATAAGGAGATTGAAAAAGTCTTAGAGATCAACCAATACGTGCATGTTGAAAACAAAAAGGGGAAGAGTGAATGCTGGTGGTTGTTTCGTCTCATTAAGAAACCAGAATATGCTGCACAGCGACACCAATTTTCACAAGCTTTTGTGATGAGATGAAAGTTTCTAAAATTCGAATGTTGATTTCATGAGTGTTCCTTCCTTCTTAGGGACAATGTTGAAAACAACATCCACATATTGGAAACTTTCAACTCATCAGAAGCTGGTGAAAATTGTTGTTGATATACACTGAAGTGCCAGAAAAACTGGTACACCAGTCTAATACTTGGTAGATCCCCCACGGGAAAGCAGGACTGCAGAAATACGACGGGGTATGGACTCCACTAGCTTCTGGAAATATGCTGTAGGCAATGCACACCATACTTCCTGCAGAGCGTTCCATAATTCGGGTGCATTCCGAGGTCTCGGATTCCTGTGTTCGATAGCGCGTTGCATGGCATCTCAAATGTGTTCTATCACGTTCAGATATGAGGACTTGGAGGGGAATGGCAACACCCCAAACTCAGATGAATGCTCCTCTAATCATAATGTGGCGTCCCGACACTTGTGTGGAGGTGCATTGTCCTGTTGGAACAGGCCCAACCTATCAGCATGAATGCAGGACATGAACGCGTGTACCTCGTCAGAAAGGATGCGCCCATAGCGTTGGCTGGTCACAGACGTTTGTAGACATACCAGGGGTCCCAGTGAAGTCCAGCTAAACACACCCTATACTATTACAGACAGCCCACCAGCCGGTACAGTTCACTGTTGACAGGTGGGATCTAGGGCGTCATGGGGTTTGCGCCACACACGAATCCTTCCATCTGCCCGATACAGTTGGAAACGCGACTCGTCAGACCAGGCTACTTGTTTCCAGTCATCAAGTGTCCAGTAGCGGTGTTGCCTTGCCCAAGCGAAGCGCATAGCTCTGTGTCGTGCACCCATCAAGGGGACTCTAGTTGGGCGTCGGCTCCCAAAGCCCATATCGTGCAGGGTACGTTGCACAGTCCGGACGCTGATGCTTGTTGAGGCTCCAGCATTGAATTCCGATTATACCTGCGAGAGTGTTGCACGCCTATTGCGTGAAACGATTCTTGATAGCCGACGATGGTCACGTTCAACCAATGTCTTTTTACGGCCACACTGGTATCGTAGGTTGGATATTTTACCGGAATTCTTGTAGTCACGGTACACCCTTGCGATGGTCGTCCGTGAAAATCCGAAGTTCGTTTCTACCTCCGAAATACTATGGCCCATCTCACGAGCGCCAACTATGACACCGTGTTGAAAATCGCTTAAATCGTTATTACTTGTCATTCTCATGCCGAAAACAGCTCTGACAGCTGGCAAGGATGTCTATCGCTTTATATACGCACTGGCGGACGCAGCCGAGTGCGCGCATAGGTGACGTTGCTATGTATTTTGCATAAGCTCGTCTGTACCAGTTTTTCTCGCAATTCAGTGTATATATATATATGATAATGTATAAATATAAATTGAGTTTCGAATTCATAGTTCAAAGCAGATTTTTCTGGGTCAGTCCTTTCCAACTCTGTCCTGGATTTCCGAAGAAAAAAGTCTCGACTCATAATGCCAAAAAATACGGCAATTTGATAGTTCAAGTCTCATTTATATGCACAGATTACTTTAGAGAGCGGTCGATGAAGTTCAAGCACTACCTGTATATGAAAACACGGAATATATGAAATCACTGCCAACATTTATTTCCTGATAAAGTTTTAAAACAGTACGGCATTGGCACGATACATGTTTTCCATCTGAATGTCTAGAAAATTCATTTACACAGAAATCCATTTTCAACTAAATGTCAGTTAATTACACAAATTGGTTTTTATGTAACATACCAAGGGTATCCCTACTTCTACCTTTGTATTTCTTTCTCCATTATGTACTCTTCTCCTAAGTTTCGGCAACCTTAAAGGAATTTCCTGAAAAATGGAACCACACGATTCACGTATCCGGTTGAAAACACAACATATTCTTACCTCTGTGACTGCACAAATCGCAGGCATATATTTTTTTAACCTCCGATTTCACCGAGCCGTGACCTGTCTCACAAAAAGAAAAGCGAACACATGACTGTAAAAACAAAGCTAAAGCAAAAAAAATATTTTTCCCCTCTCTGGGAGGTCCCTGGGTCGTCTCAGTTCAGAGTTAAGAAGTCCATCAACACTGCACTGATACTAAAGCAAGGAAAAATAAAATGGCCAAATATAACATCATACAGTCTATATACAGTAAATTCACTTTCAGCCAATTTTTCCAGACCAAGGTCGTTTGAGCCATTCATTATTAAAAGAAGCAAAATGAATATTTTTTTTGGTTTCAGGTGCGTTTTTCTGAAAAATTCTTACGATTCTGTTGCTCTGAAATTTAAATATGTCTATATTGAACTATACAATATCAGGTGTATCTAATTTTTGGCTTTATCCTTTTCCCAAATCATTTTCTGAGAAATTGATTATTAGTTTTACCAAAAATTGAGTATTTGTTTTACCAAATGCAACATCATACAGTCCATATAAATTCACTTATAGTCAAATTTTTTTTTTCAGTTCGAAGGTCCTTTGATCCATTCGTTATTAAAAGAAGCAAAATGAATAAATTTTTTGTTTCCAGGTATGTTTTTCTTCAGATTCTTACAATTCAGTTGCTCTGAAATTTAAATATTTCTATGTTGAACTACACAATAGCAGGTGCATCTCAGTTTTGATTTTATCCTTTTCCAAAATCCTTTTCTGAGAACACTAAAATGTATTATTATATAGTTTTAGGAGGCGCGTCATCCCCAGTATGATGACCATAGACAACTGGGTTGCTTTCCCAAAAATAGTTCCTGGCTACTGTAGAAAAGTCCGTAAAAAGTGTCAAGTTTTCACGTTTTCGGGTATCGATATACGTGTATATACAGCAGACTCTCGCTAATCCGACCCTCGATAATCCGGCCTCCTTCTCCTTGCGTGGTTTTGGTTGCAGAAATCGTGTTATTATCAGACCGGAATGAATTATCCTTCATACACGAGTGAAGTTTTCAATTTTAACGTTATAATTTGTTTTGAATTGCTACTAACGTTCATGTAGTTCAATTTAAAATAAAAGCAGGAAAGATCCTCAAAATAATTAAGAATATTACAAAAAGCATCTTCATTAAAGCAAACAGAAATCTGTGACATGTTTCGAAATGACCCCACTGAGTAGAAAATGCAAGATTTCATCTGTGCTGTACTGCAATTGCACGTTTCTTTTACTGTGTATAGTGCGTACACAAACATATTGTGCTTTACTGTACTGATAATATTAAAAGACCATTTTATTGTTGTAAATGAAACAGTATAGTACGCACTGATCGTTTTCTTTTACTATTATCATATGCTTGCCTTTTATTTATGTTTTTTTCAATACATATGTACTACACATCGTAAACTTGTTATGTAACATTAGATTTAATGAAGAATTAAATTGATTTTTTATGCACTTTCAATAATCCCACACCCTTCTGTGCAAGAAATAGCCGGATTAGCGAGAGTCTACTGTATTTCCAACATTCAGCGTTCCTAAAATAATTTTCCCAAAGCTCAATGACCCAAAGAAAATCCAATGAAATCTGTGACGTACTGCAAAGGTTACGCACATATCAAGACAGCAAGTAACAGTGATAAGGCCTTTGCCGATGTAGCTTAATTGGGGAAAGTATTCTGCTCCGGAACGGAAGGATATGAATTCGAATCCCGCTACCGGCAAGTTTGTGTTTTCACTTTGGAACCCGAACGTAAAAATGGATCTACATGGTCGTTAGGTTCTTCCAAAAATGTGTGATGTTCTTACCACACACCATCTGGAATTAGTGAGAATTCCTTCTTCGTTTCGAAAAATGTGTGGTGCTTCTTGCGCACATCGTCTGGAATTAATGAGAATTCCTTCTTCACAGCGAGCATAGTTTGCTGGCTGACGCGGAAACCCTCGACTCCATCTCATCCCTTTCAGGGGGAGGGGGTATATGTGACGTACTACAGTGGTGAAGCACATATCAAGACATTAAGTATAGCTCTGATAAGCCCTTGGCGGCGTCGGCGTAGCTTAATTTCATTTCATTTATTTTTCGTAACGAGGTTACATTTGACCATATTACATTACAATATTAATTTCATCTGTACATATAGAACTGAAAGCCCTCCCTGACTCATCACCGAATCTCAGAAACTACGGAAGTTAGAACTTTCATACGTGGCAGGAATGTTCCTTTTAAAGCGGATAGACTGGCCACAGTGCAAGAAATCACTCGGCAATTTAACGCTGGTGCACAAAAACGTGTAAGCAGCCACACCATCCAGAACCATCTCCTCGCTGTGGGGTACAGAAGCCATCGTCCCACGAGGGTACCGCTGCTGACCGCACATTACAGGGTGCAAAGATTAGCATGAACACGGGAACATCGCCACTGGACCCTAGACATGTGGGAAAATGTTGCTTGGACTGATGAGTCGAGATTCACGTTGGTACATGAGGATGGCAGGATACGAGTACGGCGCAAACCTCATGAAGCGATGGATCCTTCTTGCCAGCAGAATACTCTTCAAGCTGGTGGGGGGTGGCATTCTCGTCTGGAGACTGTTTACGTGGGCTGAAATGGGAACCCTGGTACATGTGACATCGTCCCTCACAGGTCAATGTTACCGGGATATCCTGGACGACCATCTGCTCCCGTTTGTGCGTTTTCAACATCCCACTGGGGACCTCATCCTACAACAAGACAAATGCACCGTGCCGTCGCTCCCGAATTGTATCCGAATGGTTGGATGAACACTCCACCGACGTGACCTCCCTTCCTTGGCCAGCTAGGTCACCTGACCTCAATCCCATCGAGCACATCTGGGATGCCATCGAGAGAGATGTTCGAGGTGCTGACCTCCCTCCATCAAATCTTCGTGAACTGTGGGAGCTTGTTCAGGGGTCGTGGATCCGTATGGCTTCCCTACGCTTCTGGTATCTTGTCGAGTCCATGCCCAGACGAATCGCCGCCGTCATCAGGGCGAAAGGTGGTGCTACACGTTACTAGACAGGTATCTCTAATCCAATTGCTCTTCAGTGTATGAGCTGCGTATTATTGTGTAGTGCCATGCCAGCTAGGCCCTCAGTAATAGTGGTACCCTATAAGCTATTGCCCCGTTAGTACCCACCTTAATCCGTCCCTGTATGCACCACACAATGCTAGTGTGTATACCATTGCCCTAAAAGGTGGTGCAGCTAGTGTGTGTGTGTAACACCAGTTTTTGGTACAATATACCACAAAAGTGTGAGGGAGTTATGACGTACTACAGAGACAAAGCAGTGCCAAGACGACAAATCTGCAGCGATTAATTATGTCCGTGTAGCTTAGTTGGAAGAGCAACTTACTCCGGAGTGAGTGGTGGTGGATTCGATCCCCCGTCATGGACAAATTTGTGTTTTCACAGAGTAAGCATTTTCCTTTTTTTTTTTAAAATTGAAATTCATAATGGATATTTACTGTGACTGTGCTGAAGTTGGCGCCATCTTTTGTGGCACATAAAGTCGTTTCTATAGCAAAATGAGTAGAATAAGTACCAATTTTTAGCTTTAATTTGACTTAAAGTTCATGATTTTTTTCATTCCTTTCAGTATCTTGTTATAATAATAATTTTAAAATTATATGAGAAACATTTTACAGCGGAAACGCTCTCCAACAAAGAAATAATTTTTCAAATCGGACTCTTAGAAGCAGAGATCATCTCCCCTGCGGCAAAAACATGCATTACTTTAAGAAGGAAGTATTCCCAAAAGGGTTTTTGATGTGAGCAGTATCGGCCCAAGAAATAATTTTTTCAGTCGAGTTTCCAGAAGCTCAGATTTTTCTGCATCAGAAGCAGAAATTAACACTTATGCCCCCTGGTGGCCAAACCATTCCTTACCAAATATTAGAAAATATATGAAAAACATTTCCCATCAGGAGCTGCGTGTGCGATACAGGAAGAAGTTTTCAAATCGAAGCTTTAAAAGCAGAAATATCGGGGGAAACACAATTTACCATAACACCCCCAAGCGGAAAATCTATGAGTAACTTGAAAATTTTGAAAATATGTGAAAAACATTTCGCATCGGAAACGTTATCCAACAAAGAAGGAATTTTTCTAATAGAACTCTTAGAAGAATAGATATTGACAAAAATAAGATATACATCTGTGCCCCCTTTCGAAGAAGCCACGCATTATTTTAAGAAGAAAATATTCCGAAAAGGTTTATTGACGTGAGTAGTATCGGTCACCGAACGCATTTTTTTCATTAGAGATATTAGAAGCTCAGATTTTGCTGCAAATACATCAAAGCGGAAATTAAGACTTGCTCCCTGGTAGCCAAACCATTTTTTACCAAAAAGTTGAAAATATATGAAAAATATTTTCCGTCAGGAGCTGTATCTGCTGAAGATTTTTTTTTTCAAATCGGAGTTTTTGATCTATGCGTAACTTGAAAAAGTGATTACACATAAAATACTCTTCAATATAAATGGAATCGAAAGATAAAATATTTTTTTCAATCGGATGCTTAGAAGCAAATGTTTAAATAAAATTTATTTTGAATTGGATATCATCTGCATTTACGCCCTCTAGCGGTGAAATTGTATATCGCACAAAAAAAAAAAAAAAAAAAAACGAAATGAAGGATCATCATTATTCGCATATTTCAATCTTCCCAATGCGAAAAGAGTTTTTCAAATCGGACTAAGTTGCAGAGATATTATGTCCACTGGCGAACGGACAAACCGATGACATAAGCACGATCTTTTTTTACATAAGACTTGCTAGAAATGCAGAGTGTCTATATACGTACAGTATGTTTACAGTTTCAAGCATGAATTATAAATGCAACAACTGAGATAATTTAATGCGGTTTGTTGCATTTGAAAGAAAAACACTCGATATTCTACTAGGAAATTTTAAGTTTACTTAGAGGTCTGTACGTGTTGTTTGTAACCAGTGACGATACCAGCTGCACAAAACTGGATGGGCTACTAGGGTGGCTATAAGCATGATGAGATGGGGGAGGGAATAAATTTAAAAGTACTAGGCAGAAATTTTTGGAAAAAAATCCGTTCAGGCAGATTTTACCTGACGCTGATAATGTTATAACCAGCTGAAAAAAGTTTTCAGGTGCATACTGTACGTAGCATTTATTCAACGTATGTGGTATGGAACCATGCATGGATACGAATCTCTATGGCAAGTTCCTATTTCTTCGCAACTTCAGCTTGCATACGTAATTTTTTTTTTCTTTCTTTCTTTTTTTTTTTCTTTCGCTGTCAAGACTCTCTCTCTCTCTCTCTCTTTCTCCCCTTGTCTCTCTCTCTCTCTCTCTCTCTCTCTCTCTCTCTCTCTCTCTTTCTCCCCTTGTCTCTCTCTCTCTCTCTCTCCTTGTCTGTCTGTCTCTCTCTCTCTCTCTCATTTAAACTATAATGATAAATATAGTGTGTTTCCACTAATCTCTTAGAAATTCGCTGAGAGGATTCCCTCCATTTCCCCACTAAAATTCAGGTACGTTTATCCAAGCTCCCTAAAATCGCAGACAGTTGCACCAGCCATATGTACACTGAATAAGGTAAAATTTTCTGACTAGAACATGAACCTCATCGAGACACCGTGGTAAAAATGTTGTCTAATAAGAAGTAATTCTGTCTGATTCATTCAGGGAATCGGCTCGTTTTACAGAATCGGCCCATTTCAGGGAATCGGCTCTTTTGCAGAATCGATTCATTTCAGGGAAACGGTTCTTTTGCAGAATCGATTCTTTTTTTGGAAAGATTCGTTTGCCAATGACTCAGTTTGCTCATTCGTTGTTTTCGAACGAATCGTTCACGAACAAGACATCTCTACCTGAGTGTATAATATGATCACTTTTCCTCTCGTGATCTACAGCAAAATAGTATACATAGATTTCGTTCTAAGTGAAGCATCCTCTTGAACGGAACTGATTTGTCATGAGAACATGAAAGTTGGATCAGTACTGTTTTTATCGTTTTTTCTCTTTCAGCAGTCTTTTTGCTTCGGTGAAAACGAAAAATTACATTATTCAGTCACCGTTGCTTCGGTGTAAACGAAATATTACATTATTGAACTCACCTTATAAGAACTGTACTTTTCTTGCTTTTATCCCTGCAAAGTCAGATATTAGATAATCAAAATTTAATTTGCTTGCTTTATCCTGTCCAATTGAAAAAATTGCCAAAGACATCAATCTTTCTTGAGACATGACAGATCTTAAATAAGATTTAATCAGCTTCAAGCGGGAAATGCTTCTTTCTACGCTTGCCACCGTTACTGGGACAGTAAGTATATAATATCCTGTAAGCGATGAAGTCATTAGGGAAAGGATTCTGAATTTTATTCATGTATTTTAAAGCACCGGCTGCAGTTTTGACATCAGATGGAAGTAACTCCCGCAGCACAACTTTTTCAATAACTATCAGTGCACGGTACACGTTGAAAGATATGACTTTAATGCTAATGTTTCGCTAGACATAATATTGTGGTTTGCTGCCGATATTTGGGTAAATATAAATTCAGCAATCGATATTAAAAAGAAGAATAATTAAATGAGACGGAGTTTAAAAAATAAAATTAGAATGATTGAAAATAAGAATTCGCTCCCCCACTCTTTCTATCTCCCTCTCTCATTTTCTTACTTTTTTCTTAGGGTGTGAACGCGGGGCTCTCGCCTGCCGCACATCCCTGAGAGCAGCTCTGTGTATGTTTGATAATTTGAAATTCAAATTTTAACGTATAATCGCAAAAAGCGTATAAATGAATTACGTATAACCGAGTTTAAAAAACTACAATAAAATATCGGAATTAACGCAGAATTACGCATAAAAGTGAAAAAGGTATAACCGACGTTCGGTATTTATGCGGTATTTTATTAGGAAATTCAGCGCATCACCAGGAAGAACGTATTGGTGAAATTCCCGCGATCATGTTGGTTACTCCATCTACACTAAATGTAAATCTACTGAACAGAAAGTTTCCTGAGGAAACTTAAAAAAAGGGTGGGGGAGGAAGAAGATAATCTCTTTTCCGTGCAGTACTTGATGCGATTTCTTTTCAGAACAATTCAGGACTCTTCGAAATCTTCTGTTCATGTATAAATCCTCTTATTCCGCTACATTAAGCTCTCTGACACGCTAAAGAAAAGAAGCACTTCACATAGCGGAGTGGATGCCAGACATCTCAGCGTTACTATCTGTTCACCTAAGTCCGGAAGACAATACAGAGTTCCAAAACAACCCTCGGGAAATGTTTGCTCTATTCTTCCAAATGCGAAAATCCTGCATGGGAACACTGGGGTTCAATCCCATTTCTAAGTAAAGCGTGAGTGTTGTGTTCACCTGTACAACACTGGCTACCTTTTTTTTTTCTTTTTTTTTTCTATTTAGAAGCAATGGCCCTGAATTAGTGGCAAGTGACACCTTCTACCTTGGGATGGTTAAACCAATAATAATAATAATAATAATAATAATAATAATAATAATAATAATAATGACTACGAGTTCTCCCACGTAAAGAGCATGTTCTTTGAATCCGTTTCACCACAAGAAAAAATTTTCAAGCACATCTTTAGAAGAAAGAAAAAAATCAGAAAAATGCGTTTACGTCCCCAAGTAGAACAAGAAAGATGACACCGAATTATCGGATGTGATAAGCACGTCTTTTGAATCCGTTCTGACGCAAATTAAATTTATCAAAGCTATTCAAAGTCAATGGAACCGGTATGGAAAACAATAGTATCTGACGGAAGAAAGAAGTTTTTCATTCGGGTTTTTTATTCCTCAGTTATTGCTGTAAACGGAATCGTGATCTTACGCCTTCTGGTTGCAGACTTGTGCGTTAAGAAAAACATGAATTTATATGAGAAACATTTCGCACCGGAAACGCTCTCCAACACAGAAAGAAGTTTTCAAATCGGACTCTTAGAAACAGAGATATCGACAAAAATAAGATGTGACTTTACGTCCCCTGGTGGCAAAACCATGCATTATTTTAGGAAGAAAGTATTCTAAAAAGAATTTTCCATATGAACGGTATCGGTCCAAGAAAAAAAAAAAAATTAGTCGAGTTTTCAGGAGCCCAGATTTTGCTACAAATACATCAGAAGCAGAAATTAACACTTATGCCCCCTGGTGGAAAAACCATTCTTTACCAAACATTAGAAATGATGTGAAAAATATTTTCCATGAGGTCTTGTATGCGATACAGGAAGAACTTTTCAAATCGTAGATTTGGAAGCAGAGATATATGGGGGAACGCAATTTACCTCTACGCTCCCTAGCGGAAAGTCTATGAATTACTTGAAAATTTTGAAATTATATGAAAAACATGTCACACTGGAAACACTATCCAACAAAGGACTTTTCCAAATCGGATTCCTAGAAGTAGATATATTGACAAAAATAAGATATACATCTACTCCCCCTGGCGGAGAAACTGTGGAATATTTTAAGAAGAAAATATTCCGAAAAGGTTTATCGATGTGAGTGGCATCAGTCCACGAAAGATTTTTTCAATCGATATTTTAGAAGCTCAGATTTTACGGTAAATATATCAGAAGCAAAAATTAACCCTTACGCTCCCTGGTGGCCAAAGTATTCTTTACCAAAAATTTGAAATTATATGCAAAAGATTTTCCATCAGGAGGTGTATCCGGTGAAGAATTTTTTTTCAAATCAGAGTGTTAGAAGAAGAGTTATCGGGAAAAATGTAATTTACTTTTACGCCCCTATCGGAAAATCTGTGCGTAGTTTGAAAAAGTAACTACACTGACGGAAAAAAAATCCCAACACCACGAAAAAATACTTGTAGAGGAATGAAATAGCGGCAATACATTTGTATAAGTAACATATTTAATCGATTAAGGTTTCAAGATCACAGCTTAATGTAAGCGCGAGAAGATCCATTTTAAATGTGAATTGCTGGTACATTAATAACCGGTGTAACCGCCAGAATGTTGAATGCAAGCACGCAAACGTTCATGCATTGTGTCGTACAGGTGCTGGATGTCAGTTTGTGGGATGGAGTTCCATGCCTGTTGCACTTGGTCGGTCAATACAGGGACGGTTAATGCTGGTTGGGGGTGACGCACGCTGGAGTTGTCATCCAATGATGTCCCATACGTGCTCGATTGGTGAAAGATCTGGTGATCTAGCAGGCCACGGCAACATGTCGACACTCTGTAGAGGATGTTGGGTTACAACAGCGGTATGCGGGCGAGCGTTATCCTGTTGGAAAACACCCCCTGGAATGCTGTTCATGAATGGCAGCACAACAGGTTGAATCACCAGACCGACGTACAACTGTGCCGTCAGGGTGCGTGGGATAACCACGAGAGTGCTCCTGCTGTCATAGGAAATTGCTTCCCAGACCATAACTCCAGGTGTAGGTCCAGTGGGTCTCTGCCGCAGACAGGTTGGTTTCAGGCGCTCACCTGGCCTCCTTCTAACCAACACACGGCCATCACTGGCACCCAGGCAGAACCAGCTTTCATCAGAAAACACAACAGTTTTTAAAATAAAATAAAAACGTGTACAGTGTTCTTTATATTAAATGGAACCAGGTAAAAAAAGCGAAATTCAACCGTATTTCTAGAATCACTAAAACAGCCACAGATAGAAATACCTACTTCATACTTGCGCCCACTACCGGCAGAAATGTGCGTTACGCATAGTTAGAAATTTCAATGTTCCTCATAGCGGAATATATCCGAAGATAAAGTAATTTTTCAAATCAAACAATTAGAAGCAGAGGTACGAAGAAAAACGTAATGTAATTTCAATCCCTTTAGCGAGAAAGTTGTGCTTTTTCTTTTTTTTTTTTTTTTTCAAAGAAAAGCTGCGCAGAATGTGATTCATAGAGAAAGGTATTCTACGAAAAAGTTTATTTCATTCATATACTTTTAGAATCGCTCTTGGAAATGGAAATGACATTCCCTGAGGGCAGGACTGTCATATTGAAAAACTAGAGGGTATGCGCAAAATATTCTGTATAGCAAAAGCTATGGGATCTAAAAATCATTATTCTATTGCAACTAACTGTTAGATGCAGAACCAGAGAAAATAAGAGAAAAAGTAAAGAGGAGTTTATATACAGGGTTATTACAAATGAAATAGACAGTCAAAACATTTTATAGAACCAAAACTACCAGTCGTTGGGCAAATAATGGCCGATTTGGAGGGGGAAATGAACGAGACATATCTCATAGCACACAACCTAATTGTTTTATTCGAAACCTTCAGCGGCTACACACTTCTGCCAGCGAGTGACCAGTGCTTCAACGCCAATCCGGAAGAAACAGCTGGCTCCCTGAATGCAAGTGTTATATTTTTTATTTTGAACAAATTTATTATAAGAATAATCATATGTTATAAACAAATATTTAACCAATTCACCATAGTTATCTTCAAACGTTAATCGGTACCAACGTTACATTCTAATACGGAACACGTGTTAAAGTTATGAACAATGGCACACGTGTTAATGCTATTCACTGGAACACGTGTTACTGTCATCAATGTTAAATACAAGGTGTTAATTTTATTGTTATATTTATTATTATGAACAAATTATAGGTGCATCAATTACAGATCATTTACCGATTAAATTTACTTTATTGTGCCTTTTTATAACTATGGGACTTTTTGTTCTACAGTGATCGTATATGGACAAAAACGTGCCCCTTATATGTACTGGCATATAATAAAGCACGGCGTTGTGATTCACCTTTATCCCGTCACTGGAATGGTGGGGGAGTAAAGGTGCCGCTCGTGAAAGAAATCAGAAACATAAACACATATCTTAGTTTACACATACCTTAACTTATGTCTTGTGTGGTTATAAGGAAAACAAACAGGAATCTTATGTGGAAGTAATCAAAATAGTTTAATACGAGAGAATTAGGAACACTAAGGTACCACGTGCGTGGGTGCAGCCGTTAACAATACCTTACACATAAAATTTACTCTTATTACGATTTTTCTCTATAACGTCTCCGATCATTTCTGCATACATCTATCTATATATATAAGTGCAAAGCTTAGTGATTCATTTTTCTTCCAGTTCCTTTTCTCCTATGCTTTACCTAAATGTTTTACCTAGCTAACTGGGTTTTCATTGTTTTATCATGACCAATACACACGCCACGTGCTCTAAATAGGGTTATGAATTAATTTAAGCAAGTACATACAATAAAAGGGAAAAGGAAAATAACTTATCTGATATCTCCATATGTCTTTCAGGTTTTCAACGCTGGGCATATACACCTAATTGAGCTGACTGGCGCTATCCGAACTCGGCTCTCCGTTTGACAACGTTGGGCATTTTTCATTTCTCTCTCGTCATACTCGGCACTCAATACCCACGTCTGTTCCTTGTCGCTACACGTACTCCACTACTCTTGACCAGTGAAAAACCCCTGACCTTCTGAGCTTCACCTTGTCCGCTGATGCCAAGGTCACTTGACCTTCTGAGGGGTTCATCTATTCCGTCAGGTGAACGTTACTTCGCTCCCTTCTTGGGAACTGACCCTTCAACTTTTCCGACCCCCTATATCCCCTGGGGCCTAAGTATCGTCTCAAAACTTGAGATTGCCTCTCGCTATCCCCTGGGGCTATCTATGCACGTGCATGTTGGACTAAATTTATTTTAAATAATTTTATTTCCAACATTCCTCCCTTACCAGATGTAATCTTTATGGGGGGCCGAAAGGAATGCTGGTGGGAAAAACTACACGCACGGATAGACTACTCCATCCTTACCTAGTAATCCTCTATCTTTTTCCTCATGTGCACTTATATATATATATATACATATAGCAATGAAATTATATAAAATATTCATAATCACACATATACACAATACACTTTTCAAACACAAAAATTAATTAACTGTTACGGTCCTGCACCCACAATACATATCTAAAAATTATCAATTCAGTGATACTGCTGGCATCTGAAGCTTACATGCACGTGTCGTTTAGTACACTTTGAGCAGTTGCTGACCAAGTATCAGTAACACATTTAACTGCCAAACGCTTTTCCGTTTGTTTGTTTGCTTTTATATTAAAATTTTTTTTTTTTTTTTTATTGTCATTGTCCACGTCCACCGATTCTTGAGTTTTATTGTTTGACTTAATTTTTTTTTTTCCTGGTGGAAAGTAAGACAAGGTGAAATTGTTCGATTTACGTTCAGTTCTGCGATTCACACACAATTCACACAAAAAGTTATCAGACATCAAACCAATATCACTGGCAGTTCGCAATATTTGGAGAACATTGTCACTTGATTTGTGCTTTTTATATGCTGGTAATAAAATTAGCTGTAGAACACTTTGCTCTGTACGTATATGTTTATCTAGTATTATTCGTCCACATTCACCTATAACATGGGTCACCTATAACACCAAGGTCTCTTTGACCTGGAACACAATAACAGCAAAATCATTTCACCTGTGTTTTATTCATCTCGGCATGCGCCCTCATTGACACTGTCCTTTGTGCTTTTCACCATACCGTTCATCGGCCATACCGTTTTCACCACACCGTTCATCGACCATACCGTTTTCACTACCTGTTGACCACACAGCACAACAAAGTCTTCGCTGTCAATGTAGCACTTTATTTAGTCTGTAGGTCATCCACATGAAAAACATGCGTTGCATTCACAGTAATTACGACCGTCCTTGGATACACCAGCACGCTTACATTACGTATGCCACGTGCGATCCGTTCATTATTTTCAAAAGCTTGCATCATTACTTGAATATCCTCCTGTTGTTTGAGTTTGGGAAAAGAAAACGGTGTTTCAATCACTGCTGCACTCTAGTTCCCGTAGGAAGCATAGTTCTTTTGTTCACCAACGCATGGTTCTTTTTGTTCACCAACACGTGGCTCTTTTTGTTCACCAACACGTGATTCTTTTTGTTCACCAACACGTGGCTCTTTTTGTTCACCAACACGTGATTCTTTTTGTTCACCAACACTTGGTTCTTTTTGTTCACCAACACGCGATTCTTTTTGTCCATCAACACGTGGTTCTTTTTGTTCACCAACACGTGATTCTTTTTGTCCACCAACACGTGATTCTCTTTGTTCACCACCACATGGAACACACTGACTTTACTCACACTTTGATTTATTTTTCTTTTCTTCTATAACCTTCTCTCTTCCCCTGATTACGCACTGTACCGCTCTGTCATTACCCAGACTAGACGCGGCAGTGTGATCCGTCAATCCAAACAAAGTCAACTACCCAGTGGTTTAATTTTCATTTACCCTTATCTACATTCATTATCATTATTATTTTTTCCAGAATAGCTGTATATCTAATATCTTAGATTTACACTATTCTTTCCTTCCCTACACTATTCTTTCCTTCCCAAGCAAAGATAGATCCGCTCAACCCAATTATTCATTACCTTCACGCTGCACCTAAACATTATTAATATTAATATTTAAAATTACACTTGCCAATATCACTATTAAATTTTATTTGACGAATTTTTCGTGCATACACCTCCACAAGAGATAACCAAGTGTTCGTGGGGGGAATATTCTGATAGAACATAACGTTAGTTAACCAGTTAAGAAATTTCTCTTTTTTTTTTTTTTTTTTACACACCTTTCTATGCACTAACCACACACAGACTTGAAACATACTTGAAATACGGAATGGAAAATAATAATACCCGAACTCGAGAAAATTTTATACATATATATTACACAAAATACTAGTGAATTTTCCACCTTTTGCTTTAATATTAAGAGATATATGCTAATCCTATAATAAAACATTCTGACTTACTAACTTCCGTTTAAAATGCCTTCTAACTACAATAATGAATTACTAAATCTATCAAATAAATGTAATAAAGATCCGAATTAGATTTGCTACTGGAATTGGGGCTGCGGGGAGGAGGAGGGTGTAAATGAAATAAACTGCAGCTCTTCTATTGCTTTGCACCTTTCTGTCTCGAACAAGATTTGCTTGGCTGCTTTAACTTAAAAGGATCTTTATCGTCCTGTACTCCTAATAACTGTGAAAGATCAAATGGCGATTCTGCAGTTTGTTCTTCACATTTTTCGTTAAGTGGATTATGAGAATTTGCGAACGACTGTGAGGAAGGACGAACTGGATTCGTTACAGACTTCTTCTCTTTACTGGTCTTCACAATCTGGGGGGATTCTAAGTTGTCTTTTTCATTTTTACGTTGCTTATGTACAATTTCTGTAGTGGATTCAACTGTTGAGATTTTATCTACGCTTGCTTTGATTTTACTTCGGGAATCAACTATTGTCAAAACCTGGACCTTCTCTTGAGCCTCTTCATTTTGAGTAACACGTGGCTTTGGGGAACTTTGAGCACGCTGGTGTCTATTATTGTAAAAATGCCTACCCTGACTAGGTCTTGAGGGAAATGGATTTCTGTAATTATTTTTCACTCTGCAAAATCTCACTTTGTGGCCTACAGCTCCACATCCAAAACAACGGAGGTTGTCATAAGCCTGACGTTGTTTCTGATGCGTTACGTAATGTGGTCTAGCATTCCTATTTGTTTGATCAAAATGCTTATTCTGCTCTAACGGAAAACTTCTATGTCTCTGGATGTGGAACGTATTGACAACTGCAGTGTTTACATTTCCCTGGTTGTTATTCCTGTTTTGTCTCTGGTACAAATTTCCGCGAGGATTAAAATGACCCGCGCCATTTGTGTCCCGCGCTCCGTAACCTGAAGATTGGTGGACACGAAACGAGGCTCTATCTCCCTGTCTTTGGTTTCCAAGATTATTTGATTGCTGATTACATCTGCTAACTGGGTGTCCTAATGCACCACATTTGAAACATCTGACATTAACAAAATTTCGCCTAGCCTTATATCTGGAGTTCTCATAATTTTGACTTTCATTAATTTTTGTTTGCAATTTTGATAGCTCATTCTCGGCTTTCATTAATCTTTCACTCATTTGTTGTGATTCTTCTCGTAAGGTACTGATAAGTGCATTTTGCTGCACGATGTATTGCTGAAACATGGGACAAAGTTCTGAAATACCATTAGCATCGCCTGGGGCGCTTTCTCGAGGGATTTGATCTGCATCATCGGCAGAATTGACACTTTTTGTGATGATATGTCGATTTGCCTCAGCAAGCAGTGCATCTTGTACTGCTTGATCGAAATTTGCAGGCCCTTTCGAAAGTACCTCTGTTTGAATACTTCTTTCCACACCTGCTAAAAATTGTGATAACATAATTGAATCAACCAGTGCCTTAACCTGCTCATCCCCTGAGACCGGTGCGCCTAGATAAGAATGCGCTGATCCTCTTAGACGTGATTCATACTGGGCGACCGACTCTTCTGGTCTTTGATTGCAAGAATTAAAATTTTGTATTGCCACTACTAGAGGTTGGTTATTGGCAAACCTTTTTATCACTGCTGATTTAAACATCTTGTAATCATCAAGCTGTCTAACATGGGGAGATTCACTCAAAAATCCTAAAGCTACTTGCGTCATGCGAGCTTTTGCTACAAAAATTTTTACTTTTTCTGACCAATTAGTGACTGATTCTAATCCCTCTATTGCTTCGAACAAGAAACAAGCTGGAATAAGCTTATCGTTTCCAGAGAATTCGGGAATCAGGGGAAGTACTGATGCAATAAATTGCAACTCCTGCATGGAATCTTGAACGGAGGAGCCTGACATTTTTAATAGGAGTTTAATACCTAAGTTATACACTAATACCAATTAAAATAATACCTTTATCCCTACAACATGCAATTGCTTTTTTTTTACCTAACTCTTAGTAATGAAGTTGTCAAAATAACACCTTAAGAAAACAATTGCATGATGCATACAACAAAAGAAAATAATGAACTGCTACACATGAAGAAAAGAAAACCCATTCAATCCGTACTGCGACGGGGAAAAATACGTGACAGCACGAATGGCTTAAAAGTCACGGCACCAATGTTATATTCAATTTTTTTAAACGTTATATTCATAGGAATAATCATATGTTATATTCAATTTTTTTAACCAATTCACCATAGTTATCTTCAAACGTTAATCGGCACCAACGTTACATTCTAATACGGAACACGTGTTAAAGTTATGAACAATGGCACACGTGTTAATGCTATTCACTGGAACACGTGTTACTGTCATCAATGTTAAATACAAGGTGTTAATTTTATTGTTATATTTATTATTATGAACAAATTATAGGTGCATCAATTACAGATCATTTACCGATTAAATTTACTTTATTGTGCCTTTTTATAACTATGGGACTTTTGTTCTACAGTGATCGTATATGGACAAAAACGTGCCCCTTATATGTACTGGCATATAATAAAGCACGGCGTTGTGATTCACCTTTATCCCGTCACTGGAATGGTGGGGGAGTAAAGGTGCCGCTCGTGAAAGAAATCAGAAACATAAACACATATCTTAGTTTACACATACCTTAACTTATGTCTTGTGTGGTTATAAGGAAAACAAACAGGAATCTTATGTGGAAGTAATCAAAATAGTTTAATACGAGAGAATTAGGAACACTAAGGTACCACGTGCGTATGTGCAGCCGTTAACAATACCTTACACATAAAATTTACTCTTATTACGATTTTTCTCTATAACGTCTCCGATCATTTCTGCATACATCTATCTATATATATAAGTGCAAAGCTTAGTGATTCATTTTTCTTCCAGTTCCTTTTCTCCTATGCTTTACCTAAATGTTTTACCTAGCTAACTGGGTTTTCATTGTTTTATCATGACCAATACACACGCCACGTGCTCTAAATAGGGTTATGAATTAATTTAAGCAAGTACATGCAATAAAAGGGAAAAGGAAAATAACTTATCTGGTATCTCCATATGTCTTTCAGGTCTTCAACGCTGGGCATATACACCTAATTGAGCTGACTGGCGCTATCCGAACTCGGCTCTCCGTTTGACAACGTTGGGCATTTTTCATTTCTCTCTCGTCATACTCGGCACTCAATACCCACGTCTGTTCCTTGTCGCTACACGTACTCCACTACTCTTGACCAGTGAAAAACCCCTGACCTTCTGAGCTTCACCTTGTCCGCTGATGCCAAGGTCACTTGACCTTCTGAGGGGTTCATCTATTCCGTCAGGTGAACGTTACTTCGCTCCCTTCTTGGGAACTGACCCTTCAACTTTTCCGACCCCCCTATATCCCCTGGGGCCTAAGTATCGTCTCAAGGCTTGAGATTGCCTCTCGCTATCCCCTGGGGCTATCTATGCACGTGCATGTTGGACTAAATTTATTTTAAATAATTTTATTTCCAACACAAGAAAGTCACGGAATGCAATTTCGGCCTCCTCTCGGTTTCTGAAGGCCCTGTCCTTGAGGTTATTACTAAAATGCATGAACAGGTGGAAATCGGTAGGTGCCAAGTCAGGCGAGTAGGCTGGATGTGGGAGGATTTCGAGCCTCAGTTTCTGTTTCGTCATTTGTGACACGTGTGGTCTCGCATTATCATGGAGGAAGATATAGGACCCTTCCTGTTCACCAAAGATGGCTGTTTGGATTCCGTCAATTTCTTCACAGTATGTGTCTGAGGTAATGCTTTCAACAGCATTCAAGAACATGTAGTGTATGACACAGTGAATAGTCAACCACACTCTAAAAAAACCCTGCTTTGGCGTCAACCTTGGCTTAAGATGTTTTTTCGGTGGTTCACAATGGGTCAGCCACTGTCCAGATTGCTTACCATTGTCGTATAGCACCCACTTTTCATCACTGGTTACGTAGGGGTGCTGATAAGTCTTTGGCTTTTCCCATTTCACATACTCTTAGACTGATAATACTTTTGTCATATCAAAATTGATTTTTATCTATGTGTCTGATCAAATATCATAATTGTAGCCATTTAGATTTGTAGGTCTGAATGACAATGATGCAAAAAAGCACAGATTTCACTGCAAAAGAGTGCCTAGCAGTGATGAAATATCTTTTCTTAAAAGGGAACTCGGGCAAACACATTTGTGACGAAATGTCGGTTATATTAGGTGATAAGTGCCCTTCCTACTCCACAGTGAAGAACTGGTTGCGTTGCTAGGTTTAGAACAGGACATTTGAGCACCGAAGACGAAGAACATTCTGGGAGACCAACACAAGTGACAATTCCAGAAAACGCAGATGATATTCATTCCATGATCCTGGATGATCGAAGAATATCCACTGAAAAGATAGCAGAGACCCTGACGATGTCCTGAGAACGAGTAGGCCATATTATTCACGAGATTTTAGACATGAGAAAGCTCTCAGCCAAATGGGTTCCCAAAATATCCCAATGCTGATCACAGAAGTTTGATGCAGTGATTGCTTCACAAGCCATTTTGGACAGATTTCGGTGGGATCCTGTGGGATTTTTGAGCCGTCTAGTAACTATGGTTAAAACGTGGACCCATATATATGATTCAGATACCAAAGAATGGAGACACAGCTATAGTAGTTCCTCGCGTCCAAAGAAGTTCAAGACACAAAAGTGATCAAGCAAGGTGTTGGCATCTGTATTCTGGAAAAAAGATGGAATTTTGCTTGTAGATTATCTGAAAATGGGTACAACCACCACGGCAAAGTACTAAGTTGCACTTCTCGACAAACTGAAACAGCAACTGGTCTCCAAACGTCGAGGCAAGCTTTCGAAAGGAATCTTGTTTCTTCAACACAATGCCTCTCCTCACGAAGCGGCCATCACGGAGCAGAAATTGGCTGACCTTCACTTTGAAATTCTGAAATACCCGGCCTATTCACCTGATTTGGCCCCTTCTGATACCACATCTTTCCTAACCTGAAAAAACACCTCAAGGGGAAAAAATTCAAGCATTGAGGAGGCCACAGCAGCTGCGGACGAGTGGTTTGCAGCACAACCGAAAGAAGTTACTTGTTGGGTTAAAAAAGTTCGAACAAAGAAGCCATAAGTGTAGGGAGCTCGGGGGAAAATATGTAGAGTAAATATTTTTTTCAATCCAGTAGCTTGGTTTTTCTTTACAAAGCCAAAGAATTATCAGCATCCCATCGTACCATACGATCAAGTACGAGTAGAGGCTCCTTTTCGCTGCGAAGCAAGGTTACTCTTTATCTCAAACCGTTGTTATTTCTGATGCTCCATCAGTTCGTGTGGGACCCACGTATCGAGTTTCTTGACCTTACCAATTTGGTGGAGATGTCCGGAAATGTTTGACACCTGCACATTGTACTCTTTGGCGAGTTCTCTGACTGTGACGCGAGGATTTGCCTTCACACTTGCCTTCAGAGCGTCGTCATCAATGTCCAAATGGAGTGCTCGGCCCCCTCATCTTGTAGGCTCGTGTCACCGGAACGAAACTTTTCAAACCACCGACGAACAGTACGTTCCGATGTTGCCTCTTCGTCCCATGCCTCGACAACATTACGGTAGATTTGGGCCGCATTACGAACCAATTTGAACTCATTAATCTGAATCACCCGCAGCTCACACCTTCCTAACATGTTGTATAGACCACTCTCAAACGAGTAGCGACGACTGTAGCTCAACCGATCATGGCGTGTATGAGGCAACTGAGTCGCCCTTCAATTCGTACGAATGGCGCTGCGAGCGAATTGGTCTGCAAGCATTGTGGGCACGTTGAAAGTGGCCCTTCAGAAAATCGGCCATTATTTTCCAAACGACCTGATGTTTAAGTTATTGACACTCACTTTGCGCCGTTTTGTGGGAAACTCTTGAAGTTTGTCACAGCAACTTACAGATGTTCGATGTGTGCGCCGTTAGTAACACGTCATATATCAAATCTGTAGTCGAAAAAAAAATCACAGGGTATTAGATCCGGACTTCGTGGTGGCCAACATGAGAGTGACACACATGCTGTCGCCTGTTGCGTGGCCAATCCAGCGCAGTGAAAAAATTTCATCGAGATAATTTCTAACTTCCCGATGCCAGTGGGGTGGTGCTCCATCCTGTTCAAAATAAAGTTGGCACTGTTTTCGTGCAGCTGAGGCATGAACCAAATAATTATCATATCGAGCTAAGAACTTCACGTTACATCGTTTTCTTGGGAAAAGAAGGGCCTCGGGAGATTAAAAGCCTGTCTGTTTTAAAAGTAAACGTGTTTAGTAAGCGTACATTAAGAGATAAAGAAAATAAAGTTTTAAAAAGTTTTGCTTAAAATATGCAGTTTTATGGGTAATTTCTGCTTTTTATGCATTATGTATTCACTGACTAAATAAGCTATTGCACATAATCCTGACTCTAGTAATAACACAATACGGTCGGAATGCTAGAGCCCAGATGTGTAACGTTGAGTAATAATTATGGAATGTCACTCTTATTTACTCGTATACGTTGTGTTCGTATGCCTATGTGATGCAAATATACCAAGTGAAATCTGGAAAACTTGATGAAATTATTTGGCAAAAAGACTGCTGAAAGAGACAAACGATATAAACCGTACTGATCCAACTTTCATGTTCTCATGACAAATCAGTTCCGTTCAAGAGGGTGCTTCACTTAGAACGAAATCTATGTATACTATTTTGCTGTAGATCACGAGCGTAAACGTGATCATATATTATACACTCAAGTAGAGATGTGTTGTTCGAGAACGATTCGTTCGAAAAGAACGAATGAGCAAACTGAGTCATTGGCAAACGAATCTTTCCAAAAAGAATCTATTCTGCAAAAGAGCCGTTTCCCTGAAATGGATCGATTCTGCAAAAGAGCCGATTCCCTGAAATGGGCCGATTCTGTAAAACGAATCGATTCCCTGAATGAATCAGACAGAATTACTTCTTATTAGACAAAAATTTTACCACGGTGTCTCGATGAGGTTCATGTTCTAGTCAGAAAATCTTACCTTATTCAGTGTACAAATGCAGTAAAGTACTTCAAAGTTTCGAAATGAACTGAAACCGACAAAATTTCCGTGAAAATTAAAAACAAATTTCAACGTAAAAAGCGGCAACTAAACCAGAAATTACCAACGAACTAGAGGATCCGACTCAGAATTGTTTCCCTATGTACATAGATACAAATCGTTCTCTAAACCGGAAAAATCACTGACCGAAACCATCGAATTGGTCTCAACGAATCTTTTTAGATGAATCGAATCGAAAGAATCGGTTTTCCCATCTATATACACCTACACTGAAGTAGCAAATTATTAGGAACACCTAAGTGAATACCGTGTTGGGACACTTTTGGCATTTAAAACAGCCTCGAATCGATGTGGCATGGATTCGACGAGAAACTGATATCGTTCGGCAGGTATGTGCAGCTAAGCGGATGTGACGGTGTCCATCAATTGCTGAATGTTCTTTGGAACTCTGTTACAAATGGCTTTCTCAATCTCATCCCACTGATGTGACATGGATTCACCGAGGTGCTGATATCGTTCAACAGGTATGTTCAGCCAAGCGGATGTGATAGCGTCCATCAATTGCGTCATACAGGTGTTTAGTTGGGTTAAGCTCTGGGGACTGTGTGAGCCATTCTAACACTTTGAAGTCACTGTCGTACTCCAGGAACCACTATGTGACGATCCAAGTATTGTGGCGCCACGCCACAAGTCTTGGATCATTAGCCTGCTGGAAGTAGGCTTCTCTGTAAGGAAACCTCATGCACATGTACGTGTGTGCCTGGTCCGCAATGATGTTAAGATACCTTGTGGCATCCAAATGCTGCTCAAGAGGTATTAAGGAACCCCATGCCATTACACCGCTTCCACCAGCTTTTAGATAACGCTAGGCAGCTGGGATCAATCGATTCGTGCTATTGGCTCTACATTTCTTTACGTCCATTGGTGTATATTAACTGAGAACGTGATTTATCGAACCAAGTGAACTTTTTCCAGTTCTCAAGGGTCCTATGTCGATTTTTAGCAGAGACGAGTAGACACGAAGAGGAAGTGTGTCGTTAAAACCCATTCGTGCCAGTGTGGGCGGATTGTGTGTGCAGAAGTTCTCTCGATACGGTTATTGTACCACTGCTCGGTTACTTGACGAAATGTAGCTCGTCTGTTACCTCGTACAATCCTCCCCTGCAGCTGGCGCACTCGAACATCGACCAATTGTTTCTACCTACAGGAAAATGACTGACTGCTTGTTTTGTTGTTCGTGCACCACAAGAGCCCTCTCCATGCAGAAGGCCTGGGCGCAGGTGACTACGGGAGAGATTAGAAGGCCCAAAATATTTCCCAGCTTAACCGAATTGCAAGTGGCGCTGCGCTCGTTGTTTTTATTTTGTTTGCGGTAGCGAGCGTTGCCTGGATACCGTTCTGCTGACGTCAGTAAGTTATTGCCATTTGTGCAGTTAGTTATTGGGAGCGGTATCCAGGCAACTCCCGCTACCGCAAACAAAATAAAAACAGCGGGCGCAGCGCCACTGCAATTCGGTTTAGCTGAGAAAATATTTTGGGCCTTCTAATCTCCCGCGTAGTCACGTGCGCGCAGGCCTTCTGCGTAGAGAGGGCGTTGGCACCATTCATTGTACATCCTCCTATTCTCACATGGCTGAGAAGGTTTGTCGTTTTTCAGATTCTTGCACTTGCCCACCTAGGTCTCACTATCATGCTTCTTTCAAAGGCGCTTAAATCACGACTCTTTTCCATATTGCCGTTATCTACGCTTCGTACAAGTCTGAGTCCTTTGCACTGAGCTGTGTATAAAGTCATTTCAACGTCATAGTTGTTGCATACGTAAATGAGGATGGTATGTGTCTGATTGCTACTGGGTGTTCATATAAATTTAGGTACAACACTCCCATGATTTCCTTAGTCTTCCTCAATTTTTCTTCCTGCCACTTGGGCTTAAAAGATTTTCTTAGTAAGCATCTCATCACTCATTCTTTCACCATGGACAAACCACATTAGTTACTAAGAATTTTTTTTAGCCCAAGTAGCAGGAAAGGAAAGTAGAGGAAGGCCAAGGAAATCGTGGGAGGATCAGATTCAGGAGAGTCTGCATGAGAAAAAGGCTGAGTATAAAGCAGAGCCGTAGCCGGGGGTCCTCCGGTCGGACCCCCCCTTGAGGGGAGATTTGTACGAAATTAAAGCGATATATATGCATACATGAGGCTTTCACCAATGAACCAAACCTATACACCCCCTTCTTAAGAAATGTCTAGCTACGCCACTGGTATGAAGTACAGAAGGTCTTGTGTACGTCGTGTGATGGATGTTAATGAAGCTCGAGCTGTGTGCCAAATCGCTGTAAATGGAGACGTTTGTTACGGCAACAATAAGTAAATAATGTAAACACACAGATCCGTCTCTCTGGAACGCCTGACGTCACGCCAACGTCTGCATTGTTGCGTTATCACTTATCGATCAATTCGTGTGTGCTCTCGCTTTGTCAAAATGATTGCCTGCTATAGATAATAGCACGAGATCACTTTCAGATGTCAAGGTGATTGCGTGCTAATTTAAAAACGTTGAATTATATGACTCGAGTTCTATTTTTCCGATCTAAAAAATACGAATTGAATTCTTAATATCACAGCAAGTTGAGTTTGCTCGCGATCACATTGAGATGCCAAGGTGATCGCGTGCTAATTTAAAAACACTGGATTATCACTGACTCGAGCACTATTTATCCGATCTACAAAATTCGAATTGAATTCTAAATACCACGGCAAGTTGCGTTTGCATATTAATTTAATTTAGCACAATTCGTATATTAATTTGTACGCTTTAATTATTTTTTACTTTTTTAATTTAACTAACTTTCCGAGTTTAGTTCTGATTATATTAAACATTTTGCAAAATATCGATCTATCTAAACGCTCTAACCTTCAATAAAAACTGAAATCTTGCGATGTCGAAGTGAGTAAAATTGCATCTAAAAACAGATGTCGCCCCAACAGCACATTGTCGATAATTTAGATAGTTCCTATTTGTAATGCGAGATGTCGCATTATTTTGTAGAAAAGGCTTCGGCATGAAGTTTGAACTAACCTCCGAATAGGACAGTTCAAAACAAGGCGTGAACGTAATAACATGTGTGGCGGAGAAAAAGTAATTTAACGCGAAAAATCAAAGCAAAAGTTATTAAGGTAAGTTTACACGAAAAAAACTGGACTACAAGGAAAATTGTTAAACAGCAAATATTTCGCACAGAATGTTAATTAATCACGAGGTCTTTTGGAAAACGGAAATAAATATAGCATCTAATTTTCAGTTCTAACATGAATGAGTTCTTGCTATATAAATTTTTACTATATTTCCTTACCAAAGATCAGGCGTCTATTTGATTTGTTTTTAATCTGCTTCTATTAAAAATTTCACAGTGTCAGGACGGGAAACAAATATTTATTTAAAGCTTAAAAACAACCGTCCTAGGACGGGCTACGGGCTAGTAAGTAAATAATCAGTTAAACATTTATCTGGTGGATTATCTTTCTTTGTGGAGCTAACCTCTCAATCTCAGAGAACTGCTTAGTTGTGTATGTATGTATGTCACTGTATAACATATACTCAGCTTTAAGGTGAACGCAGTGACGTCATATCATGTGCTGAACGTAATCATCTTGATCCTTCAGTCACATTTAGATGCGGTTTTGCATGTTGTCAATAGTTTGTTTCAGTATCGTGTTGTCAATTTTCCTGGGATTTTTTTCTTCCCAGTGTTTTCCTTCAATACGTCAGATATGTGAGGTTCGTTAAGAAACACCAGTTCCTTAAGACATCTCCACAAAAAGAAGTCATGAGGGTTTAAGTCAGGGGACTGTAGTAGCCACAGATTCTTAGGAATCACTTGATCCTCATCCCTCAATGTGCCGCCCCGGTGGCGCAGTGGTCTAAGCGATGGCCTCTGATCATTCGTCCGAACGGAGTCCGAGTTCGAATCCCGGTGAGGCATGTTTGTCTTACGGCACTGGCTCTCTCCCTTCTCTGGAACCAGTGACCCTAAATTAGGGACGGGCGACTGCTTATAGCGCATTGAGTTGCTCACGGTGGTCGTTAAACCTCCAATCAAAAAAAAAAAAAAATCCTCAATGAAACTCTAGATCACCACCACTGACCCCTTGAGGCGTTGCACCATCTTTCTGGAAGTAACCTTGAGTTAGATCTAGATCACGGTTTAACGACTACTGTGAGGAACTCAATGGGCTATAAGCAGCCGCTCGTCCCTAATTTAGACCACTGATTCCAGGGAAGGGAGAGAGCCAGTGCCGTAAGACAAACACAACATACTTGCCTCACGGGATTCGAACCCGGACCCCTTTCGGACGAATGGTCTGAAGCCATCGCTTAGACCACTGTGCCACCGGGGGGGGGCTTATTGTCTCTGTGTTGGTAATGTTGGGAGAGGTCTTCCACTCCTTCCCCCCTGTCCAAGTTGTATCCCAAGTGGGCAGAAACAGCCGAAAGTACAAAGCCCTTGATTCAGCAACTTCTCATAACAAATTTATTTCCTAAAGCGCACTAACTTCTGGAACTCTTTATTAGATGGCAATTTTGTCTGATAAACTGTAAAGCAAACAAAAATGGATTCTGAAATATAATTCAATTGGTTTTCGCTCAAAACTCCAGGGACTACTTTCCGTAGCGGAGGTAGCTGTTTCGCACCCTACGTAGTTATATAACTATTAGATTGACTCGGAATATAGATAAATATCTACAAAAGTCATTTCGGGGAAGAACAGAAGCTCCTGCAACGTGTATACCACAATGCCGACTAGCAGAAAATTCATGTACCGCTCCGGTGGCCTAGTGGTTTCAGAAGCAGGGCTTCTGACCACTCGTCCGAGAAACCCACATCATGAATGATATGTTTGTTATCTTGTGCTAGCTCTGTCGCTTCCCTGGTAGCAGTTAACCTAACTTGGGAACGGGCGACTGCTTATAGCCCTCGGATTTGCTACTCACGGTCGTGACAACTCCGAAACAAAAAAATAAATACAGAAAGTAAGCAAAAAAAAAAAAAAAAATTAGAATGCTTTCGCATTCGACCACTTAGCGTGAAAGTGGCAAAAGAGTCACGTGTGCTTGAACAACTCTCCAATTTAAAAGAAATTTGATGGTAATTTGTTCCAGGTTCGTCTTATACTCGAGATCTATCTATGAATTAAGAAACATTGCACTGAATATTTTTAACCATCCATCTCTGTTGCTCTTAGTATTCCGATCGTACGAAATATCTCAAGACAGAAAGTTGTGGAAGAGACTTGGGGAGACCTTCATCCTGAAGTGGGTTGATAATGGTTGTTGTTGTTGATGATGATGATGTATTGTATAAACTGTTAGACACGCCTCTTCGAAAAAGTATCGTAATTTACCTACTAATATTTTTTTCTGATAAATTCAAATGTTTTCCAGGAAAAAAGAAGACATTTGACCATTAGATTACCCTGTCCCCCTTTTCATTTGCTAAAGTATGTGTTTAAATTTGAAGGAATGTCTTAGGTAGATACTAAATTATTAAAAATTCGTTTTTACTATTAGATGTTACAAATTTTGTGAAAACAGAAATTTGTCCGTGATGAGGATCGAACTACAGCCCCCTTCACTCCGGAGTAAGTTGCTCTGCCAACTAAGCTACACCGACGGAATGTATCGCTGTAGATTTGTCGTCTTGATACGTGCTTTACCTCTATAGTACGTCACAATTTGCATTTTCTGCAAAAAAAGTTGTTTTCCTATTAGATATGATTTGCTCTAATTTGGTAAACATCTGCATTTGCCTATTAGATATGACGCAATCTTATTTGGGGGTGGGTGCATAAATGCGGGGGAGAAGGAAGTGAAATTAAATGAGGGAGAAGCGCATACCATATGATCGACGAACAATCGCAAATTGCGGATTCTGCGTGAAAAAATAAATAGTCGTATTGGTAAGTTTCTGGCATGATTTTGTGTGTGTGTGTGTGTGTGTTCAACGGTTAGCGTAAGAGTTTTCTTAAATTTGCTTCCAAAAAATGTTATCAATAAAGATCCTCTTTTGTTGCGTAAAATTAAAAAAAGTTCCTGTTTAGTTAAACGGAAGGCAAAATCAGTCTTGAAGTTTAGTCAAACGTAAAAGATTACGCGAGTTTTTGGAAAAAATCAAATGAACTGAAGCTGTTTTTTTTTTGCAAGATTACATCTTAGATTCCGGTAAAAAAAAACATGTGGAGAGACATACAGGTATTCAAACGGAAATTTCAATTTTATATTGTTATACAAATGAAACTAAACATGATTCGCATGTTTTTAAGTGCTACATGGGACAGTTCAAATGAACAGCTGAACTTGGTATCTGATATTTACCTATTTTAACTAATTAATTAATTATTATTAATATTTTTATTTTTATACTATTTCCCTTAGACAAAATAACCCAGTAGAAAAAGAAAATCTGGTTACACCGAAAGATGTAAACTAAAATCCGTTTAAGAAGAATTCATATATTAATCAGGGGCAGAGTAAAAAATAATGAAAAAAGAACAAAACCGTTAGTTCGTTGCATCGGGAGGCATCGATTTTTTTCCTTTGGATAAAATGCGACTTACTTTAGATACAAAAATGCTTCAGTTTAAAAAAAAATGCATTAACTTACATTAGAAAAAATGCTTTAATTTTTTCTTCTATTTTTCATTAACTTTTACTTTTTCTGGCGGATTTCAAAACTTTCTTTTTTCGTTCCCCCTCCCCCGAAAAAAAAATCTATATACGTCCCTGAGTTGTAGTATGTTCACACCTATTGTGAAACGGTTTTCCGGAATTTAAACTAAAGGATCACATAAAAGTGCGGAAAACAATTGAACTGACAGTGCGAAAACATTATAACTAGTTTCTCTCTCTCCTTCTCTTTCTTTTTTAATTCTTCAAATCTGTTAAAGCGTTTGCAGTTTTATTCAAGATATTTTGTCATCTTAGCACTTTAAGAAAGAGCTGTAATTATTTTATTCCGCAGAAAAATCACCACATAGAACACTTTCTAATCAATTTTCGTTTTAACGGTACACAGCTTTTTTTACGTAAGGTTAATTTTTTCGTGGCATATAACAGGTCTAGTCAATTCTTAAAGTGCATGGACCATTTTATAACTGTGGAAATGTCAATGCTGAAATTCTGCGAATAATGAATTTTTTTGTCCCTAACTGAAAAATGCCCAGAAATTCTGTATGTTCGAAAATCTGAAGCACCAAATGGCACCAAATGTTACCAGTTTATTTACAGAATTGTTCTGTTTTATTTTTAGAATGTTTTTCCACTAATAGAAAAGCACGCGTTTTGTAAGGCAGACAAAGATACAAATTAAAAAAAAAAGTAAAAAAAAAAAATGTATTCTCTGGAACAAGTTCTACATGGGAGTCACAATAAGAAGCACCTGCGAAATATATATATATATATATATATAAGTTACGGAATTGTTCACTTTTCTGTAGAACAATTTCAAGAGACTAAACTTTTACAGAAATCGCAGTTTCGATAAAAAAAATAATAGAATTTATTTTTCTTTTATATTCAATAAATTTCTTTATCGCTTCCTGTACTCCTGTTCTAGGCAGATCTTTCAACAAAGATTAAAACTCGTATATATATATCTTTTTTTTTTTCTCATTATTATTCGTTAACCACCCGTTCTCGTGTGATTTCGAAAACATCTTATCAAAAGCAGATTATTTCTTACTCATCAGCTTGCGAAGAATGCGCTTGTAACACAGTCCCAGCATTCCGGAATAATTTTCACAGCAGTTGACAAGGGCCAAGAACTTTGAACAAGTGTGTACTTTTTTGCTCACTACTTTATCAGAGCAGGCATTTGACTTCAGATAAAAGTGGTAAATAAATATGTACCCTGTCCATCAAGAACGGCGCTCTTTTTTTTTTTTTTTGCAAGATTACTCCTTGTGCTTTGAGATAAAAAAGCTTGACTTTGAAAAACAGAGGAAAGGCTCTGGTCTTAAAAACCAGTCTCTACGATCAAGCTAAAGAGAGAAGAAAAAAAAAAAGAAAGAAAAAGAAACTGAAGTTTTCGCCTGCTTGTCTGCATCGAGGTCAGCCGGCCGACAGATGACCCGATACATCAGCCGCTCGTTAGTATGGACCCATGGGCGTGCGTTTTCCTCCCTCCCCTCCCTCGTTGAGAACCTGCACTGGGCGTGGAGCGCTTTTTGAACAGCGTGCTCCAATTGGCTAGAGATAATACCCTTGCATGCCCTGGAGCCAGCCAGGGGCAAGAAGATACGTCACGCCATTTATGCGAAGCCTCAAGCCGAGTCTGCGCGAAGGATGCTTGTCATTTTTGTTGTGGCTTCGTTGAATCGCGTTTCAATTGGGAAGACAGAATTTGCGCAGGTAATCGCTGCGTCGGTGTACTAGTGCGCCAGTGTAATTCGTCGTGATCGTTGATGCATATGGAGAGGACTGTCAACTTCGGCCGCAGTGGGTGAGTGTGTGTCGTGGCTTCCTTCT
This sequence comes from Macrothele yani, assembly GCA_039090855.1. Lineage (NCBI taxonomy): Eukaryota > Metazoa > Arthropoda > Arachnida > Araneae > Macrothelidae > Macrothele > Macrothele yani. Next base: position 14,111,691 of record CM076989.1, read on the forward strand.
CTGAGTCTTCTGAAAGCAAAGCATCATCATGGCGAAGAACAGGGTTCGTGACTACCGGCGGGAATGGCGTCTTGTGCTCGTCCTCGCTGTCCTGTGTTGCTCTGCCTTGGCTCGACCTGCCAGCGCTTCTGATCGCACGTGCGAGCCGATTCGCATTGAGACCTGTCGCGATCTGGGCTACAATGTTACGGGCATGCCTAACCTCGTCGGACACGAACTGCAGCAAGACGCGCAACTTCAGCTTCAGACATTTACGCCACTTATTCAATACGGATGCTCATCTCGATTAAGGTTCTTCCTGTGCTCCGTGTACGTCCCCATGTGCACCGAAAAAGTGCCCGTCCCTATTGGGCCATGTCGTTCACTGTGCGAAGACGTTCGAGATCGTTGCCAACCCGTTTTACAAGAATTCGGATTTCCTTGGCCTTCAGGACTCAACTGTTCCAAGTTTCCCCCGCAAAATAACGACAAACATATGTGTATGGAAGGACCGGCAGATAGCAGAGGTCAAGATGTACGAGGACGTGTACGAACTCTCAGCAGACGACCCACCATCACGAGAACTCACGAAATGGCAGTTCCTGGCAGAACAGATTTGCATGCCGTAAATAAGGTCCGGATCCAGAACTATGGACTATGTAAACATCTCCGCCTATCGGAACACTATTATTATATTAATCGAACTGGAAGATGCGCCGCTTCGTGCACAGCCGACATTAATTTCAGCCACGATAACAAGTATTTTGCTGACATTTGGGTTGCAGTTTGGGCAGGTTTATGTTTCCTATCAACGCTGTTTACACTGCTGACGTTTTTAGTGGACGAGTCCCGATTCAGGTATCCCGAAGGTGCCATCGTCTTCATCAGTGGATGCTACAATGTATGCTCTATTGCGTACATAGTTAGACTTATAGCAGGGCGCTACGAATCCTCTTGTCACATGGACACCCAGCACGATGCTCCAATTTTAATCCAAGGAGGCCTAGAGAATGTGAACTGCACCATTATGTTCGTCATGCTGTATTTTTTCGGAATGGCAGCTGCTGTTTGGTGGGTTGTCTTGTGTTTGACGTGGTACCTGTCTGTAGTTCGTCATTGGAGTTCAGAAGTGTTGGAACGTTATAGCACGTATTTCCATTTGATTGCTTGGTCACTACCTTCTGCCAAGACTATAACAGTCCTAGTAATGAGGGTTGTTGACGCAGATGAACTTGTTGGTTCGTGTTTTGTGGGCAATCAGAGTACCAGAAACCTTCTAATTTTCGTTATTGTGCCATCAGTTGCATATTTGTTTGTGGGAACCACCTTCATGACATTGGGATTGTTTTCAGCAATTCGAACTGGAAGATGTCGAAGTCGCATGCGTGAGATTCGTAATCCTGTGCACGGATTGGATCCCTTGATAGTGCGTATTGGCATTTTTGCAGGATTGTACATTGTTCCTGCCTGCTGTGTGCTGGCTTCTTATTTATACGAGTTTAGTTGGAGAGACTACTGGGTGGCTCAAGGTTCACCTGCAAGACCAAATGTTGAAGTCTTTACTGTGAAAACTTTTATGTCCTTAGTAATAGGATTTACAACAGGAATGTGGATGTGGTCCAGTAAAAACCCTGTGTCGACGTGGAAAAAACTATGTCTTAGATTTTCACGGAGAAAACAACCAATGCCGGTTTATCTTTATATTGGACCGCAGGTTGTGGCTGACAAAACAAAGCAGCCTCCTGGAAAGCAAAGCTGTGAAGCAGTCATATAACATTTCATTCATTACAGGTAATGTAAATAAACTATTTTCATGTACATATGTGTAAATCAAAATTTCCGAAAATGTATAGTTAGATGTATGGTAATGGCCCACAAGAGAGATTACTTTTGTTTTAAAAAGTGTTTATGTAGTGCCTGGGCCAAATATGCCATAAAGCTAAGCTCTAGTAGAGATGGGAAATAACTTGTGTGAGTATGGTTTCCCCCTCTTCCAATTGGTACCTCATTAGAAAAAAAAACAAAAAACTTGGCCAATCAAACTGTGTTGAAACCATTTCAGAATAATTAAAACTTGCAAATTGAGAATGTTATTTTAGGAACTTCATTTAGCTGTAAAGTTTTTTTTTTTTTTGTAACTTTTTCTGGGACAACAGTTACAATACGTGAGGTAGCTGAAATTGTTTTCATGGTCTTAATTTAAATGGTAAGAAACTGCACATCAGCTTGGGGAAAAAAATTGCACAAAGAAGTCAAACAGTTGTGTACCTTTTAGGATGAGACTTGTTTGCTCAGTAAATGATATAAGCTAACATATGTATTAATAAAACAAGTAGAAATATACCATCCAGGAAACGGTGGTTTATTTGTACTTCGTAAAGACGCTTTGACGTCTGTAAGTTTTCTGTTTTACATGTTATATAAAGTGGGTTCAGTCTGCGGCGATGCATTAAATTATTCAATTAAGATACAATTCAGTTAAAAGTCCTAAAAATGTTACTCACGGAAGTGTGTGTTCAGTCTCGCATCGGTAGTTTATTGAGAGCCTCTTGGGTAAAAGTTGTATCCTGCTTCAATATGGTCAGTTGTTAGGGTTAACTCGAGACCCTTTTGGTCCACACAGACTGTACCCACTTTATATAGCGTGTAAAACAGAAAACTTACAGACGTCAAAGTGTCTTCATGAAGAACCTTGTAGTCACTTAAATGCTATGTGAACTTTATGACAGAATCACATGAGATATATTGGTTTATTTGTATTTTTAAAATATGATTACCATTCCATAGCAATGTTGAGTTGTAATGAGCCTGAATGTAATTTGTTTTAATTTTTAAATTCCCTTTGAATTGATGAGTTCTTGGTTACATGATATGCACATAACTCTGGTGTTTGTTATATATTTGTGTTTTAAATAAGTTTTTTGAAGGAAATACTGATTTCCCAACCACTCAGAATTCTATAGCTTCATGAGCTGGTGCAAAGTTTCTGGAATGCTAAACTGAACATTTACACTGACATTTTGATCTCACTGCTGCCATAGATCTTCGGTGCCACATGTTCTGCTTGCCATAGCCCTTACATTTTGAAATCTTGTATCGTGCATTAGCGAAGCAGTTGTAGTTCTTCCATGCCATAAGTAGAAAAAATTCAGCTAGTGGGACCAGCATGTGGAAAGGAAACTGGATTCGTATATTTCAGTGGTCAAAGTGGCACTAGCTACTGCCGGTATGGCCATAGATCCGCATAGTATAAAATAGGTTTCGGAAGAAATACATACCATTCCACATAATTTTTTTCTTTTCGATATAAAAAAATTAATGTATATAATAAAATTTTTTATGTAATAATTAAAAAAAAAACTTCATTGAAGGGTTTGTGGTCTTTTTCAGTCCCAGCTTCTAATCATTTATCAATTTTATTTGTAAAAACGTTAAAATTTGTGCTTTTATCCTAATTTCTTTACATAGATTGTGACGGGTTCATAATTTATTACATACCGGGATGGTAATGTTTTTTTACCTGCTGGTATGCTCACTTCCATTTTTGTTAACTATCTGTATGCCATACCGGCCCACTTCGAACACTGTATACTTTTATGTTTTAAATGCTATGAACTAAATTTTATCTGCTTTAGCTAGAGAATTTACTGTTTTATAAAAATCTATGACTTGCTTATTTAAAATTGTGATGTTATAGTTTGGCCATACGCCCACACATTGGTATGTATTTAATTTGCTGTACTTGGGAGAAGGGACATTTTTCATAGGGAATATTTTAAAATTAGTACAAGCTGAATGTTATAAACATTTGTATTTTAATTGCACATTCATGTTGGTAATCTCTTACTACTCTATAAAACAGAAAATTAAGCAGTGATTGCATTTGAAGATATAAAACAAAGAAAAATAAATTATTATACTAAGTAAATAAAAATGAATTAAGGAACTTCTAATCCAATGAAAAAAAAAATTCATTATGGCCATTACTGTGAAGAATGATCTATTCCCCTTTCTTTTTTTCATATTAATTAACAAAAAATATCCTGTTAAGTCCAGCTAATGGAACAATTTTTAATGCAGCTAGAAGCAACATCGATCAAAGCTGGAGGGATCTGTCCATAATTTTTCTTTTTATAATTTTATGGTGCAGTGCTATGTGGGCCACCTCAGTGGCTGAACGGTGAGAAGCCCTGGTTCCTAACCATTCATCAGAGATCGGCCCAGGTGAGGCATGAATGGTATGTTTTTCTTATGGTACAAGCTCTTTCACTTCCCTGGAACCAGTGGCCCCAAATTAGGGATAGGCAACTGCTCATATAACCTTTATAGTTGCTCACAGCGGTCGTTAAACTGCCAAACAAACAGAAACAGCAATCCTGTTTCACAGTATGACATGTATATATACACTGCTGGACAATTGCTAAGGACGGATCATAAACGGCTATATAGCGCATAAAAAAGTAAGTGTAGTTGGATGCCAAGTGAAATAAAATGTCAGAATGCCAGGACATTACAAGAAAGACAATTTACTGTGCTCTGAAATCCAGAAGGCTTTGGAACGTGTTCAAGGGACAAACGGGCCATTTTGTGCAGAATACGTAAACATGAAAAAAATGCAATTACCGTCCGCAGGCGTTCCGGCGTAAGATGTCAATACGGGATATGGCCACCATGGAGGGTGATGCAAGATTCCACATGTCGTGTCATGCTTTGCACAACATTATCAAGCAGCTGTTGGGGTAATTTATCCCATTCCTCTGTCAGTGCACGGATGAGGGTGTCCTTGTTTATTGGAGGGCATTGGCGACCAGCAAGACTCCTCCCCAAAGCATCCCGCACATTTTCAATGGGATTCAGATTTGGAGAACGTGCTGGCCATACGAGGCGTTGAATATCCTCGCTCTCAAGACACTCTTGGACAGCGGCTGTTCGACGACATGTTGCGTTGTCGTCCATGAAAATGAATCTATCACCGACAGCACCACGGAACATGCGAACATGAGGTAGCAGAACATCATTAATGTATCGTTGGCCAGTCATAGTCCCAGTTGAAAGCACATAGAGGGACGTACGGCCATTGATCATGATGCCAGCCCATACCATGACACTACATGTCGGATATCTGTCCCTTTCCTGTATGTTTGCTGGACAATATGCAGTACCATTATCACGCCAGATCAGTTGTCGTCGACAATCAGACGATAGACTGTATCTACTCTCATCTGAGAAAAGGACAGCAGACCAGTCGTTATCAGTCCAATTGCGATGTTGATGGCACCATTGCAAACGGGTGGTACGGTGACGTCTGGACAATGGGATGCACACAACAGGACGGCGGGCGTATAGTCCTCCTTCATGCAAACGTCTGGCGACAGTTTTTCAGGAGATCTGCTTGCCAGTAGCAGCCATAAACTGATTTGCTACCTCACTAGCTGTGCTGCGCCGGTGTCTTTTTGTTGATAGCACTATGTACCGATCTTCTGCAGGTGTCTTACTGCGAACAGGACCTCCCCCGTGACGTTTGCTACACTCTCCATTTGTTTGAAATGATTTCCAAAGCCTTGAAACAACACTGTGGCTGACGTCGAACTCCCTGGCAACATCTGTTATTTTACGCCCTTCTTCAATCTTGCCAATAATACGGCCACACGTAAAATCATCTAGGTGATGTCGGGAAGACATACTGAAAATTGCAAGTTCGTCAATTGATTCTTTCCCTTTCAACTTTGCGTTTGAACAACGGTCAATACGCGTCAGATCCTTTATATTTCTTATCAGCGCTATGATGTCACGAACAAGTTCGGCAATCGAAAATTTGCATACGCACAACACGTCTTACTGTATCCCGCACTTATGCTAATTTCCACATTTTCCTGCCTTCAATTTTATCGTTGCTATTGTCATCCGTCCTTAGCAATTGTCCGGCAGTGTACTTACACTTTTGTTGCGAGAAGTCATAAGTATGTGACATACTACAACTTTTCACTACAATAAAAGAACAACTTGCAGGCTGCAAAGCAATGTGCCAACTAAATTTCAAAATTCTGAAACTTAAAGTTACAATCATTAATTTTTGATGTTCTACAGTAGTTCTAGCTGATGGAGTAGTTAATGACTTTTAGTTACTTTCTTTTTAAGGACTGCAGCTGTTTTTAATGTACTTCTTTTGTGTACAAAAGGGATTTTGAAGTTTTTCAACCATTCAACAAGTTATCTGCATATGATTACCAGTTGAACCAGTTTTGATTTCGTAACTCTTCCCCTTTTGCGTCAAGTTCCATCCTGTAATTAAAAGGAGGGTGACCTGTATAAAAGTGGCAAAGTATTTGTTTTTATTGAAATAATAATAATTATTCAGATTTCCTTTTCTCAAGCCAAACACTGACAGGCTGAATTATGAAACTCTCCCTTTTAACTGGTATAGTTAATGCATACCATGTTTATACAATTTAAAGGCTATATTACTATAGGTAATTAAAATAATTTAAGTGAAAGCTTTTTGTGTTTTCAAAATGTGTTAAGATGTTGTCATTTCTGGTTTATATGCAAGGCACTGCCATTGTATAGTGAATTTGTTATCTCATCTGTATTTCTATTTGCAGTAAAACCTCATCTACACGTTTCTCACTTATACGTTTTTCTCATTTAAACATAAAATGTCTCTGATCCAAAAATTCTGTATCGCCCTTAATATTAAACTTTTTCTGTTTCCTTTATACGTCTTTTTTGTTTGTTTCAATTATATGTTAAGTTTACTTGGCCCCTTGAAAAACGTATAAACGAGGTTCCACTGTACTTGTGCTGCATTCAGTGTGATCAGATACATGATTAATTACCATAATGTATCTCAGTAGTTCTTAATATAAGTGGGAAACTGTAGTTAAATACCAAACAGAGGAAATTTTAATTTGTGCCTGAAATAGATTAAAGAACACAGCAAATTAAATTTCCTTAAATTAAATGGTATTAAGTTGTTAATATGAATCCTGCAGATGTATAACATTCCATGATTTCAAGCCAAAGTATTTTAGTGTATGTACTTCAGTTACTGACATGGAGATCGTATAGCTTTACATTTAAGATCAAGTCAATGTTTTAGAATTATGTAGGGCTGCCCTGCTAGCTGAGTGAATACTACAAGATACTGGTCTCTTAACTATTCATTTAAGATTTGTCCAAGTAAGACATGGATTTAATGATTTACTTAAAAAAATATTTTTTAATTTTCTCTGATGCTGCTATCATGCTTTGCAAAGCCACCATTGTTTCAGTTCATTATGGGTTTTACCATGCATAATCATTCTTCCATAAACAAAATCTTTGTGTGAAATTGTAATAAGTAGCCTTGTACTTGTATGAGCACTGATGATAGAAAGGGTTAAGTGAATGTGAAGAATGAAAAAAGTAATCAAATGAATGAAAACTGCAGCAGTGAAAATTAAAAAAAAAGCATTGCAGCAGTGACAAGTTATTACTTGGAAAATATGTAACTAAAATGCTCTAGTAGTAACACAAATGTGATAGAAATTGTAAAAAAAGTAGGACAAATTTTTTTTTGCGAGGTGGAGATTAAAGAAAAAATAAATACACATCTGTGTAACATAGCAAATAAATCAGTGCAATAGGTTGAAATAGTCCTGTTGCCATAGCCCACAAATTTGTATTATTGCTATAATAAAATAATATAATTCAATGGGTATAAAAATGCATAATATGTATTTCACTAGTATCAAAGCTTTATAAAAAATAGTTGCCTAATAACAACAGTTTCTGCTGAACCAATAGGATGACACCACTGTGGTAAATTTGTTTCTGTGGACTGGAATGATAGATAGGCTGTCATTCATCATTAAAAGTCCAAAATTTGCTTTAAAATGCAACCTTTAGTTGTACCTGCTTTCTAAATAATTTTGAAAATTGTTTTGTTGTATAAATGGACAATTCGTATATGGGCAAAATTTTGTACTGGCAGTGAATCAATGCGTGTCTATTTTAGGGACTGCACAACAGTATTTATTGTGTATTGAAACTCCTGTATAACTAGAATAAATAGTGTTTCCTTGCCAAATTAGCAAGGAACATTTTAATAGTGTTCTCCGTAGAGCCTTTTTACTGGGCAGCCTGCCCAGTTAATTTTGTGCCACCCGCCTGAATTTCCTTAACAATGAATGTTTTCACAATGCACATAATAGTAATAGTGGAAACTTATTCCCACATACACCATCAGTGTTGATGAAAACTGGCCGAAATCTGTCACTGCCCTGGTGGTGCAGTGGTCTAAGCGCTGGCTTATGACCATTCGTCCGAGAAGAGTCCAGGTTTGAATCGCGGTGAAGCATGGATGTTGTGTTTATCTTACTGCACTGGTTCTCTCCCTTCCCTGGAACCAGTGGCTTTCAATTAGGGACAGGTGACTGCTTATAGCCTATTGAGTTGTTTGTTCACAGTGGTCATTAAATCTTCAATCTATAAGAAAAATAAAAATCTGTCAAATATGATTTATTAAATACTCATTTTTAAATCATTTTTGTACAATTTTCTAACTTTGTTTATCATGTTATGTTACATCAATGCTTACCACAGCACTAAAGATGTTTAATAAGTAAAATGTGAAGCAAAACATTTTTTTTTTCAAATGGGGAAGAAGTCGTTAAAAGAACCATTCAGCTAAAATTTCTTGCCGCCTAGCTGTAAAAAGAAACTAGGGAGAACACTAATAGATATCATTAAATCAGTACTGAATCAGAAGATATGTTTTCGAAAGTAATTTAAGTGAAGTGATAGATTAAGCACTGTTGGACAGGAAACTTTCGTTTCATGTAGAAAGGGTGATAAATGGATGTTCAATGAATGTGTAAAAATGTTCATTTTGATAAGATTTAGTACTCTCTTCTATATTAAATTTAGTCATTGCTCAGTTTTTTTATAAGATACTTTATTCATGAGATGACTAAATTAAGTACAAGCCAACTTTAATTATAATAATGCATATACTACCTTAATTAACTCTTATAATGTCTAACATAATCTGCTGCTCATCAGTAACCTTATTACTAAAGTATTTATAATAATGGAAATAATTCTGAAATGTTATGTGTATCCTTCTGCTGCAGTTGCTGATGGGTTTGTTTACATTTTAGAGACCCTACCCCCATATATCACTACAAAATGCGCATACATGTTTCAAAGTATTTTGCAACTCCATACAATTTAATTCGTTCTTCCATTGAGTGTGTGTGTGTGTTGGGGGGGGGGGGGGGCTTTTAAGATCATGTTTAAAAAATCTGAAATTTCTTTTGAAAGTGGAAACCTGTTAATTTTGTGTAGTGTAAAGCTGAACTGGGGCTGATTCTCGCATTTTCCATCTGTCAACAGTAAAAATAAAATAAAAAAAGCTGAGTACATATTTGTTGCACAGTCTGTTTTTAAACTTTGCATTAAAGAGCATTTGCTTCCACTGTAACCATTAGTTTTGGTAACAAAAGTTCGTTTACTCAACTTTTCTCACTTTAATAAGAAGTATGAAACTTTAAAGCATGCTTAGTTTATAATAAACTTTAAAGGAGCTTTTGACTGAAGTCATTGTCACAAGGCTGGTGAAGACTGAAGTTATCAGTTGAAAGCTCCCTTAAATGAATTTTTTTTTACATAACTTAAAAGTTTCATACTTATTTCATTTTTTTATTAATGGTTATGTGTTTGTCCAAATTTCATTGTTTTTTACTCTATTTTGTCACTTGTACTCTTCCCAATGAGAACTACCAAATACATGGAACATTAAAAAAAATTACTTTAAACAGATTTTTTGATTAAAAGTGAACTAAAACAACAATTAATATATTTTACATTAGTCTATGAAAGGAAGGGTTTTTTTTTTTTTTGCTATTAAAAATAACTTGCTAAAATTGATGAGACACTTAAAAGTAATACAACTATCTTAGAAGCCCATGAAGATAAGCTCTCGCAGGGACACATTCAAACATGGCAGTTTAGTGTAAGGCTGAAGTTGGGGGTAAGCTCTGCGAGACACCTTCCCAACACTTTTCCTTAAGTGTGGTATGGATTGAGCATGCCAGGAAGTCTTTGTTTTCTGCTTAAAAATATTTATTCAAGACAGGATAATTTATTATTTTTTTAACTATAAAGTTATTCATGGTTCAGTTTTTCAGAAGTAGTCAGTAAACAGTATATCTGGATTTTAATTTGTAGTATAGTTTATCTGGATCTAACCTTTTCTCTTTCAAATGTGCCTAATTTTTATAAATTGTGCTTGGAACTCTCACTGTTCTGCAGTTAGATTTGCTGATGCGGGTGGTTAGGATAGGATTGTTGGTGGGTTGATTTGTATAGTCTAATGTGGCGCTACATATATCTTCACAGGCAATCGTCCATATGTGATAAAACAACTAGTATCTCAATTCCCTCTACTAGCATATCTCCGTTATATTCACAGATGTACAATATAGAGGAGACTGACCCCTCTGACATTTTATTCATGAGCATTTTCCAAAGACCTTGCATTTCATATAATCAAATTAACGTTCTATGAGCTGCCCCGGTGATGCAGTGGTCTAAGCAATGGCCTATTATCTTTCGTCCGAAAGGGGTCCAGGTTTGAATCCCGGTGAGGCATGGATGTTGTGTTTGTCTTACGGCACTGGCTTTCTCCCTTCTCTGGAACCAGTAACCCTAAATTAGGGACGGGCGACTGCTTATAGCCCATTGAGTTGCTCACGATGGTTGTTAAACCTCCAATATAAAAAACGTTCTTTGAGCTCTACAAATTAATTTCGATAGAAAAAAAGAATGCAGCAGAGATGTGGACACTTCTCATCTTTAGCCCCCCCTCCCCCATCCAGACTGAACGCATCTGTATGCATGGTATCAACTGATGTTATTTGCCTTAATCACTAACATTACTTTGTAGCGGATTGGCATATTTCATTGTCATGTATGTGCCTAGGAACTCCTTGTCCAGGATGATGAATGTGTCATCTTGTAACCTCAAAGTCATACCATTCAAAAGGTAGTTATCTCATTTCTTCACCGTGCGGACAGGATTCGTGATTAAGTTTCCACACCGTTGGCATTTGGCTAGCATTTTTTCTGTCACCACATGGGTCGCAATAATAATTGAGTTACAATACTCATTGGGATTGAGAAACCTAAATTTCCCATTCATGACATCCATTACATACAATGCATTTGACATTAATATATTTGTATAAAGTTTACCACAAGTGTTGTTTATAGTTAAATGAACCATGGCAAACACATACTTCAGCAACATAGTTTTCCAGTATGTGACTACTTGATAAATGCTTGTTACAAAGCTCTTTAATCACCTGAGTAATATATCCAAACTTTATATTCACAGACTGGAATAAAATTATTGCACACAGTTCATGACATGGGCCATATGAATATTTGGTTGTGCAGGAGGCACATTTAAAAAACAAACTAAAAAACAATGGTAGCTTGATAAATTCTCCATGCTTGGACAGCACTGTTTCTTTGTTAGGTGTCATCAGCAGAAGCCATTTAATGGCATTCACTCCCAGAACTGAGGCATCAAATTTTGAAATAGTAATTTTACCAAAGCATGTATTTAAAAAAAATATTTTGCTCATGAGCAGGCACACTGCAATGATATTCACATAGGGCAGCAACTGGTTTCATCAGAAGCTCAGTATTATTTGACTTTTGATCCTGCTTAAAATGCTCATGTACCTTGGTGACAACTGGAAGCATGGTGCAGACATGGTCCATTCACTAAAACCAATTAATGATTAGTATCATGAAGTGTCTAGACCCAGGCATAAATGGTAACACTAGTGTAGTTAATTGAGATTTAATCTATGTAAGGCCATGTGGTAAAACACAAAAAGTCACTATTATCCATGGTGCCTGAAAGTTTTCATCTGGCACTTGAGTTTTCAAATTTTATTTTTCAAACTGGCTTTCTGTTATGAAGCTCCCGTCTCTTTTATAAAGCAGCAAGTACAACATGTTTTTTTTTCTGTTTGCATCTTTTTTGTAGACTACTTGTCATAAAATCAGAATAATGAAGATGCCAATATCAATTCTTGGCATTATTGCCAGCAGAGTTATACATTCTACAGTGATATTGGCAGTAGTAATTCAGGCTGAAGTTCCTCGGTGCAACCCAAGAGAGATAATGTGCAGATATGAGGTGTATGCACCACAGATATTCATATGCATCCATTGCATTGATTTTGCATGGGGTGCTTCTAAGTAACGGTGTTTATTCAGTGTTGTACACTAGAAGACAAAGCTGAACTTTCTGAAATGAAAACCTATTTAAAAATGCAACTTAATAAGTGCATACAGTATGTCACCTAGTATCAGTTGTGGATATTACACTGAATTATTGAACAATATCTATGAAGTAATACATTAATTTTGACTGCTGAAGGTCACATTTCTGTGTGTGTAGATTTTTGTTTACATCAACTGTGGTTTTCTCGTATCTCTGTAACAAATTTGTTGGTGCCTGAAATTTTTGGGGTTTTGTCTACCCTAGTCAGATGTCCTTTAGTTTTTGAAATTTAAGAAAAAATGTTTTAAAGATTTTTATTAAGAATTTTTTTTAACTTTATGCCTGAAAACAGCTGCTTTTTAATCATAGAATCCTTCAAAGTATTCATCCTCATTATCTTTATTTATCACTTCTCACTTTTCCTGGGAATTTTTCACCCACTCACACCCCTTACTTGCAAAACTTCCTGTTGCACGTAGTCTCTGCAAAACTTCTTGTTGCACGTAGTTATTCCATTCTTTTCACCTGAAGCATTTAAACAATTTATTAACAGAAACATCTAGAGGTTGTAATTGACTTGTTAAGCATCAGATATAACAGCTAATTGGGTATTCAATCATCTTGCTAACATTTTTTCTTATTTGTCTGCCTTTTGAGCTCTAAAAAAAATCCCATACAAGTAAAGGTTTCTTCAATGGGCTACCAGGACATTTAGCCCAAACTTTTTCAAACCAAAGTTGCTTTCTTTTGTCACCACGCCAAGTTCCGGTGGGGAACTTGAGGGGCATAAATTTTGTTAACTATTTTCGATCGTCTAGATTAGCAACAATGGCATTGGGTTTCCTAGTATAAGCGACCCAGTCTCATCGTTGGGACTTAAAAGCGTTGTTTCATACGAGCTCGTATGAGGTTGTCGCAAGAACTCATATGCTGCAAAGAAATTGAATTTAAAAAACTAACATTTAAGTTTTATGCTTGAATAGGGGTATCTGTGAAGAAGGAAAACTTACTTTAAATTAAACCAGTACACAGACACTCATACTCATTTCCAGAGCAGCGAGAAGAAAAACACATTGTTTAAAGAAACAAATATAAAATTTATTTTGGGTATATTTCTTAATTTAAGAACAATTTAATGGAGGGACCAGTTTAAATTATAATACGACATCTCTATAAAAAGAAGTTATGGTTTAACTTAAGAAATGTAAAACTACCAATTTCCCTAACAATCCAACCAGTACGAGGTGAGCAATAATATTTCATTTCTAAATCTTCACCGAATACTCAGCATGCAAGGGATTGAAATAATTGGATGATGTCTTACCCTAAATAGAACTTCTGCTGGGCTGCACCAATCCAGCAGTTGAGGAAGGCGCTGGTTGTCTGGTGGCCGTAGGCTTTGACTGGTATCCTCCGTGGATAAAATGCAGCCGGTAGTTATCTAAGATTTTTCTTTTACTTTTCTTGGGTGTCTACACTTCCTTTCTTCGCGACGACCGACTTCTGGAACCCCGCATAGTTGGGCATTTCTTGCCTACCGCTGACACTTCCGACCAAAATTCCCACATACCACTCCGACCGACCGACGTTCTTCTTAAAAACAACTTCTCTCTCCGTCCGCCTGTCTGTTTTTCCTTCCCCCAAAAATTCCAAGTTTCTCCTTTTATTTTAGTTTTCGCTTTTCCTTACCGCCCTGCTGCGAGGCGTGTCCTTACCTCGGGAAGACATCCCTTGCCCCTTCGTTGGTTTCTGGACCCCCTCGTACGCAAGTGGACCGCTTGTCCAGTTGCTGCTGGCCAGTGGCTACTTTGGGCAGATGTTTCTCTGGGCCTGTTGACCATCTGCTGAGCTAAGCCCTATAAAAATTTATTTGGCCGTAACTGTCACCCCGTTGTTAGGTTCTATTATCGTAGTATCCGAGCAAACCCTTTTTAAAACTTCAAGACTGCTCGAAGGCACGTATGCCCGACTGAAATATGTTCCCCGACAACGCTCTTGGGTGACATTTATTGCCTAGCCTTATCTTCTTACCAGCTTTAAGATTTCTTTCTTAAATTTCCGTCTTATAGCCACCACTACGCCATTGCTGTTCCGGACGTATTTTGCAATTCGCAATGCTGTTGCTTCTCGCCTGCCGGGAATGGAAGAAAATACCTTTCGCCTTGTTTACGAAATTTTGCTCCTGGCCTGGCGTTTGCAATTTAGATCTCCTTTCCCTCGCGGAAGGGAAAGTGAATAAAAGAAAAGAAAAGAACCCAGCGAATCCCTAATGCGGCCTGGGTTGGGATGATAGTTCGTGCACCTACTTACAAATTACTTCAATTAAGCAGTTACATTATTAAAACAATTAATTTGGTATTAGAATCCCGAATTTTGAGCATTTCTATACCGAAAGCAATGTGCCCGAAATTAGAAGAATTTTCGCGGCAACACCTTCTTAAAACATCCATCCTTTTGTGTGCACACGAACGTAAACTCCCTTTGGCCAATTTTCTTTCATCATTGTCTTCCTGCTGAATATCAGCATTGGTAGTAATTTTGTTCCGTCAGCACAGTATGCTAATATGATTCTCCAATGTGCTTTCTCATCCTTGTAGTTTAAACAGATTATTTTGGAGCCTTTCACATTTACAGTTATATTACTTAGTACATCAAAGGTCAAAGGGTTTCTCCCATATTACCTATTTGAGACAATTCAATATATATATATATATATTTTTTTTTTTTTACCTAATTTTATAACGTATTTGTGAAATCCTGAAAATTTTTCTTCACACTCTTCAGGCATCTTTTCTACAATTTTCGTTTTGTTTCTCATAATGAGGTCTTTGCTTTTCATAAATCAGTAACAAGATGTTCTGCTTTGTTTTGAAAATGATAACTTTTGTAGAAAAAAATCCTTGTACTTGCTGTTCAATAACCAACGTATGCAGTTCATTCTCAAGATTTTTTCATTCTGCTTTCCTTTCTCTCAAATTGCTCTTATTGCTTTGATCTATTTTAAACTCCTCTTCTTGATTGCACCATGCACAAATCGTTTTCTTGGTTGGTGGAGATTGTGTTTTCTAGCTGCTCTGTTCCCATGCATTTTTGCATAATTTATTACAACCAATTTAAATTAAAAGAATATGATCGTTGATATTCTTATTAAATATCATTTTTATATTCTTTTAAACCAAGAATATCATTTTTGATTAGACATATCACACTATGAAATTCGTACTTTTGAGTGTGCCAGAAAAACTGCAGTTTTTCAGGCACACTTTGCCACTATGTACGACATATGAAGTATGTGTTTAAACTGCAGCAGCTACAATGGGATTTTTAAAGTTTTTGCTAAATTCAATCCCCCCCTCCCATAGTGTTATGATTTACAAAAATAGCCAGTATTTTTTGCCAAACTTCATTTTAAAATTTTAAACTTCTTTTCATCACAAAAACACTTTTGTTTTCTTCACAAGATGCAAGGAATGCAATCAGCAGCATGACCCCTGAACTGTATTTTACATTATTAATTCACGAATGCATGGATAGGTATGCACATTGACATTAGTGCATATGTCTAACATGACAGCAGGTCCACCTCATGGAAAAAACATGCAAATAGTTAATGGAAAAACACAAAAGTTCAGTATGGACAAGCTTTCATGATACAATGACACTGTAGAAAAAGTGCAGAACACTATCATTTACTGTGCCTAAGATAAAGTATAATAACATGTTAAACTCATTTTTCCGTCTATAGCAGCAAGCATGTGTATATAAATGGCGATAATAATTGCCTTTGCTATGAAGATGCAGGGGGGTTGAAACTACATTTTTTTGGGGGAAAGTGGGTTTTATGTTCCGAAAACTATGCGATTTGGCAGACGTGTATATGTGGAGAATAGGAAAACTGTTTTAATATTGTTTATGAAGAAAAAGTTGTCTTGTAACTTCTTGGTATTCTCATTATGTACATGTAGTTTACTATGCAGTCGTGTGATGACCATGAGAACTTTTCTCCTTATGATCCTGATCTTTCAGCAAAACTTAAATAAAAGATTTAATGCATACTTTCAGCTAAATTTCAACAGCAATACATGTTCTTCTGGATAAATTTAGCCCATTGAACATATTGTAGTAGTTTTGATAAGTAAACTTAACATTCTGAAAAAATAACTTTGTGTGAGAGAATTCTTTCTGTAGCAAGCACTTTATTTTCCTCTAATGGTAGCTCATGGGAATTGTTAGTTCATGTGTTTGAAAAAAAATAACTCCAGATGAGGGGGAGGAAAGATTCCTCCATGTCATTTGAAGTTTTGTAAAGTTTGCTGTCCTGAGCAAATATCTGAATTTAGTGAAGGTGTCATTTTAGCTGTGTTATGTAGAAGAGAAACAGATGCTTTTAAATATGTAATTATTACATGATAATCCATTTTTTATGTATGACAAAAAATTGTGTTCTGTGGTAAATGCTGTATTGTGTTGCAAGTTTAAGGATTCAGCATACATAGTTTTCAAAATATGTTCTCAATAATAGTACATTTTGTACTCTATTACCTACATAACAGTGAACACTCATTTTATTGGGAAGTTTTGTTGCATAGTTCATAAAGTGTGAACACACTTCACTCCTGTATATGTAGTTCTCTTGAGTTTTGTGATGCCAAAGTTTGATTTTCTATTTGTTCGCTTGATACACAAATTTCATTTATACCAATACTTCAGACATTGTATTTGCTAAGAACAGAATTATTAACATAAGAATTGCAAAAATGTGTTCACTTTTGTGTTTTCCTCCCATTTTTTGTTATACTGAATTTAGTATAAAAAATTTCATTGCATTCATTAGTGACCCACATCTTTCTTTTCTCATGTTCCACCGTGAGAATAGTCACTGAAATAGTGTTCCAAAGCATCACTTTTTTTGTTCCTGAAAATTATTTGTATGAATTATTTATTTATGTGATGAACAGTGATGCTGCTGATTTTTTTGTTTACCTATTGCTGTGTTTGGCATTATTAACTTAATGCCTTTTTATTATTCATAAATTTATTTTGTAATTAGATTTGTAGCTATTTTTCTTCGTATAACTTTTTAATTTATAAAATACTGAAGTTAAAAGTATTGAAATTACGTACATAATTTGAGATCTGCTGTTTAGAACCAAATAATGCAAGTTGCAGAAATTTATGTTGTGTGAAGCACTACCACAGCAGAATGGGTTCTTATTAAAAAGCCATTGTTATCACTTATCATTTGAAAATTTCATTTGTAAATATTGTTTATAGGGTACTTGTATAATATTGTATCATATGTGTTAAAAAATCAAAATAAAAAGTTGTTTCTTAATGCTTTCGTAATTTTTGTAGATTGACACTCACAAGTTCTTTACCTTGAAGTTTAGATTCTTTATTACCATCAAATAAGTTTTAGATTACACTTTTATCTCATTATGCTTACTCAGCAGTATAAGTTCAGTTCTGTATATCTGCCGAACTGCACTTTTACAGTATACACATTTAATATTTGCTAATTGTTTCCCTAGAATTCTTTGCAGATTTTCATTATAAGTTGTATGCACATTGTCAAAGACTTGATTTCAGGTATTTGCTACCTCAGATTGTTTTAATTTTCATGGGCCACATAGCACAGTTTTCAGGTGTGGCCAAATAATGCTTTTTGGGAGGTGGGGGCATCTCTGTTCTGTTCATTAGTATGTTTTCATCTTTATAATAAGTGGCATTAACTGAAGAAATGAAGGGGGGATGGGAGAAGAAAGCTGTTTGGATGCTTTAAACAAAACTTCTAATTTAAGCAAAGTACTTCAAAATCAGTCTACTAAACACAAAAATTTTTTATGCCGAAATTGATGTTAACACACAATAAATCTGTTTACTGGTGTATGTTAACAAAAGTGTACTGATGCCTAGTTTTCACTCACCAGTGAGCTTCCCATTATTTTGTTGTCTCCCTTGAGAAAGCTACCTGTTGAGCAAAAGCTTAGTGTCTGTATATTTTTGGTAACAAATCAATTTCTTATACTGTGTTAATATCAGTCTTGTGATTTTAACAACATTTTCAAATTGATAGCCTCAGGAAAAAGAAGTATAACTGTATTCAGTATATCACTTTTTTTTTAATGCACATCGCAATAAATTATGCAACTGGGAAACAAGAATAATTAAATATTTTGTTTTGTATCATAAAGTCCAAGGTTTGTTTAATGTTTAATACTGCCCTCTATGCATGAGTCATGACCTGAGTTCTCTCAATGCCTGCTGTTCATGCAGTAATAGTTTCCATGTGCATAGGAATGAGTGTACACAGATGCTAGAGTGGTTCATATATTTCATTTGAAAATTTTATGTACAAGTAAAATGCTGTGCTTCTGATTAGCTGTTAACTGAAGTGTTTGAGGACATACAAATAAAGTCAACACTTTTGAGTAATACCAAACTGTTTGCCATTAAAAGTCAAGGCTTGCACTTTTAATTATTTCTTTAGTAACTGAAGAATAAATCACTGGCATTTGATACTTATAAAGACTTTTTGGACACCTGCAGAGCAAAAAATGACAGAAAGATAAAGACATTGATGTTTATCTTGATGAATGGAAGAAAGAGGAACGCCCTCACCGTGAGTGGGCTGATGATATCAAAGACTGGTGTGGTGGAACTCATCAAGAATTGAACCACTCTGCAATAACTAGACTTCAATGGAACAATATAGTTAAAATGGCAGCAGATTAGGCTTGCACATCTTATCTTAGTTCACTACAGAAAGTGCTCAATATATATATATATATATATTAAGATAATATATCGTTTGTCACAATTATTTATTTTTTCAAGCTGACCATGGTTTTGCTGGGTATTGACCTAGCTTTATCAGGATGAATGGCATGTAAATATTCAAATTGTATATGACATCATAAATGGTGTTTTACAATCACATGTTTTGGTTAGATGCTTCCATGCACTTGACAGAAATGGGGTGGATGCCATGTGATTAATAAGTTGTGAAGACTTCTGATATATATGGAAAGTTCCCAAAATATCAAGTTTGGTGGTTTAATCTGACTTGTCAATTAGTTTGGCTTTTTCAAAGAGAAATTTGTGGTCCTTTTCGTAACAGTGTTTAGCCATCGATGACTTCTTTAGGTCACAATTCCGCATGTAGGTCTTGTGCTCCTTCAATCGAAAATGCAAGGCTCTACGAGTCTGTCCTACATACGAAGTACCACATTTACATGGAATTTGATAAATTCCCCACTAGTTTTTGTCTTCAACATGGTCCTTTGATTGTAAAAATCTCATTTTGTTTATGGGTTTACAAATCACCTTAAAATGAAAGGTTTTGAGAAATGTTGCGGGGAAAATGGAATAATGGCAAAATTCTCTTGCATTGGGCGCATCGCAGGAATTAATGTGGAGATGGGCTTCGGTTTCCGGAATTTTGTTAGAGCCTTGTCTATAATGGAAGGGTTGTATCCTCGCTGTACTGCAACACATTTAAGGAAATAAAGTTATTTTTCCAAATTGTCTTTATCTGAATATATATATATATATATCCGCGATATATACAACTGCAAAAAGGCACTGAATTTTTGGTGATAAGGGTGATTGGACTTGGCATGTGCAGGTGAAAAAATAGCGAAAGGCTTCCAATAAATTGTGGTTGTGAGAGATCCATTTAAGCGAGTTACCAGGACGTCAAGGAATGGTAGGCATCCGTTATTTTCAGCTTCGTAGCTCAATATAGTTCAGATCTCTTTAGTGAACTAGTTCACTTAGTTAGTTCATTTAGTTTCACGGCTCAGTAAGCTCTGCAGTATGCTGTAAACTAGTTTGCTCACATACTTCATTCAGTTCGCGATTCATTTAGCTCCACGGTAGGTTGTAATCAGAGGACTTTTAATGGATTTATGAACAGGGACGTCGCAAAGGGGGTGCAGCCCACCCTGAAATTTGTCTTACCCACCCGATTTGAGACGTGCTATTTCTCAATTTTTTTAACTTTAAAATATAATCTGGACTTTCCCAAGTAATAATAAGTCTCATGCTTTATTTCCAGTAGTCCCACATATTTTCTCCTAGGAAGTTGTTGATTATGTCTCAGTAGAAAAGTTATCAAAATAGCATCCCCAATCCCCAGGGCCATGAAACTGAAATAGTTCTCCACTTTTCCAAATCCTTAGTTCTATCCTTTTTTTCACATACGTATGGCCAGGGACGAATGAGGAAGGTGGATAGAAATTCACTAAGGGAGGTTATTACTAATTGCTGTGCTGTTTGTTTGTGGTACTAAGTAGTGGATTCCAACATGGAAAGTGGAGTCTAAAACTAATCCATGCCACTCAGGTTGCACAGTGATCTAACTGCTGGCTTCTAACTATCCGTCCGAGATGGGGCCTGGATTCTAATCCCGGTGAGGCTTGGATGTTGTGTTTGTCAGTGGCCCAAAATTATGGACGGGTGACTGATTTATAACCCATGAAGGACGAGGAGTGGCTCACGTTGGTCCCTAACAATTCGTGTCGACTGGTCGTAGATATGGGCACGTCTCTGCTTGCCTTCGCGTGCATTGCTCCGTGTGCTCGGAGCGCGAGCGAACCGAATGAACTAACTTGTGAAGAGGCCCTGAACTAGTTCATCGGCTCACTTGTGGGAATGGTTCTTTTGAACTAGGTAGTTCGTGAACTACACAAGCCTACAACAGACACCTACAAGAATTTTACCCATGGTTGATGGTGATTTGACACTGTGCAAAAAGCTACAATCAAAATGGATATACATATGTATTATTTTTATTGTATAGTAAAACAAGGGGTTAAAGATTACTGGACACTGTTTAGCCCATCTTATTTTGCAGACAACTTATCATTTTTGCAAGTATCCCCTCAAGTTGTAGATTATGATTCAGGCACTTGCTGATAAACAAATGGGATTATAAAGTTGAACTGACAGAAAACACAAAAGTAAAGTTACAGTGCTTTTACAAGAACTGAAAATAGATATTGATTGGGGCAGATTCAAAGTAACTGATGACGACATTTACCTTGGACAACAGACATCAAGTGAGGGCAACAGCAAAGAACAAATTAATAAGTGTATAAAGCTTGGCAGGGAGTGCATTCTGAAGAAATGGTACAATATTCAAGAGCAATTTACTAATATGTCTGTAAAGAAAAGTATTTTCTCAGTGCATCTTTGCAGTTCTTACTTATGAACCAGGGACATGGACTTCAATAAAAAATCGTGCACAGAGTCTGCAGACAATTCAAAGAAGTGTGAAGAAATGAATGTTTGGTGATACCAAGAAATGCCAGAAAGTGAACTCGTAAATCTGGAAAATGACGAGTGGATGACATCCTCTCCAAAGTAAAATCCACATATTGCCATATGCACCCCCAGTGATGCAGTGATCTAAATGTTGGTTTCCGACCATTCGTCCAAGATGGGTCTGCGTTGAAATCCTGGTGAGGTACGGATGTTACATTTGTCTTACGACACTACTAGCTCTCTCCCTTCCCTGGAACCAGTGCCCCTAAATTAGAGATGGGCAACTGCTTACAGCCTGTTGAGTTGCTCATTGTGGTCCTTAAACCCCCAAACAAAACAACAACAACAAAAAAGCATGCTACCATAAGAACGGATTGCCATTGAATGATTGAAATACAGGGTAATTCAAAATGATTAATCTGTTTTCAAATGACTATGTTTTCAAAATTTACAAAAACAGTGAGTAATGATACATCAATCAAAAGAAAAACTCAAGAGTTTTGTTTTTCATCTTATAAGTGCTCTGTGTGACTTCCTTAGATACACTATCAACATCGAGATAATAGTCTATTTCCTCCCTTACTTACTCCAGCATGTTTGTTGTCACTGACTCCACTGCAGTAACAATGTATTTTTTGAGCTCATCCAGGGTTGTAGACAACAGTGGCATGTACATGGTATCCTTAACTACCCCCTCCAAAGAAGTTGTACAGTGTAAGTTCTGGTGACATAGGTGGCCAGTTGTTGAGCACTAAGTCATGAAGTCTACTGCCACCAATCCAATGGCAAGGGAGCACTTCGTTGAGGAAACGGTGAACAGCACAATGCCAATGAGGCAGCAGTGAAGCCCTCTCATGGTGACCTACTAAAACTCGGAGGTTTCCTCTTTCATTTGGTGTATGCTCAGGCCATATACGGTTGATAGGTAGCTCTTTTGAAATCAGATGAATCATTTGAATTGCTCTGCACTAGACTGCATAAGGGACAGGAAAAGTCCTGGCATACCATGATGGAGATGAGTGGATAAAATCAGAAAGCTGTGGAAGGGACTTGTGGTGATCTTAATCCAGTAGAGTGGATTGAGAATGGATGATAGTATTTCGCCACACACATGCAAGCAATGAAAATGTGAAAAATCAGGACAGAGTTTTAATTAAATATTCAACACTGTTTCTTTAGTTAAGCTGCACTAGGTAGTTACTTTACTGTACCTATATTCATAGGCAGTGAGGAGCATTCTGTATGAACAAAGACCTAAGTTTGAAAAATACAGTAGAACCTTATTTATATGTTTTTCACTTATACGTAAAATGTCGCTGATCCAAAAATTATGAATTGCGCAATTGCCCTAATATTGATCTTTCCCTGTTCCGTTTATACACTTTTCTCTACGTTAATTTTATGTGGGCCCTTGAAAAACTTAAAAACAAGGTTCCACTGTATCTATAAAGTTACATGCCCAGCTGAGCATGTGCAGAAAAATTGTTTGCATGTGCAGCTGAATGCCCAGAAAAATTTAAATTTTTAAGGTAAAAAATCAGAACCCTGATGTATTTTTTTTTAAATTAAAAAGTATGATGAACTTTTTTTTTATATGTTTCGCATTTCCATTTTAAGGGTTTGTATTCAAAATGTACTACGCACAAAAGCATGTATCTCGTCTTAAAAAACGATGATGATGATGATGAAATTGGTATTCGAGAAATTTAGTGATTCTGCCTTGTTCCTTTCGTTGAAGTTTTTGCTTTTTGCCACTCAACACTGGAGGCTAGTTCCATCAGAGGCATGCATCTAGTTGACTACAAACAACATTTGAAGCAAAAGTAATATGGTTCCAATTTCTGGTCCTAGAGCATAATGGGTGTATAATTAATGAAGTGATATTCTTTTGTCTTGGGCACTCCGTAACACTACAACTTCCGGTGATTAGCAGTGGAATAAAACACAACATGCAATGATTGTCTGTTTTCTTGTAGTAGGAAATTCTATTCCGAACCTTTTAAACTTGGACAGAGCTGCTAGGTTTTTTATTTACCTGCTTAGGCCAATAATTTACATGCCTCTGGCATATTTTTCAAGCCCTGGAATCAGTATTATTAAGTGCAATATTCTTGTTACATTCAACTGAATTAGTATTATTAAGTGCAATATTCTTGTTACATTCAACTGAATTAGTATTATTAAGTGCAATATTCTTGATTTTTCCATTCTAGAATGCTTTGAAAGTTCTCAAACAAATTTTGAAATCTAGGATGTTCTGTTTTTTTTTTACCCCCTTTGAAGTATAAAGTACCAAAGAAATACCCATACTTACAATTTTTTTTTTGTTCTAAAGCAGATGGAGTTCCTAAATCAAAATCCCAAACCATTAGCATTTTTGAGTGGGATATAAGTCAGTTGCCAAACACAACCCTCTTTCTCCACACATAGTAAACACTGAAATTCAATCGCAGAATGTTATGTTTTTATTTTGTGTTTACATTTGTCTGAAATTGTGCAAGTAGAGCTGTTATTGATTGTACTTGGTGTGCATTTATTCGCATTTTATTCCCATAATGTTATAACACTAATAAGAATATGTTCATCATATAGTGGAATATGCAGTGATATGTTTAAAGAAGTGTACTTTATGGCATCTATCATTCAAAATCCTTTCTTGTGTATAATTAAAGTCACCTAGTGATCACCGATAGGGGCTGCATCAAGTTCCTCCTGATCTCCTCCGTGTCTTCAATTCCTCTCCCCTTCAAAGGCATTTTCAGCTTCAGGAACAGCCAAAAGTTGCAAAGAGCCATGACTGGAAACTCATTTGTGGGATTTGGTGTTTGACCAAACAGCTCTGAATGTGGCGAGACCAACCAGAGTGGTTGCCTGTTCCCCTCTTCTTTACAGGGCCCTGCAGTTTAGAAACAATTTTTGCCAGAATTTTTTATATTACTAATTTTTAAGATTTGGGGCAAGAGTCCCTTAAAAATATATCTCTATGCCTTTTTTTTAGTTTACAATCTTCCCTCACTTTCAAATAGGTTACTGCCCTTTTATTATTATTGCAGTATAACCACCTTCAACTTTTCCAGATTCATCAAATAGCAAATTAAATTCGATCATGTTTTGACTCCCTACTAATATGTTCAACAATTTGTGTGTAAACCAGATACACAGTCACATTGTGACCACCAGCTAATATCCAGAGTAACCGCCCTGTGCAGCGCGGACAGCAGCTGGACGGGCTGGGAGTGACTCAGTAAGGGGCTAGAAGGTGTTCCTAGATATGTGGAGCCATGCTGACTGCTGCTGGAGGGTGCGTGGTGGAGAATCCATAGAGCGAACAACACGATCGAGTTGGTCCCATAGATGCTCAATTGGGTTTAAGTCTGGGGGGAATTAGGGGGCCAGGGAAGTACTTTGAAGTCTTCATCGCGCTCTTCCAACCACTCTCGGACATTTCTAGCTGTGTGACACGTCGCATTGTCGTGCTGGAAGATCCCATCCGCCCCAGGGGAATCGTCGCCCACAGCATAACAGCGCCGCCGCCGGCCTGTTTCCTCCCAACAGTGCATCCAGGTGCCGTAGCCTCCGTTGGCAATCGGCGTATCCGCGCTCGTGAAGCACCAGGAATCGTGATTCGTCAGACCAGGCCACTTTCTTCCAATCACCCACGGTCCAATCTCTAGGATCTTGCATGTGCCCATTTTATATGTTGTTGGCGATGACGTGCAGTGAGCATGGGGACCCGACTGAATCTTCGGTTACGCAAGTCCATGCGCCGAAGGCTGCGATGAATTGTTTGCAGTGACACATTGCCCTGATCACCACTGTTGTAGCTGTATGTGATTTGTCGTACTGTGGTCCTGCGGACGCTGTGAACAATGCGCGACAGTCTCCGCTCTCCTCTGGCATCAGTTAGCTGCGGATGACACACAGCTGGACGAGGGTTTTTCGTTTGGCCATCTGTACATCACTTTTGATACGTACTCACTACAGCGGCACGTGAACAAGCCGCGCTGTTTCCCAGATTGTATTTATAGTTCTGAGGCGCCGTGGCATCACAATCTGTCTTTTATCAAACTACGATAAATCGACAGCTTTTCCGATTTTGACTCCGAACACTACTAACCGAAAGCCGGTTCTCGGGTTGTATATACACTGCTGGCCACCCAAAATGCAACACCAAGAAGGAAGCATCCGATTGGCCTGAAATTCGCAGCATGCGTCGCCCGCGAGAGGACATGCAAACGATTAGCATTGCAGGGCATATGCAAATCGTGTGCGCCCGGCACGCCACCGAGAAGCACTATTAGAAGGGTGCACAGAAGGCAGGGTGTAAGTAGTGAAAGTGTGTTGTGCTGCCGGACCTGTGCGTGGGAAGCTTCCTGATGCCTCGTCGCAGAATACGGCAGTCATTCCAGCACGTTTCGGAGTTCGACAGATGACGAATAGTGGCTTATCGCGACAGCGGTTTATCGTACCGAGACATCGGCGTCAGTGTAGGACGACATCCAGCCACAGTGAGGCGAGTATGGATTCGGTGGGTGCAGGAGGGACCACCGAACGAGAGGACCGGCAGGTGTGCGGCGGGCATTGACGGCCCGCACCGCCACACCACGAACGTTAGCGCAGGAGTTAGAGTGTGTTGCGCAACAACCTGTGTCAGCACGTACCGTTCGACGTCGTCTGCAGTAGCGGGGACTTCTCGCACGGCGCCCATTGCTCCGATTACTATTGACGTTACACCACCGGCGAGTGCGGCGGCAGTGGGTCGTTGAACGTCTCACCTGGACTACGGAATGGCACGACATTGTCTTCTCCGACGAATCCGGCTTCTGCCTGCAACACCACGATGGTCGGATCCGCGTGTGGCGGCACCGC
Source organism: Macrothele yani (assembly GCA_039090855.1). Lineage (NCBI taxonomy): Eukaryota > Metazoa > Arthropoda > Arachnida > Araneae > Macrothelidae > Macrothele > Macrothele yani. Next base: position 14,138,086 of record CM076989.1, read on the forward strand.
GGCGAGAGACCGTATGACGCCTGCTTATGCATTGCCATAATGGTCCGTCGCCTGGCGTTATGGTCTGGGGAGCAATTGGATATGACACCTGCACCCCTCTGGTACGCATGGCGGGTACACTCAACAGCCACCGCTACATCTCCGACGTTTTGGAGCTTGTAGTCCTCCCTTACCTGCAGGACCTGCCAGCGGCCACGTTTCAACAGGACAGTGCGCGCCCGCACGTGGCACGCATCGTGCAACAATACTTCACGGTACACCAGGTGTCACTGCTGCCGTGGCCCGCCTGTTCTCCCGATGTCGCCCATCGGACTCGTCTGGTCGCTGATCGGCAACAGTGGCCCGGCAAGCACCACCCGGGGCTACGCCTGATGAACTGTGGCATCATGTGGAATGAGCCTGGACCGACGTACCCCAAGCCCACATTCAAAGCCTATTTCGTTCGATGACGCGGCGTGTAGCGGCCGTTATTGACAGCCATGGGGGCCACACGAACTATTGATGTCTGCGTGTTCCGCAAGTCGCACGGGCCTGTAAGCTCAATCGTTTCATCTTTGTATCTGTTGTTATGCGTCCAGTAAATCTGGCTTTGCTATCTCGTGTCCTTCTTGGTGTTGCATTTTGGGTGGCCAACAGTGTATATAAAAGTATATATATTAACTTCACCTGCGTCGCAGTTCGGTCTCCAGGCGCGCTCATTTCTCTAGGCTGGGGGTGGTCATAATTTATTGGTTCATCGGTGTACATGAACGGTAGTTTTGGGCAAAATTTCTGCCAAGCACTTCAAATTTTGTGCCCCCCATTCTGTACATAGCCCACCCAGTTTTGAACTACTGGCGTCGCCACTGTTTGTAGCTCAAGTTCAGAATTCTAAGCTAAGATTGCTTAGCATCAGGTTTCTGAGCTTACAATTGCTTGGAAAATTCGTCCTGTGTGGTTCAACATAGTATGCTCGAACAGAAACGGGAATATGCGAGTTCGATTCCTGCTCCAGTCAGATTCAATTTTCTGAGATGGCTTCATGTCAAACCATGGAACAAGAGCGCTTCTGTGTCGAAAGTAATGTAATTTCCGTTACATTCAACTGAAATTAGATTGGTTTGTTTCTTAGCATTCCTTACCGTACGCAAAACCTTAAAACGCGTATTTTAATCAAAATTTGGCATAAGTGGGTACTAATGAAGTACGCAATGAATAAAGGTAAGATGTGTGGTGCTTACAGGTATTCCAAAATCAGAAAAATTCCATAATCCGAAACACGCCCCCCCCCCCCCCCCGCCATTTCGGAAGTTCAGCTTGTATGCACCTTTTTAAAATGTTTGAATCAAAGACCTCATTCCAGAAAAGAAAAGTACAATTTCTATGATTCGATGAATACAATGTATTACGTGAGTAACATGTATCAATTTCGAAGAGCCTTTCCGTTGGCTGGGTGGTCTGAACCGCGGGCTTCGGATGAATCGTCAATTATGCGAGCTCCTGATGAGGCATGGGTGGTGTACTTGCCAAATGGCGCTGGTTATTTCCCATTCCTGGAATCAGCGCCCCTAAATCAGGGATGAGTGACAGCTTATAGCCCGTTCAGTTGCTCATCATTGGTCCTTCAACCCCGAAATGAAAAAGAAAATATTCGGATACCGAAACTGGAGGCCTTCCACCGTCTTGCATGTGTGACGCACAGAGTCGGTGGAGACTATGAGCACATGATCGTTAGAAATAAATGCCTGAAGGCTACTAAAGAACAAGGTCGTTATTAAAAAATCCCAAATTGTTGTGTGATTCACCGTATCTAACGCATCCGTAGTTAGCAAATACTATTTGTCTCGCTCCGTTGAATTGCTAGAATTCCAAACACGAAGTTGTTTCTTTGTTCCATCTGTGTTTCGTTGAGTGAAGTTCAAATGCAGAACTCTGCTGTGTAACGTCAGGCACCGCGAAATTTATGACTTTCTGTGGGGGTGTCGTTTTAACCATATTTGACTAGGACACATTGGAGTGACACACATTTCTTCAATAAAAATTGCTACTTAGAATGCTAGGAGCACACAAATTAATGATTAACCTGGAGTTCTGGGAGGGGTGAACAAAATGAAGAAAGCTACAGACTTGTAAATCTTCGCCTAAAGCAATGAAATACCATTTTTAAATTGCTTGAACGATCACAAAATCCTTTCGTGCGTTTTTCAAACCATATAAAGAACGTCAGTCATAAAAATTTTAATTTTCAAAATACTGATAATGCGAAATAAAGACAGTGCCGTATATTCGAGGCTAGCTGTAAAGCCCAGAGAATGCACAAATAAAAGTTAATTAATTATACACAAATAAAAGTCAATTATCGACGGTATTAAGATATGTCAATGCTTTCGGTGCAAAAAAAACACGAGCGGATTCGCTTCTTTCGATTATGAGAGTCTGGCGAGCGATGATCAACGGCATCAACGTAACGCAAATAGGTCTTCGAGAGACTTCGCTGTTCTGATAGGAAGAGCTTCAATACTATCTCCTGCTAGCGTTTCCATGACAACATGAATGAGCTACGGAGCTCGTGATTGGCCATTGCTTTTGCCAAGGGTTCGCTCCGAAAAAACGAAGACTTCGGACTACCTCAGTCCCTCCATGCTTCCAGCGCGTGTTTCGCGAGAGTTGTTTCAGTTTGTGTGAAGTGTCAATGAATTAAAATCAGTTATATTATATCTTAAATTCGTGCCTTTGTTGGATTCGAACTGTTTTGTTAAATTTTGTGAAAGCTTCCCTGAACATCTACTATCAGAGCGGAAAGAACTCTATGCTTCAAATTTTGATACAGCTCGATTAAAAAATGAACTGAAGGTGTTTTATTCCCTTGACGACTACAAAACAGTTCAGTAAGAAACATTACTTGTTACATAAAGTTGAATAATTGGACGTAGTGTTTATTGAGGTGTACAAGTTAGCAGATCAATATTAAACTGTTCATCAACAACTGCAACTGCCGAAAGAAGTTTTTCCGTATTAAAAAGAATCAAAATATATCTTAGAGCCACACAAGGACATGCACATTCGAACAATTTGGCTGGTTTGTTAATAGAGAAAAACATTCTTCTTAAACATGAGAAAGTACTCGGAAGAAACATTTTTGTGAAAAGGTAACACTCAAATTCACACAAAAGGAGAAGAATGGAGTTCATTTACAAATAAGTGTTCAAATCCTAATCTTCATAATTATTTGGTATCATGTTAGCAATAATAGCATGTACCTAAAATTTAGAAAAAATGTTACTTCTATTAGTTAACAATTAAAAAATAATCTTCGCAATTTTAAAAAAAGAGTATTGGGTGTGGGGGGGTGAGATAGCCCAGGTCTCGGACCCAAGATACGCCACTGAATAAAGTTCAGTGAAAAGCACTGTGTAAGTCGCACACAAGATAGTTCTGACCTTCCAATAAGGAACTCCGAAAGGCGTAATTCTTGACATTTTTAAACTGACCTTGCAAACAGGTCACCCCCCCCCCGGTGGTGCAGTGGTCTGAGCGATGGCTCCTGATCATTCGTCCGAAAGGGGTCCAGGTTCGAGTCCAGTGACGCATGGATGCTGTGTTTGTCGTCTGAGCGCGCGGCCGCGCATCGACTTAACTTCCTCCGCGCAGCTGAAATATTTTCCGCGCCGTAAGCATTTTAGATTAAAATTCCTTATTTATTTTCATAAATCGAAAATAAATTACCTGCAAAAATAATAATAAATAAATAAAATTCGGTGTCCCAAAAGTCAAAATAACGCTTTTCTTAAATGCCGTTCATCTCATTGTCCTCTTCATTCTCAAACACTTCTTGCAAATAGCCTCGTGCGAGCAGATAGTGAACGCGAGAATGCGGATTACTGATTTTCCCACGGAGGCGGATATTGAGTTTTTTCTCAAAACAACACATGAACGCCAGCCAATCACAGCAAACCTTAACCAAGTTCATTGTACTAAGTAATGCACCCATGCTAGTTGGCGGAAGAAAGGCATTCCAGTCAGTTAAATTGTAAGCCGGTGGTAAAAGGGTTTTGCTCAAAACTTTGTCAGATAATAAGGCAGATCTCTTTTAACATGAAAGACGCCTTGCGTTTGCGTACAAGTTCGTTTTTGTTTCGCATTTTTTGTTTCTTATTCTCCTTGGTATTTTGATATGCGAAGAGAAACTGTGTATTATGCGTAAACATGTTTTTCCTAATTTCTAGTGTTTTTATTCCAGAAGTAAGTTTGAGCTTCTCACAATTTATAAAATAAAAATTTTAATTAATGAAATGTTTTTAGTATTTTTTTTTATTTAAAATCAATTGCGGAAAAAACGGTGATAAAAATGGGAGGGCCGCCCCGGTGGCGCAGTGGTCTAAGCGATGGCCTCTGATCATTCGTCTGAACGGGGTCCGGGTTCGAATCCCGGTGAGGCATGGATGTTGTGTTTGTCTTACGGCACTGGCTCTCTCCCTTCCCTGGAACCAGTGACCCTAAATTAGGGACGGGCGACTGCTTATAGCCCATTGAGTTGCTCACGGTGGTCGTTAAACCTACTATAATAATAAAGGAAAAAAACAGGTCGTTTCAGTTGGAGCTAAAACTTTTTATATGATAAGGTCAGGCGAAATGGTGAATTTTAGGGCGTTTCTAGTTTTTCCATTTTTTTCTCAAATTTCCAGTTGGAGCGTTTCAAATCATGCACATTTTCCAGTGCGTGTTTAAGAGACTACTTTTCATTCCAGGACAAACTCTCTTGCGCTTAATAAGAACCGCAAAGCGAATGGAAACCGGATCTATTAAATTTTTATTTTCGTTACGAACTGCTTCATGGCCGTTACAAAGGGAAAATTTTATTGCTTTGAAATGGCTTCGTTAAGAGGCTTTTTCTCTATCTCAAAAATTCTTTTACCGTCTGATAGATCATAAAATATTCTTAATTTTCGCACCCATGTGTTTCCCGTTCAAGAATTCCTCCCTCCCTTAAGAACCTGAAACAGTGGAGTTTTCGAACCCTCGAGGGGGGGATAACGGATGAGAAGTCGACTTGCTGCTATTTAAACTATAGTCCAGATAACAGCTTAACTTTTATTTTCTTTCTAACGTAATACGTAGAAACACGTGTAGCTTGTTCCCCAACCCCTTCTCCCAATTGAACTTACTGCAGAGTACTGATGTATATTTGTATTTTTTTAGACGTGATAACACGCACACAAATTGAAAAGTGGCATTCTTTTCCACATTTTTTTTTATATTATTGGAGGTTTAACGACCACCGTGAGCAACTCAATTGGCTATATGCTGTCGCCCGTCCCTAATTTAGGGCCACTGGTTCCAGGGAAGGGAGAAAGCCAGCGCCGAAAGACAACCAACGTCCATGCCTCACCGGGATTCGAACCCAGTTTCATCTCGGACGAATGATCAGAAGCCGTCGCTTAGACCCCTGCGCCACCGGGGCTGCCAAAATTTATGTTTTACTAAGTCTTAATGTGTGCAGTAAAACCGTAAAACTTTTGAAAGCGGGCATCTTGGGACTTCAACATTTGTCCACTATGTAGGATGCTGATTTCTGAGCCCAACTAGACTCACAATAGACAAATTTTCATGTTAAAAACGCACGTACAGTATAAAAATGTCAGTTTATTGAAAAATCAAGATTTTAAAAGAAACAACTAATTACTTGTCGGAGGTATTTAAAAAATAACACCACAGATGAATACTTACATTCTTTAGAACAGGAAAAGATCAAAACCAGTACTTGTTTGGTCTTTTGTTTTTATAACGGGCAGAATACGATGTGGCATGCTCTCAATGAGAGATCTACTGTTGTCGCTTGAAATGCCTTTGCACTGCGCGTACTTTATCGCGTCAATCAAAGCTTTGGAATTTGATGGCTGTTTTCTGCTACCTTGTCTTTTAAAATGGTCCACAAATTTTCGATGGGGTTAACGTCGGCACTATTTATTACCAAGCCAATCAAGCACAGTTATGTTTTTCCTCTGCAGGTAGTCCTTTACTGCATTTGATCTGTGGCATGGAGCACCATCATGCATGAAGATTGTGCATCTTTGCACTTGCATACGAGTTAACAGCTTCTCACGTAACATTTCCACATAAAAAGGATCCGTCATGATAGGGCCTGTCGGCAAAAAGGATAATGAAGCAGTACCGGATGCTGACATAACACCTCATATCATCTGACTAGGTGGATGTCTCACGGTGCTAATGGTGTATTCTTCATAAAAAGCCTTTTGGTGGTCGAATAGGAGCTTCACATGATTCAAATTGACGCACAGTGGATTCATCGAAAAAAAGGAACTTGGCTCCAATTTTCAGTATTCGACGATTGATGACTCTTCACAAACTGGAGTCTCTTCTTTTCCATGACAGAGGTTAGTCTAAGTTTATGTGCAGGTTAATAAGACTTTAATCCAAAATCTTTGCTAAGACGTCGGGAAACAGTGCTGATACTAATATCAGACCCTTTTGAATGTAGAAAGGATTTGATTTCCTTGCACGAACTCCCTGGAGAATGCATAACTATTCGCCTTATGGTATTTTCATCGTGTGGGGTTGTTTTCCTTGGAGGTCCACTTCTTTTTCGGTCGCTAAATTCACCTGTACCTCGATATTGCATGATCGCATTATGAATAGCAGTCTTGCTCACATCCCCTTTCTGCCTATGTCACGTTCGAAGTATCCTTCATGATATTGTTACGACCTACCCCCGCCATTAATTTAGTAATTAATGGGCGTGGTGGATGTATGAAATTAATTGGGTATTAATTATGTTCGAGGCTTGATTGGAGTTTAAAAATGTAAACATCAGATAAAGTTTTATCTGGGGGTTTGGAAAGAAAAGAGGCGAAGAATTCTGCCTCTGGCTGGGTGGTCTCAGAATAGCTCTGGTAGGTCATAAATCGAAGGTTGCACCTAAATGGCCAGTCTAAACAGGGAAAGAGGAATACGTATCGAAGAGGGCCACTTGGTAAATGAATGAAGATAGGGGACGAAAGGTTTAGAGAATAATCGTAAATTCGTCGATTGTTTAGGGCATTTTCGAGAACAATGCTCTCTGTGTGGTCCGTGCAGAAAAATAAGATTTCGCACTTAGCGTGAAAATAAGGAAGAAAGTTTAGTTGTCTGTACGCTCTCCGATGTGAAAGGCTGGATGACTTGGATCTGCTATATGAATTGGGCACTGAAGAGTGAAACTCCCTGCATTTGGTAAGAAATGGAGACAACTTGAGGCTGGGAGCCTAATGGAAATTAATGACTGGCTGGCCCAAGGAAAGCAAAGTTAGAGGAAATAAGAAGTCTGCGAGTGGACAGTGGTCATTCCAATGAGAAGCGAAGTCGGGTTCGAATGCCAACCACTGCAGTGTGAAATCATCCCCCATTCATCCCCTACTGAGGAGGAAGTGAAGAGTCGCGCTTACCACGAGGCGAAGCGAGGCTCCCTCAACAAACGCCTGGATGTGTGTGTGTGTGTGTGTGTGTGTGTGTGTTTATGAGTACGGTAGCGCCCAGGGGACGCAGCTCCTACAATGAAATCTTCCATGTAAAAAGGAAGGTGTGTTTTACTTTACTAGTGCAATCACAATTTGGATTTATTCTTGACAGCATCCATGTAAGTAGAAACATTTTGTTTTTATTGTTACATCTGCTACGCAAATTAGTTGAGGAACTGAACTGATATATTGCAAGAACTGAACTGAGAAATAGTAAGACTGAACTGTGGAATTTAAGTTCATTAAAACTATCTCGCGGGAAATGATTTAGGTCAAAGTTGACCCAATACTTATGTTCAGAAGACAGCTAAATTTTATTCGTATGTGTGCCATTGTTATGTTTTTATAGCCAATTAAATATTTGTTTAGGCAATCAGCGCAGTCATAGAACACATTATTTATGTGTACGCAGGTGATTGGTTCAAATTGTTTAAGTGTATGCCCATATAATACAGTTTTCGCGCCAAGAACTCCGTCGAAAGAGATCAGTGAAGAAATATACCGCTCGGCACGTTCTGATCAATTGGTGGCGAGCGGTGGGATGATTAACTCAGCTCGGCCCGGTATCGTAACAATATAAAGTCATTATTTGTGCCAACACTTAATAAACCCTTTTATGCCCATTTTTCGCTATATAGAAAATACGTACAAAACTTCTGAACATGAAAACCAGAAACAAACTGACGCTTGCACGCTTTCCTCAACTCTATCAACAGCTACCGCTGTAGGATGATGCAACACCGATAGAAGTTGAGTAATACAGACAGTATCTGACGTAATCAGCAGAAATCTAATACCAACAGGTGGTCTTAAAATTTTGGAAATGACTGTAAAATGTTTCTTATTTAAATGTTATTTTTTGTTCTTATTTTACAGCAAGAAACAGTACAATATGTGCGAATACGTACAGTATATTCATTTTAAAATGCAGCACATACAGTATACGTATTTCGATTAATGTTTAAGCATACCTAAGCAGCAATAAAAAAATGTTACACTCCGAATTTTAAAACGCACACACTTGTTACTCGTTATTTAATTTAATCTGTCGGCAAGTTTTAGCTGCAAAACATTCGATAAAAACTTTTTTTTTTTTGGCAACTTGTATGTTTTTCCAAATGTATTTTTAAAGTTTTCAGTAGTGCTAGTCCTCCCATACACCTTTTGTTTACGAAACAGCTTTTGTAACTCTTCACTGCACTTTACAGTGTCTTTAAAAAAAAAATCCCACACGTCTTCTATTACTGCGGCAGATGCTTCCTCAAATAATTTTTTCCCAATGTTTTTAAAAGTAACGAACTCGCGCACATTGTTCGTTGACTCTTCAATACACAGATCTTCATCAACTGTAATGAAATGTTTTGTATTTCCTTAACTGTTGTGGCATGTAATTAGTTCGAAAATGGCGTCTTCTAGATTGACAAAGAATGCCGCTTTTTATTTGAAATGAGGTTCTGGAAGACAATAACTACCTTATTTTCGTCCACAGAAGCTAAATAGAATAGAGGTCTGCACAGGCCCGCGCCGGGCCTTTGCTCATTTCTAATTTGGGAAAACGGGCCGGGCCTTCAATATTTAATTTAAGACAGACACGGGCCGAGCAGGGTTTTTTTTTTTTTTTTTTATGAGCAAAACAATCGCTGCAGGATAAGATTGAATAATTTCCGCTGATGGAAAAAATATAAGTTTTACGACATCCTCCCCTCCTACAAAACAATTGGAGTGGGTCAGCTCCCTTAGTTTTTCAATGTGAATGTGGTCCCTTCTCTCTAACTTTCATCCTCCTCTCATGCTTCAGGGCACGCTATTAACTGCAGCATTTCTAAACCGAGCCACCCGCTCGCAGACGATCTTTTTTATTGTTCTGGTCGGCGGCACTTTGTTCTCTAGATGTGTGAAAAGCTTTTAAGTTGTCTTAAATGACACGGGAGAAATGGGCTGGGAGAAACTTACTTCTGTGTATAAATTTGTGCCGTATTTTCTCCATTTGTACTATCAGGCAGCCGTTTTCAAAACTCCTGTGACACTGATTAGCTGGGCAGTCTGTCGTTGCTTTCCCTTAGCATATGCTCAGTTCAGTGTTGCTGATAAATACTCTTCCATACTTGTTGTGGAGTTTCAGAAAGCCAAAGATTTTCGCGAAAAAAAATCACTTCCGGAGAATATGTGCTTGTAGACAATGTAAAGGGGAAAAGCGATATTTGGAAATATTTTAAATTACTGTCCCGTTCTGAAACTAGTCGACCGGTAAACGTTGTGCAGTGCACTAAATGCAAAAACTTTTTGAGTTACGATAGCACAAAGTCTGGAACATCGCATCTTAAGCGGCACAAATGTGCTTCTCACACATACACACACGAGATACATATTGGGTTCCAGTGATATGATATGCCAGTAGAGATAGGTGCAGTTTATAAAGCCATAAAATCTTCTCCCAGTAAAACGATCGGATTCATAATTATGGATATTTCGTACTTTTCGAATTAACCCCCCCCCATTTCTTATCCCCAAGGATATTTCCGGGTCCGGTGGTAGGGAAATAATAACTTAAAAACCCAGAAAATTTGAAAGGCATGGAAATTGTCCTTTGCATGCAATATTTTTTAGTATACAAGCACCCCCCCCCTCCTCGGACGTCACGTGACTTATACAGAGCCTCAGAAATATTCTGAATTAACGTTTATTGTAATTACCAGGATGGCAACTGTAGGATTCATAGAGCTAAAACCATTATGGATTGGTGTGAAGAACATGATACAACTTTGTGGCACATTTATTGGCCAGCTGAATCGCCAGATTTAAATCCCATTGGGAATTTATGGAACCATCTTAAAACGAAGTGTAAAACCAAACTGCGATCAACATCCCAGGAATCTCAATGATTTTAAGCTGTTCTTAAAATGGTCGAAAATTGACTCAAGTTATTTAAGTCATCTTTATGAATCTCTTCCAGCAAGAATTAATGCTGTGATTTCTGCACGTGGTGACCTAAATAAGTAATATCTGCAAATTTCTGAAGGTGACTAATTTTTTGTCCTGTGTCTGTATAAAACCACCCTTGCTTTGCTTGACGTGTAACTCTAATTTCTGTTTGAGGTATCGCCGTGAGTATGAGATTCCCAGTTGATCTTTATTCAGTGTCTTCCTAGCAACTGCGTGCGTTAAATGTTGCCATTTAACGAATTTCAGCGTCAATTCGTTAAATGTTGCCATTTAACGCACGTATATCCTGTCGAGTCAATTTTGAATAAAAATTACTAAACTTCTTACGTCGACTACGGTGTTTACATACTAAACCTATTTTGACTTCAGTTAGGAATTTTATTTTCCTATTTTGTTCGTATTGGTGCTTTCACAAAAAAAACAAAGCAATGAGAAGATGCGTGTTGAAGAAAATTATGATGTTTTTTAAATGGCCCTTATAAGAAGAGGCACTGTTTCAAAATTTCTTTGGGAAGCTTAATAATAAATAAATAAAAAAAAATAGAGGGAATTTCGTTCAACAGCGATTGAAGAGAAGGAATGGGGGAGGGAAGAAGACAGATAAACCATAATTGGCGACCAAAGCAAACAAAATAACTGGGGGAAAAAAATTAATGACTCCCTGTCATCACTCTTTGGCCTAGTTTGCCAGAAACCAGACATCACTGAAGTAGACCCATCTAACCTTTGACCTTGAGGGCTTCAGCCATCGCGGTACTGGAGCATCGACAGAATAACAGGGCCTTTTTCTTGTGCCTGGAAGCGTATTTTGTTTTGCATGTGAAAAGATGGATCTAGTTCATCTACTCACATTTCTTCACCGTCAATTCCTTGATTACTGACATGCTATGAGTCATGCCGCATTTTCGTTATTTCTTTTTCTTCGTCCGCTCTTTTAATTAGTTAGCATGTATAAATTGCATACGTATTTTTCTTCTGTGAGCTCAGCTTTGAAAATTACTGTTTCGTCGCCGAATTATTGTCAGATACACTTGACATATTAAAAAATTATTTTTTTATCTTATCGAAACACGCATCTCATGCTAAATGAGTCTTTAAAAGGCACTAACAAAGATGGTAGTGTTCGGGTAATCCTCAATGTGAAGAAACGTAAATAGAAAGTAATGGTGTTTTATCAAAACTCTTACTATTTCGTTTGTTTATGTAAGAATTTATGTAACACTTAAGCAATATGAAACGCAGATGCTTATGCGAAGGTCACGTTGAAAGTGCTGGAACACAAAAAAGCAGGGTGTCGGAAGTTGGCAGACGGAGAAGACTACTTTTCCGTAGCAAATTTTTCGGTTTCGTGTGGCAGCGGCAGTGACGCAGATTATGGAAGCAAAAATGGAGGTGTATCATGTGCGATGATTTTCTAAGATTTTAACGCTGCTTTGAATAATAATAAATGTGTACAATGCTTGTGAACGGATTTTATTTATAACACTAGCCAACATTATATTTACCTCCAGCAATATTTTGGCTGTCTTCGGTCAATTTTTATGTGTAGATTTTGGAAATGATAATAAAAATTTCACGTCAGGTCTCAATTTCCGAATATAACTTATAGGTTTTTGTGTTTACTCGTAATACGAATGCCTTACTATTGTTTAGTTAAGGAAATACGTCACTGAGAGAGAGAGAGATCTGTTGTATGACATACAGTATATATTTATTGCATGCAAACATAATAAGGAATATGTTTGTATGACATTGATATTGTTTGTATTTTCTCGTACCGTAGAAATATTGTTTGTATTTGCTCATAAAAATGTTTATATTTGCTCATAGAAATAGTGTTCATATTTGCTCATAGAAATATTGTTTGTATTTGCTCATAGAAATATTGTTTGTATTTGCTCATAGAAATATTGTTTGTATTTGCTCATAGAAATATTATTTGTATTTGCTCATAAAACTGTATTTGCTCATAAAAATGCTTGTATTTGCTCATAGAAATAGTGTTTGTATTTTCTCATAGAAATATTGTTTGTATTTGCTCATAGAAATATTATTTGTATTTGCTCATAGAAGTATTTGCTCATAGAAATATTATTTGTATTTGCTCATAGAAGTATTTGCTCATAGAAATATTATTTGTATTTGCTCATAGAAATAGTGTTTATATTTGCTCATAGAAATATTGTTTGTATTTGTTCATAGAAACATTGTCTTTTCTGATAGAAATATTGTTTGCATTTGCTCAGAGGTAGCAGTAGTGTCTTGAAGATTATCATTTTTGAACTTCACATGTGCTCATACAACAGCTATTTCAGTTACGGCGAGACAATTGCAGGCTGTAGTGTGAGCGCATGTGTGGTTAATCTGTGTTTATTGGGACATCTTTTGCGTATTGCCCACCACTGTATTGCTACAATGCCGAAGCGAGGGAAATTTCTCAATCACATTGACAATTTCTCCCAGGGCCGGCTTTAGGACAGTGCGAGCGGTTCCCCAAACACCGGGTGCCAAGTTTGGGGGCCTGAGTAGAACTTTTTTTTTTTTTTTTTAATGAGATGGTAAAGTATATTGTATATGGAAATATTTAAACTTTAATTAAATAGTAACATTGTTATTTTGTGTGCGAACGACAGCTAGCGAAATTCACCCTCAGTTAAAAACGAGCTTAGCACAGATTCCTTTTAGGGAAAGCCTTCTTTTGTTGACCGTGGGACCTCCCACCAACAAATGGACATCCCCTTTCTCCCCGTTGTTGAAGAACACTCTCTCTTCCCCGCCAGGGACAATCCGAGTAAGCAATTAACAGTCAACTTCTTACGTCAAGAGCATCTTCCTCGGGGACAGATAGTGAAAGGGAAGGAGACGGGGTAGTAGTCATAAACGAGAAGCCTGGTTGGAGATTTTGAGTAGAGAACAACGAAGGAGGTTTGCTCGAGCCCAAGGCAGGGAGGAACGCTTTAGCACTGGATGAAACGGAAGGGAATTTTGGCGGGAATTGCATAGAGAAAGTCACCCGAAATATCAATCACCCGCAGGAAGTATATACTATGTATTCAGACAAACTGATATTTCCCCTTTCTCCCCCAATCTGAAGAATAAAGACACGTGCGGACGAAATCATCTGTCATTACATTCAATTTGTTTATTTATTTATTTTTTTGCTTCCCTGCTCCAATGACAGGAACCTGCAAACACCAACGATACTTCTGATAAGTTGGCGTCCACTTCGACACTTAAAATTAACCAAGCCAACAATATGAAAAAGAGAGAAAAATACCCTGCGACTGTCGTAATTCGAGACGATGATGATTGGAGACCATGAAAGGTCTCGTCATCACTGGAACAATCCAAATCATAACAATAGAGTATTGTTACACTATTAATAAAAAGGAGCATTGGTTTTGGCTTTTGCTTTGGGATCAATGCGCGCGATTATTGATTTATATCGTATATCTTCATTTGTTGCCGAAAAGCTGTACAATCCACCACATATACACTTATCGTTATAAAAAAATAGCTGCACCCAGAAGGACGTGTCGGATTGCAATGCTATTCAGGAGGAAGGTAACGGTTACGAGGAACAATAAATGATTAAACATTGAGACTGATATGGGCGTTATTTATTCAGCTACACGCCAAGAAGCAGTGTCTCTCAGTATGGTGTCGGGGCCCTATGTTTGCTCACACAGCATGCCAGACGTCTCGGTATCGAGTTGTACAGGTTCCTAATGGTGTATAAGCCATCTCATGCAGCTTGAATCTTCTCACGCAGTTCCTGAAGATTGTGCGGTATAGGGGTGGAGTGTGGATAGCGTATCCAATAGCATCCCAGACGTTTTCAATCGGCAATAGGTCTGGCGATGCGGCTGGTCATGACAGTGTGTCAGTGCCTTGAAGGGAAGCTCTTGAGGCAGCAGCAGTATGCGGACAAGTGTTGTTCTTTTGGAAAATCGCACCGGAGTGAGCGTTCAGAAAAGGTAGGACCACTGGTTGCAGGAACTCATTAACGTAACGTTGGGCTGTCAAAGTGCCGGTAATGAACACCAAAGGTGATCTGGCATCGTAGGTAATTGCACCCCACACCATGACACCAGGCCTTCTGGACGTGTGACACTCGACAACAAACCGTTCATCTTGGTGCTGACCACGGTGCCTCCGCACTCGGATTCGGTGGTCGTCTCCTCCAAGACAAAAGGGGGGCTCGTCACTGAAGATCACCCACTGCCATTCTGAGTGGCTCCATGACAGTCTGGCACGACACCATTGCAGTCTTTGGCGATGATGCACTGTTAAGGGTAGTCGTCGTACGGTCTGCGTGCGTGTAGTCCTACGTCGTGCAGCCGTTTGCCAATTGTGCTGGCACTAATCGGACGATGCATGGAGGAAACCACTGCCTGGTGAATATCCGCAATTGTGACTATTGGGTGACTCCGCTCATGTCGGACAACCCGTCAGCCCCCTTCTCTCCGTGGTTCGTCTAGGTCTCCCAGACCTTTCCTGTCGCTGCTGCGTGTCTTGTTCTATCCACTGCCGCCAACAGCGTGCTGTGGTGATATCCGCACGGACGGTATGGTGCGCAATACGGCGATAAGACCATCCCGCTTCACGAGGCCCGGCGATGCGGCCCCTCTCGAACTCCTTCAACCGCTCGAATTGCTTCCGAACTTTTCTCCGAAGCATATACTTCTCTTGCAAAGGATGAAACCAACACAACAGCACGAGTCAGAATGGCAATCACGCGCAACGGGACGACCTTATATAGTCGGTCAGGCACAGCGCTACGACCCCTCCTTGCTTGCGTCACATGAGCGGCCGAGCGTGATACTTGAATCATTTGCACGTCTCACGATGTCAAATCTACCCACCAAGTTTCATTCCTGTCGGTTGCTTCCTTCTGGGTGCAACTATTTTTTTTGACGAATAGTGTACATGCGGTGCTGTATAACATAAAAAAACAGTAGAAACGAAACAAAAATGTTCGCTTTCGCTTCCAGTTAATCAGGATATTTTGCTATAAGTCAACATTAAAAGTCCTAGGTTGATTCTTATGTTTTTGCACCGAGCATATATTTGGTTGGTTGTGGCACAAGCCTCTTTTTCTTTTCTTTGATTGGAGGTTTAACGACCACCGTGAGCAATTCAATGGGCTATAAGCAGTCGCCTGTCCCTAATTTATAGGGCCACTGACACCAGGGAAGGGAGAGAGCCAGTACTGTAAGGCAAACACAAAATCCACGCCTCGCTGGAATTCGCACCGCGACCCTTCTCGGATGAATGGTTTGAAGCCATCGCTTGGCCCACTGCGCCACCGGGGCTGCTCCAGGATCTTTAACGGATTTCTCCCTTCATCCCTTAATAAACTAAAAGGCTGTTCCAATGATAAGACCCTTTGTTCGTTTTATTCACACGATCGAACCTTACAGCTTGCTTAACTGCACAAACGGAAATCAGCCGCTCACTTTCCGACGACGCGGAAGCAAAATTGCTACTTTTAAACAGAAAAGTGACCAGCCTCGAAAGACAGTTTAACGCATGCGCAGGTCAGCACGCATAGGCTCATTCATTACCGTTCCCCGAAGCTTTGTCAAGGCTTGGCTGGGGCGGCAAGTTGATGGGTGTCGCCTATACCACTACGCGGTATTCATTGCCCTCTAGTGAACGGATATGAAAGGCTGTAATGTGTTACCCAGTTACTCAACTATTGGAGTGGCTCACATATGTATTTATAAAACCTGGGGACTGGTTACTAATACGGATTTTTTTTTTTTTTTTCGGATATGGAAGGCTGTAATGTGTTACCCAATTATTCAACTATTATAGTGGCTCACATATTCATTCAGAAAATCTGGGGACTGGTTACTAATATGGATTTTCTTTCGGATATGGAAGGCTTTAATGTGTTACCCAAGTTCTCAACTATTTGAGTGGCTCACCAGATTTTCCATTAAGAAAATCTGGGTACAGGTTACTAACACGGATTTTCTTTCGGATATGGAAATCTTTCCAGTTACTCAACTATTGTAGGGGTTCACACATGCATTCAGAAAATCCTGGGGACTGGTTACTAGTACGGATTTTCTTTCGGATATGGAAGGCTGTAATGTGTTACCCAATTATTCAACTATTATAGTGGATCACATATGCATTCAGAAAATCTGGGGACTGGTTACTAATACGGATTTTCTTTCGGATATGGAAGGCTGTAATGTGTTACCCAGTTACTAAATTATTGGAGTGGCTCACATTTCCATTCAGAAAATCTTGGTACTGGTTACTAACACGGATTTTCTTTCGGATATGGAAGGCTGTCCAGTTACTCAACTATTGTAGGGGCTCACACATGCATTCAGAAAATCTGGGGACTGGTTACTAACACGGATTTTCTTTCGGATTTGGAAAAAAAAGATAGCTTTACCGACAAAACATATGCATAACAAATTCTCTGCGTCACCATGGCAGCAGGTCACGGGACCAGAACGTTCCTCTGTGGTTAACGTGAAGACAGACAAGCCGTTCGTTTCTTTCCTTTACGTCTTGAAAAAATGTTTAAAAATCAGAAAATAACTTTTTCTTATTTTTTTGTTTTTGTGAAAAAGGGATGATAGTTGTAAGTTTATGTTGTGAAAATTGCAATGCGTTGTGATTTATAGTTTGCCATATATCCGTTTTTTTTAAAATAGATCCCATCGCGAAATAGAGCATTTTGTGAAATTTAAAATTTTAATTTCTCGTAAAATAAATCGAAATTCAAAAAAGGGCGACGAGGTGCAAAAATTCGGTCATGGCACTGCATGCCTACAAAGTTTCGTGGTTCTGTTGCTGTTAGTGTGTCCGGAATGTGACCTGATAGCACTTTTTTGCTTACCTTAAGTTTGAAATAAATATAGCTCTTGAAGTATCGCCAGAATCGAGAAACGGTTTATTTCAGCGTGTTTTCCAAACAATTCTCTACAAACGATGTAATATTTCATATTTTTGTGTTCAATACGTTTTGCGCTGCGAGCTAGGAAAGCAAGAGTGTCGCGAAATTTCTAAAACAGCGGCAGCAGCTACTTTTTTTAGAATAGAGAGATTTTTTCAATTAAAAGAAAAAACTTTTTTTTCTCATTTTCATGAGGGGAGATTGGCGATGACGACTGAAACTGGGTTCCTCATACGTGCTGTGCTACCTGCACAAGAATTGAGGATGTGGCTCATTGGAAATCTCAAAAGATACCTTTTGCTACCCCTACAGTGTGGTGGGAACTGCGTAACCATGTTGACGATTGATATTTCTGTATAACAGAAATGTCGGATGTCCCCCCAAAAAAGAAAAGAAAAGCAAGCTCAGCATCAATTATTCGAACGAATTAAGTATCTCACTGATGCCTGTTCCACATAGTAAAGACCTGCCACACTGTTAAAAATTGCTGTGAATAGTCGGTGTTTCACTCGTATTAAGACGGTTTACAGATCGTAAGCACGCCACCAGCCAGGCGGTCAACCATAAATTTTCGGTAAGTACTACACTATCTACCAACAAGTAATTGGACAGCAAAGGAAAACGAAGTTTATTCACCTTCAATAGTTGGTGGAGCCTCCACGAGCGGCGATTACAGCTGCGACCTTCCGGGGCATACTCTCAACCAGGCGTTGTACGACGGCTAGCGGTATTTTCTTCCACTCGGCTTGGAGAAGACAGGTCAGTTCCTTCACCGATTTCGGACGGTGGGAGCACCCCTTAAGTCGACGCTCCAACTCGTCCCAGAGTTGCTCGATAGGGTTAAGGTCCGGGCTCTGCGCAGGCCAGTCCATTCGATTAACCCCATTGTCACCATACCAAGCCATGGTGGACCTCGCAACATGACAGGTGGCATTGTCATCCTGAAAGTAACATGGGTCCACCCCGTAAAACTGCCACAACGTAGGAAGCGCATGGTCATCCAAAACGGTGCAGTAGGTCTCGGCGTTGAGTCTACCAGGAATTGCGACCAAGGGTCCCGTGCCATACCAGGAGAAACACCCCCATAGCATAATTCCACTGCCGCTGAACTTCACAGTTGGCACAATACATTCCGGCAGGAGGCATTTTCCAGGCAGACCCCAAACCCAGACCCTGCCATCCGAACGGTAGAGGGGGAACCTTGATTCGTCGCTCCAGAGAACCTGTTTCCACTGTTCAACGGTCCACTGTCTACGTTCTTTGCACCACGTTAGCCGAGCAGCGCTATTGGACTTGGTGATCAAAGGCTTGTGGGTGGCAGCACGTCCATGATAACCGAGCAGATGGGCTTCCTTACGGATGGTATTCATCGAAAGAACACTGCCGGATGCCTGTTGAAACTCCTCGCGCATGTGGCCCATCGATTTGGTGCGGTTCTTCCAAATTTCTCTGGCCAGCACCCGTCGGTCTTCAACTCCCAGTTTTGTGGGTCTGCCGGGTCGGGGCACATTCCGACAGTCACCTCTCATCTTTCACTTTCCAATCACGTAGGCCACTGTTGATTTTGGGTACTTCAACTTGCTGGATATGTCACGTATGGATCGGCTATTTTTGTGATACCCGACGATTACACCTTTCTCGAAATCAGAGAGCTCCGAACTGCGTGGTATCTTGCATGCGACTGGTTGCGTTGTTGTTTCCCACACGATATTTAACGGCGGCGTCCGTGACGTGTATCAGGACCGCAGATATCGTCGATTGCAGGGGTGTCCAATTACTTGTTGGTAGATAGTGTACATGTTCACGATGTTTGAACTGTTACTGTATTTTAACCTTGACAATTTGGCAACGTTCTTCTTAAAGTGATTATGTACCTGTTTTTTCACGTGCTATCAGTTAACTGACAACACCTTTGTGGGCAACACGTTTTTATTTCCCGGTCAATAGACTTTTAATGGACATTACGGTATGGTATTGTAAAATTACGGTTTATTGACTGGCCACTCATCTGCCGGTGTATCTACCGTAATTTGACCCTGACGTTTTTTACAGTGCTGCACCAATTCCCCCAAAATCATGGGATGAAGACGGTGCAGATGATTGTGTTGTGAACTGTGCTAAACCTTCCATTTCTAAAGATTTGTTTGACCATCCCGAAACTAATAATGCGCAGCACCTAATTAATCAAAAAAGATGTGAGTGACTTAGTTCGCAACCTAAAGTTAACCAAAGAGCAAGCTGATCTCCTTGGTTTTAGGTTGCAGCAGTGGAACTAAAGTAATAGTATATCAACAACAAAGTGAAGTGTATTTCTTAATGGAGGACTGTGTGTGCTTCTGTAAAGATATTAATGGTCTTATGATAGAACTAGACATTGAACACAATCCTAATGAATGATACATATTTACTGTTGCACCAAAATATTGAATTTAAAAGAAGTTCTGCTGCATAATGGAAGTAAATATCAATCAGTTCTTCTACTTCATGCCGCTGGCTTGAAAGAAACGTATGGAAATATGTCGAAGATTCTGAGTGCAGTAGAGAACCATGGTTATGCACGCATAGTATGCCTATGGTGATCTTCAGCTAACTGGAATACTTACAGGTCTGCAGGGAGGTTTCTCAAAATACTATTGTTTTCTGTTTTTTGGGCAGAAAAAGTAGCGAATATTTACCCTGAGGAAGCAATGTACAACCTACGTCCGAAAAGTTTCAGGACTGACGAAATGAAGAATATAAAAAAAAGTACCGTACTCACAATGAATGTTGGTCACCTTCAAAATACCGCCCTTCTGAATCAACATTCCAGCGTTTCTGAAGATTCTGAAAATAGTTCTGGAAGACACTTTCCGGGATGCCCGAAAGTTGTTTTGTCACGGCTGCTTGGAGAGATGTAATGTCTGCATGATACTGTCCTTTTAGTGCCTGTTTTATCCTGGGGAACAGGAAGTAGCGAATATTTACCCAGTCACAGGGCGATAAATTAGGGGTATACGGCGCATGTGGCAACACAGTGATTTGATGGTGGGCCAGGAACTGTTGGACTGACAACGTGGTATGTGGTCGCGTTGTCATAGAGCGAGAACCAATTTCCGGATTCCCATAACTAGGAATGACGGCGACGAATATTGCTGCGTAAACAACATAAGCCTTGCTTGGTAGAATTCTTGATTTACCGTTTGACCTACTGGTACGAATTCCTTGTGGACTAGACCTTTCGAATCAAAAAAGGATATGAGCATCGTCTTTGTCTTTGATGGTTCCATGCGGGCTTTCTTGGTCGATGGTGAATGGGTACCTCTCCATTCGGCGCTTTGTCACTTGTGTTGTGGAACATACTGCAGCCACCATGTTTCATCTTCTGCAATAATTGTGGAGCAAACATCAAGATCCTCAGCTGCAGTGCTCAGCACAGATCAGAACAGATCGATGAAAGAGCCTCCTTTTGGTCATCATTCAAAATGCGAGGTACCAATCTGGCATTAAGTTTTCGTTTTCCCAAATCCTCACGGAGAATCTCACAACAGATAGACTTATTGATGCCCACCGACTCAGCCAAGAGTCTCACTGTAATTCGGCGATCTTTCTTTAACTGATTCTACACCTCTTCGATTTTTTCCGCTTTCCGCACACTGGAGGTACCCCCAGATCTCGGATCATCATCAAAGGGTTCCCACCCGTCATGAAACCGTGCATACCATTTAATAATGGGATAATGCTGTGACTCCATACGCTTCTTTTAACATTCTGCAAGTTTCAGTGGCTGATTTACCAAGTTTCCAACAAAAACGGATGTTTACTCTCTTACTAAAATGAAATGGAACGAGAACGCTGGCTATGACTCATTTAATGCCCGTCTGCCGCCTGTCGGTACCGACGTAAACCGGTTTCCAGCTGTTTTCCTGATTGGCCAAGGACTGCTCCCTTGTGGTATACACGTGATATTTTTATCCCATTGCTGTTACGTCAGTTATACGGTCAGTCCTGGAACTTATTGGACGTAGGTTGTATAATATGTTCCACTGGTTAAGCCAAAAAAAAAAAAAAAAAGTTTCTTCCACTTTTCATATTAATCTTGGTTTAATGAATTTCATTAAGGCATTAGATAAAAAAAGAAGTGGATTCACCTACCTCGCGAACGTTTTTCCCCAGTATGACAGATGGAAAATGAAAGAAGGAATTTTCACTGGGCCCTAAATACAGAAACTTCTGAAATGCTATATACGAGTTGCTCATGGCGGTGGTAAAATCACATGACTGTTTTCTTCGTAGATAGCTCATGGGACATAAAATTAAGCTACAAAAAGAATTATTTTAGTTTTTTTCCGCTTTGTTGCAGGCTATGTACAAGACTTTTTATGTGTAACAATGTTTTTTATTCAAACGATGTTCATTCTCTATTTCACCACATCATAATTTCATTTCTGTAAATGTTTTGTATTTTTATTGCCTCCCCCTTGGGTAAGTTTTCTGAATCCGCCCTTCGCCTTGACAGCCTGTCATTGATGAAGTGTTGAGACTTGACCAATGACAAGATATTTGGAGATAAAGCTAAATGTTGCTGAGATGGATGTCTGGTGTCACCAGAAAGGACAGAGTGAGAAATGATAGGAAAAGGGAAGCAGTTAAAGTGGCAAAGGTTTTAAAGAAGGCCCAAGAAACAAGATTAATGTGGTCGTGTTTTGAAAAGGAACAAGGAATGATTGGGACTCAGAGTTACAGGTCTGGAGCTTCCTGGACAGTAAACTAGAAGAATGCCTAAGGTAAGATGGGAGCATTTTGTCAGCCACGAAATAAAGCAAAACTTTCTCAAGAGCTAAGTGACACAAAAACAAAGACAGAAGAAAAAAGATACGTGACAGCTACCCCCATCTATATAGATGTAGGATCAATCATCCTGCAGAAGATGAATCCTTCTAGTGAACTGTGTTTTAGTTATTTACGGACTTCGGTATAATAAATTTGTAGGCAACTATTAAAATCAAAAGAAGAAATCTACATCTAAACTGTGAACCCCCGTTTTGGGCTACACATAAAGATTTCCATTTCTATGCAGAATGTGCGCCAGCATCGCCTGAGTACCACGATGACGTGGAAGACACAAGGCTGATGAAATGCATTTGGCACCGAGCCACATTGGGTTATCAGGTGAGCAGAGGATGGAGGTCGATAAATGGGCTGTTTGGGTGCTCTTACGCCATTATTGGAGAAAAGGGCTTAACCCGGCTGCAGCGAGAGAAATTTTTGCAATCGAAGGCGAGGAAACAATGGACAGCAGAGCAGTGCACAAAAATGGTTCTGGCGTTTCAGTGCTCGGGACACCAATC
Organism: Macrothele yani; assembly: GCA_039090855.1. Classification (NCBI taxonomy): domain Eukaryota; kingdom Metazoa; phylum Arthropoda; class Arachnida; order Araneae; family Macrothelidae; genus Macrothele; species Macrothele yani. The sequence goes on from CM076989.1 coordinate 14,160,771, forward strand.
TCGAAGACAAGCATAAATCAAGACGTCCAACGACCACCAACACTAACACCCTGATCGAAGCTGTGGTAGCAAACTCCCGTACCTGTACAAGGGCAGCTGAGGTGGGCTCTTCCCGATCCACCACCGTTCATCACCTGCACAAACTTGGTTTCTCCTCCAGGCGCCATCGAATGGTTTCTCATCCATTAACACCCCAATAGGTGGAACAACGTGTCCTATTCTGTCGCAGATTGCTGTCAAATCCACAGGACGGTAGGTTTGGGGGTCGTATCGGGACAAGTGGATATTCCTACGTTATCGTACTACTGGGAATCAGTTTGTGAGGCCACTCCAGGAAACACAGCCAGTAGTGCAAAGAGGGCGGATCGAGAGAAAAGTCATGCTGTGCATTTGGTGAAATTGTGAGGGTATTGCGCAATGGGAACTATTTGCAGATGGTCAGGCTGTGCGCGCTCCGTGCGGGAGCGTCTACGCCGAACAACTGCAGCGGGTCCACCCATGATGTTCTGAGACAACGCTGCCCAGCGCTCATCAATAGGAAGCGCGTGCAGTTGCTGCAAGGGAATAATAAATATCTCAAGTCCTGCCTCCAGAGTGGTCAGTCTAAAACTAAATGAATTGGAAGAGGTTAAGATCCTACACCATATCGCTCACCAGAGGGTTTCCCTGCCAGGTCGGCTCTGTTTAAGGCGGTGGTGGCGGCTCTGTGATTGTTTGGGGAGCCTTCTCATGGGACCCATTAGGTTCCTTAGTGTGTCTGGAGAGGTCTTTAATCGCTGCGTGCTACCAGCATGTGCTGGCTCATCACCTACACGATTTCATGGCCTTCGCGCATCTTGCTACCGATGGTCCGGTTCAGAAGGACAATGCGCCGCCTCACCGGGCGACAACCACCCAAGCATAGCTCGAAGAACACTCATCTGCGTTTAGAACCATCCAATGGCCCCCATGCAAGGTCCTGGGGTTTAAACCCTGTGGAAGCTCTCTGATGTGCCGTGGAGCGGACCATCGGATTGATGGATCCTGGTCCGACATTTCGGGCAGAGTTGTGGGCAATACTGCAACAGGCATGGCTGGTATTTCCTCCGGAAACCCAAAGGCATCTGGTGTAGATCCATGGACCCTGGACTGACGTCTCGGGAAGAGTTGTGGGCAATGCTGCAACAGGCATGGCTGGTATTTCCTCCGGAAACCCTAAGGCATCTGGTGTAGATCCATGGACCCTGGACTGACGTCTCGGGAAGAGTTGTGAGCAATGCTGCAACAGGCATGGCTGGTATTTCCTCCGGAAACCCTAAGGCATCTGGTGTCGATCCATGGATACTGGACTGACGTCTCGGGAAGAGTTGTGGACAATGCTGCAACAGGCATAGTTGGCATTACCTCCGGAAACCCTCTGGCATCTGATGAAGTCAATGCCTCGCCGTGTACAGGCTGTTATTCGCGCTAGAGGAGGACCAACAATCAATTAATAGGTACACTGCTGGACAATTGCTAAGGACGGATCATAAACCGCTATATAGCGCATAAAAAAGTAAGTGTGGTTGGATGCCAAGTGAAATAAAATAATGTCAGAATGCCAGGACATTACAAGAAAGACAATTTATTGTGCTCTGAAATCCAGAAGGCTTTGGAACGTGTTCAAGGGACAAATAGGCCATTTTGTGCAGAATACGTAAACGTGAAAAAAATGCAATTACCGTCCGCAAGCGTTCCGGCGTAAGATGTTAATACGGGATATGGCCACCATGGAGGGCGGTGCAAGATTCCACACGTCATGTCATGCTTTGCAAAACATTATCAAGCAGCTGTTGGGGTAATTTATCCCATTCCTCTGTCAGTGCACGGATGAGGGTGTCCTTGTTTATTGGAGGGCATTGGCGACCAGCAAGACTCGTTCCCAAAGCATCCCACACATTTTCAATGAGATTCAGATCTGGAGAACGTGCTGGACATACGAGGCGTTGAATATCCTCGCTCTCAAGACACTCCTGGACAGCGAATGTTCGATGACATGTTGCGTTGTTGTCCATGAAAATGAATCTATCACCGACAGCACCACGGAACATGCGAACATGAGGTAGCAGAACATCATTAATGTATCGTTGGCCAGTCATAGTCCCAGTTGGAAGCACATAGAGGGACGTACGGCCATTGATCATGATGCCAGCCCATACCATGACACTACATGTCGGATATCGGTCCCTTTCCTGTATGTTTTCTGGACAATATGCAGTACCACTATCACACCAGATCAGTTGTCGTCGACAATCAGACGACAGACTGTATCTACTCTCATCTGAGAAGAGGACAGCAGACCAATCGTTTTCAGTCCAATTGCGATGTTGAGGGCACCATTGCAAACGGGCGGTACGGTGACGTCTGGACAATGGGATGCACACAACAGTACGGCGGGCGTATAGTCCTCCTTCATGCAAACGTCTGGCGACAGTTTTTCGGGAGATCCGCTTGCCAGTAGCAGCCATAAACTGATTTGCTACCTCATTAGCTGTGCTGCGCCGGTGTCTTTTTGTTGATAGCACTTTGTACCGATCTTCTGCAGGTGTCGTACTGCGAACACGACCTCCCCCGTGACGTTTACTACACTCTCCATTTGCTTGAAATGATTTCCAAAGCCTTGAAACAACACTGTGGCTGACGTCGAACTCCCTGGCAACATGTGTTATTTTTCGCCCTTCTTCAATCTTGCCAATAATACGGCCACGCGTAAAATCATCTAGGTGATGTCGGGAAGACATACTGAAACTTGCAAGTTCGTCAATTGATTCTTTCCCATTCAACTTTGCGTTTGAACAACAACAGTCCATACGCGTCAAATCCTTTATATCTCTTATCAGCGCTATGACGTCACGAACAAGTTCGGCAATCCGAAATTTGCATACGCACAACACGTCTTACTGTATCCTGCACTTATGCTAATTTCCACATTTTCCTGCCTTCCGTTTTATGGTTGCTATCGTTGCTATTGTCATCCGTCCTTAGCAATTGTCCGGCAGTGTATTTGTAATGTTTTGTCCATTGAGCGCATACGCGCGCGCGCTTGTGTATGTGCACGCGTATTATTCCCACACTCACCAACCCGCTTGGCCAACTCCCTCCCCTCCTCCGAAGATGACTCCAAAACTTAAAACTTGGCCCTCAGTCCCGACAGCTATAACGTACCTAGCCAAGGCAGCGGCTAGTGCGACATGAAGTCAGAGGGTGCAAAGAAACATCGGATGACAGGACTAAGCTGCCATCTAATGCTGACCTTGGCTACGTTTAACGGACGATCTCTATCTTCTGATTCAAGGTTCTTTGAATTCGAGGAGGAACTACAAACAATCAAGTGGGACATCTTCGGGCTAAGTGAGGTAAGAAGAATACCAGAGGACCTCATTGAACTGAAAAGTGGACATCTCTTCAACTATCGCGGGACAGATACTGTGTAATGGTGTTGGATTCATTATAAATAAGAAACTGAATGATACTGTTCTAGAAGTGGAAAGTTCCTCAGACAGAGCTGCGCGACTCGTTATCCAATTCTTAAGAAAAGATGCCAAACTTACATTATTCAAGCTTACGCATAAGGACGTCGCTATAGACTTCAAAATCAGGATAGGCGATGGGTGAGGAGCATTATTTTTGGTGGGGGCAAGCTTGATAGCAACTTTTCTTTTTTTTTTTTTTTACGAAACACTAAAAGAACAAATTTTTAATGTTTTATTTTTATTATTCATGGTTTAACGACCACCGTGAGCAACTCAATGGGCTATAAGCAGTCGCCCGACCCTTATTTAAAGTCATTGGTTCCAGGGAAGGGAAGGAGCCCGTGCCGTAAGACAAACACAACATCCATGTCTCACCGGTATTCGAACCCGGAGTCTTCTCGGACGATTGGTCATAAGCCAACACTTGGACCACAGCGCCACCGGGGACGGCTTTAATGCTTTTCACTACCGGCTACAAAGGAATTCGTGCAATCCCCACCCCCTCCACCTGGACTCACAAACATACACGGATCTGAGTAGTTACGCCACTGGTGTAAGATACAAGTGTTGGTAGAATGTCACTTTCAACTTTTTGCATGCGTTGTCTTAGATTGCTTTTCAAAATTTTGCATTTTTGCTTACGAAAAAATAACTGTACTTGAGCAATTTATTTAAAAGAAAATGGCTATTTTTGTTTATCAAAATCAAATTTCAACGTCGTACCACGCACCCCCCCCCACCCTCGTCCCTAACATCTTTCCTTCCAGCCAGCGACTTTGCCTTGCACTCCTCTCCTACAAATCAGTCGTTAGACACTTTCTGCACTTTCACTGTCCCGGAGAAGCCTTAAGAGCGTTAGTGTAGCTTTAGACTCCACTTTCCGTGTTGGAATCCCCTATTTTGTAAAGAAAACAAATAGAGCAGTTAGTGGTGACCTCCTCAGTGAATTTCTATCCACCCTCCTCATTAGCCCTCAGGCCACACAGACATGAAAAAGAGGCTTAAACTAAGGAATTAGAAGAGTGGAGGACAACTGAATTTTCATGGCCTTGCGGTGCTGTTTTGATAACCTCTTTTGGAGACGTAAACAACGCATTTCATAGGGAAAATACGTAGGGCTACCTGGAATAAAACACAAGACTTATTGTTTGCAAATTGCAGATTATATTTTAAAGTTAAATATATTGAAAAAAGGGCACATTTTGAACTGGGTGGACAGCAGGGTGGGCAATACAAGTTTCAAGGTAGGCTCAAGCCCACCTTCGCACCCCCTGTCTCTTCCGTTGTCACTCCCGCATGCTTTCGAATTTCATCCACCCATCTCCCATGTGGTCTTCCTCTGGGTCTATTCCTGTCCTTTGGAATCTAGTCTAAAATTTCGGTTGTCCGCCTGTGGTCCGACCTTCTGGCAATATGTCCAGCGCATTGGCATTTCAGGGATTTTACTCTAATCATGATATCTTCCACTCTTAAATCAATGAAGGAAGAAATGTTCCTCTTAATACATGGGAAATCGATAGAATATTCAACTTCCATGTAACCTCTCTCAGAAAACTTGAAAATTTCAAGTTTTCTGAGAGATGTTACATTGATGACTAGTAAGTGTTACAAGCAAATTCAGAATTTATCAAACAAAGATCTTCGCTCTTTCCACGTTTATAAGTGAGTAATGGAAAAATTCTCATTGGCCGCCACCGGGAGTCGAACCCAGGGTCTTCCAGTTACGCGCCGGATATGCTTCCGCTACACCACAGCGGCCTCGAATTCGTAACTGGAAGACCCTGGGTTCGACTCCCGGTGGCGGCCAATGAGAATTTTTCCGTGACTCACTTATAAACGTGGAAAGAGCGACGATCTTTGTTTGATGTTCCTGGTCCACGTTAAATGTCTGTATTAATTATTCATTCGCCTTCTAATTATTTGTTCAGTTGCTGCTTACCATCTTTGGTGAATCCCCAGCATTGTGTGGGGCTCCAAGAAGCAACCTGCCAAATTGGCGTGGCAGTTAGCGTGTGTGAGTCTGGAGGAATTCGAGACCGTTGTGGTGTAGCGGAAGCATATACGGCGCGTAACTGGAAGACCCTGGGTTCGACTCCCGGTGGCGGCCAATGAGAATTTTTCCATGACTCACTAATAAACGTGGAAAGAGCGAAGATCTTTGTTTGATGTTCCTGGTCCACGTTAAATGTCTGTATTAATTATCAGAATTTATATTCTGTTTGCTTTGAATATTCTTCCACTCTTGTCATTTTCCTTATCCTCGAGTTCTTGTTTTTCCGGGTTACACCAAGCATGCATCTCTCCAATCTTCTTTTCGACGAAATCCTGTCAGCAAACAATCAGTGATGGCTTGTGAGCTGAACATTTCAAGAATGCTAATGTCAGGTGTGCTGCAGAGTGACCTAAGGGTGAGAGCTTACCGGTGGGGTACAGGGCACTTCCTCACCCCATAACTGAAGCAGCAGAGGGTGCTAAAAGCGAAACGTTTGTTGCAGCGTTATGCAGACAATCACCATAGACAGATCCTTTTCTCTAACGAAACCATTTTCACTATTGGATAGATTTTCAACCACCAAAATGACAGGGTGTATGTGTCAACCTCACAAGAAGCTTAGGAGAAAGCTCCAAGGATCACAAGGGGCCTTCATCCTGTTTCTGTCATGGTTTGGTGGGGAGTCTCCTACGAGGCTACCACGAAGCTCCATTTCTGTGAGAAAGGAGTGAAAACATCTGCCAAAGTCTACCAGGACAGGGTTTTGGAGCAAGTGGTCAAAAATGTGAGTCACACCCCCTTCCAAAACCGACGGTGGAGCTTTCAGCAGGATTTCACACATGCCCACAAGGCCAAGTGAACCCAGAAGTAGCTTCAGGCGAATTTGCCAAACTTCATTACCTCCAGCTGATTGGCCTTCCAGCAGCCCAGACCTCAACCCATTGGACTACAAGTTGTGGGCCACACTGGAAGACACGGCCTGCAGAAAGAGACACCCCAGTATTGACAGTCTGAAACGCTCTTTGGTGCGGGCAGTAGCATTTTCCCCTGTGGAGACCCTGCTTAAAGCTATTGATGAGTGGCCACAGGAAGGCAAAAGGATGCAATTTTGAAGAGTGATTGGTGCCATCAATTCACAAGTGTACTGCTTACGTCATATCACAGGTATATTAAAATATCTTTTGTTATTTCATTGAATACTTTGTAACAGTATTTATAGTAATACTAGGTATGTCTTTTTTAGTTAATATCCACGTCTCTGCTCTGTACGTAAGCACTGAAATTCAGTGATTAAACACTTTTCTTTTAAGACATAATGGCATATTGCTCTTAAAAATTTTACTTTTCTCCCAAAACCTCTCCCACCAAGTTCTATTTGTAGATGAATTTCTCCATCAATGTGACCCTCGCTTGATATCTGCTGTCCAAGATAAATGTAGTTATCGGTTATATCCAGCTTTTCCCCATCAATCGAAAAATCTTCACTTCTTGTAAAAACATTGAACATCAATCTTCTGAAAGTTCATTTTTAATTCCACTTCTTTACTCTTGTTCGCAAGTTCCTGGATCATAATACTGTGTGTGTGTGTGAGAGAGAGAGAGAGAGATAAGAAAGGGAGAGAGAGCTTGAAGTATTGTATTTCGTTTAATCATAACAACCGTGCTCCCGAAATTTTGGTACAAATCTACGCTAATAGCATAAGGCGATATTTATTTTTTATATTATATAAAGTTTTTTATAAATTTTATTGTTTATTTTTCATCTTTACGTTTAACAGTTAGTAGTAATCTCGCAAACTGACCTGAATGTTTACAGAATAACGAGCTAAATTGCATTCCCCGGGTAATTACGCAGAATGGCGTACTACCATATTCTTTTAACATTGAGAAATGCGTCCTAAATAGTAGGAAAACATAAAGTCAGTTTTTTTTTTTAGCGGAACTTGTTTTCAATCTTTTCCTTTCTATTCCGTAGAAAATGATAGTTGTTCCTTGATTGTCGCAGTGAATGTTGATTTTTTTTTTTTTAACACCATCGTTTTCATCACATAGAAAGGGGTAATAACTTAGCAACGAGCTGTGAAATAACGTTGATCTGCGGAGCTGCTCCGGCCGAGAGATAGCGAACAGGCAGATCGTAATGAGCTGCTCTAATCGTGGAAGACGTAGATCAGAGGGAAATGGAATAGAGGCCCTTCTAGGTTTAGTTGTTGTAGTTGGAGGTTATCTCGGAATGAGCTACTTGCCGTGTGCTTGTTTGCGGGTGGGAAGCAGAGAAAAAAAAAAAAAAAAATGTGAAGCCCAGAACCAGGGGCGAGTAAATCACTGTCCCTTGCCTTGGCCGTCTGCCTGAGCAGCAGCAGCTGATGGATGGGCTTCGTTAACAGCAGCAACAGCACAGACCAGCTGGCTGCTTGCTGCTCGTGGATCACTCAGGATACGGTTGCTGCTGGAAAGCATCTTGTGGGCGTCCGGTTCCCATCGCGGCCCACAAAGTTCGTAACAAACTGCTCTCAACTGACGACAGATTTTGACGACTGTTCTCCGAATAGCCATGTCCCCAGCCTTTTCTTACTTCGTTAGGTTCGCAAATACATTTCAGAAAATCCCGCCATTTAATGGCAACAGCTTTGGAAGGCTGAAACGCTTTCATTCAAAGTTCAAAAGGGCTTCTGGAAGCGAAAACTTAAAAAAAAAATGCAGATATAATAGTGATCAAAATCGCCATTTTATTTGATCCCCATTCCCAGTATATCTGAGATTTAAATGCGGAAAGTTCACAAAGTTATTTTCAAATATCGATTTTTTTTTATATTTCATAATAAGCAGTATTTTTGTTAATAAACAAAGACATCGCTCTTTCCACGTTTTAGTAACACATAGCAACCGAAAAATTGTTATTCGGTCACCGCTGGGGATCCGAATCCCAGATCTCTCGGTATCTAGCCGAGTGCGTTACCCTTACACGACGGTGACCAACAATCCAGGGCGCTATGATGTTTTTCTGTCAGCTTCTGACATCATAAATCCGTAAGTGGGCTCAGCTACTGAGACGTCTCCATCTGGTGGGCATTAACGGCACTGGCTATATATTAATTATAGCAGTTAAATCCAAAGGGCGAGATCCAAAGTGAAAATGCGTGGAGCCAGTGAATAAACAGAGACATAGCTCTTTCCACGTTTCAGCAACCCAACCGAAAATTTGTTATTCGGTCACCGCTAACAATTTTTCGAGCGCGTTAGCCGTACACAGGCTAACGCGCTCGGCTAGATATCGAGTGATCTGGGATTCGGATCCCCAACGGTGACCGAATAAAAAAAAATCCGGTTGTTATGTGTTGCTAAAACGTGGTAACGATTAGCTGATGACCATTATCCTGTACCGTCCAAATGCGGACTCCACAGGGTAAAACGTGGTAAGAGCGATGTCTTTGTTTATTCACAGACGCCACGCCACGTATTTGGAGGATTTGCGCTTCAGTACTTTTGTTGTTGGAAGCGCTAGGCATCGCAACCCGTGAGCTCAGTGCCATAGAGATTTTTTTTTTGCTTACTTATTATTGTAAATCCTATGCACCAAGTCAACCTGAGAGTGTACTACTGTTGAAGACAGGGTAGCTGGCTCACATTGTCTCCTGTGGAACGCAAGAACGGTATCAATCCGCGTCACACTACTGCACTGCACCTAACTCCCTCACCATTCAGGGCTTTGTAACCTAGCCGAAGCCCCTTACAGAGGAGGCGCACCTAGGATTTTCTTATGGGAGTGGCCCAAAATATTGAAGGGGTGAATAAAAATCATGTCGTCCCACTTCCGTGCGTGCCATTTCCGTACAAATGAATTTTTGTCTCATTTCCGTACAAATGAATTTTTGTCTCATTTCCGTACACATCCTGATCATTTCCGTACACAGATATGATGATCCGTAAGCAGTGAGATATGCGTGAAGGAAGACAGAATCGGGGGCGTGCTGATAGCCCTCGCGATCCCCACCCCCATCCTCCCCGCTGTTGGAGGGTTCACGGCTATCAGAACTTCTATCCTCAGGAAAAAGATTTTACAAAATCTTTTGTGGAAACTTAATGCGAAACTGGTTAAAGAAATAGCCCGGAATTTTTGACGGAAGCTTTGAACGAATTATTGAAAAGAAAAGCAATTTTTTTTTTTTCTGTGGTTTTGAAATTAAACATCTGCGAGGAATGCTAAAGACTGCAAGGACGGAGTTACCGGAAGCCTGTTTACTCTTCAGTTTTTATTGCTGTTCCTGCTTACCCGAAAACAATGAATCGTGATCTCTATGACGTCGGAGGAATTAGATTCTCGTCTGATACCAGGCGCCGAGAAACTGTGCGTAAATGGCACTAACCGATTTGCTATGTACGAAAATGGCACGTACGGAAGTGGGAGACAATCAATACAAATACCTCCAGAAAACGCCTTCCAAAATGATTGGTAAGTAATAAAAATATCTCCAGCACATTAAAGTGTGTTTCCAATGATTCGTGAAATATATATTTAAAAACATATACAAATATATTTAAAAATAAGTAGACAATAATAAAGAACGAAGAACCAAAAGGACCTGATAGAACGAAGGACTAAGTTTCCTCTAACTTTAAAGGAAGCTAGACGAAAACCAAGAACTTGCAGAGAAATACTTCCTGTTAAAAAGTGCTGGTTCAGGATAAGGATTTTTTTTCTTTTTTTCTTATCTGTTTTAATGCTTGCAGCGAAAGTATGAATTCTAACCTTCAGGGCGTTATTATAAGCGTCGCAGTTAAAGGAGGATGCGACATTGCAGCTTAGTGTCTGACATTCTTCAACACCATATGAACGTACATACAGTGGAGCCTATAGGGGCTAAAAAATCTAAAAATGTATAAATGTCTCTAAAAACGAGTAAAGGAACGTCTCTGAAAAACGTATAAAGAAATATCAAAATGTTAAATTTTGCAAAATTTTAAATCTCCCCCCCCTCTAAAAAAGAAACCCCCAAATTTTGAATTACCCTATTTTATAATGTAAGACATACAACATACATGAATACTTTATTGCCGCCTCCATGGCGCAGTGGTCTAGAAACTGGCTTATGACCGTTCGTCCAAGTGGGTCCGGGTTCGAATCCCGTGAGGCATGGATGTTGTGTTTGTCTTACGGCACCGGCTCTCTCCTTCCCGAGAACCAGTGGCTCTAAATTAGGGACGGGCGACTACTTGTAGCCCGTCCCTAATTAGGGACGGGCGACTACTTGCTCACTGTGGTCCTTAAACCCTCAAATAAAAAAAAATAAAAAAAATAAAAAATCTGAGTTTGCTACCTTAAGCCTATTTGTATTTTGATTTTTGTATTAATTATTTTATTCTAATTTCATTGTAAAAACTAAGTTCAGAAATTCATTACATCATATTTTCAATATATGAACGAAAAAACAAAACAAAAAAAACTTGCCTTTGAAATAGTTACGTAGTAAACCGAATACGATTTTGTTTTATATTCAATACCCCAACTACGCCGCCCCGGTGGCGCAGTAGTCTAATGCGATGGCTTCTGATCATTCGTCCAAAAGGGATCCGGGTTCGAATCCCGTGAGGCATGGATGTTGTGTTTGTCTTACGGCAATGGCTCTCTCCCTTCCCTGGAACCAGTGGCCCTAAAGTAGGGACGGGCGACTGCTTACAGCCCATTGAGTTGCTCACGGTGGTCGTTAAACCTCCAATCAAAACAAAAAAACAAAATTACTCATGCTTTACTCTTTTCAAAGCAGTTTGTTCTCTAGTGCCGAGTAAAATATTAACTAGTCTTTGCTAGTTTCAAATTTCTTGAATTCAGAAAAAAAAAAGAGAACTATGAACGTTATTTAAAAAAATTTCAATTGCATCATTTATTTCATGGCTGAAAAAAAAAAAAAAAAAGTCTAGATTGGCTCAAAGTTGTAATATACAGGGAAGAACCGTGTATTTTTTATATCCAGAGATTCAAAATTTAACGTATAATCCCAAGAAACGTGTAACTGAAAAACGTTTAACCGAGGTTCTACTACATTATGATTTTTTAAGTCACGAAATAATCACATGTATACTGAAATAAGTAATTTCTTTCGTAATTTCCGTTTGTAGATAGGCGGCAACGAGTGCCTATCGATATACTGTATAACAGCATTTAATCTGCTTCTCCACACACATGCGCAGTTTACTCAAAGAATATCTTATAAGCGTTTATATTCTTTGGTTTACTTTCCCATCCGTGAAAGCTCCTCCTTGACATTTAGAGTGTATAAGTGAACAGAAGAATTTCCGCGCAAACTGAGGAAGACGCATTATATTTTTCCTGCTAAAAGAATCAAAGTAGGTATAAGAGAGCAGCGAAGATCTAGGAAGAAAATTGAGATTTCGTAAACAAGGCGAATTTTTCCTCAGAAGAAGAGGTCACTTGAGTCGCGACCTCTAGCAACCCCGCCATGATGAAATATCGTCTTTCACTTCCAAGATGCCGGAGGATCAGTGTTGGAGAGGAAAGAGCGAATTCTATTGGTCCATGAATAGGATGAGGGGGAGAGAGGGAAGGAGGGTCGCACACTTTTGGGTGACCTCATGACTCATCATGGTCAAAAGGAAAAGAGGGAGAGGAGATAGAAGTGGATACTTAAGAAACTCTGTCCCATGGTTGTAACTTAATCCCTCAGAATTCCCCAAATTCACGCTTCGTTCACAGCCAGCCAGTGTTTTTGTCTTGAGATAGTTTTTTGGAACCTTCTTTAATTACGTGCGCCTTGGAATTCTTTGAGCTCTTTAATCATCGCAGAGTTAGAAATATTAGTTCAATTTTGGGTATTAAGTCTTGAAAATTATGCTCTATGAATGCAGAATGAGCACTCGGGTGCGGTATCTCGACCTTAGAATTCCGTCAGAACATTTTACTGAAAATAAGTTACCCGCGAAAGAACTCTTCTAATTCTTGTGAAGAATGAGACAACAGGTTTTGGAGGTCGTGTTACCGGAATCTCGCAACCAGTTCTCCGGAATCTAAACTTGAGAATAAGTCGAAAACTCGGATTTATATTCACCCAGTTTTGCAAACAGGAGAGAACATTAAAGATTCTCCTACAGTTCTAATCTTCCAATAAGAAGAAATCTTAGAACTGTCTTTTCTCCGTTACATTATGACGAAAAATATCTTTGAAATCCTACGGTATAGAAGATGCATTATACAGCACTGATAAAAATTGGAAGGGAGTAAGACATCATCTTTCAAGCTCTTCAATGCCACATTGCAGAATGTCTTTCAATCATTGAACTGGGAAGATAAAAATTAACGGAGAATATTTAACTCATCTTCGTTTTGCTGATGGCATGAACATTATTGCAAGTACTCCTTCAGTGGTGCAAAGTATCATCTAGGAACTTGCCGACTAGAGTAAAGAAGTGGATTTGAAAATGAACTTCTAGAAGACAAAAATTATGGTCCACTTTTTTCACAAGAAGTGAAGAGTTAGCGATTGATTGGGAAAATGTAGAGGTAACCGATACCTACAATTTACGTTGGGCAATAGATATCAAGCGAGGGCCACATTGATGAAGAAATTAATTGGTGTATGAAACTTGGAAGAAGCAGTACAATTTTCAAGAGCAATATGTCACGTCTTAAAATGTTTATTTTAATCAGCGCATCCCTCCAGTGCTTGCGTATGGAGCAGAGACGTGGTCTTTAACTAAAAAAAAAATACAACGACTGGTATGATGAAAGAATGCCCACGGAAAAAATGCCCACTTCTCGAAAACAGGAAAAAATGCCCACAGAAATACATTCCAAAGACTGAAGACAACTGAAAATAGCATGGAGAGGTGCATGTTTGGCGTAAACAGGAGAGATAAGAAAAGGATAAGGAAAATGACAAGAGTGGAAGACATAATGATCCAAGTAAAATCCCTGAAATGGCAATAGGCTGGATATATTGCCATAAGGACGGACGAAATTTTAGACTGGATTCAAAGGTACAGGAAAAGTCCCAGAAGGACACATGGCACGTAAGGGAAGAAATTCGAAAGCATGCCGGAGACTGGGTCACCGGGTATGAGGAAAGAATGCCCACGGAAAAAACGCCCACTTTTCGAAAGTAAGAAAAAACGCCCACAGAAAATATGCCCACAGAAGAGATGCTGACGGGGAAAAATATGTGATCGACTGATAAGTTTATATGTCTGTTATAAACGGTGTTCGGACAACTGGTCACAGACTGCTGGCCAAAAAACCGTTAGGGGTCATATAAAAATTGCGGTTTCTTGGCCACCTCACCTACATAACGCGAATATGGGAATGACGGAATGAAAACTTTTAGAAGGGCCTAAACGTTAGTCCTAATATTATTTTCTGCCTGAGTAATACCGCATTATTAATAATATTAATAATGAAGGGCCACTTGTGGCAGTTACTGCCTGTGATGGACCACTGATGGACCACTTACTGCCTGTGATGGACCCTGTGATGGACCACTGATGTCCAGGTACTGCCCTGGACACTTTGTAGGCACAGGCATTGTCCTTAACACCTTGGTGCTTCGGCACCATGGTATCAAGGGCAGTTTCAACAAGATAACGCCCCCGCTTTCACATTTGCAACATCAACAGACAGTGCTTACAAGGTGTTCAGGTACTGCCATGGGCACTTTGTAGGCACTGGTAATGTTCTAGACATCTTGTAGGACGTAGGACCTTATTGGCAAACGACTTAACTCTGCACGACTCCCTCGCATTGTTGTTGAATTGTGGACACAGGACAACGACGCATGGTCAGCCATACCTATATGCGTAACAGGGTTCGCTGTACTGTTATCGAACACCTACCTGGGTGCCCCAGCGTTCATTTGAGTGGTCAATTGCTCGCCCTTTCTTTACCAGTCGACAGAGGCGACGTTCTCCTCTGGGGCCGATTACCTTTGGGGATCCACAGTTATGACGTCGGGAGGTGCTCAGTGTGTCAGCGGTCCATTCTTGGTACAACACCCTTACTATAGCACCACACGAACAGCCCACAAAGTCTGCTGTTTCTGAGATGCTTCCACCCTTGTTGAAGTAGCCGATGATCGTTCCTTTTTGAACGTCCGGCAAATCACTACCTCTGCCCATTATGCTTATGAAACGCACTATGGCTCATCTGTCCTGGCCAGCCGCTTATATCTCCGTGTGGTTGAGGTCGACGTTATCACGTGCACTCTGTGGCGCGCCTGGGCGTATGCAGTTTGATTCTGGGGATAGTCATATTATTCTGATGAGACTGTGTACAATAACAAGTGTAACAATGTGAAATGAGGGCATATGCATTGTCAAAATAACTTTAATATCATGTGATATGCTATCCACAATTTCCGATCTCGTTATAAAATCAAATCCGCCAACAGGCGTCTGAAATTTATTCGTTAATCAAACCTGGAGTACACCTGTGAATCGCTCCTATTACCAAATATTTTCTGTCACATCGACACAGAGAAGTATTTCCGTTAATATATGAACGGAATCACTGAAAAGTTTCCAGAAAATTCAAAATTTTCGGTTAACACCTCTCGAAAACCGAAACTTTCCATTATTAACAGGAGAAAAATTGACAGAAGTAGTTCTGTCAATTCACGTATGAAATATAAGGGAAATTCTAGTTGTTGTTTTTTTCCGTTTTTTCACGGAAAATTTTGAAAAAAAATTCACGGAAGGAATTGCGGAAAATAGCTCGTGAATTTCAGATTTTTTTTTACCATGTATAAAGACTACAACGCAAAGCACCGTGATCTCTGTCTGTGTCTCTCACTTTCGTTAGAAAACTAGACAACAGGGGTTTATTTATCAGGTCGTTCGGAAAATAATGGCTGATTTTCTGATGTGCCACATTCAACTCGCCCACAATACTTGGAGACCAACCCACTCACAGCGCCATTCGTATGAGTTGAGGGGCGACTTAGACGCCACATACACGCCATAATCGGTTGAGCTGCAGTCGTTGCTACTCGTCTGAGGGTGGTATGTTAAGAAGGAATGAGTTGCGGGTTGATTCTGCTTCATGAGTTCAAATTGGGCCGTAATGCGACCCACACCCATCGTAATGTGGTCGAGTCATGGGGCGAAGAGGCAACATCGGAACGTACGGTTTGTCGGGAGTCTGAAAAGTTTCGTTCCGGTGACACGAGCCTACAAGATGTGGAGGGCCGAGGAAGACATTCGGTCATTGATCACGACGCTCCGAAGGCAAAAATGAAGGCAAATACTCACGTTACAGTTAGAGAACTCGCCAAACAGTACAATGTGTCGGTGTCAACCATTTTCGAACATCTCCACCAAATTGGTAAGGTCAAGAAGCTCGATACGTGGGTCCCACACGAACTGGCGGAGCATCAGAAACAACAACGGTTTGAAATGTGCAATAACCTTCTGCTTCGTAACGAAAAGGAGCCCCTACTTGATCGCGTTGTAAACTGGGATGAAAAGTGGATGTTATACGACAACCGTAAGCGATCTGGACAGTGGCTGAATCATGGCGAACCACCTAAACAACATCCTAAGCCGAAGTTGACGCCAAAGAACGTTTTATTGACAGTGTGGTAGACTGTTCACGGTGTGATACACTAAAATTTCTTAAATGCTGGTGAAAGTATTACCTCGCTCACATGCTGTGAAGAAAATGGCCGGATGCACCAGAAGTTGTGTTCCAAACAGCCATCTTTGGTGAACAGGAAGGGTGCCGCCCCGGTGGCGCAGTGGTCTAAACGATGGCTTCTGATCATTCGTCTGAAAGGGGTCCGGGTTCGAATCCCGATCAGGCATGGATGTTGTGTTTGTCTTACGGCACTGGCTCTCTCCCTTCCCTGGAACCAGTGACCCTAAATTAGGGACGGGCGACTGCTTATAGCCCATTGAGTTGCTCACGGTGGTCGTTAAACCTCCAATAAAAAACAAAACAAAAAAAACAGGAAGGGTCTTATCCTCTTCCATGATAACGCGAGACCACCCGTGTCACAGATGACGAAACAGAAACTACACAAACTGAGGTTCGAAACTTTCCCACATCCAGCATACTCGCCTGACTTGACATCTGCCGATTTCATTTCCGTATCCTTTAAGGTGGACCTCGAGTAATTTTGCTTCCTATACTTCCAATGGAAAAACTTTTGTATACATTTTCTTTGCAATTAATGCGTTCCCAAGGATGAAAATTTGAACATCGGTTAAAATATCTTCATTTTATAACTTGCAATACTTAATATTTTCTAAAACATAACCGCCGCCCCGGTGGCGCAGTGGTCTAAGCGATGGCCTCTGATCATTCGTCCGTAAGGGGTCCGGGTTCGAATCCCGGTGAGGCATGGATGTTGTGTTTGTCTTACGGACACTGGCTCTCCCTTCCCTGGAACCAGTGACCCTAAATTAGGGACGAGCGACTGCTTATAGCCCATTGAGTTGCTCACGGTGGTCGTTAAACCTCCAATACTTAAAAAAAAATAAAACATAACCATAATTATGCAATCCAACATTTGTTTATCTACTGACGTCATCAAAGTACAGGTCGCGCCATCTTTTTTCTGGTTATAACACCACCAAAGGAAAAGTTATTGATTTTTAATATAATTATGGTTATGTTTTAGAAAATATTAAGTATTCCAAGTTATCATAAAGTTATTTTAATCGATGTTCAAATTTTCATCCTTGGGAACACATTAATTGTGAAGGAAATGTGTACAAAAGTTTTTCCATTGGAAGTATAGGAAGCAAAATTACTTGACGTCCACCTTAAAGCGTGAAAATGCTTTATTTCTAATTAAAAAAAAAAAAAAAGGAACAAAAAAAACGGGGAAAAAAACGGACAAAAGAAAACGAACAAAAAAAAACGAACAAAAAAAATGGAACCAAAAAAACACGGAAAAAAAAAAGAAACTTAAAGTTTTATCTATGACTATGTATTTTGATAAATGAAAAACTGAAAACGGATAGAAAAAAGCTCAAAACTACAGTTCTGTCCCTCTCAAGATCAAGATTTCAGGCAGGCACTGAAGAGCTTCACTCCTGTTTCACACCACGCCAGACTTCGCGCTCGGGTACCAAACCTCCCCAGTTTCTGGCGTGACATGCAAACGTGACACTCAGAAGTGTGTGTGTGTGTGTGTGTGTGTGTGTGTGTGTGTGTGAACGTTAAGATTCCCACCCTTTTCTTCCGCACTCGCATCGTAAAATTAATTCTACTGAGCTCAAAATAATTAATAATAAACAAAAACAGTGTTGCCGGGCCAGCAGTGGCCCAGCACTATGTTGCCGACACCCAACCGTCGATAAAATGTCCCGGCGGCCACCACATGGGCCAGCAGCTGGCCAACAGTTGGCACTCCATCAGTTGTCATATAACAGAACAGGGCCATCGGTTATCTATATCACCGGCAGTGGCCCTTCAGCGGCCCTGCAAGCACGTGCCATAAATGATGGCTAGCCTAATGTGGTCCGCTAGTTTCCCGGCAGTGGCAGCAGGCAATCACTTGACGTAACTGATGGCTTGCCGAATCTTGTCCGCCAATTTCCCAGTAGTAGGCATAAAAAAAAAAAGGATAACCGCAGATTTCCAGAGCCATAACTACTTTTTTTTTCTTCCCTTACGAAACTTCTGCATAACGGCACCGCGCTGGGGAAATTTTCTCAACAGGTCCTGAAAAACACCCGTTTGGATCTGGCTAGCCTGCGTGCGAAGCGAGTGCTCTGCCAACTACACTGATTTGCCACACACGAGTCTGCGCTTGAAGCTTAGCCTTTTTCCAGCGCGATGTGAAACCAACGGTTCTCTGTATAATTTTACAATATTGCGAGGTGTTTTTCATAAATGTCAGTTTCATATAATTCATAAATTATTTTTTTCAACGTAACGATTGTTTTTATTTATCTTAATGGAACTTCACTCATTTTCAACGAGTGTACCAACTTAAAGGCGCTTTCCAAAGTTTTGTGCTGTCCTTGTGGTCTTGAAAGGCGATTGTTTAATTAATATATTTACCCGTTCATGTTCCATTCTGTTACATTTTTAACGTTGTATCTTTTCTTTCCGCTGTCCGAAGCTGCATATGTTTTAAAGAGGAAAGGTATTTAATTTTACTTCTCATTATTTTTAGCAGCGAATTCCTTCAGTCTTGTGTATTCAACCCATGGATGAGTACATTATATATCCACAGAGCGTTGCTTTTTTTTCTTGAAATAATGCATAAATTGTGTACGCCTATCATTCCCCCCCCCCCCCCAACATAACATTTTTTTAATGTTTTTCCAGGACTTTTATTCGAAGCGGCAGTGTATGTTAAAACAGATCACACAGAAATTATTTCTTGTTATTCATGGGAATGGAGTGGGTGTATTTCATGGTTGTCTGTATTCTTGATTCTTTGTGTGTTAGTGCAGGAATTTTGCTACGAAATGAGTTTCTATAAATACACGAGAGTAATTGACTATTTCTTACAGTTCATTAATAATTATTTATATATATTTCTTCCGACGTTAATCTTCGTCGACTTGAAATTTCATTAGGAAATGAATTTTCCTTTCGACATATGGCTTTTTTCTTAACATCCACTAAAATAACACGATGGCGATAACGTCGTATTCAACTAACTGGTACCACGAGAGACACATCACGTGTTGCTTCTGCGCATGCGCAGTCCCGTTGCTTCCACCTCGTGTTGGGGTTGCATTGGTTGCCAGTTACGGGCAGCTAGTGGCACTTGCTTGGTGGCCCGCAATTCACCTAGATACTGCAGGGCCATTAATGGCTGCCAACTGATGGCGCTGCCACTAACGGACCGCTACCGTGCCGTGGGCGGCAGAGTTCAGCCAGCAGTGACCTATCACTGCCAGCTGGTGGCCAGCAGTTTCCCAACACTTGTGTTTTTGCTGGGTAGAAGGAACTGAAAACTCTCTCTCTAGCGCACAATTTTTTTCTTCAGCGCTATCTTCCAAAGCCTAGAAAAATACGTTTAGCTAAAACGTTCCCACAACAACATACCTACACTGGCGTGCAAAAATTAAGGACGAGACGGTTTTCCGAATGTAACGTCGTGCAGAAGTGCTCCACATCGACTCAAATCATACCATAAGATCACCAAGATGAAAGAATACGGGACAAGTGAGCAAAACGGTCCAAACAAGGAATCCAAAGGATACAAAGGCACTTTATTGAAAAGGTAACTTCGAGCATAACTGGACAGAAGACAAAAACGTCCATGTGACAGGCGGCTGCCAAGAAAAATCCAGTCTTTAGTAGGAGATATGATTACCCCTGACTGCGTTGCAGGATTTACAACGTCTGTCCATGCTGAGGACGAGGTTGTCAAGGAGCTGTTGAGGCATCGCGGCCCATTCCTCTTGTAGCGCCAATCGCAGCTGCGGAATCGTTGCTGGCGGCTGGTGATGTGCTGCCAAGCGCCTCCCGGGAAGGTCCCACACGTGTTCGATTGGATTTAGGTCCCGGGACCTTGTGGGTCAATCCGTGCGTTGAATATCTTCACTCTCCAACAGCTCTGCGATAGCCACTGTACGATGAGGTGTAGCGTTGTCGTCCATGAAGAGGAACTCAGGACCCGCACAGTACCTCTAAACAGACGCACGTGAGGTAGGAGAACCTCGGTATAATAGCGGACACCAGTGACTGAACCTCCTTGGAAGATGTGGAGGTCAGTGCGGCTACCAAGCATGCTACCGCCCCAAACGAGAACTCCGCCACCTCCAAACCGGTCCCTTTCGATGATGTTGGAGGTGTGATTGCGTGTTCCCTGCTCTCTCCAGATGTATATACGTCCAGAATTGCTCGTCAGACTAAATCGGCTCTCATCCGTAAAGAGAACTCTACTCCATTGCTGATGTGCCCAGTTCTTGTTTTCCTGGCACCACAGAAACCGCCGTCTCCGATGAGCAGGCGTTAATGGCACACACCGTAGTGGTCGTCCTGCAAATAGACCACCTTTGTCCAGCCTCCTGGCCACGGCAAAACGCGATAACGGACGTCCAGTTGTCTGTTGCATGTGCCTTGCGATTTCTCCCACTGT
Organism: Macrothele yani; assembly: GCA_039090855.1. NCBI lineage: Eukaryota > Metazoa > Arthropoda > Arachnida > Araneae > Macrothelidae > Macrothele > Macrothele yani. The sequence continues at coordinate 14,181,308 of CM076989.1, forward strand.
CTGCCGTCCGTCTCTTCTCGCCTGTAGGAGAATATACCGGTAGTCCGCTGCCGTGGTTGCTCGTGGACGACCAATGCTAAACTCTCGGACTGCTGTTCGTGTCGTTTGAAATACTGTCCAAGCTCGTGAAACGATGCTGTGAGCGATCCCGAACCTCTCGGCCACACCAGTCACACTTCGACCTTCTTCCAACTTCCCAATGACGCGACCTCGGGTAAAGTCATCCATATGTCATCTACTGGATTGCCTGTTGGCCGTATCACACGGTGCAAGCAACTCGACGTCGATCAAACCGATGTATCCGTGCAATAGCTTTCACCGAATTGCTGAGCGTACAGCACCCGTGTGCTTTATACCCTTCCGACACCCCCACCCCCACGTCAGGCTGCATATATGCTCATGCCCGGACCCTAGTCTATCTCCTGAGTGGTCTTTCAGTCCGTTCTGCCTGCTCGTTCGCTGTTATGGTAATTTCTCCTTTTCGTCCTTAATTTTTGCACACCAGTGTATATGGAAGTTTTTCAACAGCAGCTTTGTATTTCATAGTCACTTACCAAGTGATGAACAGTGTTTTAGTCTTCTGTGAAACTACGCCTCCATCTCCACCTCACATTCTCTCTTTCTGTCTTGCGTGTTTTTCCAAATATTACGTTTCTCCGAGAAAAGAAAACGAGATTTCCCCCTTTCCTTAAATTTAACAGTTACAAGCCTTGGGCCGATGTGCTAGAGAGCCATTGGCACAGTTGTTCTTACTGATTCACCCCCAGTAATTTCTTTTCAGTTATCCATGGTTCCTCTCAATTCTGTATCTTTTCAATTTCGCTTTTCTTTTTTTAAACAAGTACAATACACAAATAAATAAGATAAAATATTTATGCTTATAATGAAATACCAAAATAATTTTCATAAACTGCAGGAATTAATAAGTTAAGAATTTACAACAACGTTCATTTACCAAGAAAACTTGCCTATTTTGCGAGACGTGGGCGGGGGCCTTCCTCTAACCCTCTGCTAGCTACGGCCCCGAGTTTTTACATTTGATTTTGGATACGTTGCTCCAAATGTGGGAGCAATTCTTCAGGATTTAGCATACTTGGAATTTATACGTATTATGAATTATTCGGGAAAAAGTATCTTCTTCCTGTGGCTGTGCCAAGGGAAGTGAAGGAATATGCGAATCTAAAACAGCCAGAGGGATCCTTTGTGCCGTGGACTCACTCCACGTTTCGTTTTGATGGTGTTAGCTTGCAGAGAAATGCGTAAACATGTGAAACTGCCTTCTCTCACCAACTCAGCCCCATATTCTGACATAAATTGGTTCTATTTTTAGTTGACGTGTTCAAGCGACGACGACATTCAAAATGCCAACAATAATTATCCGGATGTGTTCGTTGATTGAATAGGCGGCAGAATTTGTTTAGCATTTACTCGAGTCCACTTAAGTGAAAAGGTGATAAGTTTCTTCTTGGCAAGACAAATGAAATGAAAAGGACAGTTCTTCAAAATGAAGCGGAAATGTTTTCGCCACACTACCGCGGCTCTGCCGAAATGTGGTCATAAGTAAACTACGTCACATGCCGACTCCTGGAAATGTCGGCAGTTAAGAAAAATTTCAGAAAGGAGAGCTTAGAAAAGCACCAGCTTGTTTGTAAGCCCGATGACTCAAATTAGACATTATTTCATTCAAACAGAGTACAAAAAATTGTGAAAAATTGTTTGTTCGTATGACACCTTTTCCCATTAGCATAAATAATAATAAAAAAAAAATGCTGTGTGTGAATTTGCGGAAAAATTCCTGAAAAAAACGTGCAGCAAAGTTGCCGGAAGGTATATTTGCTTTTAACGAAATTTCCACTTTTAAAAATTCCCGTTTCTTCTAACTTCCGTATTTTGACATATTTGCCGTAGTCAGTAATTCCGTTTCTTTCAGAAAAGTCCGTCTCGGTTTTTTTTTTTTTTTTGGTATTTATACAGAAATCTCGCAAAATCTTCTTCGATTTTGACTCATAAGTGATTCGTAGATCACATCAGTAGAGCTCTTTCTTTTATTGCTCATCCTTTCGTTGAAAGGAAGAACAATAAAAGAAAGGAATAAATAGAGAGAAAAGTTAATATTTTGTCAGGGCCGTTCTAGGTCTTCAAACCAGGGGAGGTGAGAAGTCATCCGTGGAGAAGCTCTGCCTTCGACTAGAAACTACATTTTTCACGAACACTGATGCAAGTTTTGCCTTATTTTTCCGTTCCTTGTTAATTTACTTCTGTAACGAATAACTTCATGTCAGAAAGTAAAGCTAATTGCAAAATATGGGGGGAGGGGGTGATAATAAAGTGAGAAAAGAAAACTGAACTCTCATACTCTGGCCATTTGTCCGAGATGGGTCCGTGTTCGAATCCCCGTGAAGCATGGATGTTGTGTTTGTCTGTCTCCCTTCCCTGGAACCAGTGGTCCTAAATTAGAGAGGAGCTGACTGCTGAATTTGCTTGATGTTAGTTGAGTTGGGGTTCCTTATTGCCGGGGGCAAAATAAAACCCAATTAAAATTGATGAACAATTTTTTTCAGTTTACTATTCTGGTCTCGCCGTGGATCCACGCAATGGCATCAAGAAGTTAGTCATGTCGTATTTCGATTCTTTCTACTCCTTTTCTTCGGTTACTTTTTTCCAGCTTTAACCGCGCATTCTTCTTAGCTGGTGCTCGAAGGCAGGCCCTTCTTACCGTGGTGAACAGTCAAACCACTTTCCCGTTTAAAAACTAAAATGCCCTAGATTCCTGCCAAGGAACCATTTTTCTCCCGCACAACGTGTCGTGAAACCAATCCTACTGACAGCAAAGCAGTGAACAGGAAGAAGTCAAGCTCTCTTTTTGTTCCTCAAAGGTCGTTTATGAGCGACAAAATGGAACGAATATTCGTGACGTAGCATTTTCCCATGTCTAAGTCATCTTCAGTACTGACGAATGTCCAAACTCCAACCCTTGGAATAAGCAAATATTCGAAAATGATGCAATAAGTTGTGACGTGCAGGATGCACATGAGGTAAAGGCAGATAGCAGTGAGAGCACATGCCAGTGTGGTATAGTGGATAGCACTCGGAGCCGAGAGTTGTGGGTTCGAATCCCGCCCCTGGTATAAAAATGAAGAAATTTGCTTCGTCATATTGGCTTCCGAACTTCCAGGTTGGTCTGGCTGTTAGGTTTCTCGCAATGGTGTGATGTTCTTTCCACACCGCGAGACAGGAGAAATGAGAATCCCTTCTTCAGTGTTTCGAAAAATATAAATCAGCGTGATGTTACGTTTCACACAACAAATTGTCTGGGATTTCTCAAATGCATGTTCTTCATCGGATGACTGCGTACAGCGACACATGGTCCCGGCTGACTCGTGGGTCATGCCCTGGCCCTCTTTCGGGGGGGGGGGGGGGCGAGATGTGATGTGCCTGCCCCGCAGGACGTACAGGACGTCATGAGATAAAGCAGTGAGAGCACATGCCAGTGTAGTATAGTGGATAGCACTCGGAGCTTCAGAGCCGAGAGTTGGCGGGTTCAAATCCCTCCCCTGGCATAAAAATAATGAGTTAATTTATTTCGTCATAGTGTAAGAAATCCGAGGTCAGATACACTGGCGTGAAAAAATTAAAGACGAGACGGTTTTTCGAATGTAACGTCGTGCAGAAGTGCTCCACATCGACTCAAATCATACCATAAGATCACCAAGATGCAAGAATATGGGACAAGTCAGCAAAACCGTCCAAACAAGGAATCCAAAGGATACAAAGGCACTTTATTGAAAAGGTAGCTTCGAGCACAACTTGACAGAAGACAGAAACGTCCATGTGACAGGCGGCTGCCAAGAAACATCCAGTCTTTAGTAGGGGATATGATCACCCCTGACTGCGTTGAAGGATTTACAACGCCTATCCATGCTGAGGACGAGGTTGTCAAGGAGCTGTTGAGACATCGCTGCCCATTCCTCTTGTAGCGCCAATCGCAGCTGCGGAATCGTTGCTGGCGGCTGGTGACGCGCTGCAAAGCGTCTCCCGAGAAGGTCCCACACGTATTCGATTGGATTTAGGTCCGGGGACCTTGCGGGCCAATCCATGCGTTGAATATCTTCACTCTCGAACAGCTCTGCGATAGCCGCTGTACGATGAGGTGTAGCGTTGTCGTCCATTGCAGAGGAACTCAGGACCCACAGCACCTCTAAACAGACGCACGTGAGGCAGGAGAACCTCGGTACAATAGCGGACACCAGTGACAACCTCCTTGGAAGATGTGGAGGTCAGTACGGCTACCAAGCATGATACCGCCCCAGATGAGAACTCCGCCACCTCCAAACCGGTCCCTTTCGATGATGTTGGAGGTGTGATTGTGTGTTCCCTGCTCTCTTCAGATGTGTATGCGTCCAGAATCGCTCGTCAGACTAAATCGGCTCTCATCCGTAAAGAGAACTCGACCCCATTGCTGATGTGTCCAGTTCTTGTGTTCCTGGCACCACAGAAACCGCCGTCTCCGATGAGCAGGCGTTAATGGCACACACCGTACTGGTCGTCGTGCAAATAGACCACCTTTGTGCAGCCCCCTGGCCACGGTAAAACGCGATAACTGAAGTCCAGTTGTCTGTTGCATGTGCCTTGCGATTTCGCCCGCTGTCTGCTGTCTGTCTCGTCTCGCCTCGCCTGTAGGACAATATACCGGTCTTCCGCCGCCGTGGTTGCTCGTGGACGACTACTACTAAACTCTCGGACAGCTGTTCCTGTCGTTTGAAATGCTCTCCAAGCTCGTGAAACGATGCTGTGAGCGATCCCGAACCCCTCGGCCACACTAGTCACACTTGGACCTTCTTCCAATTTCCCAATGACGACACCTCGGGTAAAGTCATCCAGATGTCTTCTACTAGATTGCCTGTTGGCCTTATCACACGGTGGCAGCAACTCGACGTCGTTCAAACCGATGTACACCGTGCAATAGCTTTTACCGAATTGCTGAGCGTACACCGCCCGTGTGCTTATACCCTTCTGACACTCCTCCCCTTACGTCATGCTACATATATGCGCATGCCCTACCGTACCGGACCCTAGTCTACCTCCTGAGTGGTCTTTCGGTCCGTTCTGCCTGCTCGTTTCGCTGTTATGCTAATTTCTCCTCTTCGTCCTTAATTTTTGAACACCAGTGTATTAATGAATAACTTGCATGTCGTGCAAACTTCGAAGGTCGTAGATCTGTTTTGATTGAATATTTCAAATGTTCTTAGTAATGTTTACTGGTCTTGCGACTTTTGCCTTCGTCGATATTGTTAAAATGCAACTGCTGACGGAAAACGCAGCGTTTCCTTAATTTTATATAGCACTGTATTTGATTTGAGGAAACGCCGCCGTTTCCAGCAGTTCTCTCCTACTTTCACCAGTGTGCTTGGGAAAGAAAATAAATGTGAAAGTCGTGTCTGAGAAGCAAGTGAAGATGTACATAACATTCCGAAGAAATATTTCGTCGTCATGAAATCCAACGTGGGCGAAAGATATTAGCAACGCGGGCTCATTAAGCACACCGAATGAGCTGTGAAAGAGATTGGCTCCTGATTTCTGCAGACCACTAATGACTTTTCCTCCCTATGGAGGAGTTAGACATGGGATTTCTTCGTCTCTTAGCTGGCAGAAGTGAGTGAGTGAATGGATGTCTGCGGTTATTTTTGGCAGCAGTGGGCTCCTTTTGGGGTATGAGGAAAGAATGCCCACGGAAAAAACGCCCACGGAAAAATCGCCCACGGAAAAAACGCCCACGGAAAAAACGCCCCACGGAAAAAACGCCCACTTCTCGAAAGTAGGAAAAAACGCCCACGGAAAAATCGCCCACAGACAAAATGCTCACGGGAAAAATATGTGATCGACTGATAAGTTTATATGTCTGTTATAAACGGTGACAGGACAACTGGTCACAGACTGCTGGCCAAAAAATCGTTAGGGGTCATATAAAAATTGCGGTTTCTTGGCCACCTCACCTACATAACGCGAATGGGTGTAGGAGAATTGGCCACAAAAGTTCAAGGGTGTGTGTGTGTGGGGGGGGGGGGGTAAGTCTTATCGATTTTTGGCCTACATTGAGAATTGAATTAGGAACTCCAAACAAATTTCGAGAAAACGTTCTATGTAAGCCAAAGCGAGAATTACAGCATAATTCATGTATGTTCGGAAAAGGACCCTAAGGGGGTGGGATTTTTTAATAACGCTGCACTTTTACGTAGGTACTAAATATTTACATAACATGTCAAGTTTGCAATATTTTTCTTTTACTTAATTAATTTTTTTTTTTTTTTTTTTTTTTTTTTTGATTGGAGGTTTAACGACCACCGTGAGCAACTCAATGGGCTATAAGCAGTCGCCCGTCCCTAATTTAGGGTCACTGGTTCCAGGGAAGGGAGAGAGCCAGTGCCGTAAGACAAACACAAAATCCATGCCTGACCGGGATTCGAACCCTGACCCTTACGGACGAATGATCAGAGGCCAGCGCCACCGGGGCGGCACTTAATTAATTCACAGGCGAAGAAAAAAGTGTTGAATTGGCTTAGGCCTACGGCCTATTAATTAATGTATGGATTGAATGTATGGTGCATAAGTAGAAGCGCAATATTATTGACAATTAATACAGACATTTGACGTGTAATAGGAATAGCTGTGGTGCCGTGGAAGCATATCCGGCGCGTAACTGGAAGACCCTGAGGTTCGATTCCTGGAGGCGGCCACTGAGAATTTTTCAGTGACTCACTTATAAACGTGGAAAGAGCGATGACTTGCCGCCCCGGTGACGCAGTGGTCTAAGGCGTTGGCCTCTGATCATTCGTCCGTAAGGGGTCCGGGTTCGAATCCCGGTCAGGCATGGATTTTGTGTTTGTCTTACGGCACTGGCTCTTTCCCTTCCCTGGAACCAGTGACCCTAAATTAGGGACAAGCGACTGCTTATAGCCCATTGAGTTGCTCACGGTGGTCGTTAAACCTCCAATCAAAAAAAAAAAAAAAAGAGCGATGACTTGTTTGATTATTGACAATACTTGTATACTTGTTATGTAAATTTTACGAATATGGGAATGACGGAACGAAAACTTTTAGAAGGGCCTAAACGTTAGTCCTAATATTATTTTGTGCTTGAGTAATACCGCAATATTAATAATTTGATGTGTTACGTAAACGTTATGAATATAACATCGTTAGAATAAAAACTGTTAAATAGGCCAAGGCCTAGGACTTATGACTTAAGGGCCGCGGGTGGCCTAGTGAAGAACCAAATAAGATTGTTAACTTTCAACTTCCTACTGTAGAGTAGCTACTTTCTTAAAAAATTCCAGTTCGGCTGTACTATAATAAATTTGTGACTATTCTTATTTTTTAAAGTAAGGTCTTAATTTTTATAAAACTATGCATGTTTATTATTTAACTATATCAATTAAAAAAGAAATCATTAAAAGTCAGATTATGTTATTTATAAATATTTTTAAAGTTTAATGCATTTAATTGTAAAAGCGATTTTCGTAAAAGCCGCAGTTTACTGATATAACTTTGTGTAATGTGCTTTCTTTCCACTGTTGTCTGTTGAGTACGGCGAGCGGAAGCGGAGGGGGGACATCTGTCTTTCGTCAAAGTGGTACTTTGCAGCTGCAGCTTGAACGTTTGCTAGCGACCGCACCCCAAATTACAAGCGATATATGTCATTTAAATTTATCGGTTGGCCACCGGTCAGTGTGTGTCTTCCCCGTGAGTAGTATAATCTCAAGTTACAGGCATACTTCTTTTCTTCCCAGTGTAAAGAAAAAAATACGCACTAACACCCATCCTCACTGCTATAATATACATTCCCTCACTGCTATAATATACATTTCCCTCACTGCAGTGTATTAGCAATCCTCTTCAGTTTATGCTTGTTTTGTTCACCAGCTACTAAATGGGATGGTTATATGATAATTGTGAATTATATAGAATTTCTTGTCCGACCCGGAGATTTTCATCATTCACATGTCTTCAGATAATGTGTCGAGTTGTAGCTGCTAATTGCCGAGAATCTCCCGATCGGACGAGAAATTGTTCATATCTTACACTTTTGGTATTACCCCCCCCCCCCCCCCTCTTCGCTGACAGGTTTCCAGAGAGTGACATGCGCTAAGAAAATTTGTCGAGTTGCAGTTTCTAAATGCTGAAGATCTCCAGATCGGAAGAGATATTCTTGATATTCACGATTTTGGTATTACCCCCCCCCCCCCCGACTAGTTTCCTGAGGCAGCAGATACCCTCAGATAATTCGACGTGTTGTAGCTTGTAAACGCTGGAAATCTCCCGATCTTACCAGAAATTCTTTATATTTCATATTTTAAATTTTAAGCACCCCCCCCCCTCCCCAGACAAATTCCCTGGGTTTGCACATACTCGCAGAGAATTTTTTATTTGTAGTTTCTAGAAAAATATCGTATAGCAGTTGGCTTGAAGACAACGGTGAATCATTAGTGTGTTTTTAAATAAATGTTGCATAAGACTACCACGGCTTTCAGGCCAAGACCATACAACCTCTACAGTCAATCAGTGCAATCCGAACTTTCCTCTCATATTTGTAAGGTTTGCAGAAAATATTTTACACATCAAATTATTAATATTGCGGTATTACTTAGGCAGAAAATAATGTTAGTACTGACGTTTAGGCCCTTCTAAAAGTTTTCATTCCGTCATTCCCATATTCGCGTTATGTAGGTGAGGTGGCGAAGAAACCGCAATTTTTATATGACCCCTAACGATTTTTTGGCCAGCAGTCTGTGACCAGTTGTCCTGTCACCGTTTATAACAGACATAAAAACTTATCAGTCGATCACATATTTTTCCCGTGAGCATTTTGTCTGTGGGCGATTTTTCCGTGGGCGTTTTTTCCTACTTTCGAAAAGTGGGCGTTTTTTCCGTGGGCGTTTTTTCCGTGGGCGTTTTTTCCGTGGGCGATTTTTCCGTGGGCGTTTTTTCCGTGGGCATTCTTTCATACAATCCCTTTTGGGGGACCCCAGCCACAGCAAGGGTCTCCAACGATGTCATCTGTCAAGGGCCGTGACGTCCATTAACAAGCACCAGACGAAGAATGCAGCGCAACAGTGACATTCCCCAGTGTCGCCTTCACCCCGCGGAGGTGCAGACCCCCGTGCTTTTGCACTTGGCATTGTCACTATCAGTGACAGGAAATCTCTTCAACTATGCCTTAACGCTGAGGAAATTCTTTTTGCCAAAGGAAGGAAGGAAGGACATTAAGGTTCTATTATATTGTTTTCCCAGACCTCATTTTGAATTAATTGGCGAACTGTAGCAGAAAAATCACTCGCCGAAAACATCTTAGCCCAGAAAAATTATTATTCATGTGCTTACTAATTAGGGATTCGCAACTTGGCATTTCTACTGTCTGTCTTAAATATGAGGGTGGATCGAAAAGTAACGCACATTTTTTTTTTGTTGGCAACAGTTTAATAGATAGGCAAAGCAAAACATATAGGCCTACACAGTGAATCTACATTTCTTAGCTATTTTTCAGCATAAGAACCGATACTCTCGAGACATGCATCCCAGCGTGATACCAGTTTTAGTATACCTTGTTCATATAAGTCTGTTTTCTGCGCGCATAGCCACCTCCAGACAACCGCTTTGACTTCGTCCGCTGAACCGAAGCATTGAACGCCCAGGAATCTTTTCAAGGGACCAAAATAGATGAAAATTAGAAGGATCCAGGTCAGGACTGTACGGTGGGTGCTGGAGCACCTCCCATCCAAACTGCGAAATTTTGTCACGGACGTGTTGTGCGACTTGTGGGCGAGCATTGTCATGAAGCAGTCATATGTAGGTAAAAATACCCCTAAAAACTGAAAAGCGGGGGAATACCCCCGGAGGAAATACCCCCAGAACAAACGGTTCACTGTGAACAGCTACACAGGAACACTGATGTGTGGCAGTGCCGGTGTGGCAATTTACCGGCAACCCTGCCACACATCTTTCAACAACTTGGACACAAAAGTTCAAGGGGGGGCTATAAAGGTTGCCGTTTCTGTGCCTATATTGAGAACTGAATTGGGAACTCCATACGAATTTCGCGGAAAAATTTCCATGTAAGCCAAGCGAGAATTGTACTTTAATTTGAAGAAATAAATTGCCGAGGATCCGAGGCACACTTGGTGTGTGTGTGTGGGGGGGGGGGGGGGGTTATCTGAAGACCCGAGCGGTGAACACATGGGCGTTATCTTGCTCGAAAATGGGGTGCTGTAACCCATTCAGGAACGGTATCAAATTGGGCTGCAGAATCTCGCTCACGTATCGTGCAGCTGACAGTATGCTCGTGATGCGGACAAGAGGCGACCCGCTGGCACATGCGCAATGGTAGCCAATACCATGATGCCTGCCTGACGGGCAGTGTGGCGGTCGCGAACGAAACCGGTATCCGTCCGCTCACTAGGGTGTCGCCAGACACGGGTCCGTCGATCATCAGCACCCAAAGAGAAACGGGATTCATCACTAAAGACCACAGTGGTTCATTCGTGACCTCAGTTCGTATGACTTCGGCATCAAGCCAGACGAGCGCTACGTCTGGCTTGATGCCGAAGTCATGCAAAAACCGAAGGCTGCATGCGACAAACCTACTGCGCAGGTTTGTCGCATGTAGCCTTCGGTTTACAGTTCGGGTCGTTATGGCGACGTCTATGGCCAATGACACAGCACGTCAAATATCGGCTGCAGTGCTTTCTAGTGACGAATGAGCGTGTTGAACAATCCGCCGGTTTAGGCGTGCTGGCGTCTGTCGAACTACACCACTGCCGCTCCGACGCACGTTTGAACCTTCCTGAAGCCACTGGTGCCAACAGCGCTCAACAGTGCGTGCATCCCGTTGCACATGCGCAGCGATACAAGCCCGCTTCACACAAACCTACAATTCTTCGTCTATGAAACGCATCCAAAGGCGATAAACCTGCCGCTGGCGTGTACCCGGCATTTTCGTCCTTCGCTGAACAGTTCCCAGCACAAACAGCAAATCTGAAACATCCGCGACACTTCCACCAGCGACTAAACATTACCATCCCTGTTGCTGCTGGCACTTTTACCTCACGAACATGTGACGTCATCGGCTACGGTTTAACATCATTTGCAAATCTCGAGTGGGTACACCCGCCCTCTGATTTGTATGTTTGTAGCACACGTCGTTCTGGGTGTGTCAATTTATATATATCATCATCATCATCATTGTCAACCATTATCAATCCACTGCTGGACGAAGGTCTCCCCAAGTTTCCTCCACAACGGTCTGTCTTGTGCCAGTCTCCTCCATGTCACCCCTGCACATACTTTCGAATTTCATCCACCCATCTCCTATGTGGTCTTCTTCTGGGTCTTTTCCTGTCCCTTGGAATCCAATCTAAAATTTCGGCTGTCCATCGATGATCTGTCCTTCTGGCAGTATGTCCAGCCCATTGCCATTTCAGGGATTTAACTCTGATCATGATGTCTTGCACTCTTGTCATTTTTCGGATCCACGTGTTCCTCTTCTTATCTCTCCTGGTTACACCAAGCATGCACCTCTCCATGCTTCTTTGAGTTGTCTGCAGCCTTTGTATGTCTCTTTTAGTTAAGGTCCACGTCTCTGCACCATACGTAAGCACTGGAAGGATGCATTGATCAAACACTTTTCTTTTAAGACATAATGGCATATTGCTCTTGAAAATTATGCTGTTTCTTCCAAAAGCTCTCCAGGCAAGTTTTGTACGCCGATTAATTTCTTCATCAATGTGACCCTCACTTGATATCTGCTGTCCAAGATAAACGTACGTGTCTGTTATCTCCAGCTTTTCTCCATCAATCGATAAATCTTCATTTCTTGTAAAAGCATTGAACATCACTTTTGTCTTCTGAAAGTTCATTTTTAATTCCACTTCTTTACTCTTGTCAGCAAGTTCCTGGATCATACTCTGCAGCTCTGATGGGGTAGTTGCAAAAATGACTACGTCATCAGCAAAACGAAGGTGGGTTAGATAATCTCCATTAATCTTTATCCCCTTGTTTTCCCAGCTCAGCGACTGAAAAACACCCTCCAATGTGGCATTAAAGAGCTTCGGAGATATGGTGTCACCTTGTCTCACTCCCTTTCCAATTTTTACGTGTGTTGTATTTTCAAACAGCCTAATCTTTGCACTTGCATTTTCATAGATGTTATTAATAATATTAATGTATGCATCTTCAATACCGCAGGTTTTCAGAGCCATTGTAACTGCTGATGGTTTCACCGAATCAAAGGCTTTTTCAAAATCGATAAAAGCCATGCACAATGGAAGTTCATATTCCTCGCTCTTTCAATTAGTTCTTTCAGCACGTGGATATGATCTATTGTGCTGTAGCCACTCCTGAATCCAGCTTGTTCTCTCGGTTGAGCCATGTCTAGTGCTACCTTCAAGCGGTGTGAAAGAACTTTAGTGAAGATTTTATAAACTACTGATAGGAGGCTGATAGGTCTGTAGTTTCCGAGATCCTCAATGTCACCTTTCTTATGTAGCAGGATCATTGTAGCGGTGTTCCAATCCTCAGGAATCTTTCCTTCATTAAGGCATCGAGTGAAAATTTGGGCGAGTACTGTTTCGATTTCTCCACTTGCTTCTTGTATGATGTCTACAGTAATTCCATCTTCTCCTGGAGCTTTTCCTCGCTTCATGTTCTTGATTGCATGTGCAACTTCTGCTGGAAGGACTGGAGGAACTCTGGTACTGGTATCTTTCATGATGTCTGGAGTGCATATATCATCCCTTTCATATAATTTGGAGTAGAAATCTTTCACTCTTGTCAAAATTTCGCCTCTATTTCTTGTTACAGAACCATCTTCTTTTCTCAGTGCCATAATCTGTTTTCTTCCCTTACTGAGATGTCCCTTTGCTATCTTTAGGCTTTGGTTGTTTTCAATTGCTTTCCTCACTAGTTCACAGTTGAATTTCCTTACGTCTTCAGTGATACTTTTTCTTACTGTCTTGCATAGCTCTATATATTCCACTTTGGAAGTCACATCTTCTTTAGTTGTCCTCATCTCTCTTCTTTTTTGCATCAACATTTTGGTTTTTCCTGATAATTTGTTCACATGCAACTTGTTCTTAGACCCAGCTAATTTTGTTGCTGTTTCCATAAGAGCTTTGGTTACTTTTCTGTTAACTTCAGAGATGTCCACTTCTTCCGATGTTAGGCCTTCTAAAGCAGAGAACCTGTTCTTCAGTTCTAACTTGAAGGTATTATGGTGTTTTTTAAGGTTGGTTATGTCAATAGATTTTGTTTGTCTTATGAGCTTGCCACGTTCAAGTTTAGTGTTGAGGTGCATCTTACATCTCACCAATCTATGGTCACTACCTGTGTTGAACTTGTTTAGCACACTGCAGTCTTCTATGACGAATTTTTTGTTACACATAATAAAATCAATTTCACTTGTCGTCCCATTTGGATGTCTCCATGTCCATTTCCTGTGTGGCTTTTTCTTGAAGAAGGAGTTCAAGATGAAAAACCCTTCTGCCTCTGCAAACTCAACGAGAGTATTTCCACGCTGGTTTCTGTTGCCATGACCGAATTTACCTACTGAAGTTTCATTCTGTTGCCGTTGCCCTATTTTTGCATTGAAATCTCCCATAATTATTTTCAAGTGCTGCTTACCTTTATTATTTAGATGACAAATTTCCTCATAAAATTCTTCAATTTCTTCTTCAGGATGACTTGTGGTGGGTGCATAAGTTTGAATAATCTGAGCCTGGTATCTTTTCGAGAGTTGGATAACAAGTCGTGCAGCTCTGTCAGAGGAACTTTCAACTTCTACAACTTTATCCTTCAGTTTCTTGTTTATTATAAATCCAACACCACTAGTTCTGCCAGTATCTGTCCCACGATAGTAGAAGAGATGTCCACTTTTCAGTTCGATGAGATCTTCTCCTTTTCTCCTTACCTCACTTAGCCCCACGATGTCCCACTTGATCCTTTGTAGTTCCTCTTCCAATTCAAGAAGCCTTGAATCAGAAGATAGGGAGCGTCCATTGTAAGTAGCCAAGGTCAGCATCAGATGGCAGCCTAGTCCGGTCCTCCGAGGATTCTTAGCACCCTCTGCCTTCATGTCGCACTGGCCGCTGCCTTGGCCAGGTACATTCCAGCTGCCGGAGACTGAGGGCCAAGATTTAAGTTGTGGAATCATTTTGGAGGGGTTTGGCCATAACTCACCACGCTGGCCAAGCGGGTTGGTGAGTGTGGGATAGAATTTCCTCTGATCCCGATGGTATAGTTATACCGCTATGGGCGGTCGTCAGAGCCCCTTTAGTGGGAACAGGATGCACCACGAGAAGGCGGGGTTGACATTTGTCAAGGAGAGGCTGTGATGTTACGCATCACCTGACCTTGCATATATATACTATATTGACAAAAGTCACTGAACACCCCTTCAAAATCAAATGAACAGATCCACTGCGTTGTTAAGATGCGCGGTACAGCTTCAAACGGTATAAAAACAAGCCCGCAGCTGACCGCGATCATATCGCACTGTGAGGTTTAGTGAAAATGTCGCTGCGGGAGAAAACTGACTTTGAGAAAGGAAAGATTGTTGGGTGTTATATTACTGCGTTGTCCATAGGAGAAACCGAGAGGCGTTTAAACATACCCAAGTCAACTGTTTTGGGTGTACTGAATAAGTGGAAGACACATGGCGTGCCTGAAGCAGCAAAACGTACCGGCAGACCAAAGGAAATCAGTGATAGAGGACGCTGAAGTCTCCGGAGAGTCGTTACAGCTAATCGACGGAGTATTGCACAAAACCTCAGTGTACAGGTGAGTAAAAATGCTGGAACATCGGTATGTACACGTACCGTTCGCAGGGAACTTCATTCCATGGGATATTGTGGTCGTGCGGCTGTTCATAAGCCTTTCATCTCCACTCGAAATGCTACTCGTCGTTTAGCATGGTGTAAAGAACATTTATCGTGGACCGTAGATCAATGGAAACAGGTCCTATGGACTGATGAATCCAGATACACGATCCATCAGTCTGATGGCCGTGTGTGGGTATGGCGGCAGCCGGGGGGGGGGGGGGCGCTATTTTCCACAGTGTACTGTTCCTATGCTGGTCAAGTTTGGAGCTGGCAGTATGCTCGTGTGGGGATATTTTTCGTGGTATGGTCCCGGCCCATTGGTTATCATTGACAAACCTGTTCACTAGCATGGCTACCTCGATATTCTGGACAATTGTGCTCTACCAACTGGTAAACGGTAAAAATACCCCCGGGAAAAAATACCTCCGGAGAAAATACCCCCGAAAACTGAAAAGCGGAAAAAATGCCCCCGGAAAAAATACCCCCGGAAGAAATACCCCCAGAACAAACGGTTCAGTGTAAACTACCACACAGGAACACTGATGTCGTTTCTGGGCCTAAAGATTGCCGTTTCTGGGCCTGCATTGATAACTGAATTGGGAAACGAATTTCGCAAAAACGTTCCATGTAAGCCAAGCGAGAATTGTACTTTAATTTGAAGAAATAAATTGCCGAGGATACGAGGTACACGGGGGGGGGGCTCAACCCCCAACTTCCGAAATATTAGATTCTGGGTCCCTGGAGTCTGTCAGTGTATCCAGGCTGTTCCCCTTGAAGCGCCCGCGAGGTCCGTGAGCTTTGGGAGGGGGGGGGGTCCCAAAATGTTGAAATGGCCGTAGAGCTGTAAACATTAGAAGCATGCTTTACATAATGATTCTCTACACGACCACGAATTTTCAGGAGGGTGGGGTGCAAGTTTCTAAGAGCGCAGACAAGTTTTCAAGGTAAGGGATTTGCTCGCAATTTCTATGCTTCATATTGTGTTTAATGGTAAACTATGTATGCCCTTGCTCCCTCCCCCAGAAATTTGGTGAAGCCTGTGAGTGGGATACGAGGTGCTTGGTTTGGAGTGCTCTACCCCCAACTTCCGTAATTTTATATTCTGGACCTCTAGAGTCGGTCAGTGTATCCTCGATGTTACCCCTGAATAGCTCTTAGAAACGGGAAACGGGGCGGGGGGGGGTACCCCATGCTCCTGAAAATTCGTGGTCGTGTACAGAATCATTATATAAAACATGGTACTAATGTTTACAGCTCTACGCGCATTTTAACATTTTGGGGGAAAGCCCCCCCTTCCCCCCAAGCTCATGAACCTCGCGGACACTTCAAGGGGAACTTCCTGGATACACTGACAGACTCCGGCAGCCCAGAATATAATAATACGGAAGTTCGGAGTAGAGCCTTCCCCCTCCCACCCCACCCCACCCCACCCCACCAAGTGTACCTCGGATCCTGGGCAATTTATTTCTTCAAATTAAAGTACAATCCTCGCTTGGCTTACATGGAACGTTTTCGCGAAATTCGTTTCCCAATTCAGTTATCAATGTAGGCCCAGAAACGGCAATCTTTATAGCCCCCCCCCTGAAGTTTTGTAGCCAAGTTGCTGAAAGATGTGTGGCAGGGTTGCCGGTAAATTGCCACACCGGAACACTGCCACACATCAGTGTTCCTGTGTGGCAGTTTACAGTGAACCGTTTGTTCTGGGGGTATTTCTTCCGGGGGTATTTTTTTCCGGGGGCATTTTTTCCGCTTTTCAATTTTCAGGGGTATTTTCTCCGGGGGTATTTTTTCCTGGGGGTGTTTTTACCTGCATCCCTACCAACTCTGTGGCAATACTATGGAACCGAGCCTTGTTGGTACCTGCAGGATAATGCATCGAGCCTTGTTGGTACCAGCAGGATAATGCACCGAGCCATAACGCAAGGACTGTTACGGCGTGGTTTGACGATAATTCCGTATGGTGTGTGAACTGGCCAGCACAGAGCCCTGATCTTAATCCCGTAGAGCATCTATATGGGATGAATTAGAGCGCCGCAAAATAAGTTTGGAACCAAAGCCTACTACTAAGCAACAGTTAGCGGCAGCATTATGTACTGAATGGAAGCGCATACCTATCGCTGTGTTCCAAAACCTTGTCGAAAGCATGTCTCGAAGGGTCAGTGCATGCATTAAGGCCAAAGGTGGACCAACACCGTACTAATGGATGTCAATAAATGCTATGTTGTGTTTCTCTTCTAGGTGTCCGGTGACTTTTGTCAATATAGTGTACACCACACACACACACAACACACACTGTGTGTATATATATATACACACAGATCACCACCATCATCATTGTCAACCATTATCAATCCACTGCTGGATAAAGTCCCCCCCTCCAAGTTTCTTCCAGAACGGTCTGTCTTGAGCTACTTTCCCCCATGTCACTCCGGCATGCTTTCGAATTTCACCCACCCACCTCTCACGTGGTCTACTTCTGGTCTTTCCTATCCCTTGCTATCCCGTCTAAAGTTTCGGTCGTTCATCGGTGGTCCGTTCCTCTGGCAATATTTCCAGCCCATTGCCATTTCAGGGATTTTACTCTGATCATGATGTCTTCCACTCTTGTCATTCTCGTGATCCACGAATTCCTCTTCTTGTCTTTCCTGGTTACACCAAACATGCATCTCTCCACGCATCTCTCCGCGCATCTTTCAGTTGCCTGCAGCCTTTTGTCTTTTTCTTTTTTTAAGTTAAGGTCCATGTCTCTGCTCCGTAAGTAAAAACCGGAAAGATGCATTGATTAAACACTTTTCTTTTAAGACATAATGATATTGCTGTTAGAAATTGTACTGCTTCTTTCAAAAGCTCTCCAACCAAGTTTTACACGCCGATTAATTTCTTCATCGATGTGATCCTCGCATGATATCTGTTGCCCAAAGTAAGTAACGGTTGTCTCCAGATTTTCCCCATCAATTGATAAATCTTCATTTCTTGAAAAGCATTGTACACCAATTTTGTGTTCTCAAAGTTAATTTTTAATCCTGCTTCTTTACTCTTGTCACCAAATTCCTGGATCATACTCTGCAGCTCTGAAGTGGCAGTTGCAAATTTTATGTCATCTACAAAATGAGTGTTAGTTAAGTAATCTAATCTTTGTCCCCTTGTTCTCCCAGTTTAGTGATTGAAAGGCATTTTTCAAAGTGGCATTATAGAGTTTCGAAGTTGTACGTGCACTCAGCAGACAAAACGTTAGAGATAGAGGGTGATGGACAGTTGACATGGGCCTCCCCGCGCAGAATGCAGGAGTTCCCAACACTGTATTGCAGTCTACGAGCATGGGTTAACGGGGTGATCTGAGCCACTTTGATCGTGGACGTATTGTCGCCGTAAGAGAAATGGGTCATTCTATCGCCCAAGTGGTAACAAGCCTAGGGTTCCCGAGAGTAACAATATCAAGGGTGTACCGCGAATATACCATCGACGGATGTACCAGCGCCCATAGGGCCAAGCGGTGGCCGACCAAATGCCATTGATAACCGGGGTCTAAGCGACGGCCTCTGATCATTCGTCCGAAAGGGGTCCGGGTTCGAATCCCGGTGAGGCATGGATGTTGTGTTGGCGCTGGCTCTCTCCCTTCCCTGGAGCCAGTGACCTTAAATTAGGGACGAGCGACTGCTTATAGCCCATTGAGTTGCTGACGGTGGTCGTCAAACCTCCAACCAAAAAAAAAAAAGCTAACCGAGGTCGACGTAGATTATTTAGGGTGGTACAAACCGACCGCTTGGCCACGGAGGTACAAATCACATCCGGGTTAAATGTCTGAAGTCCAAGCAGCGTCAGCGAGCGAGCGAACGGTATGGCGCACAATGTATAACCATGGGCTACAGAGCCGACGCGACGCCTTACTCTTGTGCCACTGTTGACTGCACATCATCGGACATTAGGAACAGTAAAACTGAACCTGTGCAGAGTGGCGCCACGTGGTATGGTCCGATGAATCCTGAATCCCATTTTCAGCTGTACCGGGCTGACGGGAGGGTGCCAGTATGGTGACGACGACATGATGCCGTTGCCCCGTCGTGCCAGGTCGGTTGTGGTGACTCTGTGATCGTTTGGGTTGATTTCTCATTGGACACATGACGTCACTTAGTGTGTCTGGAAAGGTGGAAAGGTCCTTAACCGCTACGCGCTATCAGCATGTGACATGCTTTCTTGGCCTTCGCGCATCCTGCGAGAGATGATCTGTTTCAACAGGACAATGCACCGTCCCACCGGCCTGCAACTACCCTGGCATAGCTCGAGGAACACTCATCTGAGTTTGGAGACGTCGAGTGGCCCCCGGATTTAAACCCTGTGGATGCTCTGTGGGGTGCCATAGAGCGTATCGTCAGATCCATGGATCCTGGACCGACGTCTCGGGCGGGGTTGTGGACAATGCTGCAAAAGGCATGGCTGGCATTACTTCCGGAAATTCTCCGGCATCTGGTGGTTATCCATGGATCCTGGACTGACGTCTCTGGCAGAGTTGTGGACAATGCTGCAAACGGCATGGCTGGCATTACCTCCGGAAACCCTCCAGCATCTAGTGGAGGTCCATGGATCCTGGACTGACTTCTCGGGTGGAGTTGTGCACAATGCTGCAAAAGGCATAGCTGACATTACTTCCGGAAACTCTCCGGCATCTGGTGGAGATCCATGTATCCTGGACTGACGTCTCTGGCAGAGTTGTGGACAATGCTGCAACAGGCATGGCTGGCATTACTTCCGGAAACCCTCCGGCATCTGGTGGAGATTCATGGATCCTGGACTGACGTCTCTGGCAGAGTTGTGGACAATGCTGCAACAGGCATGGCTGGCATTACTTCCGGAAATCCTCCGGCATCTGGTGGAGATCCATGTATCCTGGACTGACGTCTCTGGCAGAGTTGTGGACAATGCTGCAACAGGCATGGCTGGCATTACTTCCGGAAACCCTCCGGCATCTGGTGGAGATCCATGGATTCTGAACCGACGTCTCTGGCAGAGTTGTGGACAATGCTGCAAAAGGCACGGCTGACATTACTTCCGGAAATCCTCCGGCATCTGGTGGAGATCCATGGATCCTGGACTGACGTCTCTGGCAGAGTTGTGGACAATGCTGCAACAGGCATGGCTGGCATTACGGCGTCTGGTGGAGATCCATGGATCCTGCACTGACGTCTCTGGCCGAGTTGTGGACAATGCTGCAAAAGGCATGGCTGCTATTACCTCCGGAAACTCTCCGGCATCTGGTGGTGTCGATGCCTCTGCGTTTGCATGCTGTTATTCTCTCTAGAGGTGGACCAACATGGTATTAGGTAGGTATCTCTAATTTTTTGTCCATTGAGTGTATACAGATTTTTTGAAATATGTATTTAGTTTAATCGTAACAACCGCCCCCCCAATTTTGGAACATGTCTATGTTACGCCCTTGATGGCACGTAAGGAAAAAACAACAACACTTAATTGGCTTGTTATTGTCTTAAAAAAAGCGAAACTCAGACCTATCGGATGGTACAAAAAATGAGACGAAATAAGAAAAAACAAAACGTAAGTGCAGCTGGCCGTCCAACAACGTCATAAAAAGTCTCACTAAAAGACATTTTATTATATACATTTCACAAGGTATTTTATTTTATTTTTTCGGCAGTTATTTGCCACCAAAACTGGAGGCTGAATCAGCCAATTGTTTTCTCAATTTCACTGGTTCTGCATCTGGTGTGCCCCAGGGGAATTCTGAATTTTATTCGATTCAGGAAACACAAGAAGAGCACGTAGAGATTTTCATTTTGATTTAATGCAACAAAGTAACAGGTGTCTTCATGCCAAGAGACATACTTTAAGTTGTTTCTGTTTTACAACCTTAAGGCACCATCATAATCTTCTTCTGCCGAATGATTAGTTTCGCATCTGGGTGGGGTCACTGCTATGCATCACTCTTTCTCCGCTTTTTTTTTTTTTACCTATTTTTTTCTGTATAGGGGAGGGGGGGGTATACTTCGGATTTGTAGGATAATGCGCATAAATTCACTAGGATGAATGTAAAAGTGAAAAAAAAAAAACCTGTTTGATCTCTGTAATCAAACATGTACGTATTATAAAAATATTCTGACTTCGAATTCCCGTTAGAGAAATTTCGAGGGAAACATCTTACTTTGTTCGAGAATAGAGCTGAGTCCAACCTTTCGCTTAGGCTAGCCCGGTGACACAGTGATCTGACTGTTGGCCTCAGACTGTTCGTCAGACATAGATCCGGGTTCGAATCCCTGTTGAGGCATGGACATTGCGTTTGTGAGAAGGGTGAGGTTGCACTGGCTCTCACCCCTCTCTGGAACCAGTGTCCTTTTAACGGCCCGCGTTTTTCCGCTGTCACTTTACGTAAGGAAGCGGCCTTTGAACCCAGCGAGAGCCATCATACGTGAATTGTTTCGTTATCTATTGTCGTAGGACGCCGTTAGTTCCTCTATTTCTTAAAAACCTTTAAGCAGCCGATGTACTTGAACCAAGTGGTGCCCAAAATTTCCTGCGCTCCCCAAACAGATGTTCTCATAGTAACCGGGTTGTACGAAAGCTACGGTAGAACAATTACTTTCCCTCTCTTATCTCAGCAGTAGAGGCCATAAACCTGTCAGTGATGATAAGCTCTCCTTTCTAGTATTTTATTCTGTGCTCCATGAGCCAAAGCATTATGGGGAAACGCCAGTACTCCCAACTCGGACTTTTGTAGAAGCAAGTGACAAACATCTTCTCTCTCTCTCTCTTTTTTTATGAAACAAGTGACTCAAACATCTTCTCCCTCTTTTCTTAGGTTTTTAGCAGGTAATCTACCAGAAAAGATTAGTGTCAATCATCCTTTTAAATAATTAATACAGACAATTGACGTGGATTAGGAACATCAAACAGAAGTCATCGCTCTTTCCACGTTCATGAGTCACGGAAAAATTCTCATCGGCCTCCTAGTTATTTGTTCAGTTGCTGCTCACCATCTTTGGTGAATCCCCAGCATTGTGCGAGGCTACAAGAAGCAACCTGCATGCCAAGTGGCTCGGCAGTTAGTCGCATGTGAGTCTGGAGGAATTCGAGGCTGCTGTGGTGCAGTGGTGGCATGTCCGGCGCGTGACTGGAAGACCCTAGGTTCGATTCCCAGTGGCTGCCGTTGAGAATTTTTCCGTGACTGAATTATCAACGTGGAAAGAGCAATGACTTCTGCTTGATCCTTTTAAATTATGATTTTAAATAACAAAGCTAAGGGGGCAAGCAACGCTTTCTGACGCACAGGTGCACTCATTCTAGCCGCGTTAGGCCCACATCTTAAACAGCGAATAATTTCGTTCAAGCTGATTTCAGCGTATTTTGTTAACGCCGAGTTTAATTGTCCCGGGGTTAAACGTGACTGAGAAACCAGCTAGTTGTAGTTAAAGTAGGACCAGACTTTGTGTTAAATGCAGTCTTTTTTAGAATTTAACAAAATAATTTAATCGCTGCTCCAAGAATGACAGTTTCTGCTTTAGTGCTTCTCGTTTCGTCAGTGAATGAAAAAGAAACTTAAGATTCTGCCATCCCCGTGGTCTCGTTAACCCTTAACAGTACTGACTCTCTTCCGCTCTTGCGGCGCGAACAGTGTTCTCCAACACTCCGACACCGAGCGTAAAGTACTCTGTTATGCCCGCCAGCAATCTTCTGGATGAAGCTAAACGTCATCACTGACCGGGGTTTCGAAGTATGACTTCTAACGCAAGAGAGACAAGAAGAGCCGCCTGCCTCCTTTGTCGAAACAATGCATGTTTAATCGAAACCTATGGCAATGACATAATTCCTCACGATGTCTTTGAAGACCTTAACAGGGTTTGAAAAATAAATACCATGCCCGAGATGCCCGGAGCATGTAAATTATTGGACTGGGCAGGTAAATAAAAAATCTGTTTGCCCGGTCCGGGAAAGTAAATTAAAAAAATACAGTTTGGAATAGAATTTCATATTACAAGGAAAAGCATAGTCGTCGCATGTCGTGTTTCATTTCACTGGTAATTACCGAAAGTTGTATTATTCTTACCGAGTGCCAGGGACAGAAGAATATCACTTCTTTAATTATTTTATGCTCTTGGTTCAGAAATTAGAACCATATGTGGCTTTGCTCCAAATGTTGTTTATAGTCAGTAGTCAGCGATTGATGCATACCCTTCCGAGGTTTAGTGACAAAGGGCGAAAACTTTAACGAAAGGAACATGTCAAAATCACCAAATTTCTGAAATACCAATTTCCTATTATTACACCAATTTCAGCATCATCATCTTATAACTTGAGATACACGATTTTGTGCATTGAACATTTTGAACGCACACACCCTTACAATGAAAATGAAAAATGTGAAAAAACTTCATATTTTTTAACTTTAAAAAAATGAGAATTCTGATTTGTTTCTTAAAAGCTAAATTTTCCTCGGCAATCCAGCTTTTACTACTTGTGCAGGTAAAAAGGTTCTGCGCATACCCAGCTGAGCATATAACTTTTCAGATATATTTCAAGCCTTGCCTTAATATTTATGCTTTCTAGGAAATTTTCCATCCACCGACATGAAAGCGACCAGAGATAGAAACGGGTCACCGGGTCGACAATTTCTTGCGGGTCAAACGGGGCGGGTTAAGGTGTTTCTCACCCGATTTCGACCCGGTATTTCCGTTTTATTTTTAAAAAGCAAAAATATATTTCAAAGAACCCTTCAGAGGTCTTTGAAATAATATTTCAGAGATGCAGAGCATGGCCCAGGAACCTGCTGAGAAGGGTAAAGAAATGGGATTAAAAATGAATCTGAAGTCAAAACTGATGTACAATGCTTTTACCAGGAATAAAGATTTATCCGTTGATGGGGAAAAGCTGGAGATAACCGATACCTACATTTACCTTGGACAGTAGATGCGAAGCGAGGGTCACATTGATGAAGAAATTAATTGGCGTGAAAACGTTGGTTGGAGAGTTTTTTGAAGAAACAGTTCAATTTTTAATAGCAATGTAACATTATGTCTTAAAAGAAAAGTGTTTAATCAACGCAACCTTCCAGTGCTTACGTATGGAGCAGAGTCGTGGACCTTAACTAAAAAAGACATACAAAGACTGCAGACAACTGGAAGAGGCATGGAGAAGTGCATGCTTGGTGTAACCAGGAGAGATAAGCAGAGGAACTCGTAGATCAGGAAAATGACAAGAGTGGAAAACATCATGAGCAGAGTAAAATCCTTGAAAGGGCAATGGGCTGGACATATTTCTAGGAGAACGTACCACCGATGAACGACCGATATTTTAGACTGGATTCCAAGGGACAGGAAAAGACCCCTTCCCTCCCAAAAAAAGATCTCGTAGGAGATGGGTGGGTGGAGGAGACTGACCCAAGAGTCTGCTGTTGAAGAAACTTGGGGAGACCTTCATCCAGCAATGGATTGATACTTAATGATTGACGATGATGATATATTCGAATTTATAGTTGAAAGCAGATTTGTCCAGGTCAGGTCTGGGTCCAAAGTTTTTGACCCGTTTCCAACTCTGATATTAACACAACGCATTGGAATAACATATGTATATCCGTTCTCTTGACACTGAACAAAATGAAGCAAACAAAAATACTTTCCGATCTGGTGGTGAAAATTAAAATATACTTTGATACAAATTTTATACGAACGCGGTCTGAGAATCTTACCATATCAAATTTGATTTTGGTCTCTGCTAAACATACCTGTGACTTACGTAATATATCAAATTTGGCTTTGTTTTTGTACGGTACCGTTAATACATTTCATATACATCTTCGTTTCAGGCTTACTAGCAAGTCCATATCTTGTCGTATCGTATCGTATCGTGCATGGTGACTGAAATGTGTTCCACAGAGGTGCTTCAAATTCCGAAAGAAGAAAAGACCTCTACGGCAAGCTCTGGAGGATACGGTGAGTAAAAAAGTTGTGGAAACCCATATTTCTTGACAGTGCAGCGGCCTGAAAAAAACATCAGGTGTATGCAGAAAATTCTTCAGGCTGCTGAGCTTCTCTTGTAAAACTTGATTATCCTTTGAAGGTTGGCAAAAGGATTTTTCTGTTACACGTAAATTCGCCGGCATTGTGTCAGGGATCGGCATTGTTTACTACTAGGCTAATCTAGGCCGTGGGCTAGGGTTGCAGGGTTGTGGGACGCGTCCTTCGTGTAATGCGACTCGAAACAGCTATTTGGTAACAAAGTCAAATGAGCTTTATTGTAAGAGAAGGACGAGAAAACACTTTGATGGGAGGGTTGAAGATGGACAACATGAACTGACCACAGAGTTAGCGGAAAGGTCAAACAAAGGCTTACCACAAATTTGGGATTCCTATACAAGTTACTGAAAATGAATCCGTAAGAAATTAGATATAGGGCTCAAGTCCTAAGGCATAGAGGAAGGTCTAAGGCATTTGATTTGGATATACAGGTGTTAGGCAGAATAATGTGAACACTTAGGAAAAGAAGGTTTTACGTACCTAGTAGGGTGTGGGACCACCTTTGGCATTCAAAACCGCCTGAATCCTCTTTGGAATGGATGCATACCAATCCTGGATGGTGGTTAGTGGGATTTTACAACATTCTTCATGTAGACACTGCTCCAGGTCTTTGAGAGATGCAGGAGGAGGGTAACAGGATCTTACTCTGTTTTCCAACACAGACCACAGTGGCTCGATGATGTTTAAGGCTGATAATTCGGGAGGCCAAGGAAGGTGTGAAAGTTTGTTATAACGAAGTAAATTTCTCCGTCATTTTTGTCCACGCCGGGGCTCGAACCCGGGTCCCCTCATTCCGGAATAAGTCGCTCTACTAATTGAGCTACGCGGACGTTCGTTATCGCTGCTATCTGCCTTTATGTCGTGTGCGTCCTGCTGGGCAGGTACGTCACATCTCCCCCCCCCGAAAAAGGGCTGGGGCATGGCCCACGGGTCAGCCTTGACCATGAATCGTTGCAGGCAGCCATCCGCTGTAGAACGTACTTGAGAACTCCCAGTCAATCTAGTGTGTGGAATGCAACGTCACACATATATTTTTTGAAGCGCTGGAGAAGGGATTCTCTGATTTTTCCTATCTCGCGGTGTGGAAAGAACATCACACCATTGCGAGATCTTGAACGGCCGGGTCATCCAGAAAGTTCGGGCGCCATTATAACGAAGTAAATTTCTCCGTGATTTTTGTCCACACCAGGGCTCGAACCCAGTCCCCTCATTCCGGAATAAGTCTCTCTAGCAATTGAGCTACGCGGACGTTCGTTATCGCTGCTATCTGCCTTTATATCGTGTGCGTCCTGCTGGGCAGGCACGTCACATTGACCTCATGTTCCTCATGATTGGACATTCCGAGCTCTGTAAATTGGGGAGTTATCATCTTGATAGATGGTATCCCCTGCAGGAAACAATGCCTGAGCCACTGGATGAACTTGGTTGGCCAAAATGGTTTCATACGCCCTGCCAGTCTTCCGTTCTTTCAAGGTGATCAGGGGCTTGCTGAAAACCACGATGTGACTTCCCAGAGCATGACAGAACTACCTCCATGCTGCACTGTTGGAAGCAGATAGTCCGGTTTGTACGCTTCTGACTGTGTTCTCCACGGGTAAACACGTCCTGTGGTGGGGAATAGTGTGAATGTGGGTTCTTCCGACCACATTACACGCTCCCATGAATCGGCAGTCTACGTTGTATGCCTCTGGGACCACTGCCATCGCCGTTGTGCTTTCACCCGGGCCGCCAGAGGTTCAGCTCTGCCATGGATATCTTGTTTATGCAGTTTCTTGCGCACTGTTTTCTTTGATACTGTGGTCGGGAGATGTAGATTGAGCTCCACATTAATTTTTGGCGCCGTGGTCTTATTGCGGTAACACTCTTTAATACTCTCCTGTGTCTATCGTCAGGGTCGTTTTCCGGCCGCGCTTGATGTTTCTCAGACAAGGTTCTGCCACGAACACAGTATGCTATAATGACGCTAGACACAGTAGCTCTCGATACCTCCACTACCTTGGCGACTGTTGTCACGGAGACACCAATTAGCCGGTCACCAACAATTAGCCCTCTTTTGAAGTCCGTTAGTTCGCACACTTTATACTACACTTTTTAAGACACTTTAAATGCTTTTAAATATAGGACCTTGAGGTTCTAAACAAATCTATTAAGGCGCCAATGTGAAAACACAAATTTGCCGCCGTGACGGTATTGAACTCGCGCCCCCTCACTCCGGATTAAGTTGCTCTCCCAACTATAAGTTGCATGGAATGAATGTATCGATGCAGATTTGTCGTTTTGACACCTTCACTCGGGCCACCAGAGGTTTTGCAATAGCAGCTCTTCCAAGAATATCACTTAAAAAGGATCTAGAGGTTCCAAACAAAGCTATTACAACCAAAATGTGGTGGGTACCTTTGCGTATTGCGACGTTTGCAGCTGCGTTAAAAGTTACGCCCCTGAGCTTGGTGTTCACATTATTCTGTCCAACCCCTGTAGAGGGTCATCATCTGCTAGGGACATTCCTGAAAGTACATCGTGAAAAGCAATTAACTTCAGTCTTTCTTAACTTGGACATTGCGTGAAGAAATTTCTTGAGCATGATGACTTCCATTCGATCTGCTGAAAGGTCCTTTAGTGTTTTTAAAATAGTTTTTAATTTTTTTATTTTTTTGCCACACTACACCATTTAACACACAATCAAATCCCAGATACAATTTCTATATAAAAAAAACATGCAAATACAAACATTATACATATATTGAAAAGTATAAATGAAGTAATAGGAAATACAAAAACACGTATGATAACATGAATAATTTTGTTTTTAGTTTGAGTAAATTGAAACACCACTACAGGTTCTTAAACAAATCAGTGCGGTGCACTGTGATTGTGGCAAGGGAACCAGGGAAAAGGCTAACAATAGCCTGACGGGCCTCTAGTCCCCCCTCCTAAAATCTAAATAGTCAAGCCAAAGAACAATTTAACCATTATGCATGCAGTAAATTAAAGTAATAATACGTAATATAAAACCAAACGTTAATCAACCATTAATTTTGAAGGTCTTTAGTTGTTTTTTGAATACCGAAAAGTGTGTAATCGTCTTGATTCGAAGCGGCAACCCATTCCAGGACCTAGGGCAGGTCAAGTTAATATTATTAAATAATAAATTAGTACGCGCTCTAGGTATTAAAAAACTGGTATTTTCACGAGTGTTATGATAATGGGAACTATTATAGGAATAGGAAATCTTCCACGAATTTGAGACTCAACTTTGGCTATTTTTGTTGCAAATTCTGAGCTTGTAAAGAAACCTGATTTTAAAGATATCAATAAAAACTGTGCTGCCATGAAAGCATGTCGAGTGGGCTTGTAAGAAGTATCGTTAAAAACTTTCTTTTACCAGGTAACCGCGAAAGTATTTGCCATTTTCGGAGACTGAGAGAAAGTAAAACACATACGCAGTAGAAAGTCAATTTATTCATCAAAATAATTACCATGGGCAACAACAAAGTTCTGCCAACGTTTTAACAACTGATATATACCCCTGTGATAAAATGTCGGGTCGTGGGCAGAGAAAAAGTTTTAGAGGGCAGCGTGCAACTCATCAAAGTTGGAGAAGTCGTGTCCACGCAAACGATTGTCGAGTGAAAGAAACAAGTAACATCTGGTGAGTAAGCTGGTGAGTAAGCTGGATGACATAAAAGCTCCCACCCAAGCTCTTTGCTAGTGTTGCTGGTCAATGAAGTGAAGTGGGCACGAGCGTTATCTTGAAGGAGCAGAACTCCCTTTCTGTTGGCCAGTGCTACTTCCTTCTTTTTCAGGTCCTCATTTATACTTTTTAGTTCTTCACGGTACACTGCAGCGGTGATCGTTTGGTCGCGTTGCAAGAGTTCATAATGAACAACACCACGTACTGTCCGCCATACACCCAGCAGAACTTTACGTAGATGCAGTGCTGGCTTTGATGAGTGAGGAATCGAGTCACTGGTGGACAACCAGTGTCTTGAACATTTTGGGGTGCTGTACTGGACCCCACTTCTCATCACATGTGTGTACCCTATCCAAAAATAATTCCTTGTCATAGCGAGACAACATTGCAGGACAAGCTGAGACGTGTTGCTGTTTGTTCACTGCAGACAATTCGTGGGGACCCACTTAGATAGCTTGTATGCCTTAGCTATTGCATGCAAATGTCTTCGGACGGTTTCATCACTAACACTAAATGACTGGGCTACTTCTTGGCATGTGTGGCTACTGCCGTGCTCAGTAGCAACTTTCAGGGCTTCTGTGTCATGGCTGACATGATCACCACACTGGGCCTTTTCTTGAAAGGATTCATCTCCGTCTCTGAATTTTCGAAACCAATTCTGAGCTGTGCGTTCCTTCACAGCATCTTCCCCTAATGCTAAGCAAATGCGATCGAGTTGTTTATGCAGCAGATGAACCAAGTTTAAATTCGTACAGCAAACACCCTCCCATAATCTCCACTGATACCGCCATTGTAATCTCTCGTGTTGCCACTACCAAACTGCTTACTCATCTGATTCATATGCGGAGGGCATCTTGGGTTTTCAGCTGACGATATACTGGGTGCAGAACGACACCACCTCTCCTCAAAATCATCATTGCGAAGTGTTTCTTTTGCTCCACCGAAAAACAGCAAATACTTTTTTTGTGGTTACCTGATATTAATAATAGTTCAAGTTTAAATTTTAAACTTCAATGCAATCAGACTTTCTAAATTGAAATTGTTTTTGTTTGTTTTGCAATTAAAATTATTTTAGTGTGTAGCTGATTCATTAGTGTTCTTTTAAATGTAGAGAAAACATACATATGTTTTCTCAGTGCTTTTTTTATGATAAGACACACACATTCATATGCAATTTTAAAGGTACGTAAACATAATTTTAAATGTGCAATTAAATGATCGATGATGCACGTAAGTTCGTGAAGTATACTTTCTTGGGGGGAGGGGGACTCCAAACAGTGCTGGCTTAGTGCCCCAACCATTTAAAATCCCTCACTCCATTGTGCTGCGTCTCTTGAGGGCAACCCCCGTGGCGTTGTGGTCTAAGCGCTGGCTTCTGACCCTTCGTCCGAAGACGGGCTGGATTCGATTCCCGTGATGCTGTATTTGTCTTACGGCAATGGCTCTCCTCCTTCCCTGGAATCAGTGGCCCTACATTAAGACGGGCGACTGCTTATAGCCCATCGAGTTACTCACTGTGGTCGTCCCCCCCCCCCTCCTCCAAAGAACGGATCCGCTGCGTTATTAAGATCCGCGGTACAGCTGCAAACGGTATAAAAACAAGCCTGCAGATGACCGCGATCATATCACACTGGGAGGTGAAAATGTCGCGGCGGGAGAGAACTGACTTTGAGAAAGGAAAGATTGTTGGGTGATATATTAGTGGGTTGTCCATAAAGGCAACCGAGAGGCGTTTAAACATACTCAAGTTGACTGTTTTTGATGTACTGAATAAGTGGAAAACACATGGGGTACCTGAAGCGGCAAAACGTACCAGCAGACCGAAGAAAATCAGTGATAGAGGACATCGAAACCTCAGGAGAATCGTTACAACTAATCGACGGAGTACTGCATAAGACCTCAGTGTACACAGGTGAGTAAAAATGCTGGAACCTCGGTATGTACACATACCATTCGCAGATAACTTCATTCCATGGGTTACCGTGGTTGCGCGGTTGCTCGCAAGCCTTTCATCTCCACTCGGAATGCCACTCGTCGTTTAGCATGGTGTAAAGAACATTTATCGTGGACCGTTGATCAATGGAAACGGGTCCTATATGGACTCATGAATCCAGATACACGATCCATCAGTTTGATGGCCGTGTGTGGGTATGGCGGCAGGCGGGGGAACGCTAGTTATCACAGTGTACTATTCCTACGGTCAAGTTTGAAGCTGGCAGTGTACTCGTGGTGTGGGGGTGTTTTTCATGGTATGGTCCTGGCCCATTGGTTATCGTGGACAAACCTGTTAACCAGCACGTCTACCTCGATATTCGGGAAAATTATTCCCTATTATTTCTGTGGCAATACTATGGAACCGTGCCTAGTTGGTACCAGCAGAATAATGCACGGAGCCATAAAGCAAGGACTGTTACGTCGTGGTTTGACTGTAATTCCGTATCGTGTGTGGACTGGCCAACACAGAGTCCTGATTTTAATCCCATAGAGCACCTATGGGATGAAAAAGAGCGCCGCATAAGAAGATTGGAACCAAGGCCTACTACTAAGCAACAGTTAGCGGCAGCGTTGTGTATTGAATGGAAGCGCATACCTATCGCTGTGTTCCAAAACCTTGTCGAAAGCATGCCATGAAGTGTCAATGCATGCATTAAGGCCAAAGGTGGACTGACACCGTACTAATGCATGTCAATAAATCCATGTTGTGTTTCTCTTCTAAGTGTCCGCGGTGACTTTTGTCAATATAGTGTATGTTCATGAAGCAATAACAGAACAAATCATTAGCATCTAGGTGTCTTACGTACTAGGTGCGTCGATGCAGCTAATAATCTGTGTGGCCGCATATGGTTTGTATCACCTGCTGTATGCGCTGAGGCATCGAATCAAATACTATGCGAATGGTGTCTTGTGGAATATAGCCGTCCAGGCTGTATTGACCCGCATCCGAATTTCATCAAGAGTTGCTGGCTGGCGGACGCTCGTACCGCTGCAGCTGTCGTTTGAGCACGTCCCAGAGATTTTCTATGGGTGATCAGTTCGGCGATCCAGCCCGCCACGGCACAAGTGGAACTTTGTTATCTCCAAAGAAGACACGTGTTGTCGCTGCAACATGCGGTGTGGCATTATCATGCTGAAATATGGCCCCGGTGTCATCCTACACGTAGGGAAGGGAGTCAAACTGTAGAATGTCATTTACGTAATGGGCGCTCGTTATGGTGGTTTACGGACTCTCACGAGAGGGGATCTGTTTTTTACCTGATAGAACCCCAGGCCATACTGCCGCGTATTGGTGCGGTATGCCTGATACGAATGCACTCTTCCCGACTCCTCTCCCCCTGTCGTCAGCGGACACAGATGCGACCATCGTTTTTGCCTAAACAGAAGCGCATTTCGTCCGAGAACACGATATTGTGCCATTCGTCACCCCACTCCCTTGGTTCAATGCACCTTTACAGCTTGACAGTCCGTTGCTGTGCTGTCAAAGGTAGTCTGCTATCCGAACTGCAATAACCGGCGACGTACTGTTACAGATGATATGGGAGAATGCGCCACAGTTCGCCACTGCTGCGCCAAAGATGTCTTGATCAGATGACGGTTTTTCCTTTGTATGTGTGCGACATCCAGAACCTTCTCTTCGTGTCCTGGGCCCTTCTTCTTACTATTTCCAGCACCCTCTTGCCAACTGTGCCCCACACAATCAGCAATCTCCCGGAGGGAAACATAGCAGTCTCTCATGCCTATAATGCGACCTCTGTCAAACTTGCTGATGGGACTCTACGACTCACTGTTAAAAAAAATTTACTTAAAAATCAGAACCTGAACCTACTCGGTTTTTTTGTTTTTTTTTAAGTACAGTCGTATCGTAAACGAGTACATGACATGCTCAAATATAAGTAACCATACGTACAAGGAGTGTTCAAATGAAAAGGTACGAAACGACACTGTGGGTATAAATGAAGACTTTATTCAAATTATACACCATAGGCCGTATCACAACGATCCCATTGATCAACGAGCCGAAGGATCCCTTGTTCCCAGAATTCCTGTGGCCGTGACGAGACCCAGTCCTGCACAGCTTCCTTGAGTTCGTCGTCCGAGTGGAAGCGCTTCCCTTTCAGATGTTTTTTCAGGGAACCAAACACATGGAAATCGCAGGGCGACATGTCCGGGCTGTAGGGCGGATGGTCAAGCTGCTCCCACTGGAACTTGGCCAGTTCCGCGTGTGTGACCCTGGAGACGTGTGGACGCGCGTTATCATGGAGCAGAACCACACCCTCCGTGATGAATAGCGGCCGGTTTAACACCTTCCGCTGTCAGAAATCGGATAACGCCTCGCTGCTCCTCAATCGTCAAATTTTGCAATGTGAACGCCATCCTGTCCTCACACGCACTGCCGCGTCAATTGGACGGCGTTCTTTAAAAGAGCCTCTGCTCTCTCCTGCGCATGCGGGCGCCCGCGCGTGCTCCGATCCATGCCGGCGACTCCAATCGCATCCCTAGATGTGTCGCTACGTTCTCCCATAGCGGCATAAGCAAATATGTTAACGGTTACGTTCTTATGACGTTTCGTACCTTTTCATTTGAACACCCCTAGTACTTACAAATAACTGCGTCAATAAATATAAATAGAATCTCGTATTACTTCATTTTAGATATTACCGATTTCAAGAAAAATTGTTTAATAAATGTGTAAAGTGACACACATAAATAATTAGTACAACAAAGTCACTGATCACAAGTAATTTAATTATGCATAAAGTATCTTTGTGTACGTTTTTACATTAACTATATTAGTGTCAATCTCATAGATATATTGTCACTTCATCACTATATTTGTCATAAAATTGTGCGGTCCATTTGGCCAGCATGTGACAACGAGTATATATATTATCCCAGATGTACCATCGAATAATATTCTTGCAATTGATTCTATGAATAAATGAGTATGTTTGGAATACACATATTCCGAATTTGAAATCGAGCAGCGGATGGCTTAGTGGTTAGAGATTTAGACTACTGATGGAGGGACCCCAGGTTCAGACCTAGCCTGGTAGTATGAATTTCTAACAATCGCTGAATATCCACCGTACATCGGACGAGCACATTAAGTGACGGCCCCCGTGTAGGAATCCCCCGGTTAAAGTTCCTAATCCCCCCCTTCCCCTCCCTTAATTTCTCTCTGTCGTCTATGTGCAAAATCGTACGCTTGTACGGTCTCGCCATCTAGTGTGCTGTCTCACACTTGCAAATTATCCTGCTAGATTCGCGCTGATTTCTTTCAGTTTCTGTGCCCTTTCGGGCAGGGCACAGAAACTGAAAGAAATTAGAACACATATATTCTAAATATATGGATTTTTTTTTAGTACATATATATTTGAAATATATGTACTCAAAAATGAGTACATATATTTCAAATTAGAAATACCAGATATACTCACAATTGATTTCCTGTATGCATTTAAAAATGAGTTCGTGTCTTTTTCAAAAATGAGACGGTAAACACTATAATTCGTGCATAAATACTAGTATTAAAAGAAATCCGTCTTGTTGCACGATGATATTTATTCAGCTAAAAAACGAAATCTATGTACAGGTTAAAAAACACATGAGCACTTTCGGTGTCACAGTGACACCTTCATCAGATGTGACACAAGTATTCGGAACTATTTTAAGCCCAGAATGTACTCAAAAACGAGTACATTTTGCTTATTTCTAAGCACAAATTTTTAACAGTGCTGTCTTACTCGACGATGAAGCATCCTCACCCACTGTTGGCCAAGCACTGACATGCCGACCGAGCCACTTGGCGCTTATAAAATAAAAAAGCCAGGGTCCTGTCTGTGACGTTACGGAGACTGATTTGCTTTGACGCGGTGATGCACATGCACCTATGACGCCGAACTAAAAATCATTTCTGCTATATTGCCTGATCAGCATATCCTGTAAAAAACAAAGTCGCTGCTCGACTCTTTTTGGGTGTTCTGTGTTTTACGGACATGAGTGTATTACAGGGTGCAATTCCGTCTTTCGTTTAAAATTCAAATTTTGTCTGGTTCTTTCAGTATTTCCCGCCGGTACCATGAAAGAGAAGATAAAACAACTCCTTGTACTCTAACAGCTGATATCACGTGAGTACCCCATTGTTTTTATGCTCCCCAAAAGATGACGCAAAACTTACAAGCACTTTCAACGTATTGCATCATATTCAGGCTTGGAAATGACTGAGCACTGTAAGATGCAGGCTGTATTTTGGCAGTGGCTATTTCTACCCTACGAAATGGTAGACGCTCACTTCCCGAAGTGGTCACTCTGGAAACGTAAATTCATGATCTGAGGGGGCGTAAAAAGTAGAAATGCACAACGTGTGAATAAATTTACTGAAAATTATAGCTCAAAAAGCAAATTATGCATATTTTCTTTTTAAAGACTTTAGCTAGCGCGCACAGTATTCAGTGTAGCTCTATAGGGTACAGAGTAGCCTACTCTGTGAGGTGTCGACCTCGCATATGCTTGAAAGGAATTTTTCGAAACAGCGGTGAGAGGCGTGTAAAGTTCTATGCGGATATTACCAACCTCTCTAACCTTTCCGAATACCCCGCAGGAACGAAGAGCTAATTATTATTCATTTGTGTTTTGTCGCAGAAATCCCCTCGAAGCGTTTAACCTTATACTGAATTTTTACAAGACCTACTCCGAAAGCATCTTTTTGTTGTTACGTTCACTATCTGATACGTTTTCCATTTGCTTTTCTGCGGAGTATACTGTGTTATCGGCTTTCACATAGCTCTTATGTTTTACTTTATATTTACCTCCACTGGGTTTCAATATATTTGGGAAATAGTATAACTATACTAATAATCAGAAATTTCATGGCGTAGTATAGAAATAAAACTTTCCAAGCTTTATTTCTATACTACGCCTACCTTCCTTGAAAATGGCATCTGGTTGATGTGCGGAAGCTTGGAAAGTTTTATTCCTACTAGGGGCTGCGCCTCTAGGCTCCCTACGCTCGTTTCCAGAGTTCCGCTCGGGCCCTGCAGCTCGATCTTCAAGTATATCGCATGAAATAAAAACCGGAAAACACCACCTAGTGACAGAACTGTGAACTATAAAACTCCTCATACACTAACCTAAAGTGTTCTACAAGGTAAATGGAATCCAGTGTTGAAAGAATTTTTTAAATCGCATTTGTAGAAGCAGAGATATTGAGAATAAGAGATTAAACATTGGCGTGCCCTAGCGGCAAAATTGTGCATTATTTTGGGAAGAAAATACACGCAGAGTTTTCATAGTTAGTAGTACTTGACTGAAAAAGGATTTTTTCAGCCGGGTTATTAGTCCCACACACATACCGACGAAATGAAAATGTTCTTCCAATTCTTCAATACTTTTTGTGCTCTATCGATTCCAAGATGGCGTCTTGTTTACAATTTTTGTTTCGCTCCTGGTAAACTCCCTGTTGGATTTTTGCGGAACTTTTTTCAATTTCCTTCTATTTTTATTGAAGGGCTTGCTCCGCCGCCATTCCGAAGTTTCCGAGTTTTTTTTTCTGTCGTTATTTTTTGGAAGAGTGGACTTTTGTCGTTTGAACTTATAGCACTTACTAAATTTACCACTAAGGAAAACAAAAGCAGTCCAAAAGCATATCCGTAAACCGTTATGATAAACCGTTAAACAACTGAGATAGAGCTTTACCAACAAAACATATGCATAAAAAATTATCTGCGTCCCCATGGCAGCAGGTCACGAGACCAGAACGTTCATCCGTGGTCATCGTGAAGACAGACAAGCCTTTCGTTTCTTTCCTTTCCGTCTTTAAAAAATGCTTAAAAATCAGAAAATTACTTTTTCTTAATTTTTTTTTTTTGTAAAAAAGGTATGATAGTTGTAAGTTTATGCCGTAAAAATTGCAATGCGTTATGATTTATAGTTTGCCATATATCCGTTTTTTTAAATGAATCCCATCCATCGCGAAATAGAGAATTTTGTGAAATTTAAAAATTTAATTTCTCATAAACTTAATCGCAATTCAAAAAAAGGGCGACGAGGTGCAAAAATTTGGTCATGACACTACATGCCCATAAAGTTTCGTGGTTCTGTTGCTGTTAGTGTGTCCTGAACGCAACCTGATAGCACTTTTTTGCTTACCTTAACTTTGAAATACAATAACTCTTGAAGTATCGCCCGAATTGAAAAACTGTTTATTTCAGCGTGTTCTCCAAATAATTCTCTACAAACGATGTGAATTTCATATTTTTGTGTTCAATACGTTTTGCTCTACAAGCTACGAAAGCAAGAGTGTCGTGAAATTTCTAAAACAGCGGCAGCAGTTACTTTTTTTTAGAATAGAGAGATACTAACCAAGAAATTTCGGATTGTTAGTATAGTTAGACTATTTTGAGTATAATTGGTGTACTGTTCCTAATTATTATACACGGCTGGCCACCCAAAATGCAACACCAAGAAGGACACGAGATAGCAAAGCCAGATTTACTGGACACATAACAACAGATACAAAGATGAAACGATTGAGCTTACAGGCCCGTGCGACTTGCGGAACACGCAGACATCAATAGTTCGTTTGGCCCCCATGGCTGGCAATAACGGCCTTTACACGCCGCGGCATCGAACGAAAGAGGCTTTGGATGTGGGCTTGGGGTATGTCGGTCCAGGCTGCTTCCACATGTTGCCACAGTTCATCAGGCGTAGCCGCGGGTGGTGCTTGTCGAGCCACTCGGTTCTCGATCAGCGACCAGACGTGTTCGATGGGCGACAGGACGGGAGAACAGGCGGGCCACGGCAGCAGTGACACCTGGTGGGCCGTAAAGAATTGTGGCACGATGCGTGCCACGTGCGGGCGCGCATTGTTCTGTTGAAACGTGGACGCTGACAGGTCCTGCAGGTAAGGTAGGACTACAGGCTCCAAAACGTCGGAGATGTAGCGGTGGCTGTTGAGTGTACTGGCGATGTGTACCAGAGGGGTGCGAGGGTCATATCCAATTGCGCCCCAAACCATAACGCCGGGCGACGGACCGGTATGGCGATGCATAATGCAGGCGTCATACAATCTCTCGCCGCGGTGCCGCCACACGCGGATCCGACAATCGTAGTGTTGCAGGCAGAAGCAGGATTCGTCGGAGAAGACAATGTCGTGCCATTCCGTAGTCCAGGTGCGGCTTTCAACGGCCCAGTGCCGCCGCACTCGCCGGTGGTGTAACGTCAATGATAATCGGAGCAATGGGCGCTGTGCGACAAGTCCCCGCTCCTGCAGACGACGTCGAACGGTACGGGCTGACACAGGTTGTTGCGCAATACACCCTAATTGCTGCGCTAACGTTCGTGATGTGGCGGTGCGAGCCGTCAATGCCCGCCACACAACATGCCGGTCCTCTCGTTCGGTGGTGTGCCGCGGCTGCGGCTATCGCTCACGTCGGTCCGTCCGTCCCTCCTGCCCCCACCGAATCCATGCTCGCCTCACTGTGGCTGGATGTCGTCCCACACAGGCGCCGATGTCTCGGTACGATAAACCGCTGTCGCGATAAGCCACTATTCGTCCTCTGTCGAACTCCGAAACGTGCTGGAATGACTGCCGTATTCTGCGACGAGGCATCAGGAAGCTTCCCACGCACAGCTCCTGCAGCACAACACACTTCCACTACTTACACCCCGCCTTCTGTGCACCCTCCTTACAGTACTTCTCGGTGACGTGCCGGGCACACATGATTTGCATATGCCCTGCAATGCTAATCGTTTGCATGTCCTCTCGCGAGCGACGCATGCTGCGTATTTCAGGCCAATCGGATGCTTCTTTCTTGATGTTGCATTTTGGGTGGCCAGCAGTGTATTTAGGAAATTATGTCAAAACCCGGAAGTATGATTTTTAAATGATCATTATATGTTTTCCTGTAACGGAGGTATGAGAAAGTAAAAACTGTGTAACCTTCGTAATAGAAGGGATGTAATTTTAAGTCTTGTCGCCCCCCCCCCTCCTCCTCCCCCGGCGAGAAATGCTTGCTTCGACCCTTCGCATATGCCTCCTAGCGGCAGAATTGCTCATTGTGAGAAAATCAGAAATATATGCAGAATAGGAATTTTCCCGTCATGAGAACCCAAAATCATTGTTTTAATGCGCATGCGTGAGACCGTGTGCAACATTGCCAGGCTGATTCTTCTTCCCAATCCTTCGGAGTACACAATGGCTACGCTAAGACGGCGTCCTCAGCACGTAACATACCTACGTTCAAGATTTAGGCATGCAATTTTTTTTTTCTAGTAATTCGAAAAGCCGTGTGCTCTGCCTCTGCAAGTGTCACAGTATGCTTGAGTAAGCGACTTGACGGCTTCGGTGGATTACTCTGAACAGCGACAAAACGTCAGTGATAAAGGAAAAGGTTGCGAGTCTTTTGTTTGAACAGCAGGTGTGCAATCCATCTTAAGGCAACGATAACATCGCCTTCTGCTTCTGTTCTTATCTATGGACGAGTGCACAGCCACAAGTGGAAATGCCATAAAGCTGAATTTTATCGCCAGCATCGTAAATAACGGCAGAAATGAAGCCTCATCTGTCACGGCAGCACGCAAACAAGCTGGCGTAACTGAAAGCCTTATGCACCCAGTGGCACATGCATACAAATTGGGATGGCCAAAGGTTGACTCACTGCGATTCTAAGAAGCGCCAGGTTTTCATTACGACGTGGCCAGCTAAACGTCATGAACATTCGTAACATAACTTACGAAGTTGCCTTCAAGCTGAATAAACCTTTTCTTTTCTAGGAGAACTTGTTAAAAGCAAAATAATAGAATGAACAAATATGGACATACTTGTAGAAAGGCACTTCTGAGTGCAGAGCACACATTTAAGGAGAAAGGGGGCCCGGGGGTTGGACAGTATTTGGGGCCCCAGTACTACCCAGCAAAAACACAAGTGCTGGGAAACTGCTGGCCACCAGCTGGCTGTGGTGGGTCACTGCTGGCTGAAATCTGCCGCTCACGGCCCGGTAGTGGTCCGTTGGTGTCAGCGCTATCAATTGGCGAGCCACTGATGGCCCTGCAGCATCGCCGTGAATTGTGGGCCTCCAAGCAAGTGCCAGTAGTGGATAGAATCTTCCAAAATAAATATGATCCGTTCTATTCGGGCGACTTAGTTTAATAGGAAAATTTCCCAGCTTGAATCATCGAACCCCATTCTTAATCAATATGACCAGTAATTCCTCTTTAAAATATTCGATTTCCACTTCTTTTGAAAGGAACTTCCATTTACTTCACCTCATCAAGCCCTTCTTGCCCCATTTAATTATCTTACTAGCGATTTCTTCTCAGACGTTTGTGGAATTATTACATTAAATAAGCGCACCCATTGCTTTCTCACGATCAGTCAAAATAGCTTTTCCCTTCCGCTCTCAGCTTCCTCTGTTTCTGAAACTCTAATGTTTTGAGATTTTTTTTTTGTTCTCTCTCTCTCTCTCTCTCTCTGAAGCTAGAACAGAACATTTAGTCTCGAAATTCATAGCAAATTTTAATTGTTATAAAAACTTTTTAGAAAATCTGTGCATTTATTATTATAATTTCACAAAAATAAATGCATTTATTATTTAGGATCTTGGCAATTTAAAAAGGAAAAGTCTGTTGGGTGGTATGGCTCCAGTAGCTCTTCGCTGAATCCGCTATTGCTGGGTAGAAACAAGAGACTCCAACATTTCCTTTCTTAGGTTCGTCGCTATTGTTATAGCCCTTTTAGCTGGTAATCAGTTAGAAAGATGAGTGTAAATTGTCCCCCTAAATGACCACTCTGAATAACAAAACTAAGCAACCCTTCTAATGCATAGCTTCACTCGTTCCAGTAGCGTTCGGTCCTCTTCTAATAGGCAGAGAATATATTCTTTCCCACTTCTTATAGGCAGAGAATATATTCTTTCAAGCTGATTTCAGCACATTTTGACAACCCCGAGGTATTTCGTTTCAGCTGGTTAAAGGGTAAGCCTGAATTTCGTTTATAGCTTTGTACCTAATACATTTTTACGTGTTTTTGCCCATTTGAGTCAAACGCTGAAGTACTGAAATCACATATGGACCTCCACAGAAAATAAATTTGGGGTACAGGCAGGACTTTGACTTCCGACAGGTCGTTTACTACAGAGCTATTGTTATATGGATGTCACTAATGCAGCAGTAAGCAATGTTTCAAGGTCGCAGACTGTAGGCTGTGCAACTGTGAAAAGTTCAGTTTCTATATTAAAGGTATTAACAAAGAGGACGCGTGTTTTTCCTTCCGTCGCGAATACGACGATCATCCACTTGCCGTGCGTCCCCGAGGTGATGGTGGCAATTGGAGGAGGGGTGTCACTCTTGATGTTGAAATATTGGCATTTTTTTTTATAACTCTCCACCATGCGGTTAAGCAGTAGTGACAGAGGGACTCATGAGCGGAATTGTTCATTTACATTCTGGATATTTTTATTGTAGCGGTATGTTTCATGGCGGAGTGCAAAAGAAAGGAAAGCCTTTCCTCTGTCTGTCTGTCTGTCTGTCTGTCTCTCTCTCTCTCTCTCTCTCTCTCTCTCTCTCTCTCTCTCTCTAATTAGAAATTTAAGGAATAGTGAAAAAGGGATTCAGGGGTGGAATTGTGCATTTGCATCCTTGATATTTTTATTGTAGCGGTATGTTTTATGGCGGAGTTAAAAAGAAATGAAAGCCTTTCCTCTCTGTCTGTCTGTCCGTCTCTCTCTAATAGAAATTTAAGGAATAGTGAAAAAGGGATTCAGGAGTGGAATGTTCATTTGCATCCTTGATATTTTTATTGTAGCGGTATGTTTTATGGCGGAGTGCAAAAGAAATGAAAGCCTTTCCTCTCTGTCTGTCTGTCCGTCTCTCTCTAATTAGAAATTTAAGGAATAGTGAAAAAGGGATTCAGGAGTGGAATGTTCATTTGCATCCTTGATATTTTTATTGTAGCGGTATGTTTTATGGCGGAGTGCAAAAGAAATGAAAGCCTTTCCTCTCTGTCTGTCTGTCCGTCTCTCTCTAATTAGAAATTTAAGGAATAGTGAAAAAGGGATTCAGGAGTGGAATGTTCATTTGCATCCTTGATATTTTTATTGTAGCGGTATGTTTCATGGCGGAGTGCAAAAGAAAGGAAAGCCTTTCCTCTGTCTGTCTGTCTGTCTGTCTGTCTCTCTCTCTCTCTCTCTCTCTCTCTCTCTCTCTCTCTCTCTCTCTCTCTCTCTCTCTCTCTCTCTCTCTAATTAGAAATTTAAGGAATAGTGAAAAAGGGATTCAGGGGTGGAATTGTGCATTTGCATCCTTGATATTTTTATTGTAGCGGTATGTTTTATGGCGGAGTGCAAAAGAAATGAAAGCCTTTCCTCTCTGTCTGTCTGTCCGTCTCTCTCTAATTAGAAATTTAAGGAATAGTGAAAAAGGGATTCAGGAGTGGAATGTTCATTTGCATCCTTGATATTTTTATTGTAGCGGTATGTTTCATGGCGGAGTGCAAAAGAAAGGAAAGCCTTTCCTCTGTCTGTCTGTCTCTCTCTCTCTCTCTCTCTAATTAGAAATTTAAGGAATAGTGAAAAAGGGATTCAGGGGTGGAATTGTGCATTTGCATCCTTGATATTTTTATTGTAGCGGTATGTTTTATGGCGGAGTGCAAAAGAAATGAAAGCCTTTCCTCTCTGTCTGTCTGTCCGTCTCTCTCTAATTAGAAATTTAAGGAATAGTGAAAAAGGGATTCAGGAGTGGAATGTTCATTTGCATCCTTGATATTTTTATTGTAGCGGTATGTTTCATGGCGGAGTGCAAAAGAAAGGAAAGCCTTTCCTCTGTCTGTCTGTCTCTCTCTCTCTCTCTCTCTCTCTCTCTCTCTCTAATTAGAAATTTAAGGAATAGTGAAAAAGGGATTCAGGGGTGGAATTGTGCATTTGCATCCTTGATATTTTTATTGTAGCGGTATGTTTTATGGCGGAGTGCAAAAGAAATGAAAGCCTTTCCTCTCTGTCTGTCTGTCCGTCTCTCTCTAATTAGAAATTTAAGGAATAGTGAAAAAGGGATTCAGGAGTGGAATGTTCATTTGCATCCTTGATATTTTTATTGTAGCGGTATGTTTCATGGCGGAGTGCAAAAGAAAGGAAAGCCTTTCCTCTGTCTGTCTGTCTGTCTGTCTGTCTGTCTGTCTCTCTCTCTCTCTCTCTCTCTCTCTCTCTCTAATTAGAAATTTAAGGAATAGTGAAAAAGGGATTCAGGGGTGGAATTGTGCATTTGCATCCTTGATATTTTTATTGTAGCGGTATGTTTTATGGCGGAGTGCAAAAGAAATGAAAGCCTTTCCTCTCTGTCTGTCTGTCCGTCTCTCTCTAATTAGAAATTTAAGGAATAGTGAAAAAGGGATTCAGGAGTGGAATGTTCATTTGCATCCTTGATATTTTTATTGTAGCGGTATGTTTCATGGCGGAGTGCAAAAGAAAGGAAAGCCTTTCCTCTGTCTGTCTGTCTCTCTCTCTCTCTCTCTCTCTCTCTCTCTCTAATTAGAAATTTAAGGAATAGTGAAATAAATATATCAAGGATGCAAATTGTGCATTTGCATCCTTGATATTTTTATTGTAGCGGTATGTTTTATGGCGGAGTGCAAAAGAAATGAAAGCCTTTCCTCTCTGTCTGTCTGTCCGTCTCTCTCTAATTAGAAATTTAAGGAATAGTGAAAAAGGGATTCAGGAGTGGAATGTTCATTTGCATCCTTGATATTTTTATTGTAGCGGTATGTTTCATGGCGGAGTGCAAAAGAAAGGAAAGCCTTTCCTCTGTCTGTCTGTCTCTCTCTCTCTCTCTCTCTCTCTCTCTCTCTCTCTCTCTCTCTCTCTCTCTCTCTCTCTAATTAGAAATTTAAGGAATAGTGAAAAAGGGATTCAGGGGTGGAATTGTGCATTTGCATCCTTGATATTTTTATTGTAGCGGTATGTTTTATGGCGGAGTGCAAAAGAAATGAAAGCCTTTCCTCTCTGTCTGTCTGTCCGTCTCTCTCTAATTAGAAATTTAAGGAATAGTGAAAAAGGGATTCAGGAGTGGAATGTTCATTTGCATCCTTTATATTTTTATTGTAGCGGTATGTTTCATGGCGGAGTGCAAAAGAAAGGAAAGCCTTTCCTCTGTCTGTCTCTCTCTCTCTCTCTCTCTCTCTCTCTCTCTCTCTCTCTCTCTCTCTCTCTCTCTCTAATTAGAAATTTAAGGAATAGTGAAAAAGGGATTCAGGAGTGGAATGTTCATTTGCATCCTTGATATTTTTATTGTAGCGGTATGTTTCATGGCGGAGTGCAAAAGAGATGAAAGC
Source organism: Macrothele yani (assembly GCA_039090855.1). Lineage (NCBI taxonomy): Eukaryota > Metazoa > Arthropoda > Arachnida > Araneae > Macrothelidae > Macrothele > Macrothele yani. The sequence continues at coordinate 14,225,201 of CM076989.1, forward strand.
CTTTCCTCTCTGTCTGCTTCTCTCTCTCTCTCTCTCTCTCTCTCTCTCTCTCTCACACACACACACACACACACACACACACACACACACACATTGGAAATGTGGTAATTTGGTAAAAAATTCTCTAACCTTGTTCAGGAATAATTTTCAGATGCATTATATAATATACACTTTCTCCCGTGGAATTTATTAGCAACATTTTCGGCAGAGTCATCGAGATAAGTACGCTCTGGGACTAATTGGTGTTGAACAGCAAGGGATTAACCGTCATGGTAAAAACAAGTAACAATATTAAATTCTCAAGGAGAACGGAAGGACGCTAGTATGTCTTTTCGAATGTATTTTGTTGATGGCAGATGTTTATCGTTTTATGTGGGTGAATCGAGGAAACGGACTTAGGGGAGATTTTTCAATGCAGCAAAAGGCAAGAAAGGTTTAGCTCCTTAACACAGCTGGTCAATGGAGATAAAATGCTTCTGGGGCTTCTGAAAAGATGTAAAATCCTTGCTATTAGGAACGCATCGCTTTTTACGTTTCCGGAGTCACTGATGTCGGAAGTGCGACGGAGGCTTCTTGGAGCCTCGATGTTGGCGCTTATGTTGCCGTAAAGCAAATTTTCGCTTCGCCCTATATAGCTCGGCGGTGAGAGGCTAGCTTAACTCACGTTAAGGGAGTCTGGGTATGTAGGAATACTGGCGAACGGAGACAGAGATCGGCGGAAATTTCTACGTTCTCTGACAGAGCGATAAGCATGCCACCAAATGAATTATGATGAGAACTTTCATTAAACAGTATTTTTAAGACTGAAAAAAAGGGAATCCTGATTACTTTCTTTTCGAGTGGGGTGTAATTTTACGAACCACGTTACATTCCTCAGATATTTTGATAAAAAGGTGGACTAACGACATCTTGTCGTAGGGAGAACGGATCGGATTAAAATGTGATATCCTTCGTTACATTTGTATTATTTAAAATTCTGGAATTGACTTCGGTTATCAGCGTTTCAAGTATGTAATTGCTGCGTTAAAAGCCACGATGGTAAATGGTAAAAAAAATTATCATTTACCATCGCGGCTTTTAACGCAGCAATTTTTTTTATGCGTTATGGTAAAGAAATGTACGGTTTGCCCGCTATTTTTACCATAAGAGTAGTCCCTTCCAACATTTTTTCTAAACAACCGCTCAGCAAAAGAACTTGTAAGTTTGTGTGTGTGATATGATTCTTTAAGTAAATAACCATAATTTTCCCCAATTTTTGAACCATACGTTTATCCCTGTGAGATTATTGAGGACGAGAAGAAGATCCATTACCGCTACTTTTCCCCAGTGTCTTTTCTTGTATGAGCGCGTGAACTTTGAAGCAACACGTCTTCCATTTGTACCCTATAGTTTTTGAGCATTCGCTTTATCTCTTGCCTGCTTTTTTTCTCGGGAATTGGCAATTAAATTTCGATCTCTATGTTTTATGGGTACTTTCTCGGACATTGTCTACTAGCACATAACCTTACTGACATTCCGACGATTCACCCCTTCGTGCACTCCCTACCTGGAAGCTATTTCAGCCACGAAAAGTAGTCCCTAGAGTTTAGATCGAAAGCAACAGAATTATTACTCAGCAATTTATCGGGCAAAGCAAATTTTCAAAATGTCAGAACGTTTTTAGAAATAAATTTGATATGAGAAGTTACTCAATGAAAGTCCTCGCGCTTTCGGCCGTTGACTGTCCAGCTGGGAAATGTCCGTATCTTCTAGAGGAGAAAGTAGGTGGAAGACTTCTTCCAGCATTCGCAACACATAGATAATAAATTTATAATCGGGGAAACTCGAAGGAAGAAAGGCGGTATTTCAGCAGCAGTAGGAGAAGAATTTCTTCGAAGTTCGGATCCCACCATATTCGCATTCTGTTCTATCCTCATTGATCCTCTCGTAATGGATCCCTGTGCAAGTTTCTTTCAGTTCCCTGTGGTGTTAAGATTGACTTCGATGCTCAGCGTAGTTCTGCCTAGGTGGGAGCGTCAGTGATGGAGTAATTACTTGACAGAAAAGTCAGTGTAACGCGGATTGATACCGTTCTTGAGTTCCACCGACAGGCAATGATCAGGCTTCTCTACCTTTTACAACAGTATACCGTAGGGTGACTCGTGGCACAGTTTTTTCGCCGTTTGGTGGTGGCAGTGCCGGATTTAGAGTTACTTGAACTCTGCGCATAACATCGGCTTTGGAGCACTCCTCACTTTGCCCGCCGTCCTTGAAAAATAAGCGATTTTATACTCCCCTCTTCCCTCCAATGTACGTTCTCATTAAAAGTAGATAAAATTCGTGCTGAGGCAGAAAATTTACGTTGCACTTCCTCATACGTATTGTAATCGGGAAAAAAGTTCGACTTCCAGATTTCAAAAGAAATGCATATTTTGGGTTCGCCCTGAACATGATTTGACCATTTTCACGGTGGCGTCTGTGTGTGTGTCTGTGTGGTTTGCTGCTGCCATAATTCAAAAACTTTTATGGCTATCAAGAAGAAGTTTAATATTCTGGGGTCTTGTGATTCTCTGGTAGGAATAAAAGTGGAAGTTGCACGTGATAAAACGTAAAATCTTTGTTAAGGAAGCAAAGTCGAGACTTTTATAAGGATAACCATCTAAGTACAGTACAGACATTTAACGTGCTACATATACACTGAGTGGCCACTTTATTATGACCACCTGACAGTTTAAAGCAAATGAGCTATGGCTGCACGCTGCTGCCGCCAGAGGGCGAGGCTAGTATAAAAAGAGAAAGCATAATGCTTGCGACAGTAGTAGAAGTGATTTTTGGGTGACGAGATGGGTAAAAAATGCGATTTCACGGACTTTCAACGTGGGGTGATTGTAGGAGCTCGGAGCCATGGAGCGAGTATCACCGAAACCGCCGCATTCGTGAAATGTTCCAGAGCAGCTGTTGTTAGTGTTTAAAGACTGGACTGTCAGCCAAAAAACTGGGTCTCTACGTGCAACGCGTGGTCGTCATCGACTAGTGACTGCTCGGGCGGAACGGAGGGTCCAGACTGGTAACAGTGCAGCAAATTACAGACCATCTTAGTCAAGGATCCCCTCAAATGATCTCTGCACGAACTGTTCGCCGTACACTGCATCGGATGGGATATGGCAGCAGAAGGCCTGTTAGAACACCTTTGCTGTCTGCAGTTAACAAGAGAAAACGTCTCCAGTTCGCACAGGAACACAAGGATTGGACAGTCGATAATTGGAAACAAATTATGTGCTCCGATGAATCACGTTTTCACTTGCACCATGCCGATGGCCGAGTGAGAATTTGGCGGAAACAGCACGGAAGCATGGACCCCAAATGCATTGCTACAACCCTTCAAGCTGGCAGAGGCAACGTTATGGTTTGGGGAATGTCTTCCTGGCATGCTTTGGGCCCTTTAATTCGTGTGGATCAACGTCTGACTGGCACATCATATCTAAATATCGTTGCGGACCAAGTGCATCCTGTCATGTGGATGGTTTATCCCAATGGAGATGACTACTTTCAACAAGATAATGCGTCCTGCCATACTGCTCGTATTATACAGGATTGGTTTCAGAAACATGCCGGTGAGTTTACTTTGCTTAGGAGACCCCACAATCTCCAGATCTCAACCCCATTGAGAATTTGTGGGATGAAGTTGAACAAGCCATCAGACAGCTGGATCCACAACCCTGCAATCTCACACTCTTGGAAAGTGCTATTCATCAAGCATGGTCTCAGATCTCACAAACCACCAATCAACATCTCGTGGAGTCCAGAATCAACGCAGTATTAAAGGCAAAAGGTGGCCCAACGAAGTACTGAGGGAGTTGTCATAATAAAGTGGCCACTCAGTGTAGTTACTTCATGTCACTGCTTCAATTCACATTTTTGTTACTACATGCGATATGGGGCTTGCGGTCGAATAACAGCAGGTTCCACACCAGGGACAGTTCCTCTACAGCCTAGAGCCAGAACTTCGATGAAATCGATTGACGTGGCTCGTACGTACAACGAACTTTACCAATGCCATTCTATTTGAATGATAACATTCTTGTGATTGCCTCTTAAACTGGGCGGACTAAGGAAAAAGAAAATTTAAGGGAAAGATGGGCAGCCATATTAAATGCCTAATTAAAGGGCCATTACATTTCTAGGTAAATCGGCCAGAAATTTATCATTACCTCTTAGCTCAGTTGTAGTATAGTTTTAAGTAACATTGCCCTTAAACTGATTTTTAACCTGTATACATTTAAGTTATAGTATATTTATACTTGTAGATTGACATACTTGGAATTCGGAAGGAATCATGCTACCAAAATCCGTAACAACTAATTTATCCCTCACTCTATGTTTGTTTTTGTTTTTTTTCTTTAAGGGAAAAAATCCCCCTCCCCCAGTATCGTGAGACCATGTTCGTGACCTTCATGGGGTTCCCTGTTAATTCGCCTATGGATGGTAGTCAGGGAAGTCACTAGACTAGTGTTGGGCATAATCGATTGAATTTAAGAATCGAAAGGTTACAATCGAGAGATCTGTCAAATCGAGATATTCATTCGAAATAATCAATCGAACGATTTTTAGTTTTAGAATTCACCGGTAGATGGCGTAATACGCTCAGATCCGCCTTCTGCGTTTGACAAATCGAGATATTCATTCGAAATAACCATTCGAATGATTTGTAATTAGTGCTAAACGCTCAGCTTTCTTTCGCTGGACGGAATGACAATAAAGACGCCTGGATTTTTTCGAATAGTATAACCTAGCTTAAGAAGTTATAAGGAACACAAGTGATTCTCCCTGCGAGAGATAATTCGATCACGTGAAAAGCGAGTACTTCCGAACCTCTCGTATCTCGTTACCTCTCGAGATGTTTTCGGGTAGACGAGCGATTTTGCTCGGAACCCATGTTCTCGAGAAGAGACGAGCGATTTCGCCTTTCGAATGCACTCGTTTGAACGAGACAGCTTGTGGGCAATCGAGAGTTCTTTCGAGAGGTTTTTTTCATTCGAATGAATTTTGCGTAATCGAATGTTTCGAGATATTTTCATAATCGAATGAATCGATTATTTCGTCTCGATTATGCCCATCACTACACTAGACTTCGAAATCAGGTGGACGACGGGTGGTCGAGTAGTATTTTTCGTGGGGCAAGTTTGATAGCAACTTTATTTACGAAACACTAAAAGAAAGAATTTTTAATGATTTCCACTACTGGCTACAGAGGAATTCCTGCAATCACCACCTCCTTCTCCTGCACACACACACACACACACCCACACACACACACACATACACGGATCTGACTAGTTACGCTACTGGTATAAGATACAATTGTCAGTTGAATGTCGCCTTTAACTTTTTTCTTGCTGTGAATGCCTTATCCTAATTGCTTTTTAAAATGTTGCATTTTTGGTTATGAAAATATTACTGTACTTGAACAGTTTCTTTAAAGGAAAATGTTCTTGTTGCTTATCTAAATCAAATTTCAACGTCCTGGCACGCAGACACAATACGTAACCCCTCCTTCGTCTCTCCCATGGCACAGTGGTCCAAGCATTGACTTCTGACCATTTGTCCGATATGAGACTGGGTTCGAATCCAATCCCGAATGAGGCATGTATGTTGTGTTTGTCTTTCGGCACTGGCTCTCTCCCTTCCCTGGAACTAGTGGCCCTAAATTAGGGACGGGCGACTGCTTATAGCTAATAGAGTTGCTTACGGTGGTCGTTAAGCTCCCCAAACAACAACAACAAAATAACTCCCTCCCTTCAAGCCAGCGGCGACCTTACCTTGCACTACTCTCCTCTAAAGCAGTCGTCAGCTACTTCCTTCTGCCTCGCTGTACTGGAAGTGGCTTAAGAGCGCTGGTATACCTTTTTTTTTTTTCTTTCTTTCTTTCTTTTTTTTTTTTTTTTTTTTTTTTGCGGGTTTAATGATAATTGTGAGCAACTGCTCGAGGAGTATAAGCAGTCGCCCAACACTAATTTAGGGCCGCTGGTTGCAGGAAAGGAAGAGCGCCACTGCAGTATGACAAATAAAACATCCATGCCTCACCGGGATTCGAACCCAGACCCATGCTGGAAGCCAGCTCTCATACGACTGAGCCAGAAAGTCACAGGAATCAGACTCACGTTCAAGATAAAACTAACTGGGCGATGAGGATTTTTTTTCTTTTCATTAATGCGAGTGATTTAGTCCTTTTATTTTCTATTTGAGCTTATTATTTTTTTGAATATGTTTGTGATAATTTTATTTTTTCTGTAGGATTTCTTGCTACAAATTACGTATTTTTTTTCATCGTGAACTGAATGATTTGTAGTTTGAGATCTTTTTTTCAACTGACAATAACTTTCAATTAACTTTAAGAGAAGATGCAATGCACTGTTTTATGAAATTATTTCACAAAACTTCTAAATATAAAAATTGCTTTTCATAGCTATATAGCTTTTGTCTTAAGAACTCCACAAACTGATACACAGACATTGTACAATCACCTGTACAATTAATTAAGTATTTGATTTCTTGCGGTAACACAATATATAATAACTGGTGCGCAAAATGGGGAAGAGAAGAAGAAATATTTTGTGCCACAGTAACCAAAATTCATGCAATGCACTATTCACAATATCCGATCTCGCTACAGAACTTCAAAATCAAATACTTCGATAGACTATTGAAATTTAACAGTTAATCAAACCACCAAGTATTCCCGCGAATCTCTACTATTACTGAAATGTTTCGTCATATGGATGCGGAGAAAGTGAGAACGGAGTTTTTCAGTTAACATAAGAAAGAAATTGCGGAAAGGTTTCTGAAAATTCAGAATTTTCCCTAACACATTTTGAAAACTGTAATTTACCATCATTCTGAAAATTCAGAATTTTCCCTAACACATTTTGAAAACGGTAATTTACCATCAATGTAAGAAAGGAATTGCGGAAAGATTTCTGAAAATTCAGAATTTTCCTTAACACATCTTGAAAACGGTAATTTACCGTCAATGTAAGAAAGAAATTGCGGAAAGGTTTCTGAAAATTCAGAATTTTCCCTAACGCATTTTGAAAACGGTAATTTACCATCAATGTAAGAAAGGAATTGTGGAAAGGTTTCTGAAAATTCAGAATTTTCCCTAACACATTTTGAAAACGGTAATTTACCATCAATGTAAGAAAGAAATTGCGGAAAGATTTCTGAAAATTCAGAATTTTCCTTAACACATCTTGAAAACGGTAATTTACCATCAATGTAAGAAAGAAATTGCGGAAAGGTTTCTAAAAATTCAGTATCTTCCCTAACACATTTTGGAAACGGTAATTTGCCATCAATGTAAGAAAGGAATTGCGGAAAGGTTTCTGAAAATTCAGAATTTTTCCCTAACACATTTTGAAAACGGTAATTTACCATCAATGTAAGAAAGGAATTGCGGAAAGATTTCTGAAAATTCAGAATTTTCCTTAACACATCTTGAAAACGGTAATTTACCGTCAATGTAAGAAAGAAATTGCGGAAAGGTTTCTGGAAATTCAGAATTTTCCCTAACGCATTTTGAAAACGGTAATTTACCATCAATGTAAGAAAGGAATTGTGGAAAGGTTTCTGAAAATTCAGAATTTTCCCTAACACATTTTGAAAACGGTAATTTACCATCAATGTAAGAAAGAAATTGCGGAAAGATTTCTGAAAATTCAGAATTTTCCTTAACACATCTTGAAAACGGTAATTTACCATCAATGTAAGAAAGAAATTGCGGAAAGGTTTCTAAAAATTCAGTATCTTCCCTAACACATTTTGGAAACGGTAATTTGCCATCAATGTAAGAAAGGAATTGCGGAAAGGTTTCTGAAAATTCAGAATTTTTCCCTAACACATTTTGAAAACGGTAATTTACCATCAATGTAAGAAAGGAATTACGGAAATGTTTCTGAAAATTCAGAATTTTCCTTAACACATCTTGAAAACGGTAATTTACCATCAATCTAAGAAAGAAATTGCAGAAAGGTTTTTGAAAATTCAGAATTTCCCCTAACACATTTTGAAAACGGTAATTTACCATCAATGTAAAAAAGGAATTGCGGAAAAGTTTCTGAAAATTCAAAATTTTTCTGGAGTACGAAAAATCCGTGAAATTCAGAGGGGTTTTTTTTCGTCATTTCACGGAAAATGTTGTATCAGAAATATGTTTCGTTAATTCACGAAAGAAATCACGGAAAGTGGCTCGTGAATTTCAGAAAATTTTGTACAGTGAAGTTGGAAGATAGAGGCTACTGTGATAGTGTGATCCAAAGCAGATGTCCGTGAAATTATTCGCTTCTTGGAAGAAAAAGAGGCTTCACCAAATGGCGTTCAACGTGAACTGGTTTCTGTGTATGGAGAAATGGCGATGTCCAAGAAGCAGGTGTATTTTTGGTGAAATGAATTCAAAAACAGCCGTGTTGCCATCGAAAATGAACATCGGAACGGCATGCTTTCAGCAAATAAGACAGAAAACATTTCGCGTATTGAGGTCATAATTCTTGAAAACAGGCTAGTGAAGTTTGTGCAAGAGGTCAACTTATCGAAGTTTCGAAAACTGTCTTATGGGAGGGCACTTCACGACATATCAGGAAGTTCTTCAGGAGGTGCTCTGTTGTTTTATGGGTTTGAGGACGGACTTCTGAAGCGAAATCGATAAACTTATCAAACGCTGGGACAAGTGCTTTAATAAATTTGGAGATTAAAGCTTCAATAAATTCGAAGTGGAAAAGTAGTTCAACATCTTTCTTCGTGTACAAAATTCATCGCATGTTGTCATATCTCTCCTCCACAGGTTCAGATGGAGGCCGAACACCCCCTGAAGGTGATTTTTTCCTTTAAAGAAGCCAGTTAGCTCTGCATTAGCTTACTTCGTTTTCACATTTCTGCAATTATTTTATAACGATTGAAATGCGGAAGCAAAAGATTCTCTCGTCAACGAAAGAGAAGGAAATAGTACATTTTCTCCCCGTCCCCCAGTTAAGTTTTTTTTAGCAACGCCTACGTTTTCGACTTTGAATGACATACAGTAGAACCCGCTTGTAACGAGTCCGTATTTAGCGGAATCCGGGATTTATGGAGCAAAACAGGAACTTTTGCTTGGCATAATTTTAATTCCAAACTAATTTGATTCTTTTTTAACGAACAAAATTTAATGAAATCCTCGGATTTAACATACATACATATCACTAAGCTATTCCCTGAAAATCAGAGGTTAGCTCCACAAAGAAATACAAACTACTAGATAAATTTTTAACTGATTATTTACTTACTGTTGCCGTATCAAACTTCTCCATTTACAGAGATATTGACAAACAACTCGGGCTTCACTGACATCCATTACACGACCTACACAAGACCTTCTATACTGCATCCTCATAATCATTTTCTCATGCGGACACTTCTGAATCTGATGATGACTTTCTTGGGCTTCTTCTGCCTTTCCTTCCTACCACTTGGACTAAAAAAAAATTCTTAGTAAGCATCTCATCACACATTCTTTCAACATGTCCAAACCACTGAAGCATATTAGTCCCCACGTTGTTCACAACATTTTGCTTCACATTACACAACTGCAACACATCTTCATTTCTCACATGATCCGAAAGTGTCTTGCCACAAACGCCCCGCCCCGTAAGTAACGCATTTCTCCAGCACACAAACGACTCCTATGTTTCTTCTGTAGTACCCAGGTTTAACTGCCATACATTAGAGTAGGTAGAATTACACTTTCATACACAGCCATGCGGGACTCTCTTGAGAACCCATCATTCCTGCGAAAACCTCCCAAAGCAGCTATGACTTTCAATGAAGAATTCACTCGCCTACTAATTTCACCATCCAATTTGTTTTCTCTGTCAAACATGCTTCCTAAATATACAAACTCATTCACACTGTACCATTTAGACTTATATTACATTCAATACTAACAGTTCCTCGCTCAAAAATCATAACTTTGGCCTTCAGATTGCTGTATGCTGATGACACTGTCCAACAGGACAGTGTCATCAGCATACAGCAATCTGCACACACGGATATTACCAAGACATAAACCAGTATTGTCCATCTTGGCATCACGCATGCACGCATCTGTAAATATATTAAGCAGCCATCGGGTGACACAACACAACCTAGTCTGACTGCTGCACTAATGGAAAACCATTTTAATAAAACACCATTCACTCGTACACAAGCTCTACTACCAGCGTACATGGCTTTTACACTAATAAGTAGATTCCCAGTAACACCATATTTTTTCAATACCTTCCACAAAAGTGTCCTATTTACTCGGTCGTAAGCTATCTCTAAAGCTATGAAGGCAGCAAAAACTTTCTTACGAACAGCCAGATACTTTTCAATCATTGCAAAAATTTGGTTAGTGCAGCCTTTACCAGGCATAAAACCACTCTGAACATCCCACACTTCCGCTGATGTAAGACCTCTAACTTTTTTAGTAATGATCTTACCAAACGCTTTTCCTGGTAAGATCACTACCGAAAAAGTACGAGGTCTTACATCAGAGAAAGTGTGGGATGTTCAGAGTGGTTTTATGTGTGGTACAGGATTTAACGAGGGAAAGAAAAGCTCAGTGTTCCATTTTAACAAGCGAAGTAACAAAATTTAATAAAATTCCGTGTTTAACGAGGCAGAGAACCTGCTGCGCATTGTCCTGGAATGGGGGAATAGAAATGATGGCATACAGGATGAAATTTCAACAGTAGTGGAATGTGGATGTGCAAGTGGAAGAATGTTGATAGAAAAGCAATGGGGAAGGAGTACGTCAAATGCTCAACAAGAGAGTTGTGCAAGAGAATCTTCCCTACCCTTTCCAATGGGGCTATGCCTTGGGAGTATCGTGTCAATAGAGTTGAAAACATGCAACCTACTCCAAGGCTAAAAGAGGATCGGCGAGGTATGTGCACATGTATTAAGTGATTTCTGGGCGACGATTGCAAAGAGGAATAAGGAAGTAATGGAAAGGGGTCGGAAAGGAAACACTAGATAACAGTCGTGGAATTGTGCCCATTGATCCTTTCACCCTCCAAGTGAGAGTTGCTTCATGCGTGTCATAGAGCAGCGGTCAATCTCGCGTAGCCGTCCAATAGGAAATCCTAAACTTTCGTAAGTGACAAAATGTCTAAGAGAAATTTGTTGTCCGTAAACGACAAACTAGCTATTATTAGTGATCTGGAAAATTGAGAAGAAATGTTGCCATATGTTATTATACACAGATGTCATCATCAGCAACCATTATCAGTTCACTGCTGGATGAAGTTCTCCCCAAGTTTCTTCCACAACGGTCTATCTTGGGCCAGTCTTCTCCATGTCACTCCCGCATGCTTCTGAATTTCATCCAGCCATCTCCCCATCTCCCACGTGGTATTCTTTTTGGTCTTTTCCTCTTGGAATCTAGTCTAAAATTTTGGTTGTCCATCGATGATCCGTTCTCCTGGCAATATTTCCAGCTTACACACACACACGGGGGGGGGGGGCAAAAGTAGGTTTATAGTTGTTCGTATGAAAAAACACACGAAGGCTATGATTATTACAATAACTTGATTAACTCAAAAGAATGCCACAGTGCGCTTAGGTACAATCTCGTAACGGCTCAAATTGCCAGCCTTCATTATTTGCACATTCTTGTAGTCTACTTGCTACACTGAAGCACACTTTGGCACAGAGTTCTTTATTGTCATCAATTTCTTGACAAGCTTCTCTTATGCTGCGAATCCTATCATCCACAGTCCGTGGCTTTCGTGAAAAGACTTTATGGACATCTTTTGGGGTATTGTGACATCTTTCACAACACCTCAAAAGAAGAAGTCCATTGGCAGGGGCAGATTGGCCCGCCGGGACACCGGGGCATTTCCCGGTGGGCCCCTTCCGTATGTTTTGTCTGTTTCTTTCTTACTTTCTTAAAAATGTTTCCAGTTCAGTTTTTTTAAACACACAACTGAACCACAACACTTTTTTTATAAACAAAATACACATAACGTAATTATAACAAGCGGGGGCGGGCGGGGCGGGGGGGAGCACTTCTATTTTGAATTAGGGAAAAAAAATCACCTCACCAGACAACTGCTAGAATCTCAACTACAACAGATGGGCCATGTGTGTTTGCGAACTTCGGGGTTACTTAGTAGCTGAGGAACGAGAATGTATGTACCGTATGTTGCGGGAGGGCGGGGGTGTGTGTACAAGATGTTCTATATATTCCTCAAGGAAGGGGGAGGGGTGTAGTTGGTTTTACTCCCGTTGGTTGTAGGAGGCATTAGTTCTGTGCTCATAAGAGCTGAGTTCGGGATCAATTTTAAGAGCCCGAGCCCGCTCGAGTCCGAATTTTATATTGCAAGATAGAGCCCGGGCCCGAACGAGTCCGAAAACTATGATTAATCTGTTTAGAAATTTAAAAAAAATCTCCAATCTCCTCTTCCAAACTTCCACTTCTTCCTCCCCGTGCAATTAACCGATGTCTTTCTCAACTGCGGAGTGGGGAAGGGATGTCTATCTATTTCTATAGTTTTTTTGACCATTCATTTCATCCTGAAATGCTTCGAGGGGCCCGGCATGGGGAAAAATTGGGAGGCACAACTATCTACGTATGTTAACAGCATTGAGGCGGAGGCTGAACAGGGCTAAATTTTTTTCACTACTTTAGTAAAAGTAGTGAAAATACTAACCCATGTTTGATAAAGTTGCAGAACAATGCTAGATAATGGTCATTATGGGATGTATTAACAGAATTCAACACAGAATTCAGAGTGAAAGCTAATAATATCAAGAACTTTTTTGAAGTAACTGTAAGTTTATTTGCGGGAATGTTCATATACGATCCATTTCCCCCGAAATGATTTACCTACGCTCCTTGTGATAACTGACAAATGCTGCAGATGAAGGGATTTACGGAGATATCATTTCAACATGAAGTTGTAAAATGTTTTGTTTACGTTATTCAGTAAGGTGTCTTTACAACAGTAAATGACGAATCTGTTCGTCACGATATTTAAAAATCTTTAAATTTCTAACTGTGATTGTCCACAATAGAAAAATTACAAAAATTGCAGTACAAATAGAAAATTTTACAGTGTAGAAGTTCTGTATTTTTTCCATTTATTTAAATCTCATGTTTTATGCGAAAGGATTTTTGGTACAACCCCAACAAAATTTTGGTAGTAGCAGTTCTCTCTATCTCTCTCTCTCTGCAGTAAAATCTTGGCATGGGCGATTAAAATGTTTCCGCAACACCCTCTTCAATTTAAGGATGACGGGTGTACTTTTTTTACGAAAAGATCCGCCCAAACTGTAATCGTCGGTTTATTCAACTGTCCTTCTATTGTTACATGGGGATTTTCTGTTGAATAGTAGACACAGTTGTACCGATTTGCAGCACCTGAAAGGTTAAAATAAGCTTCGTCGTACCACATAATTGTACCAATGATGCCATTGCTTTGTCTTTCTTCATTCAGAACCACTTCGCACAATTGTAAACGGCGATCCGGATCATCCTCTAATAACCCACGAAGCAATCTTGGCCGATACATTTTCAAACATAAACGTTGCGTTAGACGACTCAAAGATCTACGGGCAATGCCTAACTCAATAGAAGTTCCTTGTTTTGATTGTCGGCGCTTTTCGTAAATGCCTGACTCACTAACATTTCATTATCCTGGGTGGTAACACTGACCGGTCGATCTATTCTGGAGCATTACATTACAGATGGACCCAGTTTCATCAAATTTATCGGGTATTCTGTAAATTGTTTGTCTACTTGGTGGAGGTGTATCAAATTCTTCAGCCCATTTCTTTCGAACCTTTTCGGCATTCTCTGTCTTCCAGTATTGTTTAAGTACCCACTTTCGTTGGTCGTTGGTTAAATTACCAGCCATCATTACCTAAAAGATAAATCATAAGTTAGGATACGAAATAATAATAACAATAATAATAACAATAATAATAATAATACAAATAAAAAATGCAAAAAGAAAGAAATAATACAAAAATAAATAAATAAATAATAATACAAGAATAAACTCTTTGTTTCATGTATTCACAACTACTTTTGTCCACCCCTCTATATATATAGCGCCCCCTCCCAACAGGAATTTCTGTGTGCGCTACTGGGGAGTTCTGAAATTTTAGCAACCGAAATTCTTTTCTTTGATGAAAGAAAAATTATGTGAAATATATGCATAAAGCGTGTATTTATTACACGGTCGAGTCACATTATTGTGACCACCAGCTAATATCCAGAGTAACCGCCGTGTGCAGCGCGGACAGCAGCTAGACGGGCTGGGAGTGACTCAATAAGGTGCTGAAAGGTGTTCACAGGTATCTTAAGCCATGCATGACTGCAGTGCATCTGACAGCTGCTGGAGGGTGCGTGGTGGAGGATCCATAAAACGAACAACACGATAGAGGTGGTCCCAGAGATGATCAATCGGGCTGAAGTCTGGGGAATTAGGGGGCCAGGGAAGTACTTTGAAGTCTTCACCGTGCTCTTCCAAACACTCTCGGAAATTTCTAGCTGTGTGACACGTTGCATTGTCGTTCTGGAACATCCCATCCGCCCCAGGACTGACAATCAGCATGTATGGGTGTACGTGGTATGCAAGAATGGATTCATAACGAATTCGGTCCATAGTGCCTTCCACAGGTATGAGTGGACCCAGAGAACACCAAGGCAACATTCCCCAGACCATAACACTGCCCCCTCCCCCACCAGCTAGCTTGTGTTCTGCCGGCAATGGTTGAAGAGCGTTTGTTCTCAGATGTTTCCCGCCTTATACTCCAACGTCCATCCGTTCGATGAAGCAGAAAACGGGACTCATCGGAGAAGGCAATCCTTCGCCAATCAGCGGAGGTCCAATTCCGATACTGCCGTGCAAATGTAAGCCTTTTCTGCCGATGCACCTTCGTTAGCATAGGGGCAGTAACCATCTGTCTGCATCGGAGCCCCATACGCAGCAGGGTTCGGTGAACTGTCGTTTTAGACACACTTCCGGTAGCCCCCTGATTCATTCGGCCAGTGAGTTGCTCCACTGTAGCGTGTCGATCGGCCCTCACGCACCTTCGAAGCAGACGTTCATATTCTCTGGTTCACCTCTCACATCGATGGCACGTGGTACACCGCAGTTTCCATATCGCTTATTCGCAATGGCGCCATTTCTCCGATGACGATGCACTTTAACCACAGCAGCACGCGCACAGTTCACAAACTGCGCTGTTTCAAAAATACTGCCACCCTTGGTCCGAAAGCCGATAATCATCCCTTTTTGCAAGTCTGATAAATCGCTCCTTTTATCCATCCGCAGTGTCGGCCTACTTCTAGCGGCCAATAACAAAGAACGAAGAACCATGGGGCCCGGGATCCTGGGCCTCCCACTGGGTGCCTCACTGGGTAAATATCAGTAAAAATGCAGAAAAACGTACTAACAGTTTCAGGGTTTTACGAATGTTTAAGAGCAGGTGAAATATTTAACGTAATATTTTCAGAAATTGTGGTATAATGCACTGCTCAAAATATTTAGGGGGTAAGAGATATTGTGAGGGAAATTATGTGCGACCGATGTTTTTGATTGTAAAATATTACTTTTACCTAGATACAGTAGAACATTCAGTACTATGGGTAAATAAAAGCACATTAGCGAATTTTTATGCGATTTTATCATTTAATACACATAATACGATATTTTATACAACGATATGCATATCTGCACAACAACAGTAACAAAAAAGACTATTTGTTGGTGGTAACTGATTTCAACTAAGGTGTGTGGTCCCCTCAAACGGCTAAGACCCCTGCACACCTGTGTGGCATAGAATTGATGAGGCTATCGAAAAGGTTTTGGGGGTTATCTTTGCCACTCCTCAATGAGGGCAGTCCCCAGAGTCAAGGGAGGTGCCGGCCGAGATGCAATGCGTCTTCCAAGTGTGTCCCAGGCATGCTTAGTGGGATTTTAGTCGGGAGAGCATGCTGTGCACTCCATAAGCTCGATTCCCTCCTCTTGAAGCATTTGTCCAGTAGCCGAGCTCTATGAGGTTGAGCGTTATCATCTATGAGAAGAAAAGAATCACCGACGGCTGCAGCATAAGACTTAACAATAGATCTGAGAATCTCATATCTACATCTCTGGGCCTTCCGACTACCGTTTCGGATGGCGTATACACGGTCTGATCAGAATAATATGACCACCCCCGGAATCATAGTGTACCCGTCACAGAGTGCACGTGACAATGTTGACCACACCGAGATATAAGCGGCCGGCGGAGACAGATGAGCCATAGGGCGTTACGTGAGCACAATGGGCAGAGGTAGTGATTTGTCGGACGTTCAAATAGGTATGATAATCGGCTACCGCTCCAAGGGTGAAAGCATCTCAGAAACAGCAGACTTCGTGGGCCGTTCACGAGGTGCTGTAGTAAGGGTGTGCCAAGAATGAACCGCTGGTACACTGAGTATCTCCTGACGTCATAACTGTGGAGTCCCATAGGCCATTGACCCCAGAGGAGAACATGGACTCCGTCGACCGGTAAAGGGCAATCGATGCGCAACAGTGCAGCAATTGACCATGCAAATGAACGCTGGGGCACCCAGGTATGTGTCTCCTTATAACAATAGAGTGAACCTTGTTACGCATGGGTCTCCGAAGCCGACGCTGCGTCAAGGCGCCCATGTTAACCCATGCCGAACACGCCTGCAGTTCGCATGGGACTACCGTCATTGGACAGCAGAAAAACGTTGCCTTCTCCGACGAATCTAGGTTCCTACTCCAAAGAAATGATAAGCGGTGGCGGATACGGCGTCAGACAGACAGTATAGGCAGACGGTGACAGAGTGAATGTCTGGGGGATGTTTTCCTGGTATGACCTCAGACTGCTGGTACCACTGGATGTGTCCCTGAACGCCAATGACTACCTGTCCATCCTCACTGACCACATGCATACCTTCACGTTGGAAGTTTACCCTGGTGGTGATGGTGTCTACCAACAGGACAATGCGCCGTGCCTCGTCGCTAAGGGGGTGCGTGACTGCACATGGCATCAATCCTATGTGTGCATGGCAAACATGACATCAATCCATGTCCGCCGTAATTTGACAGCGATGTCTCCGTTCACCCTCGGCCGGCGAAATCGCCGGACCTCAATCTCATAGAGCAATTGTAGGATTATTTGCATTGAGAGGTTCGCCGTGCCGATCCACAACCACTTAATCTTCGAGACCTCCGTGCACTGCTGCAGTCCGAATGGACACGTGTGCCTCGGGCAACCTTCCAGGGCCTCATTGCGACAATGCCGGTTGCCACGCCGCTGTCATCCGGGCCAAGGGTGGTTATTCCCATTATTAGGTACAGTAGGTGGTCATGATTCTGATACGACTGTATAGATCCCTATGTCCAACCACACTTATGCCTGCTCAGACCATCAATCCATGTCCGCCGTAATTTGACGTTTCCTGCACAAAGCTGGGTTATTTGGTGTGCCAGGTTTTCTCCAGATAAGAACTCCAGACTTAATCTCAACTCATCAGAGAAGAGAACTTGACTTCACTCGTCGTGTCCCCAACCACGATGTTCCTCAACCCAGTTTCTACGGTCCGTGCGATGTCGTGTTGTTAAAGGCACACACACCATTGATCTATGTGCATAAATCCCACCTTAGTGACGCGGTTCCCGACAGTTTGAGTTGACAACCTGTGTCCTGTTGACAGGAGAATCTCTCGCTGGAGTTGAGCAGAATTTTGCTGCCTGTTCCGACGGGCTGTTAATACACTGCTGGACAATTGCTAAGGACGGATCATAAACGGCTATATAGCGCATAAAAAAGTAAGTGTGGTTGGATGCCAAGTGAACTAAAATAATGTCAGAATGCCAGGACATTACAAGAAAGACAATTTATTGTGTTCTGAAATCCAGAAGGCTTTGGAACGTGTTCAAGGGACAAACAGACCATTTTGTGCAGAATACGTAAACGTGAAAAAAATGCAATTACCGTTCGCAGGCGTTCCGGCGTAAGATGCCAATACGGGATATGGCCACCATGGAGGGCGATGCAAGATTCCACACGTCGTGTCATGCTTTGCACAACATTATCAAGCAGCTGTTGGGGTAATTCATCCCATTCCTCTGTCAGTGCATGGGTGAGGGTGTCCTTGTTTATTGGAGGGCATTGGCGACCAGCAAGACTCCTCCCCAAAGCATCCCACCCATTTTCAATGGAATTCAGATCTGGAGAACGTGCTACCCATAAGAGGCGTTGAATATCCTCGCTCTCAAGACACTCCTGGACAGCGACTGTTCGATGACATGTTGCGTTGTCGTCCATGAAAATGAATCTATCACCGACAGCACCACGGAACATGCGAACATGAGGTAGCAGAACATCGTTAATGTATCGTTGGCCAGTCATAGTCCCAGTTGGAAGCACATAGAAGGACGTACGGTTATTGATCATGATGCCAGCCCATACCATGACACTACATGTCGGATATCGGTCCTTTTCCTGTATGTTTGCTGGACAATATGCAGTACCACTATCACGCCAGATCAGTTGTCGTCGACAATCAGACGATAGACTGTATCTACTCTCATCTGAGAAGAGGACAGCAGACCAGTCGTTATCAGTCCAATTGCAATGTTGATGGCATCATTGCAAACGGGCGGTACGGTGACGTCTGGACAATTGGATGCACACAACAGGACGGCGGGCGTATAGTCCTCCTTCATGCAAACGTCTAGCGACAGTTTTTCGGGAGATCCGCTTTCCAGTAGCAGCCATAAACTGATTTGCTATATCACTAGCTGTGCTGCGCCGGTGTCTTTTTGTTGATAGCACTATGTACCGATCTTCTGCAGGTGTCGTACTGCGAACACGACCTCCCCCGTGACGTTTGCTACACTCTCCATTTGTTTGAAATGATTTCCAAAGCCTTGAAACAACACTGTGGCTGACGTCGAACTCCCTGGCAACATCTGTTATTTTTCGCCCTTCTTCAATCTTGCCAATAATATGGCCACGCGTAAAATCATCTAGGTGATGTCGGGAAGACATACTGAAAATTGCAAGTTCGTCAATTGATTCTTTCCCTTTCAACTTTGTGTTTGAACGACAACGGTCAATACGCGTCAAATCCTTTATATCTCTTATCAGCGCTATGACGTCACGAACAAGTTCGGCAATCCAAAATTTGCATACGCACAACACGTCTTACTGTATCCCGCACTTATGCTAATTTCCACATTTTCCTGCCTTCCATTTTATGGTTGCTATCGTTGCTATTGTCATCCGTCCTTAGCAATTGTCCGGCAGTGTAATAGATAACGGCCATCCCTTGCTTTAGTTGCTCATGGACAGCCTTGACCTTGCCTTCTTAGAACATTTCCCGTGTTCTGGAATCGTGTCCACAATCGGGAAATGACACTCCAATAGCTTCTGCTACCACCAGCAGTGTCGGCCTGCTTCTAGATTGCACAATTGCTCTTCACGCCGTTGATTCTAGTAAATCATGCTGTTGATACATCGTTCGAACCGAAGACTTCCAGAAACGAAGTCTCACGATAAACGCGGCTAAAAAGGGAGTTTCCAGAAACCTTCGTTTTTATCCCAGTCTGTGATTTATGCGTTTTGACGTCACAGACGCTACTTTGCACAAGAATGTGCATGATTTGGCTGTCTACGTCACACTCGACTTGCGTTTTCCACGTTTCGGTTAGAAATCACACGATTGGCTTTCATAATGTCCCCAAAGTCGCATGCTGCCGTAATTATTTTGTGCTGTTTTACTGAATATGTTCATGTATCAAACTATTACCCTAACAATAAGGTGACCAGATATTGGAACACTAATTTGAGGACAAAAGGACGTGGCGTCCCCAAATCGGCAGTTCGTTTGGGGACACATACGTACTCAAAATAAATATGCAAATCTTTTTGTTACAAAACTGCATTGCTTCAATAAGTGTGATATTACATATGAAAATTTATGTCTTAAAAGGATATATCTTGTAGAATGTTGTTAATTTGTATTGACAAAGTAGAATTATGATCGCCAGAACATATTAGCAAAAGTGAAATGCTTTACCTTGTATATGTGCCGAATTAAAATCAAGTTGCACACCAAACTAATTGCATGGCAAATTTTTCAGTTTGCCAAAGTTTTTGGAGAAACTTAGATCAAGTACAGTCGAAATTTGACCGCGAAAGTAGTTCAGTGTACGAGTGCTGACCACTGACCATTCGTATAAGTGGGTACGGGTTCGAGTCCCGATTGAGACATGGATGCTGTGTTTGTTTTACTGCCCTTGCTCTCTCTTTCTCTCTCTTCCCTAGAACGAATGTCTCGAAATTAGAGACAGGTGTCTGCTTATAGTCCTTAGAGTAGCTCGCGGTGGTCGTTAAACTCGGAAAGGAGAAAAAAAAGTCAAAATGTCTTTTTAACAAGAAGCATGTCGGTAAATTAGTACAACGAAAACTACTTTTAAGAACATTTTTCATTAGAAATCTAACGAGCTAATGAGGAAGTGTAAATTCGAGCACGTTTGAGGACAATTTGCGTCCCCAAAGACTTCAGACATTTTTGGGGACAGTAAACTAAATTCGAGGACTGTCCTCAAGAATTGGGGACTTCTGGTCAGCTTACCTAACATGGAACTTCACTGAAAAGCACTGCAACGATTATCGACTAATCTTTAGCTTGGCGATGTAAACTTGCTTCACCGTAAAGCTTATTAAATTATTTTAGATTAATCTCGGATAGCTATACTTCGTACAGCTGTGTCTTTAGCTAACATGAATCAACTGATCACACTGAACAACAAAATTAAACAGAAATCATCGCTCTTTCCACGTTAACAAGTGAGTCTCAGAAAAAATTCTCATCGGCCACCACCGGGAATCGAACCCAGGGTCTTCCAGTTATGCGCCGGACATGCTACCACTGCACCACAGCGGCCTCGAATTCATCAGACTCACATGTGATTAACTGCCTAACTTCCCGGTGGCGGCCGATGAGAATTTTTCTGAGACTCGCTTATTAACGTGGAAAGAGCGATGAGTTCTGTTTGGTGTTCCTGATCCACGTCGTGTGTTTGAATAAACAAAAATAAACTTTTTGTTTGTCACAAAGACTGCATATGCCGAATCATACAGTATTTGCCATGCCGATTACAAATCTGCTTGCTAAATTGTGCTGTCGGGCATAGTTCTCGAGTAACCTGTTGTTTCAGTGTACAATAAGCCTTCATTTTGGCATGTATATTTCGCTACAAGCAATTAATTATACACTTACCTTAGAAAAGGAGTTATTTTAGATTTTCTTCTGTGGCTTGGTTGTACTACGTCCCTTTTTAGAGTCCAACAGTAATCAGCTAGCATTTTAGGGCTCCATTTTCCTTTATAGCGGTTTTCTATGGTACATATGGCCTGAAGAAAACGTTCTTCGTGCTCATCGCTTACAGCTCCTAAGTTCTTTAGGAAAAAGTCCAGATGCGAGTGAAAGAAATGTATTTTAAGGGATATATTGCACCCATGGCCTTATAGTTTTCTTGAAGCTCAGTAACAAGTTCTTTATAACTTTCTGCCCTCCGGTTTCCTAAAAAGTTCAGTACCACACCTTTAAGGGACTTCCATGCAGCAGTTTCAGTCTCATTCAAAGTGCCTTCAAATGCAAGATCACGCATAAGTTCCCTTACTTGTGGACCAATAAAAATGCCTTGTTTAATTTTGTTTTCAGATATTTTGGGGAACTTGTTCTTTAAAAAACGAAAGGCTTCTCCATCATTCTTCAATGCCTTTACAATTTTTTTTATCAAAGCCAGTTTGATGTGAAGCGGCGGTAAGTGCACGTTCTGAGGACTTACCAAAGGCCCAGCAACAACATTTTTATTACCTGGAATTAAGGACTCTGTTTTAGGCCAGGTCTTTTTAACGTAATGAGAATTTCTGTCCCTACTGTTCCATTCACAGAAGAAGCAGCAATATTTTGTGTATCCAATTTGTAGACCAAGGAGTAAAGCCATCACTTTAAGATCGCCACAAATATTCCATTAGTGTTTTTTGTATACTATACTTTGAAGCAACTGTTTCATATTTGCATATGTTTCTTTCACGTATGCAGCATATGCAACAGGTACTGAGGGATACATGTTTCCGTTATGAAGAACAGCTTTTAAGCTTATTTTTCAGGAATCTATAAAAAGTCTCCATTCTTCAGGTTTGCGTTGCTGTCCTAAGGCTTCGAACTATAAGACTATATCATTGCAGTACACAAGATCACCACTCTTCGGAAATAAGTGTTCAAACTCTTGTTGTCGTCGACGAAAACTACATGCTTTTGTACTTGGTTGTAAAAGATTCCATCCCTTCAATCTTGAAACCAATATTTTGGCCTAACTTTTTGCTAAATGAAGGTCACGAACCCGATCATTTAATTCTTCCTGACTTATAAGGTGAGGCACAGAGTCTTCCGAGAAATCAGGGTCTTGTTGTACTTCAATATCTTCTTCGCTGTGAGGATTTATTTCATCAGTATCACTATCATTTAAACTGCATGACTGTGGAGGTACAGGAAGAGGAAGATCTGGACCATGAGCAACAGGTCTTATGGCCGAAAGAATACTGGGATACTGAATCGTGTCTTTGGTCTTAGCTGTAGTTCCAGATATCTTAATGATGCAGAAGTAACAGTCTGTTGCGTAGTCTTTCGGTTCTCTCCATACCACTGGTACCCCAAATTGCACTTGACGTGATCCCTTCAACCAGCCAGTCAACAAATGTGCACATGAATCACAACAAATGTGAGGCGACCAAGATTTATCCTCATCACCCATTTTGCACTGGAAATAAAGTTCATACGATTTTATAATCAACGGTGTGAAATGTCGTCTTTGAGAATTTAAAGTAAATTGTTCACAAATGTAGCAGAAAGTGTTCGGATGGTTACACAAGTACGCGACATTATTTAACGTACACTTAGCACAATCCACACTACTTTTTAAAACCACGAGAAAATGCACGTCCTTCGATACCGATTAAATACATTCGAATGACAAAAATTCTGCTTTGTTCCCCCTTTCCAGAAGGAATTGCACAACAGGAAGTAATGGCACCAGTATGTCTACTTTCAGAGACACAGCTATCCTGACTGCAGATAGATGTCTCCTTTGGGAAATATAGGAACATTCCATTAAGTAACACAACATTCACCCCAACCGAGAGTTCCATTACAAGAAATCGGAGCCCAGTGTAGTAATTGTGACTTCATATTTGGTTTCAGCACCCGTAAATACACTATCTACCAACAAGTAATTGGACACCCCTGCAATTGACTATATCTGCGGTCCTGATACACGTCACGGCCGCCGTCGTTAAATATCGTGTGGGAAACAACAATGCAACCAGTCGCATGCAAGATGCCACGCAGTTCGGAGCTCTCTGATTTCGAGAAAGGTGTAATCGTCGGGTATCACAGAAATGGCCGATCCATACGTGACATATGCAGCGAGTTGAAGTACCCAAAATTGACAGTTGCCCACGTGATTGGCAAGGGGAAGATGAGAGGTGACTGTCATAATGTGCCCCGACCCGGCGGGCCCACAAAACTGGGAGTTAGAGACCGACGGGTGCTGGCCAGAGAAATTCAGAAGAACCGCACCAAATCGATGGGCCACATCCACGAGGAGTTTCAACAGGCATCCGGGAGTGTTCTTTCGATGAATACCATCCGTAAGGAAGCCCATCTGCTCGGTTATCATGGACGTGCTGCCGCCCACAAGCCTTTGATCACCAAGTCCAATAGCGCTGCTCGGCTAACGTCGTGCAAAGAACGTCGACAGTGGAGCGTTGAACAGTGGAAACAGGTTCTCTGGAGCGACGAATCAAGGTTCATCCTCTATCGTTCGGATGGCAGGGTCTGGGTTTGGGGTCTGCCTGGAAAATGCCTCCTGCCGGAATGTATTGTGCCAACTGTGAAGTTCGGCGGAGGTGGAATTATGCTATGAGGGTGTTTCTCCTGGTATGGCACGGGACCCTTGGTCGCAATTCTTGGTAGACTCAACGCCGAGACCTACTGCACCATTTTGGATGACCATGCGCTTCCTACGTTGTTGCAGTTTTCCGGGGTGGACCCATGTTACTTTCAGGATGACAATGCCACCTGTCATGTTGCGAGGTCCACCATGGCTTGGTATGGTGACAATGGGGTTAATCGAATGGACTGGCCTGCGCAGAGTCCGGACCTTAACCCTATCGAGCACCTCTGGGACGAGTTGGAGCGTCGACTTAAGGGGTGCCCCCACCGTCCGAAATCGGTGAAGGAACTGACCTGTCTTCTCCAAGCCGAGTGGAAGAAAATACCGCTAGCCGTCGTACAACGCCTGGTTGAGAGTATGCTCCGGAGGGACGCAGCTGTAATCTCTGCTCGTGGAGGCTCCACCAACTATTGAAGGTGAATAAACTTCGTTTTCCTTTGCTATCACAGGTGTCCAATTACTTGTTGGTAGATAGTGTGCATACAAAACTGTTAAAAAATTTTTTGTAACAAAACCATTCTTGTTCAGTGTTATATACTAAAACCAAAATAGCCTGAAGAATGTCAAATAATTCGTATTTAATTGCCTCTTTATTCGTCATGAAGAAGTAGGAATGTCAAAAAATTAAAGGTTCAGTTGTCTCTTTATTCGTCATGAAGAAATAGCACGGTAAAACACTCTGTTCAATCAAATAGCTTGGTCGCAGAACATATCAACTTGAACTAAATCCTCTGAATACTTGAATATAGGCACACCGCTCGTTGATTAGTCATATACCAATATTGACACAGCATCAGAGGTTGAATAACATAGGTTACGTACGGAAGCTCTTTCTACCATCAAATTATCAACACGACTTCAGTAACATACGTAAAGAAACATAGCCTGATACATTTGTTGATACGAACTTACTGAACTAAGGATAGCATTTCTTCGAAGACGTATAATAATCACGTACAGCGGGGTCCGTGACACAGTCTCAGTTTTTTCACTACCACGTATACCCACATCTCCCGGTTTGCACTTGGAACCGTTAATGGTTGAAGTCCCCTGTGTCTTCACATTGCATAACAAAAGGGATGCACTAAGAAAAGTACACAATACTAAATCATTAGAAAATCCACGACGAAATCTAGGAATCTTAGATTTTAACTCATGTTCTTATGAGAACAATGAAAATTGCAGTAAATTATTCTGAAAAAACTGCAGATAATTTAGTAGTTGCAGTTTCGTATTTTCATGGATTTCAGTAAGGGTTCTTAGTCAAAAGGTTGTTGGGGACCCACTCAGATGTCTTAGCCTAGAAGCCCACTAAGGTCTTAATCCGGCCCTGAGCAGTCCTTATACAACTGTAGAAGTACACTTGTAACTCATGACGAATTAATTACATTTAGCAACGCATATTCATTTCGTTCTTTATTGACTTAGTCTCACAGCAACAGAAGACAGGCGTTCCTTAGAGGAAGTAGTAATCGTGATTCACTTTACGTATGATTTGCAGATCTCGAGCTCATTTCTGGATACTAGTCATGAGTGGAATTTTTTTGGGCAGTTCAAAAATAAGCCTTTTCCCAGATTTTTTCTTTGGGCCATATCTATGGGAACTGATGTTTGAGTAAGAAAAACCACAGACATCAACTATAAATTAAATTTTGGCAGTGGTGACAAAACAGAATGAACGAATTCATTTTTTATTATTATTAAACTCCATCGAAGTGAAACTAGAATAAACGAAAACTTTCATCTCGACTAGAGAATAATACTCCTGCATAAATGGTGTTGCCAGTTGTTCACGAAACAGAAACACAATGCTCTGTGTTAAGAACGCAATGGACTGTAGAAATTCGCCTCCGGGGCGTTATCTTGCGAGCATTAAAAGGCACATAAATCATTTTCAACAATTCACTGAATGTTTCTCTTGTTTTGATGTTCTCTTTTACTTTTCTTTTCTTTTTTATCGCCATTTCATTCCTTTTCTTTGGTAAACATACAAAACGCAAACAAGCGATCCTTTTTTATCACGTCTGCCAGCCGTCAAACAATCAGCGAAGCACAGAGAGTGAAGAACTCGTATGTACCACGAAACAAAGGAATCCATTGTGGTAACTGGTTCCGTAAGTGTGGGTGGGTGGAAGATGCATGACTTGATTCCACTCTAGAGAGAAGATAAGCTATTAATCTAATCCAAAGGCGTTTGTCATTTAAAAAAAAAAAAGAAAAAAAGACTGACTAAATGGAAAAGCGAGGAAAACAGGAATGTGTAATAAATAACAGCACAGACCAAAAATATTCTAACGTCAGAAACTAAATGTGGAAAAGAGCATAAAAATTCATTTCACGGGAATTTAGAATTAACTCGGGGGGTCCATGTACGACAAATAAACTGGAAAGCAGGAATTTCAATAAATACGAGCATAGGCGTAACTAGGCATTTCTGCGCCCAGGGCAAACCACCCCCCCCCCCCCCCCCGACACACACACGACACACCCTACCGAAGTCTTTAAGACAAAAAAGCTTTACCGACTGAAATATATTCCTGCTTGTTGCATGAGTTTTTAGAAAAGTAAAATTGGTCTTGTCGCATTTGAAATTACAATTTTTTAAAAATTCTGACACTGGCCACGAGGAGTTGCTTCTTACATTTCGCTTCGCACTGAATGGTATGAATTTTTTTTGTAGTTAATTTATAATTAATAATCACTGACGGTTGTGTAATAGATTTTAAGAACTCTTTAGTTTTTCGGCGGACCTGAGGAAGACCTTTGCGAAGTTATTGCCAATTTAGTTTTAATTTAACAGCCTAACTTTTAAATAATTTCATTGGGGTATGACACTGCAAATAGGGGTATTAGGGAACTAGTTGTCATTTCTTATCTCAAACGAGAACGGCATTTTACCTTCATTAATTGCGTCGGAAAAACTTAGGAAATGGGGGCAGCACTCAGCGGGAAGATTTCGTGCATTTATTTTACCCTCACTTACATCTAGAATGTTCTGGGCAGCGAAGCTGAAGTAGACGCGGAACACAATTTAGGGCTGTAAAACACAAAATGTGAAGAGGGCGGTGAAATTTTCAACTGCTCCGGAGTTTTGACCTTTGCTACCACATTAAACGGACCGAATGCAGTTGTAGTAGTGGCAGTAATGATCGAATTGCCCCCAGAGAATCTTTGAGAATATGAACATCTTTATCTTCTAACGTACGAAAAACCTCGCCGTTATTTCTGATTGTGAGCAACTTACATTCCCTTCTGTGACGTACCTGCCCAGCAGGACGCACACGACATAAAGGCAGATAGCAGCGATAACGAACGTCAGCGTAGCTCAATTGGTAGAGTGACTTATTCCGGAATGAGGGGACCCGGGTTCGAGCCCAGGCGTGGACAAAAATGACGGAGAAATTTACTTCGTTATAATGGCGCCCGAACTTCCGGAATGACCCGGCCGTTCAAAATCTCGCAATGGTGTGATGTTCTTTCCACACCGCGTAAGAGGAAAAATAAGAGAATCCCTTCTCCAGCGCTTCGAAAAATAAAAATGTGGGATGTTGCATTCCACACCCCAGATTGACTGGGAGTTCTGAAGTGCACGTTCTATGATGATGGCTGCCTGCAACGACTCATGGTCACGGCTGACCCGTGGGCCATGCCTCCGGCCCTCTTTCGGGGGGGGAGATGTGACGTGCCTGCCCAGCAGGACGCACACGACGTAAAGGCAGATAACAGCGATAACAAACGTCCGCGTAGCTCAATTAGTAGAGTGACTTATTCCGGAGTGAGGGGACCCGAGTTCGAGCCCAGGCGTGGACAAAAATGACGGAGAAATTTACTTCGTTATACTACACACAGTGGCGACGCCAGCAGCCCTGGAGGAAGACTACGCATCGAGGGGGAGGAGATAAAAAAAATTTGCACTGCCTGGCAGAAATTTAGCCAAAAAATTACATTCGTGTACATGTTATTCGACACCGACGTTGTTATTCCCAGTAAAGTAAAAAGTTTTAGGTACATACTGTACATAGTATTTATTCAGTGTACATTGTATGTTAATACTGGGAACCATGGATACGAACCTCCATAGGCTTTAGCAAGCTGCTAGTAGCAATTTTAAGCTAACTTACGTCACTGGTTTTGTTTTGTTTTTAATTCTTATCTTTTTCTGATATTCGCTGCATTAAGGCTGGCTCTCTCTCTCTCTCTCTCTCTCTCTCTCTCTCTCTCTCTTATCTTTTAAAACTATAATTGACGTGTTTCTGGTGCTCTCTTAAACATCGCTCAGAGTATCCCCTCCATTTCACAGAATAGTGCAAAACGAAATTTAACCAAAAATTCATTTTGTATAACAAAATTTCTGTGAAATTCACATACACATTTATCCAGGTTCTCTAAAATTTTTGATGGTTGCACTCGCCATGTGCGTTCTAACTGCTTAAATACATGGGAGGGAGGGGGGGGGGGTACAGAGGTGTCTCAAAGAAAAGTTGGGTGGGCTAAAACCCACCCTAGGCCAGCCTTAGCGTCTCGCCTGCCTACACATCAGAAATTATAGTTAAATTCTGCAATTACGTACCAGAAATTGATCAATAAGTTTCAATTCTGGTTTTAATCAGATTGAATGCAGTGTTTTTTGCGCCATCTCTTGAGCTGCGCCCGGGCAACCGCGCAATTACGTCTCTGAATCCGAGTATGTTGCAAAAGTGATTCACATGAAGGTAATGTTCTAATACAGACACCTTTGAAATCCACCGGCACATGGAGCTTCGCTTCGGGGCGTAAAGCGCTGGCGGGCACGGCATCTCACGTCGCGGACGACCGTCCACTCTCGTGTCTTAAGGAGACCGTAAACAAATTGCAAATGTAACAGTCACCTAGGAAACGAAGACGGGTTATCTTAAGGGACCATCTACAAATTGAAATGTGACTTGCTACGGCCACACGAAAGCATGTTTCTTAACAAGTAAGTAACCGATTTGCACACAAATTGTCTCTTTCTACTCAGGAACGAATCACCCATGAGATACGATACAGAATTACGTTCCATCCGTCCGCCGTCTGTCCCGAAGAATAAAAACAAATATCTCCTCCGAGGACCAACCGATTTGCACGGAAATGATTTCTTTTACTCAGGGACGCCTCACACCTATCATATACGATAGAAAATTACGTTCCATATGTCCGCCCGTCCACCCGGAAATATAAAAGCACGTTACCCCACCGAGAAAGAACCGATTTTCACGGAAATGATTTCTTTTAACTCAGGAATGAACTACACCTATCAGGTACAATAGAAAATTACGTTCCATCCGTATATTATTCTTCCGGACGGACGAACAGACAGACGGCGGATGGATGGAACGTAATTCTGTATCGTATCTCATGGGTGATTCGTTCCTGAGTAGAAAGAGACCATTTGCGTGCAAATCGGTTGCTTACTACGTTAAGAAACATGCTTTCGTGTTGCCGTAGTAAGTCACATTTCAATTTGTAGATGGACCCTTAAGAGAACCCGTCTTCGTTTCCTAGGTGATTATTACATTTGCAATTTGTTTACGGTTCCGTTAACGCTACGAGAGTCGATGGTCATCCGCGACGTGAGATGCCGTGCCCGCCAGCGCTTTGCGCCGCGAAGCTCAGCTGCATGTGCCAGTGGATTTCAAAGGTGTCTGTATTAGGACATTACCCTAAGATCGATTAAAAACATTTAATTACAGACTTAGCATAGTTAAAATATAGTTTACAATAAAACACGTAAGATCTTTGGAGCCGACTAGGCCCATCCTCAGACGCGATCACAATGGAAAAAGCTCCCGGGTTACATTGTCATATATAACGATAGTGAGTGACTTCATAATAGTAGCGAACTGCATGAGTTCGTGATGTTATATAATCGCAGGTACCAAGATATAACACAGTGTCTCGTTGTTAAGTACATCAAGAAAACACTGAGTAGCATTTTTTAACAAATAAGCCCATTGAGTTGCTCACGGTGGTCGTTAAACCTCCAACCAAAAAAAAAAAAAAAAAAAAAAGAAGGACACAAATCAAAAACATCATGGTAACCAATATTTGAACAGTCATTCATGTTCAACAGGTTCAGTTCTTTTTACTTCCATGGTTCTGGAATATTAAGCGGTGCTTCATCATTACAGCAGATGTTCGCAAAGCTGTAGTTAAATAAACTTTCCGTAAATAATGTCTCAAATTTAGTACGAGGTGAAGCTAGTATATATAGGAATCCGTCCAAATAGGGTGGTGAGTTCCTAGGTTGGAAAGACGTGATTAAGCAGTAGTCTGTGAATGCAATTTTACATTATATCGGTGTTCCTTTAGTCTCGCATTCAATGTGCGTTTAGTAGAGACAATGTATAATAAAATCAGTGTTAGATGCATCCACTGGTTTTAGGGGGATTGCGTAAACCCCACATTTTTTTCTCTACTTCTACCCGATCACGGTCATTCTTAACCAAAGATATTATATTAGAAGTTCGCACTCCAAAATCCAATTTATTTTTGTGACAGACATTTTTTAAGGTATTAGTAAGTTTCTGGTACAAAATCCATTGATCCCACAAATTTGGTTGGCCGGCTCTCTCGTTGCAAAGTTGAGAGTGCCAACCTTTCTTCGTGCCTTAATATTCTTTGAACTGTGGAAGTAGGGTAGCCAAAAGCTAGAGCAATGTAATGAATTATTGTGATCTTCTTGTGGCGTGTGTTGAAGGCGGATGAATGCGTGCATTCCCTTCGAATCATGAAACGAATGGAGGTTAGTTTATATTAAAGAGGATGTGCCGAAGTAGGCATCATGGTGGGGCTGGATGACGATTTTTGGTACACCGAAGTGGTAATAATGTGAGTAACTGGGTTTCTAAACAGTTGGATATCCAGAAACGGTAATGAATATTCATGTTCAAGTTCTGTCGTAAATTTAAGGGTTGGGAATTTGGAAGGCAAGGCTGTAGCAAATAAATCCAGATCTTCCAGCGTCGAAGGCCAGAATAACGAAACATTTTTCACATAGCGGACATATAACAGTGGTTTAATATGGAAGCTTTCTATGACTATGTCCTCTAAATACTGCAGTATTATCTCCGCAAGTATAGGCGATAGGGGTGACCCTATAGGGGCCCCTTGAAGTTGGGATAGACTTGATTAATGAACAGAAAAAAGGATCTTTTTTTGTATTAACTTGAGGATAGACGCCAGGATAGACTGAATTTCTTAAGCAGATGCTTGTCCCTGGTTAATTAGTTTTTCTTCAATTATGTTGTTAACGGTGGTAACGGGAACATTTGGAAATGAGGCTTCTACATCTAAAGAAGCCATGAAGAAAATTTTCCCTTCGGTGGTTAAAGTTCTAGTCCTGTCGAGTACCTGAACTGAACTCAGAACAGAATAGTGGGAGTCTGTAATCAGAGGTCTTAAGTAGTTGGTTAAGACCTTTTCAAGTGGGCGAGTTGGTGAATGATTACTGGAAACCAAAGGGCGTAGAGGTTGTCTTTCCTTATGCACCTTAACCTTACCGAACATATGAGGCATACAAGAGCCCATGGGAGAATGCATACAGGAGATAATACTACCCATGGTTTTTTAGTTTGTTGATAGCTGTAACAGATGCTGCAGTGAGGTCATTCGAAATCTCTTTGTGTAGTATATTTTCAATAGCTTTGAGCATCCTGGAATTGTACTCTTGTTTGTTCATTATAATAATTTGGGATGACTTGTCCACTGAAGAAATCTTCAGATTAGGGTTGTGCTGTAGTATTCGAAGTTGCTTTTGTTCTTCAGTAAGTATCCGGTATTCAAGGTTTTTTTTGTTTTTGTTTTTTTCTGTTTAACCTTGTAACAAGTATTCATATTCTTAAAAATATTGAATCGGGTGATGTCTTTTTCTTCGTGGTACATACGGAAGGAATCGAATGATACTCCGAGGAGTCAAGTTTTCTGCTTCACCGAACGGATGAACGTTGGCGTACAAGGCGAGAAACATCGGAGAAAAAACACTCTTCAACCATTGCTGGAAGAACACAAGCTGGTGGGGGCAGTGTTATTGTCTGATGAATGTTTTCGTGTCATTCCCTGAGTCCACTCATACCTGTGGAAGGCACTATGGACCGAATTCGTTATGAATCCATCCTTGCATACCACGCACACCCATATATGCTGATTGTCTTCCCTGGGGCGGATGAGATCTTCCAGCACCACAATGCGACGTGTCGCACAGCTAGAAATGTGCGAGAGTTGTTGGAAGAGCACGATGAAGACTTCAAAGTACTTCCCTGGCCCTCTAATTCCCCAGACTTAAACCCAATTGAGCATCTGTGGGACACCTCGATTGTGTTGTTCGCTCTATGGATAGTCCACTACTCACCTTCCAGCAGCTGTCAGATGCACTGCAGTCAGCATGGCTTCACATACTTGTGAACACCTTGGAGCACCATAACGAGTCACTCCCAGCCCGTCTAGCTGCTGTTCGCGCTGCACACGGCGGTTACTCTGATTATTATCTTGTGGTCACAATAATGTGACTCGGCCGTTTATATTATTGCAAAAATCTACTAGCTTTCAATTACTAAAAATTTTAAATTCCATACTATTAACTTGGTTTTATGGGTATTTTAATAATTCAAATTCTGTGGAACCAACAGGTATTTTTCGTAAAACAAAAATTATTGCACTTAATTTCATAAAAGACAAATGTACACGTTGTAATTAAAATGACCGTCCTAGTTTTATACCATTACGAAGTACTACAAAACACTTAAGCCAAAGTCGATCATATCATGTAAATTTTGTTCTTTTAGAGAAATAAGGCCACCCTTTTTTAAATGCCACACAATCACACACATACAAAACATCAAACTGCAGTGTGACAATGTTTGAGGACTTTTTCCGATTTATACGAAAATACGATACATAAGTAAGCAAAAAGAAAAAAAGAGTGACAATTAAGAATTATGTATACTCTTGAGTATATATAAAATGCGTTAAATTATTTACTCTTGAATGTATACATAACAACTAAATAATATAATTTTTAGATGAAGATAATACAACGTAGTTGTTACAAATGTTTATTTTCTCAAGCCGACCATGGTTTCGCTGGGTATTGATCTAGATTCATCAGGACGAATGGCACGTAAATATTCAAATTGTATATGACATCATAAATGGTGTTTACAGTCACGTGTTTTGGTTACATGCTTCCACGCGTTTGATAGAAATGGCGTGGATGCCATTTCATTAACAAGTTGTGAAGACTTTGATATTTATGGAAAGCTTCCAAACTATCAAGTTTGGAGGTTGAATCTGGCTTGCCAATAAGTTTTGCTTCTTCAAAGAGAAATTTGTGGTCCTTTTCGTAACAGTGTTTAGCCATCGATGACTTCTTTAGGTCACAATTCCGAATGTAGGTCTTGTGCTCCTTCAATCGAAAACGCAAGGGTATGTCCTTTATACGAAGCGCCACATTCACATGGAATTTGATAAATTCCTCACGAGTTTTTGTCTTCAACACAGTCCTTTGATCATAAAAATCTCATTTTGTTTATGGGTTTAGAAATCACCTTAAAATTAAAGGTTTTGAGAATTTTTGTAATTTTGAAGGCAATGTCACGGGAAAATGGAATAATGGCAAAATTCTCTCGCAATGGGCGCATCACAGGAGTTAATGTGGAGATAGACTTCGGTTTCCGGAATTTTGTCAGAGCCTTGTCTATAATGGGAGGGTTGTATCCTCGCTGTACTGCAACACGTTTAAGGAAATAAAGTTCTTTTTCCAAACTGGCCTTATCTGAACATATATGTATCGCGCGATATACGTAGCTGTAAAAGGCACTGAGTTTTTGTTGATTAGGGTGATTAGACTTGGCATGTGGAGGTGAAAAAATAGCGAAAGGCTTCCGATAAATTGTGGTTGCGAGAGATTGATTTAAACGAGTTACCAGGACGTCAAGTAATGGTAGGCATCCGTTATTTTCAGTTTCGTAGCTGAATTGAATGTGAGGATCAATAGAATTTATCAGTTTGACTAATTCCGAAATTTCAGAATGTTTTCCCTTCCATAGAACGAAAGTTTCGCCTACGTATCGTATCCATAAGTCAAATTTCACAAGTTTGAAAATTTTTTCTTCAAATCGACGCATGTAGATTTCACATAATATAGGTGACAGTGGGCTGCCCATGCCTAGACCTTCCACGGAAAGTAAATCTGTTCTGTTTTATGCAAATGTCCACTAGTCTTGTTATTTCCTCAACTTCAGGTTGGCTATAATGATGCTCTACAAGACTTGATTTTAGGGATTCCAGAGCTCCTTTTACTGGAACATTGGTGAACATAGATACCACATCAAAGGATAGCATTAGTTGATCTACGTAGGGATGTAGGTTGAGTCGCTTGGTAAACTCAATGGAATTTTTCACAGATGTTTCGTTTGGAGTGGTCAAGGTAGATAATTTTGAAGATAAGAACTTCGATAATTTATATGCTGCTGTACCGATATTACTTACTATAGGTCGGAAAGGAATTCCGGATTTATGTATTTTAGGGAGAGCATAGAATCTCGGACACCGGGCGTATGAAGGTTTAAGTTTGTTTTTTTATGTTTTAGCTCAGAGTTTCTGAGTTTTTGATCAATTTCTGTATTTTTTTCAAATGCAGAAATTTCTTTCAAATATCAAAACATTGTGGTTTTATATTATTTATATATATTATATATAAATAATATAATACCACAATGTTTTGCACATAGTATTTTTTTTTTCTTTCGACTCTGCTATAAAAACATGAATGACATAGGTCTCTGTTTCTCCCCCTCCCCTACCCGCCGAAGAACATTTTTCAGTACATTACGTTTTAAATGATGCGTAGTTATGTGCAAACGACTATAATACATAATACCTTATTCTCATTGGTATAAAAATTAGATTGACTGATATTTCTTTCACATTCTCTTGTGAACATACGTACATGTATATGGGCTATCGCTATGGCTAAGAAAAGGGGCCTCCAGTTGTCTGGAATATCTGCTTTCCCGTCATTCAGTTTTTATAAACTACACCGCGAAAATGTTTTTTAAACCTTTTACTTATTTAATGAAAAAATACCAAAAATTCCCTTTCTTTTAATACTTCATTCAAAGATACCGTAAAAAAATTCCTGGGTATTTCTTTAACCAGCTTCACTTGCAGTTTTCCAAAAAATATGTACATTTTTTCCTGAGCTTAGAGCTCCTCTTAGTTGTGAGCCCCTCCCCACCCCTACGCGATGCAGGGGTTGCCGGGGCTATCAGTACGCCCCTGATATGATCATCATTGTCAACCATTATCAATCCACTGCTGGACGAAGGTCTCCCCAAGTTTCCTCCACAGCGGTCTGTCTTGTGCAAGTCTCTTCCATGTCACTCCTACATACTTTCGAATTTCATCCACCCATCTCCCATGTGGTCTACTTCTGGGTCTTTTCCTGTTCCTTGGAATCCAATCTAAAATTTCGGCTGTCCATCGATGGTCCGTCCTTCTGGCAGTACGTCCAGCCCATTGACATTTCAGGGATTTAACTCTGATCATGATGTCTTCCACTCTTGTCATTTTTCGGATCCACGAGTTCCTCTTCTTATCTCTCCTGGTTACACAAAGCATGCACCTCTCCATTCATCTTTCAGTTGTCTGCAGCCTTTGTATGTCTCTTTTAGTTAAGGTCCACGTCTCTGCACCATACGTAAGCACTGGAAGGATGCATTGATCAAACACTTTTCTTTTAAGACATAATGGCATATTGCTCTTGAAAATTATGCTGTTTCTTCCAAAAGCTCTCCAGGCAAGTTTTGTACGCCGATAAATTTCTTCATCAATGTGACCCTCACTTGATATCTTGTGTCCAAGATAAACGTACGTGTCTGTTATCTCCAGCTTTTCTCCATCAATCGATAAATCTTCATTTCTTGTAAAAGCATTGAACATAACTTTTGTCTTCTGAAAGTTCATTTTTAATCCCACTTCTTTACTCTTGTTAGCAAGTTCCTGGATCATACTCTGCAGCTCTGATGGGGTAGTTGCAAAAATCACTACGTCATCAGCAAAACAAAGGTGGGTTAGATAATCTCCATTAATCTTTATCCCCTTGTTTTCCTAGCTCAGCGACTGAAAGACACCTTCCAATGTAGCATTAAAGAGCTTCGGAGATATGGTGTCACCTTGTCTCACTCCCTTTCCAACTTTTATGTGTGCTGTATTCTCAAACAGCCGAATCTTTGCACTTGCATTTTCATAGATGTTATTAATAATATTAATGTATGCATCTTCAATACCGCAGGATTTCAGAGCCATTGTAACTGCTGATAGTTTCACCGAATCAAAGGTTTTTTCATAATCGATAAAAGCCATGCACAATGGAAGTTCATATTCCCTCGCTCTTTCAATTAGTTCTCTCACTACGTGGATATGATCTGTTGTGCTGTAGCCACTCCTGAATCCAGCTTGTTCTCTCGGTTGAGCCATGTCCAGTGTCACCTTCAAGCGGTGTGAAAGAACTTTAGTGAAGATTTTATAAACTACTGATAGGAGGCTGATAGGTCTGTAGTTCCTGAGATCCTCAATGTCACCTTTTTTATGTTGCGAGATCACTGTAGCGTTGTTCCAATCCTCAGGAATCTTCCCTTCATGAAGGCATCGAATGAAAATTTGGGCGAACTGTTTCAATTTCTCCACTTGCTTCTTGTATGATGTCTACAATAATTCCATCTTCTCCTGGAGCTTTTCCTCGCTTCATGTTCTTGATTGCATGTGCAACTTCTGCTGGGAGGACTGGAAGAGCTCTGGTATTGGTACCTTTCATGATGTCTGGAGTACATGTATCATCCCTTTCATATAATTTGGAGTAGAAATCTTTCACTCTTGTCAAAATTTCGCCTCTATTTCTTGTTACAGAACCATCTTCTTTTCTCAGTGCCATAATCTGTTTTCTTCACTTACTGAGATGTCCCTTTGCTATCTTTAGGCTTTGGTTGTTTTCAATTGCTTTCCTCACTAGTTCACAGTTGAATTTCCTTACGTCTTCAGTGATACTTTTTCTTACTGTCTTGCATAGCTCTATATATTCCATTTTGAAAGTCACATCTTCTTTAGTTGTCCTCATCTCTCTTCTTTTTTTGCATCAACATTTTGGTTTTTCCTTATAATTTGTTCACATGGAACTTGTTCTTAGACCCAGCTAATTTTGTTGCTGTTTCCATAAGAGCTTTGGTTACTTTTATGTTAACTTCAGAAATATCCACTTCATCTGATGTTAGGCCTTCTAAAGCAGAGAATCTGTTCTTCAGTTCCGACTTGAAGGTATTATGGTGTTTTCTAAGGTTGGTTATGTCAATACATTTTGTTTTTCTTATGAGCTTGCCACGTTCAAGTTTAGTGTTGAGATGCATGTCACATCTCACCAATCTTATGGTCACTACCTGTGTTGAACTTGTTTAACACACTGCAGTCTTCTATGACGAATTTTTTGTTACACATAATAAAATCAATTTCACTTGTCGTTCCATTTGGATGTCTCCAAGTCCATTTCCTGTGTGACTTTTTCTTGAAAAAGGAGTTTAAGATGAAAAACCCTTCTGCCTCTGCAAACTCAACGAGAGTATTTCCACGCTGGTTTCTGTTGCCGTGACCGAATTTACCTACTGAAGTTTCATTCTGTTGCCGTTGGCCTACTTTTGCATTGAAATCTCCCATAATTATCTTCAAATGTTGCTTACCTTTATTATTTAGATGACGAATTTCCTCATAAAATTCTTCAATTTCTTCTTCAGGATGACTTGTGGTGGGTGCATAAGTTTGAATTATCTGAGCCTGGTATCTTCTCGAGAGTTGGATAACGAGTCGTGCAACTCTGTCAGTTATTATAAATCCAATTATAAATCCAACACCACGAGTTCTGCCATTATAAATCCAACACCACGAGTTCTGCCAGTATCTGTCCCACGATAGTAGAAGAGATGTCCACTTTTCAGTTCAATGAGATCTTCTCCTTTTCTCCTTACCTCACTTAGCCCGACGATGTCCCACTTGATCCTTTGTAGTTCCTCTTCCAATTCAAGAAGCCTTGAATCAGAAGATAGGGAGCGTCCATTATACGTAGCCAAGGTCAGCATCAGATGGCAGCCTTGTCCGGTCCTCCTGGGATTCTTAGCACCCTCGCACTGGGCGCTGCCTTGGCCAGGTACATTCCAGCTGCCGGAGACTGAGGGCCAAGATTTAAGTTGTGGAGTCATTTTGGAGGGGTTTGGCCATAACTCACCACGCTGGCCAAGCGGGTTGGTGAGTGTGGGATAGCATTTCCTCTATTCCCGATGGTGTAGTTATACCGCTATTGGCGGTCGTCAGAGCCCCTTTAGTGGGAACAGGATGCACCACGAGAAGACGGGGTTGACATTTGTCAAGGAGAGGCTGTGGTGTTACGCATCACCTGACCTTACAAGAGACTGGCACAAGACAGACCGTTGTGGAGGAAACTTGGGGAGACCTTCGTCCAGCAGTGGATTGATAATGGTTGACAATGATGATGATGATATCAGGGGCGTACTGATAGCCCCCGCAACCCCTGTATCGCGGAGGGGGGGGGGGGCTATCAGTACGCCCCTGATATATATATATATATATATATATATATATATATATATTAACTTAAGAGCAAAACTGAAGACTAAGGAAAAAATTTTAGAATTTAACACGAAGGGTGCAAAATAACCTGAAAATCAAAACGCGCAACGCAGCAGTTTTGAAAATTCAGAATTCACATTCTATAAAGAAGATACCCAAGCAAAAAAATACATATATAATTTTGACTCACACCTAGTACAACATAGAAAAGGTTATGTATCTACCTGTGTGAGTAAAAGGAGAAAAGATAAAAAAATAAAATAAAACAACTGAATGTAGAAGGTGTCGAGAATACTGAGCCTTGGCTTTATCAAGGACCAGCAAAAACTCTGCATTTTCTCACTTCTACAAAGACCTAGTTGGAAATGGGTTTCTGCAAGGCCATAGATGCAAGTAACATTCCCACCTAAAATAGTTTAAAATATATATATATAAGTCATGTCCTCCGTAGAGTAGCATGACCTAGCACTAGTTAACAATTTCGCTTGCATCCATTAACCTTCATGGCCCGACCCATGCTCTTCATCTGTTACTATTAAACAGAGAGAAGAAGATTAAAGAGAACTCAAGCTGTGAGAGTGACATAATAAATAGAAATGATTTTCAGCTCTAACGAAATTCCAAGTTCGTTTGAGAGAGAATTTAAACCTGAAAAACAATGCAAAAGAAATCCAAATTTTACATTGCAATTAAAAAAGGAAATGTTAATTTATAACGAACAGATTTTTGAAAGAAAACTTGAGTCTAAAACCTCCTACTCTACAACTTATGACAGCACAAAAACGAGAATAAGTTAAAGATAATAATTAACTAAAGAAAACTTTGTGAAAGTTATATACCTTAAACAGTTAGTTGCAATATGTACAAAGTATTTCAGCAGTGCTTTTAAGTGCATAATTAATTAGTTATTAAGAACTTTACTACTTTGAAAAAACAGCGCATAGACAGCGCATAGAAAAGGAACAAGCTTAGCCATCTTCTGTTCCTAGGTACCCCAAAAGACGCTCAAAGTTACAAAGAAAAGTAAGAGTTAAAACCCGCATAAATGTTGACAGACAAACCAATGCTTAAAAAGCTGAAAAGCTAAAAAACGACAGAGAAAAGGTACATAAAGTACAAACATTGAACTTATAAAACCTAGAACCCAAAAACAAGGAAGAGAGCTTACCTCTTGTGTGACAAAAACTTTTCTCCTCACAAGAGGAGAACATGGCTGACCTCTTCCGCCACTCCCTAGACGCTGGGGGGCAGTGAGGGTGGGGCTGATGGCCTCCTCATACAGCAAGAAACCAACGCGCGGAGATTTTAACCAGAGAAAAAAATATATAAACTTAAGACTGTGGATCTGTATGATCAGAATGAGCAGAATTAACTCTCCAGAATACATGAGAAATATTATAAAATACACGAGCAGTTTATTTAATAATCTTTGCATGTATTAAATCACCTTAGTGAGCTTCTATAGATTAATCAGAATCTTATTAATTTTAATGTTGGTTTTACTATTTTTAGTATAGCTATCCTAGTGATGAATAACTAGTTTTCTTTTTTATTTGTTTTTATTTTCTTTTATAAACAGATTTTTAAGCTTTTTTTGTGATTTTGTTTATATTATTTAATTTTTTGTTTTAATAGGACCGTCATATCCATAGCACTAAGGTTCCTTTAGGTAGTTAATAGGCATCCTCTAGCCAACTTCCTTACGGCTTTGATTGGTCAGAATCATATTATTAACTGTGTAGAAAATTAAAGCAGATCTGCCAACCTTACTCTATTATTCAGAATAATTTTTCTTAAAGTTCTTTTGATGAAAGAAGAAGGAATTTCGTTCTCTAGAAAACTTTCTAATAGTATATTAATGTGGTAATTGAAATCCAAATTGTTGCTGATCTACAGTTACTTAAAACTTACTAGCCTTCCTCAGAATCTACCACTAGCTACTGCTGTAGTGAATCTGCTTCACGTACACAGATTCTGGGATCGGTAAATTGAGCATTTACATTTCGAAAAAGTATACGGAACAGTAATTGGTCTTGAGAAGATAAATTCGTCAGAGGGTGGAAAAAAAGAGATGTGGAAAACGAACGCCTGAAAACAGGACAAAGGAAGCAGAAAAGAAATGGATAAAAAAAAAAAAAAAAAAGAGGGGGATTGCAGTTGAAAAAACCCATGAAGAGATCAATGAAAGAATCCACGCGACACTGGTCACGTGACTTCCTCACCTTGCTCGCTGTATCCTAGTAAAGGTGTTATACTTCTCTTATGGATAACGACCGCAACCCCCGCTGTTAAGAGGGGCTTCCACGTTGCGGTTATTAATGATGCATAATTTGCGAAACGACTACTTTTTTCTCCTAGTTTCCTTTGTGGAGAGCGTGTCAAATTTTTGTGCATGCGTAGGCATTAGAAACCTCTAGCTAGCATGCACACAGAGAAAACAAGTATCAGATGGTTTTTCATTCTCATAGAAATATTCTTGAACCGAGTTACTGATGCCTCGCTATGGGACAATTACCGAAGAACAAAATTTTTTCACCTTCGGAACTTATTTTTAATCTACCCGTCAAAAGAAAGTTGTAACAAAAATGAAAGAATTAATGATCTTCAAGTTTACAAGGATAATTTATCATTCAGGACAATAGAAGGAAACGTTTACA
The DNA here is from genome assembly GCA_039090855.1 of Macrothele yani. NCBI lineage: Eukaryota > Metazoa > Arthropoda > Arachnida > Araneae > Macrothelidae > Macrothele > Macrothele yani. Next base: position 14,266,551 of record CM076989.1, read on the forward strand.
AATGATAAAATACGTAAGATCTGTTAATTGAAATGAAAAAGTGTTTCTGAAAACGGAAGAACTAGGTTGGAAAGAAGATATCAGGCGCAGGACAAAGTCTGTCATTTTTGTACATGCAGCGTAAAAAATAAGTGATGTAAATTCACGGAAAATTCCTAAAAATAACATGCTGCAATGTTGCCGGTAGGTGTCCGTTTTTTTAACGGATGCCTACCGGCAACAAAATAAGGAAGTTAATAAAACCGGGAACTTTTATAAGTTCCCGGTTTTATTAACTTCCTTATTTTCACAGATGTTACGTAGTCAGTTATTCTGTTTATTTCAGAAACTTACTTTCAGGGTTTTCCGTATTTATACACAAATTTCTCAAAATCGAAGACGCTGAAATTTTCAGCCCATGGACCACAGAAAGTGGCGTATCAGAAAAATTCGCCCTCCTCCCGCCAAAAAAAAAAAAAAAATACCTTCGATGTCCCCCACAAAAAAAATATCCTCGAGGCTATTTTACGAAAATGTGTTAGCTTTCAATTACGGAAATTTTTAAATTTCATATTAATAACTAGATTTTTAAGGGCGTGTTAATAATTCAAATTCTTTGGAATATTAACACCTCCCCCTAAAACCCTGGGCGTGTTGATATTCCTACGTTTTTCGTAAAATTAAAATTGCAACACTTTATTGCGTGTAACACAAATGTGCACGTTGTATTTTAAATGATTCCTTAGCTTTCTACCAGTACGAAGTACATTACAAAACAGATGCGCCGAAGTTAATCGCATCATGCAAACTTGATTCGTTTAGATGATTTTTCCAAGATTGAAGTAGTAAAGTTAGGTAATAGTAAGTATATTAAATTTATTTGCGTTAACTTTGATGTGAGATTGAAAAGAAAGCTGAGAATGTGTATGATATTTAAGTTCAATTAATCTAATAAATTTATTTTGCATTATTTGAAGTTATATTTTGTGGTCTGACCCCACGTTAAAATCCCATAGTTTATATGGGGTTGAAATAAAGTATAGTATAAAAAAATCAAAGTTTTTGGGGAGAGCTTTGCTAGTACTGTGGAGACAATACCTGTATTTTTGGAGATTTTATGTAAAACAACATTTACATGTGCATTCCATTTAAGGTCAGTAGTAATAGTTATACCCAAGTATAATAATGAGGTAACAGCCTCAATATATTTATTATTCATAGTGAAAGTCAAGTACGTATGAGGCAGAAGTTGATTTTTTGAAAAAATCACAAATTTGGTTTTTCGTAGTATTAATGATTAACTCATTTGAGTTTAGCTAATCCAAAATATTTTGAGATTGAGCATTGATTATAAGGAGATCTTCATCCGTGTTATTAAATCTAGTGAACACAGTGATATCATCTGCATAGAGTAAAAGATCCATATCAGTAATAGAACAAAAAATGTCATTGATGTAGATATTAAAAAGGAGAGGGCCAAGGATGGAGCCCTGAGGGACACCCATTTTTGCATATTGAAGTGAGGACTGATGCTGGCCAATTTGAGTATATTGTAATCTGTCAGATAAGTAATTTTTAAATAAAGCGTGTTCTTTATCCCTGATCCCAATATTGCAGAGTTTGTCTAACAAAATTTTATGGTTTAGGATATCGAAAGCCTTTGATAAATCTAGGTATAGAGCAAATGTGTTTGAGTGTTGTTCAAAGTTAGATTGAATTTTTGCTTGCAAATATAAAATGACTGATTCAGTTGATTTTTCAGACTGAAAGCCATGTTGGTTCAAATGAAAAATATTGAATATTTGTATATATGAAATTACTCTGGTATGAATTAATCTCTCTAAAATTTTGGCGAATATCGACATGTCAGCAATAGGACGATAGTTGTTCACATCGTTTTTTGATCCTGCTTTATGCATTGGAGTAATTTTCGAGATTTTAAGGAAAGAAGGAAATTCACCCGTTTGAAATACAGAATTATACATAAATGAGAGAGGTTCCACTTTTAATTCCGCCACTCGTTGGATTACAAGTGGTTTCAAATCATCCTGTCCCGGACCCGTATTAGGATTAACGTGGGTAAATTCTTGTAATAATTCAGTTTTAGAAATTTCAGTGAAGACCATAGTAATTAAACGGTTAGTCGATGTTAGGTAATTCATGTAAGATTTTTGTGCAGTAGGAAGTGTATAGCACTTGAGGTATTAAAATGAAATTATCATTTAAAGTATTAGCAATATTTTCTATATTAGTAATTAAGGTGTTGATAGTATACCTGTTAAGAATGTGGGGACCATTACACCCTTCTGTTTGCCTAGCATTAGATTTCAATGTCACTTATCTACCTAATCTACTTGTTGAACGTAAATTTTAGTGTAACTCGTTGCTTGCAGAAATTGTAAATTGCGATATATCAAGCTTAACTTCATACTTGAATAGCATTATACGTATGCCGTTCAAAAAGTAACGAGCGTCATATAGCGCCAAAACAAACTCACACAGAGAAATACAACTGCCTGTGTCGGGTCACTGCCAAGTCAGTCACTTGACGACGCGTCGTTAGCGCTCCGCAATTTCATTCTTGTAGTAGACGGCGTAGAGTTCAGAAGTTTTACTGTCACCCATTATGGATTTAAACGTGGAGCAAAGAGCAGCTATTAAATTTTGTGAGCCTTTGAATAAAACAGTAACACAAACGCATGAAATGATTGAAACAGCCTATGACGAAGATGCTTTATCTATGCAGTATACAAGTTTTTGAGTGGCACAAGTAATTTGTGAATGGTGAAGACTGTCTGGAAGATGCGCCACGCTCCCGGTAAGCCTTCGACATCGACTACAAAAGTCATTGGTACACACACGAGGGAAGGGGTGGAGGTTTTGGGGCTATATATATATATATATATATATATATAAAAGAATATATAAGATAGATAACAATGTATACACTAAATATATATGTATCCTTAGGTAAATTTTTGTCTTTGACTCTGCTTTTGGATAAATACATAGGATATATCATCATCATCATCATTGTCAACCATTATCAATCCACTGCTGGACGAAGGTCTCCCCAAGTTTCCTCCACAACGGTCTGTCTTGTGCCAGTCTCCTCCATGTCACTCCCGCATATTTACGAATTTCATCCACCCATCTCCCATGTGGTCTTTTTCTGGGTCTTTTCCTGTCCCTTGGAATCCAATCTAAAATTTCGGCTGTCCATCTATGGTCTGTCCTTCTGGCAGTATGTCCAGCCCATTGCCATTTCAGGGATTTAACTCTGATCATGATGTCTTCCACTCTCGTCATTTTTCGGATCCACGAGTTCCTCTTCTTATCTCTCCTGGTTATACCAAGCATGCACCTCTCCATGCTACTTTGAGTTGTCTGCAGCCTTTGTATGTCTCTTTTAGTTAAGGTCCACGTCTCTGCACCATACGTAAGCACTGGAAGGATGCATTGATCAAACACTTTTCTTTTAAGACATAATGGCGTATTGCTCTTGAAAATTATGCTGTTTCTTCCAAAAGCTCTCCAGGCAAGTTTTGTACGCCGATTAATTTCTTCATCAATGTGACCCTCACTTGATATCTGCTGTCCAAGATAAACATACGTATCTGTTATCTCCAGTTTTTCTCCATCAATCGATAAATCTTCATTTCTTGTAAAAGCATTGAACATCACTTTTGTCTTCTGAAAGTTCATTTTTAATCCCACTTCTTTACTCTTGTCAGCAAGTTCCTGGATCATACTCTGCAGCTCTGATGGGGAAGTTGCAAAAATGAGTACGTCATCAGCAAAACGAAGGTGGGTTAGATAATCTCCATTAATCTTTATCCCTTTGTTTTCCCAGTTCAGTGATTGAAAGACATTTTCCAATGTGGCATTAAAGAGCTTCGGAGATATGGTGTCACCTTGTCTCACTCCCTTTCCAATTTTTATGTGTGTTGTATTTTCAAACAGCCGAATCTTTGCACTTGCATTTTCATAGATGTTATTAATAATATTAATGTATGCATCTTCAATACCGCAGGATTTCAGAGCCGTGGTAACTGCTGATGGTTTCACCGAATCAAAGGCTTTTTCATAATCGATAAAAGCCATGCACAATGGAAGTTCATATTCCCTCGCTCTTTCAATTAGTTCTCTCAGTACGTGGATATGATCTATTGTGCTGTAGCCACTCCTGAATCCAGCTTGTTCTCTCGGTTGAGCCATGTCCAGTGTTACCTTCAAGCGGTGTGAAAGAACTTTAGTGAAGATTTTATAAACCACTGATAGGAGGCTGATAGGTCTGTAGTTCCTGAGATCCTCAATGTCACCTTTCTTATGTAGCAGGATCATTGTAGCATTGTTCCAATCCTCAGGAATCTTCCCTTCATTAAGGCATCGAGTGAAAATTTGGGCGAGTACTGTTTCAATTTCTCCACTTGCTTCTTGTATGATGTCTATAGTAATTCCATCTTCTCCTGGAGCTTTCCCCCGCTTCATGTTCTTGATTGCATGAGCAACTTCTGCTGGGAGAACTGGAAGAACTCTGGTACCTTTCATGATGTCTGGAGTACATGTATCATCCCTTTCATATAGTTTGGAGTAGAAATATTTCACTCTTGTCAAAATTTCGCCTCTATTTCTTGTTATAGAACCATCTTCTTTTCTCAGAGCCATAATCTGTTTTCTTCCCTTACTGAGATGTCCCTTTGCTATCTTTAGGCTTTGGTTGTTTTCAATTGCTTTCCTTACTAGTTCACAGTTGAATTTTCTTACGTCTTCAGTGATACTTTTTCTTACTGTCTTGCATAGCTCTATATATTCCACTTTGGAAGTCACATCTTCTTTAGTTGTCCTCATCTCTCTTCTTTTTTGCATCAACATTTTGGTTTTTCCTGATAATTTGTTTACATGCAACTTGTTCTCAGACCCAGCTAATTTTGTTGCTGTTTCCATAAGAGCTTTGGTTACTTTTCTGTTAACTTCAGAAATATCCACTTCTTCCGATGTTAGGCCTTCTAAAGCAGAGAATCTGTTCTTCAGTTCCAACTTGAAAGTATTATGGTGTTTTTTAAGGTTGGTTATGTCAATACATTTTGTTTGTCTTATGAGCTTGCCACGTTCCAGTTTAATGTTGAGGTGCATCTTACATCTCACCAATCTATGGTCACTACCTGTGTTGAACTTGTTTAGCACACTGCAGTCTTCGATGACGAATTTTTTGTTACACATAATAAAATCAATTTCACTTGTCGTCCCAATTGGATGTCTCCATGCCCATTTCCTGTGTGGCTTTTTCTTGAAAAAGGAATTCAAGATGAAAAATCCTTCTGTCTCTGCAAACTCAACGAGAGTATTTCCACGCTGGTTTCTGTTGCCGTGACCGAATTTACCTACTGAAGTTTCATTCTGTTGCCGGTGCCCTATTTTTGCATTGAAATCTCCCATAATTATCTTCAAGTGCTGCTTACCTTTATTATTTAGATGACGAATTTCCTCATAAAATTCTTCAATTTCTTCTTCAGGATGACTTGTGGTGGGTGCATAAGTTTGAATTATCTGAGCCTGGTATCTTCTCGATAGTTGGATAACGCGTCGTGCAGCTCTGTCAGAGGAACTTTCAACTTCTACCACTTTATCCTTCAGTTTCTTGTTTATTATAAATCCAACACCACTAGTTCTGCCAGTATCTGTCCCACGATAATAAAAGAGATGTCCACTTTTCAGTTCAATGAGATCTTCTCCTTTTCTCCTTACCTCACTCAGCCCGACGATGTCCCACTTGATCCTCTGTAGTTCCTCTTCCAATTCAAGAAGCCTTGAATCAGAAGATAGGGAGCGTCCGTTGTAGGTAGCCAAGGTCAGCATCAAATGGCAGCCTAGTCCGGTCCTCCGGGGATTCTTAGCACCCTCTGCCTTCATGTCGCACTGGCCGCTGCCTTGGCCAGGTACATTCCAGCTGCCGGAGACTGAGGGCCAAGATTTAAGTTGTAGAGTCATTTTGGAGGTGTTTGGCCATAACTCACCACGCTGGCCAAGCGGGTTGGTGAGTGTGGGATAGCATTTCCTCTGATCCCGATGGTATAGTTATAAGGCTATTTGCGGTCGTCAGAGCCCCTTTAGTGGGAACAGGATGCACCACGAGAAGGCGGGGTTGACATTTGTCAAGGAGAGGCTGTGATGTTACGCATCACCTGACCTTACATCAGGATATATATATATACATCAGGATAGATATATATATATATATATATATATATATATTCTATAAAGAAGATACCTAAGCAAAAAAATACATATATAATTTTGACTCACACCTAATACAACATAGAAAAGGTTATGTATCTACCTGTGTGAGTAAAAGGAGAAAAGATAAAAAAATAAAATAAAACAACTGAATGTAGAAGGTGTCGAGAATACTGAGCCTTGGCTTTATCAAGGACCAGCAAAAACTCTGCATTTTCTCACTTCCACAAAGACCTAGTTATATATATACTGAAGAGCAAAGCTGAAAACTAAGGAAAAACTTTAGAATTTAAAACGAAAGTTGCAAAATAACCTGAAGATCAAAACGCGCAACGCAGCAGTTTTGAAAATTCAGAATTCACATTCTATTAAGAAGAGACCTAAGCAAAAAAATACATATATATTTTTGACTCATACCAAGTACAACATAGAAAAGGCTATGTATCTACCGGTGTGAGTAAAAGGAGAAAAGATAAAAAAATAAAATAAAACAACTGAATGTAGAAAGTGTCGAGAATACTGAGCCTTGGCTTTATCAAGGACCAGCAAAAACTCTGCATTTTCTCACTTCCACAAAGACCTAGTTGGAAATGGGTTTCTGCAAGGCCATAGATGCAAGTAACATGCCCACCTAAAATTGTTTTAAAAAATATATATATGTCATGTCCTCCGCAGAGTTGTATGACCTAGCACTAGTTAACAATTTCGCTTGCATCCATAACCCTCCTGGCCCGACCCATGCTCTTCATCTGTTACTAATAAACAGAGAGAAGAAGATTAAAGAGAACTCAAGCTGTGAGAGTGACATAATAATTAGAAATAATTTTCAGCTATAACGAAATGACAAGTTCGTCTGAGAGAGAATTTAAACCTGAAAAACAATGAAAAAGAAATCCAAATTTTTACATTGCAATTAAAAAAGGAAATATTAATTTCTTAAAAATCAGATTTTTGAAAGAAAACTTGATTCTAAAACCCCCTACTCTACAACTTCTGACAACACGAAAACGAGAATAAGTTAAAGACAATAATTAACTAAAGAAAACTTTGTGAAAGTTATATGACTTAAACAATTAGTTGCAATATGTACAAAGTATTTCAGCAGTGCTTTAATTTAAGTGCATATGTAAGTAGTTATTAAGAACTTAACTACTTTGAAAATACAGTGCAAAGAAAAGGAACTATGCTTAGCCATCTGCTGTGCCTAAGTTCCCCAAAGGACGCGCAAAGTTACCAAGAAAAGAAAGAGTTAAAACCCGCAAAAATGTTAACAGACAAGCCAGTGTCTAAAAGCTGAAAAGCAAAAAATCAACAGAGAAAAAAGTACATGAAGTACAAACATTGAACTTATAAAACCTAAAACCCAAATACAAGGAAAAGAGCTTACCTCTTGTGCAACTAAACTTTCTCCTCACAAGAGTAAAACATGGCTGACCTCTTCCCTATGCGTCCTAACACTTCTGCCACTCCCTAGTCGCTGGGGGGCAGTGTGGGTGGGGCTGATGGCCTCCTCATACAGAAAGAAACCAACTCGCGGAGATTTTAACCAGAGAAAAAAATATATATATAAACTTAAGACTGTGGATCTGTATGATCATAAAGAGTAGAATTAACTCTCCAGAATACATGAGAAATATTATAAAATACACGAGTGGTGTATTTAATAATCTTTGCATGTATTAAATCACCTTAGTGAGCTTCTATAGATTAATCAGAATCTTATTAATTTTAATATTAGTTTTACTATTTTTAGTATAGCTATCCTAGTGATGAATAACTAGTTTTCTTTTTTATTTGTTTTTATTTTCTTTTATAAACAGATTTTTAAGCTTTTTTTGTGATTTTGTCTATATTATTTAATTTTTTGTTTTAATAGGACCTTCATATCCATAGCACTAAGGTTCCTTTTAGTAGTTAATAGGCATCCTCTAGCCAACTTCCAAACGGCTTTGATTGGTCAGAATCATATTATTAACTGTGTACAAAATTAAAGCAGATCTGCCAACCTTACTCTATTATTCAGAATAATTTTTCTTAAAGTTCTTTTGATGAAAGAAGAAGGAATTTCGTTCTCTAGAAAACTATCTAATAGTATATTAATGTGGTAATTGAAGTCCAAATTGTTGCTGCAAATTCTTGAAATTCTTAGGACCTGAGAAATTAGTACATTCTCAATTACTTTGGTTGATATGTTATTATTCCAGTGTAGATATTTAATTACTTTGAAAGGAAAATTAACTCTTTTATCAAAGAGGCTAATAGATGGGTTACCTCTGTTAAGTTTAATGCTTAAGTCTAGGAACTCAAGTTCCTGATTACTGTGGTTGGTTTTACATAAGTTAAGAGAGCTAGGATAGATATTATCAAAATCACTCTCTATAACTTCTGAATTATTGATACACAGCAGATCATCAATATATCTAAATGTGTAAAGGTAGTTATCTGAGCAGGTGGGGTGATTTTTAATGAATTTATATTCCTTAAAGAACAGGAATAGATTAGTGATATTCATGGACGTTGATGTTCCCATGGGAATACCGTTCACTTGCTTATAGAGAGTATTATTATATAAGATATGGTTATTTTTTATGCAGCAATTGAGATAAGAGTTCTAAGTTCCTACATTAACAAATTGTTTAAGTTTAAATTCTGCATACAGCTCTTTAAAGGTAGTGATTATATCTGATAGAGGCAGATTAGTATATTATATATATATCATCATCATCATCATTGCCAACCATTATCAATCCACTGCTGGACGAAGGTCTCCCCAAGTTTCCTCCACAACGGTCTGTCTTGTGCCAGTCTCCTCCATGTCACCCCTGCATACTTTCGAATTTCATCCACCCATCTCCCATGTGGTCTTCTTCTGGGTCTTTTCCTGTCCCTTGGAATCCAATCTAAAATTTCGGCTGTCCATCGATGATCTGTCCTTCTGGCAGTATGTCCAGCCCATTGCCATTTCAGGGATTTAACTCTGATCATGATGTCTTCCACTCTTGTCATTTTTCGGATCCACGAGTTCCTCTTCTTATCTCTCCTGGTTACACCAAGTATGCACCTCTCCATGCTACTTTGAGTTTTCTGCAGCCTTTGTATGTCTCTTTTAGTTAAGGTCCACGACTCTGCACCATACGTAAGCACTGGAAGGATGCATTGATCAAACACTTTTCTTTTAAGACATAATGGCATATTGCTCTTGAAAATTATGCTGTTTCTTCCAAAAGCTCTCCAGGCAAGTTTTGTACGCCGATTAATTTCTTCATCAATGTGACCCTCACTTGATATCTGCTGTCCAAGATAAACGTACGTGTCTGTTATCTCCAGCTTTTCTCCATCAATCGATAAATCTTCATTTCTTGTAAAAGCATTGAACATCACTTTTGTCTTCTGAAAGTTCATTTTTAATCACACTTCTTTACTCTTGTCAGCAAGTTACTGGATCTTACTCTGCAGCTCTGATGGGGTAGTTGCAAAAATGACTACGTCATCAGCAAAACGAAGGTGGGTTAGATAATCTCCATTAATCTTTATCCCCTTGTTTTCCCAGCTCAGGGACTGAAAAACACCCTCCAATGTGGCATTAAAGTGCTTCGGAGATATGGTGTCACCTTGTCTCACTCCCTTTCCAATTTTTACGTCTGTTGTATTTTCAAACAGCCGAATCTTTGCACTTGCATTTTCATAGATGTTATTAATAATATTAATGTATGCATCTTCAATACCGCAGGTTTTCAGAGCCATTGTAACTGCTGATGGTTTCACCGAATCAAAGGCTTTTTCGTAATCGACAAAAGCCATGCACAATGAAAGTTCATATTCCCTCGCTCTTTCAATTAGTTCTCTCAGTACGTGGATATGATCTATTGTGCTGTAGCCACTCCTGAATCCAGCTTGTTCTCTCGGTTGAGCCATGTCCAGTGTTACCTTCAAGCGGTGTGAAAGAACTTTAGTGAAGATTTTATAAACTACTGATAGGAGGCTGATAGGTCTGTAGTTTCAGAGATCCTCAATCTCACCTTTCTTATGTAGCAGGATCATTGTAGCGGTGTTCCAATCCTCAGGAATCTTTCCTTCATTAAGGCATCGAGTGAAAATTTGGGCGAGTACTGTTTCGATTTCTCCACTTGCTTCTTGTATGATGTCTACAATAATTCCATCTTCTCCTGGAGCTTTTCCCCGCTTCATGTTCTTGATTGCATGTGCAACTTCTGCTGGAAGGACTGGAGGAACTCTGGTACTGGTATCTTTCATGATGTCTGGAGTGCATATATCATCCCTTTCATATAATTTGGAGTAGAAATATTTCACTCTTGTCAAAATTTCGCCTCTATTTCTTGATACAGAACCATCTTCTTTTCTCAGTGCCATAATCTGTTTTCTTCCCTTACTGAGATGTTCCTTTGCTATCTTTAGGCTTTGGTTGTTTTCAATTGCTTTCCTCACTAGTTCACAGTTGAATTTTCTTACGTCTTCAGTGATACTTTTTCTTACTATCTTGCATAGCTCTATATATTCCACTTTGGAAGTCACATCTTCTTTAGTTGTCCTCATCTCTCTTCTTTTTTGCATCAACATTTTCGTTTTTCCTGATAATTTGTTTACATGCAACTTGTTCTTAGACCCAGCTAATTTTGTTGCTGTTTCCATAAGAGCTTTGGTTACTTTTCTGTTAACTTCAGAGATATCCACTTCTTCCGATGTTAGGCCTTCTAAAGCAGAGAATCTGTTCTTCAGTTCCAACTTGAAGGTATATTATGGTGTTTTTTAAGGTTGGTTATGTCAATACATTTTGTTTGTCTTATGAGCTTGCCACGTTCAAGTTTAATGTTGAGGTGCATCTTACATCTTACCAATCTATGGTCACTACCTGTGTTGAACTTGTTTAGCACACTGCAGTCTTCTATGATGAATTTTTTGTTACACATAATAAAATCAATTTCACTTGTCGTCCCATTTGGATGTCTCCATGTCCATTTCCTGTGTGGCTTTTTCTTGAAGAAGGAGTTCAAGATGAAAAATCCTTCTGCCTCTGCAAACTCAACGAGAGTATTTCCACGCTGGTTTCTGTTGCCGTGACCGAATTTACCTACTGAAGTTTCATTCTGTTGCCGTTGCCCTATTTTTGCATTGAAATCTCCCATAATTATCTTCAAGTGCTGCTTACCTTTATTATTTATATGACAAATTTCCTCATAAAATTCTTCAATTTCTTCTTCAGGATGACTTGTGGTTGGTGCATAAGTTTGAATAATCTGAGCCTGGTATCTTTTCGATAGTTGGATAACAAGTCGTGCAGCTCTGTCAAGCCGCCCCGGTGGCGCAGTGGTCTAAGGCGTTGGCCTCTGATCATTCGTCCGTAAGGGGTCCGGGTTCGAATCCCGGTCAGGCATGGATGTTGTGTTTGTCTTACGGCACTGGCTCTCTCCCTTCCCTGGAACCAGTGACCCTAAAATTAGGGACGGGCGACTGCTTATAGCCCATTGAGTTGCTCACGGTGGTCGTTAAACCTCCAATCAAAAAAAAAAAAAAAAAAAAAAAAAAGCTCTGTCAGAGGAACTTTCAACTTCTACAACTTTATCCTTCAGTTTCTTGTTTATTATAAATCCAACACCACTAGTTCTGCCAGTATCTGTCCCACGATAATAGAAGAGATGTCCACTTTTCAGTTCGATGAGATCTTCTCCTTTTCTCCTTACCTCACTTAGCCCCACGATGTCCCACTTGATCCTTTGTAGTTCCTCTTCCAATTCAAGAAGCCTTAAATCAGAAGATAGGGAGCGTCCATTATACGTAGCCAAGGTCAGCATCAGATGGCAGCCTAGTCCGGTCCTCCGGTGATTCTTAGCACCCTCTGCCTTCATGTCGCACTGGCCGCTAGCTTGGCCAGGTATATTCCAGCTGCCGGAGACTGAGGGCCAAGATTTAAGTTGTGGAATCATTTTGGAGGTGTTTGGCCATAACTCACCACGCTGGCCAAGCGGGTTGGTGAGTGTGGGATAGAATTTCCTCTAATCCCGATGGTATAGTTATACCGCTATTGGCGGTCGTCAGAGCCCCTTTAGTGGGAACAGGATGCACCACGAGAAGGCGGGGTTGACATTTGTCAAGGAGAGGCTGTGATGTTACGCATCACCTGACCTATATATATATAGGGGATGTAAGGTCAGGTGATGCGTAACATCACAACCTCTCCTTGACAAATGTCAACCCCGCCTTCTCGTGGTGCATCCTGTTCCCACTAAAGGGGCTCTGACGACCGCCCATAGCGGTATATATATATATATATATATATATATATATATATATATATGGGATGTAAGGTCAGGTGATGCGTAACATCACAGCCTCTCCTTGACAAATGTCAACCCCGCCTTCTCGTGGTGCATCCTGTTCCCACTAAAGGGGCTCTGACGACCGCCCATAGCGGTATAACTATACCATCGGGATTAGAGGAAATTCTATCCCACACTCACCAACCCGCTTGGCCAGCGTGGTGAGTTATGGCCAAACCCCTCCAAAATGATTCCACAACTTAAATCTTGGCCCTCAGTCTCCGGCAGCTGGAATGTACCTGGCCAAGGCAGCGGCCAGTGCGACATGAAGGCAGAGGGTGCTAAGAATCCCCGGAGGACCGGACTAGGCTGCCATCTGATGCTGACCTTGGCTACTTACAATGGACGCTCCTATCTTCTGATTCAAGGCTTCTTGAATTGGAAGAGGAACTACAAAGGATCAAGTGGGACATCGTCGGGCTAAGTGAGGTAAGGAGAAAAGGAGAAGATCTCATCGAACTGAAAAGTGGACATCTCTTCTACTATCGTGGGACAGATACTGGCAGAACTAGTGGTGTTGGATTTATAATAAACAAGAAACTGAAGGATAAAGTTGTAGAAGTCGAAAGTTCCTCTGACAGAGCTGCACGACTTGTTATCCAACTCTCGAAAAGATACCAGGCTCAGATTATTCAAACTTATGCACCCACCACAAGTCATCCTGAAGAAGAAATTGAAGAATTTTATGAGGAAATTTGTCATCTAAATAATAAAGGTAAGCAGCACTTGAAAATAATTATGGGAGATTTCAATGGAAAAATAGGGCAACGGCAACAGAATGAAACTTCAGTAGGTAAATTCGGTCATGGCAACAGAAACCAGCGTGGAAATACTCTCGTTGAGTTTGCAGAGGCAGAAGGGTTTTTCATCTTGAACTCCTTCTTCAAGAAAAAGTCACACAGGAAATGGACATGGAGACATCCAAATGGGACGACAAGTGAAATTGATTTTATTATGTGTAACAAAAAATTCGTCATAGAAGACTGCAGTGTGCTAAACAAGTTCAACACAGGTAGTGACCATAGATTGGTGAGATGTAAGATGCACCTCAACACTAAACTTGAACGTGGCAAGCTCATAAGACAAACAAAATCTATTGACATAACCAACCTTAAAAAACACCATAATACCTTCAAGTCAGAACTGAAGAACAGGTTCTCTGCTTTAGAAGGCCTAACATCGGAAGAAGTGGACATCTCTGAAGTTAACAGAAAAGTAACCAAAGCTCTTATGGAAACAGCAACAAAATTAGCTGGGTCTAAGAACAAATTGCATGTGAACAAATTATCAGGAAAAACCAAAATGTTGATGCAAAAAAGAAGAGAGATGAGGACAACTAAAGAAGATGTGACTTCCAAAGTGGAATATATAGAGCTATGCAAGACAGTAAGAAAAAGTATCACTGAAGACGTAAGGAAATTCAACTGTGAACTAGTGAGAAAAGCAATTGAAAACAACCAAAGCCTAAAGATAGCAAAGGGACATCTCAGTAAGGGAAGAAAACAGATTATGGCACTGAGAAAAGAAGATAGTTCTGTAACAAGAAATAGAGGCGAAATTTTGACAAGAGTGAAAGATTTCTACTCCAAATTATATGAAAGGGATGATATATGCACTCCAGACATCATGAAAGATACCAGTACCAGAGTTCCTCCAGCCCTTCCAGCAGAAGTTGCACATGCAATCAAGAACATGAAGCGGAGGAAAGCTCCAGGAGAAGATGGAATTACTGTAGACATCATACAAAATTTTCACTCGATGCCTTAATGAAGGAAAGATTCCTGAGGATTGGAACACCGCTACAATGATCCTGCTACATAAGAAAGGTGACATTGAGGATCTCGGAAACTACAGACCTATCAGCCTCCTATGAGTAGTTTATAAAATCTTCACTAAAGTTCTTTCACACCGCTTGAAGGTAACACTGGACATGGCTCAACCGAGAGAACAAGCTGGATTCAGGAGTGGCTATAGCACAATAGATCATATCCACGTGCTGAGAGAACTAATTGAAAAAGCGAGGGAATATGAACTTCCATTGTGCATGACTTTTATCGATTATGAAAAAGCCTTTGATTCGGTGAAACCATCAGCAGTTACAATGGCTCTGAAAACCTGCGGTATTGAAGATGCATACATTAATATTATTAATAACATCTATGAAAATGCAAGTGCAAAGATTCGGCTGTTTGAAAATACAACGCACGTAAAAATTGGAAAGGGAGTGAGACAAGGTGACACCATATCTCCGAAGCACTTTAATGCCACATTGGAGGGTGTTTTTCAGTCGCTGAGCTGGGAAAACAAGGGGATAAAGATTAATGGAGATTATCTAACCCACCTTCTTTTTGCTGCTGACGTAGTCATTTTTGCAACTACCCCATCAGAGCTGCAGAGTATGATCCAGGAACTTGCTGACAATAGTAAAGAAGTGGGATTAAAAATGAACTTTCAGAAGACAAAAGTGATGTTTAATGCTTTTACAAGAAATGAAGATTTATCGATTGATGGAGAAAAGCTGGAGATAACAGACACGTACGTTTATCTTGGACAGCAGATATCAAATGAGGGTCACATTGATGAAGAAATTAATCGGCGTACAAAACTTGCCTGGAGAGCTTTTGGAAGAAACAGCATAATTTTCAAGAGCAATATGCCATTATGTCTTAAAAGAAAAGTGTTTGATCAATGCATCCTTCCAGTGCTTACGTATGGTGCAGAGACGTGGACCTTAACTAAAAGAGACATACAAAGGCTGCAGACAACTCAAAGATGAATGGAGAGGTGCATGCTTGGTGTAACCAGGAGAGATAAGAAGAGGAACTCGTGGATCCGAAAAATGACAAGAGTGGAAGACATCATGATCAGAGTTAAATCCCTGAAATGGCAATGGGCTGGACATACTGCCAGAAGGACAGATCATTGATGGACAGCCGAAATTTTAGATTGGATTCCAAGGGACAGGAAAAGACCCAGAAGAAGACCGCATGGGAGATGGGTGGATGAAATTCGAAAGTATGCAGGGGTGACATGGAGGAGACTGGCACAAGACAGACCGTTGTGGAGGAAACTTGGGGAGACCTTCGTCCAGCAGTGGATTGATAATGGTTGACAATGATGATGATGATATATATATATTCTATTAAGAAGAGACTGAAGCAAAAAAATGTTTTGACTCTTACCAAATACAACATAGAAAAGGTTATGTATTGACCGGTGTGAGTAAAAAGAGAAAAAAATAGAACAACTGAATTTAGAAAGCGTCGAGAATACTGAGCCTTGGCTTTATCAAGGATCAGCAAAAACTCTGCATTTTCTCACTTCCACAAAGACCTATTTGGAAATGGGTTTCTGCAAAGTCATAGATGCAAGTAATGAGCCCACCAAAAATTTTTAAAAATATATATATGTCATGACCTCCGCAGAGTTGTATGACCAAGCTTTAGTTAACAATTTAGCTTGCATCCATAACTTTCCTGGCCCGACCCATGCTCTTCATCTGTTACTATTAAACAGAAAGAAGATGATTATAGAAGACTCAAGTTGTAAGAGTGACATAATGAATCAGAAATAACGTTCAGCAATAACAAATTGCCAAGTTCGCCTGAGAGAGAATTTAAACCTGAATAGCAATACAAAAGTATTACAAATTCTTAACATTGCAATAAAAAAGGAAATATTAATTTTTTTCTAAAGCACAGATTCTTGAAAGAAAACTGAATTATAAAAATCCCCTACTCCACAACTTCTGACAACACTAAAACGAGAATAAAATAAAGACAATAATAAACTAAAGAATTGCTTTGTGAAGGTTATGTGACATAAACATTTAGTTGCAATATGTACAAAGTATTTGAGAAGTGCTTTAAGTGCATAATTAAGTAGTTATTAAGACCTTAACTACATTGAAAACACAGCGCAGACAACTCTGCGGAGGTCATGACATATATATATATTTTAAATTCTTTTCGTGGGCTTATTACTTGCATCTATGACTTTGCAGAAACCCATTTCCAAATAGGTCTTTGTGGAAGTGAGAAAATGCAGAGTTTTTGCTGGTCCTTGATAAAGCCAAGGCTCAGTATTCTCGACACTTTCTAAATTCAGTTCTATTTTTTTCTCTTTTTACTCACACCGGTCAATACATAACCTTTTCTATGTTGTACTTGGTATGAGTCAAAAAATTTTTTGCTTCAGTCTCTTCTTAATAGAATGTGAATTCTGAATTTTCATAACTGCTGCGTTGCGCGTTTTGATCTTCAGGTTATTTTGCAACTTTTGTTTTAAATTCTAAAGTTTTTCTTATGTTTTCGGCTTTGCTGTTTACTATATATATATATATATATATATATATACTGAAAAGCAAAGCTGAAAACTAAGGAAAAACTTTTGAATTTAAAACGAAAGTTGCAAAATAACCTGAAGATCAAAACGCGCAACGCAGCAGTTAAGAAAATTCAGAATTCACATTCTATTAAGAAGAGACCTAAGCAAAAAAATTATTTTTGACTCATACCAAGTACAACATAGAAAAGGTTATGTATCTACCGGTGTCAGTAAAAGGAGAAAAGATAAAAAAATAAAATGAAACAACTGAATGTAGAAAGTGTCGAGAATACTGAGCCTTGGCTTTATCAAGGACCAGCAAAAACTCTGTATTTTCTCACTTCCACAAAGACCTAGTTGGAAATGGGTTTCTGCAAAGCCATAGATGCAAGTAATAAGCCCACCAAAAATTTAGAAAAAATATATATATATGTCATGACCTCCGCAGAGTTGTATGACCTAGCTTTAGTTAACAATTTAGTTTGCATCCATAACTATCATTGCCCGACCCATGCTCTTCATCTGTTACTATTAAACAGAAAGAAGAAGATTAAAGAAAACTCAAGTTGTGAGAGTGACATAATAATTAGAAATAATGTTCAGCAATAACGAAATGCCAAGTTCGCCTGAGAGAGAATTTAAACCTGAATAGCAATGCAAAAGTATTCCAAATTCTTACATTGCAATTAAAAAAGGAAATATTAATTATTTAAAACTCAGATTCTTGAAAGAAAACTTGATTCTAAAACCCCTACTCCACAACTTCTGACAACACAAAAACGAGAATAAATTAAAGACAATAATTAACTAAAGAAATGCTTTGTGAAGGTTATATGACATAAACAATTAGTTGCAATATGTACAAAGTATTTCAGCAGTGCTTTAAGTGCATAATTAAGTAGTTATTAAGAACTTAACTACTTTGAAAACACAGCGCAAAGTAAAAGAACTATGATTGGCCAGCTGCTTGGCCTAAGTTTCTTAAAAAACGCGCAAAGTTACCAAGAAAAGAAAGAGTTAAAACCCGCAAAAAAGTTAACAGACTTGCCAGTGCCTAAATGCTAAAAAGCAAAAAACAACAGAGAAAAAAAGTACAAGAAGTACAGACATTGAACTTGGAAAACCTAAAACCCAAAGACAATGAAGAGAGCTTACCTCTTATGCAACTGAACTTTCTCCACACAAGAGGAAACATGGCCGACCTTTTCCCCAAACTTTCAAACTCCTCTGCCACTCCCTAGTCGCTGGGGGGCAGTGTGGGTGGGGCTGATGGCCTCCACACACTGAAAGAAACCAACTCGCGGAGATTTTAACCAGAGAAAAAAATATATATACTTAAGACTGTGGACCTGTATGATCAGAAAGAGCAGAATTAACTCTCCAGAATACATGAGAAATATTATAAAATACACAAGTGGTGTATTTAATAATCTTTGCATGTATTAAATCACCTTAGTGAGCTTCTATAGATTATTCAGAATCCTATTAATTTTAATGTTAGTTTTACTATTTTTAGTATAGCTATTCTAGTGAGTGAATAACTAGTTTTCTTTTTATTTGTTTTTCTTTTCTCTTATAAACAGATTTTTAAGCTTTTTTTTGTGATTTTGTCTATGTTATTTAATTTTTTATTTTAATAGGACCTTCATATCCATAGCACTAAGGTTCCTTTTAGTAGTTAATAGGCATCATCTAGCCAACTTCCAAACGGCTTCCATTGGTCAGAATCATATTATTAACTGTGTAGAAAATTAAAGCAGATCTGCCAACCTTACTTTATTATTCAGAATAATTTTTCTTAAAATTCTTTTGATGAAAGAAGAAGGAATTTCGTTCTCTAGAAAACTGTCTAATAGTATATTAATGTGGTAATTGAAGTCCAAATTGTTGCTGCAAATTCTTGAAATTCTTAGGACCTGAGAAATTAGTACATTCTCAATTACTTTGGTTGATATGTTATTATTCCAGTATAGATATTTAATTACTTTGAAAGGAAAATTAACTCTTTTATCAAAGAGGCTAATAGATGGGTTACCTCTGTTAAGCTTAATGCTTAAGTCTAGGAACTCAAGTTCCTGATTACTGTGGTTGGTTTTACATAAGTTAAGAGAGCTAGGATAGATATTCATAGCATTTATTGACATACATTAGTACGGTGTCTGTCCACCTTTGATTTTAATGCATGCTCTGACCCTTCGAGACATGCTTTCGACAAGGTTTTGGAACACAGCAATAGGTATGCGCTTCCATTCAGTACATAATGCTGCCACTAGCTGTTGCTTAGTAGTAAGCCTTGGTTCCAAACATCTTATGCGGCGCTCTAATTCGCATGAAATGATTGTAACAGGTCTCTGATTGAACAGGAAATTATTAAGATCAGGTCTCTGTGCTGGCCAGTTCACATTTGATACGGAATTACACGCCGTAACAGTCCTTGCTTTATGGCTCGGTGCATTATCCTGCTGGTACCAACAAGGCTCGGTTCCATAGTGTTGCCACAGAGTTGGTAGGGCATAATTGTCCAGATATCGAGGTAGACGTGCTGGTTAATAGGTTTGTCCATGATAACCAATGGGCCGGGATCATACCACGAAAAACACCCTCACACGAGTACACTGCCTGCTCCAAACTTGACCGTAGGAACAGTACACTGTGTAAATAGTGTACCTCCGGCTGCCGCCATACCCACACACGGCCATCAGACTGATGGATCGTGTATCTGGATTCATCAATTAACAGGACTCGTTTCCACTGATCTACGGTCAACGATAAATGTTCTTTACTCCATGGTAAATGACGAGTAGCATTCCGATTGGAGATGAAAAGCTTATGAGCAGCCGCACGACCACGGTAAATCATGGAATGAAGTTCTCTGCGAATGGTGCTTGTACATACCGAGGTTTCAGCATTTTTTCTCACCTGTACACTGAGGTCTTGTGCAGTACTCCGTCGATTAGCTGTAACGACTCTCCTGAGGCTTCGACGTCTTCTATCACTAATTTTCTTTGGTCTGTCGGTACGTTTTGCTGCTTCAGGCACGCCATGTGTCTTCCACTTATTCAGTACATCCAAAACAGTTGACTTGGGTATGTTTAAAAGCCTCTCGATTTCTCTTATGGACAACCCACTAATACAGCACCCAACAATTTTTCCTTTTTCAAATTCATTTCTCTCCCGCCGCGACATTTTCACTCAACCGCACAGTGCGCTATGATCGCGGTCAGCTGCAGGCTTGTTTTTATACCGTTTGCAGCTGTACCGCGCATCTTAACAACGCAGCAGATCCATTCATTTGCTTTTGAAGGGCGTGTCCGGTGACTTTTGTCAATATAGCGTGTGTACACTATGTGTGTATACAGACATCCATGCACATATAGCCCCCCTGTTCCCCTCCAACCCCAATTCCGGGGTGCGCGACTGACGAAAGTTAATGTCAATACCATCGAGGTATTCCTGCCCGATGATCGCCGAATGACCATTGAGGAGGTTGCTAATGTGATGTAGATGTCCGTCGGATCCGTTGTCTGCATTGTGAGAAACCGGTTAGGGTACCGAAAAGTAGCTGCAGAGTGGATTCCCGACTTGCACACGGATGAACACAAGGCAAATCATGTTATCCCTTGTCGCTCATGGAAGTGCCGTCTACAACGTGAGCCACACTTTCTGGATCGAGTCGTCGCATGTGATGAAACATATTTTCACCATTTCGATCCAGAAACAAAACAACACAGCACTCAATGGAAACACACACAGTGTCCCCGATCTAAGAAAGCAAAAATTCAAGCAAGTGCAGGGAATGTCATGCACCTGGTTTATTCCGATAAAAAGGGAATTGTGTATGAGCATGTTGTTCCACAGGGGTAAACTGTTACCGGCGTCTATTATTCTGTTCTCAAAGATCCTCTAAAGAAAAAAAATCCCCTAAACGCCCAGAATATGCGCATATGCGCAAACTCTTGGATTTAACATCAAGGTAATGCCTCTGCACATCGTGCTTTGCTTACCCAGCAGGTTACCTAAGATCTAGGCATCGAAATGGTAGCACACCCTCCATATTCACCGGACTTGGTGCCGTGTGACTTCTTTGTATTCCCTGAAGTGAAAAAACAACTTTGTGTGTGGGCGTCTGTTTGCATTAAATACTGAAATGAACAATGCTGTGATGGGTATCCTGAACCACAAGTCGAGGAAGGGCTTCGAATCCACCTTCCAGAAGTGGATAGAAATGTGGGACCGGTACATTCAGGTAGAGGAAGAATACTTCGAAAGTGTGTTTACTGCATCACACTTCTGCCTCATGTATTCCAGAGTCAGGGCCGGATTAAGGGGAAGGGGGTCTTTAGGGGCTATAGCCTTAGGGCCCACCATTACCGAGGGCCCAGGAGGCATGTCTGAGCAAGTAAGAGAGAGAGGTTTATAAAATAGTTTAACTTTTGTTTCGTATGATTTCCACTTGTTCAAAAACAGTAACTGGAAGACGTACAGATTTCAAAGCAGTGACTCATCAAGGGTAAAGGTCGGTGAGATAGTTTCAACTTTTTCACAAGCATCCACCCACACCTCCCAATTTTCAATTGGATCTGTTAATGGTGGAAGTCTTTTATGGCTTCACATTGTATATAGCAAAGAAAAGATGCACTAAGAAAAATTGAATGCTAAATCATTAGAAAATCCAAGATAAAATCTAAAAATCTTAAGCTTTTAAGTCATGTTTTTATGAGAACAATGGAAAATACAGTGACTTTTTATGAAAACTCTGCAGATAATTTATTATTAGGATAATTCAAATTCGTGCAGAAATAGTCCAAAGTAATCGAGGTAGTTGCCTTCAATGCACTATCTTAATAACAAGAGTCACTTACAATGCAAATTTAAATTCGTTGGCTGAATTTAAAGATTTTATTGTATAAGAACTTTCGGATTTCCCTAGAACCCATCATCAGATACAGAAGAAGGAATAAGTTTAAATAAAGTGTTACGTGAACATAATATAGATATCAGATATTAATATGGCATAATGTCACGTGGCATCAAATTGTCAAACGACGTGGCATGTATCATGAAATAAAGAAAATAGAATGCAGGTATACATAAAATACTGCATTGTAAAAATAAAGGAAGGTTAGTAGGTAACTAAATTAATTGTGTTGTTCTCATCAGGAGATACAACAAGGAGCACTATAGCAGAAATCGAGATTAAGTTATTTCGTCCTCAGTTTGCCTCGTATTCGGAACTGTAAATAGTTTCCAGATTGTAGGTACAGATACTGGAACATTGTCATTACAGCATAAATGTCTCTGAGTAGCAATTACAAGGCCCTCAGTGAACAGCAATGAAGAAACAGCACTAGGTGTTACGATGATGGAAGCATCATTCCAAATTGGATAGTGCAGGCCATCGCACACGAGTCGAGACAATGCAGAATTTTTAAGTCCATTCTTTACGGCGTATTTATGTTCATTCCATCTTGTTGCTAGTGTACGTTTTGTAGATCCTATATATTTACTATCGGGAGTGTCAGCATCAATACTTTTTAAGGGGATGCTGTAAACGCCAAATTTGTTTTGCTTTGTTACCTGGTCTCGATCTTTTTTAATTAACTGGAAAATGTTTGTAGTACGTATTCCGAATTCCAGGTGAAAGTTTCTGCAAATGGCTTTGAGAACAGATGCTATGGTTGAATAATAAATAATCTATGGCACCTATATATCTACGAGGTTGTTGGTCCCTCTGGAGAGTAGTTAAGTTTTCTTGGTGGAGCTTCTTAAGAGCTTTGGGTGATGTTGAATATTTTGTTAATTTCACATTTACGTCTGCTGAAATTCGATGAATGCGTGATGGCACTGCGTAGAAGGAAAGAGATTGAGGAGAGTTTATAGCTTTTTGGATATGCTGAAGAAGCCGGGATCAATGTAGGTAATAAAATGTTTAAATTCAGCCAACGAATTTAAATTTGTATTGTGAGTGACTCTTGTTATTAAGATCGTGCATTGAAGGCAACTACCTCGATTACTTTGGAGATAATTTACTATTTTGAAGAATGCACTACGCATTAATTATCACAAGCGTATTGCTGCAGTTCCGTTTTTGAACGGACTTCGTAATGATTCCCCTTCATAAGCTCTTGGGGGGGGGGGGGGCACTCAGATGTCTTAGCCTAGGGGCCCACTCAAATGTCTTAGCCTACGGGCCCACTAAGGACTTAATCCGGCCCTGTCCAGAGTCAAGAATCAACAGAACAAATTACTTACTATTTCAGCGTCCTGCATTTATTCTTTAGATCGGCACGTTAAGGAAGAACAACGCTGAAGGTACTTCACTTCACAATAACCAAATGATGATACAAGCATTTCAAATACTAACTTGCTAATTATCTCGCTTTCGCTTGTTGACGCGGAAATTCTTCTAATTTCGAGCACATTGCTTCAAGTAAAGAAATACCCAAATTCGAGATTTAATTAGCGAACTATTAATTATGTTAATTAATTAACATAATTGATCACTTTGAACTAGAGTAATACCGGATTGGGTTTGCATGGAGTATATTCCCGCCCCAGGTAGCATAAAGATTTGCTACTTTCTTTTTACTTGCTTTCCCTTCGTGTGGGAGGGAGATCGGAACGCGAACGCCAGGCCAAGTGCAAAATTCCGCAAACGAAGTGAAAGGTATTTTCATTGCCAGGCATTTGCAAAGAACCAACATGGCAGATTACATACCACATCCTTAGCTGACAATAGGAAAGTGGCGACTATACGGCGAAAGTCCATGAAAGAAACCCTTCCTAAGTCTGGTAAGAAGGTAAAACTTATGTAATAACTGTCATCCAGTCTCTGTGTCGGGGTAACATAACTCAAACAGGCGAGCGTGCATTCGAACATACTTAAAGATTTAGAAGGGTAATCTCGGATAGCCTGATAATAGAACCCTAAAGCAGGGTGACAGTTAGAGCCAAATAAAATTTTAAAGGGTTTAGCTCGGCAGATGGTCAACTAGCCAGAAGAACATCTGCTCGAATATGGCTGTTGTCGCCAGAATTGACTAATTATTATTGCTCTGAATGTGGATATTCAACTTGAGCTAATTAGTGTCCTGGCAAACTAAGGCTGGTCCAACCCCGGGATGTGGAATCTTGGGACCCGCCCTTGTTTGGAAATGTCAGATTATGAGTCTGCGTTCTCCCAGCGTCGGGCCAACACATACTCAACCTCTGAGGCGCGCGTTGTGTTTCATACGCAGTGTCCTATGGGCATCATAGTTCTTACGTATGCCGCAATGTTTACCATGATCGTCAATTTTGAACAAATATTCCTATTAAAAAAACCTTCTAAGGATTTGGATGTCCGTAAGAAATGAAGTTTTTATTTGGTATTTTTCTTTCTGACTAAATCTTATCGTTACTTCTTCATCTTCAACTTCCGTAAGTGTAAACATGTGAAAATAGATGCAATAATTTGGAAAACATATTAAATCAGACTCGTAACACATCATATGAGGTATAAGAAATAAACGTGATACTGTAAAAGAAGTGACGAAGAAATATTTCTGAAAGCTTAACGATGGTTTATTCGGCGAAATTCAATGTTTTGCTAAAAATTATTACAGGTTTCAGGACCCTTGTGTTTATCCAGTTATCTTCAAAAAAAAAAAAAAAAAACCCACAAAACACAATACATAGTGATTTTAGATAAGATAATGTATGTAGATTTCACAAATTTATCTTATATCTGTTATATTTGTACCACAAGTTAATGCAAGACAAATTCGCCATTATGGTCCATCCTCATAGCACTTCTTCTCTCAATGGTACGTGTACATACCGAGGTTCCACCTTTTTTACTCACCTGTACACTGAGTTCTTATGCAGTACTCCAACGATTAGCTGTAACGACTCTCCCGGGGCTTCGGCGTCCTCTATCACTGATTTTCTTTGGTCTGCCGGTACGTTTTGCTGCTTTAGGCACGCCTTGTGTCTTCCAATTATTTATTACATCCAAAACAGTTGACTTGGGTATGTTTAAACGCCTCTCGGTTTCACTTATGGACAACCCACTAATATAATAACACCCAACAATCTTTCCTTTCTCAAAGTCAGTTCTCTCCCATCGCGACATTTTCACTCAATCTCACAGTGCGATATGATCGCGGTCAGCTGCAGGCTTGTTTTTATACCGTTTGCAGCTGTACCGCGCATCTTAACAATGCAGCGGATCCGTTAATTTGCTTTTGAAGGGGTGTCCGGTGACTTTTGTCAATGTAGTGTATATATATACATTGAATAGAACAAAGTACAAATTGGGGGGGGGGGGGATGAAAGCCTTCATGGGTGGGATATTTTGCCTTCCACAAAAAATTGTTTTCACAATAGAAAGTAATCGATTCCTATTTTCACTGACAATGTCTCTGATGTTAGAATTAAATTGTTAATGCGATGCTGTCTTTCTTTGCCGACCTTACTAAGCTAAAATTCTCGGCTTTAATTAGTGATGTTTTGTGATATGTGTTTCTCTGCGTGTGCAGTAAAATGCTGTAGCATCTTCTTGTATTTTCTTAATAGTTCTTTATCAAACATCCTAACATTTGTTTGCTTCGACCGCCATCGTTCGATCCGAAAAGTACGCACATCGAGCAATAAGCACCTTGATCTTTCTTACTATAGGATGACCAAGGAGATTAAGTTAACCGCCTTCTTTCAAATTTGCGATGTTGTACTGTTTCCACGTTGGTTGGGAAAAATAAAGTTAGCTAAGGAAACCTATACATTTGTCAAAAATTCATACTTGCTCTCTGCAGCAATATCCGTTTTGCATACCGCCAGTCCAAAATCATTGTTGCCGAAAAGTCTTACACTTGCCGTTTGAACAGAATCTATGAAAATCAGCTTCTCAGGTGAAATAAATGTCCGAGCGACTTATCTCTTGTGTTTCGACATTTTCAGGAAAAATGCTTACATTCGTCTTTTTAAAAAACATCCGAAATTTTGCTGACCACCCTTTCTTTTAGACGTCTTCTTATTACCAACTCAGTAAAAAGAAACAATCAGAAAGCGTTTGTTATAAACAAAGCGCCGAGGCAGGGAGCTCCAGGTTCAGACAAAGAATGCTGACATGGGGGGAGTGAGCGATTCATCGGTGCCGGACTCGGAAATGTTAACCAGTTGTGAGATGTCTATCGCTATCCTTTATCGCCTCTGCCGCCTGCCACTATTCCATCCCAGCCCTCAGGCATGATAATTTAACCAAAAAATTAAGGATGGGGAAAGGGCAGTTGCCAGTCGGTGTTTGTTTGTGTTTATGCACTGGCACGCCAGGTTGCAATGCAATTGTTCTTCCTTGACTACATTTTTACTCCGTCTGAATAGAAATTTTTTTTTTTTGATTGGAGGTTTAACGACCACCGTGAGCGACTCAATGGGCTATAAGCAGTCGCCCGTCCCTAATTTAGGGCCACTGGTTCTTGGGAAGGGTGAGAGCCAGCGCCGTAAGACAACACAACATCCATGCCTCACCGGGATTCGAACCCGGACTCATCTCGGACGAATGATCAGAAGCCGTCGCTTAGACCTCTGCGCCATCGGGGCGGCAAGTTTCAGCTTTAGAATCCAATTTCCGACAGCTTTGCCGGTTTCGGCGAAGACGACTAAATCCGCGCCTGGATACAGGTGGAAGGGGGTAAACGGTAAAAATACCCCCGGAGAAAATACCCCATGAAAACTAAAAAGCGGTAAAAAATACCCCCGGAGGTATTTTTTACCGTTTACAGTGAACCGTTTGTTTACCCCCAGAAACAAACGGTTCACTGTAAACTGCCACACGGGAACACTGACGTGTGTCAATGTTTCGGTGTGGCAATTTACCGGCAACCCTGCCACACATCTTTCAGCAACTTGACCACAAAAATTCAAAAAAAGGGGGGGGGGTATAAAGATTGCTGTTCCTGGGCCTATGTTAAGAACTGAATTGGAAACTCCAAACGAATTTCGAGAAAACTTTCCATGTAAGCCAAGCGAGAATTGTAGGCCTACTTTAATTTGAAGAAATAAATTGCCGAAGATCCGAGGTACACTTGGTTTGGGGGCTTTACCCCCAACTTCCGTAATATTATATTCTGAGCCGCTGGAGTCTGTCAGTGTATCCAAGATGTTTCCCTTGTAGCGTCTGTGAGATCCGTGAGCTTTGGGGGGGGTCTTTCCCCCCAAATGTTAAAATGGACGTAGATATGTAAACAGTAGTACCATGCTTTATATAATGATTCTGTACACGACCACGAATTTTCAGGAGGGTGGGGCGAATCCCTCCCATTCTAGGAGCTCTTCAGGGGTAACATCGAAGATACACTGACCGACTCTAGAAATCCAGAATATAAAATTACGGAAGTTGGGTAGAGCCCTTCAAACCAAGCACATCGTATCCCTTTTACAGACTTCACCAAATCTGCGGGAGGGAGGAAGAGCATACATAGCCTGTCACTAAACACAACATGAACCATAGAAATTGCGAGTAAAGCCCTTACCTTGAACACTTGTCTGCGCTCTTAGAAACTTGGGGAAGGGTGAATTCATCCCATCCTCCTGAAAATTCGTGGTCGTGTACAGAATCATTACATAAAGCATGGTTCTAATGCTAACAGCTCTACGTCCATTTTAAAATTTTGGAGGAAACCCCATCCCCAAAGCTCACGGATTTCGCGGACACTCTAAGGGGAACATCCTGGATATACTGACAGACTCCAGCGGCCCAGAATATAATATTACGGAAGTCAGGGGTAGAGCCTTCTGTGACGTATATTCTAAATTAACTTTCCTTCTTAGTTTCTTTCCCTATGTAAATCTTGAGTTTATTCTGTTATTCTTCACTCTTAACGTGATATCTTTCTCTCAAACGAATACGTTTGGCAACACAATTGAGGTTGAATGAACGTGACGTATGCCTGAGTTTTGATAAGAACAAGAGATAAAAACGACGACTAATCTATTGCTTGAGAGCGTTGGATTGTAAATTGATTATTGAAAGGAGCGTTGTGAAAAGAGCGTTGTGTGGTGTGTGGAGAGTTTAGCGCAATATGCTATGCTACGATGTGTTTGCTACATCCTGAATAAAGCATCTTTTTTCGTAAGTGTGACTTCTGTTGTTTACATGTTTCGTCTGGTCGTTAAGGTTTCTTTCATTTAGGAACTATTTCTTAGTATGTTGATGTTTTAAATTAACGTAGAAGTAAGACAAGACTATACGCCATACTTCCCAAAACAAGTGTACCTCGGATCTTCGGCAATTTATTTCTTCAAATTAAAGTAGGCCTACAATTCTCGCTTGGCTTACATGGAACGTTTTCTAGAAATTCGTTTGGAGTTCCCAATTCAGTTTTCAATGTAGGCCCAGAAACGGCAATCTTTATAGCCCCCCCCCCCTTGTGGCCAGTTCAAGGTGTGAACTGGCCACAAAAGTTCACACCTTGAACTTTTGTGGCCAAGTTGCTGAAAGATGTGCGGCAGGGTTGCCGGTAAATTGACACGCCGGAACACTACCACCCAATCAATCAGGATTGCATGAAAGAATGCCCACGGAAAAAACGCCCACTTTTCGAAAGTAGGAAAAAACGCCCACGGACAAAATCGCCCACAGACAAAATGCTCACGGGAAAAATATGTGATCGACTGATAAGTTTATATTTCTGTTATAAACGGTGTTCGGACAACTGGTCACAGACTGCTGGCCAAAAAACCGTTAGGGGTCATATAAAAATTGCAGTTTCTTGGCCACCTCACCTACATAACGCGAATATGGGAATGACGAAATGAAAACTTTTAGAAGGGCCTGAACGTTAGTACTAATATTATTTTCTGCCTGAGTAATACCGCAATATTAATAATTTGATGTGTAACATATTTTCTGCAAACCTTACAAATACGAGAGGAAAGTTCGGATTGCACTGATGGACTTTACAGGTTGTATGGTGTTGGCCTGAAAGCCGTGGTAGTCTTATGCAACATTTATTTAAAAACATAGTAATGATTCACCGTTGTCTTCAAGCCAACTGCTATACGATATTTTTCTAGAAACTACAAATAAAAAAATTCTCTGCGAGTATGTGCAAACCCAGGGAATTTGTCTGGGGAGGGGGGTGCTTAAAATCTAAAATATGAAATATAAAGAATTTCTGGTCCGATCGGGAGATTTCCAGCGTTTACAAGCTACAACACGTCGAATTATCTGAGGGCATCTGCTGCCTCAGGAAACTAGTCGGGGGGGGTAATACCAAAATCGTAAAATATCAAGGATTTCTCTTCCGATCTGGAGATCTTCAGCATTTAGAAACTGCAACTCAACAAATTTTCTTAGCGCATGTCACTCTCTGGAAACCTGTCGGCGAAGAGGGGGGGGTAATACCAAAAGTGTAAAATATGAACAATTTCTCGTCCGATCGGGAGATTCTCGGCACAATTAGCAGCTACAACTCGACACATTATCTGAAGGCATGTGAATGATGAAAATCTCCGGGTCGGACAAGAAATTCTATATAATTCACAATTATCATATACCCCCCCCCCCCCAGGTTTGCTGAGTAGGCACGTGCCCTCAAATAATCTGTCCAGCTGTAGCTTGTAAATGCTGAAAATCTCCCGATGGGACGATACATTTTACAAATCTTACAGTTTTGATATTACCCCCCCCCCCCCCCCCACAGGTTTCCTGAGTCAGCACATGCGCTCAGATAATTTGCAGACTTGTAGTTTGAAAACCCTTAAATCTTTTGCTGAGATGTAGATCATAAACATTTCTTATAAAGAATTACATTAATTATCGCAATTAAGAAAAGACGAAATTACGGAAACTTTATATGACTCTGATTACCAACCTCTGGGGGTCGTGGGCACGAAGCGGTCAAAAACGTTATTTTTATACGGCCCCTTAAAATTTTTGTGGCCAGTTCTCCTACACCCGTCATGTAGAAATTAACTGTTTTAGTTGTCCTTTGGAAAACTCCCAGGAAGCTATGTGTGCGTATTTTTTTCTTTACACTGGGAAGAAAAGAAGTATGCCTGTAACTTGATACTACTCACGGGGAAGACACACCCTGACCGGTGGCCAACCGATAAATTTAAATGAAATATATCGCTTGTTATTTGGGGTGCGATCGCTATCAAACGTTGCAGCTGCAAAGCACCACTTTGACGAAAGGCAGATGCCTCCTACCCCCCACCCCCCACCACCACCACTTCCGCTCGCCGTACACAAAAGAGGATTTCCAAAAAAGACAAGAGTGGTAAGAAAGCACATTACACAAAGTTATATCTGTACATTGCGCCTTTTACGAAAATCGCTTTTACAATTAAATGCATTACACTTTACAAGTATTTATAAATAAAATAATCTGACTTTTAATGATTTCCCTTTTAATTGATATAGTTAAATAACAAACATGCATAGTTTTATAAAAATTAAGACCTTACTTTAAAAAATAAGAATAGTCACAAATTTATTACAGTAAAGCCGAACTGGAATTTTTTAAGAAAGTAGCTACTCTACAGTAGGAAGTTGAAAGTTAACAATCTTATTTGGTTCTTCACTAGGCCACCCGCGGCCCTTAAGTCATAAGTCCTAGGCCTTGGCCTATTTAACAGTTTTTATTCTAACGATGTTATATTCATAACGTTTACGTAACACATCAAATTATTAATATTGCGGTATTACTCAGGCAGAAAATAATATTAGGACTAACGTTTAGGCCCTTCTAAAAGTTTTCGTTCCGTCATTCCCATATTCGTAAAATTTACATAACAAGTATTGTCAATAATCAAACAGAAGTCATCGCTCTTTCCACGTTTATAAGTGAGTCACGGAAAAATTCTCAGTGGCCGCCACCAGGAATCGAACACAGGGTCTTCCAGTTACGCGCCGGATATGCTTCCACTGCACCACAACTATTCCTATTCCACGTCAAATGTCTGTATTAATTGTCAATAATATTGCGCTTCTACTTATGCACCATACATTCAATCCATACATTAATTAATAGGCCGTAGGCCTAAGCCTATTCAACACTTTTTTCTTCGCCTGTGAATTAATTAAGTAAAATAAAAATATTGCAAACTTGACATGTTATGTAAATATTTAGTACCTACGTAAAAGTGCAGCGTTATTAAAAAATCCCACCTTAGGGTCCTTTTCCGAACATACATGAATTATGCTGTAATTCTCGCTTAGCCTTACATAGAACGTTTTCTCGAAATTTGTTTGGAGTTCCTAATTCAATTCTCAATGTAGGCCAAAAATCGATAATACTTACAACCCCCCGGGCCCCCTTGAACTTTTGTGGCCAGTTGTCCTGTGGCCAATTCTCCTACACCCATTTTCGTTATGTAGGTGAGGTGGCCAAGAAACCGCAATTTTTATATGACCCCTAACGGTTTTTTGGCCAGCAGTCTGTGACCAGTTGTCCGAACACCATTTATAACAGACATATAAACTCATCAGTCGATCACATATTTTTCCCGTGGGCATTTTGTCTGTGGGCGATTTTTCCGTGGGCGTTTTTTCCGTGGGCATTCTTTCCTCATACCCCAATCAGTGTTCCTGTGTGGCAGTTTACGGATTGTATGAAAGAATGCCCACGGAAAAAACGCCCACGGAAAAAATCGCCCACGGAAAAAACGCCCACGGAAAAAACGCCCACGGAAAAAACGCCCATTTTTCGAAAGTAGGAAAAAACGCCCACGGAAAAATCGCCCACAGACAAAATGCTCACGGGAAAAATATGTGATCGACTGATAAGTTTTTATGTCTGTTATAAACGGTGTTCGGACAACTAGTCACAGACTGCTGGCCAAAAAATCGTTAGGGGTCATATAAAAATTGCGGTTTCTTGGCCACCTCACCTACATAACGCGAATATGGGAATGACGGAATGAAAACTTTTAGAAGGGCCTAAACGTTAGTACTAATATTATTTTCTGCCTAAGTAATACCGCAATATTAATAATTTGATGTGTAAAATATTTTCTGCAAACCTTACAAATATGAGAGGAAAGTTCGGATTGCACTGATTGACTGTAGAGGTTGTATGGTGTTGGCCTGAAAGCCGTGGTAGTCTTATGCAACATTTATTTTAAAACATACTAATGATTCACCGTTGTCTTCAAGCCAACTGCTATACGATATTTTTCTAGAAACTACAAATAAAAAATTCTCTGCGAGTATGTGCAAACCCAGGGAATTTGTCTGGGGAGGAGGGGGGGTGCTTAAAATCTAAAATATGTAATATAAAGAATTTCTGGTCCGATCGGGAGATTTCCAGTGTTTACAAGCTACAACACGTCGAATTATCTGAGGGTATCTGCTGCCTCAGGAAAATAGTCGGGGGGAGGGGGGTAATACCAAAATCGTAAAATATCAAGAATATCTCTTCCGATCTGGAGATCTTCAGTATTTAGAAACTGCAACTCGACAAATTTTCTTAGCGCATGTCACTCTCTGGAAACCTGTCGGCGAAGAGGGAGGGGGGGGGGGTAATACCAAAAGTGTAAGATATGAACAATTTCTCGTCCGATCGGGAGATTCTCGGCAATTAGCAGCTACAACTCGACACATTATCTGAAGGCATGTGAATGATGAAAATCTCCGGGTCGGAAGAGAAATTCTTCATATTCTACACTTTTGGTATTACCCCCCCCCCCCACCCCCCGACAGGTTTGCTCAGTAGGTTCATGCCCGGAGAGAATGTCTCCAGTTGTAGTTTGTAAATGCTGAAAATCGCCCGATCGGACAAGAAATTCTATATAATTCACAATTATCATATAACCCCCACCCCACCCCCAGGTTTGCTGAGTAGGCACGTACCCTCAAATAATCTGTCCAACTGTAGCTTGTAAATGCTGAAAATCTCCCGATGGGACGATACATTTTTCAAATCTTAGAGTTTTGATATCCCCCCCCCGGACAGGTTTCCTGAGTCAGCACATGCGCTCAGATATTTTGCAGACTTGTAGTTTGAAAACCCTTAAATCTTTTGCTGAGATGTAGATCATAAACATTTCTTATAAAGAATTACATTAATTATCGCAATTAAGAAAAGACGAAATTACGGAAACTTTATATGACTCTGATTACCAACCTCTAGGGTTCGTGGGCACGAAGCGGTCGAAAACGTTATTTTTATGAGGCCCCTTAAAATTTTTGTGGCCAGTTCTCCTACACCCGTCATGTAGAAATTAACTGTTTTAGTTGTCCTTTGGAAAACTCCCAGGAAGCTATGAGTGCGTATTTTTTTTCTTTACACTGGGAAGAAAAGAAGTATGCCTGTAACTTGAGATTATACTACTCACGGGGAAGACACACCCTGACCGGTGGCCAACCGATAAATTTAAATGAAATATATCCCTTGTTATTTGGGGTGCGGTCGCTAGCAAACGTTCCAGCTGCAGCTGCAAAGCACCACTTTGACGAAAGACAGATGCTCCCCCTCCCCCTTCGGCTCGCCGTACACAAAAGAGGATTTCCAAAAGAGACAAGAGTGCAAAGAAAGCACATTACACAAAGTTATATCTGTACATTGCGCCTTTTACGAAAATCGCTTTTACAATTAAATGGTATACTTTACAAGTTTTTATAAATAAAATAATCTGACTTTTAATGATTTCCCTTTTAATTGATATAGTTAAATAACAAACATGCATAGTTTTATAAAAATTAAGACCTTACTTTAAAAAATAAGAATAGTCACAAATTTTTTACAGTAAAGCCGAACTGGATTTTTTTAAGAAAGTAGCTACTCTACAGTCATCATCATCATCATCATCAACCATTATCAATCCACTGCTGGACGAAGGTCTCCCCAAGTTTCCTCCACAACGGTCTGTCTTGTGCCAGTCTCCTCCATGTCACCCCTGCATACTTTCGAATTTCATCCACCCATCTCCCATGTGGTCTTCTTCTGGGTCTTTTCCTGTCCCTTGGAATCCAATCTAAAATTTCGGCTGTCCATCTATGATCTGTCCTTCTGGCAGTAAGTCCAGCCCATTGCCATTTCAGGGATTTAACTCTGATCATGATGTCTTCCACTCTTGTCATTTTTCGGATCCACGAGTTCCTCTTCTTATCTCTCCTGGTTACACCAAGTATGCACCTCTCCATGCGTCATTGAGTTGTCTGCAGCCTTTGTATGTCTCTTTTAGTTAAGGTCCACGTCTCTGCACCATACGTAAGCACTGGAAGGATGCATTGATCAAACACTTTTCTTTTAAGACATAATGGCATATTGCTCTTGAAAATTATGCTGTTTCTTCCAAAAAGCTCTCCAGGCAAGTTTTGTACGCCGATTAATTTCTTCATCAATGTGACCCTCACTTGATATCTGCTGTCCAAGATAAACGTACGTGTCTGTTATCTCCAGCTTTTCTCCATCAATCGATAAATCTTCATTTCTTGTAAAAGCATTGAACATCACTTTTGTCTTCTGAAAGTTCATTTTTAATCCCACTTCTTTACTCTTGTCAGCAAGTTCCTGGATCATACTCTGCAGCTCTGATGGGCTAGTTGCAAAAATGACTACGTCATCAGCAAAACGAAGCTGGGTTAGATAATCTCCATTAATCTTTATCCCCTTGTTTTCCCAGCTCAGCGACTGAAAAACACCCTCCAATGTCGCATTAAAGAGCTTCGGAGATATGGTGTCACCTTGTCTCACTCCCTTTCCAATTTTTATGCGTGTTGTATTTTCAAACAGCCTAATCTTTGCACTTGCATTTTCATAGATGTTATTAATAATATTAATGTATGCATCTTCAATACCGCAGGTTTTCAGAGACATTGTAACTGCTGATGGTTTCACCGAATCAAAGGCTTTTTCATAATCGATAAAAGCCATGCACAATGGAAGTTCATATTCCCTCGCTCTTTCAATTAGTTCTCTCAGCACATGGATATGATCTATTGTGCTGTAGCCACTCCTGAATCCAGCTTGTTCTCTCGGTTGAGCCATGTCCAGTGTTATCTTCAAGCGGTGTGAAAGAACTTTAGTGAAGATTTTATAAACTACTGATAGGAGGCTGATAGGTCTGTAGTTTCCGAGATCCTCAATGTCACCTTTCTTATGTAGCAGGATCATTGTAGCGGTGTTCCAATCCTCAGGAATCTTTCCTTCATTTAGGCATCGAGTGAAAATTTGGGCGAGTACTGTTTCGATTTCTCCACTTGCTTCTTGTATGATGTCTACAGTAATTCCATCTTCTCCTGGAGCTTTTCCCCGCTTCATGTTCTTGATTGCATGTGCAACTTCTGCTGGAAGGACTGGAGGAACTCTGGTACTGGTATCTTTCATGATGTCTGGAGTGCATGTATCATCCCTTTCATATAATTTGGAGTAGAAATCTTTCACTCTTGTCAAAATTTTGCCTCTATTTCTTGTTACAGAACCATCTTCTTTTCTCAGTGCCATAATCTGTTTTCTTCCCTTACTGAGATGTCCCTCTGCTATCTTTAGGCTTTGGTTGTTTTCAATTGCTTTCCTCACTAGTTCACAGTTGAATTTTCTTACGTCTTCAGTGATACTTTTTCGTACTGTCTTGCATAGCTCTATATATTCCACTTTGGAAGTCACATCTTCTTTAGTTGTCCTCATCTCTCTTCTTTTTTGCATCAACATTTTCGTTTTTCCTGATAATTTATTTACATGCAACTTGTTCTTAGACCCAGCTAATTTTGTTGCTGTTTCCATAAGAGCTTTGGTTACTTTTCTGTTAACTTCAGAGATGTCCACTTCTTCCGATGTTAGGCCTTCTAAAGCAGAGAACCTGTTCTTCAGTTCCAACTTGAAGGTATTATGGTGTTTTATAAGGTTGGTTATGTCAATAGATTTTGTTTGTCTTATGAGCTTGCCACGTTCAAGTTTAGTGTTGAGGTGCATCTTACATCTCACCAATCTATGGTCACTACCTGTGTTGAACTTGTTTAGCACACTGCAGTCTTCTATGACGAATTTTTTGTTACACATAATAAAATCAATTTCACTTGTCGTCCCATTTGGATGTCTCCATGTCCATTTCCTGTGTGGCTTTTTCTTGAAGAAGGAGTTCAAGATGAAAAACCCTTCTGCCTCTGCAAACTCAACGAGAGTATTTCCACGCTGGTTTCTGTTGCCGTGACCGAATTTACCTACTGAAGTTTCATTCTGTTGCCGTTGCCCTATTTTTGCATTGAAATTTCCCATAATTATTTTCAAGTGCTGCTTACCTTTATTATTTAGATGACAAATTTCCTCATAAAATTCTTCAATTTCTTCTTCAGGATGACTTGTGGTGGGTGCATAAGTTTGAATAATCTGAGCCTGGTATCTTTTCGAGAGTTGGATAACAAGCCTTGCAGCTCTGTCAGAGGAACTTTCAACTTCTACAACTTTATCCTTCAGTTTCTTGTTTATTATAAATCCAACACCACTAGTTCTGCCAGTATCTGTCCCACGATAGTAGAAGAGATGTCCACTTTTCAGTTCGATGAGATCTTCTCCTTTTCTCCTTACCTCACTTAGCCCCACGATGTCCCACTTGATCCTTTGTAGTTCCTCTTCCAATTCAAGAAGCCTTGAATCAGAAGATAGGGAGCGTCCATTGTACGTTGCCAAGGTCAGCATCAGATGGCAGCCTAGTCCGGTCCTCCGGGGATTCTTAGCACCCTCTGCCTTCATGTCGCACTGGCCGCTGCCTTGGCCAGGTACATTCCAGCTGCCGGAGACTGAGGGCCAAGATTTAAGTTGTGGAGTCATTTTGGAGGGGTTTGGCCATAACTCACCACGCTGGCCAAGCGGGTTGGTGAGTGTGGGATAGAATTTCCTCTAATCCCGATGGTATAGTTATACCGCTATTGGCGGTCGTCAGAGCCCCTTTAGTAGGAACAGGATGCACCACGAGAAGGCGGGGTTGACATTTGTCAAGGAGAGGCTGTGATGTTACGCATCACCTGACCTTACATCCCACTCTACAGTAGGAAGTTGAAAGTTAACAATCTTATTTGGTTCTTCACTAGGCCACCCGCGGCCCTTAAGTCATAAGTCCTAGGCCTTGGCCTATTTAACAGTTTTTATTCTAACGATGTTATATTCATAACGTTTACGTAACACATCAAATTATTAATATTGCGGTGTTACTCAGGCAAAAAATAATATTAGGACTAACGTTTAGGCCCTTCTAAAAGTTTTCGTTCCGCCATTCCCATATTCGTAAATTTACATAACAAGTATTGTCAATAATCAAACAGAAGTCATCGCTCTTTCCACGTTTATAAGTGAGTCACGGAAAAATTCTCAGTGGCCGCCACCAGGAATCGAACTCAGGGTCTTCCAGTTACGCGCCGGATATGCTTCCACTGCACCACAGCTATTCCTATTCCACGTCAAATGTCTGAATTAATTGTCAGTAATATTGCGCTTCTACTTATGCACCATACATTCAATCCATACATTAATTAATAGGCCGTAGGCCTAAGCCTATTCAACACTTTTTTCTTCGCCTGTGAATTAATTAAGTAAAAGAAAAATATTGCAAACTTGACATGTTATGTAAATATTTAGTACCTACGTAAAAGTGCAGCGTTATTAAAAAATCCCACCTTAGGGTCCTTTTCCGAACATACATGAATTATGCTGTAATTCTCGCTTGGCTTACATAGAACGTTTTCTCGAAATTTGTTTGGAGTTCCTAATTCAATTCTCAATGTAGGCCAAAAATCAATAATACTTACACCCCCCCTTGAACTTTTGTGGCCAATTCTCCTACACCCATTTTCGTTATGTAGGTGAGGTGGCCAAGAAACCGCAATTTTTATATGACCCCTAACGGTTTTTTGGCCAGCAATGTGTGACCAGTTGTCCGAACACCGTTTATAACAGACATATAAACTTATCAGTCGATCACATATTTTTCCCGTGAGCATTTTTGCCTGTGGGCGATTTTTCCGTGGGCGTTTTTTCCTACTTTCGCGAAGTGGGCGTTTTTTCCGTGGGCGTTTTTTCCGTGGGCGTTTTTTCCGTGGGCGATTTTTCCGTGGGCGTTTTTTCCGTGGGCATTCTTTCCTCATACCAGTTTACGAGTGAACCGTTTGTTCTGGGGGTATTTCCTCCGGGGGTATTTTTACCTACATCTGTGGAAGCGACGGCAAGAAATAAAAAAACAAAATTTCATCAGGAAAGTTCGATAAACATATGAAGACGCATTGCGACCCTTTCGATAATTATCACATTGTTTTCGAGCGAATTACGAATTTTAACCGATTTTTGGCCGTTAATTTAGGTGCGGGTCGGTTTACACGCGAGTGTATGTAACAAGTGCTTTGCTGCCGATTGCAAACAAGCACACTTACTTTACTTTTATAATTTTTTTCGCTTTTCTCCATCATGAGATTTAAGTAAGCAAACAAACGGGGCGAATATAAGGAGATTAGGAAACAATGCACGGATGCTAGGGTTTCGAAAGTTTAATGGCCTAAAAGCTGTAGTTTGGAGCAACAAACACTTTTTCTAACAGCAGGAGTCTCGAAACAGAAGGCGAACTTCCTTTGAAGCAAGGGCAGACAGAAATTTCTCGGAAGCAGCACAGCACTTGGAACACATTCTGTCTCATTTTGTTTTTCTTCGCAACCGTCTCGTACGTCAGCTGTATCAATAGAAGGAGATCGTTCTTCAGTTTAAGTACTCAGGTGAGCTATGAAGCTGATGCATCAAGTGAAACTCCTGCGCATGAAGAACACGTGCACACACACACACACACATATGCTGGAGAAAAAAGAGAGAGATTGCAGTTTTTTCCGCGCAGCTGCACCCCATTTGTCACTCAGTCAAGTGGCTCGGCGAGGGAGGGAGGGAAGCAACGGAACTCCTCCGATGAAAGTATACAACGCACGCCATGTTGTTGGTCGGAAATCCATGGAGTGCTCACGCAAAGGTCTCCCATGGTTTGTCGCGCAGCTCTGCCGTTCCTGACACCTACCGTGATTTACAGGTGAGAAATGGAGAAATAAAAGTAAAAGCGGAAAATTACATAATCACGCGATCGCTGTCCTCATTATCCTTCGCTCCGATGACTTCCGTTCGGATTGAGACATTAGCGAGCGGATGCGAACACCCACTTTGGCACGCAACGAATAAAAAATGCACCTCAGAAACAATGAATGCAAAAGCAATGATGTCCAACTCTATTATTAATCAGTAATTGTTACCACTTTTTAACCAGGGGTGTTCAACCAAGGTCCGTGCATTTTTAAAATATTTCTGGGTTTCACTAGGGTCCGTCCCTAATTTGATGACACTGAATTGAAGAAGACGCCCTGGAACCAGTGGCGTAGTGGTCTAAGCGATGGCTTCTGATCATTCGTCCGAAGTAGGTCCGGGTTCGAATCCCGGTGAGGCATGGATGTTGTGTTTGTCTTACGGCACTGGCTCTCTCCCTTCCCTGGAGCCAGTGGTCTTAAATTAGGGATGACCGCCTGTTTATAGCTAATTGAGTTGCTTGTGGTGGTTGTTAAACAACCAAATAAGCATTTTTTTACGTCACTGGCCGTGACACTTCGGGGACAACTCTGATCTAGTGTATGAGCTGTTGGAAACATAAATATGTTTCACAACAGTCGCCAAACATTGTTTCCACGTGCGGAGAAAAAATTTCTCACTGCGTTAAGTGCTAAAGGTGTCGCGTAATTCTGTTATGGCGTTCATCTTTTGAGCTGCGATGTTTTCTTAAAAGCTATGTTAATGCGTGTCAGGCTCTGATACTCCATCTGTGTCCTTCAAATGCTATACTGTTTATATGCTTCCATTTAGCATGTTTATCCTTCAAATGCTACATGGAAGCATACTGATTA
The DNA here is from genome assembly GCA_039090855.1 of Macrothele yani. Classification (NCBI taxonomy): domain Eukaryota; kingdom Metazoa; phylum Arthropoda; class Arachnida; order Araneae; family Macrothelidae; genus Macrothele; species Macrothele yani. The sequence goes on from CM076989.1 coordinate 14,306,271, forward strand.
GTTGAGAGGAACTGCTAACTCTTCGATAGTTGATAACTACGTATGGAGAGCTTTATGGGCAGTTTGATTTCGACTCACATATGAGAATTAGAAGTGAAGTCACGTTACTTTTTCACGGTAAAAAATAACATTAGTCCTCTTTACCTTCAGTAAGTGCTTTTAGAGAGCTTCTTAGAAATGATAATGAAAAAAATAGTTTATTTATTTCTTAAGTTTAGAAACTCCATTTATTTTCTATTCCTTGTGCGTGCTGCTATATTAAATATAAGGCACATCACAGCAAAAAATAGCCCATATGCGGAATAAAATAAATAAATAAAAATCTTGGCTAAAATTATTAAAATTATTGACCGGGCCCTGGCTGCTCAGCCGCCACTGCACGTGTCCCCTTTCCCCCTCCATCGGGAAGCTGTAATATGTTTATCGTCGTACATGAAGAAACTGTTTTTTTACCGGTAAAGCGGACTTTTGTGTAATTTGCAGAGAGAGAGAGAGAGGAAGCTGATTTCTTGGATTACTCGTAGTGTCATCTGAACTAGAGTTTTACAGAATTTTTTTCCTTCAGTTTTATATGAGATAATTGTGTTTTATGAAAACTCTTAATTTACGGGAAATACAAAATAATGTTGCTAACATATTTATTTCATGTAAAAATGAATAAAAATTGGAAAATATTCTTGTACAAGGGGGCGGCAAATCTGGGCTTGCACCCGGGCGGGAAATGGCGACTCTAAGCAGCCTCCTTGTGCGGGAACGGGGCGTCCGAGACCTGAACGGGGTGACAGTTTCGGGGAGTTACGAGACTCCCGGAGTATGCTTGCAGAAAATGCGCAGACGGAATTGGCTGATAGCGAGGAAGACGGGTGAAATGGATGTAGGTAAAAACACCCCCAGGAAAAAATACCCCCGGAAGAAATACCCCCAGAACAAACGGTTCACTGTAAACTGCCACACAGGAACACTGATGTGTGGCAGTGTTCCGGTGTGGCAATTTACCGGCAACCCTGCCACACATCTTTCAGCAACTTGGCTACAAAAGTTCAAAAGGGGGGGGGGGGCTATAAAGATTGGCGTTTCTGGGCTTACATTGATAACTGAATTGGGAAACGAATTTCGCGAAAACGTTCCATGTAAGCCAAGCGAGAATTGTACTTTAATTTGAAGAAATAAATTGCCGAGGATCCGAGGTACGCTGGGGGGGGGGGGGGGCTCTACCCCGAACTTCCGTAATATTATGCTCTGGGCCGCTGGAGTCTGTCAGTGTATCCAGGAAGTTCCCCTTGAAGTGTCCGCGAGGTCCATGAGCTTGGGGGACGCTTTCCCCCAAAATGTTAAAATGCACTTAGAGCTGTAAATATTAGTACCATGTTTTATATAATGATTCTGTACACGACCACGAATTTTCAGGAAGATGGGGTATCCCCCCCCCGCCCCGTTTCTAAGAGCTATTCAGGGGTAACATCGAGGATACACTGACCAACTCTAGAGGTCCAGAATATAAAATTACGGAAGTTGGGGGTAGAGCCCTCCAAACCAAGCCTCTCGTATCCCTCTCACAGGCTTCACCAAATTTCTGGGGGAGGGGGAAGGGCATACATAATGTACCATTAAACACAACATGAAGCATAGAAATTGCCTTGAAGACTTGTCTGCGCGAGTTTAGGACATTTGGGCACCGGACTTTTGGGCACCGGACATTTGGGCACCCGGACATTTGGGCACCGGACATTTGGGCACCCGGACATTTGGGCACCCGGACATTTGGGCACCCGGACATTTGGGCACCCGGACATTTGGGCACAAATCTTGAGGGGCCATACAAAAATTGCCGTTTTTTTTTCGCTGTGAGGGCAATTGAATGAAGAAAACGTTTCTAGTAAGACAAACGACAATTGGGTGTCCAGGGGGAGAGCCCCCCCCCCGCCGTTAATATAGCCAAATTTTTAATAAATTTAAAACACTAAAATAGACGAAACCTTTTTTTAAATGTTTGACAGCCTTGAAGGAGGTAAGGAATTTTTTAGCGCCCCCCTCCCCCCAGCACACATAAAATGTCCGTAATTTCGTATTTTCTTATTTACGATATTTTTCTATAAACTATACCTAAACAAATTCTCTGCGAGTATGAGGAAACCCAGGACTCTTGTCGAGTGTGTGTGCGTGTGGAGGGGGGGGGGGGGGCTTAAAACCTAAAATATGAAATATAAAAAATTTCTGGTCCGATTGGGAGATTTTCAGCGATATTTTTCTATAAACTATAACTAAACAAATTCTCTGCTAGTATGACGAAACCCAGGACTTTTGTCGAGTGGGGGGGGGGAGGGCTTAAAACCTAAAATATGAAATATAAAAAATGTATGGTCCGATGGTGAGATTTTCAGCGATGTTTTTCTATAAACTATAACGAAACAAATTCTCTGCTAGTATGACGAAACCCAGGACTCTTGTCGAGTGTGTGTGGGGGGAAGGGGGGGGGCTTAAAACCTAAAATATGAAATATAAAAAATGTATGGTCCGATGGTGAGATTTTCAGCGATGTTTTTCTATAAACTATAACTAAACAAATTCTCTGCTAGTATGACGAAACCCAGGACTTTTGTCGAGTGGGGGGGGGGGAGGGCTTAAAACCTAAAATATGAAATATAAAAAATGTATGGTCCGATGGTGAGATTTTCAGCGATGTTTTTCTATAAACTATAACGAAACAAATTCTCTGCTAGTATGACGAAACCCAGGACTCTTGTCGAGTGTGTGGGGGGGGGGGGGAAGGGGGGGCTTAAAACCTAAAATATGAAATATAAAAAATGTATGGTCCGATGGTGAGATTTTCAGCGATGTTTTTCTATAAACTATAACTAAACAAATTCTCTGCTAGTATGACGAAACCCAGGACTTTTGTCGAGTGGGGGGGGAGGGCTTAAAACCTAAAATATGAAATATAAAAAATGTATGGTCCGATGGTGAGATTTTCAGCGATGTTTTTCTATAAACTATAACGAAACAAATTCTCTGCTAGTATGACGAAACCCAGGACTCTTGTCGAGTGTGTGTGGGGGGAAGGGGGGGGGCTTAAAACCTAAAATATGAAATATAAAAAATGTATGGTCCGATGGTGAGATTTTCAGCGATGTTTTTCTATAAACTATAAGGAAACAAATTCTCTGCGAGTATGACGAAACCCAGGACTCTTGTTGAGTGTGTGTGGGGGGAAGGGGGTGGGGGGCTTAAAACCTAAAATATGAAATATAAAAAATATATGGTCCGATCGGGAGATTTTCAGCGATGTTTTTCTATAAACTATAACGAAACAAATTCTCTGCGAGTATGAGGAAACCCAGGACTCTTGTCGAGTGTGTGTGCGTGTGGAGGGGGGGGCTTAAAACCTAAAATATGAAATACAAAAAATTTCTGGTCCGATTGGGAGATTTTCAGCGATATTTTTCTATAAACTATAACTAAACAAATTCTCTGCTAGTATGACGAAACCCAGGACTTTTGTCGAGTGGGGGGGGGGGAGGGCTTAAAACCTAAAATATGAAATATAAAAAATGTATGGTCCGATGGTGAGATTTTCAGCGATGTTTTTCTATAAACTATAACGAAACAAATTCTCTGCTAGTATGACGAAACCCAGGACTCTTGTCGAGTGTGTGGGGGGAAGGGGGGGCTTGAAACCTAAAATATGAAATATAAAAAATGTATGGTCCGATGGTGAGATTTTCAGCGATGTTTTTCTATAAACTATAAGGAAACAAATTCTCTGCGAGTATGACGAAACCCAGGACTCTTGTCGAGTGTGTGGGGGGAAGGGGGGGTGCTTAAAACCTAAAATATGAAATATAAAAAATGTATGGTCCGATCGGGAGATTTTCAGCGATGTTTTTCTATAAACTATAACGAAACAAATTCTCTGCGAGTATGACGAAACCCAGGACTCTTGTCGAGTGTGTGTGTGTGGAGGGGGGGGGGGGCTTAAAACCTAAAATATGAAATATAAAAAAATTCTGGTCCGATCGGGAGATTTTCAGCGATATTTTTCTATAAACTATAACTAAACAAATTCTCTGCGAGTATGAGGAAACCCAGGACTCTTGTCGAGTGTGTGTGTGGAGGGGGGGGGGGGGGGGGCTTAAAACCTAAAATATGAAATATAAAAAAATTGTGGTCCGATCGGGAGATTTTCAGCCATTACAAGCTGCAAGTCATCGAATTGTCTGAGGGCATCTGCTGCCTCAGGCAACTAGAGGGGGGGGATACCAAAAGCGTAAAATATCAAGATTTCTCATTAATCTTCTGATCGGGAGATCTTCAGCATTTACAAGCTGCAACTCGACAAATTTTCTAAGCGCATGTGCACTCTCTGGAAACCTGTCGGCGATGGGGGGTGGGGTGGGTTAATACCAAAAGTGTAAAATATGAAAAATTCCTCCTCCCATCGGGAGATTTTCGGCATTTACAAGCTACAACTCGACACATTATTTGAAGGCATGTGCCAACTCAGCAATCGTGTGTATGCGAGGGGGGGGGGGGATACATACCAAAAGTGTAAAATATGAAGACTTTCTCGTCCGATCGGGAGATTTTCAGTATTTACAAGCTGCAGCTCGACAAATATTTTTCTGTTCTGAGCGTATGTGCCTACGCAGCAAACCCGTCCGGGGGGGGGGTAATTTCAAAAGTGTAAAATATGAAGAATTTCTCGTCCGATCGGCAGATTTTCGGCATTTACAACTGAACACATTATTTGAGGGAGTGTGCCTCCTCAGGAAACCTATCGGGCGAGGGGGGGGGGTTGTGCTTGTAAATGTTGAAAATCTTCGGATCGGACGAGAAATTCCTCATATTTTACACTTTTGAAATTACCCCCCCCCCTCCCCCGGACGGGATAATTTCGTCGTCCTGGATCGGGATTACATAGCTCATAATCATGAATATGGATTACATCATATTCATGATTACATAGCACCAAGGGCGCCCATGGGGGGGGCTCCCCCGCCTGTAACATAGCCAAATTATTGATAAATTTAAAATACTAAAATAGACGAAACCTTTTTTTAAATGTTTGACAGCCTTGAAGGAGGTAAGGGTTTTTCTTACCCCCTTCCTCCAAGTACTCATTCGGGTACCTCTGCATGGCACATTTCTTAGGTTTCAAAGGAACAAAACAATTACACCAGAACTCATACTATGCTCGGAAAAGGACGACAAGGAGGGAATTTTTTATAACGTCTCACTTTTACTTAGGCACTAAATCAAGTTATTAATATTTCTCTTTTACTGAATAAGACACTAAATTACTGTGCCTCATTCGTAAGCCCTTTTGTCAGCCTTTATTTCTACCGATGCCATATTCATAACGTTTACGTATCAACTCAAGGTAATAATATTGCGCTTTCACTTAAGCACGAAATATTAATTCATAGACCCTACCTAGGCATTTTTAACAGTTTTTGTTCTATCGATGTCACATTTATAACAATTACGTATCAACTCAAGTTAATAATATTCCGCTTTTACTTAAGCACTAAATATTATTTCATAGGCCCTAGGCCTAGGACTTTTTAACAGCTTTTGTTCTATCGATGTCACATTCATAACAATTACCTGTCAAATCAAGTTAATAATATTCCGCTTTTACTTAAGCACTAAATATTATATCATAGGCCCTAGGCCTAGGCATTTTTAACAGTTTTTGTTCTATCGATGTCACATTCATAACAATTATGTATCAACTCAAGTTACTAATATTCTGCGTTTACTTTTTCACTAAAAATTTTCTCACAGGCCCTAGGCCCAGGCCTTTTTAGCAGTTTTAGTTGTACCGATGTCGCATTCATAACAATTACGTATCAAGTTAAGGTAATAATATTGCGTTTTTACTTAAGCACTAAATATTATTTCACAGGCCCTAGGCCTAGGCCTTTTTAACAGTTTTTGTTCTATCGATGTCACATTCATAACAATTACGTACCAACTCAAGTTAATAATATCCTGCCTTTACTTTTTCACTAAAAATTTTCTCACAGGGCCTAGGCCTTTTTAACAGTTTTTGTTCTATCAATGTCACATTCACAACAATTACGTATCAACTCAAGTTAATTATATTCTGCTTTTAGTTAAACACTAAATATGATTTCACAGGCCCTAGGCCTAAGCCTTTGGCCTTTTAAACAGTTTTTATTCTAACCATGTCACATTCATAACAATTACGTACAAAGCAAGTTAATAATATTTCGTTTTTACTTAAGTACTAAATATTATTTCATAGGCCCTAGGCCTAGGCCTTTTTAACAGTTTCTGTTTGAGCGATGTCTCATTCATAACAGTTACGTATCAACTCAAGTTAATAATATCCTGCCTTAACTTTTTCGCTAAAAATTTCTCACAGGGCCTAGGCGTAGCCCTTTTTTAACAGTTTTTGTTCTATCCATGTCACATTCATAATAATTACGTATCAACTCAAGTTAATTATATTCTGCTTTTACTTAAGCACTAAATATCATTTCACAGGCCCTAGGCCTAGGCCTTTAATACCGTTTCTGTTCGATCGATGTCGCATTCATAACAATTACGTATCAACTCAAGTTAATAATATCCTGCCTTTACTTTTTCACTAAAAAATTTCTCACAGGGCCTAGGCCTTTTTAAGTTTTTGTTCTATTCATGTCACATTCATAACAATTGCGCATCAACTCAAGTTAATTATATTCTGCTCTTACTTAAGCACTAAATATCTTTTCACAGGGCCTAGGCCTTTATTACACTTTCTGTTCGAGCGATGTCACATTCATAACAATTACGTATCAACTCAAGTTAATAATATCCTGCCCTTACTTTTTCACTAAAAAATTTCTCACAGGGCCTAGGCCTTTTTAAGTTTTTGTTCTATTCATGTCACATTCATAACAATTACGTATCAACTCAAGTTGGATCAACGAAAACTCCCACACTTTCTCGTACTGCTCAGCAAAGGGCGGAAAGCTCGCACACCGAAAAACTTTTGAACACCTTCTCATGTAAGGGGATGTACACGAACTGCGTTTCATTCCGAGATCTTGTCAGAGTGTGGAAGTTTTCCTAGCTGACCATAACGAAATGTACCAGTTTTCCTGGGCATGGTGAATATATTACAAATATGTCGAAATAATGTCAGTAGACGATGGCATTGCTCTGTTCACGTTCTTTTATAAACAACTCATAGCAACTGAAAAATTGTTGTTCGGACACCGCTGAACAGAGTGATGACATCGTCTATTTCCTAGGAATATATGGAAATGCGTATGTAAGATTATATTGACACAAGGTTTATGCAGGAGCTTTTCGATTCATTAATTCTTCAGCAATGATTTTAATATTTCGCATGTCATAACATGCAATACAAGGTAATCAACGGGGACTCAACCAGTTGATCTTGAGGTCTTTTAGAAGATTTTAAATGACAACTTATTGTATTTGCAATAAATTTCGGTTGAGATCGACTGTCGGTCTGTTTTCCCCGAAATCTCGTCTGTCAACGTTTACTTTCTAATCAAAGCTGACATCTGCTCCTGCTGTTTTTATGGTCCCATTAAATGAAAGCTGAGACGCTTCCCCTTCTCAGTATAATTGCTTTACTGTCCACAGGGAAAAAAAAGGGCGGGAACTCCTCATCATCACCGCCGCTGACTGACCACAAGATCAAAGAATATTGGACTTCCGCTCCCCCTTCGGCAATGCCCCAGCAGGGCTGAAGGGGGAGTTTAGTTTATTTACACGAGACTGGGTGAGACTGGGTCTGGTGTCAAGCGACCCTCTGGAAATCGTGAGCAAAGCGACCCTGTTATATTTTATCGTGGGCGAAGCTACCCTGCTAATCGAATCATTTTACTTATATATATACAAATCGTAGTGAAATTATTTATATCTAATTAATTAAGTACTTACATCTTCTGAATTTTGTAGCTTTAGTCCAACTTGGTAACATAGTTTAATGCTTTAAGGCATTTTTTAATTTCTTCAGAATTTCCAAGTTCGACGTGTGATGCACAAACAACAATTAAAAGAATTAGAAGAACTTGGTCGAAAAAGGAAGAAGATGCATATACAAGTAGACGAACGCATTCGCAATATCATGGGGCAATTTGGAAATTTTAAAGTTCTTAAAAAATGCCTGAAAGCATTAAGCTGTGTTATCAAGTTGGACTAAGTGCAAAAGCTACAAAATTCAGATGTAGGTACTTAATTAATGATGTAAATAATTTGACTACGATTTGTATATATATAGTATACACATATAAAATGATATTACAGACTTGTATTTAGTATAAAAAACTTGATGTAAGTAATTAATTAATTAGATGTAAATAAATAATTTGACTACGATTTCTATATATATATATACCATCGATGGACAGCCGAAATTTTAGATTGGATTCCAAGGGACAGGAAAAGACCCAGAAGAAGACCACATGGGAGATGGGTGGATGAAATTCGAAAGTATGCGGGAGTGACATGGAGGAGACCGGCACAAGACAGACAGACCGTTGTGGAGGAAACTTGGGTAAACCTTCGTCCAGCAATGGATTGAAAATGGTTGACAATGATGATATAAGTAAAATGATTCGAATAGCAGGGTCGCTTCGTCCACGAACAAATATAACAGGGTCGCTTTGCGCATGATTTTCCACAGGGTCGCTTGACGCACGGTCGCTTCCCGCACGTAATCGGGCGTCTGACATGAGGTAGACGTGGGTTTTGAGTTTCATTTAAGCAACCGAGTTTTGTAATGATTCTGAAATTGTCGCTAAATAGATATATTTCTTACTTTTTTATACATATACACATATAAATATATATTATATATATTGCATAAAGCAAACAAAATCGTTTTTGTTTGTTTTTTTCTTTTGAGAAGGAGATAAAGTATACCTCTGAACCGTTTCCTGTACTTCCAATAATGGGCACAGGAATGCCAAAAAAAAAAAAAATGTTATTTTTCACTGCTTCCCTCAGAAGGTCAAACAGGTACTCCGCGGTTGAATAGAAATGTGCAAAGAAAATACGACATCATTGTAAAGAAAGCCACGTGTAAAAATACCTGTCTTCCCCTCTCCCTTAGGTTTTCTTTCTTTTCAGAATGACTGATTTTTTTTAATCAGGGTAAAAAGTCCTAGAAAAAAAAAGTCCGAAACTGTTGAAAAACGCGGAAAAAAAAGTCCGAGACTGTTTATAACGAAGCAAATTTCTCCGTCATTTCTGTCCACGCCAGGATTCGAACCCTGATCCCCTCATTCCGGAATAAGTCACTCTACCAATTGAGCTACGCGGACGTTTTGTTCTGATTCCTATCTGCCTTTATGTCGTGTGCGTCCTTCGGGCAGGTACGTCACATCTCCTGGTACGTTACATCATCTCCGTCTTATTTTTTTTTTTTTTTTCGAAGTGCCGGAGAAGGGATTCTCTTATTTTTCCTATCTCGCGGTGTGGAAAAAACATCACACCAATGCGATATTTTGAACGGTCGGGTCGGGTCATCCGGATAGTTCGGGCGCCATTATAACGAAGTAAATTTCTACGTCATTTCTGTCCACGCGTTCTTCCTTTCACATAGTCACGGAAATTGGAGGGGAGGCCTTCCACAAATGTCACGTTTTCTATTTCATCATACAATGTTTGGTGAACCCCGTAGAACCACACCACATGTTCGGGAGGGGGAGATATAACTTTCGCTTGATGCTGAAGTAAACGTTTTACAAACTGAGTCTTCCCACAGCCAGCAGGGCCCGCTATCAGAGCAGTGAAAGGATGTTGTAGTCTGGGCACTTCCATGTTGTCAACTGAAGTCATTAAAAAAGGTACAAAATAATTTAAAGACACATAAAGTAGATTTCAATCAATTTTTATTTTAAATTCTGAATTTTGATTCAATTCGAAATTTATTTCGAACGAAATGAAAGACACGCAGGTCGTTTGTTTCAGATTTCCATCCAAAATTTCTTACAATAGAGTACAAGCTTTTTCCGCGACATCTAGAATACAAGAAGAAAATACAATATTGTCCACATACGGCTGTAAACGAACTTTGAAGAGGTACTTCATTCAATTTAACAGTATCCAACTTGGAGGCAAATCTGGCAATAGGTCCTTGAAAATATTCTGGAGAATGTCCGAAAGAATAAAAAAATTCCATTGTTTTTGGGTTTGGTATGTACATAGCCAACCAGTGTTTTCCAGGATTTCCATATCGATCCGTATTCACAACAATACATGCTGGGAACTTGACAATTCTCTTGGGAAGTCTGTCACAGGCAAACACTCCGAGGAAGGACCGTTGTGTCACGTGATCTTGCTTTAGGGTCTTTACAATTTGAACACTGTTCATTTCTTCAATTGGAGAAATCACAAAGAATGTTTCTGGACTTTGAAATTTCAATAATGTTTTGGAACTCTGCGTAGATTAGCACAGAAATGGTTTTTACTAAAGCTTTTCCAAATTTGATTTCCACTCTTAAATTTCCTTGTTGGATCAGGTTCATATGCCCTCCATCACACAGGTCCGGACTGAGATTGAATGCATAAAGAGTGTATCCCTTGGAAAATTCATCTCGATCGATATATATTCCACAATCTTGGCCCAGTTTCTCGGTTCCTTGAAATAGACTATGGAAAGAACGAATTGTGCTGCCCTTTTCGAAATTGGGTTCTAGAGGTTTATGAGGAACTGACTGTCCGTCAACGTACACGGCGATAAGGTATGAGGAAAGAATGCCCACGGAAAAAACGCCCACGGAAAAAACGCCCACGGAAAAATCGCCCACGGAAAAAACGCCCACTTTTCGAAAGTAAGAAAAAACGCCCACGGAAAAAACGCCCACTTTTCGAAAGTAGGAAAAAACGCCCACAGACAAAATGCTCACGGGAAAAATATGTGATCGACTGATAAGTTTATATGTCTGTTATAAACGGTGTTCGGACAACTGGTCACAGACTGCTGGTCAAAAAACCGTTAGGGGTCATATAAAAATTGCGGTTTCTTGGCCACCTCACCTACATAACGAAAATGGGTGTAGGAGAATTGGCCACAGGACAACTGGCCACAAAAGTTCAGGGGTGGGAGTGGGGTAAGTATTATCGATTTTTGGCCTACATTGAGAATTGAATTAGGAACTCCAAACAAATTTCGAGAAAACGTTCTATGTAAGCCAAGCGAGAATTACAGCATAATTCATGTATGTTCGGAAAAGGACCCTAAGGTGGGATTTTTTAATAACGCTGCACTTTTACGTAGGTACTAAATATTTACATAACATGTCAAGTTTGCAATATTTTTCTTTTACTTAATTATTTCACAGGCGAAGAAAAAAGTGTTGAATAGGCTTAGGCCTACGGCCTATTACTTAATTAATGGATTGAATGTATGGTGCATAAGTAGAAGCGCACTATTATTGACAATTAATACAGACATTTGACGTGGAATAGGAAAAGCTGTGGTGCAGTGGTAGCATATCCGGCGCGTAACTGGAAGACCCTGAGTTCGATTCCTGGTGGCGGCCACTGAGAATTTTTCCGTGACTCACTTATAAACGTGGAAAGAGCGATGACTTCTGTTTGATTATTGACAATACTTGTTATGTAAATTTTACGAATATGGGAATGACGGAACGAAAACTTTTAGGAGGGCCTAAACGTTAGTCCTAATATTATTTTCTGCCTGAGTAATACCGCAATATTAATAATTTGATGTGTTACGTAAACGTTATGAATATAACATCGTTAGAATAAAAACTGTTAAATAGGCCAAGGCCTAGGACTTATGACTTAAGGGCCGCGGGTGGCCTAGTGAAGAACCAAATAAGATTGTTAACTTTCAACTTACTACTGTAGAGTAGCTACTTTCTTAAAAAATTCCAGTTCGGCTTTACTGTAATAAATTTATGACTATTCTTATTTTTTAAAGTAAGGTCTTAATTTTTATAAAACTATGCATGTTTGTTATTTAACTATATCAATTAAAAGGGAAATAATTAAGAAGTCAGATTATTTTATTTATAAATACTTTTAAAGTATAATGCATTTAATTGTAAAAGCGATTTTCGTAAAAGGCGCAATGTACAGATATAACTTTGTGTAATGTGCTTTCTTACCACTCTTGTCTCTTTTGGAAATCCTCTTTTGTATACGGCGAGCGGAGGGGGGGGGGGCATCTGTCTTTCGTCAAAGTGGTGCTTTGCAGCTGCAGCTGGAACGTTTGCTAGCGACCGCTCCCCAAATAACAAGCGATATATTTCATTTAAATTTATCGGTTGGCCACCGGTCGGGGTGTGTCTTCCCCGTGAGTAGTATAATCTCAAGTTACAGGCATACTTCTTTTCTTCCCAGTGTAAAGAAAAAAATACGCACTCATAGCTTCCTGGGAGTTTTCCAAAGGACAACTAAAACAGCTAATTTCTACATGATGGGTGTAGGAGAACTGGCCACCGGAGAACTGGCCACAAAAATTTTAAGGGGCCGTATAAAAATAACGTTTTTGACCGCTTCGTGCCCACAATCTCCAGAGGTTGGTAATCAGAGTCATATATAGTTTCCGTAATTTCGTCTTTTCTTAATTGCGATAATTAATGTAATTCTTTAGAAGAAATGTTTATGATCTACATCTGAGCAAAAGATTTAAGGGTTTTCAAACTACAAGTCTGCAAATTATCTGAGCGCATGTGCTGACTCAGGAAACCTGTCGGGGGGGGGGGGTTATATCAAAACTGTAAGATTTGAAAAATGTATCGTCCCATCGGGAGAGTTTCAGCATTTACAAGCTACAGCTGGACAGATTATTTGAGGGCACGTGCCTACTCAGCAAACCTGGGGGGTGGGGTGGGGTGGTTATATGATAATTGTGAATTATATAGAATTTCTTGTCCGACTCGGAGATTTTCATCATTCACATGCCTTCAGATAATGTGTCGAGTTGTAGCTGCTAATTGCCGAGAATCTCCCGATCGGACGAGAAATTGTTCATATTTTACAATTTTGGTATTACCCCCCTCCCCCTTTGGCCGACAGGTTTCCAGAGAGTGACACGCGCTAAGAAAATTTGTCGAGTTGCAGTTTCTAAATGCTGAAGATCTCCAGATCGGAAGAGAAATCTTGATATTTTACGATTTTGGTATTACCTCCCCCTCCCCGACTAGTTTCCTGAGGCAGCAGATACCCTCAGATAATTCGACGTGTTGTAGCTTGTAAACGCTGGAAATCTCCCGATCGGACCAGAAATTCTTTATATTTCATATTTTAGATTTTAAGCACCCCCCTCCCCAGACAAATTCCCTGGGTTTGCACATACTCGCAGAGAATTTTTTTATTTGTAGTTTCTAGAAAAATATTGTACAGCAGTTGGATTGAAGACAACGGTGAATCATTAGTATGTTTTTAAATAACTGTTGCATAAGACTACCACGGCTTTCAGGCCAACACCATACAACCTCTACAGTCCATCAGTGCAATCCGAACTTTCCTCTCGTATTTGTAAGGTTTGCAGAAAATATTTTACACATCAAATTATTAATATTGCGGTATTACTCAGGCAGAAAATAATATTAGTACTAACGTTCAGGCCCTTCTAAAAGTTTTCATTCCGTCATTCCCATATTCGCGTTATGTAGGTGAGGTGGCCTAGAAACCGCAATTTTTATATGACCCCTAACGGTTTTTTTGGCCAGCAGTCTGTGACTAGTTGTCCGAACACCGTTTATAACAGAGATAAAAACTTATCAGTCAAACACATATTTTTCCCGTGAGCATTTTGTCTGTGGGCGATTTTTCCGTGGGCGTTTTTTCCTACTTTCGAAAAGTGGGCGTTTTTTCCTACTTTCGAAAAGTGGGCGTTTTTTCCGTGGGCGATTTTTCCGTGGGCGTTTTTTCCGTGGGCATTCTTTCATGCAATCGGCGATAAAGTTAACATCATAATGCTTAAATTCAAAAGCGTTAGATTTATATGTACCATTAAAAGCATCGTTATCGACACATCCAATAATCAGTCTTTTGGGCATTTGTCCTAGGAATACGTTGTCTTGCACGAAGGACATACTTCCTTGAGAGACGGAATACACTTTGCATAAAACACGATCAATAGGATACTTGGCGGGAGATTTTTCTAAAGCTTTTGCGTGGCCGATGGCAACTCCCGGGTTGACTTTCAATTTTCTCACAAAAATGGAGGCGTGTTCGATGAGAACTCTGTAATTGGGGGCCTCTGAGGAGGAAACGAGGCACAAATCAGGTTTATTTCGAACCAGTTTAATTTTCACGTCCACTAAATTGAGAAGCAGTCTGTTTTGAAAAAATAAATCACAGTGCAAGGTTCCAATCATGTCAAACGTTTTGCTGTCTTTCACGAGCTCATAGCGTTGATGTAATCCTTTGTTTGTTGCAGCATTCGTGGGATTAATTTCGTTCAGATGTCCGGCTGTATCCTTGTAAAACCCTTCGCATGCTAAATAGGATTTCTTTGCGTCTTCTCCATAATTTAATAGAGTTTCAATATATGCTCTGTGAGGATACATGTTGCTCGAGGACGAAATCACTCTTTCGTTTAAACTAGCATCAATTTGGGAAAACAGAGAATGAAGAAAACAGTTTATGGGCCCCACGGGCTCTTTGTCAGCCATGACGGAATTGTCAGCTTTCACAATTTTAATTTTTACGTCTCAAATGTCAATTTTGCTTTACTAATCCTCACATGATCACCCACCTGAAATTTATAGGACTGTTTTTCCTTCTTGAGATCACCATACAGATTGAGAAACACTTGCTTTTCATTATCTTTGTTTACATCTACAGGTTTCATTTTTATACTTCGATGGGGGGAATGGTTGTAACTGTGAACTAAATCGTTGAGCACGTCTACGAATTTAAACATATTTTGACTTGTAAAGTATCGCACCATGCGAGTTTTGAGCGTGCGATTGAATCTCTCCACAACACTTGCTTTTGTCTCGTTGTTCGTTGTAAAGAAATGCACACCGTGTTGTGTTAAAAACCTTTGAAACTCTTTGTTCTTAAATTCAGTTCCTTTGTCTGTTTGAAGTTTTACTGGTTTTCTATCTTGGAAAATCTGGGAAAATGCTTGAACGATATGGGACCCTGACTTTTGCTTTAAGGGAATCGCCCATGCATATTTGGAAAATATGTCAATGCATCTTAACAAGTAACGAAATCCATCGTTATATTGACTCAAACTGGAGACATCAGCTAGGTCTGCTTGGAACTGTTGTCCTATTTCATTCACCATCACTCTATTTCTCGGAAAATGTCGTCTCACCGGCTTGTGAAGGGTGTAAGTTTTCTCCCCTTCAACCATTTCATGACGTCTTTTTCTTGACGCCTTCTTTTTTGACAGCACGGTATAAAGATTCGAGACCACCTAAACTTCCTACTTTCTGAGTTGTCATATACGTCTGTTTCATCATTTCGTCCATTACAACAGTTCAACGAGAGACGATCCACCGTAACAGAAAAACTCATGTTCACACAAACTCGATCACAACTCTTAATAACGTCCACTCCCCCTCACACACCATTTTAAAAGAAATTCCAAATCCCCTAAAACATTTGAACACCATGAAAAACCATAAATCTTACTCTTTCAAGCATCTTTTTCCAATTGTTCGATGGTCTAGCGGAAAGAATGTAAGCTTTCTGAACAAAGGACTGGGAGTTCGAACCACTTCTATAAATAAAAATCACAAAATGGTGTAAAAAAAAAGGAAATCAAAACGGTGCTTTTCAGGTTCATCACCAATTCATCAAAAAAGGTTAGCAAACATGTAAACTGAACTTTTTTGACACGATTAAATCCTCTTTCTCTCAATCCAGAAACTATAAGATGATTCTCCTATTTGTTGAAAACACTTTATTTACAACCATAGAAAAATAAAAATAAATAAAACTAACCTCTTGTAAAATATTTAATCGTAAAAACTAAACTGAAGAAAATTTATTAAAGAAAAATATAACCTGAAGAAAATTTATGAAAGAAAAAACTGATCTGGTAAAAATTTGTTAAATCAGATATTGACTTTTGGAGAAATGATCGTTTAAAATTTTTTACTTTAAGGAAAAATGAACGATTCAAATATTGACTTTTAGTTGGATGGCATTTCCCGTGTTATTCTATGAGATTTTTGCGATTATAAAAAAACTCAATCATTGGAATCGTCTTGTCCGGCGGTTCTCACGTTTGCAGCCGAACTGCGTCGCTTGATAAAATTTCACAGAGGAGAATTCTTGACACAATCTTCTAAAATATTTTGTAACGCTACCACGTGGAACGATGTTGGTTGTTTGGCGGAAATCTCCACCCAGCACGAAAGTTTTTCCTCAGAATGGACGTACATCATTCATCGCTTCTGGCAGCAACAAATCGATTTTTCTCAATGAGTGTGACGGCAACATTGATTCCCCATCAATGATGAGATGATTATTAGCCAAGCTTTCCTCAACTTAGACGAATCATTTGATGGCACTTTCATGCTGGAGACAGAAGTTTTGACAGCTGAAATTGGAATTCTGAATCCACTATGCGACGTTCGACCTCCCTTCAGCAAATCGGCAACGATTCGAGTCGTCGCAAAAACCAAAACGCTTGCCTTGCCCTCGTAAATAGATCATCATTGGGTTGTACATGTAAGTCTTGCCTGATACACCAGGACCGTCGATGAAGAAAAATAAAATTGCTGCTTTGTCGTTGTTCACAACAAAGATCATTTTACTGAAAAAGCGCTTAGCATTTGCTGCTTCATCGTCCAAGTTGAAGATGTGACTACGACTGCTTCTGCAAGTCTAAAATTCGTGCACTTTGTGCCGTGAATTGGAAAACGATTCCGATTTCTTGAAGTGCTTTTCTTTCAGCAATATGACCATGAAAGTCTCGAATAAAGTCTTCAACAATGAACTCCGGAAACAGCTGAGTGGAGATGAAGTAGATCGTTTGGCGAAATTGAAGACGCGGATCCAGAGTGAATGTCTGTCGCAATTGTCGTGGCATGATGAATTTTGATGCTTCCTCACAGCAGAGAACTCATCTAGTGTCGTCATCAACCAAGCCATGCGTGATTGCTGCTGTTTTGAAGCTTTCATGAAGAATTCCGGTGACGGTCTTCAAAACATTGAAGCTCATTGCACCTTGAACATACTGGAGCAGCAGCCGCAAATTAAATCGTTCATAATTCTTAGGGCTAACACTGTACATTCGATACAAACTTGTTCCTTTCACGCTGCCTCTTTTTCAGGTACTGAACTTTTGATCGTAAACATAATGATATGGCAACTCCGAGTAGCTTCATCAGTCGCGTTAAGCTGGAACCAATCTAACAGCTGTGTTTTTTCTGCCGTCTGCTCACAGTGCTGCCTGACCTTGGAATTAAGCTAATTGTTCATTTGGAAGATGAATGACAAGGCGATGAACTGCATGTGGCCGATCGTGCATGGGGTTCTCCAGAAATCTCCACATCGCTTTAGGCGCAGACACAAAGCTCGCATCGATATACTGGCTAATCTCGCAGCGAGGTACTGGATAACCTCGTCATAAATCACATTAGCTTGCGCACCAACATCATGGAATTCAACTGCAGCTTTGTTGTAACCTTTGTAAATGTACTTAAAGATATATTTAATGGCTTTGATTGACTGTCATGATTCAGCATTCTCATGACAATTGAATTTCTTAGCCAAAACTTTGTTGTAAGGAAGGCACAACAAAGCAATTATTGGCGGTAAAATTCCGGATTTCAACTTGAACGCCTTTGCGACGTCTGTACAGCGGGTAGCCATTGACATCAGTGATCATGTGAGGTTTTAACTGCTTCGAAACTTCTTTATGAACTCCTTGTTAGCCATGCAATGTGCTTTTGGATTCAAAGTGCCACATGGGTCATGAATCATTGTTCGAATGACGCTTTAGTGAAGTTTCGGCTCTACTCGACGATCAGTAATATCAGCACAAACGTATCGAGCTACTTTTTCAGCTGTGTCAATTTCCTAATCATCTCCAAGAACGATCAAGATGTGTGCGTGAGGCAGTGTTCATTTTTGAAACTCGATTGTGTACACTAAAGCTTTCACATGTCCAAAAGCGCCATTCTTAGTGATGTCTACGAGGAGAGCTTTTAAGTTTTATACTGAATGCGGTGCTACTAAATATGGACGACCGGAAGGCGGATGCAAATTGAGAAAATGGTGGCAGATTTTTCTGAATCTCTGGCCAATTCGGATTGCATGCTATGGTCCCAAATAGATCAGGTCTGCTAAATTTAGAGACAATGCCATGGCATCGTGATACGTTTCACTCATGTTGCGAGGCGAACCTTGAAATGAGGATGGAAAAATCAAGGCACGCCCAACGTTCACTCCTCTTCAATCAGCAACGTCATTCAAATGAACCATTAAGTCTCCATATTGCTCGACTAGCAAACGGACTTGCTGACTGCTGATATAGTTCACGTTGTTGCTTTCAACTTGAAAATAAGAAGCTACAGCACACTGCTGGAACAACTTTCCTCCGTGTAAAATTGGATTGAAGCGGTTAACTCTACGGTTGTTTGCGATACCTTCCATTGCAGCATCAATACACGCGCATGCTGTTGATTAGGACGATTATGGCGTTGATCTCAATATTTGGTAACCAGCCTGCTTCACCGAACGGATAAAACGACATATAAATCATTGGGTTCAGATGAGGACTCAAAATGTTGAGCTTGATGAGTAGTTGCTGGGAATTTCGAGAAGAAATTCAAAAGTCGCGCTCAAATGGTGGTTCACCGTCAGCTGACAGGGAAATCATGGTGATCTCATCAACCATAGGAAGATTGTAGCGTCTGCGGTCATTGGCAATTTATGGTCTTCATCAGCAGCTCTTTTCTTTTCATCAATTTCAACTTCTCGCAGCATGCGATAAGCGTGAGCATGCACATTGTTACGACGAATTACCTCATCCAAGAAAGCTACGATATCAGGATTACGTTGCTAATTCCCTGGATGATTTATACGCTGTTGATTTGCCAAGCCTGAGTCAATAACATGAAGCTCAGCATAAAAGCAATTGCTGTCTTCACTGGTATTCATCTATCCTGTTTGATGATAGATCTGTCTGTGAACTCTGAAGATTTAGAGACCGTTTTCTGCAACGTGAGAAAATTTGTGCGCCCAACGATATGAAACTTAAGGCGCTGTTGAAAGAACTAATATTTTCATTGAAGTGCCGATAATTTGGATGCTGTCGATTACTTATCATATCCTTCAAATCAGGTGGAAACTCGCGAACTGCTTGGCCTTCATTCTCAAGCAAAACAGTTACTTTGAAACAGCAATACTTGAGTGTTTTATAATCAGATTTCTCAGCACAAAAATTAATAGAATGGCAGAACTGACAGTAAGAGAGAAATACAATATTAATGGAATTTCGGACATTCGACATCATTTTCATATTTTATGTGATTACGATACAAGGACTGGAATTAGAAATCAAGCGAAAAAAAAAAAAGAAGCAGCACGTGGTTTCCCGCTTCCAGAAAAATAACTCTTCTATTTACTTTTTTATTTCCAGAAAAGGAACATTTCTGCAAGTTAAATTTGTCGGATTACTAAAAGCCCTTGAGGCTAATGGGTTTGGGATGTATTGTAAGACTCCAACATGGCGCCCGACCGTCTGAGAAAATGTACATATTTATTTTAACCAAGTCGGTTCGGAATGTATGAACACAATACTGTGTACAATGCTGGCGAACTATGCTGTCCGTTGGAGATTAGTTCTTGGAAAAGGTCAATGTCGCGATTGGGGCCGTTAGGTGACCTTCGTAACGCAGCGAAGGCTGGGGGTTAGGGGGTCAGGGAGTAAACGGGTCGGAAAAGAATGGGGGAGGCAACAGTGGAGGCTCGTTGTCTGCCTCTCACTAGATAGTTCATCGCGCCTCAGGCGATAGGGCAGTGGTTAGTACGCGGGCGCGAGGCTCGATATTCAGTTAGTTGAGGGTCGGAGCTTGGTGGAGGAGCACGTGTATGCTGCTCGACAGGAAGCTAAAAAACTTAGTATGTCCTCGTGGATGGACGGAAATTTAGCGTTCTTGTGACACACACCGTTGCAGGCTCTCATAAGCGCGTGGAGATTCTGTGCCAAAGAGCGGACAGACTCCGGCAGGTATTATTAGGAAGAACAATAAAGTGTTAGCAAGGAGAGCTGCACGACGACGAAAACGCACGTGTGAAACAATGCGCAAGTGATTTCTTGCCACGAGCGAAGTCTCCGATATACAGCCTAGGCTCGGACAGCATTTCTTTGAATAATGATTAAATTTGGTTTAAGTTTAGAAAACTTTGATGGATTCCTTTCGAGGCCTGTCTCATCGTTATTCATTCACCTCCTCCCTTGATCAGCCGATCTTAATATAACAAAGCTGAGGGAGCGGAGCGCCTGTTTGACCAATAATTATAAATTATTGGTTATCTAAGTAACAGGAACCTTGACCTATTGTCTGTGGGGTGCGTGCTCCGGTGAACGAGCTTTGATTACAGAGCCTTGCAGGACTTTGAATTACATAAGGCAGGTGGAGCATTTACGTTCGCCCCTACACTGACACTCAACATTCATCGCAGCACAATCATGAGCAGGGTCTTCGAACTCGTTAAAGGTTTCATGATTGAGAATAGCAGGACGATGCAATGGACATGATCGTTATCTTTAAGCAGCCGGTTCAGCACGCCGTATTGTAGCTTCTTCCGGACTTTCTGTGGCTTGCTGACCGAGTCTGATTAGTTAAATTCGTAGAACACCGTGAACTTACTGAGATTCTTGCTCTTCTGATGAATTTCGAGTGATTTTAGATTGGCCTGAACGTCGTACTTCAGCTTCAGCACGTCATAATGCAGCCTCTTCTGGGCACTCTGTGGCTTGCTGACCAAGTCTGATTCGTTGAATTCGGGAAACGTCCTGAACACGTTCACTTTGTCGATCTTCTGATGATTGTCGATCACGTTTAGATTGCCGTGGACGTTGTATTTGAACAGCAGCGTCAAATACAACGTTTAGCAGAGTCTTGATCTTTCATCATAGCAGTTATGGTATGAAACTGTCATTTGAAAATAACTTTCTTACTTCATTTTTGTTTTTTGTACTTATAGTTATCGAATAGCATTCATATACACTTTTTACGCTTTCCATCCTTTGGTTGAAGAAGCGTATGTGCTCCAGCTTTGTCCGTCTGTCTGCACGATAACTCGCGTAAAAATGGTTCGATCAAATTTTAGTATGTGATAGGGACCACCTGGGAACGAACCCTATTGGAAATGGGGTCAAAGGTCACGACTGAGGAACGGAATTTATGTCATTGCCCTTATGCGTCAGAACTTGCGTTAAAATGTTTCTATTTCGATGAAATTTTAGTATGTGGTAGGGGACCACCTGGGGACAAATCCTGTTGAAAATGGACCAAATGGGGTCAAAGGTCAGGACATAGGAGCAGGATCCATTCCATTGCCCATATGCGTCATAACTTACGTAAAAATGCTTCGATTGCGACAAAACTTTGGTATGTTGTTCCGGAGGTATACTGCACCGGTTCTGTTGAATATCATCGAAATGGGGTCAAAGGTCAGGACACGGGAGCGGGATTTATTCCACAGCCATTATTAAATAACTTGAGTAATGATTTCCGGTATGTTGCAAAGCGTATCATAAACAATGTATCGCACGATTTTACTAACTTGTTTTAAAAAGGGCATAATTAATATTTTAAAATTGTTCCGAGTAATAAACCCCACAGCGTTAGGTGCATCTTTATGTGTGTGATAATAATTCATGTCTGCGCCATTTTGTTTTTGAGCGTGTTTACTGAACACCAGGACAGAATTTATTGCATAAAAGACTTACCTGGAAATAGCGCTTCATAAGTTCTAAAATTCACAAGAAAACTCGGTCAGGTATAAGATATGTACTTCTACGCGTAAGCAATGGAGGGCTGACAGTTCTTAGGCATAAATATATCAGACACAACAAAGTCGCATTTTCCCTGTGTTCGTTCGCCGCACATTAGATGTTTCAATAGGCAGCTGATGAAATATCGAATACAGATAACAGCAGTCAGTCGCAATATTTCTCGGATTTCTTTCTTTCTTTTTTTTTTTTTTATGAAATCCTTTAAAAGCAGTCCTTTTCAGTGGGGTTCCCGTCCTTCAAAACCCCTGGGAAAATGCATAGTGGTCCTAAATCGCATTGTTTTATTTACTATAAAAAAGATCACGCAGAGGACAAGCAACTACGTTCTCTTGTTCCTGATATTGCCAGATAGCAAAAATGCGTTAAAATAGTAACAGCATTTTCGGAAACTTAGAATTGCGCAGTTGCAAATGATAAAATGTTATGGTAGTTCATGCATAGAAGCACAAACAGAATTTTTTGTTTTCTTTCTTTTTCATTTCTTCTACAAATATAAAATATACCTGGACATATTCTGCGAAAAAAAATTTAATTTCATTATGAGATCTGATGTGCTGTTTTATCTATATCAGTTTTTTTGTACATTTGAACGCACCTCACTGTAAAAGTCAAGACCATAGCTTAAATTGCATTTAAAATTCCTAGGTCTAGGTTCCTTGAATGCATCTGACATAAAATGCGTTAATGGCTCTCGAGAACTTTTTATTCACTATTCAGACTTACGAAATATTAAAATCATTGTAGTTTCACATGCGACAATAACAACTTAAATTTGTGAAAAAATTTAGGACCTACTATAAACCGAATGGTCCCCGGCATAGGCGCCTTCTAAACATGCACTTTAAGGCTGTTCCTTTGAGTCTCTTTTATTAGGCCTTCTAACATGTTTATACAAATCAAATATTTATATTGTAACTTCAAATCTTCCAAAAAGGCCTGAAGCCTATGTATCTTTCAGACAGTTTAAAGCTGTTCCATTGAGCCTCTTTTATTAGTTCTTGTAACATGTTTATACAAAACTGATATTTAGGTTGTAACTCAGTCTTCCTAAAAGGCCCGCGGTCTAGGTGTCTTGTAAATATCTGACGACTAATGTATTGAGTACATTTCACTAGCTTTCAGGCATGTCTACACGCACCGAATATTTAGGTTGTAATTCAAAACTTACGAGAAAGGCCGGCCGCCTACGTTATTTTTAAACACTTGAAGATCGATCCGTTGGATCCTTTTTTATTAGCTTTTTATTGTAGTTATTACACACAAAATATTAAAATCATAACTAAAAATTACATGAATTGAAAAACTTCTATATATCGTCTTATGTCACTAGGACCTGTAGCAGTTTTGGAAGAAACGTTTTCAAAGAAGACAGTTTTGGAAGAAATTTGGGAGACTTTCATCCAGCAGTGGATTGATAATGATGTGTGTGTGTGTGTGTGTGTGTGTTTGTGTGTGCTTATCCTCCAGAAAAAACAGTACCGTTTTGCATATGTGTGTGAATGTGTGCTTTTTTCTGGAGAAAAAGATGCCGTTACTCTAAAACACAAGCTGCTGTTGCTAAAGAAGGCCGATGGACCTAACAAAAAGCAAATAAATTTCTTGAACATTTTTCTTAAGCCTTTTTCTAAAACAAAGCGAAAATGTTCAGTTCCGGCACGTTTTGACAGAAGAAAAGCAAAGCGCGCACACACACACTCACACACACCAGGAGCGCCGACTTCACCAAATTATTGGGGGGGGGGGGGCACAGATGTGAAGAGATCTGACGTGGGAAGACCACTCTCCCCCATTGTCAGGAGGAAAATAAAAAAAAAAAAGGACGAAAAGATAAACTACGAGATTTCACGTATGTTTTAAAAGGCAATTGTAATTGCTGATCAGGAAATGTACAAAAAAACAAACAACACAAATATTCTTTTGCTGAATATTAATATTTTAAAAAATAAAATTCAGCCTGTGATTTTTTGTCAATGTATCCAAACAGATGTTATTTCCAAACGTTTGTAAAAAATATGAGAAATTAGTTGGCTTACTTATACGTACAAAGAAGAAGCGCAAAGAATAAAAAGCTAAATAAAGGCACCAGATGTTATATGATCCTGTAGTTTTATTTATTTTATTCTTGATAACTATTTTAAACAGTTATCACATACCACGAGAAGAACAAGTCAAACACAATACAGGGCGGGCAATGCAGTTTCTTTTTTTCTTTCATCTTTTTTTTTTCCGGTTGGGTGTTTTTCTTTTCTTTTTTTTATTGAAGGTTTAACGACCACCGTGAGCAACTCAATGGGTTATAAGCAGTCGCCCGTCTGCAGACATCTGCAGAAAATTGGTTGAGTTGTACTTTGTAAACGCTGAAAATTTCCCGATGTGAAGACCAGAAATTCTTTGTATTTCATATTCGGCATCGCCCCCCCCCCCCCCACCCGACAGGTTTGGTGACTAGGCATGTGCCCTCAAATAATCTGCCGAGTTGTAGCTTATAAATGCTGAAAATCTCTCGATCGGGAGAGAAATTCTTCATATCTTGCACTTTATGGTATAACCCCCCCCCCCCCCAACACACACACAAGTTTTCAGAGCGGGCACGTGCGCTCAGACAATGTTACGAGATGTAGCTTGTAAATGCTGAAAATCTCGCGATCGGACGAGAAATTTTATATATTTCACACTTTTTAGTATTACCCCCCCCCCGACAGGTGTGCTCAGTAGGTTTACGCCCTGAGATAATGTCTCCAGTTTTAGTTTGTAAATGCTGAAAATCTCCCGATCGGACAAGAAATTCTCTATATTTCACACTTTGTAGTATTTACCCCCCCCCCGACAGGTGTGCTCAGTAGGTTTACGCCCTGAGATAATGTGACCAGTTGTAGTTTGTAAATGCTGAAAATCTCCCGATCGGACAAGAAATTTTATATATTTCACACTTTTTAGTATTACCCCCCCCCCCCGACAGGTGTGCTCAGTAGGTTTACGCCCTGAGATAATGTCTCCAGTTTTAGTTTGTAAATGCTGAAAATCTCCCGATCGGACAAGAAATTCTCTATATTTCACACTTTGTAGTATTTACCCCCCCCCCCGACAGGTGTGCTCAGTAGGTTTACGCCCTGAGATAATGTGTCCAGTTGTAGTTTGTAAATGCTGAAAATCTCCCGATCGGACAAGAATTTTTTTATATTTCACACTTTTTAGTATTACCCCCCCCCCCGACAGGTGTGCTCAGTAGGTTTATACGCCCTGAGATAATGTCTCCAGTTGTAGTTTGTAAATGCTGAAAATCTCCCGATCGGACAAGAAATGCTTTATATTTCACAATTATCATATACCCCCCCCCCACCCCCCACCCCACCCGACAGGTTTGGTGACTAGGCATGTGCCCTCAAATAATCTGCCGAGTTGTAGCTTATAAATGCTGAAAATCTTTCGATCGGGATAGAAATGCTTCATATTTTACACTTTTGGTATACCCCCCCTCCCCCCAAGTTTTCAGAGCAGGCACGTGCGCTCAGACAATGTTACGAGTTGTAGTTTGTAAATGCTGAAAATCTCCCGATCGGACGAGAAATTGTTCATATTTTACACTTTTGATATATTCTCCCCCCCCCCCCCCCCCCGGTTTGCTGAGTAGGCTCGTGCCCGAAAATATTTAGTGCCTAAGTAACTTACGGCGATCATTTTCACGGTCAATCTCTTACTAGTGGGCCAAGAAACGGCAATTGTTATACGGCCCCTTAAACATTTGTGCCCAAATGTCCGGGTGCCCAAATGTCCGGGTGCCCAAATGTCCGGTGCCCAAATGTCCGGTGCCCAAATGTCCGCCCAGTCTTTCAGACAGAAATTCGTAAATATGTCTCAATTTCTTAATGATAATGAGATATAAGTGAAATTTTTTTTGTGCACACCACTTGCTCAAGTAGGGAGAAATATAGGAACACTATAATTTTCAACGCAGCGCAATTTCATTGCTTTAAAAATGAATGTGCCCAAATGTCCGGGTGCCCAAATGTCCGGTGCCCAAATGTCCGGTGCCCAAAAGTCCGGTGCCCAAATGTCCGAACCCCGTCTGCGCTCTTAGAAACTTGCACCCCACCCTCCTGAAAATTCGTGATCTTGTAGAGAATCATTATGTAAAGCATGCTTCTAATGTTAACAGCTCCACGGCCATTACAACATTTTGGGGACCCCCCCCCAAGCTCATGGACCTCGCGGGCGCTTCAAGGGGAACAGCCTGAATACACTGACAGACTCCAGCGGCCCAGAATCTAATATTACGGAAGTTGAGTGTTGAGCGCCCCCCCCCCAGTGTACCTCGGATCCTCGGCATTTTATTTCTTCAAATTAAAGTACAATTCTCGCTTGGCTTACATGGAAAGTTTTCGCGAAATTCGTATCCCAATTCAGTTATCAATGTAGGCCCAGAAACGGCAATCTTTATAGCCCCCCTTTTAACTTTTGTGGCCAAGTTGCTGAAAGATGTGTGGCAGGGTTGCCGGTAAATTGCCACACCGGAACACTGCCACACATCAGTGTTCCTGTGTGGTAGTTTAGAGTGAACCGTTTGTTCTGGGGGTATTTTTTCCGGGGGCATTTTTTCCGCTTTTCAGTTTTCGGGGGTATTTTTACCGTTTACCGGGTGGGATGAGGGGCCCAGAAATTTGGCGGGTGGGACCAGGGGCCCAGAAATTTGGCGGTCACTCTCCAGAGGTCGCCCATTTCCGCAAGAATACCGATTTTAAAACCCCCTTCCCAAACTGATAGCCCAACTCCGCACCATCTCTAGCAAGGAAATAAAATTTATTTTATCTAGTAGGGATTATTTATCCGTTATGCACTTTCTCATTGACTGAACATACACAGTACGCACTTCCACAGAAACTTCTCATTGACACAACATATACAATGTATACAACATATACAGTTCACAACAAATAGGCCTACTTTCTGATTGACACAACATATACAGTAAGCGGTAAACGGTAAAAATTACCCCCGGGAAAAAATACCCCCGGAGAAAATACCCCGAAAACTGAAAAGCGGAAAAAATGCCCCCGAAAAAAATACCCCCGAAAACTGAAAAGCGGAAAAAATGCCCCCGGAAAAAATACCCCCGGAAGAAATACCCCTAGAACGAAAGGTTCACTGTAAACTGCCACACAGGAACACAGATGTGTGGCAGTGTTCCAGTGTGGCAATTTACCGGCAACTCTGCCACACATCTTTCAGCAACTTGGCCACAAAAGTTCAAAGGGGGGGGCTATAAAGATTGCCGTTCCTGGGACTATATTGAGAACTGAATTGGGATAAATAAATTGCCGAGGATCCGAGGTACACTTGATGGGGGGGCTCAACCCCCAACTTCCGTAATATTAGATTCTGGGCCGCTGGAGCTTGTCAGTGTATCCAGGCTGTTCCCCTTGAAGCGCCCGCGAGGTCCGTGAGCTTTGGGGAATTCCCCAAATTGTTAAAATGGACGTAGAGCTGTAAATATTAGAACCATGCTTTAAATAATGATTCTGTACACGACCACGAATTTTCAGGAGGGTGGGGTGAATTCACCCTCCCCCAAGTTTCTAAGAGCGCAGACAAGTGTTCAAGGTAAGGGATTGGCTCGCAATTTCTATGCTTCATGTTGTGTTTAATGGCAAACTATGTATGCCCTGCCCCCTCCCCCAGAAATTTGGCGAAGCCTGTGAAAGGGATACGAGGTGCTTGGTTTGGAGGGCTCTACCCCCAACTTCGGTCCTCTAGAGTCGGTCAGTGTATCCTCGATGTTACCCCTGAATAGCTCTTAGAAACTAGGGGAGGGTTACCCCACCCTCCTAAAAATTCGTGGTCGTGTACAGAATCATTATATAAAGCATGATACTAATGTTTACAGCTCTACGTCCATTTTAACATTTTGGGGGACCCCCCAGCTCATGGACCTGGCGGACACTTCAAGGGGAACTTCCTGAATACACTGGCAGACTCCAGCAGCCCAGAATATAATATTACGGAAGTTCAGGATAGAGTCCCCCCCCCCCCAAACCAAGTGTACCTCGTATTCTCGGCAATTTATTTCTTCAAATTAAAGTACAATTCTCGCTTGGCTTACATGGAACGTTTTCGCGAAATTCGTTTAGAGTTCCCAATTCAGTTCTCAATATAGGCCCAGCAACGGCTATCTTTATAGACCCCCCCTTGAACTTTTGTAGCCAAGTTGCTGAAGATGTGGGGCAGGGTTGCCGGTAAATTGCCACACCGGAACACTGCCACGCATCTGTGTTCCTGTGTGGCAGTTTACAGTGAACCGTTTGTTCGGGGGGTATTTCTTCCGGGGGTATTTTTTCCGGGGCATTTTTTCCGCTTTTCGGTTTTCGGGGGTATTTTCTCCCGGTGGTATTTTTACCTACATCCACAGTAAGCACAGTACGCTCTTCCACATAAACGAATGTACGTAAAAATTCAGGGATTCCAACTTCGACAACAATGGTCCACAATTAAATCCTTTGTTTTTGCAAATCCTTGCTCTTTGACTGAATATATACAGTACGCACTTCCACAGAAACTTCTGGCTATGAAATCCATGCAGAATTAGGCTATAAAAAACATGGGAAATTTCTCCGTAAAACTCATGCGGAATTGGGCCATCAGTTTTTTTGGGGGGAGGGTGGGAGGGCGTAAAAATCGGTATTCTTGCGGAAATGGGAAACGTCGCACTCTGTTGCTTTTGCTGTAAACTGTAGAATGCGGAAGTATATTCGCTGATGGCTGCGGTCATCAGGTGAGCCGAAATTTAGGACAGTGTGGCAGAGGTCATTCATCAAATATCTGCGGATATAAGAGAGAGATTATTTATGTACTGCAGTACAAGTAACACTGGAAGATTTTGAGGAAACGGAGTTGTTTGCAAACAACGCAGAGAACCTGGCACTACACGTTAATGTTCTAAATCTTGTGTGACAGGAACGTTACTTCATCCTGTGACCTCGCTGAAGAACTTATCATCCGATGGACTCCTCAGCTCACTCATCGGTTTATATTGAAATAATGACTGATTCATATTGGACCAACAACAACCGAAGTGGATCGGATTTTGTGTACCTATTCAGCACCCCTCTGCAATTGGGGGATGTGAATAAAAACCTGTAAAGAGAGTCAGTGAGTCTGCTTTCGTGTATCTAACCTAAACAACAAAAAAGTGTATGTAAAAAAAGTATTGTCAGACCTAGATAGAAGTTTGGCTAGTGGCAGCAACTACTAGAGTAACCGAACCCTAAAATTCCAGTAATTGCCTAATTGCAAAGCCACACATGAAGGCGATATCAAAATAAATAATAACCACACCACAGCTATCAAGAGTTATATTGCAGTTTTGTGAAATAATATTATAAAGCAGTACATTTCAATTTTACTTAAAGATAATTGAAAGTTATTGTCAGTTTAAACCGATATCAAGTTCCAAAGCATTCTGTTGCTTCGAAAAATTACGGAGAAAATATACTTAATTTGTCATAAGTCCTACGGAAAAAAACTAAATTATTACAAACCTATTCAAAAAGTAATAAGCTCTAACAGAAAAGAAAATGACTAAATCCCTCGCATTAATGATGAAAAAAAAAAAAAATCGTCGCTCAATTGGTTTTGCCATGAACGTGATTCAGATGACCGAGTCTTTCTAGCTCATGAGTTAAGACCCACATTACCTGTTAAGAACCACTCAAACAACGAGGGTCGATTCCCACTGCTGCAAAAGGATTACCTGGTGGTGTGAGCGCTGGAAAAATTCAGCGTCTCGGATTTCGCGAAATTCCTGTATAAATACGGAAAAACCTGAAACGGTCTTTTCTGAAATAAACGAAATTTCTGACCGGAAAATCTGTGAAAATACGGAAGTTAGAAAAAAAAAAAAAAAAAAAAAAGAAAAAACGACACTTTTAAAAACGGAAATTTCTTTAAAAACGGATTACCTACCGGCAACTTTGCTTCACGTTATTTTCAGAAATTTTCCGTGAATTCACACCCCTTATTTTTTACAGTGTAGTTAATAATATGGAATTTACAAACTTCGGTAATTGAAAGCTAATAAATTTTCTCATATATGTATATATATTTGCTGTGGGCCCTGATATGCTTTTCATTAGTGTAAGGAAAAGCCTTTTGTGCCAGGAGAGCCTTCTAAAGACAACGCAGCGCGTTCCTTCAAGAATTGCCGATCTCGAGTTCAGAGTTCTCCAACTAATGTTAGGTCTGGAGACAGCGGGAGGGAGTGATTACAGGCAACACCCTCATTTACACATTGTTGTGTTTTGTGAAAGACTCTCGGCTTTCGCGTCTCTTTGTTGAATGAAGGCTTCATTTCAGGCCCTTAACGACTTGGAACTTTCTCACTAATCAATCATTAGGTGAAAACCCCAAAGTTAAATGATTTCTTTTCAGGGTGACGAAGAACGGGAAACGACATTCTTCTATTCAACGAGGCACGCGTTTAATGTGTCTTAAATATTTGTCCTTGATATCTGTATACTAACGCATTTGGTGTGTGATCTGTAGGTTTACTGGTGAAACGAAACCCGAAGTTATTTTTTACTTTAACCCTTCAAAAAGTGAAAAACAGATTCCACCAGCGAACGTGTTGCACAACACACGAGTGTGCTCACGAAAAAACGCGAAACAAATAGTAACGGCACAAATACGGCATATCAGTTCGCCTGTATGGAACCCATGCAATGGGGAAAGGGAACAACTTGTCGACGTTTGAACTGCGAATGATTACCAGCGAGAGGACGGGGGAAGACAGAATCGTAGCAAACCGCAAACACTGTTGATTATTGAAGGGCCACCATAGTGAGAGTGTAGCGGAGACGGTCCAAAGATGAAAAGACATCCGTGATGGAAAAAGGAAACTACCACTGTTTGGCACTCGAAGCAAACGCCCCGCCGGTTTGCACCCCCTGTCCGGGTTAATAAATAGCTCACGATCCCTCAGTTAACAGCAAACTACACCTAGGGTGTACAGGGAAATGTTTCCGAGTACACAATTCAGTGCATGCCCTTGCTAATAAGCCTAAGGAGTAGTGGGGCCTGAACGGCATTACGGTACTTTTTTTCTATCCGGCACCTGTTGCGGTAAACCCAATACAGCATATATATTGTAACGTACCAGGAGAGGAGATGTGACGTACCTGCCAGCAGGACGCACACGACATAAAGGCAGATAGGAATCAGAACAAATGTCCGCGTAGCTTAATTGGTAGAGCAACTTATTCCGGAATGAGTGGACCCGGGTTCGAATCCCGGCGTAGACCAAAAATGACGGAGAAATTCACTTCGTTATAATGGCGCCCGAACTATCCGGATGACCCGACCGTTCAAAATCTCGCATTGGTGTGATGTTATTTCCACACCGCGAGATAGGAAAAATAAGAGAATCCTTTCTCCAGCACTTCGAAAAAAAAAAAAAAATAAAAAAAAATAAGGGGGAGATGATGTAACGTACCAGGAGAAGAGATGTGACGTACCTGCCAGCAGGACGCACACGACATAAACGCAGATAGGAATCAGAACAAATGTCCGCGTAGCTTAATTGGTAGAGCAACTTATTCCGGAATGAGTGGACCCAGGTTCGAACCCCGGCGCGGATAAAAATGACGGAGAAATTCACTTCGTTATAATATATATATATATATATATATATCATCATCATCATCATTGTCAACCATTATCAATCCACTGCTGGACGAAGGTCTCCCCAAGTTTCCTCCACAACGGTCTGTCTTGTGTCAGTCTCTTCCATGTCACCCCTGCATACTTTCGAATTTCATCCACCCATCTCCCATGTGGTCTTCTTCTGGGTCTTTTCCTGTCCCTTGGAATCCAATCTAAAATTTCGGCTGTCCATCGATGATCTGTCCTTCTGGCAGTCTGTCCAGCCCATTGCCATTTCAGGGATTTAACTCTGATCATGATGTCTTCCACTCTTGTCATTTTTCGGATCCACGAGTTCCTCTTCTTATCTCTCCTGGTTACACCAAGTATGCACCTCTCCATTCATCTTTGAGTTGTCTGCAGCCTTTGTATGTCTCTTTTCGTTAAGGTCCACGTCTCTGCACCATACGTAAGCACTGGAAGGATGCATTGATCAAACACTTTTCTTTTAAGACATAATGGCATATTGCTCTTGAAAATTATGCTGTTTCTTCCAAAAGCTCTCCAGGCAAGTTTTGTACGCCGATTAATTTCTTCATCAATGTGACCCTCACTTGATATCTGCTGTCCAAGATAAACGTACGTGTCTGTTATCTCCAGCTTTTCTCCATCAATCGATAAATCTTCATTTCTTGTAAAAGCATTGAACATCACTTTTGTCTTCTGAAAGTTCATTTTTAATCCCACTTCTTTACTCTTGTCAGCAAGTTCCTGGATCATACTCTGCAGCTCTGATGGGGTAGTTGCAAAAATGACTACGTCATCAGCAAAACGAAGGTGGGTTAGATAATCTCCATTAATCTTTATCCCCTTGTTTTCCCAGCTCAGCGACTGAAAAACACCCTCCAATGTGGCATTAAAGAGCTTCGGAGATATGGTGTCACCTTGTCTCACTCCCTTTCCAATTTTTACGTGTGTTGTATTTTCAAACAGCCGAATCTTTGCACTTGCATTTTCATAGATGTTATTAATAATATTAATGTATGCATCTTCAATACCGCAGGTTTTCAGAGCCATTGTAACTGCTGATGGTTTCACCGAATCAAAGGCTTTTTTCATAATCGATAAAAGCCATGCACAATGGAAGTTCATATTCCCTCGCTCTTTCAATTAGTTCTCTCAGTACGTGGATATGATCTATTGTGCTGTAGCCACTCCTGAATCCAGCTTGTTCTCTCGGTTGAGCCATGTCCAGTGTCACCTTCAAGCGGTGTGAAAGAACTTTAGTGAAGATTTTATAAACCACTGATAGGAGGCTGATAGGTCTGTAGTTCCTGAGATCCTCAATGTCACCTTTTTTATGTAGCAAGACCATTGTAGCGTTGTTCCAATCCTCAGGAATTTTCCCTTCATTAAGGCATCGAGTGAAAATTTGGGCGAGTACTGTTTCGATTTCTCCACTTGCTTCTTGTATGATGTCTACAGTAATTCCATCTTCTCCTGGAGCTTTTCCCCGCTTCATGTTCTTGATTGCATGTGCAACTTCTGCTGGAAGAACTGGAAGAACTCTGGTACTGGTACCTTTCATGATGTCTGGAGTACATGTATCATCCCTTTCACATAATTTGGAGTAGAAATCTTTCACTCTTGTCAAAATTTCGCCTCTATTTCTTGTTACAGAACCATCTTCTTTTCTCAGTGCCATAATCTGTTGTTTCCCCTTACTGAGATGTCCCTTTGCTATCTTTAGGCTTTGGTTGTTTTCAAGTGCTTTCCTTACTAATTCACAGTTGAATTTCCTTACGTCTTCAGTGATACTTTTTCGTACTGTCTTGCATAGCTCTATATATTCCACTTTGGAAGTCACATCTTCTTTAGTTGTCCTCATCACTCTTCTTTTTTGCATCAACATTTTGGTTTTTCCTGATAATTTGTTCACATGCAATTTGTTCTTAGACCCAGCTAATTTTGTTGCTGTTTCTATAAGAGCTTTGGTTACTTTTCTGTTAACTTCAGAAATATCTACTTCTTCCGATGTTAGGCCTTCTAAAGCAGAGAATCTGTTCTTCAGTTCTAACTTGAAGGTATTATGGTGTTTTTTAAGGTTGGTTATGTCAATACATTTTGTTTGTCTTATGAGCTTGCTACGTTCGAGTTTAGTGTTGAGGTGCATCTTACATCTCACCAATCTATGGTCACTGCCTGTGTTGAACTTGTTTAGCACACTGCAGTCTTCTATGACGAATTTTTTGTTACACATGATAAAATCAATTTCACTTGTCGTCCCATTTGGATGTCTCCATGTCCATTTCCTGTGTGGCTTTTTCTTGAAAAAGGAGTTCAAGATGAAAAACCCTTCTGCCTCTGCAAACTCTACGAGAGTATTTCCACGCTGGTTTCTGTTGCCATGACCGAATTTACCTACTGAATTTTCATTCTGTTGCCGTTGCCCTATTTTTGCATTGAAATCTCCCATAATTATCTTCAAGTGTTGCTTACCTTTATTATTTAGATCACGAATTTCCTCATAAAATTCTTCAATTCCATATATATATATATATATATATATCATCATCAACCACCATTATCAATCCACTGTTGGGTGAAGGTCTCCCCAAATTTCCTCCACAATTTTTTTTTTCTTGGGCCTGTCTCCTCCATGTCACTCCAGCATACTTTCGAATTTCATCCTTCCATCACCCATGGGGTCTTCTTCTGGGTCTTTTCCTGTCCCTCGGAACCCAGTCTAAAATTTCGGTTGTCCATCGGTGGTACGTTCTTCTGGCAACATGTCCAGCCCATTGCCATTTCAGTGATTTCACTCTGGTCATGATGTCGTCCACTCCTGTCATTTTCCTTATCCACAAGTTCCTCTTATCTTTTCTGGTTACACCAAGCATTCATCTCTCCATCCTTCTTTGAGTTGTCTGCAGTCTTTGTATGACTTTTTTAGTTAAGGTCCATGTCTCGGCTCCATACGTAAGCACTGGCAGGATGCATTGAATAAACACTTTTCTTTTGAGACATAATGGCATACTGCTCTTAAAAATTGTACTGTTTCTTCCAAAAGCTGTCCATCTAAATTTTATACGCCGATTAATTTCTTCATCAATGTGACCCTCACTCGATATCTGCTGCCCAAGATAAATGTAGGAATCGGTTGTCTCAAGCTTTTCTCCATCAATCGCCAAATCTTCGTTTCTTGTAAAAGCATTGTACATCTCTTTTGTCTTCTGAAAGTTCATTTTTAATCCCACTTCTTTACTCTTGTCAGCAAGAGGTAGGGGGTAAGAAGGGAAAGACATTAGAGGCGTAAAGGCACCGCGCATTCGTATAAGTTTTCAATTACACTACACCACTGCAAAGGAGTTGGTCGCCAGTAAATATGCCCATATTCACCGACGGTCGGCGAAGGTGTGGGACTCCTTTGCCTGCACCGTTTTGTCAAAGCTGTGAGAATCAGGAACGCAGCAGGCGCTCAGTAGGAAGGACGTTGCAACGGATTAGTCTTCTTGTAATCAACATTAAAGAGTTGACCACACAGCATTTAGAGATTGTGATGTATTGTTAAAAGAGCAGCATACCTTCATGTGTTATTCTGATGTGTTGTACTAATATATCAACTGCGTGTTTGTCGGTTCCATGCCAACTGAAGAAGTTGCAGGAAGAAGCGTTAGGATTGACATCTTCAAAGGCTTCCGTAAGCTGAGATGAAGTTTACAACTAACAAATCCTATAGGAAAACATAAGCGTTTACAACAATACATTTTCGTTGTCTTCTAGCAAGCGTAGGTCGGGACCAGAAGGATAAAGCACCTGGTCTGATGAGCTAGGTTTAACGTGTCATTGGATAGATCTGAATTTGGTGACGTAGGGGTAGAAACAGGTGCAACCAAACTGACGCTGTGGCAGAAACAGGCAGGGAGTGGTATCATGGTATAGGGACTGTTCTCATGGACGTCAATGCGTCCTCTCAACCCCGTTGAAAACAGGCGTTGTTTCAAGTCAAATATTCAGATGGCACTGGACTCTTACAGAGAGTCACATGGCCCGCATTGTGCGGAAATAGTTCCAGGATCACATCCAAGCATTTCGTATGCCGCTCTTTTCACCAAATTTCCCAGATTTTAACCATATTTAATATCTGTGGGATATCGTGGAACGCAAAATTTGCCAAACCGCAGCAGAATCTCGCTTCATCGCGGAACTGTAGGACATCATTCTGTCCATGTTGTGCAGAATATACCCGAGGACACCTTCAGTCGTCTAGTTCAGTAGTTTTGAAAGCGTATCTTTATCTTTTCACCTTTTATTGAACTTCTTAGCGCGAAACATCAAGATTGGCATACAGAGCAAGCAGGGCCGTATAATAATAAGTCATCCTTGCAGAATAACGGAGGAGGAATTATTTATGGAGCACCTGACAAGACGTGTAAAACCTTCACTGTTGATATTTTTGTTGGGTTCGAAAGAAGGTAACATCTGCAAATGCTAGGCAACAGAATAGTGCTAGTTACCATACTGTACTGTATGTACAAGTACAAATCAGTCCGAAATGTAGTCGCCATCTTTTGCCACGATCTACTCCCATTTTCTGGGCACTGTTGGATGCCGTCCCAGTAGAATTCTGGCGGCTTGGATGCAAAGAAGTGAGTAAGTGCGCGTTCGACATCGTCCAGGTATCTGTTGGATACCGTCCTTGTATAATTGTGGCGGCTTGGACGCAAAGAAGTGAGTAAGTGCGCGTTCGACATCGTCCAGGTATCTGTTGGATATCGTCCCTGTAGAATTGTGGCGGCTTGGACGCAAAGAAGTGAGTAAGTGCGCGTTCAACATCCTCCAGATATCTGTTGGATACCGTCCCTGTAGAATTGTGGCGGCTTGGACGCAAAGAAGTGAGTAAGTGCGCGTTCAACATCCTCCAGGTATCTGTTGGATACCGTCCCTGTAGAATTGTGGCTGCTTGGACGCAAAGAAGTGAGTAAGTGCGCGTTCGACATCGTCCAGGTATCTGTTGGATACTGTCCCTGTAGAATTGTGGCGGCTTGGACGCAAAGAACAGAGTAAGTGCGCGTTCAACATCCTCCAGGTATCTGTTGGATACCGTCCCTGTAGAATTGTGGCGGCTTGGACGCAAAGAAGTGAGTAAGTGCGCGTTCAACATCCTCCAGGTATCTGTTGGATACCGTCCCTGTAGAATTGTGGCGGCTTGGACGCAAAGAAGTGAGTAAGTGCGCGTTCAACATCGTCCAGGTATCTGTTGGATACCGTCCCTGTAGAATTGTGGCTGCTTGGACGCAAAGAAGTGAGTAAGTGCGCGTTCAACATCCTCCAGGTATCTGTTGGATACTGTCCCTGTAGAATTGTGGCTGCTTGGACGCAAAGAAGTGAGTAAGTGCGCGTTCAACATCCTCCAGGTATCTGTTGGATACCGTCCCTGTAGAATTGTGGCGGCTTGGACGCAAAGAAGTGAGTAAGTGCGCGTTCAACATCCTCCAGGTATCTGTTGGATACTGTCCCTGTAGAATTGTGGCGGCTTGGACGCAAAGAAGTGAGTAAGTGCGCGTTCAACATCCTCCAGGTATCTGTTGGATACTGTCCCTGTAGAATTGTGGCTGCTTGGACGCAAAGAAGTGAGTAAGTGCGCGTTCAACATCCTCCAGGTATCTGTTGGATACTGTCCCTGTAGAATTGTGGCTGCTTGGACGCAAAGAAGTGAGTAAGTGCGCGTGCGACATCGTCCAGGTATCTGTTGGATACCGTCCCTGTAGAATTGTGGCGGCTGGACGCAAAGAAGTGAGTAAGTGCGCGTTCGACATCGTCCAGGTATCTGTTGGATACCGTCCCTGTAGAATTGTGGCTGCTTGGACGCAAAGAAGTGAGTAAGTGCGCGTTCGACATCGTCCAGGTATCTGTTGGATATCGTCCCTGTAGAATTGTGGCGGCTTGGACGCAAAGAAGTGAGTAAGTGCGCGTTCAACATCCTCCAGGTATCTGTTGGATACCGTCCCTGTAGAATTGTGGCGGCTTGGACGCAAAGAAGTGAGTAAGTGCGCGTTCAACATCCTCCAGGTATCTGTTGGATACCGTCCCTGTAGAATTGTGGCTGCTTGGACGCAAAGAAGTGAGTAAGTGCGCGTTCGACATCGTCCAGGTATCTGTTGGATACTGTCCCTGTAGAATTGTGGCGGCTTGGACGCAAAGAACAGAGTAAGTGCGCGTTCGACATCGTCCAGGTATCTGTTGGATACTGTCCCTGTAGAATTGTGGCGGCTGGACGCAAAGAAGTGAGTAAGTGCGCGTTCGACATCGTCCAGGTATCTGTTGGATACTGTCCCTGTAGAATTGTGGCGGCTTGAACGCAAAGAAGTGAGTAAGTGCGCGTTCGACATCTTCCAGGAAATGCTGCAACGACCGGTAAAGGTGGTAGTCGCTTGGGGCAATGTCCGTCGCGTGGACTGGGGCATGCCAGCAGCTCCCAGCCCATGTCCCTGATCTTGTGACAGGCCAGTCGTTGCTGTGTGAGGTCACCCTCCATCCTGCTAAACAAGGACGCCATTGCGGTTCAGCAGTGCTGGTCGTTTCGAAGTGAGCGTGAAACCCAGAGTACACATCAGAGGTGATAGTGGCGACAGTACACATCAGTTGTGATAGTGGTGTTGTCCAGCAGCAGCTCAAAAATCACGACACCCAGCATATCCCACCAAACAGACAGCAGGACCTTACGTGGGTGTAAGCCGGCTTTGGGGATGGGCATGGGCTTCTGTTTTGGGTCCAATCACTGTGTCCCAGCACTGACACTGCCCATACAGCACAAAGCGTTTCAGATATGTATCAATAATGTTACAATCTCTCATTTTCGTTACACTTTCATATATCTTACAATTACGTTTCAGCAACATCTATTTTGGAATATAACTCTTTGTACATCACGGTTACGTTAAAAATAGCATTCACCTATACTACTGTTTTATAGTTTCCATTGTACATAATTGTTATCTTGATGTTACATTCCGGCGATATTTAAGATTTTTGGTTTGGCAACGGCGTGGATGCGCATGCTCATTTATGCCATTTCATCGAAGCACTCTCTTAGTCGTATTTCCATGTGCTACTGGGATATTCTTTGGTGATACTGTCGTACTCGAGTTAGTTAGTTAGTTGATTTAAGATTTTGTCCCCCTTTTTTTTTTTTTTTTTTTTTTTTCGTGATTCAAAATCATCCGAAAGTAAGTAATTCTTTTGATTATTATCATTTTTAAATTCTAAAAAGCATTTTTTAAAATCTAAGTAGATGGCTGTGTTGTTGTACTAGTATAATTCACCAGCATGTTTTTTTTTTACTTGAAGCTGAGAAATTTCATATTGGTAGGTATTTAGATAAATGACAAATTTGATTTTCTTTCTTTTTTTCGCTGAAATATAGTCTATTCAAGATGTATAATAGAAATTCGACACCCTCATTTGGGACCGATTTTTATTTCTTTTGTTATCAATATATAAATTGATACTTAAAGTTTCTTTTGTTATCAATATACAGTATAAACGCCGCCACTGTTCCTAATGGACAGCGGACTGCGTTGAACCTGTGAAAACGTAAACAACTCGTAATTCGACTGTTGTTGCTTTGAAACAGCTGTCGAGAGTAATATATATATATTTTTTTATGTGT
The DNA here is from genome assembly GCA_039090855.1 of Macrothele yani. NCBI lineage: Eukaryota > Metazoa > Arthropoda > Arachnida > Araneae > Macrothelidae > Macrothele > Macrothele yani. The sequence continues at coordinate 14,345,531 of CM076989.1, forward strand.
GATTTTACAAAATTCGTTAAAACTATATATAATGGTCAACGTAGTAAATACGTAACAGTAATATGATGATGTCACAAATATCTTTCCAATACATAACAGTAACATGAAGTTGGTATGTTGAAGTTACGAAGACCTTTCACTGTAAGGTATTGGTTATGTTTCAAAGTTATGTAACGTTTGAAGACATTTTGGCGTAACCGTAAGGTTTCTGAAACATTGTTGTTACATTGCGCAACTTATCTGAAAAGTCTCAATGTTTCAGCGCTACGTACTTGTAACATATACCAAATATTCTGTGCTATGTGGGTGTCATACAGGATCCATTTCTCGTCACCTGTCACAATACGGCCCAAGCCACTGGAATAGCTTTTCTCGTAACCTGATCCATTTCTCGTCACCTGTCACAATACGGTCCAAACCACTGGAACAGATTTTCTCGTCACCTGTCACAATACGGTCCAAGCCACTGGAACAGCTTTGGTCATGTGCAAGCAGGGAAACGCATGCACTCATGCGATTTGCTTTCTGCTCAACTGTGAGTTGATGGGGTACCGGAACTCCCCTCTTCTGCCTCCTAAGTTCACACAGGTGCGTGATAATGCTCGTGTGGGTGGTCCCCAGCTGTTCGGCCAACTCCCGCTTGGTCACATTTGGGTCGGTCTCCACTAATGTCTTCAGCATGTCCATATCCACTGCTGCGGGTCTTCCCGCGTTGGGTCGATCTGACAGATCAAAATTTCCCTCTCGAAACCGTTCGAACCAACGCCAACACTGCATACGATGTGATATGACATTGGGGTACACACTGGTAATGTTCCTTCTTGCGACAACACTGACGATGTGATATGACATTGGGGTACACACTGGTAATGCTTCTTATACAGTTCTTGCGACAACACTGACGATGTGATATGACATTGTGGTACACACTGGTAATGTTCCTTAGAGTTCTTGCGACAACACTGACGATGTGATATGACATTGGGGTACATACTGGTAATGTTCCTTACAGTTCTTGCGACAACACTGACGATGTGATATGACATTGGGGTACACACTGGTAATGTTCCTTACAGTTCTTGCGACAACACTGACGATGTGATATGACATTGGGGTACACACTGGTATTGTTCCTTACAGTTCTTGCGGGAGTATATGGTGGATGTGCTCCTTGTCCACTTCCATGCAGGCCGGCTTTTACACTCCTCGCATTCTGACGGCTAACTTCCAGTGATTTAAGCCACCTACCTGCTGATGGTATATGTCGGTGTGCAGCGCTATCTCAGGGTCCAATGTGCGCCGTGGCTTCGACTTCGGGTACCTCGTCATTGGACATCACTTTGTTTCCAACTCAATACTACAATATGGAGGTGAGCCATATTTTCGTATTGTCTTTTATCTGTCGCTTAATATTTTTCTCTCAGTTTTTGTAAATTGCTTTGCAACGCACATAAGGAAGCGCCTTCCCAGGTAAATTAAGAATGAATTGGTTATTTTTGAGCTGCTGGGCATTTTAAAAGTTGGAAATAAAACCGAAAGTGTAACTGTTTTGCTTTTCGTAACCGATTCTCTCTGTTTTTTGAACAAAAAAAAAAAAAAAAAAAAGGAGGGGAAGGTGGCAACTTATTTTCAAGTGTAATGAGCACGTCTTTTGACTTAAAAGAAACACTGTAAATTCAGTGGAATCCGCTTACAGCGAACCCGCATTTTCGGATTTAATGAGCGAAACAGGAACTTTTACGTTAATTCAAAGCTAATTTGATCGTTTTTGACGATCAAAATTTAATGATGTCCCCTGACCTAACGATGGAGGGCAACGGTAAGTGATCACTTTTAACAAATAAATTAACAAAAATGAATGAAATTCCATATTTACCAAGGCAGAGAAAATCTGATGCGCACTGTCCTGGAATGAAGGAGTAGAAACGATAGCATACAGGAGAAAATTCCAACAACGCAGGGAATCTTTATGTGCAAGTGAAAGAATGTTGATAGAAAAGCAATGGGGAGGGAGTACATCAAAGCTCAACAAAAGAGTTGCAGAAAGGACTTTCTTCGCCGCCCACTCAAAGTACCGCATCAACAAAGTAATAAACAGGCTACTTACTCTTAGGCAAAAAGAGAATGAGCCTCGGAATTGGATTTCTGGGCGACAATTGCGGAGAGGGATAGGAGAGTAATGGAATGGAGGTGTGGCCCCATTCCATTACTTGATAACAATTCCTGGATTTGTGTCCATTGTCTTTTTTTTTTTTTTTTTTTTTTTGGTTGGAGGTTTAACGACCACCGTGAGCAACTCAATGGGCTATAAGCAATCGCCCGTCCCTAATTTAGGGTCACTGGTTCCAGGGAAGGGAGAGAGCCAGTGCCGTAAGACAAACACAACATCCATGCCTGACCGGGATTCGAACCCGGACCCCTTACGGACGAATGATCAGAGGCCAGCGCCTTAGACCACTGTGCCACCGGGGCGGCCCATTGTCTCTTTCACCCCACCCTCCAGGAAAGCGTTGCATTGGAAGGATCGGTGCTGCTTTTGCTCCATGCAACATGCTGTTGCAGTCTCACGTGGCCATCAATTTGAATATACTTGGAATATTTAATTAATTGTCTATACTAGCAATGTAGCCAATTAATTTTTTCAAGTATTCTCCATTGTTAGGGACATATAAACATACAGGGGTTGGGCAAAATAATGTGAACACCTGGGAAATACGCGCTATCTTTTAATTAATCAGGTGCTGGACCACCCTTTGCCTTTAATACAGCTTACAACCTTCTTAGAATAGACTCATAGAGCTTTTGAACAGTCTCCAGTGGAATGTTCTACCATTCGTCGATCGAAGCATCAGCCAATTGCTTTAGAGATGTTGGAGGAGAGAATGTGTTTCCCATTCTGCTCTCCAGAACTGCCCACAGTGGTTAGACGATATTCAAGTCAGATGAATGAGCTGGCCAGGACAGTTGTTGAAGTGCATCTTGGTGCTCCTCAAAACAAGACTGCATATTTCCAGCTGTGTGCTTGCAATAGAAAAAAAAATCAGTTGCGTTTAATTGAGAAGAATACGTAGCAATACTGTTCTGCAAAAAGAATATCATACATCAGTTCTTCACTCTCAACGCCCTTATTGTATTTCTCGGCCGATGGCTAAATAAATCCACCAATAAACTACCATATCGAGAAATGCGCTGAAACACCACCGAAATCCCTTTACCCCGTGAAACAAACGCCTTCGCTTAGTGGAAACTTCTGCTCCACTTTTTTCATACTGTTTTTTATTACTCTATTAAAGATACCGCCATTTCACATGAATATTATCGTTGCCGAATAGCTGCTGCTGTCATACATCGTTACTTTAGTCTTTTGGCCTACGGCTGATTTTCAGGGTTTGGGGTTTTGTTAGCTTGGAACTGATGGTACGTGCTCCTCGATACCCACACCCCCGTAAATCAGTTGTTTGACGTATTGTTCCCTAATGGACTAACCCCTGCAGAGACCAAGCATCGAGATTACCCCAACTAGTGTAATGTTATCTTAATGCTGTTGCTGTGACACCTGATCCCCTCATCGGAAAAAGGGGGAGGGTCGAAGGAAGAGGTTTTTTTCTTTGGCAACAAAATATTTAAGAAAATTCTCATCTACCTTTTTTTTTCTTTTTTTTTTTTTTAAATGGAAAATATCACATAGATAAAGGTAAGCTAAAATACAAGAAAAGGTTTGAACGATATCATCGCTCTGTCCACGTTATTTTGTAAACAACGCATGGCAACTGAAAAATTGTGTTCCGACACCGCTGGGATCGAATCTCAGATCTCTCGATACCTAGTCGAGGGCGTTCGCATTTACGCTGTGTCGGAACCCAATTTTGCAGTGGCGATGCGTTGTTTATAAAAAACGAGGACAGAGCGACCACGTCGTCCATTTTAGATAAGTTGTTGACTGCGACTCGAGCTCGGATCCAACTTGGAAGAATTATCAGTAGCCAGCGCTCAGACCACTAGGTAACCCAGACTAGTTCCAGCGGTGTCGGAACCCAATTTTTCAGTTGCTATGCGTGGACAGAGCGATCACATCGTCCATTTTAGATAAGTTCTTGTCTGCGACTCGAGCTCGGACCCAACTTGGAAGAATGATCAGTAGCCAGCGACGACTAGGGCACCTAAACTAGTTCCAGCAGTGTCGGAAAACAATTTTTTTAGTTGCTATGCGTTGTTTATACCATAACGTGGACAGAGCGATGACATCGTCCATTTAAGATAAGTTCTTGACTGCGACTCGAGCTCTGACCCAACTTGGAAGAATGATCAGTAGCCAGCGCTCAGACCACTAGGGCACCTAAACTAGTTCCAGCGGTGTCGGAAAACAATTTTTCAGTTGCTATGTGTTGTTTATAACATAACGTGGACAGAGCGATGACATCGTCCATTTGCATTATCTCCACGTATTTGATATATATTCACCAAGAAAAGGTTTATTTTGATTGGGAGGGCTTTGCGTTTCTTTAGGGGGACTTGAGCCCCGAAAAATTGGCCTAATGACGCCACTGGATGCATTTGATCTAGAATGCCCAAGTGCTCGCTGGCAGTACCTCGACCATGTATAAGGTAACGATGGGGAACAGCCGAATACTAAGATATTGCCTAACAAATCGTCACAGATCCTCCCCAATGTTTGACAATTGGAACCAGATATTCCGATTTGTGTGCTTCCTTGGGGGTTCTCCAAGCATAAACCCAATCAACTGTTGGAAATAATGTAAATACACTGCTGGCCCCCCAAAACGCAACACCAAGAAGGACACGAGATAGCAAAGCCAGATTTACTGGACACATAACAACAGATACAAAGATGAAACAATTGAGCTTAGAGGCCCGTGCGACTTGCGGAACACGCAGACAAAAATAGTTCGTGTGGCCCACATGGCTGGCAATAACGGCCGCTACACGCCGCGGCATCGAACTAATGAGGTTTTGGTTGTGAGCTTGGGGTATGTTGATCCAAGCGGCTTCCACACGTTGCCACAGTTCATGAGGCGTAGCCGCGTGTGATGCTTGCCGGGCCACTCGGTTGCCGATCAGCGACCAGACGTGTTCGATGGGCGACATATCGGAAGAACAAGCGGGCCACGGCAGCAGTGACACTTGGTGGGCCGTGAAGAATTGTTGCACGATGCGTGCCACGTGCGGGCGCGCATTATCCTGTTGAAACGTGGCCGCTGGCAGGTCCTGCAGGTAAGGTAGGACTACAGGCTCCAATACGTCGGAGATGTAGCGCTGGCTGTTGACTGTACCGGCGATGCGTACCAGAGAGGGGCGGGTGTCATATCTAATTACGCCCCAAACCATAACGCCGGACGACGGACCGGTATGGCGATGCATAATGCAGGCTTCATACAGTCTCTCGCCGTGGTGCCGCCACACGCGTATCCGACCATCGTGGTGTTGCAGGCAGAAGCGGGTTTCGTCGGAGAAGACAATGTCGGGACATTCCGTATAATCCAGGTGCGGCGTTCAACGGCCCACTGCCGCCGCGCTTGCCGGTGGTGTAACGTCAATGGTAATCGGAGCAATCTGCGCCGTGCGACAAGTCCCCGCTCCTGCAGACGACGTCGAACGGAACTCCGAAACGTGCTCGAATGTCTGCCGTATTTTACGACGAGGTATCAGGAAGCTTCCCACGCACAGGTCCGGCAGCACAACACACTTCCACTACTTACACCTCGCCTTCTGTGCACCCTTCTTATAGTGCTTCTCGGTGGCGTGCCGGGCGCATATGATTTGTATATGCCCTGCAATGCTAATCGTTTGTATGTCCTCTCGCGGGCGACGCATGCTGCGAATTTCAGGCCAATCGGATGCTTCCTACTTGGTGTTGCATTTTGGGTGGCTAGCAGTGTAGAAGACTCATCAAACCATATCACATGTTTCCAATCGGCTGTGCAGGTTTTATGTTCATGACCCCAGCTTTTTCGAATTGTAGCCTTGGTTTCTGTGATTAAAGGTTTAGCAATTGCAGCTCTTCCATGGATATTGATTTTATGAAGTTCTCTGTGGACTATTTTTGCAAAAGAGGGCCTTCCAGGTGGATATTGGGTCATGCTGTCACATTTGCTGAAGTAGTTCTGTGTCGTTTGAACCAAATCCTTGTTAGTGTTCGGCGGTCCCTCCCATTTTGTTTCGGTTTTCTCCTGCTTTTCTTCTTCGCCGATGAAGTCTTGCCATGCTTTGTATACGTCAGGGGCGTGCCAAGGGCATTTGCCGCCCGGGTGCGAGCCCAGATTTGCCGCCCTTTGTACGTGAATAGTTTTTCAATTTTTTAGTCATTTTTACAAGAAATAAATATCCTTAACAACAACTTTTTCTATTTCCCTTAAGGTAAGAGTTTTCATAATACGTATAACACTGAACATGACGGGCGTCTGTTTAGCTGTCCTAACCAACTAACCAAAAAATCTCTCATGTGGGTACATATACAAATAAGTTGTTTAAAACTAAAAACATAATTCGAAATAACTGGTTTTCATATCTGAATAAAAATATGCTTACACATAAAAATAAGTTGTATAAAACTAAAAACAGAATTCGAAACAACTGGTTTTTATACTAACCCCCCCCCCATAAACCTCGCTACTCTTATTGCATTGATTTCCCACCTTGTTTCAGAGCACGGTTTTACGGTCAACGCTGGAAGCCATTTCTTTAAAATTTTCCAAAGGTAAGGTAATTCAGAAAAGAAAGCATATATTTCTTGAATAATGCTGAAAATTTCTAGTGAAATTTTTTCATCGTTATTTACGATCAGATTTAAAGTGTGAGCCGCTCAAAATACATAAAATGCTTCATGGTTTAAGATCGAAAAATTATGTTTTTTGAAGTCCACTGTGCTTTTCCTTCATATTGGCCCCACTGTCATAGCGCTGGCCACTCATATCATGATACTGAAATCTTCAGGATTTTAAAAAAAGTTTAGAAAAAAGTTGTTAGTCCTTTGCCCGCAGTATCCGTTACTGAACAAAACAATAAATATTATTCTCTGATTTCAAGTCGTTTTCTATTGAATAATACAGGGTGTCCGAGAATTATTGGACACATTACAAAATTATGTAAAAAAACAAACAAAAAAACTATGAGCATTGTCTGTTTTTTCTATGTCACGTATTATTAACACGGCTTCTATATTTTTGTTTTGCAGAATTGCTATTCCCAGAATCAAATAGATGGCGCTAGGTGTGGCCTGATGAGGAATGTATGAGAAATGCGCAATCAGTAATCATGTCATCCGTAGAGCAGAAAGCGATGTGTGTGTTACGGCTTGCGGAATTAAAATCTGTCGTTAAAGTTAAAAGACTGTGCCATTTAGAGTATGATTGTAATCCTCCGTCAACGAATTCAATTAAGCGGTGGAGGAAACAGTTTAAAGAAACTGGCAATGTGGAACATCGTGGAGGAGCCGGCAGGCCTAGCGTCAGCGGTGAGACGGTTGACCAAGTTAATGAAAGTTTCCGACGAAGCCCCAGGAAATCCGTTCGTAAAGCAAGCAGAGAACTGTGCATTCCGAAATCGACATTTCACGATATCTTGCAAAAGAAATTAAAGTATCATGCTTATAAAATTCAAATAGTGCAAAAGATGAATGTAAATGATCACACTCTGCGATACGATTTCGCTGTGGATATGCTGAATCGAATGGAGAACGACGAAAACTTTCTCAGTATTGTCATTTTTAGTAATGAATCCACATTTCATGCATCAGGTATTGTGAATCGTCACAACTATAGGATATGGGGCAGTGAACCGCCTCATGCTGCTATTGAGCTGGAATGTGATTTTCCAAAAGTTTATGTGTGGTGCGCCCTATCAAAAAGAGAAGTGATTGACGCTTTCTTGTTCTGCGAAAAAAACATAAATGGTGACATTTACTCGGATGTGCTAGAAAATTTCGCTATACCGCAGATCAAAAGATATGACAACGTCGTTTTCCAACAAGACAGCGCCTCCGCATTGGTCAACGTGTGTACGTAAGTGCCCAAATGAGCATTTCCCCAACAGATGGATTGGGCGTGGTGGTCCCATTCCGTGGCCTCCTCGCTCTCCAGATCTAACTCCATTGGGTTATTTCATGTGGGGTTATGTGAAGGATCGTGTCTAGCAGACGCCTTGTACTGATTTGCATGAGATGAAGCAGCGTATCACAGCTGCTATTAATTCTATAACTCCTCAGATGCTTGCCAATACATGCCATGAAATCGAGTATCGATTGGACGTACTACGAGCAACCAAGGGATTTCACATCGAAATTTATTAACTTGTGTAGTTACATTGTAAGTTAGTACAGTCAGTGTCTTTCTATCTGCTTAATGTTTTGTTTTGTATAATTTTGTAATGTGTCCAATAATTCTCGGACACCCTGTATAATGAATATTTTTACTAGAAAAATAAACGTGCCACTTAGCATTAAAATTTCTCAGAGTAAAACGTTTTCTTAACTTTTCCCACGTCACTGACATTAATTTGTCAACAGTAAAGTTTGATTGAGGCGTTCTGCCGCCCCCTGAAGCTGGCGCCGGGTGCTTCGCACCCGTTGAACTCCCGGTTGGCAAATCTGCAGCAATACTTTTCTGTCCGTATAGCTTAGTTGGAAGAGCAACTTACTCTGGAGTGAGGGGGCGCAGATTCGATGTTCGTCACGGTCAAAACTTGTATTTTCACAGCTCCTGCTAAACGGGCTTCCACCATTTGTCCTCTTTGGAAGTCTGACAGGTCATCCATTCCACCGATCTCTCGCACGAACCTCTACTGGATCACAATTTGTACTATAGTAGCACACAACCTAGAAAATATATACAAAGAAAAGGTGCACAAAAGATAATCATAACACGATAACAACTCACCAGATACTAAATAAGATGTTATTTATTTACATTTTAAAAACTACACACACATAATTTAAACAAATTAATAAAATCATCCATGCATTGATTATTATACGCTTTCCAACATACCAGAGATCATTACTGAAGTTATTACTCAAGTTATGAGGATAATGGCAGTGGAATAAATCTCGCCCCTGTGTCCTGACCTTCGATCCCATTTCGATGATATTCAACAGAACCGGTTAAGTATACTTCCGGAACAACATTATAAAGTTTTGTCTCAATCGAAGCATTTTTAGTCAAGTTATGACGCATAAGGGCAATAGAATGGATCCCGCTCCTATGTCCTGACCTTTGACCACATTTCGCCCATTTTCAATAGGTTTCGTCCCCAGGGGGCTCCCTACCACATACTAAAATTTCCTCGAAATCGAACCATTTTTACGCAAGTTATGACGCATAAGGGCAATAGAATTAAATGGATCCCTCTCCTATGTTCTGACCTTTGACCCCATTTCGCCCATTTTCAATACGGTTCGTCCCCAGGTGGTCCACAACCACATACCAAAATTTCATCGAAACCGAGCCATTTTTACGTAAGTTAGGACGCATAAGGAAAATGGAATGGATCCCTCTGCCATGTTCTAACCTTTTTACCCAATTTCGACCATTTTGAATAGGGTTCGTCCCCAGGTGGTTCCCTATCACATAATAAAATTTCATCGAAATCGAACCATTTTTACGCGAGTTATCGTGCGGACAGACGGGCGGACATACAGACGGACAAAGCTGGAGCATATACGCTTCTTCAACCTATGGTTGGAAAGCGTAAAAAACAACAATAGCGAGTTCTTTCGGAGGTACTATACCTCAATCTTCAGGCCTAGCGTGCAGAAATGGAAATGTCCCGAGTATAAAATACACTCACAATAATTAACTTTCTCCCTCAAGCTGTAAATGTGTTGAAAAACTTCTGTAGACGCTTTGACTTAGATTTTGGTATTCGTACTTCTAATGTCTTTTCCCTTATCCGCTGTGATCGAGATCCCGTTGATACTCTTAGTAAACATGGCGTATACTTCGTTCCTCTGAGTACTCACTCAACGAGGATCTACATCGCTTTGAGGGCATTGAAAGTGAATAAATATGATATTCGTTTAAGACATTCTTAGGCTGCTTTAGCCCGCACTGTTGCTGAGGGAGGATTTTATCCAGAATGGAATAAATCCTCCATTTTTGCTGTCACTTCTGATAATTTCTCTCTGTTATTTACAGAAAGCTTGTGCATTCAATGCTACTTGTCTTCCTGTTGCAACGACGAGTTACCGTTGTCTGTGCCTTCAGCCTGGAGTTTTCTTCTGAAGAACTGCTTTCCTGATGACTCGGACATACCTCATGAATAAATCATAACTATGACGTCACTTTTACCTTCCATAATATTGTTTCCTTCAGTTGGCAATGTACTCTCCTCAACTGGGGCATGATGGTATTGCTTGTGAGTGTATTTATACTCGGGACATTTCCATTTCTGCACACTAGGCCTGAAGATGGAGGTATACTACCTCCAAAAGATCTCGCTATGGTTGTTTTTTAAATTACGTGTGTGTAGTTTCTAAAATGTAAATAAATAAAATCTTTTATTTAGAATCTGGTAAGTTTTTATCGTGCTCAAACAACTATATATTGTTTTAGTATACAATTTAGCACGAGAAACATTATTAATTCATCGATAATCATAACGTTTGTTGTTTTTTCACGAATAACATTAACCCCTAAAACCACAGTGTTCAAATTATTTTTTCCAACCCCTGTTTATGCTTATCATCACGTATGGCTATTTTTACCTGGTGGGGATTTTCTTTTAATATTACGCTTTTACTTAGGCAGGAAATGTTAATTCATAGGCTCTAGGCCTAGGACTTTTTGACAGTTTTTATTCTACTAATTCCATATTCACGACGTTTACACAGCAAATCAAGTTAATAATATTGTGGTTTACTTACCCAGCAAAAACACAAGTGCTGGGAAACTGCTGGCCACCAGCTGGCAGTGATGGGTCACTGCTGGCTGAAATCTGCCGCTCACGGCCCGGTAGTGGTCCGTTGGTGGCAGCGCTATCAGTTGGCGAGCCATTGATGGCCCTGCAGCATCGCCGTGAATTGTGGGCCTCCAAGCAAGTGCCACTAGTGGCCCGTTGCTGGCAACCAATGCAACCCCCAACAGCAGGTGGAAGCATCGGAACTGCGCATGCGCAGAAGCAACACTTGCTGTGTCTCTCATGGTACTAGTTAGTTGAAGACGACGCTATCGCCATCGTGTCATTTTAGTGGATGTTAAGAAAAAAATCCATATGTGGAGAGGCGAATTTATTTCCTAATGAAATTTTACGTCGACGAAGATATCAGATTAAGCCGTGAAATACTAGATTACAGCCATGAAATACACCCACTCCATTTTCATGAATAACAATTCATGGAATGGAGTGGATGAATAACAAGAAAAAATTTGAAACCGCTTGAAACACACATCCTGGAAAACCATTAAAACAGCGTTTGTTGGGAAAAAAAAAAAAAGAATTATACGCGTACAAAATTTATTAATTATTTGAAAGAAAAAAAAAGCAACGCTATGTGGTGTACTCATCCATGGGTTGAATACACAAGACTGGGAGGAATTCGCTTCTAAAAATAACGAGAAGTAAAATAAAATATCTTTTACTCTTTAAAACAAATGTAGGCTTCGGTCAACGGAAAGGAAGGACACAACGTTAAAAATGTAACAGAATGTGACATGAAACCGGGTAAATATATATTTATTCAACAATCTCTTTTCAAGACGGCAAGGACAGTACAAAACTTTGGAAAGCGACTCTAAGTATGTACACGCCTTGAAAATCAGTGAAGTTCCCTTAAGGTAAAAAAAAACAAACAACTATCGTTACGTTGAAAAAATTAATTTATCAATTATATGAAACTGACTTTTATGAAAAATACCTCGCAATATTGTAAAATGAAAAGAGGGAAGCATTCGATTACAAATTGCATACCAAACAGATAGCTTCCAGCACATGTCCGAGTGTAGTGGATTAGTCCGGTCAGTAGCGAGCGCGGCTTCCACGCAAACGGCTCAGGATCAAATCTAGTCAGATGCAAACGGGCCTTTTTCCGGTCTGTTGAGAAAATTTCCCCAGCGCAGTGTATTAATTCAAAAGCTTCGTACGGGTAGAAAAAAATTGTAGCTTTAGGAAACTGCGGTTATCCTTGCTTTTTTTTTATTATTATAATTATGGCTACTACTGGGAAATTGGCGGACAAGATTTGGCAAGCCACCAGTTACGTCACGTGGTTGCTGGCTGCCACTAACGGCCCACTAGCGGACCACATTAGGCTAGCCATCATTTCTGGCACGTGCTTGCAGGCCACTGAAGGGCCACTTGTGGCAGCTACTGCCTGTGATGGACCACTGATGGCCCTGTTGTGGCATATGACAACTGATGGGGTGCCAACTGTTGGCCAGCTGATGGCCTGAACTGCTGGCCCTTCTGTTGGCCGCCCGGACATTTTATTGACGGTTCGGCAGCGGCAACATAGTGCTGGGCCAGCAAGACTGTTTTTGCTGGGTAGGCACGAAATATTAATTCATAGGCCCTAGGTCTTTTTTAGTAGTTTTTATTTTATCAATGCCATATTCACAACGTTTACACAACAAATAAATGCAATAATATTGCTCTTTTACTTAGGCACCAAATATTCGTTCATTGACCCTAGGTCTTGGCCTATGAATTAATATTTCGCGCCCAAGTAAAAGCGTTATATTATTAACTTGATTTTCTGCGTAAACGTTGTAAATATGGCAATGATAAAGTAAAAATTATTAAAAAGGCCTAGGCCAAGGGCCTATGAATTAATATTTCGTGCCTAAGAAAACGCCCAATATTATTAACTTGATTTGACGTGTAAGCGTTATGAATATGAAGTTGGCGGATTAAAAGCTGTTAAAAAGGCCGAGGTGTAGAACCTATGAATTAATTAAGTGAAAGAAAAATATTACAATTTAACATGTTATGTAGATATTTAGTGCTTAAGTAAAAAAGTGCAGCGTTATTAAAAAATCCCACCTTATTGTCCTTTCCTGAACGCAGCAATTTTCGCTTGGCTTACATAGAACGTTTTCTGGAAATTTGTTTGTAGTTCCCAATTAAATTCTCAATATAGGGCAGGAAACGACAATCTTTATACCCCCCCCCTTTCAAACTTCTGCTGCCAGTTGCCCTAAGTATGCCGACATGAAAATTCAAACAAACAAAAGAGCTCATTCCCATCGTTACGCACCTTGGGAAACTACCACACAATTCGGAAACTGGTAAACTGCCACACCAGAAAACTGACACACATTTAAAGTGTTACCGAAGGAATAGCAATTTGTGCCCGGCCCCTTAATGAAAAGCGTGTGGCGGTTTTCCGATGTGCGGCAGTTTTCTAAGTTGCTGAAAGATGTGTGGCAGTTTTCCTGTGTGGCAGTCTTCCTGTGTGGCGGTCTTCCGCCAAACTATAACGGTTAGCTGCAAAATGATTTTTGGAATGCTTCTCGGCGTGTTTGAGGTGTGTGAAATCAGAAAGGGAGCGTTTCGTAACATGTTGAAAATCAGTGATAAAATCTCTATTTTACAAAATAAGCCTCGTGACGTGAGCACCGTCACATCGCGAATTTCTCTCAACTTTGTGCACATTCCCACTTACCTGCCAGAGAACTGGGTAAAAAAAAAAAAAAAAATGGAGTAAATAAATGAAAACAGATATAGAAACCTATAGAAACGTAAAGTAGCGCCATGATGAAGCAGATCCGTTTGCTAGTTTAAAGCGAAAATCTTCACTTGTTAAATCTGCGGACAACTGTTTGTTTTCCTTCTTTGCATTGTGTAGACCAAACCATTGTGAAAGGAAAGTTTGGAAAAATAAAGGAATGAAGAAAAAGAAACCGTGGGGGTCAACAAATTGTATACAAACGAGACTCATCGCCTGAACGCGCAGCTAACCATCACTTTAAGTTCTGCGTTGTTTTTTTTTTTTTTTTTGCTGCTTGTGCAGTTGATAACCTTATACGGTTGTTAAAGGTCGCTTCCTAATCTCGTCAAGCTTTCGTGCAGAAGAACCTCATCAAAATGGCGACCGGCGACGAAATCCTGTTCTGTATCAGCGTTATTTATGAGCGACTCTGCGGACGTGATGTACCTCGGAGCTAAAAAGAATAACGATTATGATGAGGTATAAGAAAAAGAAACAAAAAATTATAAAAAGAGCACACACCTAAGCTCAAGAGAGAGTGTGTAAAAAGAGGAAAGTGCTGAAAACCGGCTACAACGCTTCCAAGGGCCCCCTGCTAGTTGCCCCATCACAGGCGAAGTAGCGATGAAGATGATGGAAAAGGGAGGGGCGAATCAGCCCCCCTTCTGCTAGATCAGCAAAGCATGACGATGAGTTTCATGCCGTGACTAGGGGTAGGCCTCCCGTTTTCTTTTTTTTTTTTTTTTTATTCTGCGCCCCGAGGCAAGTGGGCAGGGTTTGTAATGGCCGATAAACTGGCATTTTTCTAGGCCTCTTCAAATCGCTGTGTACACAAGCGGCAATGCTGCCACGAGTCATTGCTTGGGAATATGTGTCGAGTTTAACCTTTGACCTGCTAATATCCCCCTCCCCAAACCACTGTCCCTCCCATCCTTTCATTACCATACCTTACTCTTCTTCTCGGCGGCGTTATGATAATTCTTACGTTCTTATATTGATGGACCCTTCAGGTTATTTCCACCCAACCCGCAGATGGACAGCATAATTTCTTAGGAAGAAAACCGTTGCGCTTAAGAATCCCAACTTTATGACAAGGCGCATGTCAGAATCTCGCTTCGAAAGAGTCTGTAAGGATCTGCACTCTCTGCAGAGACGGGTTTCCCAATAGGCCGATTAGACCAAGATCTAGGGCGGGAAATTAAAAATAAAAATAATAATAATACTAATAATAATAATAATAATAATAATAATTTGTTAAAAGCCCATAAAAATAATGAATAATTTAAAATTAAAGTGGAAACTAACATTTAGTCCGAAAGCTGCTGTGTACAAGATTTTATTTCCGAATTCCTGTAATCCTCTTCGACTTGAAAAAACATAGACAAACATATGTTTATCTGTTTGGCTATCCTTAAAAACTGAAATGAGTAAGAACGGGTGGTGGAGGAACGAGTGGGGTGTTAACGTTGCTCTTTGGAACCCGATAAAAGTTATCTGGCTTACATAAAGGAAGATCGCTTTGGGTTTTAGAAGGGGAAATTTGCAGGACGTTCACTCAAAGCTATCCCATCTCCCCTCAGAATGAATACAATGGTAGTGAGCAGGAAAGGACTGAATTTAGCACCATCAGCTATTTAATTTTCCTCCCACACCGACCTCAGCGAAGGCGACCCTTGGCCACTTCGCTCTTCTGTGTACAACTGCTTCATTATAAGCATACATGAGATTCTTTCGCAGAATTCTGCTTTCTTTTTGTCGTCATTTGGGTCACTCTCGAAATCGATGCAAAAATGAAGAGAACTTTGGGGGGATTAATGGGAGGGGGATTAATGGGAAGGGGGATACATTTTCCATCTGGGAACGGTATTTCGTCTTCTAAAACTTTCGAAAATGGAGTGAAGGTTTTCCCCGTAATCGTAATTTTTTACTCACGATGTTGTCTCTGTCCAGTATTGTTGTTAAATATGATTTTATTGCATAAATGTTTGTATTTCAGCATGAAAGTGTGGGCAACGATTTCCTAAAACGGAAGTTAAGACGGTGCGAATTTTTCCCTGTAGTCTTCAGCCATGTGGTTCTTCCATGTATTCGAGGAATTCTGACATTTCCTATCATTTGCAGCATCCTTGATATCGATGCAGAATTGAACAAGAATTTTGGAGGTGGCGGAGGATACGTTTTCCGTTTGAGGACGGAATTCCGCGTTTTGAAACTTCCGTGGCGAAGATTTCTCACGTAATCCTAATTTTTTTTATCTCGAGATTATGTTCTGCCCAGTATTGTTACTGAATATCCTTTTATTACATAAATTTTTGTACCTCAGCTTAAAAATGTGGAAAAAGTTTCCGAAAGCGAAGCTCAGATTTCTTCCGTAATCGCAATGATTTTCCCCCGCGATGTTCTCACTATCCTGTGTTGTTGTTAAATGTTACTTTTCCCCAAAAATGTTTGGATTTAAGCTTCATAAGGGAGGTGAAATTTGTACGAATTGATGCGTAGTATTCAAAGTATTCATATTTTCAAAGTTATCTAAAAAAGTGAAAGCTTTGATATCATGCATTCATGATCCATATGCTGAAAGTGCTTTCAGCAGAGTTTAGAACATTTGGGGAATCACGGTAAACTCCCCCACCGGAAAATTCCCCCACATTTTTCAGTCAGGGACCGTGCACAAATGAATTTTACTCAAAATACGACTCAAAAAGGTGGGGGAATTTACCGGTGGGGGAGTTTTCCGACATTTGGAAATAACTCTCTGCGGATGTTTTTATAAAATCCCAGGCTGAATTTTATTTGTAAAGATATTAATATTCATCAAAAGAATATTTCTGTTTCCTAGTTCATTTGCTGATGCGAAATAACAATTGCGTTTTAAAATATACTTCGAATCTTGTAGTTTATCTTTTTGCCCGGTTTTTTTTTAAATTTTCCTCCGTTGGAAGAGACATGTTCTTCCCACATGTACTCTAATTGCATGAGGTCGAATGTTTTCATGTCAAGTTATTAATATTTCTTTTTTGATTACCTAGGCTCTAAATACTAATGACTATGCATCATGCGTAGAAATATTAATATTAATTACAATGTCTCATTCGTAGGAATATTTATCACTAAATATTAATTACTATGCCTCAGTTTTTATTCTAATGATGTAATATTTCCAACGTTTATATATCAAATCGCACTTTTATTTGGGCACTAAATATTATTCTACAGGCCCTAGGCCAAAGCCTTTTTAACAGTTTTTATTCAAGCGATGCCATATTCATAACGTTTACGTATTAAATCAAGGCAATAATATTGTTTTTTTACTTAGGCACTAAATATTAATTCATCGGCCCTAGGCCTAGGCCTTTTTAACAGTTTTCATTCTACCGATGTCATATTCGTAACGTTTACATATTAAATCAAGGTTATAACATTGCGCATTTTCATCATCATCATTGTCAACCATTATCAATCCACTGCTGGACGAAGGTCTCCCCAAGTTTCCTCCACAACGGTCTGTCTTGTGCCAGTCTCCTCCATGTCACTCCCGCATATTTACGAATTTCATCCACCCATCTCCCATGTGGTCTTTTTCTGGGTCTTTTCCTGTCCCTTGGAATCCAATCTAAAATTTCGGCTGTCCATCTATGGTCTGTCCTTCTGGCAGTATGTCCAGCCCATTGCCATTTCAGGGATTTAACTCTGATCATGATGTCTTCCACTCTCGTCATTTTTCGGATCCACGAGTTCCTCTTCTTATCTCTCCTGGTTATACCAAGCCTGCACCTCTCCATGCTCCTTTGAGTTGTCTGCAGCCTTTGTATGTCTCTTTTAGTTAAGGTCCACGTCTCTGCACCATACGTAAGCACTGGAAGGATGCATTGATCAAACACTTTTCTTTTAAGACATAATGGCATATTGCTCTTGAAAATTATGCTGTTTCTTCCAAAAGCTCTCCAGGCAAGTTTTGTACGCCGATTAATTTCTTCATCAATGTGCCCCTCACTTGATATCTGCTGTCCAAGATAAACATATGTATCTGTTATCTCCAGTTTTTCTCCATCAATCGATAAATCTTCATTTCTTGTAAAAGCATTGAACATCACTTTTGTCTTCTGAAAGTTCATTTTTAATCCCACTTCTTTACTCTTGTCAGCAAGTTCCTGGATCATACTCTGCAGCTCTGATGGGGTAGTTGCAAAAATGACTACGTCATCAGCAAAACGAAGGTGGGTTAGATAATCTCCATTAATCTTTATCCCTTTGTTTTCCCAGTTCAGTGATTGAAAGACATTTTCCAATGTGGCATTAAAGAGCTTCGGAGATATGGTGTCACCTTGTCTCACTCCCTTTCCAATTTTTATGTGTGTTGTATTTTCAAACAGCCGAATCTTTGCACTTGCATTTTCATAGATGTTATTAATAATATTAATGTATGCATCTTCAATACCGCAGGATTTCAGAGCCGTGGTAACTGCTGATGGTTTCACCGAATCAAAGGCTTTTTCATAATCGATAAAAGCCATGCACAATGGAAGTTCATATTCCCTCGCTCTTTCAATTAGTTCTCTCAGTACGTGGATATGATCTATTGTGCTGTAGCCACTCCTGAATCCAGCTTGTTCTCTCGGTTGAGCCATGTCCAGTGTTACCTTCAAGCGGTGTGAAAGAACTTTAGTGAAGATTTTATAAACCACTGATAGGAGGCTGATAGGTCTGTAGTTCCTGAGATCCTCAATGTCACCTTTTTTATGTAGCAGGATCATTGTAGCGTTGTTCCAATCCTCAGGAATCTTCCCTTCATTAAGGCATCGAGTGAAAATTTGGGCGAGTACTGTTTCAATTTCTCCACTTGCTTCTTGTATGATGTCTATAGTAATTCCATCTTCTCCTGGAGCTTTCCCCCGCTTCATGTTCTTGATTGCATGAGCAACTTCTGCTGGGAGGACTGGAAGAACTCTGGTACCTTTCATGATGTCTGGAGTACATGTATCATCCCTTTCATATAATTTGGAGTAGAAATCTTTCACTCTTGTCAAAATTTCGCCTCTATTTCTTGTTATAGAACCATCTTCTTTTCTCAGAGTCATAATCTGTTTTCTTCCCTTACTGAGATGTCCCTTTGCTATCTTAAGGCTTTGGTTGTTTTCAATTGCTTTCCTCACTAGCTCACAGTTGAATTTCCTTATGTCTTCAGTGATACTTTTTCGTGTTGTCTTGCATAGCTCTATATATTCCACTTTGGAAGTCACATCTTCTTTAGTTGTCCTCATCTCTCTTCTTTTTTGCATCAACATTTTGGTTTTTCCTGATAATTTGTTCACATGCAACTTGTTCTTAGATCCAGCTAATTTTGTTGCTGTTTCCATTAGAGCTTTGGTTACTTTTCTGTTAACTTCCGAAATATCCACTTCTTCCGATGTTAGGCCTTCTAAAGCAGAGAATCTGTTCTTCAGTTCCAACTTGAAAGTATTATGGTGTTTTTTAAGGTTGGTTATGTCAATACATTTTGTTTGTCTTATGAGCTTGCCACATTCCAGTTTAGTGTTGAGGTGCATCTTACATCTCACCAATCTATGGTCACTACCTGTGCTGAACTTGTTCAGCACACTGCAGTCTTCGATGACGAATTTTTTGTTACACATAATAAAATCAATTTCACTTGTCGTCCCAATTGGATGTCTCCATGTCCATTTCCTGTGTGGCTTTTTCTTGAAAAAGGAGTTCAAGATGAAAAATCCTTCTGCCTCTGCAAACTCAACGAGAGTATTTCCACGCTGGTTTCTGTTGCCGTGACCGAATTTACCTACTGAAGTTTCATTCTGTTGCCGTTGCCCTATTTTTGCATTGAAATCTCCCATAATTATCTTCAAGTGCTGCTTACCTTTATTATTTAGATGACGAATTTCCTCATAAAATTCTTCAATTTCTTCTTCAGGATGACTTGTGGTGGGTGCATAAGTTTGAATAATCTGAGCCTGGTATCTTCTCGATAGTTGGATAACGAGTCGTGCAGCTCTGTCAGAGGAACTTTCAACTTCTACCACTTTATCCTTCAGTTTCTTGTTTATTATAAATCCAACACCACTAGTTCTGCCAGTATCTATCCCACGATAATAGAAGAGATGTCCACTTTTCAGTTCAATGAGATCTTCTCCTTTTCTCCTTACCTCACTTAGCCCGACGATGTCCCACTTGATCCTTTGTAGTTCCTCTTCCAATTCAAGAAGCCTTGAATCAGAAGATAGGGAGCGTCCGTTATAGGTAGCCAAGGTCAGCATCAAATGGCAGCCTAGTCCGGTCCTCCGGGGATTCTTAGCACCCTCTGCCTTCATGTCGCACTGGCCGCTGCCTTGGCCAGGTACATTCCAGCTGCCGGAGACTGAGGGCCAAGATTTAAGTTGTAGAGTCGTTTTGGAGGTGTTTGGCCATAACTCACCACGCTGGCCAAGCGGGTTGGTGAGAGCGCATTTTATTAGGCACTAAATATTAATTCATAGGCCCTAGTCCTAGGCCTTTTTAACAGTTTTTATTCTAACCCTGTCATATTCATATAACGTTTAGGTGTTAAATCAGGGTAATAATTTTGCGCTTTTTCTTAAGCGCAAAATATTAATTCATAGGTCCTATGCTAGGCCTAGGCCTTTTTATCAGTTTTTATTCTACGCATGTCACATTCATAACGTTTACGTATTAAATCAAGGTAATAATAACATTGCGCTTTTTATTAGGCACTAAATAATAATTCATAGACCCTAGGCCCTAAGCCTTTTTCGAAGTTTTTATTCTGCCGATGTGATATTCACAAAGTTTACGTACCAAGTCAGGTTTAAAGTACTGTGCTTTTAATTAGGCACTAAATATCAATTCAGAGGTCGTCAGCCTAGGCCTTTTTAGTAGTTTCTATTTTACGAATGCCGTATTCATAACGTTTACATATCAATTCAAGTTTATAAATATTCCGCTTTTACTTAAGTACTAAATGTTGTTTCACTGACCCTTGGCTTAGGCCTTTTTAAGTTTTTATTATATAACGATGTCATATTCATAACGTTTTTGTTTGAACTGAGGTTAATCATATTGCACTTTTACTTAGGTACTAGTTATTAATTCATTGGCCTTAGGCCCAGTAATTAATATTGAATGCCTAAGTAAAAGCGCAATGCTATTAACTTGATTTTTTTGTAAACTTTGCGAGCATCACATAGGCAAAGAAAAAAGTGTTAAAAAAGCTTAGGCCTACGGCCTATTAATTAATGTATTGTGCATAAGTAGAAGCGCAATATTATTAACCTAACGTGGTATGTAAACTTTATGAATATGGCAACGATAGAACTGGTAAAAGGGGCTAGGCCTAGGGCCTATGAATTAATATTTAGTCAGTGTCTAAGTAAAAGCGCAATACTCTTAACCTGACATGGGATGTAAAGTTTATGAATATAACATCTGTAGAATAAAAACTGTTTAAAAGGCCTAGGCCTAGGGCCTATGAATTAATATTTAGTGCCTAACTAAAAGCGCAATACTATTGGCTTGATTTGATATGTAAGCGTTATGAATATGAAGTCGGCGGATTAAAAGCCGCTAAAAAGGCCGAGGTGTAGGGCCTATGAATTAATTAAGTAAAAGAAAAATATTACAAATTTGACATGTTATGTAAATATTTAGTGCCTAAGTAAAAATGCAGCGTTATTAACAAATCCCACCTTATTGTCCTTTCCTGAACATTCCCCCACCTTTTTGAGTCGTATTTTGAGTAAAATTCATTTCTGCACGGTCCCTAACTGAAAAAGGTGGGAGAATTTAACGGTCGGAAAACGGAAAACTTCCCCATCAAAAAATTCCCCACCGGTAAATTCCCCCACCTTTTTGAGTCGTATTTTGAGTGAAATTTATTTGTGCACGGGCCCTGATTGGAAAAGGTGGGGAATTTACCGGTGAGGGAACTTTCCAGTGGGGAGGTTTTCCGAGGTGGGGAATTTACCGGTGAGGGAATTTTCCAGTGGAGAGGTTCTCCGAGTTAGGGGATTTGACTGAACGAGGCGGAATTTTTCGGTGGGGGAGTTTACCGTTTACTCATTTGGGCACACGGACAACTGGGCACATTCCCTTTTAGAGCCATGAAATTGCGCTGCGTAAAAAATTATAGTGTTCCTTTATTTCTCCCTTCTTGAGCAAGTGGCGTGCACAAAATTTTTTTCACCCATATCCCATTATCATTAAGAAATATTTGCGATTTTCCGTCAGAAAGACGGGGCGGACATTTGGGCTCCCCACGTTCGATATTTTGTGTCAAATGCAATTTGTGCATGGTCCGTGACTGAAAAAGGTGGGGGACTTCTCCTATGGGGGACTTTTCCGATGTGGGGAACTTTTTCGAATGTGGAGGAGTTTTCCCGAGGAGATCTTTTCCTGTGGGGAACTTTTCCGATTTCCGGACTTCAGTCTGAAATTTCTATCATCCTTCAATAAAACATTAAAACAGTTCTCGCTGAAATGTGGAATTTTCAAGCACTGACAACAACTCGGACAACTTCTGCAATAAAAACCTATAATATAAACAACAACAAAAAAAAAAAAAACAGTTTGGAGGAAGACCGCCACACAGGAAGACTGCCACACAGGAAAACTGCCACACATCTTCCAGCAACTTGGGAAACTGCCACACATTGGAAAACTGCCATACATTGGAAAACTGCCACACCGGAAGACTGCCACACAGGAAAACTGCCACATGTTTTTCATCAAGGCGCCGGGCACAAAATGCTGTTCTTCCGAGGAACACTCTGAATGTGTGGCAGTTTTCCAAGTTTCCAAATTATGTGTGGCAGTTTTCCAAGGTGCCTAACGACAAGAATACATCATCATATTTGGAAGCTGGCATTCAGATTTATTTCAGTCTTCTGGATGCCGACTTTCCATGGCAGCTAACGTGATGTTAGTTCGGACAGTTGGGCACCGGACTTTTGGGCAGCGGACCTTTGGGCAATCGGACACTTTGGCACATTCCCTTTTAGAGCAATGAAATCGCGCGGCGTAAAAAATTAGTGTTCTTATATTTCTCTCTACCTAAGCAAATTCTGGGCACAATTTTTTTTTTCACTCATATCTCATAATCATTAGGAAATTAAGACACATTTACGATTTTCTGTCTGAAAGACGGACGTCTGGGCACCGGATATTTGGGCACCCGGACATTTGGGCACAAATGTTTAAGGGGCCGTATAACAATTGCCGTTTCTTGGCCCTATAGTAACAGTTTGATCGAGAAAATG
Organism: Macrothele yani; assembly: GCA_039090855.1. NCBI lineage: Eukaryota > Metazoa > Arthropoda > Arachnida > Araneae > Macrothelidae > Macrothele > Macrothele yani. The sequence continues at coordinate 14,368,451 of CM076989.1, forward strand.
TTCACCGTAAGGTAAGTGACAATTACACTTGAATTTGGGAAACAAAAGTACATTCGTGTATTTAAAAAAATTACATACCACATTTCTTAAACCTTCAACAAAACACAGCAATTACAGCAGAAACCATACTATGTTTTTCGATTAGGACGACAAGGAGGGATTTTTTAATAACGCTGCACTTTTACTTAGACACTAAATATTTACGTAACATGTCAAGTTATAAATATTTCTCTTTTATTTAAGTAGGCACTAAATTACTATGCCATATTCGTAGGCCCTTTTGACAGTCTTTTTATCTACCGATGCCATATTCATAACGTTTCCTTATCAAATCAAGGTAATAATAATGCGCTTTTACTTTAGCACTAAATATTAATTCATAGGCCCTAGGCCTAGGCCTTTTTAAAAGTTTTGGTTTTACCGATATCATGTTCATAACCTTTAAGTATCAAGTCAAGGTAATAATATTGCGCTTTTACTTAAGCACTAAATATTATTTCACAGGCCCTAGGCCTAGGTCTTTTTAACAGTTTTTGTTCTAACCATGTCACATTCATAACAATTACGTATTAACTCAAGTAAATAATATTCAGGTTTTACTTTAGCACTAAATATTATTCAAAGGCCCTAGGCTAGGCCTTTTTAACAGTTTTAACTCAACCAAAGTTATATTCACAACGTTTATTATTCAAATCATGTTAGTAGCATTGCGCTTTTACTTTTGGCACTAAATATTATTTAACAGGCCCCAGGCCTGAGGCCTTTTTAACAGTTTTTATTCTACCCATGTTATATTCATACCGTTTACATACCAAGTCAGGTTAATAGTATTGCTCTTTTACTTAGGCACGAAATATTAATTCATAGGCCCTAGGCCCTAGGCCTATGACTTTATATTTACTGCATAAGTAAAAGCGCAATGATATTAACTTGAGTTGATACGTAAACGTTATAAATATGAAGTTGACGGAATAAAAACTGTCAAAAAGGCCTAGGGCCTGTGAACTAATATTTCGTGCCTAAGTAAAAGCGCAATGACATTAACTTGAGTTGATATATAAACATTATGAATTCGACGGATTAATAATTGTGGAAAAGGCCTAGGCCTAGGGCCTATGAATTAATATTTCGTGTCTAAGTAAACGCCAATATTATTAACCTGATTTGCTGCGTAAACGTTGTGAATATGGCATTGATAGAATAAAAACTTGTAAAAGGGGCCTAGGGCCTGTGAAATAATATTTAGTACTTAAATAAAAGCGAAATATTATTAACTTGAGTCAATACGTAATTGCCGCCCCGGTGGCGCAGTGGTCTACGGCGCTGGCCTCTGATCGTTCGTCCGTAAGGGGTCTGGGTTCGAATCCCGGTCAGGCATGGATGTTGTGTTTGTCTTACGGCACTGGCTCTCTCCCTTCCCTGGAACCAGTGACCCTAAATCAGGGACGGGCGACTGCTTATAGCCCATTGAGTTGCTCATGGTGGTCGTTAAACCTTTAATAAAAAAAACAAAAAAAAAAAAAAAAAACACAATACGTAATTGTTATGAATGTGACATCGATAAAACAAAAACTGTTAAAAAGGCCTAGGACCTGTGAAATAATATTTAGTGCCAAAGTAAAAGCACAATGCTACTAACTTGATTTGAATCCTAAACGTTGCGAAAGCTCTAGGCCTAGGGCCTACGAATGAATATTTCGTGCCTAAGTAAAAGCTGAATGTTATTAACTTCACTTGATAGGTAATAGTTGTGAATATGACATTAGTTTAATAAAAACTTAGAGGTCTGCACGGGCCTTAATTTGGAAAGCCCGGCCCGGTCCAAGCCCGCGCGTCCAAGGCTCGGCCCGTTTAAAATTTTTAAATAAAGTCTAGCCCGGCCCGTAAAATTTCAACAACTATCAAAACACGAATTTGACACCTGGTGCACTCGGTCATTCGACTTCTGAAGAGTTTTGGCTTTCTTAATTGCTACACGTGAGCTTAGGACATTTGGGCATTTGGCACAAATCTTGAGGGGGCCGTACAAAAATTGCCGTTTTTTTCCGCTGTGAGGAGAATTCAATGGAGAAAACGTTTCCAGTAAGACAAACGACAATCGGGTGTCCATGGGGAGACCACCCCCGCCGTTAATATAGCCAAATTTTTGATAAATTTAAAACACTAAAATAGACGAAACCTTTTTTTAAATGTTTGACAGCCTTGAAGGAGGTAAGGATTTTTCTTAGCCCCCCCCCCCCCCAGCACACATAAAATGTCCGTAATTTCGTATTTTCTTATTTACGATATTTTTCTATAAACTGTAACTAAACAAATTCTCTGCGAGTATGAGCAAACCCACGACTCTTGTCGAGTGTGTGTGTGGAGGAAGGGGGGGGGCTTAAAATCTAAAATATGAAATATAAAAAATTCCTGGTCCGATCGGGAGATTTTCAGCCATTACAAGCTACAAGTCATCGAATTGTCTGAGGGCATCTGCTGCCTCAGGAAACTAGGGGGGGGGGGGGGGTACCAAAAGCTTAAAATATCAAGATTTATCATTACTCTTCCAATCGGGAGATCTTCAGCATTTACAAGCTGCAACTCCACAAATTTTCTCAGCGCATGTGCACTCTCTGGAAACCTGTCGGCGATGGGGGGGGGGGGGGGTTAATACCAAAAGTGTAAAATATGAAAAATTCCTCGTCCGATCGGGAGATTTTTGGCACTTACAAGCTACAACTCGACACATTATTTGAAGGCATGTGCCTACTCAGCAATCCTGTGTATGTGAGGGCGGGGGGTTACCAAAAGTGTAAAATATGAAGACTTTCTCGTCCGATTGGGAGATTTTCAGTATTTACAAGCTGCAGCTCGCTCGACAAATTTTCTGTTTTGAGCGCATGTGCCTACGCAGCAAACCCCCGGGGGGGGGGGGTAATTTCAAAAGTGTAAAATATGAAGAATTTCTCTTCCGATCGGCAGATTTTTGGCATTTACAACTGGACACATAATCTGAGGGGTATGAGGAAAGAATGCCCACGGAAAAAACGCCCACTTTTCGAAAATAGGAAAAAACGCCCACGGAAAAATCGCCCACAGACAAAATGCTCACGGGAAAAATATGTGATCGACTGATAAGTTTATATGTCTGTTATAAACGGTGTTCGGACAACTGGTCACAGACTGCTGGCCAAAAAAGCATTAGGGGTCATATAAAAATTGCGGTTTCTTCGCCACCTCACCTACATAACGCGAATATGGGAATGACGGAATGAAAACTTTTAGAAGGGCCTAAACGTTAGTTCTAATATTATTTTCTGCCTGAGTAATACCGCAATATTAATAATTTGACGTGTAAAATATTTTCTGCAAACCTTACAAATACGAGAGGAAAGTTCGGATTGCACTGATGAACTGTTTCAAGGGGCCGTATAAAAATTGCGTTCTGGGCTGCTCCGTGGCTACGTTTCCCCGAGAGGTATGAGGAAAGAATGCCCACGGGAAAAACGCCCACGGAAAAAACGCCCACGGAAAAATCGCCCACAGACAAAATGCTCACGGGAAAAATATGTGATCGACTGATAAGTTTATATGTCTGTTATAAACGGTGTTCGGACAACTGGTGACAGACTGCTGGCCAAAAAACCGTTAGGGGTCATATAAAAATTGCGGTTTCTTGGCCACCTCACCTACATAACGAAAATGGGTGTAGGAGAATTGGCCACAAAAGTTCAAGGGTGGGGGGGGGGGGTGGTTGTAAGTATTATCGATTTTTGGCCTACATTGAGAATTGAATTAGGAACTCCAAACAAATTTCGAGAAAACGTTCTATGTAAGCCAAGCGAGAATTACAGCATAATTCATGTATGTTCGGAAAAGGACCCTAAGGTGGGATTTTTTAATAACGCTGCACTTTTACGTAGGTACTAAATATTTACATAACATGTCAAGTTTGCAATATTTTTCTTTTACTTAATTAATTCACAGGCAAAGAAAAAAGTGTTGAATAGGTTTAGGCCTACGGCCTATTAATTAATGTATGAATTGAATGTATGGTGCATAAGTAGAAGCGCAATGTTATTGACAATTAATACAGACATTTGACGTGGAATAGGAATAGCTGTGGTGCAGTGGAGGCATATCCGGCGCGTAACTGGAAGACCCTGAGTTCGATTCCTGGTGGCGGCCACTGAGAATTTTTCCGTGACTCACTTATAAACGTGGAAAGAGCGATGACTTCTGTTTGATTATTGACAATACTTGTTATGTAAATTTTACGAATATGGGAATGACGGAACGAAAACTTTTAGGAGGGCCTGAACGTTAGTCCTAACATTATTTTCTGCCTGAGTAATACCGCAATATTAATAATTTGATGTGTTACGTAAACGTTATGAAAATAACATCGTTAGAATAAAAACTGTTAAATAGGCCAAGGCCTAGGACTTATGTCTTAAGGGCCGCGGGTGGCCTAGTGAAGAACCAAATAAGATTGTTAACTTTCAACTTCCTACTGTAGAGTAGCTACTTTCTTAAAAAATTCCAGTTCGGTTTTACTGTAATAAATTTGTGGCTATTCTTATTTTTTAAAGTAAGGTCTTAATTTTTATAAAACTATGCATGTTTGTTATTTAACTATATCAATTAAAAGGGAAATAATTAGAAGTCAGATTATTTTATTCATAAATACTTTTAAAGTATAATGCATTTAACTGTAAAAGCGATTTTCGTAAAAGGCGCAATGTACAGATATAACTTTGTGTAATGTGCTTTCTTACCACTCTTGTCTCTTTTGGAAATCCTCTGTTGTATACGGCGAGCGGAAGGGGGGGGGAGCATCTGTCTTTCGTCAAAGTGGTGCTTTGCAGCTGCAGCTGGAACGTTTGCTAGCGACCGCACCCCAAATAACAAGCGATATATTTCATTTAAATTTATCTGTTGGCCACCGGTCGGGGTGTGTCTTCCCCGTGAGTAGTATAATCTCAAGTTACAGGCATACTTCTTTTCTTCCCAGTGTAAAGAAAAAAATACGCACTCATAGCTTCCTGGGAGTTTTCCAAAGGACAACTAAAACAGTTAATTTCTACATGACGGGTGTAGGAGAACTGGCCACAAAAATTTTAAGGGGCCGTATAAAAATAACGTTTTTGACCACTTCGTGCCCACAACCCCCAGAGGTTGGTAATCAGAGTCATATAAAGTTTCCGTAATTTCGTCTTTTCTTAATTGCGATAATTAATGTAATTCTTTATAAGAAATGTTTATGATCTACATCTCAGCAAAAGATTTAAGGGTTTTCAAACTACAAGTCTGCAAATTATCTGAGCGCATGTGCTGACTCAGGAAACCTGTCGGGGGGGGGGGGGGGTTATATCAAAACTGTACGATTTGAAAAATGTATCGTCCCATCGGGAGATTTTCAGCATTTAGAAGCTACAGCTGGACAGATTATTTGAGGGCACGTGCCTACTCAGCAAATCTGGGGGGGGGAGGGGTTATATGATAATTGTGAATTATATAGAATTTCTTGTCCGACCCGGAGATTTTCATCATTCACATGCCTTCAGATAATGTGTCGAGTTGTAGCTGCTAATTGCCGAGAATCTCCCGATCGGACGAGAAATTGTTCATATCTTACACTTTTGGTATTACCCCCCCCCCCCCCCCTCTTCGCCGACAGGTTTCCAGAGAGTGACATGCGCTAAGAAAATTTGTCGAGTTGCAGTTTCTAAATGCTGAAGATCTCCAGATCGGAAGAGATATTCTTCATATTTTACGATTTTGGTATTACCCCCCCCTCCCCCCGACTAGTTTCCTGAGGCAGCAGATACCCTCAGATAATTCGACGTGTTGTAGCTTGTAAACGCTGGAAATCTCCCGATCGGACCAGAAATGCTTTATATTTCATATTTTCAGCACCCCCCTCCCCAGACAAATTCCCTGGGTTTGCACATACTCGCAGGGATTTTTTTTATTTGTAGTTTCTAGAAAAATATTGTACAGCAGTTGGCTTGAAGACAACGGTGAATCATTAGTATGTTTTTAAATAAATGTTGCATAAGACTACCACGGCTTTCAGGCCAACATCATACAACCTGTACAGTCCATCAGTGCAATCCGAACTTTCCTCTCGTATTTGTAAGGTTTGCAGAAAATATTTTACACATCAAGTTATTAATATTGCGGTATTACTCAGGCAGAAAATAATATTAGGACTAACGTTTAGGCCCTTCTAAAAGTTTTCATTCCGTCATTCCCATATTCGCGTTATGTAGGTGAGGTGGCCAAGAAACTGCAATTTTTATATGACCCCTAACGGTTTTTTGGCCAGCAGTCTGTGACCAGTTGTCCGAACACCGTTTATAACAGACATATAAACTTATCAGCCGATCACATATTTTTCCCGTGAGCATTTTGTCTGTGGGCGATTTTTTCGTGGGCGTTTTTTCCTACTTTCGAAAAGTGGGCGTTTTTTCCGTGGGCATTCTTTCATGCAATCCCCCGAGATTGGTTATCTGACACACATAAAATGTCCGTAATTTCGTATTTTCTTATTTACGATATTTTTCTAGAAACTACAACTAAACAAATTCTCTGCGAGTATGTGCAAACCCAGGAAACTTGTCGGGAGAGAGGGGTGGGTGCTTAAAACCTAAAATATAAAGAATTTCTGGTCCGATCGGGAGATTTCCAGCGTTTACAAGCTACAACTCGTCGAATTATCTTAGAGTATCTTCTGCCTCAGGAAATTAGTCGGGGAGGGGGGGTCATACCAAAATCGTAAAAATCAAGAATTTCTCTTCCGATCGGGAGATCTTCAGCATTTACAAACTGCAACTCGACAAATTTTCTTAGCGCATGTCCACTCTCTGGAAACCTGTCGGCGAGGGGGGGGGGTAATACCAAAAGTGTAGAATATGAACAATTTCGTCCGATCGGGAGATTCTCAGCAATTAGCAGCTACAACTGGACACATTATCTGAAGGCATGTGAATGATGAAACTCTCCGGGTCGGAAGAGAAATACTTCATATTTTACACTTTCGGTATTACCCCCTCCCCGACAGGTTTGCTGAGTAGGCACGTGTCCTCAAATAATCTGTCGAGTTGTAGCTTGTAAATGCTGAAAATCTCCCGATCGGACGAGAAATTTTTTATATTTCACACTTTTTAGTATTACCCCCCCCCCCCCCCGACAGGTGTACTCAGTTGGTTTATACGCCCTGAGATAATGTCTCCAGTTGTAGTTTGTAAATGCTGAAAATCTCCCGATCGGACAAGAAATACTTTATATTTCACAATTATCATATACCCCCCCCCCGACAGGTTTGCTGACTAGGCGTGTGCCCTCAAATAATCTGCCGAGTTGTAGCTTATAAATGCTGAAAATCTCTCGATCGGGAGAGAAATTCTTCATATTTTACACTTTTGGTATAACCCCCCCCCCGCCCCCCCACACACACACACAAGTTTTGAGAGCAGGCACGTGCGCTCAGACGATGTGACGAGTTGTAGCTTGTAAATGCTGAAAATCTCCCGATCGGAAGAGAAATTTTTTATATTTCACACTTTTTAGTATCCCCCCCCCCCCGACAGGTGTGCTCAGTAGGTTTACGCCCTGAGATAATGTCTCCAGTTGTAGTTTGTAAATGCTGAAAATCTCCCGATCGGACAAGAAATTCTTTATATTTCACAATTATCATATACTCCCCACCCACCCACCCCGACAGGTTTGCTGACTAGGCATGTGCCCTCAAATAATCTGCCGAGTTGTAGCTTATAAATGCTGAAAATCTTTCGATCGGGAGAGAAATGCTTCATATTTTACACTTTTAGTATACGACCCCCCCCCCCACCACCACCACCACCACAAGTTTTCAGAGCAGGCACGTGCGCTCAGACAATGTTACGAGTTGTAGTTTGTAAATGCTGAAAAGCTCCCGATCGGACGAGAATTTGTTCATATTTTACACTTTTGATATATCCCCCCCCCCCGGTTTGCTGAGTAGGCTCGCGCCTGTAAATATTTAGTGCCTAAGTAACTTACGGCGATCATTTTCTCGGTCAATCTCTTACTAGTGGGCCAAGAAACGGCAATTGTTATATGGCCCCTTAAACATTTGTGCCCAAATGTCCGGTGCCTAAATGTCCGCCCAGTCTTTCAGACAGAAATTCGTAAATATGTCTCAATTTCTTAATGATAATGAGATATAAGGGAAATTTTTTTTTGTGCACACCACTTGCTCAAGTAGGGAGAAATATAGGGTATGAGGAAAGAATGCCCACGGAAAAAACGCCCACGGAAAAATCGCCCACGGAAAAAACGCCCACGGAAAAAACGCCCACGGAAAAAACGCCCACTTCGCGAAAGTAGGAAAAAACGCCCACGGAAAAATCGCCCACAGGCAAAATGCTCACGGGAAAAATATGTGATCGACTGATAAGTTTATATGTCTGTTATAAACGGTGTTCGGACCAACAAATTTCGAGAAAACGTTCTATGTAAGCCAAGCGAGAATTACAGCATAATTCATGTATGTTCGGAAAAGGACCCTAAGGTGGGATTTTTTAATAACGCTGCACTTTTACGTAGGTACTAAATATTTACATAACATGTCAAGTTTACAATATTTTTCTTTTACTTAATTAATTCACAGGCGAAGAAAAAAGTGTTGAATAGGCTTAGGCCTACGGCCTATTAATTAATGTATGGATTGAATGTATGGTGCATAAGTAGAAGCGCAATATTACTGACAATTAATTCAGACATTTGACGTGGAATAGGAATAGCTGTGGTGCAGTGGAAGCATATCCAGCGCGTAACTGGAAGACCCTGAGTTCGATTCCTGGTGGCGGCCACTGAGAATTTTTCCGTGACTCACTTATAAACGTGGAAAGAGCGATGACTTCTGTTTGATTATTGACAATACTTGTTATGTAAATTTACGAATATGGGAATGGCGGAACGAAAACTTTTAGAAGGGCCTAAACGTTAGTCCTAATATTATTTTTTGCCTGAGTAACACCGCAATATTAATAATTTGATGTGTTACGTAAACGTTATGAATATAACATCGTTAGAATAAAAACTGTTAAATAGGCCAAGGCCTAGGACTTATGACTTAAGGGCCGCGGGTGGCCTAGTGAAGAACCAAATAAGATTGTTAACTTTCAACTTCCTACTGTAGAGTGGGATGTAAGGTCAGGTGATGCGTAACATCACAGCCTCTCCTTGACAAATGTCAACCCCGCCTTCTCGTGGTGCATCCTGTTCCTACTAAAGGGGCTCTGACGACCGCCAATAGCGGTATAACTATACCATCGGGATTAGAGGAAATTCTATCCCACACTCACCAACCCGCTTGGCCAGCGTGGTGAGTTATGGCCAAACCCCTCCAAAATGACTCCACAACTTAAATCTTGGCCCTCAGTCTCCGGCAGCTGGAATGTACCTGGCCAAGGCAGCGGCCAGTGCGACATGAAGGCAGAGGGTGCTAAGAATCCCCGGAGGACCGGACTAGGCTGCCATCTGATGCTGACCTTGGCAACGTACAATGGACGCTCCCTATCTTCTGATTCAAGGCTTCTTGAATTGGAAGAGGAACTACAAAGGATCAAGTGGGACATCGTGGGGCTAAGTGAGGTAAGGAGAAAAGGAGAAGATCTCATCGAACTGAAAAGTGGACATCTCTTCTACTATCGTGGGACAGATACTGGCAGAACTAGTGGTGTTGGATTTATAATAAACAAGAAACTGAAGGATAAAGTTGTAGAAGTTGAAAGTTCCTCTGACAGAGCTGCAAGGCTTGTTATCCAACTCTCGAAAAGATACCAGGCTCAGATTATTCAAACTTATGCACCCACCACAAGTCATCCTGAAGAAGAAATTGAAGAATTTTATGAGGAAATTTGTCATCTAAATAATAAAGGTAAGCAGCACTTGAAAATAATTATGGGAGATTTCAATGCAAAAATAGGGCAACGGCAACAGAATGAAACTTCAGTAGGTAAATTCGGTCACGGCAACAGAAACCAGCGTGGAAATACTCTCGTTGAGTTTGCAGAGGCAGAAGGGTTTTTCATCTTGAACTCCTTCTTCAAGAAAAAGCCACACAGGAAATGGACATGGAGACATCCAAATGGGACGACAAGTGAAATTGATTTTATTATGTGTAACAAAAAATTCGTCATAGAAGACTGCAGTGTGCTAAACAAGTTCAACACAGGTAGTGACCATAGATTGGTGAGATGTAAGATGCACCTCAACACTAAACTTGAACGTGGCAAGCTCATAAGACAAACAAAATCTATTGACATAACCAACCTTATAAAACACCATAATACCTTCAAGTTGGAACTGAAGAACAGGTTCTCTGCTTTAGAAGGCCTAACATCGGAAGAAGTGGACATCTCTGAAGTTAACAGAAAAGTAACCAAAGCTCTTATGGAAACAGCAACAAAATTAGCTGGGTCTAAGAACAAGTTGCATGTAAATAAATTATCAGGAAAAACGAAAATGTTGATGCAAAAAAGAAGAGAGATGAGGACAACTAAAGAAGATGTGACTTCCAAAGTGGAATATATAGAGCTATGCAAGACAGTACGAAAAAGTATCACTGAAGACGTAAGAAAATTCAACTGTGATACTGCCAGAAGGACAGATCATAGATGGACAGCCGAAATTTTAGATTGGATTCCAAGGGACAGGAAAAGACCCAGAAGAAGACCACATGGGAGATGGGTGGATGAAATTCGAAAGTATGCAGGGGTGACATGGAGGAGACTGGCACAAGACAGACCGTTGTGGAGGAAACTTGGGGAGACCTTCGTCCAGCAGTGGATTGATAATGGTTGATGATGATGATGATGATGATGATGATGATGATGACTGTAGAGTAGCTACTTTCTTAAAAAAATCCAGTTCGGCTTTACTGTAAAAAATTTGTGACTATTCTTATTTTTTAAAGTAAGGTCTTAATTTTTATAAAACTATGCATGTTTGTTATTTAACTATATCAATTAAAAGGGAAATCATTAAAAGTCAGATTATTTTATTTATAAAAACTTGTAAAGTATAGCATTTAATTGTAAAAGCGATTTTCGTAAAAGGCGCAATGTACAGATATAACTTTGTGTAATGTGCTTTCTTTGCACTCTTGTCTCTTTTGGAAATCCTCTTTTGTGTACGGCGAGCCGAAGGGGGAGGGGGGAGCATCTGTCTTTCGTCAAAGTGGTGCTTTGCAGCTGCAGCTGGAACGTTTGCTAGCGACCGCACCCCAAATAACAAGGGATATATTTCATTTAAATTTATCGGTTGGCCACCGGTCAGGGTGTGTCTTCCCCGTGAGTAGTATAATCTCAAGTTACAGGCATACTTCTTTTCTTCCCAGTGTAAAGAAAAAAATACGCACTCATAGCTTCCTGGGAGTTTTCCAAAGGACAACTAAAACAGTTAATTTCTACATGACGGGTGTAGGAGAACTGGCCACAAAAATTTTAAGGGGCCTCATAAAAATAACGTTTTCGACCGCTTCGTGCCCACGAACCCTAGAGGTTGGTAATCAGAGTCATATAAAGTTTCCGTAATTTCGTCTTTTCTTAATTGCGATAATTAATGTAATTCTTTATAAGAAATGTTTATGATCTACATCTCAGCAAAAGATTTAAGGGTTTTCAAACTACAAGTCTGCAAAATATCTGAGCGCATGTGCTGACTCAGGAAACCTGTCCGGGGGGGGGGGGGGATATCAAAACTCTAAGATTTGAAAAATGTATCGTCCCATCGGGAGATTTTCAGCATTTACAAGCTACAGTTGGACAGATTATTTGAGGGTACGTGCCTACTCAGCAAACCTGGGGGTGGGGTGGGGGGTTATATGATAATTGTGAATTATATAGAATTTCTTGTCCGATCGGGCGATTTTCAGCATTTACAAACTACAACTGGAGACATTATCTCCGGGCATGAACCTACTGAGCAAACCTGTCGGGGGGTAGGGGGGGGGGTAATACCAAAAGTGTAGAATATGAAGAATTTCTCTTCCGACCCGGAGATTTTCATCATTCACATGCCTTCAGATAATGTGTCGAGTTGTAGCTGCTAATTGCCGAGAATCTCCCGATCGGACGAGAAATTGTTCATATCTTACACTTTTGGTATTACCCCCCCCCTCCTCTTCGCCGACAGATTTCCAGAGAGTGACATGCGCTAAGAAAATTTGTCGAGTTGCAGTTTCTAAATACTGAAGATCTCCCGATCGGAAGAGATATTCTTGATATTTTACGATTTTGGTATTACCCCTCCCCCGACTAGTTTCCTGAGGCAGCAGATACCCTCAGATAATTCGACGTGTTGTAGCTTGTAAACGCTGGAAATCTCCCGATCGGACCAGAAATTCTTTATATTACATATTTTAGATTTTAAGCACCCCCCCCCCCCCTCCCCAGACAAATTCCCTGGGTTTGCACATACTCGCAGAGAATTTTTTATTTGTAGTTTCTAGAAAAATATCGTATAGCAGTTGGCTTGAAGACAACGGTGAATCATTAGTATGTTTTTAAATAAATGTTGCATAAGACTACCACGGCTTTTAGGCCAACACCATACAACCTCTACAGTCAATCAGTGCAATCCGAACTTTCCTCTCATATTTGTAAGGTTTGCAGAAAATATTTTACACATCAAATTATTAATATTGCGGTATTACTTAGGCAGAAAATAATATTAGTACTAACGTTTAGGCCCTTCTAAAAGTTTTCATTCCGTCATTCCCATATTCGCGTTATGTAGGTGAGGTGGCCAAGAAACCGCAATTTTTATATGACCCCTAACGATTTTTTGGCCAGCAGTCTGTGACTAGTTGTCCGAACACCGTTTATAACAGACATAAAAACTTATCAGTCGATCACATATTTTTCCCGTGAGCATTTTGTCTGTGGGCGATTTTTCCGTGGGCGTTTTTTCCTACTTTCGCGAAGTGGGCGTTTTTTCCGTGGGCGTTTTTTCCGTGGGCGTTTTTTCCGTGGGCGATTTTTCCGTGGGCGTTTTTTCCGTGGGCATTCTTTCATACAATCAAATATAGGAACACTATAATTTTCAACGCAGCGCAATTTCATTGCTTTAAAAATGAATGTGCCCAAATGTCCGGTGCCCAAAGTCCGGTGCCCAAATGTCCGAACCCCCTAGAGTTTAGGACATTTGGGCACCCGGACATTTTGGCACATTCCCTTTTACAGCAATGAAATTGCGCTGGGTAAAAAATTACAGTGAAATTGAGACATATTTACGATTTTCTGCCTGAAAGACGGAAGAGGGGGCGGGGCGAACATTTGGGCACAAATGCTTAAGGGGCCGTATAACAATTGCCGTTTCTTGGTCCAATAGTAAGAGTTTGACCGAGATCAGCCCCCTCAAAATTTGTAACCCCCCCCCCCCCATCCGCTGGAAAAAACTCTGAATGCAACACTGGCTGGGCGAAATACTAAATTTAATTATGAGCTACATTTAATCTTTAGTATCCCAATAACTTCAGAGTGCGGATAATGGCAGTAAATCACCTTCATAAAACAACATTTTGGAAGCACTTCTTTATTGCTACCTGAGAAACTGCTCCGCGAGTAAAATGGGCTAGAAAGGAACGGCAACACAATGGGCATTGGTGCTGGGGGTCCTTCCAATACCGTTGACCTGGTCCCAAGAAAATTTATCGCAGCAAGCTCTGCGGGTGTGTTGAAGAAGTTGGGAGGGAGGAGAACTCTTTGACCTTCTTGGACGTCGAAAAGCATGAGGACCTCTGCTCTCTGGATAAAGGGATCGTAAATCCTCACCACAGTAAACATGTCAAGAGAAAAAGGGACTGAAGGCTCGTCCAGGGTCACTGCAGTTTTAGTTAACGAGCAGTCGTCCTCTGCGTTTGTCAAGTGTCTGTGCCTGGGCTGAGTTCCTGCCATCACCCCCTGTGAATAGATAAGGGATCTTAAGATACCACCAGGTTGCACCCCTGCAGTGAAAATAATGAGAAATGCTGATATTTCAAGGTCACCTGGACTAGGGCCAGTGACAAAAGACATCTCTCTCTCCCCGGGTATTGCAATGAAGAAAAATAGTGAGAGGGTGCATTACGAAATAAACTTCCTTTTCTTCTGTTTATCCATTGGTTGCAACCGTGAAAGTAAAAAGTGTGCAAAAGCGAGAGCTTCTTTTATGCCACTAAACAATACCATAATGCCTGAACCCAGAATTTAGTTGTAACAGAAATAATGTCTCTCTCGCGAAGCTGTGAGTGGTTCACCAACTTCACTTCGTTTTCTTTATTCTCAGTTTCAGAATTCGTTTCACTTAGGGTATTTACACGGTTAATCTACTAAATTATGAAAACCACCTGGCGGTAGTGTGCCGTGAACGTTATGTGTAGGCAAGGATTTAACAAAAAAAAAAAAAAAAAGCACTTACCTCATTTGTAAGAAAACTGCATCCTGCGATTTTTTTTTTTAATTCTTCCGTCACTTTGTTATAAAATATAGGCTTTGACTGGCATCAACATCTTGGTTGCCGGAAAACCGCCACACGGCTTTCAGCAACTTGGAAAACTCCCACACATCGGAAAACTGCCACATGATTTTCATTAAGGGGCCGATTACAAATTTTTGTTCCTCCAAAGAAAACTTTGAATGTGTGGCAGTCTTCCTGTGGAGCAGTTTTCCAAGTTTCCGAATTATGTATTGCAGTTCAGTTCAGGACATTTGCGCACATTCAGTTTTAGAGCCATGAAATTGCGCTGCGTAAAAATTATAGTGTTCCTACTTGAGCAAGTGGTGTGGAAATTTTTTTCCCCCAAAATATCTCATTATCATTAAGAAATATTTAAGATTTTCTGTCTGAAAGATGGGGCAACCGAAGCAACCCCAACACGAAGTGGAAGCAACGGGACTGCGCATGCGCAGAAGCAACGCGTGCTGAATGTCTCCTGATATCAGTTATAAATGTCTCCTGATATCAGTCCATAAATACGTCGATTGCATGAAAGAATGCCCACGGAAAATATGCCCACAGAAGAAATGCTGACGGGAATAATTATGTGATCGACTGATAAGTTTATATGTATATGTTATAAACGGTGTTCGGACAACTGGTCACAGGTAAACGGTAAAAATACCCCCGGGAAAAAATACCCCCGGAGAAAATACCCCCGAAAACTGAAAAGCGGAAAAAGTGCCCCCGGAAAAAATACCCCCGGAAGAAATACCCCAGAACAAACGGTTCACTGTAAAACTGCCACACACGAACACTGATGTGTAGCAGTGTTCCGGTGTGGCAATTTACCAGCAACCCTGCCACACATCTTTCAGCAACTTGGCTACAAAAGTTAAAAGGGGGGAGGCATTTTTTCCGCTTTTCAATTTTCGGGGTATTTTCTCCGGGGGTATTTTTTCCTGGGGGTGTTTTTACCTACATCCCTGGTCACAGGCTGCTGGCCAAAAAACCGTTAGGGGTCATATAAAAATTGCGGTTTCTTGGTATGAGGAAAGAATGCCCACGGAAAAAACGCCCACGGAAAAATCGCCCACGGAAAATACGCCCACGGAAAATACGCCCACTTCTCGAAAATAGGAAAAAACGCCCACGGAAAAATCGCCCACAGACAAAATGCTCACGGGAAAAATATGTGATCGACTGATAAGTTTATATGTCTGTTATAAACGGTGTTCGGACAACTGGTGACAGACTGCTGGCCAAAAAACCGTTAGGGGTCATATAAAAATTGCGGTTTCTTGGCCACCTCACCTACATAACGAAAATGGGTGTAGGAGAATTGGCCACAAAAGTTCAAGGGGGGGGTGTAAGTATTATCGATTTTTGGCCTACATTGAGAATTGAATTAGGAACTCCAAACAAATTTCGAGAAAACGTTCTATGTAAGCCAAGCGAGAATTACAGCATAATTCATGTATGTTCGGAAAAGGACCCTAAGGTGGGATTTTTTAATAACGGTGCACTTTTACGTAGGTACTAAATATTTACATAACATGTCAAGTTTGCAATATTTTTCTTTTACTTAATTAATTCACAGGCGAAGAAAAAAGTGTTGAATAGGCTTAGGCCTACGGCCTATTAATTAATGTATGAATTGAATGTATGGTGCATAAGTAGAAGCGCAATATTATGGACAATTAATACAGACATTTGACGTGGAATAGGAATAGCTGTGGTGCAGTGGAAGCATATCCGGCGCGTAACCGGAAGACCCTGAGTTCGATTCCTGGTGGCGGCCACTGAGAATTTTTCCGTGACTCACTTACAAACGTGGAAAGAGCGATGACTTCTGTTTGATTATTGACAATACTTGTTATCTAAATTTTACGAATATAGGAATGACAGAATGAAAACTTTTAGAAGGGCCTAAACGTTAGTCCTAATATTATTTTCTGCCTGAGTAATACCGCAATATTAATAATTTGATGTGTTACGTAAACGTTATGAAAATAACATCGTTAGAATAAAAACTGTTAAATAGACCAAGGCCTAGGACTTATGACTTAAGGGCCGCGGGTGGCCTAGTGAAGAACCAAATAAGATTGTTTCAACTTCCTACTGTAGAGTAGCTACTTTCTTAAAAAATTCCAGTTCGGCTTTACTGTAATAAATTTGTGACTATTCTTATTTTTTAAAGTAAGGTCTTAATTTTTATAAAACTATGCATGTTTGTTATTTAACTATATCAATTAAAAAGGAAATCATTAAAAGTCAGATTATTTTATTTATAAATACTTGTAAAGTATAATGCATTTAATTGTAAAAGCGATTTTCGTAAAAGCCGCAATGTACAGATATAACTTTGTGTAATGTGCTTTCTTTCTACTCTTGTCTCTTTTGTACGGCGAGCGGAAGGGGGGGACATCTGTCTTTCGTCAAAGTGGTACTTTGCAGCTGCAGCTGGAACGTTTGCTAGCGACCGCACCCCAAATAACAAGCGATATATTTCATTTAAATTTATCGGTTGGCCACCGGTCAGGGTGTATCTTCCCCGTGAGTAGCATAATCTCAAGTTACAGGCATACTTCTTTTCTTCCCAGTGTAAAGAAAAAAATACGCACTCATAGCTTCCTGGGAGTTTTCCAAAGGACAACTAAAACAGTTAATTTCTACATGACGGATGTAGGAGAACTGGCCACCGGAGAACTGGCTACAAAAATTTTAAGGGGCCGTATAAAAATAACGTTTTTGACCGCTTCGTGCCCACGACCCCCCAGAGGTTGGTAATCAGAGTCATATGAAGTTTCCGTAATTTCGTCTTTTCTTAATTGCGATAATTAATGTAATTCTTTATAAGAAATGTTTATGATCTACATCTCAGCAAAAGATTTAAGGGTTTTCAAACTACAAGTCTGCAAATTATCTGAGCGCATGTGCTGACTCAGGAAACCTGTCGGGGGGGGGGGGGTTATATCAAAACTGTACGATTTGAAAAATGTATCGTCCCATCGGGAGATTTTCAGCATTTAGAAGCTACAGCTGGACAGATTATTTGAGGGCACGTGCCTACTCAGCAAACCTGAGGGGTGGGGGGTGGGGGTGGGGGGGTATATGATAATTGTGAATTATATAGAATTTCTTGTCCGACCCGGAGATTTTCATCATTCACATGCCTTCAGATAATGTGTCGAGTTGTAGCTGCTAATTGCCGAGAATCTCCCGATCGGACGAGAAATTGTTCATATTTTACACTTTTGGTATTACCCCCCCCCCCCTCTTCGCCGACAGGTTTCCAGAGAGAGTGACATGCGCTAAGAAAATTTGTCGAGTTGCAGTTTCTAAATGCTGAAGATCTCCAGATCGGAAGAGAAATCTTGATATTTTACGATTTTGGTATTACCTCCCCCTCCCCCACCCCACCCCGACTAGTTTCCTGAGGCAGCAGATACCCTCAGATAATTCGACGTGTTGTAGCTTGTAAACGCTGGAAATCTCCCGATCGGACCAGAAATCCTTTATATTTCATATTTCAGATTTTAAGCACCCCCTTCCCCAGACAAATTCCCTGGGTTTGCACATACTCGCAGAGAATTTTTTTTATTTGTAGTTTCTAGAAAAATATCGTATAGCAAGCAGTTGGCTTGAAGACAACGGTGAATCATTACTATGTTTTTAAATAAATGTTGCATAAGACTACCACGGCTTTCAGGCCAACACCATACAACCTGTACAGTCCATCAGTGCAATCCGAACTTTCCTCTCGTATTTGTAAGGTTTGCAGAAAATATTTTACACATCAAATTATTAATATTGCGGTATTACTCAGGCAGAAAATAATATTAGGACTAACGTTTAGGCCCTTCTAAAAGTTTTCATTCCGTCATTCCCATATTCGCGTTATGTAGGTGAGGTGGCCAAGAAACTGCAATTTTTACATGACCCCTAACGGTTTTTTCGCCAGCAGTCTGTGACCAGTTGTCCGAACACCGTTTATAACAGACATATGAACTTATCAGTCGATCACATATTTTTCCCGTGAACATTTTGTCTGTGGGCGATTTTTCCGTGGGCGTTTTTTCCGTGGGCATTCTTTCATGCAATCGGTTTCTTGGCCACCTCACCTACATAACGAGAATATGGGAATGACGGAATGAAAACTTTTAGAAGGGCCTAAACGTTAGTCCTAATATTATTTTCTGCCTGAGTAATACCGCAATATTAATAATTTGATGTGCAAAATATTTTCTGCAAACCTTACAAATACGAGAGGAAAGTTCGGATTGCACTGATGGACTGTAGAGGTTGTATGGTGTTGGCCTGAAAATCTGAAAGGATTGTATGAAAGAATGCCCACGGAAAAAACGCCCACTTCTCGAAAATAGGAAAAAACGCCCACGGAAAAATTGCCCACAGACAAAATGCTCACGGGAAAAATATGTGATCGACTGATAAGTTTATATGTCTGTTATAAACGGTGTTCGGACAACTAGTGACAGACTGCTGGCCAAAAAACCGTTAGGGGTCATATAAAAATTGTGGTTTCTAGGCCACCTCACCTACATAACGCGAATATGGGAATGACGGAATGAAAACTTTTAGAAGGGCCTAAACGTTAGTTCTAATATTATTTTCTGCCTGAGTAATACCGCAGTATTAATAATTTGATGTGTAAAATATTTTCTGCAAACCTTACAAATACGAGAGGAAAGTTCAGATTGCACTGATGGACTGTAGAGGTTGTATGGTGTTGGCCTGAAAGCAGTGGTAGTCTTATGCAACATTTATTTAAAAACATACTAATGATTCACCGTTGTCTTCAAGCCAACTGCTATACATCAATACCTCTGTAGTTCTGACATCTGTTTGTTATATTTGCGAACAACATGCACTTTGGATCAACAACTCCTCACGACTTAAACACCCAAAATGAACTGTGATTCTCACAGCAGAAGTTGTGTATGTATTTTGTAGGGACCAAAAAATTAAACATGTGGTGCCATTTTGTGTTGTCATGTAGCGGGTACGTATAGAGCTGGAGACATTGCAGTTTCAGTGCCATAAAATTGTTCTGAATAAACAAATTTCGTGTGGCTATATTCCCCACTACTTCAGCAACTATTGTTCATAATTTTTTTTTTAATATTTCATTTTCAGTAAGAAATTTAGACATTTCCATGATTTTCGGAGCTAAGACTAAGTGGAGAATTGGCCACGTATAAAAATTGCGTCCTGGGCTGCTCCGTGGCTACGTCTCCCCGAGATTGGTTATATGACATACATAAAATGTCCGTAATTTCGTATTTTCTTATTTACGGTATTTTTCTAGAAACTACAACTGAACAAATTCTCTGAGAGTATGTGCAAACCCAGGAAACTTGTCGGGGGGGGGGGGGGGGTGCTTAAAACCTAAAATATAAAGAATTTCTGGTCCGATCAGGAGATTTCCAGCGTTTACAAGCTACAACTCGTCGAATTATCTGAGGGTATCTGCTGCCTCAGGAAACTAGTCGGGGGTGGAAGGGGGATACCAAAATCGTGAAATATCAAGAATTCGACAAATTTTCTTAGCGCATGTCCACTCTCTGGAAACCTGTCGGTGAGGCGGTGGGTGGGGGTGGGTGGGTGGGGGGTGTATTACCAAAAGTGTAAAATATGAACGATTTCTCGTTTGATCGGGAGATTCTCAGAAATTAGCAGCTACAACTCGACACATTATCTGAAGGCATGTGAATGATGAAAATCTCCGGGTCGGAAGAGAAAGGAACCAAAAAATTAGGGACAAAATTCTTCATATTCTACACTTTTGGAATTAACCCCTCCCCCGACAGGTTTGCTAAGTATGTTCATGCCGGGAGATAATGTCTCCAGTTGTAGTTTGTAAATGCTGAAAATCTCCCGATCGGACAAGAAATTCTATATATTTCACAAATATCATATAACCCCCCCCCCCCCCCCGGGTTTGCCGAGTAAGCACGTGCGCTCAGATAATTTGCAGACTTGTAGTTTGAAAACCCTTAAATCTTTTGCTGAGTTGTAGATCATAAACATTTGTTATGAAGAATTACATTAATTATCGCAATTAAGAAAAGACGAAATCACAGAAACTTTATATGACTCAGATTACCAACCTCGGGGGGGGGGGGTCTGTTTTCTGTTTCTGGGCGCAAGAAGTAACTTGATACTGCCGCAAGTTTCGAAGCAACCGATAAATTTAGATGACATATATGGTTTGTTTCTTGGGGTGGGTGGGGTCTTGTCGCTTTGTGAGCTCCGTTGAATTATCTATCTCGGACCTGCGGAGCTGGACAGCAAACGACTGTGACGAAAAAGCAGATGGCTCTCTCTACCCGCTGTAGAAAAGAGAGAGAGAGAAGGAGCGGCCTTGTTCAGTGACTGATTTCATACAATCAGTTCGGTGGTCAGCAAGAAGGATCTGTACACCGATACATATAGAATATATATTTTTCAATAGTTGCTACATTTTTAATTTGACTGATAAACAGTCACTCGTGGATAATGCGGAGTTGCGGTCAGTATATGCTTGTTCACCAGCTGCTGTATTCTGATTTTTTCCAATTAATGTAATTCTTTATAACAAATGTTTATGATCTACATCTCAGCAAAATATTTAAGGGTTTTCAGACTACAAGTCTGCAAATTATCTGAGCGCATGTGCTGCCTCAGGAAACCTGTCGGAGGGGGGGGGTTAATACTAAAAATGAAAAATATGAAGAGTTTCTAATCCGATCGGGAGATTATCAGCATTTGCAAGCTACAACTCGACAGATTATTTGAGGACACGTGCCTACTCAGCAAACCTGTCGGGAAGGGGGGGGGGGGGGGGTTAATACCAAAAGTGTAAAATATGAAGTATTTCTCTTCCGACCCGGAGAGTTTCATCATTCACATGCCTTCAGATAATGTGTCCAGTTGTAGCTGCTAATTGCTGAGAATCTCCCGATCGGACGAAATTGTTCATATTCTACACTTTTAGTATTACACCCCCCCCCCTCGCCGACAGGTTTCCAGAGAGTGGACATGCGCTAAGAAAATTTGTCGAGTTGCAGTTTGTAAATGCTGAAGATCTCCCGATCGGAAGAGAAATTCTTGATATTTTATGATTTTGGTATCGCCCCCCCCCCGACTAGTTTCCTGAGGCAGCAGATACCCTCGGATAATTCGACGAGTTGTAGCTTGTAAACGCTGGAAATCTCCCGATCGGACCACAAATTCTTTATATTTTAGGTTTTAAGCACCCACTCCCCTCCCCCAACAAGTTTCCTGGGTTTGCACATACTCGCAGAGAATTTGTTTAGTTGTAGTTTCTAGAAAAATATCGTAAATAAGAAAATACGAAATTACGGACATTTTATGTGTGTCAGATAACCAATCTCGGGGAAACGTAGCCACGGAGCAGCCCAGAACGCAATTTTTATACGGCCCCTTAAAACAGTTCATCAGTGCAATCTGAACTTTCCTCTCGTATTTGTAAGGTTTGCAGAAAATATTTTACACATCAAATTATTAATATTGCGGTATTACTCAGGCAGAAAATAATATTAGAACTAACGTTTAGGCCCTTCTAAAAGTTTTCATTCCGTCATTCCCATATTCGCGTTATGTAGGTGAGGTGGCCAAGAAACCGCAATTTTTATATCACCCCTAACGCTTTTTTGGCCAGCAGTCTGCGACCAAAAAAGCGTTAGGGGTCATAAACACCGTTTATAACAGACATATAAACTTATCAGTCGATCACATATTTTTCCCGTGAGCATTTTGTCTGTGGGCGATTTTTCCGTGGGCGTTTTTTCCTATTTTCGAAAAGTGGGCGTTTTTTCCGTGGGCAATTTTCCCGTGGGCGTTTTTTCCGTGGGCGTTTTTTCAGTGGGCATTCTTTCCTCATAAGATTGTATGAAAGAATGCCCACGGAAAAAACGCCTATTCTTTCCTCATACCCCTGAGATTGTATTGTTGTATGGGCGTTTTTTTCGTGGGCATTCTTTCCTCATACCCCTGAAAGCCGTGGTAGTCTTATGCAACATTTATTTAAAAACATAGTAATGATTCACCGTTGTCTTCAAGACAACTGCTATACGATATTTTTCTAGAAACTACAAATAAAAAAATTCTCTGCGAGTATGTGTAAACCCAGAAAATTTGTCGGAGGTGGGGGGTGCTTAAAATCTAAAATATGAAATATAAAGAATTTCTGGTCCGATCGGGAGATTTCCAGCGTTTACAAGCTACAACTCGTCGAATTATCTGAGGGTATCTGCTGCGTCAGGAAACTAGTCGGAGTGGGGGAGGGGGGGGGGTAATGCCAAAATCGTAAAATATCAAGCATTTCTCATCCGATCGGGAGATCTTCAGCATTTAGAAACTGCAACTCGACAAATTTTCTTAGCGCATGTCACTCTCTGGAAACCTGTCGGCGAGGAGGAGGGGGGGGGTGTAATACCAAAAGTGTAAGATATGAACAATTTCTCGTCCGATCGGAAGATTCTCAGCAATTAGCAGCTACAACTCAACACTTATTTGATTGCATGAAAGAATGCCCACGGAAAAATCGCCCACAGACAAAATGCTCACGGGAAAAATATGTGATCGACTGATAAGTTTATATGTCTGTTATAAACGGTGTTCGGACAACTGGTCACAGACTGCTGGCCAAAAAACCGTTAGGGGTCATATAAAAATTGCAGTTTCTTGACCACCTCACCTACATAACGCGAATATGGGAATGACGGAATGAAAACTTTTAGAAGGGCCTAAACGTTAGTCGTAATATTATTTTCTGCCTGAGTAATACCGCAATATTAATAACTTGATGTGTAAAATATTTTCTGCAAACCTTACAAATACGAGAGGAAAGTTCGGATTGCACTGATGGACTGTACAGGTTGTATGGTGTTGGCCTGAAAGCCGTGGTAGTCTTATGCAACATTTATTTAAAAACATAGTAATGATTCACCGTTGTCTTCAAGCCAACTGCTATACGATATTTTTCTAGAAACTACAAATAAAAAAATTCTCTGCGAGTATGTGCAAACCCAGGGAATTTGCCTGGGGAGGGGGGTGCTTAAAATCTAAAATATGAAATATAAAGAATTTCTGGTCCGATCGGGAGATTTCCAGCGTTTACAAGCTATAACACGTCGAATTATCTGAGGGTATCTGCTGCCTCAGGAAACTAGTCGGGGTGGGGTGGGGTAGGGGGAGGTAATACCAAAATCGTAAAATATCAAGGATTTCTCTTCCGATCTGGAGATCTTCAGCATTTAGAAACTGCAACTCAACAAATTTTCTTAGCGCATGTCACTCTCTGGAAACCTGTCGGCGAAGAGGGGGTGGGGTGGGGGTGGGGGTGGTAATACCAATAGTGTAAAATATGAACAATTTCTCGCCCGATCGGGAGATTCTCGGCAATTAGCAGGTACAACTCGACACATTATCTGAAGGCATGTGAATGATGAAAAGAAAATCTCCGGGTCGGACAAGAAATTTTATATAATTCACAATTATCATATAACCCCCCCCCCACCCCACCCCCAAGTTTGCTGAGTAGGCACGTGCCCTCAAATAATCTGTCCAGCTGTAGCTTGTAAATGCTGAAAATCTCCCGATGGGACGATACATTTTTCAAATCTTACAGTTTTGATATTACCCCCCCTCCCCCGACAGGTTTCCTGAGTCAGCACATGCGCTCAGATAATTTGCAGACTTGTAGTTTGAAAACCCTTAAATCTTTTGCTGAGATGTAGATCATAAACATTTCTTATAAAGAATTACATTAATTATCGCAATTAAGAAAAGACGAAATTACGGAAACTTTATATGACTCTGATTACCAACCTCTGGGGATTGTGGGCACGAAGTGGTCAAAAACGTTATTTTTATACGGCCCCTTAAAATTTTTGTGGCCAGTTCTCCTACACCCGTCATGTAGAAATTAACTGTTTTAGTTGTCCTTTGGAAAACTCCCAGGAAGCTATGAGTGCGTATTTTTTTCTTTACACTGGGAAGAAAAGAAGTATGCCTGTAACTTGATACTACTCACGGGGAAGACACATCCTGACCGGTGGCCAACCGATAAATTTAAATGAAATATATCGCTTGTTATTTGGGGTGCGGTCGCTAGCAAACGTTCCAGCTGCAGCTGCAAAGCACCACTGTGACGAAAGACAGATGCCTCCCCCCCCTTCCGCTCTCCGTACACAAAAGAGGATTTCCAAAAGAGACAAGAGTGGAAAGAAAGCACATTACACAAAGTTATATCTGCACATTGCGCCTTTTACAAAAATCGCTTTTACAATTAAATGCATTATACTTTACAAGTATTTATAAATAAAATAATCTGACTTTTAATGATTTCCCTTTTAATTGATATAGTTAAATAACAAACATGCATAGTTTTATAAAAATTAAGACCTTACTTTAAAAAAATAAGAATAGTCACAAATTTATTACAGTAAAGCCGAACTGGAATTTTTTAAGAAAGTAGCTACTCTACAGTAGGAAGTTGAAAGTTAACAATCTTATTTGGTTCTTCACTAGGCCACCCGCGGCCCTTAAGTCATAAGTCCTAGGCCTTGGCCCATTTAACAGTTTTTATTCTAACGATGTTATATTCATAACGTTTACGTAACACATCAAATTATTAATATTGCGGTATTACTCAGGCAGAAAATAAGATTAGGACTAACGTTTAGGCCCTTCTAAAAGTTTTCGTTCGGTCATTCCCATATTCGTAAAATTTACATAACAAGTATTGTCAATAATCAAACAGAAGTCATCGCTCTTTCCGCGTTTATAAGTGAGTCACGGAAAAATTCTCAGTAGCCGCCACCAGGAATCGAACTCAGGGTCTTCCAGTTACGCGCCGGAAATGCTTCCACTGCACCACAGCTATTCCTATTCCACGTCAAATGTCTGTATTAATTGTCAATAATATTGCGCTTCTACTTGTGCACCAAACATTCAATCCATACATTAATTAATAGGCCGTAGGCCTAAGCCTATTCAACACTTTTTTCTTCGCCTGTGAATTAATTAAGTAAAAGAAAAATATTGCAAACTTGACATGTTATGTAAATATTTAGTACCTACGTAAAAGTGCAGCGTTATTAAAAAATCCCACCTTAGGGTCCTTTTCCGAACATACATGAATTATGCTGTAATTCTCGCTTGGCTTACATAGAACGTTTTCTCGAAATTTGTTTGGAGTTCCCAATTCAATTCTCAATGTAGGCCAAGAATCGATAATACTTACAACCCCCATCCCCCCACCACACACACACCCTTGAACTTTTGTGGCTAGTTGTCCGGTGGCCAATTCTCCTACACCCATTTTCGTTATGTAGGTGAGGTGGCCAAGAAACCGCAATTTTTATATGACCCCTAACGCTTTTTTGGCCAGCAGTCTGTGACCAGTTGTCCGAACACCGTTTATAACAGACATAAAAAGTTATCAGTCGATCACATATTTTTCCCGTGAGCATTTTGTCTGTGGGCGATTTTTCCGTGGGCGTTTTTTCCTATTTTCGTGAAGTGGGCGTTTTTTCCGTGGGCAATTTTTCCGTGGGCGTTTTTTCCGTGGGCATTCTTTCCTCATACCATTCTTTCCTCATACCGATTTAGCTAAATATCATCAGAAATCTGAAATATTTCATACATTTTTTTTTAATTATCAAAAGAAGAAACAAGAAAGATGACACCGATTTTTGGGGTGTAATGAGCACGTCTTTTGAATCCGGTATGAAAAAACAATAGTATCTGACCGAAGAAAGAAGTTTTTCAGTCGGGTTTTTAATACCGCAGATATTGCTATGAACGGAAACGTCCTCTGACGCCTTTTGGTGGCAGACTTGAGCGTTAAGAAGAAATTGAAATTACATGCGAAACAATTCGCAGTGGAAGCGTTCTCCAACAAAGAAAGAATTTTTCAAATCGGACTCATAGAAGCAGAGATGTCGACAAATATATGATATGCCTCTACGACCCCTGGAGGAAAACCGTGCATTATTTTAAGAAGAAAGTATTTTCAAAAGGTTTTTATATGTGAGCGGTATCGGTGTACGAAAGAATTTTTTCCATTGAGTTTTCAGGAGCTCCGTTGACTGCAAATACATCAGACGCAGAAATTAAATTTTACGCCCCCTGGTGGCCAAACCCTTCTTTATCAATTATTACAAATTATATGCAAAACATTTCCTATCAGGAGCTGTATCAGGCGCAGAAAGAACTTTTAAAATCGGAGTTTTAGAAGCAAAGATATTGAGGAAAACGTAATTTATCTTTTCGCCCCATAGCGGAAAGTTTATGCATTACTTGAAAATTTTGAATTTATATGAGAAACACTTTACACCGGAAACGCTGTCTAACAAAGAAGGAATTTTTCAAATCCGACTTTTAGAGGCAGAGATATTGACAGAAATAAGATAGACGTCTACGCCCTCTGGTGGAAAAACCACACATTATTTTAAGAAGAAAATATTCTCAAATGTTTATCTTCATGAGCGGTTTTTAAACTCGAGCGGTATCGTTTCACGAAAGAACTTTTTTAAACGGGGTTTTAGAATCTGAGATTTTGATCCAAATACCTACGAAGCAGAAATTTAACGCTTACGACCTTTGGCGGAAAACCGTGCATTATTTTAAGAAGAAAGTATTTTCAAAAGGTTTTTATATGTGAGCGGTATCGGTGTACGAAAGAACGGTGGCCAAACCGTATTTTATAAAAAAAACTACAAATTACACCAAAAAAAATTTCCGTCAGCAGCTGTATCCGGTGCTGGAAGAATTTCTCAAATCGGAGTTTTAGAAGCAGCGATATCGGGGAAAGCGCAATTTATACATTTACTCCCCCTAGCGGAAAGTCAATGAATTACTTGAAAATTTGGAATTATATTAGAAACATGTCGCACCGGAAACTCTGTCCAACAAAGCCATGGCGGCAAAACCGCACAGGCCACCAGTGCCCGGGCCCGGTCAATAATTTCCGCCAAGATTTTTTTTTTATTTTTTTTTTATTTTTTTTTTTTATTTGACATATGTTCCTCTAGGTAAGTGGTTTGGTGGTCCTAATTCCCAACAAAACTCCTTAGGCACAGTAGCGCACCCAGAATTTTTCCAAGGTGGGGATGACCTCCCTCCCCCTAAATTTACCGGGAAAAGTAGTCAGGTGCTGTAACAATTAAGGAGGTTGACTTTTGTGCATTTATTCTTATCCAGTTACTACTAATGTTACAGTACAAGAAAGTTAAATGATTAGAAGAAGCAGTGAAATTGTTTTCCTTGTTAGATTTTTCTAAATTTATTTAACAGAACTACTCCCTTATAATTATACGGTGCATGATTAAGAAGTATACGTAGATCGCGTATTGTGACTTTTTGTTTCAAACTTCGACATAATAATTTTCCACTCGGGGGGGGGGGGGGGGGGGGTCGGCCCAGTGTTGCCAACTCGCTCATTCCAAAAGTCTCTCCAAATCAGTGGTAAAAAGTCTCCAAAAGTGAAAAAAGTCCCTAAAAATAAGATTTTAGTTATGTCGAATTTTTGTACGCCATTTAAAATTTAATGACTCATTATTGTTATTATTAATTTGGCACTTTAAATTAATAACATAAAAGGAACTGAATGTGTTTATATTATTACTTAATATGGCTAAATAGTATATGTATGACGCCCCCATTGGCTCAGTGGTCTAAAGACTGGCTGCTGACCATTCGTCTGAGATGGGTCCGGGTTCGAATCTAGGGGAAACATGGATGTTATGTTTGTCGTACAATCTCTCCCCTTGCCTGGGACCAGTGGCCGTAAATTAGGGATGGGTGATTGCTTATAGCCCATTGAGTTGCTCACGGTGGTCGTAAAAACCAAGGAAGTTAGAAGTAAGAGGAGGTGGCAACAGCCCCTCTCCCTGTGCTTCTGGCGTGACGCCACTTTTTATCAGCTGACTACGCCAATGCGCCCAACCTAAGAATCTCCTGTTTATCTCTATGGGGAAATCGCGAAATATTCATTCCCATAATAAAAAAATTCCAGAAAAAACAGGAAAATATGTGTTAGTATTTCTTTAAAAAATTGAACAAAATAATGTTTTTTTGAGCGGAAGTGTATAGTGCGCTTGGTTACTTACTGCCCATGTGCAAGTAACCATACATACTGCCAATGTGCAAGCAACCATGTTTAAAATATAACCAAAAGCCTAATGTTAAGAAATAAGAAGTCCGAAATATTCCTTCTTTCCATCCTTGGTTTGAATGCGTTAAGCAAAACTGCTTAAGCCGCCCCGGTGGCGCAGTGGTCTAAGGCGCTGGCCTCTGATCATTCGTCCGTAAGGGGTCCGGGTTCGAATCCCGTCAGGCATGGATGTTGTGTTTGTCTTACGGCACTGGCTCTCTCCCTTCCCTGGAACCAGTGACCCTAAATTAGGGACGGGCGACTGCTTATAGCCCATTGAGTTGCTCACGGTGGTCGTCAAACCTCCTACCAAAAAAAAAAAAAACTGCTTAAGCCACAGGAAGGGACGTCACGTTCCCGAACTCTCGCAGCGCAGACTCCCACCACCTCAGAGAGAGGACAGATACAGCTGATCTGTTTTGGCTTCACTCAAAACGGGTCCCTTCACCTCCTCTTCTTCTAACCTCCTTGGTAAAAACTCCAAACAAATAATTTATACACACACACACACACACATATATATATATATACTTAGGGGGAGAGAATACGGCAACCATTTTTAAATAGCCAAGATGACTAGCTGAGCGCACTTAGACCAATAAATTATAGCATTGGAGGTGAGCTTATTTCTCGCACAAGAAAAAAAAACGTTTTCTTCCCAGTTATATGTCACTGTTATTTTGATGTAAATAAAACATAACTTTTGTTTTAATGATACAATATTTCTGCAAATGGAAACGCAGAAGTGAGTCCCACCACTATCGTATTCACAGCCTAAGAGATCCCACGAAAACTCAACGGTAATGGGCAGGCGTCCTATGCCTGATAAGACGGAGGAAAGGAATTGGCCACCCTGGTGGCACAGTGATCTAAGCGCTGACTTATGGCCATTCGTCCGAGAAGTGTCAGGGTTCGAATCCCGGTGAGGCATGGATGTTGTGTTTGTCTTACGATATTGACTCTCTTCTTCCCTGGAGTCAGCGGCCCTAAATTAGGTACGGGTGACAGCTTTATAGCCCATTGAGTTGCTCACGGTAGTCGTTAAACCTCCAATCAAAAAAAGGGGGAGGGGGCTTTCTATAAGCGTTACGATTCATGGTTAGAGTTATTGGAACTATGGAAAATTAAAGACTCTTCCGATTTCAAAAACCACATTTTAAATACTTGAAATCATAAATGAAAAAAAGGCCCTGAAATCATTAAAGAAAAAGTCACCTAAAAAAGTCTCCTAAAATGTAAGTAATCCCAAAATAATATTTCTGTGACAAACTCCAATCCAAACTCCCCTGAATTTAGTGACTTTACCCCTAAGTTGGTAACACAAGTCAGAATACGATGCACCCAGATGCTCACCCCCAACAGTAACCTGAGGGAGAATTATAAGTAAACAGAAAGTAGGGGAAAAAGAGAGGAAATGCATTAGAAACCAGCAACGGGTATTTACGAACGATCTCGTAGGATGAGATGTTAACATGGGCGACGAAGTTTGATAACGATTACGATTAGTCCTGAACCAATTGGCATTTGTTGCTTTTACGAAAGTTTAAGTACTAGCGGTTACGTAATGTTTGTATAAAATTTAAGCCTTGGAAACTGGAAAAATATTTTGTCTCAAAGTTTATGGAAAAAACAGGTAAAACGGATAAAGGCGCTGAAGTCCCCAAAACCACGAGGAAAATCCCCTAAAAAAGTCTCTAATCCCAAACCAAAAGTTTTGTCTCTAACGTCAAGCGAAAAGTCCCTAAATTTAGCGACTTTTCCCCCAAATTGGCAACACTGGGTCGGCCACTTTTGTGGGTGCGCCAGTGCTTAGACATTGTTTTTCTTCTGTTTGTTCCAGGAAGTTAGAGGGCGCACCACGATTCGAAATTTCGGGCCCGGTCAACGAATTTCACTTTTCGCCGCCTGTGCAACAAAGAAGAATTTTTTCAAATCGGACCATTAGAAGCAGAGATATTGACAAAAACGTGATTTATATCTACGCACCCTGGCGGAAAAACCATACATTATTTTGAGAAGAAAACATTCCGAAAAGATTTGTCTACGTGAGTAGAATCGGTCCACAAAAGAATTTTTCAATCGAAATTTTAAAAGTTAAAATTTTGCTGCAAATACATCAGAAGCAGAAATCAAACCTTACGCCCCCCCCCTGGTCAAACCATTTTATGCCAAAAATTAGAAATTATATACAAAATATTTCCCATCACGAGCTGTGTCTGCTGAAGGAAACATTTTTGCCGCCCTGGTGGCACAGTGGTCTAAAGCGCTGGCTTCTGATCATTCGTCCGTAAGGGGTCCGGGTTCGAATCCCGGTCAGGCATGGATGTTGTGTTTGTCTTACGGCACTGGCTCTCTCCCTTCCCTGGAACCAGTGACCCTAAATTAGGGACGGGCGACTGCTTATAGCCCATTGAGTTGCTAACGGTGGTCGTTAAACATCCAATCAAAAAAAAAAAAAAGAAAAGAAGGAAACATTTTTCAAATTGGGGTTTTAGAAGCAGATATATATGGGGAAAAGTAATTTACTTTTACGCCCCGTGCGTAACTTGGATGAGGGACTATGCTTAAAATAATATTCGATACGAATGGAATCGAAAAGTAAAAGAATTTTTGAAATTGGATGTTTAGAAGCAGACATATGGAATAGAATGTGTTTTGAAATCGATATCATCTGCCTTTACGCCTTTTGGCTGCAATATTTTGCATCGTAAAAAAAAAAAAAAAAAAAAAAAAAAGGATCATCATTCGCACATTTCAAGCTTCATAACGCAAAAGAATTTTTCAAATTGGACTATTAGTTGCAGAGATATCGTGTCTATAGACGGACGGACAAACCGATAACGTAAACACGATCTTTTTTTTACAAAAGACGTGCTAAAAAAGACAAAAGAAAACGAAGAAATACCATCCACTATATTTTTGCCGCTGGACGTCCGAATTACTATAAACATCCCTACTCCCCTACCCCCATGTCACATTTGGTCCGGTTGTCAGACCTCCCCCCCCTCCCCCTGTAATCTTGGACGTACTTTTTTGACAGCCCCTTAAAAACGACATTATCGCCATCTTGTTATTTTAGTGGATGTTTAGAAAAAAAGCCATATGTATCGGTAGAATAAAAACTGTTAAAGAGTTTAGGCCTAGGCCTATGAATTAATATTTAGTTCCTAAGTAAACGCCCAATATTATTATCTTGATTTGCTGTGTAAACGTTGTGAATATGAAATTGGTAGAATAAAAACTGTCAAAACTGCCTAGGCCAAGGGCTTATGAATGATTGTATGAAAGAATGCCCACGGAAAAATCGCCTCATACCCTATGAATTAATATTTAGTGCCTAAGTAAAAGCGCAACTTGATTTGATACGTAAACGTTACGAATATGAAGTCGGCTGATTAAAATCTGTTAAAAAGGCCAAGATGTTGGGCCTATGAATTAATTAAGAAAGGAAAAATATTACAAACTTGACATGTTATGTAAATATGTAGTGCCTATGTAAAATTGTAGCGTTATTTAAAAAAATCCCACCTTATCTTCCTTTTCTGAACACAGCATGAGTCATGCTGTAATTCCGTTGTTTCGGAATTACAGCATGACTCATGCTGTAGTTTCAAGAAATGTACTTAAGTCACGGCAATTTATTTCTTCAAATGAAAGTAAAATTCTCGCTTGGCTTACATAGAACGATTTCTCGAAATTTGTTAGGAGTTCCTAATTCAGTTCTCAATATAGGCCAAGAAACGGCATTCTTTATACCCATCCCCCACCCCCGTGAACTTTTGTGGCCAGTTGC
Organism: Macrothele yani; assembly: GCA_039090855.1. NCBI lineage: Eukaryota > Metazoa > Arthropoda > Arachnida > Araneae > Macrothelidae > Macrothele > Macrothele yani. The sequence goes on from CM076989.1 coordinate 14,400,880, forward strand.
CTTAAACTCGTATGAACCGGCATGAAAATTCAAAGCAAAGAAACAAAAACGCTCTTTTTCGTCGTTAGGCACCTTAGAAAACTGTAAACGGCCACACAAAATTTGGAAAACTGCCACACATAATTCGGAAATTTGGAAAAACTGCCACACATTCGAAGTGTTCCTTGGAGGAACAGCAATTTGTGCCCAGACCCTTAATGGAAAACGTGTGGCAGTTTTCCTGTGTGGCGGTTTACAGCGAACCCGAAATTTTCAGAGAACTTTTTCAATTCTCTCTAACCTAAAAATAAGTAGCCGCCGCTGTCGCAGCTGTTTTAAAAATTTCGCGACACTCGTGCTTTCCTAGCTCGCAGCGCAAAAAGTATTGAACACAAAAATATGAAATTAAATAAAATTAAATGAAATTTACATTAAATAAAATTAATGACATTTACATCATTTGTAGATAATTGTTTGGAGAACGCAGGCCGAAATAAACCGTTTTTTACGCTTTCCAACCGTAGGTTGAAGAAGCGTATATGCTCCAGCTTTGTCCGTCCGTCCGTCTGTCGGCACGATAACTCGCGCAAAAGTCGTTCGATTTCGATGGAATTTTATTATGTGTGGGACCACCTGGGGACGAACCCTATTGAAAATGGACGAAATGGGGTCAAAGGTCAGGACATCGGAGCGGGATGCATTCCATTGCCCTTACGCGTCATAACGTGCGTAAAAATGGTTCGATTTCGATGAAAGTTTAGTATGTGGTAGGGGACCACCTGGGGACGAACCCTATTGAAAATGGAGGAAATGGGGTAAAAGGTCAGGACATAGAATCGGGATCCATTCCATCGCTCTTATCCCATATTATTAAGGTGGACGTTAAGTAATTTTGCTTCTATACTTCCGATGGAAAAACTTTTGTACACATTTCCTTCACAATTATTGTGTTCCCAAGGATGAAAATTTGAACAACGATTAAAATAACTTCATATTGTAACTTGGAATATCTCTCACGTTGCATTCTTCTATCTCTCGACAAATCTCTCACGTTGCATTCTTCGTCTGCTGCGTCTGGCCTTCGCTCACAGAAGGCTCAGATTTTCCGACCACCAGGGAAGCAAGGGTCTTGCTCTACCCCCCGCTTTCCTGCAACCTTCACAAATCGCTACTATCTCGTTGGTTAGTTGACCGAGATATTCGTTTAGGTCATCTACCGCATCAAGATCTGCTGCACTTCTGTCTCTTAGCAGATCTGATAGTCGGCCCTGGAGGTCCGACCATCTGAGGTTCCGGGCGTCAAACCCAGACTTGGGCTTTTCCCCAATTTTCTCAAACCCTATCGTGAAGGATATAGCAAGGTGGTTGCTGCAACTCACATCGTCCAGTACCAGCCAGTTCTGGAGGAGGTTGAGGACCGATGTCCTCGTGAGGGTGAGGTCGACCCACTACGTCCCAGTGGCAGCTTGGAACGTGGGGACACTGTCGGGGTCATTCCGGATCGTCAGATCTGCCGAAATGATGAAGTCCAGGAATTATACTACCTCGCCCATCTTCATCTTGGTCTCTCCAGAGGGGGCTTTTAGCGTTAAAATCGCCTGCAATGATAGTCTCGTATTACGGGTAGGAATCCAGCAACCTAGAGATGGTGTTTAGCACGTCTGAGAGAACACCGGAAGGTGAACAGTATGCGTTGATTAGCAAGATTTTTTCATTACTTCTCTCTATGCCCAATGCCACCACATTGGATGTGCATTCAAGCTCCAGAGCTCCCACATCTGGGTCGAGAACGACTGTGGCTAACATTGGTTTTTCGCACCTAGAGTAGTAACTCCGTGAGGAGTTGGGAAACCCCGCCACCCTACCATGGGAGTGGTAAGGTTCCTGCAAGAGCAGGATTTTCGCAGCGGCGTCACTGGGAGTCCTGAGGATCTGCCCTGTTGCGTTTCTCGCATGGTGAGCATTGAGTTGGAGTACTCCTATACCAGTGCTTGTCCTTTGCCGCTCAACCATAATTAGTCCGGCTTCTGTGCTGCTCCAACTCTCTAATTAGAGAGGGACAAGTCGTGCTGAAGCTAGAATGGGCTGTGCCTAGCTTCAGTTTAAACCGCTTGTTCGCGGAAGTGCAGTTATTGCACTTTGGAGCAGCAGTGCATCTTTGTGCCGGTGACCTGTCTCACCGCACTGCCCACTCTTGTCCTCTGCCTCCTTGCAACCACTCCTGAAATGGCCGAAGCCTTTGCACCGGAAGCATCGGACTTCCCTAACAAACTCTTTAAAGCGCAGGATTGACCAACCCAAGTTCAGCCTTCCTCGCTTAATAAGCAATTTGTAGGTCAGGGATTCAGCCTCTACCACCCAGTGGGCCTTACCCCCTTTGGCCTTGATGGCGAATTTCGTCGAGATGTCCTCTTCGAGGTCGGGGTTTTGTTCCTTTACCCCAGCCTCAAAATCCTCACGCGAAACCTCCCCGCCGACGCCGCAAACAATTAGACGCGGGAGTCGCTTTTGAAGGGGTTTGGAGTGGGTGCTATCCTTGGTCAGGGGATTGCTCCGCAGCGCTCCTTCCAACTTGGCGATGCCCTCGTGCTTCGAGCACTCAACCGCTACTCCACCATTTCGTACTTTACGTACGCCTTTAACTTCTATTTGCAGCTTTGCTGGCTGCACTGCGGATAGGAGAGTCTGTTTAACGTCATCAGACGACTTGCTCTCGTCGGTGGGATAGACCAGGAGCACGCGTCTCCTGTCTGACACCACCTTTTTTACCTTAGGTGCCGGCGCAGACCCTTGCGCCTTCGTGGCACCTTTTGGCTGCGGCGGCATAGGACTTTGGTTCTGCAGAGGAGCTTTAATGCTCCTCCCTGTCCTCTAGGTTGCCCTCTAGCTTTGAGGTCAGGAGCCCTCGCTGAGCGCAAGTGAGTTGAATTTTGCGCAGGGCCACCGTGATCCTGCTCGCCGCATCCTTATTAATCGTCTTGGGTAGTGAGCCCAAAATCTCACCAACCTCTACCACACAGCTATCCACCAGGTCAATAAACTCCCCAGTGGTTGGTACTAAGGTAGTCTCAACCCGCTGCTTCACTTTCGGAGAGGGCTCCGAGGTCACAGCTGGTGAAGCCTCTGGCATCTGGGAGGTTCCGGGTTTGGAGATGGAGTTTCCCTTGCCGGGACCTTCGAGGGTTTCACCCTGGTGGAAAAAAATGTGCTTTTCCTTGTTTGCACGGTAGTTTTAGGGGTGATCCCCTTTGACACAACTCCCTTTTGGGAGGACGGCATCTCTGTGAGAGAGACGCAACAAAGTTTTTTCTAAGTGCTGAGTGGGCACCCTGGGGTTCTCCCACTCAAGCCAAAACTCAGAAATCCGGGCGCACGGGCTTTGGGTCTAACGTCGGATCAAAGAGTCCAGACGCTAGTCGAACCGGTACGAAGTCGACGTACCCGCAAAATCGTCACAAACGAATTTGTGGTCAGCTTAGGACTTCGCCCTGAAAAGGGCGTTTTTATTCTAAGTCCAGAGCTCGTTTTGACTGCACCAAAACACTTTTATTTTGGACAAATAAAAAAAAACCGAGATTGGATCGGAATATCCTCTCTCGGTGGTGAGCGGTGCTCACTTTGCTGTCGCAATGCAACTAAAATCACAGTCAAACTCACAAATCTCGCTCCCCGGTTCGGTGACGATTCCGACCGGTCAAGGTAAGGTAAGCAAAAAAAGTGCCATCAGTTGGCGTTCGGGACACAGCAACAAAACACAAAACTTTGTAGTTATGCAGGGCCATGGCCGAATTTTTGCACCTCGTCACCCTTTTTTTTTTTTTTTTTTAATTTCTATTTAGTTTACGAGAAATTAAATTTTTAAATTTCACAAAATTCCCTATTTCGCGATGGGATCCATTTTAGAAAACGGATATACAGGGCCTGATGGAGCTTTTGCGGGGCCTGGGGCGAAATTTCATTGCAAGACCCCGTAGCAAAATTTCATTGCTTGCACTAGGAAATAAATCTCATATTTTAATAAAGTCGTTACGTGAAGATGTCCGTAAATAATACACAGGATGTGAAACCCACAAATCTGCCTGTGACTGCGACGAATTCGCATCCCTCTGCTCCGGAGCTGAATGATTTACCGATTAAGGTACACCGACGGAATTTATCTCTGTAACTTTTCCTTTTTGACATGTGCTTCACCTCTGTAGTACTTCGAAACGACAACTATCGTAAAGACAAAATGATTATCTCAAAGAAGCATTTGCTTTTAAGCTCAAGAAAAAGACCAGAATATGCATTGAAAGTTCAGAGCGAGTAAAAACTGTTAAAATCTACGATTTTCTTTCCGAAGAGATGGGGTTGAGGTTGTATTTTCCCTTATTGTATAAAAACTGCTTCACAGAATGACAAAAAGCTACGTGCGTAGCGAAAATTTTTGGATTGCGAATATAGAAATATTAAATAATAAATTCGTATAAATAGTTTTTTTCTCCTGATACAGTTTTAGTAATTGATTATTAATGCAAAATGGAGTAACTGACAAATTAGTGACTTTTTAAACTTTTATACGCGCTCATATATGATTTTATTTTAATTTCTAGTAATGTTTTTAAAGTCACTGAATAAATGGCCTCCGTGTGTAGCCCGAAACAAACTTTGATATTCTTCTTTTTTATTTTTTTTAAATTTAAGTATCTGGTTTGCACTCAAATTGTTAAATATATAAAAGCAAGGGCCACAAAATGATGAAATCAAATTTGCAATTTCATGAATTCGGAAAATATCAAGGTCGTTATACAATAATCACTTGAACTGTACAGATCACCGTATTTGTACGGCGAAGGGCGATAACCTATTTGAAAACCGGGCGATTGGAAACAAACGAAAAAACTTAAAAAAGAAACATCTTTTTAAGGGCCTCGCACCCGAAAACTTACACACAAAAAATAATAATTGTAAAAAATTCTAACTAAATCTTTTTTTCTTAAACTGCAGGCCCCTTAAAGGCGCGAGGCCCGGGGCGCCCGCACCGGTTGCCCCTATGGTCCAGCCGGCCCTGCGGATGTATGGCAAACTACGAATAAATCATAACGCATTGCAATTTTTACAGCATAAACTCACAACTATCATTCCTCTTTTAAATTTTCTTTTGAGAAATCAATTTCTGTTTTTTAAATATTTTTTTAAAGACGCAAAGGAAAGGAACGGACGGTTTCCTCTGTCTTCAGTGATAACCACACTGGAAAGTTCTGGTCCCATGACCTGTTACCATGGTGACGCAGCTATTTTGATTCTCTCTTCTTACTGGGTGAAAGGACAGGCCACAATGAAACTGGTAATGACGCAATGTTTAATGATGTAGCGGCCGCCCGGTGGCACAGTATAGTCTAAGCGACGGCTTCTGCCCATTCGTCCGAGATGGGTCCGGGTTCGAATCCCGTGAGGCATGGATGTTGTGTTTTTCTTACGGCCCTGGCTCTCTCCCTTCCCTGGAACCACTGGTCCTAATAGGGACGGGCGACTGCTTATAGCCCACTGAGTTGCTCACAGTGGTCGTTAAACCTCCAATAAAAAAAAATGATGTGGTGACGCTTTTAAATTTCGGCGTTTTCCGCCGCCGTACGTGAATATGTAAACATAGGCTTTCGCCTCGCGCTTTCCTAGCTCGCAGCGCAAGAAGTATTGGACAATTGGGAGAACATTTTCATTTCATCAGATGGCATCACCGGAGAAAGACAGTCGAACACATTGGTCGACAATTCTGACAAAATGATGTTTGCAAAGCTGTGACATTTTTGCTGTGTTTGTTTAACCATGCCATTTCGAAGGGAAAACAATTGGTACGTAAACAAAAACAACAAAAAAAAAAATGAAAATAATAAAATTTTAATACAGAACAAGATTTGCAAACGTGAAGAAGATAAGTTGGAACTGGCACGTAGTGCTAATAGGACAGAAAATATGTCAGAACATAGATTAATGATTTAAACAATTTCTCTGCATAACTTATATTAGTCATTATTGACGGGCTTTCACCTAGTGTCATTTAAAAAGTTCTGATAAACTGTCTTGTCTTTGCGTGTACTGCTTTGAAAGGTAAACTCATACACTTTCTTCTGCTTCTGCGCAAACTGCAAATCTCCCACACCGGAAAACCCACACACTGGAAAACTCCTACACCTTCTCATGTAAGGCGATCTACACAACTTGCGTTTCGTTCCGAGATCTCGTCAAAGTGTGGGAGTTTTCCTAGCTGACCAAAACGAAATGTATCAGTTTTCCTAGGGATATAAATGCGCATGTGAGTCCATATACTGTAATCATATCGACACAAGGTTTATGTGGTTGGCGGAAAACCGCCACACAAGAAAACTGCCACATGCTTTTCATTAAAGCGTCGGTCACAAATTGCTGTTCCTCCGAGGAACACTTTGAATGTGTGGCAGTCTTCCGGTGTGGCGGTTTTCCATGTTTTCGAATGATGTGTGGCAGTTTCCAAGGTGCCTAACGACGGGAAGGAGCTCTTTTGTTTGTCTGAATTTTCATATACCGGTTCATACTTAGGGCAACTGCCACAAAAGTTCGAAGAGGGGGATAAAGATTGCCGTTTCTTGGCCTATAGTGTGAACTGAATTGGGAACTCCAAACAAATTTCGGGAAAACGTTCTATGTAAGCCAAGCGAGAATTGCTGTTTTCAGAAAGTACGATAAGGTGGAATTTTTTAATAACGCTGCACTTTTACTTAGGCAAAACATGTCAAGTTCGTAATATTTTTCTTTTACTTAATTAATTCACAGGCCCTACACCTTCGCCTTTTAAACAGCTTTAAATCCGCCGACTTCATATTCATAGTGTTTACGTATCAAATAAAGTCAATGCGCTGACTTGATTTGATACGTATACACTATGAAGTCAATAGCATTGCGCTTTTACTTAGGCACTAAAGATTAAAGTCATAGGCCCAAGGCCTAGGACTTTTTAACATTTTTTATTCTACCAATGTCATATTCACAATGTTTACACATCAAATCAAGTTAATGATATTGCACTTTTACTTAGGCACGAAATACTAATTCACAGGCTCTAGGCCTAGGCCCTTTTACCAGTTTTAATTCCACCAATCCCATATTCACAAAGGGTACACAGCAAATCAAGCTAATAATATTGCGCTTTTACTTAGGCACGAAATTTTAATTCATAGGCCCTAGGCCTGGGCCCTTTTTAATAGTTTTTACTATATCAATGTCATATTCACAACGTTTACACATCAAATAAAGTTAATAAGATTACGCTTTTACTTAGGCACAAAATATTAATTCATAGGCCTTAGGCCTAGGCCGTTTTAACAGTTTTTATTCAACCAGTTTAATATTCACAACGTTTACACAGCAAATGAAGTTAATATTATTGCGCTTTTACTTAGGCACGAAATATTAATTCATAGGCCCTTGGCCTAGGCCTTTTTATAGTTTTTGTTCTACCAATGTCATATTCACAACGTTTACACATGAAGTCAAGTTAATAATATTGCGCTTTTACTCATGCACGAAATATTAAATTCATAGGCCTTAGGCCTAGGCTTTTTAACAGTTTTTATTCTACCAATGTGATATTCACGACGTTTACATATCAAGTCAAGTTAGTAGCATTGCGCTTTTACTTAGGCACTAAGTATTAATTCATATGCCCTACGGTTGGGCCTTTTGAACAGTTTTTATTCTACCAATGTCATATTCACAACGTTTACACAGAAAATCAAGTTAATAATATTGGGCGTTTACTTGGGTATTCAATATTAATTACTAGGCCTTAGGACTAGGACCAACGAATTAATAATTAGTGCCTAATTAAAAGTACAATATGATTAACTTCAGTTCATGCATAAACGTTATGATTATAACATCGTTAGAATAAAAACTGCTAAAAAAGCCTAGGCCTGGGGCCTATGACTTAATATTTACTGCCTAAGTAAAAGCTCAATGCTATTAACTTGAGTTGATACGTAAACGTTATGAATATGAAGTCGACGGATTAAAAACTGTTAAAAAGGCCTAGGCCTTGGGCCAATGAATTAATATTTCGTGCCACAGTAAACGCCCAATATTATTTACATGATTTGCTGTGTAAACGTTGTGTATATGACATTGGTAGAATAAAAACTGTTTAAAAGGCCGAGGGCCTAAGAATTAATATTTAGTGCCTAAGTAAAAGCGCAATGCTATTAACTTGACTTGATATGAAAACGTTGTGAATATGACATAGGTAGAATAAAAACTGTTAAAAAGCCTAGGCTTAGGGCTTATGAATTAATATTACGTGCCTAAGTAAAAGCGCAATATTTTTAACTTGATTTGATGTGTAAACGCTGTGAATATGGCATTGATAGAATAAAAACTGTCAAAAAGGGGCTAGGCCTTGTGCCTATGACTTTAATATGAAGTGCCTTAGTAAAAGCGCAATGATTGATAAAATGTATCAAAATCAAGTCGCAAAGCGACTTGATTTGATACGTAAACATTATGAATATGAAGTCGGCGGATTAAAAGCTGCTAAAAAGGCGAAGGTGTAGGGCCTATGAATTAATTAAGTTAAAGAACAAATATTACAAAACTGACATATTATGTAAATATTTAGTGCCCAAGTAAAAGTGCAGCGTTATTAAAAATCCCAATTAAAAATCCCAACTTAGGGTCCTTTTCTGAACACAGCATGAATTATGCTGTAATTCTAGCTTCACTTACATAAAACGTTTTCTCGAAATTTGTTTGGAGTTCCTAATTCAATGATAAATATAAACGTGGAAAGAGCGATGGCTTGTATTTGAAGTCCCAATTCAATGCTCAATATAGGGCCAAGAAACGTTAATATTTATCCCCACCCCCATCCCCGCGCACATACACCCTTGAACTTTTGTGGCCTAGTTGTCTCAAACTCGTATGAACCGGCATGAAAATTCAGACAAAGAAAAGAGCTCCTTCCCGTCGTTAGGCACCTTGGAAAACTGCCACACATTATTCGGAAACTTGGAAAACTGCCACACATTATTCGGAAACTTGGAAAACTGCCACACATTATTCGGAAACTTGAAAAACTGCCACACATTCAAAGCGTTCTTCGGAGGAACATCCATTTGTGCCCAGCCCCTTAATGAAAAACGTGTGGCAGTTTTCCTGTGTGGCAATCTGTCGGTGTGGCAGTGTTTTCCAAGTTGCTGAAAGATGTGTTGCGGTTTTCTTGTGTGGCAGTTTTCCTGTGTGGCGGTTCACAGTGAACCGGCTTATGTAGAAGCTTTCTGACTCACTAGATCTTGAGTTATGATTTTAATATTTCGCATCTGACAACATGCAATAAAGGCTAATAAACAGGGACTCAACTAATCGATCTTGTGGAGTTGACATGGAGTTTAGGACAACTGGGCACATTCACTTTTAGAGCCATGAAATTGCTCTGCGTAAAAACTACAGTGCTCTTATATTTCTCCCTACTTGAGCAAGTGGTGTGCACACATTTTTTTCTCCCTTATCTCATTATCATTAAGAAATAATTACGATTTTCTGTCAGAAAGACGGAGTGGACATCTGAGCACATGGACGTTTGGGCACAAATGTTTAAGGGGCCGTATAAAAATTGCGGTTTCTTGGCACTGTGATGAGATTCGAATCGAGAAAACTTTCCCAGTAAGACCACCAAGCATTATACTTGAATTTGGGGAAACAAAAGTACATTCGTGAATACAAAAAAAAATTTACATAGCAGATTTCTTGAACCTACGAGTTTCAACGAAACAAAAAATTTACAGTAGAACTCATACCATATTCGGAAAAGGACGACAAGGTGGGATTTTTTAATAACGATGCACTTTTACTTAGACCCTAAATATTTGCATAACATGTCAAGTTATTAATATTTCTCTTACTTATTTAGGCACTAAATATTAATTACTATGCCTCATCCATGTGCCATTTTGACAGTTTTTATTCAATCGATGTCAAATTTATAACGATTACGTATCAACTCAAGTTATTAATATTGATATAACTAGGAAGTATAAGAAAAGGGACTCTTGGATCAGGCAAATGACTAAAGTGAAAGACTTGATCAAAGCAAAATCCCTGAAATTGCAATGGGCTGGACATTATTGCTAGACGAACGGAACACGCATGGACTACTGAAGTGTTAGACTGGGTACCAACAGATATAAAAAGACCCAGAAGACCAAGTGGGAAACGGGTGGATGAAATTCGAAAGCTTGCCTGTGTGCCATGTAAGAGACTAGCTCAAGACAGACAGTTGTGGAAGAAACTGCGGGAGACCTTCATCTAGCCGTCCATTACCGCACTATTGGATGAACCCGCCAATCCACTACTGGACGAATGTTTCCCAATTTTTTTCCGGAACTTTTTATCTTGAGCCAGTCCAATCGACACTCCGATATGCTTTCGAATTTCATCCACCCATCTCCCACGTGGTCTTCTGGGTCCTTTTATGTCCGTTGGTACCCTGTCTAGTATTTCAGTAGTCCATCCGTGATCAGTTCTTCTAGCAATATGTCCAACCCATTGCAATTTCAGGGATTTTACTTTCAACATGTCGTCCACTTTAGTAATTTTCCTGATCCATTAGTTTCTCTTCTTATCTTTCCTAGTTATGCCAATATTATTCACTTGACTTCGTATGTAAACGTTACGAACATGGCATGGTTATAATAAAAACTGTTGAAAAGCCCTAGGCCTAGAGATTGTGAATTGATATTTCGTGCCTCAGAAAAAAAAGCACAATATGATTGCCTTGAGTTGATAGGTAAACGTTAGGACATCGATTGAATAAAACCTGTCAAAATGGCGAACAGATGAGGCATAGTAATTAATATTTACTAAAGTAAGTAAAAGAGAAATATTAGTAACATGCCATGCTATATGTAAATATTTAGTGCCTAAGTAAAAGTGCAGCATTATTAAAAAATCCCACCTTGTCGTCCTTTTCCGAACATAGTATAAGTTCTGCTGTTATTCCTTTGTTTCGTTGAAACTCGTAGGTTTAAGAAATGTGCTATGTATTTTTTTGTGTTCACGAATGTATACTTTTGTTTCCCCAAATTCAGTTATAATTGTCGCTTGTCTTGCTGGAAACGTTTTTTCGATTCAATTCTCATCAGAGTGCTCACAAAAAGCTAATTTAGAATGTTCTTCAAGAATTGTTTCTAATAAATAGGTTCCCCAATTAACCAACAGCCCGATTAACCGAAAGCCAGTGTATATTATGAATGGAATACGGGATTACACCATACTATACAAATTTTGAAGATGTGAATCCCTTTTTTTTGTGTGTGTGTGTAAATGTGACATGGAAGGTAAGTCAGAATAATATCCGAAAACTTGAAAATTTCGTCGTCCTGGAGCGGGAATCGAACCTGCGTCTCCCGGATAGCGCCCGAGTATGCTACGGTATATATTTACTGTATATTGTTTCATTCAGAATTTCAGACAATCAAAGAGCATGAATGCCTGAACTGCAAGATAAAAATAATAATTTAAAACTTTATGAAAATAATATACAAGTAATTGGACACCCCTAATTGGACACCCCTGCAATCGACGATATTTGCGGTCCTGATACACGTCACGGCCGCCACCGTTAAATATCGTGTGGGAAACAACAACGCAAACAGTCGCATGCAAGATGCCACGCAGTTCGGAGCTCTCTGATTTCGAGAAAGGTGTAATCGTCGGGTATCACAGAAATGGCCGATCCATACGTGACATATCCAGCGAGTTGAAGTACCCAAAATCGATAGTGGCCTACGTGATTGGCAAGTGGAAGATGAGAGGTAACTGTCGGAATGTGCCCCGACCCGGTAGACCCACAAAATTGGGAGTTAGAGACCGACGGGTGCTGGCCAGAGAAATTCGGAAGCACCGCACCAAATCGATGGGCCACATCCGCGAGGAGTTTCAACAGGCATCCGGGAGTGTTCTTTGGATGAATACCATCCGTAAGGAAGCCCATCTGCTCGGTTATCATGGACGTGCTTCCGCCCACAAGCCTTTGATCACAAAGTCCGATAGCGCTGCTCAGCTAACGTGGTGCAAAGAACGTCGACAGTGGACCGTTGAACAGTGGAAACAGGTTCTCTGGGGGAACGAATCAAGGTTCACCCTCTACCGTTCGGGTGGCAGGGTCTGGGTTTGGCGTCTGCCTGGAGAACGTCTCCTGCCGGAATGTATTGTGCCAACTGTGAATTTTGGCGGCGGTGGAATTATGCTATGGGGGTGTTTCTCCGGGTATGGCACGGGACCGTTGGTCGCAATTCCTGGTAGGCTCAACGCCGAGACCTATACTGCACCATTTTGGATGACCATGCGCTTCCTACGTTGTGGTAGTTTTACGGGGTGGACCCATGTTATTTTCAGGATGACAATGCCACCTGTCATGTTGCAAGGTCCACCATGGCTTGGTATGGTGACAATGGGGTTAATCGAATGGACTGGCCTGCGCAGAACCGGAGTTTAACCCTATCGAGCACCTCTGGGACGAGTTGGAGCGTCGAATTAAGGGGTGCCCCCACCGTCCGAAATCAGTGAGGAAACTGACCTGTCTCTCCAAGCCGAGTGGAAGAAAATACCGCTAGCCGTCGTACAACGCCTGGCTGAGAGTATGCCCCGGAGGGTCGCAGCTGTAATCGCCGCTCGTGGAGGCTCTACCAACTATTGAAGGTGAATAAACTTCGTTTTCCTTTGCTATCACAGGTGTCCAATTACTTGTTAATAGATAGTGTATATGCATTTTTCTACAAAACATTTTGAAACGTTAAGTTTCCTTTCATTAGAAAAAGTAAAACGGTAATTCACAACTTGGTAAGATTAGATACTTTAAAATTACAGCAAAGCAAACAGTGGTAATAAAGCAAACGTGGGAAGTGTGGGTGTGTGTGTGTGTGAGAGAGAGAGAGAGAGAGAGAGAGAGAGAGTCAAGTGGCCTCAACAAAATCCGTAGAACTTCAATAGTTATGGTACAATCAGGGACGTCGCCAAAGGGGTGCGAGGGTGGGCTTGAGCACACCCTGAAATTTGTCTTGCCCGCCCTGTCGCCCACCCAGTTAAAAATGAGTCATTTTTCAATATATTTAACTTAAAAATATCATCTGGACGTTTCCAAGTAATAAGTCTTGTGTTTTATATCATGTAGCCCTATGCATTTCCCCCTAGAATGTGCGTTGTCTACGTCTCCGTAGAAAGGTTATCAAAATAGCATCCCAGGGCCATGAAAATTCAATTGTTCTCCACTCTTCCAATTCCTTAGTTTAAGCCTCTTTTTTCAGATTTGTATGACCAAGGGGCTATTGAGGAGGGTAGACAGGAATTAACTGAGGAGGTTAATACCAATTGCTCTGTTTGTTTTCTTTACAAAATTCCAACACGGAAAGTGGAGTTGTGAAAACAAAATTGGGCGGTGTGACGGAGATCGAAACCGCGTCTCCTCGCTACGGAGTAGCCAGTGGCGGATTTCCAACTTGGCGCACGCCTAGGGCCCCACAACTTAAGGGGCCCCGAAAACGCGTAATTTCATTGCCAGTATTCATTTGGTTTTCACAGACCAAAACAAAGAAATGCGGACCTCCTGAATTTTCCTATGAAAACAATAAGAAAAAATGCTTTCAAGAAACTCTTTACATTCTCGTATGAAACTCAAAAAGAACGTTTGCTGTAACTGAAAGTGACTGATGAAATTCTTACTGCCCACCTTTCTTGGTCCATGGCATTCGTCTATGTCAAAATTCCTCCACGAAAAGTCATCCATCATTTTCAAGTGAAGCACTGTGCGTAAAATGAATTTTACCCGTGATTTCTAATGTGGAGAACTCTTCCGGTTGCCAAAGTCTTCTAGCATTTTATATTTGCTTGATACTATGCTCGTTTCCTAATTTAGCTCAAAATGTAAAAAATAGATGATTTTCCATAGCTGAAGCAATGGAAAGAGCACGTTTTTTAATTGAAATGCATTCCAATTTTATAAAATTTTATGACAATTTACACGCAATGTACGAAATTTCATTTTCAGCGCTCTTTCTTAGCGATAAATTTGCCAAGAAACTTGCAACTGAAAAGGTGTTAAAAGTAATCAATTTTGCCTAACGTATGAAACTCAAAAAGAACGTTCGCTGTAACTGAAATAATCTCTTCGTAGCGCAAAGCTAAAATTTACGAAATTTCCACATTGTGAACTCCTAGCAGAAAATTTATGAACTAGCAATGAAATTTAAAATGGGAAAATTTTAATGAATTTTTATGTCCGATCATTTGCAAAAATGATGTTTGAAAAATCTGTGAAAATCAAATTTTTTGGTCTTTAGCGAGAAATTAACGAAGTAATTGGGAAATTTAAATATTTGAGAAGGAAGAGTTAAGCCTAATCTGAGAGGCACGAAAATAATATTTTCCTGTAAGTGGAATAGTTTCTTCACAACATAACTTGAATTTTCGACTTAACAGCCCTTAGCGTTATTTAAAGTGCCGAACTTAATATCCTTAGATTTCCTATTAGTCGCAAAAATAATTTTTGAAATATCTCTAAAAACAAAAAGTTCGATGTGCACGGGCAGACAGAGACATTACACTAGCACCGTTTCTTACAAAACGTTCCAATAGTAGGAAGAAAAAAATGGAATTTTAAAAAGCGTAAAAACTTTTTTCTCGACTTTACTTTTTTGGCTAATCAGACAGATGAAAATTTCTGAGGCAATAAGAAGGGGGGGGCGTTGAATCGAGTAGCTACACCGACGAAATATATGGCTGCAGATTTGTCGTCTTGTCACGTGTTTCACCTCTGTAGTACGTCACAGAGCCTAAAGTTACACTAGCGCTCATAAGACTGTCCCGGGACAGTGAAAGTGCAGGAAGCGACCGAGGATTGCTTTGTAGGAGAGGAGTGCAAGTCAAAGTCCCTGGCTTGAAGGAAGGGAGTCAAGGAGGAGAAAGATATTGTGTCTGCGTGGCACGACTTTAAAATTTGATTTAGGTGAATAAGAACGACATTTTCATTTAAACTGTTCAAGTACATACAGTACTATTTTCGTAAGCACAAATGTAAAATTTTGATAAGCAATTTAAGACGATGCATTCAGAGCAAGCAAAACGTGGAAGGCGACATTCTAGTAACACTTGTACCTTGCGGCGTAACTAGTCAGATCCGTGTAGGTGTGTGTGTTCATGTTGAGGGATGAGCACTGCTTATGTTTCTTCTGTAGCGGGTAGTGAAAAGTATTAAAAATTCGTTCTCTCAGTGTTTCGTAAAAAACGTTGCTATGAAGTTTGCCCCACCAAAAATAATGCTTGCCCATCCGTCGCCTATCCTGATTTCGAAGTCTAGCGACGTTCCTGGGTGCAATTGTTCAATTACCAATTAGAAGATCACAGAACAGAGAGGCCGTTCAATGACTGACTTGCAGTGAAGTAAGAAACAATAAGCCAATGCTTCAAACTTTACCAAGGCTAAGAAGAGTGAAAATGACCGTTGCGCCCCCTATCGTTCTCATTGTGCTTAACTGTGAGATCATCATCGAACCAAGAGGATAACTGAATGGCATGTCTTAAAAATAGGAGGGTCATTCTGGGTCTGCAGATTGCGTAAGACATCCGGAGCAAGCAAGGAGGATTAAAAAGGGTACAACGCCGAAGGGTGGGAGCTTCGAGTTCGGACCATGCCATGCCCACCCACTTCAGTAAATCTCGTCCTCATGCGATTACATTACATACATTGATATGAAAACAAGAATAACCTCACGACGGTTCATTTAGTATTAGAAAAATGTTGCACTCAGTTATTTGGAATTTTAATTTAAATTCTAAAAATGATAAGTTCTTGAAGTCGTAAAATTCAAGGAAGTATAATATGTCGGGTGACAAACTAAAGCCAAAAGTTGAGGCAGAAGGCCTCCAGAGCCGCGGATGGCTTAGTGGTTAGCGAGTCAGACTATCGATGCAAGGTCCTCAGGTTCGAACCTGGGCTGATCTTTCAGAGATGGTGTGATTTACTAACAATCGCTGAATATCCGCCGTGAATCGGACGAGCACGTTAAGTGACGGCCCCCAGGCTGGACCCACTGGTTAAATGGGTATCCTTTCCTATGCCCCCCCCCCCGAAATGCTCTCACACCTCTGTGTGCAACATCGTATTTGTACGGTGGTGCCATCTACTGTACTCTAATCTCACTACAAACTGTTCTGTCAAAGTCGCTAGACTTGCTCTCATTCCTTCCGTTTCTGTGTCCTGCCCAACATGCGATCTCGCTGTAGGTGGCTGGGACCTAAACTCTACTCACTGTGGACGGAGGTCCTGCAAGAAAATGACAAATACTGCAGACAGAAGGCCTCCATTTAAGAAAAAGTTGAAGGAGACCATCCGTACTTTAAAAAGTTGAAAGGAGGCATGTCTCCATACGATTCTACTCCCGTGAATGCAAAGTTTCAAATTTGCTGAAATTCCCATGTACATGTGTGTTTTATTTAGCCTTGTTGTTCATAAATTCCATCAAAAAAAAAAAAAAAGGGTGCAGTTTTGTGTTTGGTACTTTTTAAATGCTAAAATATCAGTCTGAAACAGTTCCCTCTTCGGTTGATGTAAAATATTACGCTTTAATACCTAGTTCCAGGTTTCCGCTGTTCTGTTCTTTGCGCATTCGCTGATTGTTCCGATACTCGTAATTGCAAAGGCAGCTGCACTTCTTGGAGTTTTGTGACTCACCACGGAGTTATTAATTAGAAGTTAAAAGCACTGCAGTTCCTGGGAAGGAAGTAAAAAATACTGTTGAAACTCCGAAACCTTATTTAGGTGAGGCTGCGTGACAATCATGTAGAAGAGATGCCAGAAACGTAGATGTATACATGTATATACTTTCGGTATGATAACAGATAACAATTAGCTGCTCATGACTGTATGATCTGATACACTTACATAAGCCAATGTTGCGTTCGTGTCGTTCATCATTAATAACATCCCACTCAAGCACAAATCAATCTTGTCATTTCATCGGAAGACGTCAGCGGTCCGTCCAGCATCGCCGGAAGGCAGCGCAATTACTCAAGCGAAGCGCATCTTTCGGCGCCATTTTGCTGCGCGTGCAACGTGCGCACATTCCATCACGTGCGAGCAGCTGTTACTGCTGCTGCATGATGGGTAAAAGTAGCGAAACGCAGACGATAACGAGCTGCTAACGACTCTGTGATTATCCGCCATGTTGTTCAAACAATGTCTTTCCTGTCTCGCTATTAGAATGTAACAAGATCTGGATGAGTTGACTCACGTAATGACAGAGCCCAGATTAAACTTAAAGGGGGATAAAAGAAAAAAAACCTGATAATGTGAAAACTTCACATATGATTTCATTACATTATAGTGTGTCATGAAGATTCATTTCTGCTTTTGCATAATGGATGAGAAGAATGAGTTTTATTATTCTTGCATGGAAATCTGGCTACTCATTCCGAGCTACCAAATACTCAGAGGGGCGAGCGACATTCATAAGTTGGGGTGGGTAGGGAAGAAAGATGAATGAGATTTTCATATTCATCTCACCCTTGCATAAACTTGGTGGAACGTGTGTAAAGTCAAAATTGCCAGAAGTGGTTCGTTCCTCAGTTATATGTAATAATACGTACTTAAAAAGTCACTAATAAAGTTATCATAAAACACTGCTTACATGAATAACGAATTTTATAAAAACATATGATTTTATCTTCAAATAATTTCTTCCTCTTTTGAAAGAAGTGTTATGTCTTATTTATAACACACACACGCACAGACATTACCAGTTGTCATTTGTAAAAGGCATTTGAAGATCAGAGATGCAGTTCAAAATTTTTAAGTTATTTAAACAGGAAACCGGTTCTGTTGAGCTGATTCTGGTGTTCGAGTAAATGAAAGAGCCCAGCTGTATTTGAATCGTAATTCATGAAAAATGCAAATTGGGCTGCTCCAAACACGGTTAAACCCAGAGTCTCTGAATCCTAAATTCGGCACTGGCTTCCCCAATCCGTAATTTGCCCCCCCCCCCCCACTTCCTAAAAATCCTTTCTTCATCAAGTTTATCATACTAAGCTATTGCATTCTACAATGCTAGCAGTTGCTAAAAATATCGTTATTTTCATGGCGGTCGCTTGCTGAGGAAATACATTAATTGTTTTTTGAACTATGCGCCTGAGTGAAATCTTTCAAAAATAATGTTTGTCCTTTTGTTCCTTTTTTCATTTCCACGAGCAGGCGGTCTTCTAGTACACCCGACTTTTGTATATGATGATCAAAAAATGATCATATGAAGAGGATTTTAGGAAGGGAGTGTCTGACCCCAGGTCTTAAACAACCTTAGAAATAGGAAGCTAGGAGATTTGGGCTAGAGTGCCCGATAGGAAAGTGACACGGAAGCGAAGTAGAAAGGGGGATGAAGACGCCCTTATTTATTACCGGGGGACCAGTACCCGGGGTCCGACGGCATAACGTGCCCATCCGACGCACGGCGGATATTTAGAGGATCGAGCGTTGTACCTGCCTGGAATTGAACCTGACGTTGCCCACTAGACCACCAGCGACCCGACTTTTGTATATGTCGTACGTTCATGCATTTATACATTTGTACCCTAAATCGTCTCACATACACAAGATTTCGGCTTTCGTACATTATATGGAGAACAAAGATTTCGAACTATCGTGTGATAGGAAAAAGTGGAACGTGTGCAAAATTTTTTAAGGGTACGAAGGGCAGTTCAAAATCCTTAACTAATCGCTAATATGCTCAGTACTAGATTAAAGCAAAATCCTCAACTACTTGATAATATGCTCAGTACCTGATTAAAACAACATCCTCATCTAATAGCTAATATGCTCAGTTACATATTAAAGCAACATGCTCAACTAATTGCTAGTATGCTCAGTAACGGAATAAAACAAAATCCTCAACTAATCGCTAGTATGCACAGTAACGGATTGCAGCAACATATTCAACTAATCGCTAGTGTGCTCAGTAACGGATTAAAGCAACATCCTCAACTAATTGCTAGTACGCTCAGTAACGGATCAAAACAACATCCTCAACTATTCGCTAGTATGCACGTTAACGGATTAAAGGAACATCTTCAACTAATCGCTAATATGCTCACTTTCAGTTTAAAGCAAAATCCTCAACTAGTCACAACTAGTCTTAGTATGCTCAGTACGAGATTAAAGCAATATCTTCAGCTAGTATGTTTAGTCCAGATTAAAGTAAAATCCTGAGCTAACCGCTAGTATACTCAATACCGGATCTTTAGCTAGTCTCCAGTATGTTCAGTACCAGGTTAAACCAATATCTATAACTAGTCAGTAATATGTTCAGTGTCAGATGAAAGCAAAATTCTTAACTAATCGCTCTTAAGCTCAGTACCGGATAAAGCATGGACCTAACCGGTCCAGCTTGGGGCCCTCGGATGTAGGTAAAAATACCCAAGGGGGAAATGCCCCAGGAGAAAACACCCCTGAAAAGAGGTAAAAATACCCCCGGACTAAATACTTAGCCCCGGAACAAACGGTTCACTGTAAACTGCCACACAGGAACACTGATGTGTGGCAATGTTCTGGTGTGGCAATTTACTGGCAACCCTGCCACACATCTTTCAGCAACTTGGCCACAAAAGTTCGGGGGCGGGGTGGGGGAATATAAAGATTCCCGTTTCTGGGCCTATATTGAGAACTGAATCGGGAACTCCAAATGAATTTCGAGAAAACGTTCCATGTAAGCCAAGCAAGAATTGTACTTTAATTTGAAGAAATAAATTGCCGAGGATCTGAGGTACACTTGGTTTGAGAAGGCTCTACCCTCAACTTCCGTAATATTATATTCTGGGACGATAGAGTCTGTCAGTGTATCCAGAATGGTCTCCTCGAAGCGTCCACGAAGTCCATGAGCGGGGGGGGGGGTTTCCCCCAAAATGTTAAAATAGACGTAGAGTTGTAAACATTAGAACCATGCCTTATATAATGATCCTGTACACGACCACGAATTTTCAGGAGGGTGGGGTGAATTCACCCTCCCCCAAGTTTCTAAGAGCGCCAACAAGTGTTCAAGGTAAGGGATTTGCTCGCAATTTCTCTGCTTCATGTTGTGTTCAGTGGCAGACTATCTATGCCCTTCTCCTCTCGCCCAGAAATTTGGTGACTTCTGTAAAAGGGATACGAGGTGCTTGGTTTGGAAAGCTTTACCCTCAATTTCCGTAATTTTATATTCTGGACCTCTAAAGTCGGTCAGTGTATCCTCGATGTTACCCCTTAATAGCTCTTAGAAAATGGGAAGGTTCACCCCACCCTCCTGAAGATTTGTGATCCTGTACAGAATCATTAGATAAAGCATGGTACTAATGTTACAGCTCTACGTCCATTTTAACATTTTGGGGGAAGCCCCCCCCCAGCTCACGAACCTCGCGCACGCTACAAGGGGAACATCCTGGATACATTGACAGACTCCAGCGACCCAGAATTTATTACGGAACTTGGGGATAGAGCATTCCCCAAAACCAAGTGTGCCTCGTGTCCTCGGCAATTTATTTCTTCAAATTAAAGTACAATTCACGCTTGGCTTACAGTATGAGTAGTAGAAAATGACGGATTCTGGCTTAAACCGCAGCCCATAGACTTAACATTAGGTGTCGGCCGGAGCAGCCGGAGCAAGCTGCAGCCGAGCGAACGGATGGGGGCGTGGTCAGTAGCAGTCTCCAATTCCCCGCTGCAATTTTTCCCCCTCGACCGAAGTGTGTGCTTATCTCCGAAGATAGTAGTATTTATTGGACTTTGTCGAATTTTGGGGGAAATCAATGAAGGTTTATTCCTTTTTTTTTAATTTAATGAAGGTTTATTCATTATTTATTTTCCCCTCTCTCGACCCCATCCCCTTAGGTTATTGTTATGTAAAACGTTTTTTCCCTCGTAATTTGTTGATGTATTTTTTTTTCAATTAATTTTCATGAATTCCTCATGTGTCTTCCCTAATGAAAATTATGTAGGGTAAGTATTAATTAATCATTTCTCTGTTATTTTCTCGAATAATACGGTCATGTCCTCATCTCAAGAAATGTTATTATATCTTATTTTTGTTCATAAATGTTTGATTTTGAGGGATGGCAACGCCCGAGTGGGAAAGGGGTTGGATATAGTGGGATGGCAACTCGATGTGTTGCCTCCCTAGCGGTGCTTCTTGGAACTTTCGATTGATCTTTGATTTTGAGGGATGGCAACGCCCGAGTGGGAAAGGGGTTGGATATAGGGGGATGTCAACTCGGTGTGCTGCCCCTAGCGGTGCTTCTTGGAACTTTCGATTGATCTTTGATTTTGAGGGATGGCAACGCCCGAGTGGGAAAGGGGTTGGATATAGGGGGATGTCAACTCGATGTGCTGCCCCCATAGCGGTGCTTCTTGGAACTTTCGATTGATCTTTGGTTTTGAGGGATGGCAACGCCCGAGTGGGAAAGGGGTTGGATATAGGGGGATGTCAACTCGATGTGCTGCCCCCTAGCGGTGCTTCTTGGAACTTTCGATTGATCTTTGATTTAGAGGGATGGCAACTGCCGAGTGGGAAAGGGCACTGCGTAGGTGTTAGATATGATGATGCTTCTTGGAACTTTATTATTTCGATGGATCTTTGATTTTGAGGGATGGCAACGACTGAGTGGGGTCCGTTGGGAATTTTTGCATTTATTCCTGTGGTTTGCAAGCAAGATTTCCCCCTCTTCAATACTATTTTTCCCCCCGGAGGAAATTTTTACGTAACGATGCTGGGGAATTTTCTTTCCAAGGGAATAAAAATGCTCCTAAGGTCTTAGCGAGGTTCTAACTCACGATGATTTGGTTTCCAAAAATAGTCAGGGGGTCAAATGGTTTTCGTGTACTACGTATTCCCTATATATATATTTTTAAATTACTTTTACGTTATTTCTTCATGTGTTTTTATATATTTTTCGTATGTTTTGAGGGAGTTTTTTCGTGTAGATGTAATGAATTTTCTGGGGAACTTTTCTTTTTCCTCCATTCAATTTTATTTCAGACCATGAGACGAGGAAATGCTTCTTTAGAAATTATTTCGTTCTTGTTCGCAGTAATTACTGGACATAGACTTCATGTTAATTCTGAGTCTTTCACCCCTGCAATAATATTTTCTCGTAATTTTTTCGTATGTTCAAGAACTCTACAGATCTTTCCCAGTTAAAATTCTACTCAAACAATATTTTCGGTCTTTATTTCCTTATAGCTTCCCAATTTCCGATATTTTTCTTCCTCTATCTTTGAAATTTCATTAAACTTCTCAATAGGTCAGGATTCTTTTTTTTTTTTCTTGGACAAACTTATGAGTCCTTTTATTTACACTATCTTTTTTTTTTCCATTTCATTTCAGCAAACGATTATTTTAGATGCAACAAATCGTCAGATTTTGGTTTCCTTATATAGTATATTTTCCAACTTGCTTAAAAATATTCCTCAAAGCTTGCATGTATGTCAAATATACATTTTTTTTTATTCTTTCGTAGTTACATGAACTCTGATTGTATTTGAATTGGGAATTTCTTTGAATGATATCCCCCTCATCATTTCCATTTAGGGGGTAACGCATTCGTGAAAGTGTCTGATTTCCATAATACAATCAGAGTTCATGTAAGAAGATACAGGAATGAACAGGAATCTTTTTCCCCACCAAGAATGGAATCACCATGACAGCTCTGACCTTCCCTCAGTTTATGAGAAAAGTCCGTTGGTTGCATGGAGAAAATGAAGATATGCTAATCAACAGAGAACTAATTATTTCTGCCTCTCCTTCTTTGGACGGACCTCACACTTATATATTTGAGGTGCTTTCCCCTCAGATCAATGGATTTCGTCGACTGAACCCTAATTCCATCAAACTGAATGGGGAACAATTTGAAGCTCTCGCTGATCAATGTGAGAAGATATGGACCAGCATTACTATTCTGCTATTTGGTCCAGTTTTTGCAAAGGGCGTTTTGCTTCATCAGAGGATTCCACCCCCCGTTCCTTCCTCTCCACTAACGAACGAAGAGTATTACTTCATGCTTATTGAAGTGGTGTCGGATCTCGTTCAGGGGCATGCTGAAAAATTATTCTATTGTATTCAGTGTCACCTTAATCCGGATCGCATGCTTGAAAGCCTCATGGGCCACAGATGTACTGATGCCACCCCCCAATCGAAGTTTAAAGAACACTTCAAGGAGACCGTAGCAATGCTAGACCCCAAGACTTTAGCGGATTCCTTCGCTGAAACCGTTGGTGAGAATATCCCATCCAAAGCCTTCTTGGAAGGAATATATGGAAAGGACTTGCTGCGTTCTGTGAAAAACATGTATTGAGGAGACAGCAGAGAAAAAAAGTTCTTTTTAGAACTAAAAAAGTTCTTTTTAGAACTAAAAAAAGTTCTTTTTAGAACTATCTTAAATTTTTGGTTTAAGGAACGGGGAAGGAGGTAGGGAAAAAATTTATAGTGGGAGAATGCATCTATTTTTCTATAATTTTAAAAGTAAAAGTGTGAATGTGTTTCATTTTTTGTAAGGAGTTAAATAATAATGAATTTCAAGTTTTAAAAGTAAAAGAGTGAATGTGTTTCATTTTTTGTAAGGAGTTAAATAATAATGAACTTCAAGTTTTAAAAGTAAAAGGGTGAATGAATAACTCTTAAAGAAATTTATTGGGGATCTGGTATTGAAGAAGAGATTGCTTATTTTTAAGGGAAAGGCTTAATGTATTTCATTAAGGGCCAGGAATTCAACTGGACTGAGAGCAATGCTTTACAGTATTGAGTCGAAACCAGGACAAAAGGCTAAATTTAGGGAGTTTGAATTTTTTTTTTCAAACTGACTACACTTCATTCTCTTAGTTTGAAAAGAGAATAAGTGCTCTCACTGAAGACCCCTCTAGCAATACGTAAATAAACAGTCTAGGATTCATAAAAATATCTTTCCAATTTTCTAGCTAAACTATTTTTACTTCTTTCAGAAACGCACGTCAGAAAAAAAACGAAGTGATTCGTTTTGATTTTAGGAAATAATGATCTGTTCAGAAACACACCCTGTCTGTTTTCAACTGATTCGAAAAAGACTTTTAAAATATTTTACTTGAACGAAAACGTGCTTCTTAAATTTCGCAGTTTCCCATGTTATTCAATGGGAAATTCACTATTTTCTATCATAAGAAATCCGAAATCTGTCATCTTAGTAAAATCATCAAAATCGTTTTTTGATCCCCATGCACTTTTATAAGAAATGGTGATAACCAAATCGGTGATAACCGTGATGACGAAGCTGAATTAGATCCTTTGTCTTGTATTACATCAGTATCTCTCGGACAGGAAAGAGACTCTTGTTTTCAAGCGAAATGGGTTTAAACCAGTTTCCTTATCTTTGAGATCTGGAACTTTACTACAGATCCTGCCACCAACTAATTCGTATTGGAGTCATGGTCTGCCTCGACAAAAGAATGCTCCAAACATTAGATTGAATTTGACCTTTAGAAAGAAGATAACCGAGTGTTCTTTACCCCATGACTCTGCTCTTTCCCTCTCAAGCAGTAAACAAGTGACGAACTCCAACCTCTTCTCAGTTTTGACTTAGAATAAGAGCTGTTCCTTCAGTTTGTCTTTAGTCTTCAAACGAGTCACTTCATTTTTGTCTGTTGCTTTGAGCGCTACCGATTCCATTTCCACGATGAAGCAAAGTGGTGAAATTTCTGCTACTCTCGCTAAGAAGGTATGTGAGTCCGTTCCTTTAAAGCCCAAATCGTGTGGAGAAGTTATCCTCCCAAGAATTTCTATGAAAAATCTTGCACCTCATCATTTTTATTTAGGTGAAAACACGTTTGCAAAAGTATGCGATTTTAACAACACGGTCCGAGTTCATATTCGAAGTTATAGGAAAGATGGAGAATCTTTCTACCCTTCTAAGAATGGAATAACAATGTCAGCTTCAACGTTCCGAAAATTCATGGGAAAATCACACTGGATTCAAGGCATGAATTGTGACATCTTAATTAATCGTGAACTTATCGTTTCCTGCTGTCCTTCCCTCTTAGATGCTTCTGGCAGTTACACGTTAGAAGTGCTTTCCCCCAGAATTCATGGTTTTCGTCGATTGAATCCTGTTCCGATAAAGCTGACTTGTCAACAATTTGGAACTCTTATTGATCAATGTGGAAAAATATGAGACAGCATTACTCAACTACTATTTGGACCTGTCTTTAGAAAGGCTGTTTTGCACCATCCAAGGACTTCTTCCCCTGTTGCTTCCATCTCAGATGAAGAGTTTTTCATCATGCTTGCTGACATGGTAAGGGATCGCCTTCAGGAACATGTCAATAACTTATATTATTGTATGGAGTGCCACCAACCCCCAAATCGCATATTCGCAAACATCACGGCCCACAGCTGTGCATATGCCACCCCCGAATCCAAGTGGCAAAAGTATTTCGATGATGCCGTTGCATTGCTTAACCCCAAGATTCTAGCAGAATCTTTTGTTGCAGTCACTGGAGACCATGTCCCGTCCAAAGCGTTCTTGGAAAGCATAATTGTAAAGAACTTGCTAGAGACTGTGAAGTCAATGTGCTGAGATATTAGCAGGCAAAAAAAAAAAATTCCTTATACCGACCATGGAGCAGCTGTATGAAGGGGACCCAGAAAAACAGTCCTTTTTTAGGACTACTTTATTTATTTTTATTCATTTATATTTTTTCTGTATGAATGAGTTTCATTTTTTGTAATGAGTTAAATAATAATGAATTTCAAGTTTTTAAAAGTAAAAGGGTGAATGAATAACTCTTAAAGAAATTTATTGGGGATCTGGTATTGAAGAAGAGATTGCTTATTTTTAAGGGAAAGGCTTAATGTATTTCATTAAGGGCCAGGAATTCAACTGGTCTGAGAGCAATGCTTTACAGTATTGAGTCGAAACCAGGACAAAAGGCTAAATTTAGGGGAGTTTGATTTTTATTTCAAACTGACTACACTTCATTCTCTTAGTTTGAAAAGAGAATAAGTGCTCTCACTGAAGACCCCTCTAGCTATACGTAAATAAACAGTCTAGGATTCATAAAAATATCTTTCCAATGTTCTAGCTAAACTATTTTTACTTCTTTCAGAAACGCACGTCAGAAAAAAAACGAAGTGATTCGTTTTGATTTTAGGAAATAATGAACTGTTCAGAAACACACCCTGTCTGTTTTCAACTGATTCGAAAAAAGACTTTTAAAATATTTTACTTGAACGAAAACGTGCTTCTTAAATTTCGCAGTTTCCCATGTTATTCAATGGGAAATTCACTGTATTTTCTGTCATAAGAAATCCGAAATCTGTCATCTTAGTAAAATCATCAAAATCGTTTTTGACCCTATGCACTTTTATAAGATTCCAAAGTGTATCTTTGAAAAAACGAAGTGATTCGTTTTTGACACTAGGAAGGAATGTACTTTTCTGAAATGAACTTTGTAAAATTCTTTCAATTTACTCGATCCAAAACAGTCTTTTATGCATGCTAGTTTTCCCATGTTATTCTATGAGATTTTTACAATTATCAGAAAACGAAAATTTCCAAAATCATCCTCTTAGGAAATCAACAAAACCATTTTTCGTCTTACTTAGAATTTTTCAATAAATAATTCTATTCAGTTGTAAAAATATAGAAATAGCTTATTGAAAATAAAAAAAATAAAAAAAAAACGTAGATGTAAGGTGTTGGGAGGAAAGTCGATATTCTTTATTCTTTAATTTTGGTATCATATTCCCGTATTCCTCTCATAAGAGGAAAAAAAAAATATTAAAGTGCGTCTCTTATTTTTTGAGTTCGTTTGATTCGGAGGCAAAATATATATATATATATATATATGAAAGAAATGTTTTCTCGACGAATGATTCAAACTCATTTCTGTTCGAAGTATAAGAAAATGAAATCTGACATCATAGCAATGAATGCGTAAACACTTTCATTGAAACGATAGTAAATCATCTCGATTATGGCTTCTTTCATGACAATGAAAATTTTCGTAATGAAAGACTTGAAAGTACTTCGAAAGCCTAAAAGAGTTCTACTCTCTTAATAAATTAAAATTGAATAAATGCTTCTGTTTCTCAGTAAAGAACTGAAGGGACATGGAATCTGTCAATAGTAAAGTGAGAACGAAGATTTTAAAGCAGTTCATGAAAAAAAAGGCCATGGTTCATTCAGTAAAGAAATGTCATAGAGTAGAGAGAGTGGGAACAATCTATCCGTCTTTAGGTTGAGCTTTCACTTATAGGGCTTCTTTTTTCATATTGAAATATAAAGATGCATTTCCTTTAACTGGAAATGAACTAATATATACATATATTTCCCCAGCTTGGAAGAATATACCTTTACATTAAATATATCTCTTTTTTGGATAGAAAATGTATACAACTCTGAATATCAAATAAATAAAAAAATAATGTTTATGGGAAGAACGGAATTAGTCGCTTTGTCTCTAGAATGAATGTTTTTTCGGACGAGACGGGAAAATATTCAGCCCAAAGAATACAAATTTTATCGAAAGAAAAAGGTTTTAGATTGTATGTCTTGACATTGAATGCTTTCCTGTCGAGGCAGTCCACGAAAAGTATGGCTAACTACGAAAGAATAAAAAAAAATGTATATTTGACATACATGCAAGCTTTGAGGAATATTTTTAAGCAAGTTGGAAAATATACTATATAAGGAAACCAAAATCTGACGATTTGTTGCATCTAAAATAATCGTTTGCTGAAATGAAATGGAAAAAAAAAAGATAGTGTAAATAAAAAGGACTCATAAGTTTGTCCAAGAAAAAAAAAAGAATCCTGACCTATTGAGAAGTTTAATGAAATTTCAAAGATAGAGGAAGAAAAATATCGGAAATTGGGAAGCTATAAGGAAATAAAGACCGAAAATATTGTTTGAGTAGAATTTTAACTGGGAAAGATCTGTAGAGTTCTTGAACATACGAAAAAATTACGAGAAAATATTATTGCAGGGGTGAAAGACTCAGAATTAACATGAAGTCTATGTCCAGTAATTACTGCGAACAAGAACGAAATAATTTCTAAAGAAGCATTATATACTACTATAATCGGAGATAAGCTCACACTTCGGTCGAGGGGGAAAAATTGCAGCGGGGAATTGGAGACTGCTACTGACCACGCCCCCATCCGTTCGCTCGGCTGCAGCTTGCTCCGGCTGGCTCCGGCTGCTCCTGCCGACACCTAATGTTAAGTCTATGGGCTGCGGTTTAAGCCAGAATCCGTCATTTTCTACTACTAGTATGGAACGTTTTCTTGAAATTCGTTTGGAGTTCCCAATTCAGTTCTCAATATAGGCACAGAACAGAAACGGCAATCTTTATAGCCCCCCCCCCTGAACTTTTGTAGCCAAGTGGCTGAAAGATGTGTGGCAGGGTTGCCGGTAAATTGCCACACCGGAACACTGCCACACATCAGTGTTCCTGTGTGGCAGTTTACAGTGAACCGTTTGTTCTGGGGTATTTCCTCAGGGTATTTTTTACCGCTTTTCAGTTTTCAGGGATATTTTTTCTCGGGGGTATTTTTTATCGTTTACCGGGGGCCTCATCTAGAGGAGAAAGTGAGAAAGAGAGAAATTTGTGTATGTCCTGACTCTAAAAAACACGGTGATCAAATTATCATATGTAGAGGATTTTAGGAAGGGAGTGTCTGACCCCAGGTCTTAAACAACCCTTAGAAATAGGAAGCTAGGAGATTTGGGCTAGAGTGCCCGATGGGAAAGCGACACGGAAGCGAAGTAGAAAGGGGGAAGAAGACGCTCTTATTTATTACCAGGGGCCAGTACCGAGGGTCCGACGGCTCAACGTGCCCATTCGATGCACGGCGAGTATTTAGTGGATCGAACCTGAGGTCCTTCCCGTGGCAGTCACGAACGTTGCCCACTAGGCCACCCGCTGCCCAAAAAACAGGGTGTACGTGTTGCTCTATCTAATATTCTTTTAATCAAAACAAAATATTGCACTTAAATATTTAGTTGCTGTATTTGGGCAGAAGGTGGGGGCAAAATGACATTCATTTTTGGAGGGGGGATTAGTCGATAAAAGAATGGCCTTGTATCACTCAAGAGCCGGGGGCCACAAGTTGTCTTAATCCGGCCCTGTGTGCCTCAAGGATGTTACTGTCAGAGAATATTTGTGCATAAATAAAAGTTATTCAGCTTATGAATGAACTGGGTTTTGTTAGCATGAAAGATGCGGATGAATTGAATGAATGTTAATTTAGTAAAGTTGTAATCGACATGCGTAACAGTGAAGAAAATGAATGATGCCTTCACAAACAATCCTTGAACAATACTTATTCATTACGAAAGAAAATAATACAAATGCAGAGAGAAGTACAAAAACCTGTTGACTGGAATACAGCTTATTGTAGCCTTGTTTTTGAAGAGAAGGACGGCTGGTGGTCAACTTTCCCTGTGCTTCCTTTTCGAGAGAGTAGGTAACACACCGTGGCACGTACTTCTTCCCAACATTAGAATCAGCCTTTGTTTCTCTCTGTGTGTATGTGTGTTTCTGTACTGAATAACTTATCTCACGAGGTAAGGTGAAATAACTAGAATTTGAGCAAGAAATAACTCCGAAAAATTCCTTTGTGTTCTTTTTATTTTGGAGTCGAATCAGCAAATTTTAAATCTGTGAAATCGAGTGAGTTTTGATCTTGGTTTTTCTGGCTACCAAATAAGGCGGATGAAAGTTAAATCGAATCAGAATAGTGATTGGCACTCGTTATCTGATGTACAGCGTATTTTGAATAATGTGGGTGTCGGACTGAGAAATAAACATCGAGGAACATAATCTTCACATGGTGTTAACGTTACGAAGTGCACGAATGGTGACGCAGTACTATTGGTGGAAAGCAAACAAAGTGAATTGCAGGGCATCTTGTCCCGGGTGTACGAAGTTTTTTTGAAAGTCATCAAACCAAATAAAAATAAGAGAAAAAACAGTTTTTTGTTTTTGAGCGAGGAACAATTAGTACTGAATGCAAGATCAATCAAAATGGTGCAGAGCTAAATAGGTAAATGAGTTTGTATTTAGGAAGCATGCTTGACAGTTAAAACAGAACAGATGGTGAAATTAGTAGGAGAGTGAATTCAGCCTGGAAAGGCATATGTGCTTTAGAAGGATTTCGAAGGGCTAATGTTTTCTCGAACAAGGTGCCGAATGGCTGAATATAAAAGTGTTATCGTTGGACGAAATTATGACACGATTGCTTTTCTCGTCTTCATTCGGAAGACGAGGAATGAACTTGGCACTGACACTGACACGTTTCGCGTTTAATTTGCCAGTGAGGATGGCTTGAATCGAACCAAACGACAAACCAGTCTGTGTTGCAATTTCTCTGATGGCGAGGCGTCTGTTCTCCCTGATCATAGCGCGAATTTCCATGACGTTGTTGTCGGTTACCGCCGTTGATGGTCTTCCACGACGAGATTCGTTTTCGATGAAAGAAGCACCGTCTTTAAACATGGAAAAACACTTAAACACTGTTTTCTGGGTCACAGCACTTTCACCGTAAACGGTTGTCAGTTTTTTATGCGTTTCTCTCACCGAATATCCAAGGTGAAAACAGAATTTCATGTTTGCGCGTTGCTCGAACATCGACATCCCGATAGCGTTGAACAGACAAGAAACACCCATCTACCCTCTTTGCTGTCTGGAGGACCGCTGGCATTTGCTGCAAAACCTATTTCTGGTCAGGCGACATGTGCGAGGGTTAATGACCGCTTACCTCAGACACCTCTTCTTTGCTTCCGCAGTAAGGGCGGCTTCTTACTTTTTGATCACCCCTCGTAGTAGTTGTTTGTGTGATCACCAGAATTCCATACGTACAGAACTTACTCAAAAACGTATATCAAGTTAAACGCTGTCTGTGTACCGTAAGTTAAACCAATATGTTCCAACTGCAGAATTAAGATACGAGATTTATTTACAATTAAAACACAATGATTAAAAACTACTTGCAAGATCTTTCGGAACTAACTGTAGTCCCATCATCAGGTAGACTCTCACAGAGAAACAGTGGGCTGGTATTAAATATAGAAACATCTCCAGATATCTTAGGCTCCATGTTGCCACATCAAGCTAATCGATAAGAAGAAAAGAGAATAGCTGATCACGTAACTTGTTCGTCATAGGCCATATCATCATTCGCAGAAAAAGTTCCAATCAGTAACCTCCACGGTTGTGGAATAAAGGCTGGCAGGTCCTTTTTTGAGCATATCAATACACAAACTTTCTGTGAAGAGAAGAGAACGTCGATTATGTGCTGAAGCTATAATCGTAGCGTTTTCCCAATCTGGTGTATAGTATAGTGTCCTTGAGCAACAGTTCTGGCAAGAGCTGTAGTAGAAGAACCGGTCCTGATATTGTATTTGTGGTCTTTCATTCTAACAGAGAAACAGTGGGGCTAAGTGTAGAACCTATGGAACTTATTCGGCATAGTAGAAACCCCAGAAGTCAAGGTGATCCTACATACACCATGTCTTTGGGTGGTCTAGATTGGGTCGTGGTCGTTCTTGATAAGGCTATAAATATTATTCGTGCGGATTCAAAACTCTTAAGTAATGTTTCCTACAGAGATTTTTGAGGGTAAAAGTAACCAAAGGAAAATTATCTATAGAACCCACAAACGTCATCTGTCGTACGTCTCGTTGAACAGTAGTATAAGACGCACAATGTTGGTTGCGAACGAGTTTAGTAAAGATATCACTAGAGTAACCGTAGGCAATAGCCATCCGGTTAATCTTCTCGAGTTCAACCCTACGTAGATCAACAGACGAAGAATGAGTGAACGCCCGCTTTATTAAAAACCGCAGGGCTGAAAGTCTATAGGAAGTCGGATGGGCAGGTGCGGAGGGTATAAGAACCGACGCAAAAGTCGGTTTTCTATAAACAGAAAAACTAATAACGTTAGATACAGTATCCCGGGTTAAAAGAAAATCAAGAAACGGAAGAGTACCATCCTTCTCGAGTTCCAGAGTAATTTTCAAAGTAGGGTAAACAGAAGAGTTTCGGTCAACAAAACAAGTTGTTCCACAGGGTCTGGCCAGAACACTAATATGTCATCCTTGAATGTCATCGACATAGCGAATAAGTATACCAACTCAGGCACGTGACAAGGTCGACCACACGGAGATATAAGCGTCCGTCAAATCACTCGAAAGAATGATTATCGGCTACCGCGCCAAGGGTGGAAGCATCTCAGAAACAGCAGACTTCGTGGGCTGTTCGCGAGGTGCTGTAGTAAAGGTGTACCAAGAATAGGCCGCTGGCACACCGAGGCCCGCCAGACGTCATAACTGTGAAGCCCCAGAGGTCATCGACTTCAGAGGATAACGTCGCCTCAGTCGACTGGTAAAGGGCAATCGACGCGCAACAGTGTAGCAATTGATCACGCAAATGAACGCTGGAGTATCCATGTACGTGTCCCCGATAACGGTCGAGCGAACCCTGTTACGCATGGGTCTTCGGAGTGGACGCTGCGTCAAGGCGCCCATGTTAACCCAGGTCCATCGGCAACGACGCCCACAGTTCTCATGGAACTACTGTCATTGGACAGTGGCAGAATGGAAAAACGTTGCCTTCTCCGACGAATTGACAGAAGAGACGGACGGTGGCAGATATGGCGTCAGACACACGAGAAGTAGCACGCGGACACGCTTGTCGGTCAAGTACAGGTCGGCGGTGGCAGTGTACATGTGTGGGGGATGTTTTCCTGGAATGACCTGGGATCGCTCTCTGGTACCAATGGGTGAGTCCCTGAGTGCCAGTGGCTACGTTTCCATCCTCGCTGATCACATGCATCCCTTCATGTTGGACGTTTACTCTGGTGGTTATGGTGTCTGCCAACAGGACAATGGGCAATGCCACGTCGCTAAGGGGGTGCGTGACTGGTTCGAGGAACACGACAGTGATGTCTCCGTTCTCCGTCGGCCGGCGAAATCGCCAGACATCAATCCCATAGAGCACTTGTGGGACTATTTGGATCGACAGGTTCGATGTGCCGAAACACAACCACGTCATCTCCTGGACCTCGGTGCTCTGCTGCAGTCCGAATGGGCACGTGTGCAACCTTCCAGGGCCTCGTTGCGTCCATTCCACGCCGTCTCGCCGCTATCATCCGGGCCAAGGGTGGTTATTCCCATTATTAGGTAGATGGTCATGTATTATTCTCTCTGATACGACTTTGTATGTATACTCACGGACAATGAATTTATCGTACCAAGAAGGAAGCATCGGATTGAACTGAAATTTTATGGGCGTAATGATACACATGAATGATACACATGATGGCAAAAACAGAGCTGCAGCATAATTACAGAGGGATCTGTGGCACGCAGTCCGGCCATCTTCAATAGCGCGTCGCACTGCCTCCTGCGGCGATACATGCTGCAATACGGTCCGGCAGGGAGGCGAACAGATGCCTGATGTTGTCCTGCGTCAAACTGGCTGACACGTGTTGGACGGTGTGCTCCAAATCCCGGATAGTGCGGCACGCTGGCATTTCAACTGGTTCGACACATGCTCGATAGGGGACATGTCCATGGAGCAGGCTGGCCATGAAGTGTCTGGACGTGACGTAGGCAGTCCTGGACAACCCGAGCCATGTGCGAGAGGGCATTATCCTGCTGGTATAGCGCACCTGGAATCCCGGCCAGGAATGGGAGCACATGGGGCTGTAGGATCTCATCCGCACATGGGGCTGTAGGGTCTCATCCGCACATACCGCTGGTCCGTCAATGATGTGCGTACCACTACTAGAGCGGATCGACTATCATAGGCTATGGCTCCCCAGACTAAAATGCTTGCGGTGGGGGTGGTGTAGCGCTCGATAGCGAGGTTGGGATTGTGCAGTTGACCCGGGGACCTCCACACACGGACACGATGATCATGTGCCCCCAAAACGAAGCGGCACTCATCGGTAAACACCACACGTGTCCAGTCTGTGGCGTTCCACGTTGCTCTGGCCTGGTACCACTGCAAATGGAGCCGGCGATGTTCCGGTGTTAATGGCAGCACACGTAAGGGGCGCTGGGATCGCAGATTCACATCCGCGAGGCGTCGGGAAACGGTTCGTGGGCACACAGGAGCCGCTACATCTGCCTGTATAGTGGACCGGGCTCCCGTGGTATCCGTTCGTGCCTGGCGCACGATCCGTCGATCCTCTCTACTGGTAGTCCTCCTGGTCCGTCAGGAGCTGCTCCGCCGTGTGGCAGTGTCGTCACGTGTCCACTGCTCCCAACACTGTCGGACGGTATGGTCAGAACGATCCACGTGGCGGGCTATATACGGCTCGCCAACCACTGCGGTTTTCAGCCCGATGATCCAGCCTCTCTCAAAGTCCGTACGTTGCGTAAATAGACGTCTCTGGCGCCTACCCGGTATTTTTGTCATTCTGTAGCCTTGCTTGCGTCGGCCGGTGCTTTTCGCTTTCATGGGGCATCGACTACACACCGGTTTATAAGACTGCCTTTTTGTGCTTACAGCGCCACCAGAGGGTGTGTGGTCATGTGTACTCGCACCAAACGTAGATCATTTGCATACCAGTGCGCACTCTAGCTATTTGCGAAGTTTCGCGGTTGTAGCATGTTTTCTTCTAGGTGCGCAAATTCCATTGTCCGCGGGTGTATATACTGTACTTCAGCATTTTCAGAAAACCAAGTAATGCTAAAACGGCAAAGTTTGTTTACCACTTTTACTGCTTCATAAAAAAAAATACAAAAAAACAAAACAAAAAAAATACGTAACAATTTTTTTTTTATTGTAGGTTTAACGACCACCGTGAGCAACTCAATGGGCTATAAGCAGTCGCCCGTTCCTAATTTAGGGTCACTGGTTCCAGGGAAGGGAGAGAGCCAGTGCCGTAAGACAAACACAACATCCATGCCTGACCGGGATTCGAACCCGGACCCCTTTCGGACGAATGATCAGAGGCCATCGCTTAGACCACTGCGCCACCGGGGCGGCGTAACAAATTTGAGCCCACTATTGTTTTTGACACACACACCCTCTCTTGGAAATCGTACCATGCTTTTTCTGTACTCCGAAGGTGCTACAGTCATTTTTGCTATGACACTAATTTTGCTTGCTAATTTTTCTGCAGAACATGTGGATGACTATCGTGCAGTAAAAATAAAGTAGGGAATTTCCAGTGGAAAAAGCTGAAATTTACAGTAGAAAGTTGTGACGTCCTACAGACGTAAAACACGTTTCTAAACGACAAATCTGCAGCGGTACATTTTGTGCTTGTAGCTTATTTGGGAGAGCAACTTACTCCGAAGTGAGGGGGCGCAAGTTCGATCTCCGTCACGGACAAAACTGTGTTTTCACATTGGCGCCCGAACGTAAAGATGGATCTACTGGCTTTTGGGTTCTTCGAAAAATGTGTGATGTTTGTTCCACACATCGTCTGGAATTAATGAAAAAAATCCTAGTTCGCTTCAAATAAAACAAATTAATAATAATAATAAGAGAGAGATAATGTGACGTACTGCAGACGTAAATCACGTGTCAAGACGACAAATCTGCAACGATACATTCAGTCCGTGTAGCTTAGTTGGGAGAGCAACTTACTCCGGAGTGAGGGACAAATTTGTGCTTTCACAAAGTAATAAAATCAAATTTCCCATTACATGTTGGAGAATAGCGTACGCCGCCCCGGTGGCGCAGTGGTCTAAGCGATGGCCTCTGATCATTCGTCCGTAAGGGGTCCGGGTTCGAATCCCGGTGAGGCATGGATGTTGTGTTTGTCTTACGGCATTGGTTCTCTCCCTTCCCTGGAACCAGTGACCCTAAATTAGGGACGGGCGACTGCTTATAGCCCATTGAGTTGCTCACGGTGGTCGTTAAACCTCCAATCAAAAAAAAAAAAAAAAAAAAAGAATAGCGTACATAATGTACGTACATTATGGAAAAGTATGAAAGGCAAAGATAAGAAAGATATATCATCTCCAGCCGCAGTCATTCAGTAATGGGAAGATCTTTCCAAATTGTTCTTAGTAATTTATCTTGAGGGTATTTCTTCATTTTTGACCACCAGTTGAGTGACCTCGATTGTATGAAAGAACGCCCACGGAAAAATCGCCCGCGGAAAAATCGCCCACGGAAAAAACGCCCACTTTTCGAAAATAGGAAAAAACGCCCACGGAAAAATCGCCCACAGAAAAAATGCTCACGGGAAAAATATGTGGTCGACTGATAAGTTTTTATGTCTGTTATAAACGGTGTTCGGACAACTGGTCACAGACTGCTGGCCAAAAAAGCGTTGGGGTCATATAAAAATTGCGGTTTCTTGGCCACCTCACCTATACATAACGCGAATATGGGAATGACGGAATGAAAACTTTTAGAAGGGCCTAAACGTTACTCCTAATATTATTTTCTGCATGAGTAATACCGCAATATTAATAATTTGATGTGTAAAATATTTTCTGCAAACCTTACAAATACGAGAGGAAAGTTCAGATTGCACTGATGGACTGTTTTAAGGGGCCGTATAAAAATTGCGTTCTGGGCTGCTCCGTGGCTACGTCTCCCCGAGATTGGTTATCTGACACACATAAAATGTCCGTAATTTCGTATCTAGAAACTACAACTAAACAAATTCTCTGCGAGTATATGCAAACCCAGGAAACTTGTCGGGGGAGGGGGTGGGTTAATACTAACAGTGAAAAATATGAAGATTCTCTCATCCGATCGGGAGATTTTCAGCATTTACAAGCTACAACTCGACAGATTATTTGAGGACACGGGCCTGCTCAGCAAACCTGTCGGGGAGGGGGGGTAATACCAAAAGTGTAAAATATGAAGTATTTCTCTTCCGACCCGGAGAGTTTCATCATTCACATGCCTTCAGATAATGTGTCGAGTTGTAGCTGCTAATTGCTGAGAATCTCCCGATCGGACGAAATTGTTCATATTCTACACTTTTGGTATTACACCCCCCCCTCGCCGACAGGTTTCCAGAGAGTGGACATGCGCTAAGAAAATTTGTCGAGTTGCAGTTTGTAAATGCTGAAGATCTCCTGATCAGAAGAGAAATACTTGATATTTTACGATTTTGGTATTACCCCCCCCCCTCCCCGACTAGTTTCCTGAGGCAGCAGATACCCTCAGATAATTCGACGAGTTGTAGCTTGTAAACGCTGGAAATCTCCCGACCGGACCAGAAATTTATTATATTTTAGGTTTTAAGCACCCCCTCCCCTCCCCCGACAAGTTTCCTGGGTTTGCACATACTCGCAGAGAATTTGTTCAGTTGTAGTTTCTAGATACGAAATTACGGACATTTTATGTGTGTCAGATAACCAATCTCGGGGAGACGTAGCCACGGAGCAGCCCAGATCGCAATTTTTATACGGCCCCTTAAAACAGTCCATCAGTGCAATCTGAACTTTCCTCTCGTATCTGTAAGGTTTGCAGAAAATATTTTACACATCAAATTATTAATATTGCGGTATTACTCATGCAGAAAATAATATTAGGAGTAACGTTTAGGCCCTTCTAAAAGTTTTCATTCCGCCATTCCCATATTCGCGTTATGTAGGTGAGGTGGCCAAGAAACCGCAATTTTTATATGACCCCTAACGCTTTTTTGGCCAGCAGTCTGTGACCAGTTGTCCGAACACCGTTTATAACAGACATAAAAACTTATCAGTTGACCACATATTTTTCCCGTGAGCATTTTGTCTGTGGGCGATTTTTCCGTGGGCGTTTTTTCCGTGGGCATTCTTTCCTCATACCGTGACCTCTAGGGTTTCGTGCGACCCAAGAGACTGAAAGGATCAAAAGACCGACAAAGAAATTCCCTTAATGTCCTAACATGCTGTCTGATTTCATTTATCCATCTTTTTTGTATGAAGTTTGGGTCTTCGAGTTTCCAATGAAACTTATATGTTGAGAGTGGTAAAAACGGCTTGATATCTGGAAGGCACAGTGGAAATTTGCATATCACGTTTGTACATATTATTCGTAGTTAATTTTTGTTTGCCCCCTCTTGGAAATTAAGCTATGGGCGCCCATGCCAATCCAATCTAATCAAATATGCTATCTATAGTCTGAGATAGAATCTCGAAATTCATCGTGTACGTTAGTGCATTAAGTTGCACTTAGGGTAAAATTTTTGGGTTGTTGCGTTTTATATGTATGTTTTTTTTTAACGAGATCTGCATCCGATTTACTGCTTTTCGGGTCTTACGATTACATGAATTCTTGAACTGCAGTTCTGAGGAGTCTGTTTCGGCTACATCAAAAATGCTTTTTCAAATTTTGAAGATGACAATCCGTTTTTTGGTGTAAATATGACAAGGATCGTAAGTCAGATAATATCCGAAAACTTGAAAATTTTGTCGTCCTGGAGCGGGAATCGAATCCGCGTCTCCCAGATAGCGCCCGGGAATGCTATCCACTACACAACCCAGAACGACCAAGTCTCAAGTTTCCGATTAATTTGAATATAACCATCACAGGATTCGCTAGTCGAAGCAACCGCGGCATTCATGTTTAGCGAATCTGGAGGTTAAGAATCCTATTCCGTGATTGCCCAGAGGAGCAGATAAATCATGAATGGAATACGGGATTATACCATACATTTGTATATGGTGTTCTCCCGTATTCCATTCATAATATTTTTCAATTTAGAAGTAAATACATGAGAATTCATTTTCGTTTTCTTTAATTTCTCTCACTTTATAAATTTGCCCTGAAATTTTTGTAATTCTGGATATTTTCAGTTTTACTTCGAGAGATTTTTTCGTAATTATTTCATTAACGACAGGTAAGTCTTGAAAATAAAACAAAATTGGTTTTTGGCTCATTTGGATATCCGTTCTCACTAAAGACGAAGAAACTGTTACAAATTCTGAATTCAGTTATCGCAATAAAATTCATAAGAATGGAATATAAAGCCTTAGACAGTTTCTCCCAGCTAACGAACCTTCTCTTTTGCTTCTCAGCAACAGGAGTAATTTTATTCATACATTAAGTTGTATTGGAGATCTGCTGCCCAGGGAAATTGGTAAAATGTCTTACCTATTAATAAAATTACCTTAATACAAAAAAAAAAAAAAACTGCTGCTATTCGTAGGCTTGTGTTAAACCGGTAATGCTGACATGCAGTTTTTTTTTTCTTTTAAGAATGGGATACCTCGATAATTTTTTTCTCAAAAGTGAGCCGCACAAAATAGTTTCCAGAGCCTTTTATTGATCGCCGCCACTGTTCGCGAAAACTCCCTTTTCTTTTGTAATTTATATTTAATGATTGTTAAGTTCCAGTGTGGAGAGAAGTTTAATGAGGCAAATGCAATTTTCTGGTTTTAAACTGTGAATTGTTACTTTTTCCAATGGAACATCACTGCCTAGTTAATATCCTCTGTCTCTGTATGCTATGCAAGAGGCGCAGAAAAAGTACCAACATCAGGCCAGCTTGTACTCAGAGCCCCTACTAAGAGTGGACAGTATTGCCAACTCACTCATTCCGAAAGTCTCCAAATTAGCCACAAAAAGTCTCCAAAAGTGGAAAAAAATCCCTAAAAAATCAGATTTTTTATTATGTTAAATTTTCGTACTTATCTGTGCGCCATTTAAAATTAAATGACACATTGCTATTATTATCTATTTGATACTTTTTTTTTTTTTGGTTGGACGTTTAACGACCACATTGAGCAACTCAATGGGCTGTAAGCAGTCACCCGTCCCTAATTTAGGGTCGCTGGTTCCAGGGAAGGGAGAAAGCCAGTGCCGCAAGACAAACACAACATCCATGCCTCACGGGATTCGAACCCGGGCCCCTTTCGGACGAATGATCAAAGGCCATCACTTAGACCATTGCGCCACCGGGGCGGTTTTGATACTTTAAATTAATAATAATGTAAAAAGAAGTGAATGTGACGCCTTTGTTACTTAATATGGCTGGGTGGGGATAACGAACACCCTGAGCAACACGATAGGCTGTAAGAAGTCACCCATCTCTAATTTAAATCTACTGTTCTCAGGGAAGGAAGAGAACCCGTGCTCAAAGACAAAAACAACATTCATGCCTTACCGAGATTCGAACCTGAACCCAACTCGGGGGAATGGTAATATGGCTTCAATTGTACACAGACTTAGGGGGAGGGGATACAGAAACAAATTTTAAATGGCTAAGACCAGCTAAAAATACTTAATGTAAAGCATGGTGAACCAATATTATAGCGTTAAAGATGGAATTTCTTGCAAAAGCAAACGTTTTTTAAAGAAAACTTTTGTTTTAATGAAGAATAAAACAAAAGTTTTTTATAATGATAGAATATTTCTGCAAGTGGATATACTGTAGTAAGCCCCACCACCATCACACTCGCTGTCTAAGGGCTCCCAGGCAAACTCATCGAGCCGCCCCGGTGGCGCAGTGGTCTAAGCGATGGCCTCTGATCATTCGTCCGAAAGGGGTCCGGGTTCGAATCCCGATGAGACATGGATGTTGTGTTGGCACTGGCTCTCTCCCTTCCCTGGAACCAGTGACCCTAAATTGGGGACGGGCGACTGCTTATAGCCCATTGAGTTGCTCACGGTGATCGTTAAACCTTCAATAAAAAAAAAACTCATCGAGCATCGGCAAGCTTTCTGTGACTGATGGAAACAAAGGCGAGAAGGAAAGGGGAATGCATTCTACAAGCATTAAAATTCACGGTTATGACTATTAGATCTGCGGAAAGTGAAGAAGACATTCTCCTGATTCAAAAACCGTATTTAAAATGCTTAAAACTGTAAACAAAAGAAACCGCTGAAATTGTTAAAACAAAACAAAATCCCCTAAAAAAGTCGCTAATCCCAAACTACTGTTTATGTCGCTAACGCCAATCCAGAATTCCCTAAATTTAGCGATTTTTCCCCCAAATTGGCAACACTGCTGAGTGGAGAAGAGGCCCAGTTCTGCATCTCCGCTGAGTGCTGGTCCACATTGAAAATTCTGCCAGCGTTTTGTCCAAGAAGGCGCCCAGCCTGTTTTGCTCATCCACATATTGCTAGTGGCTGTCCGTCCTACCAGCAGCAGCACTCCCACGCTACGCCGATTTCCAGTTGCATAAACACGACTCATGTTTATTCCTGAGTTCAAGTAAGCGGAACAGCTCGAATCGCCATTGGTGGAAACCTGAAGTGTGCGACCAGGCTAGGAGGCGGGGATCTCACCTTCATCAAAGTACTTCATCAGAAGCTAAAACAAACATCCGTCGCCATCTCCCTCCCCCCTCTTGTTTCTCCGCCCCTCTAGGCAGTTAGTTATCTTCGTTTTTCGTTTCCACTCGGGATCTTGTAGCACGGGGTGGTCTGGAATGTGGCTTTCGCATCAGTGCCAAGGACCATCAGCCCAGACTGTAATCTCGAGGGCTCGTGGTGAGTGAGGTGAAGTGGGTCTTTGCGTGTTCCCTTCCCACCCTGCAGACTCGCCGTCCCTCAAGATGAGAAAAGAGCATTCCAAGGGTAGGAGTTTTATTGGGAAGGGTGTGGGGAAAATGTTCCGGCGAGATAGTCCCGCCGAGATATCAGTATGATCTCCTCAGCGTCATCAATATTTCCTCTTGATAAGGAGGGAAACCGGACTGCTCTTCGAAATTATGCTGAATCGTTTTTAATGCAGAATTCAGTCAGGCCAAACTTAATAATTCTTCGCGAACACGTACCTGAAATTCTCTTGTCATCGTCGTGCAACTCATTTCGTGGTTTTTGCGCACAGTTGGCTTTCACAAGTGCAAGAAATTCATTGCTTGTGTATAAAACACATAGTTTCAAACTCTGAGGAGAATTAATTAGATGGATATAATCCAGTAACTAATTGGGAACACATGGTGTAATTTCCTGCACATTATAATGGAAAATGAAAGAAAGGAAGAGTAATTTTAATAACAAAGTGGCAAACATGTTCAACAATAAAAATACATCTCACAAGAATATCCTAAAATCCAATGGAAAACACTCTTACCCAGAAATTGCTGTGAAGAAATAAGGAAGTTTTTAGCCCTCTAGAGAAATTCTTTACGCGAAAAAAAAAAAAAATAATAAATAAAAAAAACCATCTGAGAGATACAGCGCCTCTAAAACCTATCAAGATAATTGTTACGTATAGTCCGTCCAGCCAGGGCCTATAGATGGATCGATATACGTGTGCAAGTAGTATAGCATGTAAGTCAGTGCTTAAAAAATGGGGAGTATCAAATAGAAAAATTTCGTGTGCTAATAAAATGTGACAGGAAAAATTTTACACATGTATTTAAAAATAAATTTTCATATAAAATTTTCGGAGAGGGTTTCTGAATTTGAAAATGAATTTTCAAATTCAGAAACCCTCTCCGAAAATTCTTTCTGGCTACGGCCCAGCGTCCAACCGTAGATAAACCACATCTCATTAATATGAATGAGGCTTCTTCTTAGTTTGACAGGCTATATACATTTCTGAACTCTGAATGGTTCAGCAGAATATATATATTTTTTTTTTCTGGTTTTAACACCCGCCGCGGGCCTCCCCTTTAGCTGAGCGGTCTGAAGTCCTGGTTTCTGACTATTTGCCTGAGATGGGCCCTGGTTCGAGACCGAATGAAGCATGGGGAGCTATGCTTATTTGGGATGTAGGTAAAAATACTCCTGGGGAAAAATACTCCCCGAGGAAATACCCCCAGAACAAACGGTTTACTGCAAACGGCCACACAGAAACACTGATGTGTCGCAGTGTTCCGGTGTGGCAATTTACCGGCAACCCTGCCACACATCTTTCAGCAACTTGGCCACAAAAGTTCAATGGGGGGGGGGGGCTTTAAGGATTGCCGTTTCTGGGCCTATATTGAGAATTGAATTGGGAACTCCATACGAATTTCGCGAAAACGTTCCATGTAAGCCAAGCGAGAATTGTACTTTAATTTGAAGAAATAAATTGCCGAGGATCTGAGATACAATTGGTGGTGGTGGTGGGGCTCTACCTCAACTTCCGTAATATTATTTTCTGGGCCGCTCGAGTCTGTCAGTGTATCCAGGAAGTTCCCCTTGAGGTGTCCGCGAGCTTTGGGGATAGGCTTTCCCCCAAAATGTTAAAATGGACGTAGAGCTGTAAACAATAGTACCATGCTTTAATGATTCTGTACACGACCATGAATTTTCAGGAGGGTGGGGTGAATCCCCCAAGTTTCTAAGAGCAGGGTGGGGTGAATCCCCCCCCCCCCAAGTTTCTAAGAGCTATTCTGGGGTAACATCGAGGATA
Organism: Macrothele yani; assembly: GCA_039090855.1. Lineage (NCBI taxonomy): Eukaryota > Metazoa > Arthropoda > Arachnida > Araneae > Macrothelidae > Macrothele > Macrothele yani. Next base: position 14,444,157 of record CM076989.1, read on the forward strand.
CACTGACAGACTCTAGAGATCCAGAATATAATATTACGGAAGTTGGGGTAGAGCCCTTCCCCCAACCAAGTGTACCTCTGATCCTCGGCAATTTATTTCTTCAAATTAAAGCACAATTCTCGCTTGGCTTACATGGAACGTTTTTGCGAAATTCGTATGGAGTTCCCAATTCAGTTCTCAATATAGGCCCAGAAACGGCAATCTTTATAGCCCCCCCTTTGAACTTTTGTGGCCAAGTTGCTGAAAGATGTGTGGCAGGGTTGCCGGTAAATTGCCACACCGGAACACTGCCACACATCAGTGTTCCTGTGTGGCAGTTTACCGTGAACCGTTTGTTCTGGGGGTATTTTGTCCGGGGGTATTTCTTCCGGGGGTATTTTTACCGTTTACCGCTTCCCTGTGGCGCATGTGCCGCTGGTCTTACGGGACTCGGTCTCTTCCTTCCTCATAACTAATGGCTATAAATTAAGGACGGGCGACTGCTTGTAGCCCCCGACACCCAAAAAAACCGCCCCATACATTAGGACCATTAGTTCCAGGGACAGAACCAGTGCTATAGGACTCGAATCGGTCTCAGCTCATCAGCCAGAAGCCTGCACCTCGGTTTTAATTAATTAGTCGTTACCAGGTCGACTCAAATAATTTGGCAGCTTTCTCCCGTAAAATGTATTGTATTTAAAAAATGCAGCCCGAAATTTGGCATTTGCAACCCTAATTTTTGCACTGGAAATTACCAAAAAAAAAAAAAAAAAACGTGCGTTTTCCCTGAATTTCTAAAAAAAGAACGTTTCTTAAGCAGTTCACGAGCACGAGTTCAGTTCTGCAGAACTACTGAAAACATCTTCCTCTTTAATTCTAGTTTAAGAGGTAATGAGCCTTAAACTTCATCTCCCTCTTCCCCCGGTTAGATACATGATATACATACATAACTGAAGCTAGAGTTATGAAGTCATGCTAAATCTTCCCCCTTCTGTGCTGCCCCAGCATGCTCCTGTAAATTGTAACCTCGTACTACGGTACGATCTTCTTCACATGCCGTTGAAGAATGCCCAGTCTTTGTCAGATGGTTAATGCACCTTAGATTCGATGGAACGGTAGTTTGGCAAATTAGAAACATGATCGTTATAAAAGGTAAAATTACATAACGCTTCGTTATAGACGGAATAGATTAATATTGTGGTGGGATAGATTAATATTCATTATGGACATCCGGCCTAAGCCCCGCATAAAAATCAGAAAAAAAAAAAAAATTATTTTAATCGGAAACATTTCGAAAGAAAATCCGTATTAGTAACCAAGTCCCAGATTATTATCAGAAGGCAAATGTGAGTCACTACAATAGTTGAGTAGCTGTGTAACATGGCCTTCTTTACAATTGTTGAGCAGCTGGGTAACATGGCCTTCTTTACAATAGTTGAGTAGCTGGGTAACATGACCTTCTTTACAGTAGTTGAGTAGCTGGGTAACATGGCCTTCTTTACAATAGTTGAGTAGCTGTGTAACATGGCCTTCTTTACAATTGTTGAGCAGCTGGGTAACATGGCCTTCTTTACAATAGTTGAGTAGCTAGGTAACATGACCTTCTTTACAGTAGTTGAGTAAATGGGTAACATGACCTTCTTTACAATAGTTGAGTAGCTGGGTAACATGGCCTTCTTTACAATAGTTGAGTAGCTGGGTAACATGGCCTTCTTTACAATTGTTGAGTTGCTGCGGGTGACATGGCCTTCCATATCCGTTCACTAGAGCGCAATGAATACCGCGTGGTATTAGAGGCGACCCCAGTCAACTCGTCGCCTTAGCTGCTTTGAAGCTTCGGAGAACAGTAATGAATGAGCAGATGCGCGCTGAACTGCGCATGCGTAAAACTGTCTTTCGGGGCTGGTCGCCTTTCTGTTTAACAGTAGCAATTTTGCTTCCGCGTCGTCGGACAGTGACCAAGCCGTAAGGTTTCCTCGTGTAAGTAAAATGAACAAAGGGACTTTTTATTGAAACACCCTTTTAGTTTATTAAGGGATGAAAAAAAAACCCGTTCAAGACTTACGCCGACGTGGAGCAAATCTTTGCTTGGTGCAAAAACATAAGAATCAGTCTAGAACTGTTAATGTAGAGTTAAAGCAAAAAATCCTGGTTAACTGGAAGCCAAAACAATTATACGTTGTTTTGTTTCTGCTGTTTATTACTGTTTTGTTTCTATTGTTTTTTTTTATATATATATTATACAGCACTGCATATACACTATATTGACAAAAGTCACTGGAAACCTAGAAGCGAAACACAACATAGCATTTATTGACATACATTAGTATGGTATCAGTCCACCTTTGGCCTTAATGCATACATTGACCCTTCGAGACATGCTTTCGACAAGGTTTTGGAGCACAGCGATAGGTAGCGTTTCCATTCAGTACATAATGCTGCCGCTAGTTGCTGCTTAGTAGTAGGCCTTGGTTCCACACTTCTTGTGCGGCGCTCTAATTCATCCTATAGGTGCTCTATGGGATTATGATCAGGGATCTGTGTTGGCCAGTTCACACACGATACGAAATTATCGTCAAACCACTCCGTAACAGTCCTTGCTTTATGGCTCGGTGCATTATCCTGCTGATACCAACAAGGCTCGGTTCCATAGTATTGCCACAGAGTTGGCAGGGCATAATTGTCCAGAATATCGAGGTAGACGTGCTGGTTAACAGGTTTGTCCACGGTAACCAATGGGCCGTAATAATACCACGAAAAACACCCCCACACGAGTACACTACCAGCTCCAAACTTGACCGTATAGGAACAGTACATTGTAGTAAATAGCGTCCCCCCGGCTACCGCCATATAAACGCACAGCCATCAGACTGATGGATCGTGTATCCGGTTTCTTCAGTCCATAGGACCCGTTTCCATTGATCTACGGTCTATGATAAATGTTCTTTACACCATGCTAAACGACGAGTAGCATTCCGAGTGGAGATGTAAGGCTTATGAACAGCCGCACGACCACAATATCCCATGGAATGAAGTTCTCTGCGATTGGTACGTGTACATACCGAGGTTCCAGCATTTTTACTCACCTGTACACTGAGGTTTTGTGCAGTACTCCGTCGATTAGCTGTAACGACTCTCCCGAGGCTTCGACGTCCTCTATCACTGATTTTCTTTGGTTTGACGGTACGTTTTGCTGCTTCAGGCACGCCATGTATCTTCCACTTATTCAGTACATTCAAAAAAGTTGACTTGGGTATGTTTAAACGCCTCTCGGTTCCTCTTATGGACAACCCACTAATATAACACCCAACAATCTTTCGTTTCTCAAAGTCAGTTCTCTCCCGCCGCGACATTTTCACTCAACCTCACAGTGCGATACGATCGCGGTTAGCTGCTGGCTTGTTTTATACGGTTTGCAACTGTAACGCGCATATTAACAGCGCAGCGGATTCGTTCATTTGCTTTTGAAGGGTGTCCATTGACTTTTGTCAATATAGTGTATATAAATAAAATATCTACTTCATTTTATGTGGTTAAGTGTGATTTCAGCAAGTGACGTTGGAAAACTTCACAGTCCACTGAAATTATATTTCACAGTACGGAAGAAGGTTGAGCCCAATTTAAAAAAATATTTAGCCCCGAATAAATTTTAGGTCACCCTACGCCAGTGTTAATATTATTTCAATTGGTATTTTGTAAAGCCAGTTAAAGCGTTCGTAATAGCCGGAGGTCATTATAAAAACGATTAGCTACACAGAATTTTGGCTGTATACTCTCCAGCCCCTATCTGTGACGGCTCGGATTTTCATATCTAGAACTCAAGCATTCATTAGATTTCCAGACAGTCGGCGCCTACGGCGCAAATTCAGAGGGCTTATGCATTTCCCAGAAGAGCACTTATGTGATCAAGCAGCACATAAGAAACAGAATCTCGGTACATCAGAATAGGCTGAGCCGAACGCCTATCTGCAAACAGTGTTTCTTTCAGGACTTTTTGTCCGGGGGGGTGCAAATGGACCCTTAGAGGGGGCAAGTTTTCCATTTGCTATATATATACATATAATTTCAACTACTATATTTATATATATAGAAGTAATTACTATATATCTAGCACAGGGGCGCATTTAGAGGGGGCTTCCCCCCTCCCGGAAAATGTTTAATTTTTTTGTTTTTGGTTAAAATGATCGAGACTTACATTAGAAAAAAAAATGCCTTAATTTAATAAAAATGCGTATCAACTTATATTAGAAAAAAATGCTATAATTTTTCTTCAATTTTTCATTAACTTTAATTTTGTTCCAAATGGTGGATTTCAAAAACTTCCTTTTTTTCGTCACCCCCTTCCCCACACACACACCGAAGAAAAAATCTATATACATCCCTGTTATAATAATTACTTCTTCAAACATTTCAGAAATAACAAACTTTTTCCAGCTAAAGGAAGGGGAGGAGGTCCGCAGGCTTGAAATTTTTATGTATTAAAATGCGTTCAACGCACTCTTGTTCGTGAATCACGATTCCCAGACAATTAGGTATGATTAGTCTACTTATTATATTTTGAAGAATACCATGCGTCGTAATACACTTAAAAAAAAAAAAAACTATTTTTAGTACCATTTGAACAGATATTTAAAAAAATATAATTGGAGAAATATTTGTAGCATAAAAAGAAACGAAACTTCCTTTTTCAGCATAGCCTGAATTTATTAAAATTTGGCTTGGTAACCTAAAATGTCTCGGGGAGGATGGGGGGATAGTCGTTTCCGGGAGGGCTTCGCCCCCCTGGATGTATGCCTGAAAGAAACAGTGTCTGCAGACCAGTGGGTAGAAAAATCGTCAGAGACATGAACAGAGCCCCGACTGCCCTACTCGGGCGCTCGGTTGTAAACTGCAAGTTCCTCGGTTCGAAACTTACGCCTCTGAATATACCAATGATTCGGAGGTCACGTTAAGCAGGAGCCCGGGTACTGGAGTTCCGTGTCATAATATAAACTTAAAAACACATTGTGCCGCCCCGGTGACGCAGTGGTCTAAGCGATGGCTTATGATCATTCGCCCGAAAGGGGTCCGGGTTCGAATCCCGTGAGGCATGGATGTTGTGTTTGTCTTACGGCACTGGCTCTCTCCCTTCCCTGGAACCAATGACCCTAAATTAGGGACGGGCGACTGCCGTGAGTCCATTGAGTTGCTCACGGTTGTCGTTAAACCTCCAATCAAAAAAAAAAAAAAAAAAAAAAAAAAGGAAAAGGAAAACACATTGTGAATTTTCTCAGCATTGATAATCATATTCCAAGCCGTGCTTTGCTTCCTTAATAACTAAGGTTTATAAAAGCGTTTCTCGCTATTCAACATGATATGCAGAACCTTCTTTTTGCGTCCTTCGACGACCGAAAACATTTCTAGGATCAGCTACGCGGCAACAATAATTCAATGACTTGGCTATTTTGCACGTGAACAAAAACTTATCTTACGACTTGAATTTCAGAGTTTATTGACTGAGCGATAATGAGACAGAACACACTTTACATAAAGAAATCGTTAAAGAATTTCGGCCGCTCGGTGGCGCAGTAGTCTAAGCCCTGGCTTCTCACCATTTGTCCGAGATGGTTCCGGTTTCGAATCCCAGTGAGGCATAGATGTGTTTATCTTGCGGCACTGGCTGTCTCCCTTCCCTGGAACCAGTGATCCTAAGTTACGGACGAGCGACTGCTTATCCCCATCGAGTTGCTCACGGTGGTCGTTAAACTCCCAAACAACAACAAAAAATAGATAAATACATAAACGAATTTCGGTTAGAATCATAATACACTACTGTTTGTGAAAATTGCAGCACCAAGAAAGAATAGCGCTATCGAAATGAAATTTATATCACAGATTCCTCATGTTACAGGAGATGTTACGTTTGTAGAGCTACACAAGATTTTTTTCACCACCTCGAGCACCAACAACATATTCTACACGGCGTGGCATTGAATGGAAAATTGTTTTTAATATCAACCTGGTGAATAGCCTGCCAGGCTGATGCGAGACCAGAGTTCATTTGTGGTGACTGGCGGAAGCGCTTGACGTGGCAGTCGTTTAGCTACCATGTCACAGACATCTTCGATTGGGGACATATCCGGCGAATGTGCAGTCCAAGGAAGAAGCGGTATCTGCCATGCATGGAAGAGGTCTTGAACATTCCGGGCCATCTGTGGCCGAACATTGTCCTGCTGGAATATAGCGCCAGGGCAACTCTGAAGAAATAGTATCACCTCTGCCTCTGAAACATCCCTGATGTATCGCTGTATGTTAAGGGTTGCCTCAGTTCGTATCAGACGATCTCGTATGAGACCATCGTGGTGCATCAAGTTGAATTGTGACTCGTCATAAAACACGACCTGTTGCTAATCAGCCCGACAATGTCAGTGTTCGAGATCCCATTGCAGCCTGAGGTGTCTGTGAAAAGACACCTCAGGCTGCAATGGGGTCTCAGCGACCAGTTCACCTCATGTACAGCAATTGGCTGCTAGCGACCAGTTCTCTGTTAAGCATATGGCGTCGAACTGTGCTGGAGGACAAAGCCTAACCCATGACAGTGCTCCAATGATGCGCTAACAACGTGTGCGATCGGTCACTGCCTATGCGGTAGAGGTGCCTGTCATCCCGTGCAGTTGGACGATTTTGCGGTCAATTTCCGGGATTTCTGTGCGTCTTAATCTCGTCTGTCAACTGACGCTATATGTTCGCATCACTGAACTGGTGTTTCGTCCGGTATGAGTTGCGATTTCGTGGTAGGATAATCCTGCTTCTCTCATCCCAACAGTCTTTCCTCGCTCAAAGTCCGTCAGGTGTTCAATGCGACCTTCTTCGGCGATGGGGCATAGTGAGCCACAAGAAACACTCTTTCGATTCGATGGGTGAGACACAAACACTCTTTCGACTCGATGGATGAGAAACAAGAAACACTCTTTCGACTTGATGGGTGAAACACAAGAAACACTCTTTCGACTCGATAGGTGAGACACAAGAAACACTTTCGACTCGATGGGTGAGACACAAGAAACACTCTTTCGACTCGATGGGTGAGAAACAAGAAACACTCTTTCGACTTGATGGGTGAGACACAAGAAACACTCGACTCGATTGGTGAAACACAAGAAACACTCTTTCGACTTGATGGGTGAGACACGAGAAACACTTTCGACTCAATGGGTGAAACACAAGAAACAGTCTTTCGACTTGATGGGTGAGACACGAGAAACAGTCCTTCGACTCGATAGGTGAAACACAAGAAACACTCTTTCGACTCGATGTCGGCTCTTCACTGATTGCAACATCTCGTTTGAGCCAGCTCTTTATATCCAAGACCGGACAGTTCAGAGGGTGCTATTCTGAAACCACATGTGCATTTTCCCTTACATTTTAATCATCTGCATGTTCCAACCTGTTTACATATCTTGTAAGTTTCAAACTAATTACTAATACCCGCAGTTCTTCATGGTGTTGCAATTTTTACAAGCAGTAGGTTGTATTATTTGCTGACTTATTACTTTGGTTTCTCGTTTTCAACAAACCTTTAAATTTAAAAAAAATATCCTCTTCGTAGAAGTATTTTAAGAACATATTGAGATTGTATTTTTATGTTCGATGTAAGCCGAAAATGCATGTAATTGATTTGCCTTTTCCAGTTTTGAATTGGAGGTAACATTCTTGTGTATGTTGGGAAATGTATAGAGCAAAAGAAAAGTTCATTTTACTGTTTTTTATCATGAATTCTGCCTTCAACTTATTATTTTTACTGTATTCTTTTCAAGACTTCTATAAAATTTGTTATTCAATATAAGTATGTATCATGAGCAAAGTCGATATTTAAACATCTTTAATTTCTGTCGTTTGGGGTAGGTATACACTAAAGCGCAATTGAATTAGAGATACCTGTCTAGTAACGTGTAGCACCACCTTTCGCCCTAATAACGGTGGCGATTCGTCTCGGCATGGACTCGACAAGACACCGGAAGTGCTGGGAAGCCATACGGATCCACGACCCCTGAACAAGCTCTCACAATTCACGAAGATTTCATGGAGGAGGTCAGAGCCTCGAACATCTCTCTCGATGGCATCCCAGATGTGCTCGATGGGACTGAGTTCCAAGGAAGCGAGGCCACGTTGGTGGAGTGTTCATACAACCATTCGGATACAATTCGGGAGTGATGGCACAGTGCACTGTCTTGTTGCAGGATGAGGTCCCCAGTGGTATGTTGAAGACGCACAAAGTCGTCCAAGATATCCCGGTAACGTTGACCTGTGAGGGACGATGTCACACGTACCAGGGGTCCCATTTCAGTCCAAGTAAACAGTCCCCAGACGAGAATGCCACCCCCACCAGCTTGAAGAGTACACTGCTGGCAAGAAGGATCCATCGCTTCATGTGGTTTGCGCCGTACTCGTATCCTGCTGTCCGCATGTACCAACGTGAATCTCGACTCATCAGTCCAGGCAACATTTTCCCACATGTCTAGGGTCCAGTGGCGATGTTCCCGCGCCAATGCTAATCTTTGCACCTTGTGATGTGCGGTCAGCAGCGGTACCCTCGTGGGACGATGGCCTCTGTACCCCATAGCGATGAGATGGTTCCGGATGGTGTGGCTGCTTACAGGTTTTTGTGCACCAGCGTTAAATTGCCGAGTGATTTCTTGCACTGTGGCCCGTCTATCCGCTGTTACAATGCGAGCTAGCCGACGATGACCCGGCTCATCCACACGCTGCTGTCCACGGCAGTTGGCCCTTGCAGGGATGGTTTTACCGGATTCGATGTACTCTCGGTGCACCTGTGACACAGTGGCTCGTGAAAATCCCAGTGCCTGCACGACTTCCGAGATGGAGTGACCCATTCGTCGGGCCCCGACAATTTGCCCACGATCAAATGCGCTAAGATCCTTCATCTTACCCATACTGCATCCGACTCTTACTGATTCCCGTCGCATCATTTCTTATATTGTCGGATCGCTGCATACGTCATGCCGTTTTCGTTTACAGGGCCGCCCACAGTACAACATTTGCATAACGCCAGCTGTCTCTAATTCAATTCCTGTTCAGTGTGTCTGGACTAAATTCACTAAGACTCACAAGTAGACTGTTTAATAATGACTAGAATCATTAAATTCCGAATTGAAATAATTTCTCCTTTGTAATATCCCCACATCAACGTTCTTAACAGCAGTAGAAAAAGGAGCTTCTAGAGACTGCCAACTCTACCTCCAAACAAACATATATGGAACGTTAATTCAACTAATTGTGTAGTTTTTCAGTCGCACTTTTTTTTATTGCAAAAGAATGACACACCTTCGAATTTTAAAAAGAAAACAAATTATGCTGTATAGGGTTTACCAGAGCGGGTGCCGGCTGGAAAAAAAGTACCGGAACGCCGTTCCGGCCCCGCTACACCACTGTTCCTTACGCTGCACTTAATTGTGCTCGGAAACATTTCTCTGTACATCCTGATTGTAATCTGTCGTTAACTGAGGGATCGTGAGCCCTTTGTTATCTCGGACAGGGAGTGCAAACCGGCGCGGCGTTCGCTTCCAATGTCAACCAGTGGTGGCTTCCATTTTTCGGCACGGATGTCTGTTCCTGTTTGGACCGTTTCCACTACACTCTCACTACGGTGGTCCTTGAATAATCAACGGTGTTCGCGGTTTTGCTGAGATTCTGTCTTCCCCCAACTTCGCGAAGGTAATCATGTCGGGCGAACGTGGTGGCCACACCATCCGTCGGAACTGTCCAGAATGCTCCCCGAAGCCATTTTGGACAACTTGGCCCGATGACATGGTGCATTGTCCGCATGGAAAATCCCATGGTTGCGGTAAATGAAGTCCATTAAGGGCTGCAAATGGTCACCCAAAAGAGCAACAAAGCGATTACCGTTAATGACGTATCTGCGAGGACCAAAGCACCCAAACCGTGCCACATAAAGACACCCCACACATGTATGGAATCACCACCAGCTTGCACAGTGCCTTGTTGACAGCTTGGGCCATGACCTCATGGGGTCTGAGCCACACCCGAACCCTACTAACAACTGGTAGCGTGACTCATCGGACCACGCCACATGTTGCCAGTCTTCCACGGTCCAATTGCCGTGTTCATGAGCCCAGGCAAGGCGCTGTGTCCGATATCGTGATGTTAACAAAGGCACTCCGGTGGGTCTTCTGCTTCCATACCCCATGGACGCTAATTACGCCGCACTGACCTGATGGATATGTCTCTGGTACCTTCTGGATTGAATGTAAATGTTATTTGAGCCAGTGTCGCTTGTCTCTTAGCATGGACAATCCTGGTCAGACGCCGCTGGTCACGGTCATTCAGTACCCGTGGTCTGCCACTGGTCTGTCAACGGGGCTTGGTAATGCCTTCCGGGAGGTATTCCCGGAACACACGTGACACCGTGGATCGGGGAATGTTGAATGTTCACACAACTTTGAAAATTGAATCTCCCATCCGTCTGGCTCGCACTACCATGCTTGCCTCGGTCAAACTTCGATAATTCATGTCGGCTTGCCATAATCCTACTGGCTGTTATTCAGCCTGACTCACGAGATTACACCTCGCAACTGATAAAAATCGTGGCGTGCGTCGAAGCTCTTATACGACGGTAGCGCCAGTTAAAAATTTGCATACTGCTAACCCATGGCTTTTGGCGCTTCAGTGTACGTTAAACTTCTTCAGAGTAAAAACAAAAAATAATCAAAAGAAAATCCTTAAGACGAATCCTAGGCTTTATCTATCTCCTTAAAAGAAAAAGGAATTCGCAGGCACTTATAATAGATTCGTTTACTGTTGAGGACCCGTACTGTAAAAAACATAGGCTCTCTTTGAAGGCTGTCTATAGAAGACACAAGGCCACGATATTAGAGAGACGAGTTCCTTCTCTTAGTGACGTCACGCAGAAACTAAGCCTTCTTGTTGGTTTCCAACGCTGTCGTGTATAACGTCAAACACGACACCGACGTATTAACATTAGAATGGCGTCACAAACGAAGGGAATTCATCTCTTTAATGTTATGGCCTTGCACTTTTTAGACGTCCTTGCTTTGGCTCACCCTTAGGCCCATGCACCTAGTAATTCAAATTAACAATCAAATGTATAAAACAATTTCACTCATGTGCTCAAGCAAACAAAAATTTCTATTTTGCCATATCAATTTTCTGGTAGCATCGATTGGTCACTAAACTAGCCAAACTGTTCTTTCTAATATGTACATTTAGTCTTGGGGGTGAAGAAACCTTTCAGTTAAAAAAGTTATGTGAGATGAAATGGACGCCAAAATGCTTCCGATTTTCTAGGCTCAAAGTTCGAGAATGTTCAGTTCTTGATAAAAGTCGATTATCTGAATCCATGTAGCGATATCAGTTTCAGTCCTGCTTTGATGGCGAACTCCCAGTGATAACGCTGAGTCATACCTGAGTCATAGTATTATGTCGTGTCATTGATGTGATTTTGTCATACGAAGTTCGGAAGTCACCACTTGAAGTAACCATACTGTTTAAATCTTCTATGTATATACATATATAAAATAGAATGTCTGTCTGTATGTTCCCTATAAACTCCTAAATCTTTTGACCGATCCAGACCAAATTTTACAGAGTTACTCTCTAGGACCCTAAGGAAAATATAGGCTACCAAAGGGGCGCAGAATAAGAAGGAAAACAAAACAACAACAAAAACAAGTTAGTAAAGTCATGCAGTGCATTGATTATGATACGCTTTCCGACATACCAGAAATCATTACTCAAGTTATGAGGATAACGGCTGTGGAATAAATCTCGCTTCTGTGCCCTGACCTTTGACCCCATTTCGATGATATTAATCAGAATTGGTTCAGTATACCTCCAGAACAACATGATAAAATTTTGTCGGAATCGAAGCATTTTTACTTAAGTTATGACGCATAAAGACGATGGAATGGATCCCGCTCCTATGTCCTGATCTTTGACCCTGTTTCGCTCATTTTCAAAAGGGTTCGTCCCCAGATGGTTCCCTATCACATACTAAAATTTCATCTAAATTGAACTATTTTTACGCAAGTTATGACGCATAAGGGCGATGGAATGGATCCCGCTCTTTGTCCAGACCTTTGACCCCATTTCGCCCATTTTGATACGGTTCTTCCACAGGTGGTTTCCTACCACATACTGAAATTTCATCGAAATCGAACCATTTCTACGCAAGTTATGACGCATAAGAGCAATGGAATAAATCCCGCTCCTATGTCTTGATATTTGACCCCATTTCGCTCATTTTCAAAAGGGTTCGTCCCCAGGTGGTTCATTACCACATACTGAAATTTCATCGAAATCGAACCATTTTTACGCAAGTTATGACGCACAAGGGCAATGGAATGAATCCCGCTCATATGTCCTGACCTTTGACCCTATTTCGCCCATTTTTAATAGAGTTCGTCCCCGGTAGTCTCCTACCACATACTAAAATTTCATTGAAATCGAACTATTTTTACACGAGTTATCGTGCGGACGGACGGACGGACGAACAGACAGACGGACAAAGCTGGAGCGTATACGCTTCTTTAACCTACGGTTGGAAAGTGTAAAAAAAGGCAAAAAGGTTGTATAACTACGAGACTCGACGTATATTTTCAAAAGCAATTGTGTTATAATTGCTCAACAGCAAATGAACAGGGAAACAGAAATATTCTTTCGCTGAATATTTATGTTTTAAATAAAATTCAACCTGTGATTTTATTAAAAATATCCCTCCTCCCTACAGATTTTATTTCCAAATATTCATAAAAAAAAATACGGGAAATTAGTGGATCTAGGTAAATTCCCGCACCGGTAGAAGAACTATGCGAGCGCATTATGCGGAAAAATAAATGCAAAATATAAGATACAAGTAGAATACGAGGAAATTAATATTACACTTTTGCAAGACAGTTACCACGCAATCACTGGGGTAACGAACCTAAAATAGATATGATACCAGAGAAACACAAAGCTTTTTTGCAATTCTAATTAGCACAGAGGGACTTCCGTAGGGGGAGAGGAAGTATTAAACTGCGAAAATGAGAAAAAATATTCGGTAACCGAAAGTTGTGACTACAAAGCTTTCCACGCAAAAAATTAAAGAAGCGTCTTCTTCTTATGCCCAATGCAGACTTCACTTGCTAATGATCACTCTCCATAGGCGCCGACGGGGGTTGGGGGTTGGGGGCAAGTTAATCTAGCCCGACCAGTATGTTTACCGGGAGGCAGGGTCCACCCATTATTTTTCGTCCTGTTTAATTAAAGAAGTTTTTGTTTTTGTGTCTGTATGTCCTTTTTGAAATGCGTGAATAGAAATATTTCTATAGAGAAAAAATGTGTTTCCATGTTATTCAGGCTGTGTGCTGTGCTAATTGGAAAAAATGCATTTCTTTTCTTTATAGAAATGTATTATTCTTTATGCGATGGACACCTTCGATTCAGCTTTTATGAGGCCAAAGCGATTCGTTTCCATAGAAATTAATAACTAAATAAGTAGAAACTTTTTTCTCAAATTCAGCAGTCCTTATTTGATAAGAAACTTGATTGCCAGCCCAATATTGTGTTTGACATGGCCTCGTGATATGTGGTAAATATTTAAAACAATTATCAAACTTTAAATAAATAAAAATACAGAAACGCATAACTTCTAGCGCTTTTATTTTTCTATTTATTTTTTGCGCTTCTCGTTCTTTGTCTGAGTAAGTGCGCTATAATTTCTCATATTTTTAATAAACGTTTGGAAATAACATCTCTGAATATTTTTATAAAATCGCAAGTTGAATTTTATTTTTTAAAATATTAACATTCAGCAAAAGAGTATTTCTGTTTCCTTGTTCATTTGCTGATGAGCAATTACAGTTGCGTTTTAAAATGTACGTTGAATCTCGTAGTTTATCGTTTTGCCTTTCCTTTTATTTCCCTCTTGACAATGGAAGAGACGTGTTCCTCCACGTCTAATCTCTTCACGCCTGCCTCCCTCCCAATAATTTGGTGAAGTCGGCGTCCCCCCCCCCCCCTCGTGAATCTGGGAAATCGCGTGCATGTTTCTTATTGAGAAAAGGAAAAAAAAAAAAGAAGAAGAAGAACGAGAGAGAGAAAGCAGCTGATACTTTTATCTTTATCTGATTCACAGTGGAGTTTTTTTTATTTACGCCGTATTTTCGTTATTTATTGCAGTTTCATTTGTATGCTTATTTTCGACTCACGGTAGGCTTAAACGTATATTTTTTATTTCTCTCTTCTGCTCCGCGTATTGTTGTCCAGATTTCTATTATAGTTCTAATTTCCCTTGCTATAATTGTTTGTAATTTTTTTTTCTGGTATTTAGTTTGTTACGTTTTTCAGTTATTTAAGAAAAGTGGCGATTAAGTCTTTGTGGCTATCATTTAAGGATTGTTTTTCTACATCTGCATTCCGTACACAGGTGTTCTTGGTTTCCTAGGAGACAGAATAGTGTCATGCTTTGAAACACGCAAAGGTCACCGTGTGTAGTGGCATCGGAACCGCTGGGGCAGAAGGGGCAGCTGCCCCCGTACTCATTTGCGTGCAGGTGAAAAATATCACATTTGTCCCCTCACCGTCCTTCCTTTTTTTTTTTCGTTATAGGGAATCGGATAAATGTTAGAAAGTTCTTTTTTTGACGCTATGCATTTTTTTTCGACAGTAGTAATATAAATCGCAAGTAAAAAATTTCGATGTAACGAAAATGGGTAACGGAACTAATCAGTGAGCCACCTAGGTTTATTTTCTCAAATGTCTCGAAAACGGTGTGTCGTAGCGAAATTTGGCTTCCTCTTGATTTCCCCCAAGGGGAGGGAGTCACCTGCTGCTGACGAGAGCTTTACAATGCGGTTTAACACGATGGGGTTGTAACCTGTATATATTCTAAACCAACAGTTATTAATCCCCCTCACTTAACACACCTGCGATTCAGCTTTTCTTCCTATCTTGAGGACAGATTTTAGCTTGCGCATGCGCAGATGGAGTTTCATAACTGCATCACATTTCACCGAAGTCAGGGTCGTTTCTTACGTTCGTCTAAATCTGAATATAATAAGAAAACTGTTTTTAAAAAACTCAGCAGTCGAAATACTTACTGATGCCGCGGCCATAGTTTAGTAAATATTTACTTTTGTGACTCGCATATCTTCTTTCATTGGTTTTACGACAATAACATTTATTAATCCACTAACTTAAGTACCACTCAATGTCAGGAATTAGTAAACCTTATTGTTTGTTGTTATTATGTAATTCCATTTACATTATTTCATCACCTGCAAAAACTGTGAATTTTTAAGTTTAATTATTTGTTTAACTAACTAATTTTCATAGTTATTTCATCATTTATATGTCATTCGATGCGAAATTTAATGGAGATTTCAAAAATGTCTTAGTTTTCTCTGTAGCTACTTCTGTTCTGAAGATATATTACAAAAAACAGGACCGAGTTGCAATTATTATGAAAAGGATCATCTATCCAATACTTAGTTTTACAGCAATAAATCGTTTTGTAATTCACAAGGAATGAAATAACATTTAAATACAGAAATATAATGAAGCAAAATTATAGAATGTATTTGTTGCTCAGCCTTTAGCTTTAATCACAGCTTTGCATCTTACTGGTATGCTGTGAATAAAGTTTTATAAAAGATTGGGTTGAACAATACGATTCCAAATTTGAATTACATCTTCAGTGAATTGAATTTTGGTTGTTGACTTCTTTTTTTATAGTTTATACGACACATTTTCAACCACAAATTTTGGATAAGGTTTAAATCCGGTGACTGTGGTGGCTAATCAAGATGCTGAACATTTTTTCCAGAAACCACTTTTTCACTACTTCAACACGATGACAGGGAACATTATCATCTTGAAAAATAAATTGCCGTCATAAAGTCTTCTAGATGACGATAGCATCTTCTTTTCCAATACCCATATGTTTTTTGGGCATTTACCGTACCATCGACAATATGGAGATTCCCAACGCCATGTGCACACATGCAGCTCCAAACCATGACCTTCATCGGATGCTTAACAGTAGACACTAAGCAACTTGGATGGAATTCTTCATGCTTGAATCTCCTTACATAGGCACTACTCTGATTCTCATTAAGGCAAAATTCTGATTTATCACTGAAAAGAACATTTTCCCATTGCTTGGTTGTCCACGAGACACGCTGTTTTCCCCACTGAAGTCTACCCTGTCTTTGATTTCTAGTTAACAGTGGTTTACTCCTACCCTTGCAGCCACGTAAGTTATAGTGAAGCAGCCTCCTCCTAACAGTAGATGTACTAACAGTAACATCAGTTACTTCAGACCATCTTTGAAGCAATTCAGGTGAACTGAGCCTCCTGTCTGCCAAGCTTAGTTTTCTGAATACTCTGTCCTGCCTGGTTGTAGTGGATCTGGGCCTTTCACTGCGACACATATTTTTAATCTCATCGGTGTCTTTTATTTTCTCCAGTAACCTAATAACTGTAGATTGATCACAGCCCACTCTTTCAGCGATTTGCCTTGAAGAATATCACTCTTCATGCAGAACAACTATTTCAACTCTGTCCGCTGTGAACAATTCCGCAGTTTTAACCATTATTGAGAATGTACACAAATTATACCCTATAATAACAACAACAAGCGACCACTACAAAGCTCTACTAGATAAAATCAGATCATATGTAGAGGATTTTAAGAAGGGAGTGTCTGGCCCCAGGTCTTAAACAACCCTTAGAAATAGGAAGCTAGGAGATTTGGGCTAGAGTGCCCGATAGGAAAGTGACACGGAAGCGAAGTAGAAAGGGGAGGAAGACGCCCTTATTTATTACCGGGGGCCAGTACCCGGGGTCCGACAGCTTAACGTGCCCATCCGACGCACGGCGAATATTTAGTGGATCGAGCGGTTCGTACCTGCCTGGGATCGAACCTTAGGTCCTTTCCGTGGCAGTCACGAACGTTGCCCACTAGGCCACCTGCGGCCCAGAAGCTCTACTAGCTCTGCGTCAACCCTTATAAAGGCTGGAGTAGGATTAGGATAGCATTAGGAAGCAGCCGATCAGGTAAAAGAATGTGTATGATTGGCTGTAACAACTCATACGCAGCTAACGTGAATTTGTGTTTGTCAAACCCTATATTTTATGTCATATGTTAAGAACAGAAGTAACTGCAGGAAAAACTAAAATATTTTTGAAATCTCCATAAGATTTCGTATCTAATGACATATAAACGATGAAATAACTATGAAAATTAGTTAGTTGAAAAAGAGTTAAACATTCAAGATTTTTGCAGCTGTCGCAATATTTTTGCACAACACTGTAGTATGAATCGGACTGTCGCTCGGTGTGGGCGTGAGTGACACTGATAAATGTATTCGTAAATAAAAGTATGCTCACGAATAGCTCGTTTTATTTCAAACTGACAGAGACCTTGGCATACGAAAGATGCATATGCATAGCACAATTATCTACAAAGAGCACCAGGATACTCTTGACTTTTTAGCACGTCCTTTATAAAAAAGATCGCGCTTATGTTATCGGTTTGTCAGTTCGTTCGTTCGTCTGTGGACACCATACGTCTGTAACTAATGGTCCAATTTGAAAAATTATTTTTGCATTGGATAGCTTGAAATGTGCGAATGATACTCCTTCATTTCTTTCTTTTTTTTTTTTTTTTTTTTTTTTTTTATCACGATGAACAATTTTGCCGCTAGAGGGCGTAAACGCAGGTTATATTGAATTCAAACTACATTTTATTCCACATATTTGTTTCTATATACGTCCGAATGAAAAAAGATTCTTTTACTTTTTGATTGCATTTATGTCGAAGACTATTTAGGTATATTCACTTTTTCAAGTTATGCATAGATTTTCCTGTAGGGGGCGGGGCGTAAAACTAAACTGCGTTTTCCCCTATATCTCTGCTTCTAAAACTCCGATTTGAAAAATTCACTCTGCAGCGGATACAGCTCCTGATGAAAATTTTTTTGCATATAATTTCTGATTTTTGGTATAAAATGGTTTAGCCACCGGGGGGGGGGGAGTGTTAATTTCTGCTTTTGTTGCATTTGCAGCAAAATCTGAGCTTCTAAAATCTCGATTAAAAAATTGGTTCGTGGACCGGTACCATTCACGTCGAAAAGCTTTTTCGGAATATTTTCTTCTTAAAATAATGTATGGTTTCTCCGCCAGGGGGCGTAGATGTATATCTTATTTTTGTCGATATTTCTGTTTCTAAGAGACCGATTTGAAAAATTCCTTCTTTGTTGGATAGAGTTTCCAGCGCGAAACCCTAAAAGTCCGATGTGAAAAATTCTTTCTACACCGGATACCGCTTCTGATGGAAAATGCTTTGCATATAACTTCTAATATTTGGTAAAGAATGATTTGGCCACCAGGAACGTAAGTGTTTATTTACACTTCTGATGTATTTGCAGCATAATCTGAGCTCCTGAAAACTCGATTGAAAAAATGGTTCCGAAAAACCTTTTGAGAATACTTTCTTCTTAAAGCAATGTATGGCTTTTCCGCTAGGAAGCGTAGATGCATATCTTATTTTTGTCAATATCTCTATTTGTAAGAGTCCGTTTTAGAAAATTCTTAATTTGTTGGAGAGCGTTTCCGCTGCGAAATGTTTCTCATATAATTTCAAAAAATTTTTAGCGCACAAGTCTGCCACCAGAGGGCGTAAGTTTATGTTTTCGTTTGCAGCAATATCTGCGGGATTAAAAACCCGATTGAAAAATTATTTCTTCGGTCAGGTACTACTTACTAACTATGCAAATTCTGTGTGCGTATTTTCTTCCCAAAGTAATACACAATTTTGCCGCTAGAGGCGCAAATGCTTAATCTGTTGTTCTCAATATCTCTTCTTGAGGAATTTTGTAGTTCACAGTTTGTTGGTGATTGTGTACTTCAGTTTGCAGCTGTATCGCGGTTTCTTAAAACACTATTGAGAAATTCGTTTTGTCCTGTATGCCATTCGCTACACTAAAGACGTGAAGCATTATCCTCTTTAAATAATGCACAGATTTCCCGCTAGGGGGCATAAAGGTTGAAACCTTTCTCTCGTTATTTCTGCTTCCGGGAGACGTATTTGAAAAGTGCTTTTGCATTACCATAGCTTTTCCCATGCAGACTATTTTTCGCTTATTTTCAACTTTTCCATTATGCAAAATTTTTCCTCTAGAAGGTATAGGGTTATATAAGGTTTCCTTCTCTCGTATATTTCTACTTTTAACTGTTCGATTTGAAAATCTTTTTGTCTCTGATGCCTTCCTTGTTGTATGAGATATTCTTTATGCGCCATTTGTTAATTCTTCGTAACATGCTTTTTAGTCTTTGGTGGAACTAAGTAGATGTTTCTATTTCTGGATGTTTTATTGCTTGTTGAAACCGGTTGATTGTTTTCCTTACCAGTTCAATTGACTTTGAATAGCTTTGATGAATTTAATTCGCGTCAGAACGGATTCAAGAGACGTGTTCTTTACAACCGAAAATTCTGTGTCATCTTTCTTGTTTTTTTATTTCCTGCCGTTTTAAATTCCTTCTGATAAAACTATTTTTTTCTTTTTTCATTATTAACCATCTAGAACTCTGAATTTTTTAATGCCATTTCTGAGACGCGGATTAAAGTGACCTCGCTTATCCAGTATGAAAAAAAAAAAAAAAAAAAACCTTTCAGAAAGTAGTAGCCTTGTACATGGTGTCCCACCCGTTACTTTACACAAATTTTCATTAATAACATCGTGAATAATTACAGTAATTGAATATTTCGTAAAAACATACCTTCATCCATGGAAAACTGAACCATATAAGAGAAAGTGTTCTCCCTGTGCATCGAGACAGGCTTAAACATGAGACTCATATATTTCGGAAAGTTCGTGCCAGTTGCTCAGGCGTAATCCATGTTGTTCTTGAGTTACTCAAGGATTGTCGGCTTGTTTTGAAACACCACTGATTTGAGATACCCCCAGAGAAAGAAATCGGAGGTGTTAGGTCAGGAGATCGAGGTAGCCACGTTCCTTTAAAAATCATACGATCTCCAAAGAATGACTCAATTTCAGCCATACTCATATGTAATGTATGGCATACATACGATTAGCTTCGTGACAAACAAACAACTGAAGTAACCCCCGAGGAATCACAAACCTGACATGCGCGGCGTCCAAGGTCACAACGAGTTCGCCAACAGGCATTGAAGAACAACATCGGCAAGGCAGTGGCAGCGATTACAACGGAGCAACTGGCGCGAACTTTCCGAAATATGGAGTCTCGTGTTCAAGCCTGTCTTGATGCACAGGGCGGACACTTTCAACATCTCTTATGATATGGTTCTGTTTTTCATGGATGAAGGCATGTTCTTACCAAATATCATTCAATTACTGTAATTATTACGAAATATGGAGTCTCGTGTTCAAGCCTGTCTTGATGCACAGGGCGGACACTTTCAACATCTCTTATGATATGGTTCTGTTTTTCATGGATGAAGGCATGTTCTTACCAAATATCATTCAATTACTGTAATTATTCCGAAATATGGAGTCTCGTGTTCAAGCCTGTCTTGATGCACAGGGCGGACACTTTCAACATCTCTTATGATATGGTTCTGTTTTTCATGGATGAAGGCATGTTCTTACCAAATATCATTCAATTACTGTAATTATTCCGAAATATGGAGTCTCGTGTTCAAGCCTGTCTTGATGCACAGGGCGGACACTTTCAACATCTCTTATGATATGGTTCTGTTTTTCATGGATGAAGGCATGTTCTTACCAAATATCATTCAATTACTGTAATTATTCCGAAATATGGAGTCTCGTGTTCAAGCCTGTCTTGATGCACAGGGCGGACACTTTCAACATCTCTTATGATATGGTTCTGTTTTTCATGGATGAAGGCATGTTCTTACCAAATATCATTCAATTACTGTAATTATTCCGAAATATGGAGTCTCGTGTTCAAGCCTGTCTTGATGCACAGGGCGGACACTTTCAACATCTCTTATGATATGGTTCTGTTTTTCATGGATGAAGGCATGTTCTTACCAAATATCATTCAATTACTGTAATTATTCGGAAATATGGAGTCTCGTGTTCAAGCCTTTCTCGAAGCACAGGGTGGACACTTTCGTATAACTGTTCTTCAGAGTTGATTCATATGTGGTTTGGCATATCTGCGTTTTGAACTCTTCAATAAACACCTGAAATTATTATTCTAACCAGGGCTATTCTAAAATCAATTCTGATTGCCGAAATTCTCTTATTA
Organism: Macrothele yani; assembly: GCA_039090855.1. NCBI lineage: Eukaryota > Metazoa > Arthropoda > Arachnida > Araneae > Macrothelidae > Macrothele > Macrothele yani. The sequence goes on from CM076989.1 coordinate 14,465,415, forward strand.
ACAAAGTTACAATAGCTTCGTACACTAACTTATGCATCCTAATTGCTCTCTTGAAAAATTTCTCACTTAATGCACTATCAACAGAGCCTTCGGTTACAACTCCATTGTGAACAACAAGGTCTCGCAATCCTGCCTTTGAAAAAACAAACACTAAATAAAAACCTGCTTTCTACGATTATAATATGTACAAAATCCTGAAAAATGTCAAAAAAGGGCAACTTTACATATTTTTGCATGCAAAAACAGAATCTGTAGTTAAGAAAACGACGTAATAGAGTCTAATAACAAAATTTTAGTTTAAATACTGAAAAAGTTACAAGATTTTGACATTTACAGAGGCCATTTTGTTTTTTACCTGTACTTAGGGCAAGCTATCATATCAGGGTGGGCAACATGCTTTTTCTAATTCCTGGCATCGTAAGGAATGCACCTAGACGTATTGCAGCTATTCCCACTTTGTGAGGATAAATTCCAAAAATATGGGGTCTAGCTGACAGACTATGTATCATCTCATGATGAAGACGATGTGTCTTCGAATGATCTAATGAAGTGTATGGCGTGTTTTTATCAGTAAAGGAGTTTAACATGTGGTGCGTTGTGTACTACATTTGTTTTTATCTCGTGTTTCGTCGGAATTAAGTATCTCGCTGTAACATTTTAATTCAGACTTTGAGGGGGTTTGTAATATTCCTTTTTGAAACGGTGCCCGGAGAACAGCAGCAACAACGAAAAATGTGTTTTGATAATGTGCCATCATGGGCGTACTGATAGCCCCTGAAGTGCGAGGGGGGGGGGGCAGGAGCGAAGGATTTTTTTTTAATTTTTGCGTTTTTGCGGAAGCATATGAAACTGGTTAAAGAAACAGCAAGGAATCTTTGACGGCAGCTTTCAATAAAGTATTAAAAAGAAAAGCATTTTTTTTTTCAGTAAATCAGTAAAATCTTCAAGAAAATCATTTTCGCTTTAGTTTATAAAAACTCGATGATCGAAAACCAGCTGTACCAGAGGACTTGAGGCCTTTTTTCACAACCATAGCAATAGTTCCTAATATGTATATTATTAACAAGAGAATGGGTACAAAACATCAGTTGAATATACGAAATTTTTATACCAATGAATATAAGGCGTTAGCTATTACACATGTTTGCACACAACTACGCATGCTTCAAAATATGATGAGCTAAAAGATGTTCTTCGCGGGAACGAAAAACCAGAGATGTGTGTCATTTTTTTAATATTATATAACGAGTCAAAAGAAAAAGACTTTTACTATGTGCAAAACATTGTGACATTACGTTAAGTGTGTTAACCTATATTCAAGAGTAAATATTTTAAGTAATTTTACTTTTTGTGTGTGTGCCACAATTCTTAAATGTTACTTTTTTATTTGCTTACTTATGTTCTGTATTTTCGTTTAAATCCAAAACGGTTATTACCTGGGTAGACACTATCACAAGGCCGTTAGGTGTTTTGAGAGTGTGATCATGAGGTATTTTGAAGAGGCTGGCCTTAGTTCTCTAAACGAATAAAATTTGCATGATATGTTTAACTTTGGCGTAAGTGTTTTGCATTTGTATTAAACTAGGGCAATTATTTTCATTACGTGTACATTTGTGTTACATGCAATAAAGCGTAACAACTTTAGTTTTACAAAAAATACCTATAGGTTCCAAAGAATTTGAACTATTTATACGCCCATAAAACCTAATTAATAATATAGAATTAAAAAAAATGTAATTGAAAGCAAATAAATTTTCGCAAAAGGGCCTCAAAGTTATTTTGCGGGGGGGGTCAGGTACGCCACTGTGTTACATAAAAGGAAATATCTCTGCTGTAGTGAAAAAAATCATATCATAAACTTAACTTGATTAATGATTATGGATTCGGGAGGTAAGGGCAGGAGGGACGGGATGCAATTTTTTTTTTTTTTTTTTTTTTGGCAGCCTGTAGCAGGAAGCATTTATATTCTTTCCGCGCTCCCTGATTTCGAAGATTACCGAACGTCCCTGATCTGCTATCACATAAAAATCGAGGCAGAAACTAAATGTTATACGCAGGGTGCATGCTATTTTAATATCAAATCTTAAAAAAATTCAAACGGCAGTATATTCGTACGTTAAACGAAACATTGGGTTGCGCCGTGTTGTTAATTGTAATAATTAAAATAACTTCTTTTGTGACTGGAGCATCTGCATTGTACGCATCAAATGCTACCGTCTTCTCCCACGGCAAAGAATAATCAAAGTATGTTGTCAAAAGGAATAAACATTTCACTTCATTAATTTTTTCGCCTCTGTTCATGCATTTATGCCTTTATAATATTAAAACAGCTTCAACACAAAATGGAAAGTATACAAATAACAGAGGTGACTCTTTATCATATTAGAAATTTTCCTGAAAAAAAAACAGAACGACTTGAAAGTTTGACACAATATTAATCAAACGACAGAAGTCTTCGATTTGAGGAAATTTTACGTGAACCTACAAGGATCCATGTAGAACTTTTTGATTGCAGGTTTTGTAATTTTTACCAAACATAAACTGCTGAAGTTTTCACTGCATTTGCAAGTTCCCTTATCGATTATTCTACTAACTGTAAGGAGTTGTGCTGCCATCTGTCGAGTACTATTAGAAATACATATAATATAGATCGAGTTTAGGACATTTGGGTAATTTGGGCACCAGACATTTGGGAACCCGGACATTTTGGCACAAATCTTTAGCGGCCGTACAAAAATTGCCGTTTCTTGGCGCTCTGAGGGGAACTGAATGGAGAAAACGTTCCCAGTAAGACAAACGACAATTACAATTGAATTAAAAAAAAATTACAATGCACAAATTTTAAAAATGACAATCCGTCTTTTTGGTGAAAATCATCATCATCATCATTGTCACCCATTATCAATCCACTGCTGGACGAAGGTCTCCTCAAGTTTCCTCCATAACGGTCTGCCTTGTGCCAGTCTCCTCCATGTCACTCCCACATACTTTCGAATTTCATCCACCCATCTCCCACGTGGTCTTCTTCTGGGTCTTTTCCTCTCCGTTGGAATCCAATCTAAAATTTCGGCTGTCTATCGATGGTCTGTCATTCTGGCAGTATGTCCAGCCCATTGCCATTTCAGGGATTTAACTCTGATCATGACGTCTTCCACTCTTGTCATTTTTCGGATCCACGAGTTCCTCTTCTTATCTCTCCTGGTTACACCAAGCATGAACCTCTCCATACTACTTTGAGTTGTCTGCAGCCTTTGTATGTCTCTTTTAGTTAAGGTCCACGTCTCTGCACCATACGTAAGCACAGGAAGGATGCACTGATCAAACACTTTTCTTTTAAGACATAATGGCATATTGCTCTTGAAAATTATGCTGTTTCTTCCAAAAGCTCTCCAGGCAAGTTTTGTACGCCGATTAATTTCTTCCTCAATGTGACCCTCACTTGATATCTGCTGTCCAAGATAAACGTACGTGTCTGTTATCTCCAGCTTTTCTCCATCAATCGATAAATCTTCATTTCTTGTAAAAATGATGAACATCACTTTTGTCTTCTGAAAGTTCACTTTTAATCCCACTTCTTTACTCTTGTCAGCAAGTTCCTGGATCATACTCTGCAGCTCTGATGGGTAGTTGCAAAAATGACTACGTCATCAGCAAAACGAAGGTGGGTTAGATAATCTCCATTAATCTTTATCCCTTTGTTTCCCCAGTTCAGTGATTGAAAGACATTTTCCAATGTGGCATTAAAGAGCTTCGGAGATATGGTGTCACCTTGTCTCACTCCTTTTCCAATTTTTATGTGTGTTGTATTTTCAAACAGCCGAATCTTTGCACTTGCATTTTCATAGATGTTATTAATAATATTAATGTATGCATCTTCAATACCGCAGGATTTCAGAGCCATTGTAACTGCTGATGGTTTCACCGAATCAAAGGCTTTTTCATAATCGAAAAAAGCCATGCACAATGGAAGTTCATATTCCCTCACTCTTTCAATTAGTTCTCTCAGTACGTGGATATGATTTATAGTGCTGTAGCCACTCCTGAATCTAGCTTGTTCTCTCGGTTGAGCCATGTCCAGTGTTACCTTCAAACAGTGTGAAAGAACTTTAGTGAAGATTTTATAAACTACTGATAGGAGGCTGATAGGTCTGTAGTTCCTGAGATCCTCAATGTCACCTTTTTTATGTAGCAGGATCATTGTAGCGTTGTTCCAATCCTCAGGAATCTTCCCTTCATTAAGGCATCGAGTGGAAATTTGGGCGAGTACTGTTTCGATTTCTCCACTTGCTCCTTGTATGATGTCTACAGTAATTCCATCTTCTCCTGGAGCTTGGAGTAGAAATCTTTAACTCTTGTCAAAATTTTGCCTCTATTTCTTGTTACAGAATCATTATGGTGTAAATATGACAAGGATGATATCCGAAAACTTGAAAATTTCGTCGTCTTGGATTACATAGCACATAATCATGAATATGGATTACGTCATATTCATGATTACATAGCACCAAGGGCGACGGGGGTGCTCGAGCCCCCTTCTGCCGTTGGTATAGCCATATTTCTGAAAAATTTAAAACACTACAACAGACGAAACCTTTTTTTGAAGCATTTTTAAAAATAATAAGATATAATAATTGATTGTATCCATTATTTTTGTTATATTTTAGTATCTTGCACATTTACTAAAATGTTTGACAGCCTTGAAGGAGGTAAGGATTTTTCTTTGCCTCCCCCCCCTCCCTTCCTAAAAGTACTCATATGGGCGCTACCGCATAGCACATTTCTTAGGTTTCAACGAAACAAAGCAATTACACCAGAACTCATACTATGTTCGGAAAAGGACGACAAGGAGGGATTTTTTTAATAACGCCTCACTTTTACTTAGGCACTAAATATTTACATAACATGTCAAGTTATTAATATTTCTTTTTTACTTAATTAGGCACTATGCCTCATTCGTAGGCCCTTTTGACAGTCTTATTTCTACCGATGCCAGATTCATAACGTTTACGTATCAAGTCAAGGTAATAATATTGCGCTTTCACTTGAGCACTAAATATTAATTCATAGGCCCTAGGCCTAGGCCTTTTTAACAGTTTTGTTCTACCGATGTCACATTCATAATAATTACGTATCAAGTTAATAATATTGCGCTTTTACTTAAGCACTAAATATTATTTCACGGGCCCTATGGCCTAGGCCTTTTTAACAGTTTTTATTCTAACGATGTTATATTCATAACGTTTATGCATGAACTGAAGTTAATCATATTGTGCTTTTAATCATACACTAATTATTAATTCATTGACCCTAGGCCTAAAGTCTAGTAATTAATATGGAATGCCGAAAGTAAAAACGCAATGCAATTAACTTGAGTTGATAAGTAAACGTTATGAATATGGAGTCGACAAATTAAAAACCGTGAAAAAGGCCTATGCCTATGAATTAATATTTTGTGTCTAAGTAAAAGCGCAATATTATTAACTTTATTTGATGTGTAAACGTTGTGAATATGACATCTGTGGAGTAACAACTATTAAAAAAGGCCTAGAAATTAATATTTCGTGTCTAAGTAAACGCCCAAATTATTAACTTTATTTGATAGGTAATTGTCATGAATGTGACATCGATAGAACAAAAACTGTTGAAAAGGCCTAGGCCCTGTGAAATAATATTTAGTGCTTAAGTAAAAGAGAAATATTAATAACTTGAGTTGGTACGTAATTGTTATGAATGTGACATCGATGGAACAAAAATTTAGTGCTTAAGTAAAAGCGCAATGCTGTTAACTTGATTTGATACGTAAAAGTTATGAATATGACATCGGTAGAAAAAAGACTGTCAAAAGGGCCTACGAATGAGGCATAGTAATTTGATGCCTAATTAAGTAAAAGAGAAATATTAATAACTTGAGTTGGTACGTAATTGTTATGAATGTGACATCGATAGAACAAAAATTTAGTGCTTAAGTAAAAGCGCAATGCTATTAACTTGATTTGATACGTAAAAGTTATGAATATGACATCGGTAGAAAAAAGACTGTCAAAAGGGCCTACGAATGAGGCATAGTAATTTGATGCCTAATTAAGTAAAAGAGAAATAGTAATAACTTGACATGTTATGTAAGTAGCATTATTAAAAAATCCCTCCTTGTCGTCGTTTTCCAAACAGAGTATGAATTCTGCTGTAATTGCTTTGTTTCGTTGAAGGTTTAAGAAATGTGCAATGTAATTTTTTTTAATTCACGAATGTACTTTTGTTTCCCCATATTCAAGTGTAATTGTCCCTTGCCTTACGGTGAACATTTTCCCGGTCAAACTCTTACTATTGGGCCAAGAAACGGCAATTGTTATACGGCCCCTTAAGCATTTGTGCCCAAAAGTCCGTCCGGGGGCCCAAATGTCCGCCCCGTCTTTCAGACAGAAAATCGTAAAAATGTCTCAATTTCTTAATGATTATGAGATATGAGAAAAAAAAAATTTGTTCACAGCACTTGCTCAAGTAGGGAGAAATATAGGAACACTATAATTTTTTACGCAGCGCAATTTTATTGCTCTAAAAGGCAATGTGCCAAAATGTCCGGGTGCCCAAATGTCCGGTGCCCAAATGTCCGGTGCCCAAATGTCCGAACCAGTTGGAAAATTGTTATAACAAAGGCATTTCAATTAAGTATGTCTCAAAAATGCAGAATATCTAAAACTACAGAGTTAAGCATAATACACAGAAACGTAAATTTTGCTGTTAAAAACCAGATTATTGTTAACAGGAAAGTTGCAAACATCTATTGACTAAGGCCCTGCGTCTATCCCAGGAGCTGGTTTACATTGGGACAACCTGGCTCAGGGCTCTAGATATAGACAGTGCCGCCCATATGAGTTCTGGAGGGGGGCTAAGAAATATCCTTACCTCCTTCAAGGCTGTCAAACATTTTAGTAAATGTACAAAATACTAAAATACAACAAAAATAATTTATGCAATCAATCATTAATATCTGATTATTTTTAAAAATGCTTTAAAGAAAGGTTTCGTTTATTTTAGTGTTTTAAATTTATCAAAAATTTGGCTATACCAACGGCTAGAGGGGGCTCCAGCCCCCCGCGCCTTATGGGCGCCCATGGATATAGACCGAGATTGTTGACAACCGGGAGAAGTGTGTGCGTGTGTGTGTGTAGGGTAGGGGGTAAGGGGGTTGATTTTCACAAAGTATTTTAACAAATTTGAGGATGAGGAGCCCGAAATCCTTCTATCTCTCGGAATGTTTACTCCAAGCAGAATTCTACAAGATCAAGGTTCTCAGATTAGTGTAGCTGATAAGGGAGGAGAGCGAATTGCTTACGCATTAAGTTCTTTAGCGTGTAGCCCGAGAAAGGTTATCTGAATTCGAACAAGAATGTCTACATTTTCAGAAATCTTGGCATAATTTAGATAAGCCGGTGACAGATTCAAGTGTTTGTGTTGCGAATAGGTTGCTATTTTATTAGTGAAATAATATCAATTCAACTTTTCCGGACATTGATGTGATCTTTAAAATTCACCTACGCATGCCCATCAATAAATTCTCTGGAGAAACGAAGTTTTCATTCTGAAAATGATCCATAACTATTTGAGGACATCTAGTTCTCAGGAAAGAACAAGTGCATTTGCAGCTTTGTCCTTGAATTCAAGCACTGTAGAAACACAGACATTTGATTATAGATTTTGCCACAAACAAACAGAGAATATTTTATTTTTTTACTTGTGATTTTACTAATTTGCGTATATTCATTTCCCCCTTTCTCTGTTATTTAAACGATTTACAATGTACATTGATAGCAACACTACATTTTCATAAAGCCTAAAAATAATACTGTTTACGTTGAAAATTTAAATGCAAAATTTACAGGCGAATATTTTTAAGTACATTAAAATCAAGCAATTTCAATTGTAAATCAAAAAATTGACAGTGAGATGAAGTTTCAATATTGTGCAAGTTAAAGTTCCGACAAAATGATATCTCAAATTTTTATTTCATTGTCCAGTTTTAAAAAATGCTAAAAATTCTGCTGAGTTGTTCTTCAGAATATTCTGATTTCCTTTGTGATAAAAAAATATTTATATAATTTAAATATGAAATTCAAATTGGAAGTAAATTTTACACATTTGTAAGAGGGCTGTTATCTTCGGGTTCGATGTTTAACCCTAATCGCAGCTCATTACAGAAAATATATAGCAAAGGAATAGTTGAGAAAGTTGCAGGTTCAATTAATTTATTATTTGCTTAAACAGTGCAGGCTGTCCTTAATTATCTTACAAAATTATTACTTGATTTTCTCCTTACTTTTTCTGTTGCTTAACTATTCGCTCTTCTGCATTTACCCTAATTCTACGTAACTTTTCATTCTGTTTCGCCGCCGTTGTTCGGAGACCCAAAAAAGTGTTCCTTCTCAAACCATCACCTCACGATTTCTCTCCTCTTCTCTTTTCTAGCGTGACCGCTGAGTCTGTCCGAGCCTCTCCCCTTAGCTCGAAGGGGAGAGCGTTTCTTCGACGCCTACTGAGCAATAAACTAATTTAGCCATCTAGATGCACTTTTCGGATCACAGTGTACATCATTGCAGCGTAGACCAATAAAACGGCAAAAAGCACTTCACTTGTTTTCTGTACAGGCTGCTTCGAACATTCCCATGCTGACTGAAAAAGACTTACCGCTAAATATTCCTTACTTGGAAAAGAATTGATTCTAAAATACTATAAAATCTTCTAAACCCTCGTGTCAAATTAAAATGTGTTTACTTGAGGCGTGTCTGATTTTTCTTGGCCCAGGGCGCTGTGATGTTTAAACCCGCCTTTAGCCTTTCCTGAGAGCTTGTATTGGCTTTGGTGTCGGTTAAAACTCTTTTATAAACCTCTATCTATCTATCCCTCGATTTCTCCTTCTCTCTATATATATCAATCTCTATCTATCTATTATTTGGGCAGATATGCCTCTTTGGCCCTTGGTTATGGTGGGCCCCAACGCTATAGCCACTATAGGCTCCACCCCTAATCCGGCCCTGCCTTTAGCCATCAGATAAGATGCATTACAACTACTCTCGTATACAATGTGGAACTAGTTCATAAGATACACCCTCGCCCCATAAAAAATGGCTCACTCCAACACATAACACGACACATGAAATGCAGTGTGTTGTATAAATCAGGTAGAACAGCTGGTCGAACGTAAGTTAGCGAGGAACAGAATGAGCAAAACGAGGGATCTGAGAGACTTTGACCGTGGTTTGATAGTTATTTTTATCGATGTTCAAATTCTTATCCTTGGGAACGCATTAATTGTGAAGAAAATGACTACAGAAGTTTGCCCATTGGAAATACAAGGCAAAGAATTTAGGTGGATCCACCTTAATTGTAGATTATTATTGTACACTATTATTTTTTATTACAAGCCCCTTTATTTTATCACGGGCCAATATGACCGAATATTTTTGAACACCTGTATAGGTTATAAAATGTAAGCTTCTCAAAAGAAATTATTGAGATATCTTTGTCTTCCGTTAAAATAAATTCCTTGTTATAATTGCAATATTACATACGAGTATTAGAGTCATACACCTAAAGATATAAAAATAATTCACAAAGAATTAACAAACAATAAATACTGGGCAAAAACTTATGAAACGATGTGCTGTAGTCAAAAGTGGGGGAATTGTAATCCTGTGAATTTAACAAATCCGTGTCGTTTAGCTTTACCCTCAATCCTTGAAACTTTTATTTGCCGTTTTGTTTATTGGCAGCAAATTCCACCTTTGTTATTGCAGTTGTATTTGTAAAGTCGGCGGACAAGATATTAACCTTCACCGCAAAGCAGAAAGAAGGAGGAAAGCTCTTGTTTTCATACAGCTTCACCTAACGACGTCCTAAAAACCATTCATGGAAAAATGAAAGCATACTTCAACAGTGTATCTTTTCAGTGATTTCATTTGTTTCTTATTTTTCAAAGATAATACAAATTGAAAATTGAGTAATGATAAAAGAGCATTATATTATTAAAATCCGCTGCCCTAGAAAGCCGCCACGGGCGGCCTTGTTCGCCCGTGGCTGCTTCTGTTTTAATGATTTAATCGGCATTTCAATCTGAGTAAAAAATATAAAAATTTTCACCACTTTTCGGCGCTTTCAGTCGCTACAGAAAAGCAGTTTTTAAAACACAGTCTGGAAGAAACTTTCTCAAACAGTTCTGCTTTTCAAATTTCGACTTCATTTTATTGTTTTCAATCTTGCTGCAGGAAACAAATTTATCCTCCAAGGGGTGTACAGCCCCCGCAACGCGAGGTTGCGTTGAGGGGGGGGGATTCATGTCTGAAGGGTCCTCTGGCATCAGGAAAAAGATTTTACAATTTTTTTTTGAGGAAACTTCATATGAAACTCGTTAAAGAGATAGGCAGTAATTAGGGCCAGGGGCGGCGACTTTGGTTGTTTTTACGGAGTGGTGCGCATTCTTTCGTAGAATGCGCACCACTCCGTACTGGGGACGGGGGTGGGTGAGATAACCCAGGGTCTCGGACCTAAGATACGCCACTGGGTGTTACGTATTACAGTTGATTACATATAACCTTCTGAATGTAATGAGTTAAAAGGTATTCTTCGCCGGAACGAAGAAATAGAGAACCACGTGATTTTTTTTTTTAACAACGCAGAGTCAAGAGAAGAAAAAATCTTTGTGCGAAACATTGGTGCATATTACTTTAAGTGGTTTCTATATTCAAGAGTAAATAATTTAAGTAGTTTTACGTTTTTTTCGTGCCACAATTCTTCCTTATTTATTTGCTTACTTATGTTCTGTATTTTCGTATAAGCCGGAAAAGGTCATCAGACACTGTCACACGGCAGCTATATGTTTTATGTGTGTGATCGTGTGGCATTTCAAAGAGGCTGGTCTCAGTTTTCTAAAAGAATAATATGTGCATGATGTGATTAAGTTCTCTGAAAGAATAATATGCTCTCTAAAGAATAATTCTCTGAAAGAATCAGTTCTGTGAAAAAATAATGTGCATGATATGATTAATTTTGACATAAGTGTTTTGCAGTACTCTGTATCGGTAAAAAACTAGGGAAATCATTTTGAATTACAATGTGCGCATTACGCAATCGTAATAATTTTGGCTTTACGAAAAATACTTGAAGATTCCAATAATTTGTTTTATTAAAACGCCCATAAGCCTGCAACAAGGAAGTTAAAATTTTCAGTAATTTTAACTTCCATGTTACAGGCTAAAAAACAGTACTGGGGGGGATATCTGCGTGGCCCAAAAGGGCCACGCAGATATTTGCCACGGGGGGCCCAGAACCGGATTTAGGCTGGTCTATAGGACTATAGCCTTGGGGCCCACTATGATCAAGGGCCCAGGAGGCATGCCTAGGCAAATAGTACAGAGAGAGAGAGACAAACAGAAAGAAAGAAAGAAAGAGAGAGAGAGGGAGGTAGGAAGGGAGGGAGAGAGGTTTATAAAATAGTTTTACTTTTGTATCTTACGATTTCCACTTGGTCAGAAACAGAGGCCGTAAGACGAGCAGATCTCAAGGCAGTGACCAGAGTTGGAAACGGGTCAAAAATTTCGGACCCGGACCCGACCAGATCCGAACCCGTAACTGATCCGGACAAATGCTTTGAAACTAGAAATTCGAAACTCAATTTATGTATATATTCATATAAACGTAATGTACATATTCATCCTGATAACTGCTTGATATTTAATAACTGAAATCCTTTTTCAATAATAAAATTTGGTTACTTGCTAAATTTTAGTTCCACTATTTTGCGTAATCCAGAAGTAATGGCTGACCGTGACCATGGAGTATATTACAAATGGGAATCATTATTTACGATTACACAAATGTATTTTTTTTAATGTATTTAGATTGTTCACTCTTTCCGTGCTTTGGTGGAGGTGCTCATACTTTCATATGGTCCGTTAGATTTTTGGTTCCATAATCTTTTATTACACCGTCGACATCTTTCTTTGTAATTATACACTTTCCACATTTTGAACAAAAAGCAAGACCAAACAACACAGAATTATTCACCGGTTCCTTAATGAGACGGAACAATTTCCAGCATTCACGCTTCCCCTTGTGGTTTTCAACAAACACGTATTTGTTGGCCTCGACGCCTTTCTCAACCTCCTTAATATTAAATCCATCGATATTAAGAAATAAGGAGTTAATTTCGACATGACATGTCATGGGAACGGGATGTTAGCACATCAATGGAAAACCTCTGAATGCTCAATGTAAAAGATGCGATGTGAAAAGTAACTCTTAGTCATACAGTGAACTTTGCACGGAGAGAGTGAATCAGCTGAGAAGCAGGCGAATAGCGTTTGCCTGTCCCTTGCCCTGGACAATTGCACTGTAAGAGAACGCAAAGGAAATATCTTTTTACGATATAGCGTCGGTGTGTCTGACGTCGGTCAGTGGGAATCTTCGTTGCTTTAAGAAAGAGACGACAATACTTTTTCAGGGCAAATCATTATTCACTCCGTGGGCACCAGTATCGACTACAGAATTCCACGACGCGCATTTTTCTTTGGAATATATTTTTCTCTTTTCAAAAATAAAACGGGAATAAAACCGGGTCAGGAACACCTTGACCCGACCCGTTGGATTTGCGAGAAATTGTTGACCCGTGACTTGAGTAAAGGTTTCATGTCGCTGTGTACAGCGGGGTCGGCGAGACAGCCTCAGCTTTTACACCACCATCCACCCATACCTCCCAATTTGCACTTTTAACCGTTAACGGTCAAAGTCCCCTATGGCCTCACATTGCGTAACAAAAAAAGATGCACTTAGAAATGTATACAATTCCCAGATTTGTCTTTGGATTTTCTAAATCATTAGAAAATCCAAAACAAAAATCTATGAATCTTAAACTTTTGACTTATGCTCTTATAAGAACAATGGGAAATACAGTGACTTATGAAAACTCTGCAAATAATTTGTTGCAATAATTTATTAGTTTGAAGAATGCAGTACATATATGAATAATTACAAGTATATTGCTACAGTTTCGTGTTGTAACGGATTTCATAATGATTCCCCGTCACACGTTCTTTGAGGGCCCACTCAGATGTCTTAGCCTAGGCCCCAATAAGGCCTTAATCCGCCCTACTGGGGCACCCAAGAATTCCCGTTACGTCCCTGCGCTCTCCTTTCGCCACCTCTTTCCCCCTGATTTTTCACGCGTATTACTCGTTTTGCTCATAAAACCCATAAAATGATCGTGGAAAAATAAAAAAAAGCAAGCAATAACGATTCGGAACAGATGGTGCCGCTCTATTTCGAATAAGGTGCCAAAGATCTTATTTTTCGTTCTGCTATTCGGAAATCTATTGAACGAAAAAGAATTGTGTTTTGCCTTCCCTTAGGTCGCTGCATAAAAGAACAACAAAGGGTGCCACCAGAGTTGATGCCAATGCACAGAGGCCTCTAAAACGTTCCATTCTTGGACCACGCATGCGGGCGTAAGAAGGATTTTTTCGGCGTCACCTCCTCTGAGAACCAGCCCCATTATACGCTTTAAAGAAGGTCAACATTGGGCTTGCGATGCTTTTGTGGAGACTTCGGAATTCTTTCAAGTTGGAAGGCGGTGTTTGGCAATCCATAGTCTACACAGCGTACAAAAGACGCCCCCCACCCCGCCCCCCATGAATACCTGGTGTTGAGGGAACTCTTCTTTGTCATACCAGCTCAGGGCCGAGCGCGGACATCTCCAAAAGCGGGCGAGCTCATATTCCAAGTTCGTATGTATTTTGCAAATGCCCCCCTTCCCGTTTACTGAGAGTATCGGCAGTTCTTTTAAAAGACGAAGTTCAAAGGAAGCCGACCACTGGTCACCAATAATGCCGACATGGAATGTTTGTAAATGCATTTATTACGGGTTTTAACCAGTTGCAGTTCCAACAAGAGGGGAGGAGGGAGCGAACTTCTTCTCGCATCTCTGATTCCCCTATTTTAAAAGCATCCCAAATGGTAAATAATTAATTTTGCAACTTGTTTTCAGATCTTTGCATATATTTCTATGGCGAAACACATTTCGCTGTGAGTTTGGAAATAAACTGTTGATCAACTTTTAGCAGGGAAAGCGGGGAGGGGGGTGGGGTGGCATTGTATGCTCTCTTTGGAACGCATTGTTTCAGAAGTGCTTAGTTTCTCTGCCTTGAATGACGTGTAACGTACCAGGCCAGGAGATGTGACGTACCTGCCAGAAGGACGCACACGACATAAAGGCAGATAGGAATCAGAATAAAATGTCCGCGTAGCTTAATTGGTAGAGCAACTTATTCCGGAATGAGTGGACCCGGGTTCGAACCCCGGCGCGGATAAAAATGACGGAGAAATTCACTTCGTTATAATGGCGCCCGAACTATCCGGATGACCCGACCGTTCAATCTCGCAATGGTGTGATGTTATTTCCACACCGCGAGATAGGAAAAATATGAGCAGCACTTCGAAAAAAAAAAAAAATAATAATAAGGGGGAGATGATGTAACGTACCAGGCCAGGAGATGTGACGTACCTGCCAGAAGGACGCACACGACATAAAGGCAGATAGGAATCAGAATAAAATGTCCGCGTAGCTTAATTGGTAGAGCAACTTATTCCGGAATGAGTGGACCCGGGTTCGAACCCCGGCGCGGATAAAAATGACGGAGAAATTCACTTCGTTATAGACGTATTTTGCGCAACAGAATGTCTGTCTGTGGGTGGAAAGAAATTTGATCCAATGCTTCATACATGCATAGAAGAGTTATTTTTCACACATTATAATTTAATCGATTTATATGATTAACCCCTTACGTTACCATGTGACGTCACATGGTAACGTAAGGGGTTAATCATATAAATCGATTAAATTATAATGTGTGAAAACCATGTGACCATGTGACGTATCACAGAGATAAAGCACGTGTCAAGACGACAAATCTGCAGCGATACATTCCGTCCGTATAGCTTAGTTGGGAGAGCAACTTACTCGGGAGTGAGGGGGCGCGAGTTCGATTCCCGTCAAGAACAAATTTGTGTTTTCACATTGGCACCCGAACGTAAAAATGGATTAACCCCTTACGTTACCATGTGACGTATATATACGTCACATGGTAACGTAAGGGGTTAATCATATAAATCGATTAAATTATAATGTGTGAAAACCATGTGACCATGTGACGTATCACAGAGATAAAGCACGTGCCAAGACGACAAATCTGCAGCGATACATTCCGTCCGTATAGCTTAGTTGGGAGAGCAACTTACTCCGGAGTGAGGGGGCGCGAGTTCGATTCCCGTCAAGAACAAATTTGTGTTTTCACATTGGCACCCGAACATAAAAATGGATCTAATGGCCATTGGGTTCTTCGAAAAATGTGTGATGTTTGTTCACACATCGTCTGGAATTAATGAAAAAAAATCCTACTTCGCTGCAAAAAAAAAAAAAATAAAAATAAAAAAAATAAATAAATAAGAGGGAGATGAGATACTACAGAGATAAAGCACGTGCAAAGAGGACAAATCTGTAGCGATACATTCCGTTAGTTGGGAGAGCAACTTTCTCAGGAGTGAGGGTGCGCGAGTTCTTTCATCGTTACAGACAAATTTGTGTTTTCACAACCACTTTTATGACATTAAGAACCCACTGGAGTCTGGTAGACCCCATCTCATTATTATTTGCGTTTTCGTGAAGTGTCAGACAAATATAGCTTGCCACTTTTATTTTCGCGTCCATATATTTTTTATTCTGAGTTAATATAAAAATTAAACATTACGAAAATAATTAAAAAAACGCAATTTTCTAAGCACAATTTTTAGTTTTCAAGTACAAATGATCCAGTAAAAAAAGACTTGTTTTTTCTTGGAAAACCCTTTTTTTTAGGGAAAAATGTTGAAAATGAACATAACCCACACACAATTATTGTCTCTTAATAAGTCATGAAATTTTATCAGTTTTTCCACGGAAATTAGTTATATCATTTCAATGAGTAATAATTGACACTACCATTTTATTTTTCCACAAAATGACCGGTACTAGCCTATTTTGATGTGAAGCAAAAATCTGTTTTCTTGGAAAACCCTTTTTTTTTTTGGGAAAAATTCTGAAAACGAACATAACATACATACAATTGTCTCTTAATAAGCCATGAAATTTTGTCAGTTTTTCCATGGAAATTGGTTATTTCATTGCAATGAGTAATTGGCACTACCATTTTTTCACAAAATGACCGGTATCTAGCCTATTTTGATGTGAAGTAAAAATATTTTTTCTTGGAAAACCCTTTTTTTTTAAGGAAAAATGCTGAAAATGAACATAACCCACACACAATTGTCTCTTAATAAGCCATGAAATTTTATCAGCTTTTCCAAGGAAATTGGTTATATCATTGCAATGAGTAATTGACACTACCATTTTTTTCATAAAAAATGACAGATATCTAGCCTATTTTGATGTGAAGCAAAAAGACAAAATTTGATTTAATGTTATAAAAAAAACAGTTGGCAATCTGACTTTAAAATGCTTACTTTGTGCTTTTTATTCACAGAACTCCCAGTACTCTACTGAACGACCCCCTCAAAACAAGTAAGTCATTGTTTTATACGTGTCCTTTAGTGAATATGCATGAACAAATAATATATCACTCAAAATGGCTGAAAGAAACAATAAAATATCATCATCAACCATTCTCTTTTCACTGCTGGATGAAGGTCTCTGCAAGTCTCTTCCACAACTTTCTGTTTCGAACCACTCTGCTCCATGCCATTCCGGAACGCTTTCGAATTTCATCCACCCATCTCCCATGTGGTCTTCATCTGGGTCTTTTCTTCTTTCTTGGAATCCGGTCTAGTATTTCGGTTGCCCAACGATCGTCAGTTCTTGCGATATGTCCAGCCCATTGCCATTTCAGGGATTTTACCTTGATGTCATCAACTCTTGTCATTTTGTTGATCCACGAGTTCCTATTTCCTCCGGTTATATCAAGAATGCATTTAGTGGCGCACCGGAAAAACTCAGGACCCTCGGCACAAAATATCTTCGAGGTGCTTTGGTGAAAATCTATTAGCTTTCAATTACTGAAATTTCTAAGTTTCGTATTTTTTACAAGGGTTTATGGGCGTTTTAATAATTCAAATTCTTTGAAATCTACAGGTATTTTTCTTAAAACCAAAATTATTGCACTTTATCGCATGTAACACAAATGTGCACGTTGTAATTAAAACGATTGCCTTACTTTTATGCCATTACAAAGTACTAACTAAGACCATCTCTTGAAAATGCCTTACGATCACACTAACAAAACACGTATAGCTGCCGTGTGACAGTGTCTCAGGGGCGTATTTAGAGGAGATCAAAGGACTTTGTTCCCCCGAAAATGGTTAATTTCTTTGTTAAAATGCGACTTGCGTTAGACAAAATGCTTTAATTTAATAAAAATGCCTCAGCTTACAATGGGAAATAATGCTTTGATTTTTTCTTCTATTTTTAATTAACTTTTATTTTGTCCTGATGGATTTGAAAAACTTCCATTTTCAGTCGCCCCCCCCCCCCCCGAACAAAAATTCTTTATACGTCCCTTGCAGTGTCTAAACGACCTTCCCGATTTATATGAAAATATAGAACATTAGTCAGCAAATCAAAAAGCAACAATTAAGAATTGTGGCACAAAAAAGTAAAACTATAAATTATTTACTCTTGAATATAAAAACCACACTTAATAACGCAGTGCCACGATGAAAAAATATTTGCACGTGGTGAATATTTTTTCTCTTGACTCTGTTACATAAAAGAAAATAAATAAATAAATAAATGACGCAGGTATCTTCTTCCGTCCGCGCAAAAAAACACTTTTTACTTCATTATATTCTGAAGGATGTGGAATTAATTACGTGCAAACAACTTGTACGACGTAACACTTTAGCCTCATTGGTATAAAAATCTCATTTACTGAACTGATGAAAATCCTCTAAATACTTGGCGTCCATGAATAAACAAGGAGCTGACAGATAAACACACATAGCGCCGTCGATTGTTGGCCACCGTAGCGTAAGGCTAACGCGCTCGGATAGATTTTAAGAGATCTGGAACTCGGATCCCCAGCGGTGACCGGATAACAATATTTCGGTTGTTATGTGTTGATAAACATGAAAAGAGCGATGTCTTTGTTTATTTACTGAACTGATATTTGTGTCACATTCTCTGGTTAATAAATATGTATAGGAACTATTGCTATGGCTGTGAAAAGGGACATCAAGTCCTCTGGAATACCTGCTTTCTCGTCACCCTGTTGTTTTGAACTACAACGGCGGAAATTATTTCTAAATATTTTAGTTATTTACTGAAAAACTAAGCAAAACAAAAATGCTTTTCCTTTTAATATTTTTTCAAAGGTGTCGTCAAAAATTCCTGGCTATTTCTTTAACCAGTTTCATATGGTTTCCCTCGAAAAAATCGTAAAACCTCTTTGCTGACGCTAGAAGCCCTCTTACCAGTGAGGCTCCCCCGCATTGCGGGAATGCGAGGGCTATCAGTACGTCCCTGCATGCACCCCACCATTCTTCTTTCAGTTTTCTGCAGACTCTAAATGTTTTTTTAAATTAATAATATAAACAGCCAGATCTATCTGTCTGGAACGTTTGACATCACAGCAACGTCTGCATTGGTGCGCCATCGCGTTTCGATCAATTCGTGTGTGTTCTCGAGGTGTCAAAGTAATTACCTGCTATACAATAGCACGTGATCTAATGTCAAAGTGATCGCGTGCTAATTTAAAAACATTGGATTATCAATGACTCGAGTTCTATTTATGCGATCTACAAAATTCAAATTGAAATCTTCATATCACAGTAAATTCAGTTTGTATACTAATTTAATTTAGCACAATTCGAATATGAATTTGTTTGCTCGAATTATTTTTTACTTTATCAATTTAACTAACTTTCTGAGTGTAGTGCTGATTATAATAAACATTTTGCAAAATATCGATCTATTTAAACTCTCTAACCTACGAAGAAACTGAAATTTTGAGATGTCGAAGTGAGCAAAATTGCATCTAAAAATAGATGTCGCCTCTACAGCACATTTCGATAATTTAGATAGTTCCGATTTTTAATGCCAAATGTCTCATTATTTTGTAGAAAAAGCTTCGGTATGAAGTTTCAAACTAACCGTCGAATAGGACAGTCTAAAACAAGCCGTTTAAGGAAATAACAAGTGTGCCGGAGAAAAAGTCATTTTACTCGAAAAATCAAGGCGGAAACAACTGGACTACAAGGAAAATTGTTAAACAACAACAAATATTTTACACAGAATGTTTATCTATTGCGAGGTCTTTTGAAAAATGGAAATAAAGAGCATATACTTTTCAGTTCTAGCATGAATGAGTTTTTACTATATAAGTTTTTACTATATTTCATTACAAAAAGCCGGCGCCTATTTGATTTGTTTTCAATCTGCTTCAATTAAAAGTTTCATCCCGCCTTAGGACGGGAAACATCCCCTATATATTAACATTTATTTAAAGCTTAAAAACAACCGTCATAGCACGGGCTATATAGGCTAGTTAAAATATAATATCATATATTTTTAATATACTAACAGGCATTGCGTATGTGTTTTTAGAAGTTGTCACATTCTACTCATCATCTAAAGTTACGAAACTAATTTTTGTTGGGGAGAGAGCAAAAAGAATTTTTTCGCGGGTGGCAAGATAGTTTTGCACTATGCCAATGGGTATGGGAATTTTGATCGAAGCCGACGCTAGCACATGATAGCAAGTTCATATAAAGAAAAACACATCTGATCAAATGATTCCCACAGGATTTTTAAACGTTGCTCAGTTCTAAAACTATTAGTCTTCTAGTGAAAGAAAAGAAAAAAGATGAGGCCAACGCCAAAAAGCAAGTGATGCTTACGAAAAGAAAGCTCTCCCCGATTGAAACATCAAAGAAGACTAATGGTAATCGAGAGACACACCCGTGAACGATGATTCCCACCAGAGGTGACCAAACTATAGTACTTTCACGTGCTCATTACACGCTGTGTGTGTGTGTCTGTGAACAGATGATATCACCGTAAGCGTCTGTGATCACGCCCAGAGTGAGCTCTGTCATTAGCACCAGAAATTAATCACCCTCGGCTGGCAAACATACGTAAGAATCCCAAGGAGGGATCTTCAAATATTAACACGGGAGGATCATGGGCAGATTTTCATGCACACAAATGAGAACTTAACGACCCCTTTCAAACACGGCATTTCGAATTAACTTCGGGTTTCAGTGCTCTTTGCCGGACATCTTAATGACTTCATTTGTAAAATGCACTTTGTCTGATGAACCACGGATTATAGAAAATGACCACTTAGATAATATGATTAAAAGACGTTTGGAGGATGCTATCAATTCAGTTTGAGATCGACCCTAAATACTGATTTGTCCATTTGCCTATCATTTCTCCCTCGTTTTTTCGGAATTTAGTAAAGTCGGTGCATAAGTTTCCTGCATTTTTATGGCCGAATAGATGTTTTGAATCTTTTCCATGGCTCACAGCCGTCAAATAACAGTCAACTGATTTCACGCCTAACTGTATTTGCTAATTCTGTGGTCCACTGGGCGGCATCTACTTCCAGAAGAGCTTGCAAATCTGCCCTCTGCATCTCCTTCGGCTGTCCGCCACGCTGCTTGTCCTTCATGACGCAATCGCCACTTCTGAATTTCACAAGCCATTCACGACACCCGCCTGCACCTACAGTTTCCTCGCTGTATGCCGAATAAATCCACTATCGCGCTTTTGCAGCGGTTTTCCCGGGATTAAACATGAGCAACAGACGGTGAAGATTATGTACCTTATAAGTCGCCATATCCTAGCTCAAATAACCACACGTGTCGTTCGGCATAGTGTTGCCATCTTACTCCCACAGCACGATATGCAGACAAAAATCCAACCGTTTCACTTCTATTGGGTGTGTGTAAAAGTTCTACTCGTTTTTGTAATAGATGCAAATTGCGATCGGAGTAGTTACGTCACATATGACGCTGCTATGCCGAATTTTCGGCCAATAAAGCGTGGAGCTGTAGAGAATATAAAGGCACTAGGTTTGTCCGAGTAAGTCATTCGTAACGGAAATCACGGACGGTGTAACATAGCAGGCGATAAGGAGCACATTAGACATTGTTTACTCTACGAGTTCGATGATAAAGGCAGTACTGCAGCCGGGGCTTGCCGCAACATCTGCCAAGTGTATGGGGAGGATGCAGTTGATGATAGCACATGTTGCCGTTGGTTTTGGAAATTCTGGGACGGAGACAGAAGCTGTAAAGATCAACCACGTCCTGGACGTCCATCCGTGATTTCTGACGAAGATGTGGACCAAGCCATAACAAACGACCCACATCCAACAGTTCAGGAATTAGCGGAAACGTTGTCGGTACACAGAACAACAGTCGAAAGACAGATGCATGTGCTTGGGTTCATCACCAAGTTCGATAACTGTGTTCTGCACCAGCTTTCTGCAAAGCAACGAGAAGAGATAATTCGTACCAGTGTTTCTTTGCTTTCTCGTCACAGAAATGAACCGTTTTTGGGGCGAATTGTAACGGGTGATGAGAAATGGATACTGTACCGTAATGTAAAGCGTCGACGGACTGTGTGCCAAAGTGCGGAGCCTGCTCCATCGACCTCAAAAGAAGGACTGCGTCCCAAAAAGGTTTTGTTGAGTGTTTGGTGGGATCTCCAGGGAATAATCCACTGGGAGGTGTTGGCACCTAACCGAACGATAAATGCTGATCTCTACTGCCAACAGTTGTACAGATTGCGAGAACAGCTGACATCGAAGCTGTTAGCACTCGTCAATCGCAAAGGCGTGATCCTTCATCATGATAACGTCAGACTTCATGCTGCTTTAATCACTCGAGAAAAATTACTGAACTTTGGTTGGGAAGTGTTACCTCTCCCGGCGTATTCCCCTGACCTGGCACCTAAGGACTACCACCTTTTTCGATCGTTACAGAACGCCGTCGCTCTCCAAACCTTCGATGATGTGGACGGTGGGAAAACGGCATTACATGACTTTTTTGCTCTAAAACACAGGAATTTTTTCGGCGTGGGATTCACCTACTCATAGACAGATGGCAAGAAGTCATACAGAATGAGGGCAATTATTTGAAATCCTAGGTACGCTATTTGTTGTGTTCCCCTCCTTTCTTTGTAGCTTACAAAAACGGGTAGGATGTTTGCACACGCCCAATACATCCCACTACGCGGAGCGCTGGAAACTTATGAATAAGTTAAACCTTATGAGCATCTATGGCTTGGGAGAATTTTTCGCTTCTAATTAGAGGGCTACTGGTTACAGGAAAAGATATAACCTATGCAGAGTTGGAAACGGGTTAAACATTTTGGACCTGCACCCGGACGTCACATAACTGGACCCGACCCGGATCTGTTACTGACCCGGACAAATCTACTTTGAAATATAATATATATATACAGAGCGTTCAAAAAGTCTCTCCGCAGTGGGTCTCTTAGGTTATATGGAAATCAAACAAATGTATTATAGTATTATAGAAACGTATAATTTACTCACTTACTTACATAAAGTATTGAAACTGTCGTCCTTCATTTGCAGAACGTAACCAAACTATTTTACACATGTGTTCAAATACATCTGCGAGAGTCAAAAAGTTCCTGCGCAATAATGTTAAGGTTGTTCCAAGTAATTTTGATGGCCATACGGTCAAGTTTTTTGTATTAAGCAACTTGCTGTATGTTTAATTTCAGTTTTTGCTGTTTTCTTAATAACATTTCAAGCTTCAGAAAATGTTTCACTGCAACACCAATTTTCACAAGTTTATGATGAGTTGAAAGTTTCCAAAATGTGGAAGTTGTTTTCATCATTGCCTCTAAGAAGGAAGGGACACTTTTCCTTCTGAGGATACTCCTCCTTCATATTGCATGACAAAACATTTTTCAGTCCTCTGGCACTAGTATCTAGCACAAAATTCCACAGTGCGCCTATTTTAGCACGTCTTTTGTAAAAAAAGATTGTGCTTATGTTATCGGTTTGTCCGTCCGTCCGTCTGTACCCACGATATCTCTGCAACTATTAGTCCGATTTGAAAAATTCTTTTTGCATTGGGAAGCTTGAAATATGCGAATGATATTATCCTTTATTTCGTTTTTTTTTAACGATGTACAATTTTGCCGCTAGAGGGCGTAATGCAGATGATGTCGAATTCAAAAATTCGTTTTATTTCACATATTTGCTTCTACTCATCCGATTGAAAAAATTATTTTATATTTCGATTCCATTTATGTCGAAGAGTATTTTAGATATAGTTACTTTTTCAAATTTCGCATAGATTTTCCGCTAGGGGGCGTAAAAATAAATTACATTTTCCCCGATAACTCTTCTTCTAAAACTCCGATCTAAAATTTTTTTCTTCAGCGGATACACCTCCTGATGAAAAATATTTTGCATATAATTTCTAATTTTTGGTAAAGAATACTTTAGCCACCAGGGGGCGTAAGTTTTAATTTTTGCTTCTGATGTATTTACCATAAAATCTGAGCTTCGAAAATATCGATTGAAAAAATTCTTTCGTGGAGTGATGCCACTCACATCGATAAACCTTTTCGGAATATTTTCTTCTTAAAATATTCCACATTTTCTCCGTCAGGGGGCGTAGATGTATATCTTATTTTTGTCAATATCTCTACTTCCAGGAGTCCGATTTGAAAAATTCCTTCTTTGTTGGATAGTGTTTTCAGTGTGACATCTTTTTCATATAATTTCAAAATTTTCAAGTAATTCATAGACTTTCCGCTAGGGGGCGTAGAGGTAAATTGCGTTTCCCCCTATATCATCAGGAGCTGTATCCGGTGAAGAAAGAGTTTTTCAAATCGGAGATTTGAAAAATTCTTTCTGCACCGGATACAGCTCCTGATGGGAAATCGTTTGCACATAATTTCTAATTTTGGTAAACAACAAATAGTTTGCCCACCAGAGGGCGAAATCTTAATTTCCGCTTCTGATGTATTTGCAGCAAAATATGAACTTCTAAATTCTCGATTGAAAAAAACGTCGTTTGTTGACCGATACTACTCATGTCGACAAATCTTTTAGAAACATTTTCTTCTTAAAATAATGCATGGTTTCTACGCCAGGGGGCGTAGACGTATATCTTATTTTTGTCAATATCTCTACTTCTAGGAGTCCGATTTGAAAAATTCCTCCTTTGTTGGATAGTGTTTCCAGTGTGACATGTTTTTCATATAATTTTAAAATTTTCAAGTAATTCACAGACTTTCCGCTAGGGGGCGTAAAGGTAAATTGCTTTCCCCTATATCTCTGCTTCTAAATCTCCGATTTGAAAAATTCTTTCTGCACCGGATACAGCTCCTGATGGGAAATCTTTTGCACACAATTTCCAATTTTTATAAAAAATGGTTTGGCCACCAGGGGGCGTAAGTCTTAATTTCCGCTTCTGATGTATTTGCAACAAAATATGAGCTTCTAAAATCTCGACTGAAAAAAAATCGTTTGTTGGCCGATACTACGCATGTCGACAAACCTTTTAGAAACATTTTCTTCTTGAAATAATTCATAGTTTTTACGCCAGGGGGCGTAGATGTAGATCTTATTTTTGTCAATATCTCTACTTCTAAGAGTCCGCTTTGAAAAATTCCTTCTTTGTTGGATCGTGTTTTCGATGCGAAATGTTTTCCCTATAAATTCAAAATTTTCAAGTAAAACATTGACTTTCCGCTAGGGGGCTCAAAGGTAAATTGCGTTTTCTGCGTTATTTCTGCTCCTAAAACCCCGATTTGCAAAATTCTTCCTGTATCGCATACCAGACCTGATGAAAAATATTTTTCACATGATTTCTAATGTTTGGTAAGGAATGGTTTGGCCACCAGGAGGCATAAGTGTTAATTTCTGCTTCTGATGTATTTGTAGCCAAATCTGCGCTCCTGAAAACTCGACTAAATTTTTTTTTCTTGGACAGCTACCTCTCATATGGAAAAACCTTTTGAGAACACGTTCTTCCTAAAATAATGCATGGTTTTCCTACCAGGGGACGTAAAGTCACATCTTATTTTTGTCGATATCTCTGTTTCTAAGAGTCCGATTTGAAAAATTCTTTCTGTGTTGGAGAGCGTTTCCGGTGCGAAATGTTTCTCATATAAATTCATGTTTTTCTTAACGCACAAATGTGCAACCAGAGGGCGTAAGCTGACGATTCCGTTTACAGCAATATCTGAGGGATTAAAAACCCGATTGAAAAACTTCTTTCTTTCGTCAGATACTATTGTTTTCCATACCGGTTCCATTGACTTTGAATAGCATTGATAAATTTAATTTGCGTCAGAACGGATTCAAAAGACGTGCTTATTACACGAGAAAATTCGGTGTCATCTTTCTTGTTTTTTTATTTTCAAAAATAAAACGGAAATAAGACACGGTCGAAATCTGGCCAGGAACACCTTGACCCGACCCATTTGATCTGCTAGTAATTGTTGACCCGTTTCCATTTCTGAACCTTCGTCGTACGACAAACGCAGTATTGCCGTCCCAGTGGCCGTGTGGTCTGAGGCACTGGCTTCTGATTATTCGTCCGAGATGTGCCTGGGTCCCAGTTCCGCATCAGGCATGGGTGTTGTTTTTGTGTAACGGCGGTGGCTCTGTTCCTGCCCTGGAACCAGTGGCCCTAAATTAGGTACGGGCGACTCCTCCTTAAAACCCCAAGAGTTGCTCATGGTGGTAGCTAAACCCCGGAGCAAAACATGAAAGAAAAAACAACAACAAGAAAAACCCGCAGTATCCATGGTTTACCAAGGATTTGGACATAATCCTATAGCAGTACTAGCATTTAGAGCCCCTTCTGGAGCAACGTATTGACTTGGAAAGAAAGTAATGTCTGCAAATGCAAGGCAACAGAAAGGTGCTAATTACCGTATGTACAAGTACAAGTATACAATCCAATATGTAGTCGCTATCTTTTGCCACGACCTATTTCCATCCTGTGGGCAGCTGTTGAATACAGTCCCTGTAGAATTGTGTCGGCTTAGACGCAAAGATAATTAAGGCCATTAAGTTTGCTGATGACCAGGCAATTGTTTCAGGATCAGCCAAGTCATTACAGCGCATGATGTCAAAAATACACAAAAATGCGGATATCTATGGAATGAAGATAAATAAAAATAAGACCAAAATAATGGTAATAGGGAAGGATCCAAAACAGGCTTTCCTTAAAATTAAAGGACAATGCATCGAACAAGTTAAATCATTTCGCTGTTTGGGTCAAATTATTACGGAAGATGCGAGATGTGAAAAGTAAATTAGAATGAGACTGGGATGGCAAAAACGGCTTTTAGAGAGAATCAAAGACTACTGACAGCCAAAAATATAGATCTAAAACTGAGGAAGAGAATTTTAAAGGCATATGTTTGGTCAGTAGCTCTCTACGGTTCTGAGACATGGACATTGACCAAGAGGGAAGTGAAGAGGCTGGAGGCATTTGAGATGTGGAGCTATAGAAGAATGGAGAGAATAAGCTGGCTCGATAGAAAGACTAATGAGGAGGTCCTGGAGAGAGTGAGAGGACCCAGGAATCTGATCAACATGTTAAAAAGAGGAAGAATGTTATGAATAGGACACACATTTCGCCATGGAGTCTGAAAGTTTTGGAAGGTAAAATTCAAGGCAAGAGAGGAAGAGGACGACCAAGGAATCGTTCTGTGGTACAATTACTCCAAGACACTAATACTAGGACATACTATGACTTGAAGAGAACGTAGGAGAATAGAGAGACAGAGTACAACTACTGAACAACCAGTTCTTGGACTGAGAAACCAAGAAGAAGAAGAAGACGCAAAGAAGTGAGTAAGTGCACGTTTGACATCGTTTCAGTTGGTGAACCGCTGTTCGTCCAGGAAATGTTGCAATGACCGGAAAAATTTGAAGTCGCTTGGGGCAATCCCCGTACATTACCCCAAGCGATCTCAAACTTTTTTGCCTTACCCATGGAGTATGCTGGGACCAGGGACCTAGGCTGTGGAATTCTGCCGCACCCAGGGAGTAGGCTGGAACCAGGGACCTAGGCTATGAAATTCTGCCGCCCCTGGTAGTAGGCTGAGACCACGGACCTAGGCTGTGAAATTCTTCCGCACCCAGGGAGTAGGCTGGGACCAGGGATCAAGGCTGTGAAATTCTTCCGCACCCAGGGAGTAGGCTGGGACCAGGGACCTAGGCTGTGGAATTCTGCAGCACCCAGGAAGTAGGCTGGGACCAGGGACCTGGGCTGTGAAATTCTGCCGCACCCAGGGAGTAGGCTGGGACCAGGGACCTAGGCTGTGAAATTCTGCAGCACCCAGGGAGTAGGCAGGGACCTAGGCTGTGAAATTCTGCCGCACCCAGGAGGTAGTCTGGGACCAGGGACCTAGGCTGTGAAATTCTGCCGCACTCAGGAAGTAGGCTGGGACCAGGGACTTAGACTGTGAAATTCTGCCGCACCCAGGAAGTAGGCTGGGACCAGGGACCTAGGCTGTGAAATTCTGCCGCACCCAGGGAGTAGGCTGGGACCAGGGACCTAGGCTGTGAAATTCTGCCGCACCCAGGGAGTAGACTGGGACCAGGGACCTAGGCTGTGAAATTCTGCCGCACCCAGGGAGTAGGCTGGGACCTAGGCTGTGAAATTCTGCCGCACCCAGGGAGTAGGCTGTGAAATTCTGCCGCACCCAGGCTGGGACCAGGGACCTAGGCTGTGAAATTCTGCCGCACCCAGGTAGTAGGCTGGGACCAGGGACCTAGGCTGTGAAATTTTGCCGCACCCAGGGAGAGTAGGCTGGGACCAGGGACCTAGGCTGTGAAATTCTGCCGCACCCAGGAAGTAGGCTGGGACCAGGGACCTAGGCTGTGAAATTCTGCCGCACCCAGGGAGTAGGCTGGGACCAGGGACCTAGGCTGTGAAATTCTGCCGCACCCAGGGAGTAGGCAGGGACCTAGGCTGTGAAATTCTGCCGCACCCAGGGAGTAGGCTGGGACCAGGGACCTAGGCTGTGAAATTCTGCCGCACCCAGGGAGTAAGCTGGGACCAGGGACCTAGGCTGTGAAATTCTGCCGCACCCAGGAAGTAGGCTGGGACCAAGGACCTAGACTGGGAAATTCTGCCGCACCCAGGGAGTAGGCTGGGTGCGGCAGAATTTCACAGCCTAGGTCCCTGATCTTGTTACAGGCCACCCGTGCTGTGTGAGGTCCATAGGCGCCGACTTTTTATGAATGCCACGGGAGCGAACCAAAAAATCACGAGAAAGTAGCATTCACTTTTAAAATTGATCGTCGTTTAACCACACACATATACAAGCACATGCGCACTAAAGCAATAGCATATAGAACAAAAATAATAATATATTTCAATTTCATGTTCGATGGAATTTTAAATTACCAGATTAATTATACTTTATTGCTCATTGTCAAATTCTTAAATCATAGCAAACGTGTTTGTACGAACAGAACATTTACGGATAAAATCATTATCAATATTTACTAAATTTAAAGACTCTGACATAATATCATAGCAGTTAAGTATTGCCAAATGATTTAAACGTGGTTGTGATATCGTACTTCGCAAGTATGTTTTCACTCTTCGTAACATGGAAAATGAGCGTTCACTGGTGCATGTTGTTAATGGCACAGTTAAAAGCAGTCGCACAAGTTTTTGCAGCTCTGTTAAGTACACAACAAGGTGCTGTTTCGTCTTGCATATTTCCACATCTCCAAAACATGATGCAGTTAATTCTTGTCCTTTAAATGTGTCATGGAACATGTCTCTATGTAGTTTTAAGGTATCAGAGTTCAAATCATCCTTAAAAAAAATCGCAAACAGTTTGGGCGCTTGTATGAATTAAGAAGTTTTCAGCATATCGTAAAAACTCTTTGGTTTCAGTACTGAATCTGGTTTGCAAACCGGTTAGCACATGATCAATAATTTCTTTATAAATTCATGCGGTGGTCGCTCGAGCACCCCAGTATCTCCCATTTTCTCTTTGTAGTTAAACTGAAAGAAAAAACTCAGAATTATTAGATAAAATTAAAATGTTGAAACAAAACCAACATATTTAAAAATTTAAAAAGCATGCATTTCCAGAGGTAACCGAGGGGGCCAAAACATTCTTTTGCCCCCGCTGTCTAATCACTGAGGGGGCGATAGCCCCCGTGTAGTCGGCGCCTATGGTGAGGTGTTCTGTAGGAGAATGCTCCATCCATCTGTAGGAGAATACCCTTGCGGTTCAGCAGTACTGGTCGTTTCAATGTGAGCGATGCGTGCTGACGGCAGTACACATCGGCGGTGATAGCGGTGTTGTCGTGCAGCAGTTCAAAAACACACCTTGCACATCCCACCAAACAGACAGCAGGACCTTACGTGGGTATAAGCGTGGCCTACGGTATAAGCCGGCTTTGATGTTTAGCATGGGCTTCTGTTTTGGATCCAGCCACTATTTCCGGGAGCTAACATTATCATACAGGACCCATTTCATCGCTGACATTATCAAACAGGGCCCATTTCTCGTCACCTGCTACAATGCGGTCCCAAAACAGTTGAACTTAGTCACGTGAAAACTGGGAAACGCATGCTCTCATGCGATTTGCTTTCTGCTCAACTGTGAGTTGACGGGGTACCCAAACTCCCCTCTTGTGCAGAGGCGATTTAGATATTTTGGGGTTCTAGGCACTAAAAGATTCAGCCTCCCCCCCACCACCACCCCTACACATCCTGTCCCTTCTTATCGCCTCAGAAATTTTCATCCGGCAGATTAGAAAAAAAAAAAAAAAATTGTAAAATTGTCGAGGAAAAAGTTTTTACGCTTTTTAAAATTTTATTCTATGAGAAACAGTGCTAGTGCAATCCCTTTGTCTGTCCGTGCACATCAAACTTTTTGTTTTTAGAGATATTTCAAAAATTATTTTTGCGGCTAATAGGAGATCCAAGGATATTAAGTTCGGCACATTAAATACCGCTAAGGGCTGTCCAGTCGAAAATTCAAAAAAATAAATTTCTGTTGTGAAGAAACTATTCAACTCAAAGAAAAAAAAAAAATATTTTTGTGCCCCTCAGATTAGGCTCAACTGTTCCTTCTCAAATATTTAAATTTTCAAGTTAATTCGTTAATTTCCTGCAAAAAGCGCTGAAGGGCAAAACATTTGGTTTTTACAGAATTTTCAAAAATTATTTTTGTGAATGATCGGACATAAAAATTCGTTAAAATTTTCCAATTTTAAATTTTACTACTATTTCATAAATTTTCTGCTAGGTGTTCTCAAAGTGGAAATTTCGTAAATTTTAGCTGTGCGCAACGTAAAGACTACTTCAGTAGTCTTTGAGTTTGATACATTAGGCAAAACTGATTACTTTAACACCTTTTCAGTTGTAAGTTTCTTGGCAAATTTAACGCTAAGGGCGCTGAAAATTCAATTTTGTATACATCGCATGTAAATTGTCATAAAATTTCATAAAATTGGAATGAATTTCAATTATAAAACGCGCTCTTTCCATTGCTTTAGCTTTAGAAAATCATCTTGTTTTTTACATTTTGAGCAAATTAGTAGGAAACGAGCATGGTATCAAAGAAAAATAAAATACTTGAAGACACTGGTAACCGGAAAATTTCTCCACATTAGAAAATACAGGTAAAATGCAATTTATGCACTGTGCTTCACTTGAAAAGGGCAATGTGCTTCACTTGAAAATGATGGATGACTTTTCGTGGAGGAGTTTTGACATAGACGAATGCCATGGACCGAGAAAGGCGGACAGTAAGAATTTCATCAGTCACTGCGGGAATGCGAGGAGTTTCTTGAAAGCGTTTTTTACGCTTTCCAACCGTAAATTAAAGAAGCGTATATGCTCCAGCTTTGTCCGTCCGTCTGTCGGCACGATAACTCGCGTAAAAATGGTTCGATTTCGATGAAATTTTAGTTTGTGGTAGGGGACCACCTGGACACGAACCCTGTTGAAAATGGGACAAATGGGGTCAAAGGTCACGACGTAGGAGCGGAATCATTCCATTGCCCTTATGCGTCATAACTTGCGTAAATATGGTTCGATTTCAATGAAAGTTTACTATGGGGTAGGGGACCACCTGGGAACGAACCCTATTGAAAATGGGACAAATGGGGTCAAAGGTCACGACGTAGGAGCGGGATCATTCCATTGCCCTTATGCGTCATAACTTGCGTAAATATGGTTCGATTTCAATGAAATTTCACTATGTGGTAGGAGACCGCCTGGGGACAAACCCTATT
Source organism: Macrothele yani (assembly GCA_039090855.1). Classification (NCBI taxonomy): domain Eukaryota; kingdom Metazoa; phylum Arthropoda; class Arachnida; order Araneae; family Macrothelidae; genus Macrothele; species Macrothele yani. Next base: position 14,496,731 of record CM076989.1, read on the forward strand.
CAAAATGGGTGAAGTGGGGTCAAAGGTCAGGACATAAGAGCGGGATGCATTCCATTGCCCTTATGCGTCATAACGTGTGTAAAAATGGTTCGATTTCGATGAAATTTCAGTATGTAGTAGGGGACTACCTGGGGACGAATCCTATTGAAAATGGACGAAATGTGGTCAAAGGTCAGGACATAGGATTGCGATCCATTCTATCCCCCTTATCCCATATTATTAAGGTGGACGTCAAGTAATTTTGCTTTCTATACTTCCAATGGAAAAACTTTTGTACATATTTCCTTCACACTGTGTTCCCAAGGATGAAAATTTGAAACTCGATTAAAATAACTTCATATTATAACTTGGAAAACTTAATATTTTCTAAAACATAACCATCATTATATTAAAAATCAATAACTTTTCCTTCGGTGGTGTTGAAACCAGAGAAAAGATGGCGCGACCTGTACTTTGATGACGTCAGTGGACAAACAAATGTTGGATTGCATAATTACGGTTATGGTTTAGAAAATATTAAGTATTCCAAGTTATGAAATGAAGCTATTTTAATCGATGTTTAAATTTTGATCCTTGGGAATGCATTAATTGTGAAGAAAATGTGTACAGAAGTTTTTCCATTGGAAGTATAGGAAGCAGAATTACTTGACATCCACCTTAAAGTAGCAATTCTTGTATGTATGTATATACATTTTATTTTGAAAACGGCTCTAAGAATTTTGATGAAAGTCATTAACCTACCGTTTTCTGGTACTAGAAATCGATTTAGCTTGATTTCGACTTTAGGAGAGTTCATTTAGTGGGTTAAATAACTACCCCGAATTATAACGTTTCCTGTGTCATGGCATTGTTCCATTAATGTTACCAATGCTTAGAAATCTTATGACGTTACAATATCGCGTTTGAGAATGTTGGCGCGCGGTCACGTCATCTGTCTCATTACGTCACGCGTTGTGTGTGGATCCTATTAAAATTTTATGACGTCACACTCTTGCGAAAAGATGTTCGCGATTCCCATCTGCCTCATTACGTCAAGCGTTGTGTGCGTATGTCCGTCCGCACGATAACTCGCGTAACAATCGTTCGATTTCGATGAAATTTTAGTATCTGGTAGGGGATCACCTGGGAAGGAACCCTATTTAAAGTGAACGGTCAAAGGTCAGTGCATAGGAGCGGGATCCATTCCACTGCTATTATGCGTCATAACTAACGTAAAAAAGGTTCGATTTCGATGAAATTTTAGTATGTGGTAGGGGACCACCTGGCGACAAACCCTATTGAAAATGGGCGAAATGGGGTCAAAGGTCAGGACATAGAAGCGGAATCACTTCCATTGCCATTACTTACGTAAAAATGCTTCGATTTGGATAAAATGTTAGTATGTTGCAGGGGCTGCCTGGGGACGAACTCTATTGAAATTGGGCGAAATGGGATCAAAGGTTAGGACACAGGAGCGGGATCTATTCCATAGCCCTTATGCATCATAACTTACGTAAAAATGCTTCGATTGCGACAAAACTTTATCATGTTATGTCGGAGGTATATCAAACCGGTTCTGTTGAATATCATCGAAATGGGATCAAAGGTCAGGGCACAGGACCGAGATTTATTCCACAGCCATTATTCTCATAACTTGAGTGATAACTTGAGTAATGATTTCTGGTATGTTGGAAAGCGTAGTATAATCAATGCATTGCATGGTTTTTACAAACTTGTTTCTTATTATTTTCATCGGAAAATTAAGAAGGTCTGCATGTTTTTGCACAAACCGAAACAATACTGGCAATCCATTTATACGTTTTCGGGGCCCTAGGCATGCGCCTAATTGGAAATCCGCCACTGCTCTTGTCCATCTTCCCAATTTGGCGCAGATTTGTGATAATGCTCGTGTGGGTAGTCAGTCCTCAGCTGTTGGGCCAACTCCCGCGTGGTCACACGTGGGTTGGTCTCCACTGAGGTCTTCAGTATGTCCATATCCACTATTACGGGTCTTCCGGCTGACAGGTTTCCCTGTTTCCCTGTCGAAACCGTTCAAACCAACGACAGCACTGGCGATGTGCTATTTGTCCACTCCCATGTTGGTTGGCGCTCACACTCTTCGCCTTCTGACGCCTAACTGACACTGACTTAAACCACCTACCTGCTGATGTCATGCTGGTGGTTTGTGGTGCAATCTCAGTGGTCAATGTGTTCCGTGGTCGGGGCTTCGACTTCGGATACCTCGTCATCGGACATTACTTTCTTTCCAACTCAGTTATTTTCTCTGTACTTTTTAAAAGGGACGCAGAAGCACAACTTGTCTCGTGCACTACAGTTCAAAATTACAGTAACGTACAAAATTTTTTTCTTCGCATTTGATCAACAACTAACAGCATAGCCGTACTTGGGGCAAAGGAAATTCTCCACTATTTCTCACTTTTTGCAAGTACAATACAACCGAGCCCGTATTTAGCGAAGAAAACAGAAGCTTTTATTTTATATAATGTTAATTTAAAGCTGAATTGATCGTTTTTAACGAACAAAATTTAATGAAGTCCCCGAATTTAGCGAGGGAGACGGAAGCTGGGATGATCGCTTTTAATAAGATTTAATGAAATTTTATATTTAACCAGTTCGTAATCCGCGCCATGCACGGTTGAAAGACCAGCGGACATAAGGTATAATAAAATTCATAAATTATCACGTCTATTCTAGAAAATTTATTTTTCTTCTACCTTAATTTCAACAAAATCATTAATTAGGTTATTGTAATTCAGATTTTTACATAATGTATGTTCTGTATTGTTTAAGACAGTGTGAACACACAAACACGAAAGGCACGTACCCAGGACTTCTGTTTGAAGGGAAAAAAGGGGAGGGGGGGTCAAGAATTTTTATATCCATATGTATGTTAAACACACACACACACACACACACACACACACACACACACACACACACACACACAGAGAACTACACTGAGATTAAAAAAAAAATAAATGTTAGGGCATGATTTTTAACATGGCGTAGTTAAAAAGCTAGCCCATTCAGCAACTTTTCATCTTCCATCTCGGTTCATTACGCTTCACTTCCTTCGTACCCGAACCCAGCACGATCAGTTCAGACCGATACATCAAACGATAAATATTTACATCAATTTAATAACTTGCAAAAGCTCGCGTTTAAATGCATTGGTTTTGCGATTATTCAAGAATAATGCTTGTGATACTGAAAAAGCAACAACAACAAAAAAAAAACTATGTACGGAATGATACGATATGATAATTTGGACTTTAAAAAGTTAAATTATTAAATTGAGTAAGCCACAACGCTCCCTTCCCTCCCCATAAAAGAATAAATTTTAAATTAGCAGTCAAGGATGGACTAGCAAAAAAGCTCTCTGCCCAAGAAATAAAAAAATTAGGGGTGACTTCAGGAAGTCTCAAATAAGGGGCCGTCTATAAAGTACGTCCGAGATTACAGGGGAAGGTTCCTGACAACCGGACCAAATGTGACATGGGGGAGGGAGAGGGGGTTAGTAATTCGGACGTCCAGCGGCAAGAATATAGTGATGGTATTTCTTCTTTTTGTTTTCTCTTTGTTTTCCTCTTTTAATAGTTTAAAAAAGGTATGAAATATTTCAGATTTCTGATGGTATTTACCTAAATCAGAATATTAATATTAAGTTCTCGTATTTGTACTGCCAAATCTATCGTGTTTTGTAGATGGTATAATCGGGAGTGCTGCAACATTGAATGCGTGCGTTCATTTGTAGATCTTCATTTCAGAATGATAAAGTTCGGGTAGCATTTGGGAATAAGTTAACGCGTAAATTATAAATATTTTCTGAAGCAAACGAGTAAATATATGGAAGATTCCTTTAAACAATCACATGTTTTCTTTCTGTTTCTCAACGGACTTCTAAAAGCAGTCGTCAAAAATAAAGGGGGCTGCGGGAATTAGGACGTACTTTTTAGGGGGGGGGGTGTCAACAATCGGACAAAATGTGATATTGAGGGGGGAGGGGAGTCTAAAAATTGTAAAAAACACGGACGTACTTTATGGACAACCCCTAACTAAAGTCGAAAAGCCTAAAAACGCAAAAAGCCCGCCTATCCTATTCCGAACGGGAGGGAAGGGAGGTTGAATTTTGAATATACGCCATTCGTCCCTACTCGGACGAATGGCCAGAAGTCAGCGTGTGGGCGATTTCTGGCCACTGGTTGGCCAGCCAGGTTTTATACGCCTATTAAATTCTTTTTCGGTGTGGCTCTCTATGCATATGTATATTTGGCCATAACATAACCCACCACGTTGGCCAAGCGAGTTGGTGTGTGTGAGATAGCATTTCCTCTAATACCGGTGGTATAGTTATACTGTTATTCGTCGTCTGTCAGAGACCCCTTGGTGGGAACAGGCTGCACCACGAGAAGGCGGAGTTGACATTTGTCAAGGAGAGTTTAGCGCATCACCTGACCTTGCATCCCACATTTATCTTGAGCAGCAGATATCAAATAAGGGTTACATTGATGAAGAAATTAATCGGCGTCTAAAACTTGGATGGAGAGCTTTTGAAAGAATCAGTACATTTTTAAAGAGCGGTATGCCATTATGTCTTAAAAGAAAAATGTTTAATCACTGCATCCTGCTAGTGCTTACGTATGGAGCAGAGATATGGACCTTGACTAAAAAAGACATACGAAGACTGCAGACAGCTCAAAGAAGCATGCTTGGTGTAACCAGGAAAGAAAAGAAGAGGAAATTGTGGATAAGGAAAATGACAAGAGTGGATGACATCATGACAGGCATAAAAAGGCCCAGACGAAGACCACATGGGAGATGGATGGACGAAATTCGAAAGCATGCGGGAGTGACATGGAGGAGACAGGCTTAAGACAGACAGTTGTGGAAAAAACTTGGGGAGACCTTCATCTAGCAGTGGATTGATAATGGTTGACAATGATGATGATGTATATTGAAAAATATATATACGCATTCAAGAATTGATACACGCATAACAAAGATGACACCGAATTCTCGAATGCAATTAGCATGTCTTTTGAATCCTTTCCGATACAAAGATATTTTTTCAAAGAGGATTTTAGGAAGTGAAAAATCAAAAATGCATTTATGCTGTCTAGCATTTCTTTTGTTGAGGAGTAAATTATTTAACACAAGATTTTTAATGGAGGTCAAAATATGGAAATATTCTCTCTATAGGAGCAATCGAACTTTACTGGAATTAACATTTCTCCATCCTTACACACGCAGCAGCAAAACAAATCTCACATCGAGTACAGTACGAACTAAACGAAGGCAGACGGTTTTTCCCATTGAATGGCTGCTCGTTTGAAATAACATTTCAGTTGTCTAAAACTGTATAAGTTTGCAGTCTCCCACGCTCCATGAGGTGTTGTAGGTTTATAGCTTTGGGCCTGTGGTCTTCGACCCTCAGCTTTCCCTGCCGATATAGTGTAAGAGTTGGCGTCCGTGTGGGGCGCGTAATCGTTTACTCAATGACAGGACTCAAATCTCACTCAGTGAACAGAATTCTGATTAGAACCGATATACCATTAACCACCAGATCTTAACCCTGGGTAGATTGCTCTGGTATGCTGGTCCGTTGCTCAAGGTGTCATTTCTTTCATACGATCGCGAAAAAAATAAAATTAATGCATTCACGGCGTTATCGAAAACGAAAAAAAAAAGAAGCACGGCTTCGAAATTTTTCAGTGAACCTTCAGAAATACGCAACACCTTGTACTTACACTGAAGAGCAATTGAATTACAGATACCTGTCTAGTAACGTGTAGCACCACCTTTCGCCCTGATGACGGCGGCGATTCGTCTCGGCATGGACTCGACAAGACACCGGAAGCGTTGGGAAGCCATACGGATCCACGACCTCTGAACAAGCTCCCACAGTTCACGAAGATTTGATGGAAGGGGGTTAGAGCCTCGAACATCTCTCTCGATGGCATCCCAGATGTGCTCGATGGGATTGAGGTCAAGTGACCTAGCTGGCCAAGGAAGCGAGATCACGTCGGTGGAGTGTTCATCCAACCATTCGGATACAATTCGGGAGCGATGGCACGGTGCATTGTCTTGTTGCAGGATGAGGCCCCCAGTGGAATGTTCAAGACGCACAAACGGGAGCAAATGGTTGTCCAGGATATCCCGGTAACGTTGACCTGTGAGGGACGATGTCACACGTACCAGAAGTCCCATTTCAGTCCACGTAAACAGTCCCCAGACGAGAATGCTACCCCCACCAGCTTGAAGAGTACCCTGCATGGCAAAAAGGATCCATCGTTTCATGTGGTTTGCGCCGTATACTTGTATCCTGCCATCCGCATGTACCAACGTGAATCTCGACTCATCAGTCCAGGCAACATTTTCCCTCATGTCTAGGGTCCAGTGGCGATGTTCCCGCGCCCATGCTAATCTTTGCACCCTGTGATGTGCGGTCAGCAGCGGTACCCTCGTGGGACGATGGCTTCTGTACCCCACAGCGAGGAGATGGTTCTGGATGGTGTGGCTGCTTACGCGTTTTTGTGCACCAGCGTTAAATTGCCGAGTGATTTCTTGCACTGTGGCCCGTCTATTCGCTGTTACAATGCGAGCTAGCCGTCGATGACCATTGTCCACGGCAGTTGGCCCTTGTAGGGATGGTTTCACCTGATTCGATGTACTCACGGTGCACCAGTGACACAGTGGCTCGTGAAAATCCCAGTGCCTGCACGACTTCCGAGATGGAGTGACCCATTCGTCGGGCCCCGACAATTTTCCCACGAACAAATGCGCTTAGATCCTTCGTCTTACCCATATTGCGTCCGACTCTTACTGATTCCCGTCGCATCACTTCTTATATTGTCGGATCGCTGCATACGTCATGTCGTTTCCGTTTACAGGGCCACATTTGCATAACGCCAGCTGTCTTTAATTCAATTGCTCTTCAGTGTATTTTACCTGATCCGAAGCACAACGCTTTTTGTCTATCTTGAGTTTTTTTTTCCACGAGGGTGTTTTTATTTTTCCCCTGGTTGTCTGTTCTTAATTTGGGTTCACAGGCTCAAGTAAAGGGAAATTTACCCTCAACTCAGGATTCGAAACCAGGCAGCATTACGAGTAGCCTTTGGGCCTGTGGTCTTAGACCCTCAGCTTTCCCTGCCGATAAAGTTTTGACGCCATCAAGTACAACTACCGAATCTTATATGTAAAACACAAAACGTCTGTTTATCTGAAGCAGCAAAAACTCTCGAACGCCGAACTGTGCCATCGTGAAATTTGCGTAGCTTATTAATACTGGAATTTCTAGGTCAACGCAACTATTTTAAGATCTGTACGTTGTTCCGTTCGCGAGTTATGAATTAATTAATAAGCTAATCAGTAAAGTCAGCGTCGTTTGCTACGTCATCCCGTTCAAATCTGAAAGCACGTGACTGCATTCATCGCCCGGCACATCCACAGGCTTTTCTATTCTTTGAGAACTGCGCATAAAAAAAATGCAAAAACGAACTTTGCGAAATCTTAACGAAACGGGCTGAAATTTTTATGAACACCATGAATCGGCAATAAAAGGAATCCCTCAAAATTTCACCGGAATCCGGTCCAAACTTTTAAAAATAAGCATGGCATTTTTTTTTACGGCTAATTTAAAAAGTTATTTACCAATTCAGGCGAAATTTGGGTCATGTTCCTATTAACGATTTATGGCGTTCGTTAAAATTTCAGCCAGTTTCATAAAATATTCGCAAAGATAAGTTTTTAACTTTTTTATTACAGAGATTCGCCCCTCAAAGACGTCTGAAACTGAAAGCACGTGATGCATTTGTTCGTCGATAACAAATTGTTAACGAATTTTGTTCAGTCAGTGTTCTAATACTGTGCCTCCTGGACGCATGTTAAATAATTCGTTACGCTTTTGGTCCGTCTTATTCTGAAGATTCGATGCATTCTGTACCGGGAAAAGCGGGGTAGTAAAGCTAGTCGTTAATAATCAAGCAGTTGAATTCTGCCTTTCCAACCTGTTTCTCTGCACAAATTAATTTGCCTTTTTCAGGTGTAAGTATAAGAAAATGTGTTATTTCTAGATAAAAGCATAAAAGAATGAATAGTGCTTAACCACCATATATTCGCTGTAGCCTAGACACAGCACAATCCATGAACCTGTTCTACCCCACCGCAATTATGCAACCAGCCCGAACCATCTCTGGGCTACAAATAGATCAAGTACCTACTTGTACAACTTTTGAAGACGACAGTCCGTTTTTTGGTGTAAATATGACAAGGAGGGTAAATCAGATAATATCCGAAAACTAGAAATTTTCGTCGTCCTGGAACGGGAATCGAACCCGCGTTTCCCAGAGCACCCGGGTATGCTAACCACTACACCACCCAGAACGACCAAGTCTTAAGTTTCCGATTAATTTAAATATAACCATCATGGGATTGGATTCTTAACCTCCAGATTCGCTAAACATGAATGCCGGTTGCTTCGACTAGCGAAACCTGTGATGGTTATATTCAAATTAATCGGAAACTTGAGACTTGATCGTTCTGGGTGGTGTAGTGGCTAGCATACCAGGGCGCTAACTGGGAGACGAGGGTTCGATTCCCACTCCACGACGACGAAAATTTCAAGTTTTCGATATTATCTGACTTACCATCTTTGTCATATTTACACCAAAAAAAAAAAAAAAAAAAAAAGGGATTCTCATCTTCAAAATTTGTATTATATGGTGTAATCCTATATTTCATTCATGATTTACCTACTTGTATTTACCGCGGGCCCCGGATGGCCTAGTGGTCAACATTCGTGACTGCTAAGAAAGGGTCTCGGGTTCGAACGCTCGAACCACTAAATATCTGCCATGCATCGGACACCGGGTACTTCCCCCTCCCGGTTATAAATAACGGCGTCTTCCTCTCCCTTTCAACTTCGCTTCCGTGTGATTTTCCTGTCGGGCACTATAACCCAAATCTCCAAGCTTGAGACCTGAAATCATCCATTCCCTTCCTAAAATGATCTACATATAATCTGATCTGTACTTGCTGCGCTGTGATGATGAGTAAACCCTATAGGCTATGAGAGAGGTCTATAGTAGGAAGATAGTCGCTGTCCAGAAGATAGGGTGCTCCATCACCGCACCTGAAGAACGTCTGGAATTTGCGCATGCGACCATCGCATATTTACCCTTACTACATCAAAACCGGAATCCACCTGGGGAAATGTGACCGTAAACAGGTCACTGATGTTCAAGATGAGCGTCGCATCTTCCATATCGTAACGAAAGATAACAATGAAGAGGATAACTTCGGCATTCTACGACGGGGCATCTACGAAGTGTAAAGACAATTCAATGTACGACGTCAGAACTGGGCTACGACAGCCTACTCCCTCACCGTGTACCCTGTTAACAGCACGTCACCGGGATATGAGGCTACAATGGGCGAAGGAACATCACCACTGGCGGGTGGAAGGCTGGAAAATGGTATTTGGTCCGACATATATAGGTTCCAACTACAACACGCATGCGGGAGGGTAAGTGCATCGCGTAGAGTGCACGAGGACATTGACTCAAACTGCAAAGTCAAGGTGTCACAGGGTGGAGATAGGTGCAGTGTTCTGGCGAGTGTTTACACTGGAGCCCCTTGTGTACCTATCGAGATCGGTATTCCCGCACAAGTCTGTACACCAATGTGCCATTACATTATGACTACCCCAGTCTAGAGAAATGAGCGCGCCTGGAGACCGAACGGTGGCGCAAGTGAAGTTCACATAGTAGTATATATATACAACCCGAAGATCGGCTTTCGGTTAGTAGAGTGTTCGGGGTCAGAATTGGAAAAGCTGCCGATTTATCGGAGTTTGATAAAGGACAAATTGTGCTGGCACGGCACCTCGGAGCTACGATCTCGGAAACGGCGCGGCTTGTGGGTTGTTCACGTGCCGCTGTAGTGAGTACGTATCAAAAGTGGTGCACAGATGGCCAAACGATGAACCGTCGTCCGCAGATCACTGATGCCAGAGGGGAGCGGAGATTGTCGCGCATTTTTCACAGAGACCGCAGGGCCACAGTGTGACAAATCACCCGCAGCTACAACAGTGGTGATCAGGGCAATGTGTCACAGTCACAGCACAAAGTTCATTGCAGCCTTCTGCGCATGGGCCTTCGTAGCCGAAGAACCAGCCGGGTCCCCGTGCTCACTGCACGTTATCGCCAACAACGCATGAAATGGGTCCAAGATAATCGAGATCGGAAGAAAGTGGCCTGGTCTAACGAATCAAGATTCCTGGTGCATCACGTAGACGGCTGAGCGCGGATACGTCGATTACCAACGGAGGCTATGGCACCTGGTTGCACTGTTGGACAGAAACAGGCCGGCGGCGGTGTTGTGCTGTGGGCGATGTTTTCTTGGGACACTTTAGGCCCCCTTATTCCAACAGCACAATCCCTGACAGCTGTCAGGTATCTGAACATCGTTGCGGACCAAGTTCACCCATTCATTGCAACTGTGTTCCCTGCTGGTGATGGCCATTATCAACAGGATAATGCGCCATGCCACACTGCCATAATCGTCAAGGAGTGGTTCAAGGAACATGCTGGTGACTATTTAATGACCTGGCCTCCAAATTCATTCACCTGACATGAACCCAATCGGACATTTGTGGTTCGACTTGGAAAAGCGGGTTCACGCGAAATCACCACCACCCCGAAATGTACGGAAACTGAAGGACCTGGTGTTGATATTATAGTACCAGATACTCCAGGATACCTATCGCTACTTCATCGAATCGATTTCTCGCCGAGTGGCCGCTGTTTTGTGGGCTGAAGGGGTGTCCTGCTGCTTATTATGTCGTCTTAATGTAATGGCTCATCAGAGTATTAACGTACTCGCGGACCACGTACACCCGCTCATAGCTATCCATTATTTTTTTTAGGACACTTTCGACAACCGAACGACCCGTACCATCGCTCCAATTTGCCGGACTGGTTGGTGGAGCATTACAGCGAGTTCGCAGTCATCGAATGATCCTCTTCGTTCTCCAGATTTGAATTCAATTGGCCATCTGTGAACGAAGCGGAGCCATATTTGCCGACTTTCAAGAATTTAAATCTGTAGAAAAAAATCAGTAAATGTTTAATCGATATCTTCGATTGACTGATGTATCGAACATATCGATTGAAAGCTGAATTTTTAGGCAAGCATGTCGATTTTCATTGATTTCATATGCTATAATGAAGGATATTTGAACAGGTAATAGAGATTAAAAATGCAACTGATACATAATTATATCATATTACGCTGTATCGTTAGGATGAAAAATGAATTTGTTACAGTGAAATTGTATCGATGTTGCAGTAACTTTTTACGTTAACTTAAGGGACGTTCTGACCTTGAATTTTTGTCGCAAAACGTTAGAATACCTATTGAAAAACGCAATTTTAAGTTTTATGTAAGGCTGGTATTTTTTCGTTTCTCTCTCACTCACTCACTTTCTTTTTTCTTTTTTTTTAGCAGTTATCCTAGTCGTACAGTGTGTTTACCAAGTCTTTCCCGCTAGGTTGTGAACAGAGACGATTGGGATGCAGAAGCCGGTGAAATGTGGGATCAGGTAAATCAGAACGTCGAAAAGCGGCCGTTCTTTGAGCCACTTTTCTCCCTTCGAAATGCACTGTATGATCAAAAGTATCTAGGAACCCTTTTTGAGTAATATTATACAAGGTTCGCACCCTTCCAAGCAAAATAAAAACAAGTACTTTTCAAAGCCAAATCTGGTGAAACGGTCGTGGGTCCCATTTTCTTCGAAGAAACTGAGGACAGCCACCGCAGATTTGCACATATTCTCATAGTTTGTGGGACAACTGAGCGATCTCGAACTATCTCAAGGTTACTTTCAGAAAGATGGTGTAACACCTCAAGAGGACATCAGTGGCAGCCCCAGTGGCGCAGTGGTCTAAGCGACGGCTTCTGATCATTCGTCCGAGATGGGTCAGGGTATGAATTCCGGCGAGGCTGGAATGTTGTGTTGTCTTACAGCGCTGGCTCTCTCCATTCCCTGGAACCAGTGGCCCGAAATTAGGGACGGCAACTGCTTGTAGCCCATGAAGTTGCTCACGGTGGTCGTTAAACCTCCAATAAAAAACAACAAAAAAACCTCCAGTAAACTTAGCTGGGACGGGCACACCTCCAATGACCTGCCTCTGGTACCCCCTAAACCCCTGTTGGTTTATTTTATTAACTTCGAATTGCCCTCTGTTTTGGTGTTTTTCGAAATCGTTTTATTTTGTGGAATATTTTGAAGTGGTACATTACATTCGAATTCATCTCCTGGTATGATATTCATTGTTTGCTTAACTTTTTATTTTTGATGCATGACTGATGCATTTTTTGATGCAGCCAGGAGACGAAGGGTCCACGCATGAAGCACAAGCAATTCCTAGAAGTTCCACCCTTCCCGCAAGAACGCTCCTTAACCCCAGTCAACAGGAGCCCATCAGAATTCGCGAATACATCATTCCACTTATTTTACTCCCATACTGATGTTTTACTCCGTAGCGATGTTATAGCCGAGGTACTTGCGTTTAACATATTCTTCTGGGTTGAACGCAAGTTCTGCATTATTTGATCAGCTTGGTGTTTTTATCAGAACTACACGGAAATATCCTGTACAACTTTTTAGCACAAACAATTATTTTACATATTCTCTTTCATATAAATACCTAAAACCAAAACAAATTTTTTTTTCAAGTACTATTTACGGAGTCTTAAACTTTTTCAAGGACTTGAAAATGAACTTCTATTTTTGAAGGTTTTCAAGGAAAGTACGAACCATGTTATAATTTTTTTTTTACTGGAGGTTTAATGACCACCGTGAGCAACTCAAGGTCTATAGGCAGTCGGGCGCCTTTAATTTAGGGTGACTTGTTGCAGGGAAGAAAGAGAGCCAGTGCCGTAAGACAAACACAACATCCATGCCTCACGGGATTCGAATCCGGACCCCTTCACGGACGAATGATCATAAGCCAGCGCTTAGACCACTGCGCCACCGGGGCAGCGTATATAGATTTCCCCATGTATGTCACAACTATGGCCCATACAAGTAGAAAAATATGTACATGGCCCAGCAAATATCTTAAAAAAAGAAAAAAGCATGAATAGTACAGGGTGTCCGAATAATGACTGTGCACTGAGTGTACGAATTGCAGTAATGTAATAATAAAGAAATTTTGAATTAAATTACAGTAGGAGTGACTCGCCACGTGGAAGGGCTCTCTGTCAGGTAACATTCATGTCTCCCCACCGCGAGGTGCGCGCACCTGTCATTCCGAGCGAAGGCCATTCCCGAGCGCTTGGTCGACGTGTCAATTGATCGCTCGTTTCGGCACAAGAACAATGGCGTTGACGATTGAACTGAGTGTTTTTGGTGGAAAATGTCTTTCGCCATGACGACAAGTACACGGACGAAGTGTAAAAATAGTTCGCTAGGAAATTTCGTGATGCAGACGTCCCCCACGGTAATCAGTTACGTCAGCTCCTAGCGAAGCTTCGGGAAACTGGCAATGTTCTGGACGCCCCTCCCCCGCCCCCCGCCGCCCCGGTAGGCCATCCACGGCAGACGATACCGTACAGGATATGTAGGACAGGATACAGAGGAGTCCATACAAGCAAAGAATATCTAACGAGAAGAAGTTAAGGCTCAGCAAGACGTAACTAGCGCAGCCATATCTTTAAGGAAAACATGCAGTGCACAGAAGCCAATATACAGGCTGATCAGCTGATGCCGGAGCAGACTGCGCCTGCGTATTTCTATTGACTTCAATTCTTTCATTTCTTTGGGTAAAGAACAGTCAGCCGTCAGCCGAGCTACTCAGACTCACAGCACGTGATTGTAACCTTCTCGGTAGCATAATCACTTCGCAAATCGGATATGTTAGTTTTGTTACACCAATCGGCTTAGTTAAAGCTTTTGTTTGTTCTTCAGTTCTTCAGAAACATTTTCAGTGCTGCCCCGGTGGCGCAGTGGTCTAAGGCGCTGGCCTCTGATCATTCGTCCGCAAGGGGTCCGGGTTCGAATCCCGGTGAGGCATGGATGTTGTGTTTGTCTTACGGCACTGGCTCTCTCCCTTCCCTGGAACCAGTGACCCTAAATTAGGGACGGGCGACTGCTTATAGCCCATTGAGTTGCTCACGGTGGTCGTTAAACCTCCAATCAAAAAAAAAAAAAAACATTTTCAGTAATGCCAAATACTAGGGAATGTCTGCATTTTGTACAGATCCTAAGGCCTAACTGCAATATTTGCTGAAATTTAATTTAAATAGTAATGCTAATGTTATTGCATATTTTTGTCACCAAAATAAGGGATGTGAGGGATATCGGAAAACAGCAACAACAAAAAACTGCTCTAAGCAAATAGTCATCAGATCGAAGGAAACCATTGTGGATCAAAGAAAAGCTTCACTGCCGTAGTCCCCCCTAACGTGTTTTGCTCCTGAATGTTAACTTTCCCGCAGCGCATATTATCTCTTAAGATGTGGTGGCGCGGTTGCCGCCAGTTTTACGTTATATCTATGATAGTTGACCTTCTTTAAGCGTTAGATATTCTTTGACACAAGTCCGCGAGGCGGCTGTCACAACAAGCTAATGTGCGAAAGAGTACAGCCCACGAGATTCTGAAAAGGTAGTTGCGTTTCCGCCCGTAAAAAGTATCTGTCTTGCATCAGCTGAAAGAAACAGACTAGGAGGCCCGTGTTTGGTACTGCAAGTGTTTCCAAGAGTTCCTGTCCGAAGAAGGTGAGGACATTCTGGACGTGACTTTCTTTACAGATGAGGCACGAATCCAACTGTCGGTACATCAACAGCCAAAACGCTCATCTCTAGGTTACTGAAAATCCCCACTAATTTAAGGAAGTGCGTCTCCACAACCAGAAAGGTCCGTGTTTGGTGTGCTATGACTCGTACGCGCACTATTGGGCCCATTTTCTTCAGTGAAATCATTAACTCAGAACGGTACCATACCCAGATTATCCAATCATTCGTATCCGAACTAACGGAATGGGAAATCCACGAAGTATGGTCCCAGCAAGACAGTGCAACTACTCACACCGCTGGCGCATCAATACAGCTTCTGGAGGAATTCTTCGAAAATCGCATCATCTCCCGGGAACTGCTGCCTGCCCGGCCACCAGACTTTTTCCCTTGTGATGGGGAGCACTGAAGGGGAAGGTGTACGCAGGTAATCCGCCTACACTTCAAGAGCTATGGGCTGTAATAACGACCCACATTCAACAAATCCCACCACATACCCTGATAAAAGTCTTCACCAACATGCAGATATGTCTGGGGCCAATTTCCAACACTTTCTGTAAGAACCAGTTTGGACATGGTGCTACTTTCAGTGCACAGTTATTTTTCGGACAACCTGTAGAATGGACATTACGGCAGAGCTCAGCGACTTTCACGTGTCACTGTCATAGGATGCTTTCTTAGCAACGAGTCAGTTCGTGAAATTTCTACGCCGCCCCGGTGGCGCAGTGGTCTGAGCGATGGCCTCTGATCATTCGTCCGAACGGGGTCCGGGTTCGAATCCCGGTGAGGCATGGATGTTGTGTTTGTCTTACGGCACTGGCTCTCTCCCTTCCCTGGAATCAGTTGACCCTAAATTAAGGACGGGCGACTGCTTATAACCCATTGAGTTGCTCACGGTGGTCGTTAAACCTCAATCAAAAAAAAAAAAAAAAAAAAAAAAAATTCTACCTTGCTGCAGCTGCCCTGATCAACTGTGATGTTATAAAGCGGAATTGTCTGGCATCAACAATGGCGACCTGATCGTCTGACTACGGCTGCAACACTTACCACCAAGCTCCAAAAAAGTCCTTGGAAGCAACGCGTACCATAGGAGTCCGTCGAGAGCTGAAGGGAATGGGTTCCCGTGACTAAGAATCCACACATTGGCAAGATCAATGCCAAGCGTTGGTTGGAGTGGCGTAAAGCTCGGTGCCAGAGGAAAAACATTATCTGGAGTGATGAATTACACTTCACCATCTGACAGTCCAACCAACAAGTCTGAGTGTGGAGGATGCCAGGTGAAAGCCATTTTTTCCAGTGCCTGGGAAATCATGTAGCATTCACTACATACCCAACTGTGAAGCTTGGAGGAGGAGGCATCATGCTCTGGGAGCTATTTTTCATGGTTTGGACTGTACCCCCTAGTCCCAGTGCCTGGGAAATCTTAATACTGCAGCTTATAATGACATTATCAACAATTCTGTGCTTTTAACATTATACGAACAGTTCAGTGAAAGCCCTTGCTTTTACTAATAAGATAGTGCCCTAGTGCACAAAGTGAGGTCTATGCAAGAATGGTTTGATAAGATGGGTGTGGAAAAACTTTACTGGCCTACACAGAGCCCTGATGTCAATGCTATGGAACCCCCTTTGGGATGAATTGCAATGTAGACATCCCAAAGGTGGTTCCATAGCATTGACATCAAGTCACCAATATGTCACCAATATTGAGCAGTTTAGGCCAAACTGCTCGATATTGGTGACTGACCAGACTAATGCTCTTGTGGCAATGGAAAGCAATTTCCTCAACAACATACCAGAATCTAGTGGAAAGCCTTTCCAGCAGAGTGGAGGCTGTGATAGCAGGGTAGGGAGTGGACCAACTCGATAACAATTTCTTTCCTGTCACAGGTAGTTTGTGGATAGGCAAGTGTTCGAATACTTTTGATCAGATAGTGCATTTTAAGTGACACCTAGATGGGAGGTTTAAAATATGTCATTCCCCGCGTAAAATAACCTTAAAACAAGTCTCTTTTTGGTTACTCAGTCAAAGGTCTGGTTGTTCAGCAGATGTACTCTGTCTCTCCATTCCTCTCTGCCATTCTCTTCAAGTCATAGTATGTCCTAGTATTAGTGTCTTGGAGTAACTGTGCCACAAAACCATTCCTTTGCCTTCCTCTTCCTCTCTTGCCTTGAATTTTCCCTTCCAAAACTTTCAGAATCGGGTTTCCATGGCGCAATGTGTGTCCCATCCATAACATTCTTCTTTTTAACATGCTGATCAGATTCCTGGGTTCTCCCACTCTCTCCAGGACCTTATAATTAGTCTTTCTATCGAGCCAGCTTATTATCTCCATTCTTCTATAGTTCCACATCTAAAATGCCTCCAGCCTTTTCACTTCCCTCTGTGTCAATGTCCATGTCTCAGAACCGTAGAGAGCTACTGGCCAATTTAAGAATAACAGCAAAACTTGCCATTTATGGGAGCAGTTCATTGGAGCCCAAAATCCACCACTGGCAACTCTTGGTGATTTATAGATGGCTGTGCTGGAAACATCGGCAGAAATACCATCTCAACATTTCTAACACCTCGTATAGAGAGAGCCCATGCCATGATGTGTTGCTGTGAGGACCAAAGGGGACCCACAAATTTTTAGGTAGGTGTGTATAATAAATTGTTCCTTTAGTGTATTACTATAGGAACAATTATTATACACACCTTAGCATCACTCAGATGCTGTCTGCATGACAACATTTAGAGTTCATGGAAAATTTTAGGCCGCCCCGGTGGCGCAGTGGTCTAAGCGATGGCTTCTGATTATTCGTTCGGAAGGGGTCCGGGTTCGAATCCCGGTGAGGCATGGATGTTGTGTTTGTCTTACGGCACTGGCTCTCTCCCTTCCCTGGAACCAGTGACCCTAAATTAGGGACGGGCGACTGCTTATAGCCCATTGAGTTGCTCACGGTGGTCGTTAAACCTCCAATAAAAAAAAATTAGTTCATTACAACTTATCAATCAACGAACTATCGAATTGTCTTCTTCAAGGTTTATATAGGCAAGCTTGTTTCTGGAACTGTACAGAATTTTCCAACTATATGAAATAAAAATAAAAATAGACATCACCTTATTTATGTGGAGTATTTGATTGACACTTAAGTCAAATAAGTCAAGAGAAGGTGAATGGAGAAGTCAGGCAACGGGGATAATACGGTAAGTGAATATTTCAACTGACTTCAGCGACCTCTAAATATAGTCAGATCTGCCTGAAACTTTACAAAAAATAATTTTTTATATGGTAGAATAATGTAGGAGGGTTAGACAACAACATTTCAAAACTTCAAAAATAAGGACCATCCTACTGAGATTATTGTTTATCTGTTACCTTTTCTGAAGTTTTCAATTTCTTTTCTGGGTTTAATTACCACCATGTGCAACTCTGAGGACTGTAATCAGTTGCCTGTCCAAAATACACTGGTGTGCAAAAATTAAGGACGAAGAGGTGAAATATTAGCATAACAGCGGAACGAGCAGGCAGAACGGACCGAAAGACCACTCGGGAGATAGACTAGGGTCCGGTACGGTAGGGCATGCGCATATATGCAGCATGACGTAGGGGGACGGGTGTCGAAGGGTATAAAGCACACGGGCGGTGTACGCTCAGCTATTCGATGAAAGCTATTGTACGGTGTACATCGGTTTGAACGACGTCAAGTTGCTGCCACCGTGTGATATGACCAACAGGCAATCCAGTAGACGACATCTGGATGACTTTACCCGAGGTCGCGTCATTGGGAAGTTGGAAGAAGGTTGAAGTGTGACTAGTGTGGTCGAGGAGTTCGGGATTGCTCACAGCATCGTTTCACGAGCTTGGAGAGCATTTCAAACGACAGGAACAGCTGTCCGAGAGTTTAGCAGTGGTCGTCCACGAGGAACCACGGCGACGGACAACCGGTATATTGTCCTACAGGCAAGAAGAGACAGACGGCGGGAGAAATCGCAAGGCACATGCAACAGACAACTGGACGTCCGTTATCGCGTTTTATCGTGGCCAGGAGGCTGCACAAAGGTGGTCTGTTTGCACGATGGTCTGTTTGCACGACGACCAGTACGGTGTGTGCCATTAACGCCTGCTCATCGGAGACGGCGGTTTCTGTGGTGCCAGGAACACAAGAACTGGACACATCAGCAATGGGGTCGAGTTCTCTTTACGGATGAGAGCCGATTTAGTCTGACGAGCGATTCTGGACGTATACACATCTGGAGATAGCAGGGAACACGCAATCACACCTCCAACATAATCGAAAGGGACCGGTTTGGAGGTGGCGGAGTTCTCGTTTGGGGCGGTATCATGCTCGGTAGGCGTACTGACCTCCACATCTTCCAAGGAGGTTCAGTCACTGGTGTCCGCTGTTGTACAGAGGTTCTCCTGCCTCACATGCGTCTGTTTAGAGGTGCTGTGGGTCCTGAGTTCCTCTTCATGGACGATAACGCTACACCTCATCGTACAGTGGCTGTTGCAGAGCTGTTGGAGAGTGAAGATATTCAAAGCATGGATTGGCCCGTAAGGTCCCCGGGACCTAAATACAATCGAACACGTTGGGACCTTCTCGGGAGACGCTGGCAGCACGTCACCATCAGCCGCCAGCAACGATTCCGCAGCTGCGATTGGCGCTACAAGAGGAATGGGCCGCGATGCCTCAACAGCTCCTTGACAACCTCATCCTCGGCATGGACAGACGTTGTAAAATCCTGCAATGCAGTCAGGGGTGATCATATCCCCTACTAAAGACTGAATTTTTCTTGGCAGCCGCCTGTGACATGAACATTTCTGTCTTCTGTCCAGTTGTGCTCGAAGCTACCTTTTCAACAAAGTGCCTTTGTATGCTTTGGATTCCTTGTTTGAACGGTTTTGCTCACTTGTCCCATATTATTTCATCTTGGGGAACTTATGGTATGATTTGAGTCGATGTGGAGCACTTCTGCACGACGTTACATTCGAAAAACCGTCTCGTGCTTAATTTTTGCACGCCAGTGTATAAGGCCTCCTATTCCAGGGAATGACAGAGCTAGTGCCTCAGATCAGTCACCTCTTTTTGGTGATTCATCCTGATAATCATTTGTAGTTTTTGCTACACCTCCATACTTCGTTCGCTAGTGCTTCTCATTTTACTTACTAGTGACGATATTACTTTAAATATACTACCTAACATTGTGTTGGATGTACACATAAGTGAAGTGTCTCATACAGTACCTTGGGTCAAAGATCTGGGCTAACTTCCCTCTGCAAACACATACTAGCTGCAGGAGCAAGTTTGGCTATTTGAGGAAATGACACGTATAAAACTTGGAAATCATTACATCAGTAGCATTAATCTACTCATGTAATTATCTGCTGCTTTGCATATACAGGGTAATTCAAAATGATTAATCCGATTTCAAATTACTGTATTTTACGTGTTTTTAAACATACAGTGATTAAATGTACATAGAACAAAAAAAAAACTGTCCAAATTTTGTTTTTGTACCTTCCGTTGGTCATGCGAACTATGTCGAGGCAATAATCAAATTCCTGCCATACATGATCAGGCATGTCTGTTGTCAACGACTGCAGAACATTATGAATGTGAACTTTGTGTTCATGTAGCATTGTGGGCAATGGTGACACAAACACGTCGTGCATAACATATCCCCTTAAAAAAAAAGTCGCAAGGGGTAAGGTCCGGAGACCTGGCGGGCCACCTGTAGAGCGCCTTGTCGTCGTGTCCACAGCAACCAATCCAGCTGTTGCTGCAGACATGACAACAATACAATTCCACAGTTTTGAGTTATTAAATTACAATTCCACAGTTTTTAAGCAATGTTAATAAAATTGTAGGTGCATGCAACTTTGTAAACTTAAATGGTTGATTCCAAAAAATATTTCATTGCTCTAAACATAATTTAAAAAATGGAATTAAAAAGTAGAATATTTTTTATACAAATATATGCAAAGCAGCAGATAATTACATGAGTAGATTAATGCTGCCAATGTAATCAATTACAATTTTTATATGCATCATTTCCTCGACTAGTCAAACTTTGCACATGCATTTTCATAGATATTATTAATAATACTACCATATGCATCTTTAATCCCACAGGATTTTAAAGGCATTATGATCACTATTCTTTCCTTTCAGCATTAATTTTAATACTTGTCAATTGAATATTTTAATACTTGTTAATTGAATTATCTTTGCTTGTTACAGAAACACACCAATATTTTGAAATACAGTGAAACTCTGTTATAATGACCTTCAGGGGACTTAAAAATAATGGCTGTTATCATAGGCATGACCACCAGGGTTCAGACCTCCCTCAAGGGGAGATTGAGCACGAATTTAAAGTGGTATATACACTATATTGACAAATGTCACCAGACACTCTTTCAAAAGCAAATGAACAGATCTGCTGCATTGTTAAGATGCGTGGTACAGCTGCAAACACTATAAAAACAAGCCTGCAGCCGACCATGATCATATCGCACTGTAAGGCTGAGTGAAAATGTCGTGGCGGGAGAGAACTAACTTTGAGAAAGGAAAGATTGTTGGGTGTTATATTAGTGGGTTGTGCCCAAGAGAAACCGAAAGGCATTTTAACATGCCCAAATAAACTGTTTTGGATGTACTGAATAAGTGGAAGACACATGGCGTGCCTGAAGCAGCAAAACATACCAGCAGACCAAAGAAAATCAGTGATAGGGGACGTCAAAGCCTCAGGAGAGTCGTTACAGCTAATCAACGGAGTACTGCATAAGACCTTAGTGTACAGGTGAGTAAAAATGCTGGAACATCGGCATGTACACGTACCATTCACAGAGAACTTCACTCCATGGGTTACTGTGGTCATGCGGCTACTCATAAGTCTTTCATCTCCACTCGGAACGCTACTCGTCGTTTAGCATGGTGTAAAGAACATTTATCATGGAACGGAGATCAATGGGAACGGGTCCTATGGACCGATGAATCCAGATGCACGATCCATTAGTCTGATGGCTGTGTGTGGGTATGGCAGCAGCCAGGAGAAAGCTATTTAACACAGTGTACTGTTCCTACGGTCAAGTTTGGAGCTGGCAGTGTACTCAAGTTGGGGTGTTTTTCATGGTATGGTGCCGGCCCATTGGTTATCATCGACAAGCCGGTTAACCAGCATGTCTACCTCGATATTCTGGACAATTATGCCCTACCAACTCTGTGGTAATACTATAAAACTGAGCCTTGTTGGTACCAGCAGGATAATGCACCAAGCCATAAAGCAAGGACTGTTATGGCGTGGTTTGACGCTAATTCCGTATCATGTGTGGACTGGCCAGCACAGAGCTTTGATTTTAATCCCATAGAGCACCACCTATGGGATGAATTAGAGTGGCAATAAGAAGTTTGGAACCAAGGCCTACTACTAAGCAACAGTTAGAGGCAGCATTATGAACTGAATGGAAGCGCATACCTATCGCTGTGCTCCAAAACCTTGTTGAAAGCATGTCTTGAAGAGTCAATCATGTATTAAAAGGTGGACCGACACTGTACTAATGTATGTCAATAAATGCTATGTCATGTTTCCCTTCTAGGTGTCTGGTGACTTTTGTCAATATAGTGTATGTATATATGAGATTTTCAGCAATGAACCAAATCCATGCCCCCCCCCAAGAAATACCAGAATTTATACTTTAATATATTTTGTATGTAGTAAAAATATCTTACCTACTGTAGAGCTGTAATAAGGTATTAATTAATCCAATTATTGTACACTATAGATAAATATTTTTACTTAAGTAATGTACATAGCAATTAATACACATGCACACATAATTTGCCAATTTAATCCACGAGATTTAAAACACTACATGCTGTAATCATTCAAAGAAATCATGAATTGTCAGTTGCTTCACACGTTTTAGTTTTATTTTTAGTACCATTCCTTCTGCTGAATGTATGTGAAACAGAAAGTCTTCATCTTCTACAACATTAGTTACAAAAAAATGTTGTAGTGTTGCAATTGATTCTAAAGCCTTTGCAGAAGAAATGTGCTGCACTTCTTTCTCCTTGCCATTCGTTTTACTTTCCTCTTCATCATCTGGATTATTCTCAGTAATAACTACATACATACATATCACTAAGCTGTTCTCTGAGATTCAGAGGTTAGCTCCAAAAAGAAATACAAACTACCAGATATTTTTACTTACTGTTGTATCAAAATTCTCCATTTACAGCGATCTTGGACATACAACTCATGCTTCACTGATATCCATTACACGCCGTACAAAAGATCTTTTTATACTTAATACTCATAATCTTTTTCTCATGCAGACACTCCTGAATCTGATCCACCCATGTCTTCCTTGGCCTTCCTCTGCCTTTCCTTCCTGCCACTTGGGCTAAAAAGATTTTCTTAGTAAGCATTTCATCACTCATTTTTTCAACATGGCCAAACCACCGAAGCATATTGGGGTCCACCTTGCTAACAACATTTTGCTTCACATCACACAACTGCAACACCACATCATTCCTCACACAATCAGATCGTGTCTTGCCACAAACACCCCGCAAGTAACGCATTTCTCCAGCACACAAACGACTCCTATGTTTCTTCTGCAGTACCCAGGTTTCACTGCCATACATCAGAGTAAGAACAATTACAGTTTCATACACAGCCATGCGGGACTCTCTAGAGAACCCATCATTCCTGTGAAAAACCTCCCAGAGCAGCTATGACTTTCAATGAAGAATTCACTCGCCTACTGATTTCACCATCCAATTTGTTTTCTCTGTCAAACATGCTTCCTAAATACACAAACTCACTCACCTGGTCAATCACAGTGCCATTTATACTTACATTACATTCAGTGCTACCCATTCCTCTCTCAAACACCATAACTTTGGTTTTTCCCTTATTTATACTCAGTTTGAATTTCATGCAAACTTCGTGCATCCGAGTCAACATACTCTGCAAATCACTTTTGCCCTCTGCGAACAGGACAGTGTCATCAGCATACAGCAATCTGCATACACGGATATCACCAAGACATAAACCACCATCATCTATTTTGGCATCACGCATGCACGCATCCATAAATATATTAAACAGCCATGGTGACATTACACAACTTTGTCTAACTCCTGCACCAAAAGAAAACCATTTTGATAAAACACCATTCACTTGTACACAAGCTCTACTACCAGCATACATGGCTTTTACACTATTAAGTAGATTCCCAGTAACACCATATTCATTCAATACCTTCCACAAAAGTGTCCTATTTACTCGGTCATAAGCTTTCACCAACAGCGAGATACTTTTTAATCATCGTGCGTAATGCAAAAATCTGGTTAGTGCAGCCTTTACCAGGCATAAAACCACTCTGAACATCCAACACTTTCTCTGATGTAAGACCCCGTGCTTTTTCAATAACAACCTTACCAAACACTTTCCCTGGCACACTCAGTAGGCTAATACCACGATAGTTCTTGCATTCAGTCTGATCACCTTTTCCCTTATACAAGGGAACAATAATAGCATCCTTCCAATCCCAAGGGACCATTCCTAACTCCCAGCACAACTGGCAAATTTCAGTTAACCAGTCAATTACAGAGTCACCACCATATTTCAACATCTCTGCAGTTATGCCATCAACTCCCGGAGCCTTACCATTCTGAAGAGATTCTAGAGCTTTGCACACTTTTTTTCTTGAGATCCCTCCTGTGCTTTCATCCCTCACCGTGACATCATCTGCGCCTGTCTCAGAATCATCTTTGCTTTCCTGATCTAATAACTCACAGAAATATTCACCCCATCTTTCACTTAACTCATTGGGCTCCCATATCATTTCCCCGATCTCATTCTTCACACAACTTTGCTTCCCCTATTTTTCCTGAGTCTCATGTTCTTCCAGAAAGACTTCCTATCTTTCCAAAAAGCCATTTCATGCCTTTCCACCTTTTCCTTCCTATCTTTTGCCTTACTCTGGTGAACCAGCTTCACGCTTCTTACAGCGATATTCATCCACAGAGACTCTACCTTGCAACATCCCCAAATAGGCTTCCTTCTTTCTCTTTACTGCCTTTCCATCTCACTATTCCACCAAGCATCACCTCTATTGTTACCTACTATTGTGGTGCCACAGACCTTTTGAGCGGCAGTGACAACACAGTTCTTAAAACATTCCCACTTCTTTTCTACATCCCTCTCACCAGACTTCAGCTCCTTCAGTTGTTCTCTGAGTAAGTCAGAATAACGCTGATGATCTTCAAGGAGCCTATCAACCTTTATTCTTTCTATTCTGGGTCTATTCCTTTTACTCCAACCAACATTAAGTTTCACTCGTGACACTACCAAGTAATGATCAGAATCAACATCTGCACCTCTCATCACACAGGTGTCAACAAGTAAGTGTTTCAGACGCTGATCGTAGACAACAAAATCTATCACATTCTTTTGACCAAGAGTACGATTTTCTCAAGTATATGTGTGGATATACTTGTGGTTGAAAAATGTATTAGATACACACAAACCATTCTCAATGCAGAGTTCAATTAATCTTTCACCATTATCATTAACACAAGGGTCATTAAACTTACCCACAACATTGTCAGAAATTACATTCTGCACACCTACTCTAGCATTGAAATCCCCTGCTATTTTTACTTTTTCTTTAGCACCAAACTGGCTCAAAACAGCTTTTAGCTCATTCCAGAAATCTTCCTTCTTATCAGAAGGTTCCGAGTCACAAGGAGCATACACTACAACAATTACAATTCTCTGAAGTTTCACTTTCAAACGAATTCAGAGAA
The DNA here is from genome assembly GCA_039090855.1 of Macrothele yani. Taxonomy (NCBI): domain Eukaryota; kingdom Metazoa; phylum Arthropoda; class Arachnida; order Araneae; family Macrothelidae; genus Macrothele; species Macrothele yani. The sequence continues at coordinate 14,522,331 of CM076989.1, forward strand.
TTCTCTCACTTACACAACTATAGTGAATCAAGTTGTTCATTATCTTTTCACTTAAAATTACACCTACACCAGCCTGTCGTCTCACATTATCCAATACTCCAGACCACACACTCACTGTGCCATTCACTTCTTTTACCCCAATTTCCTTCTTTTTGGTTTCACTTACACACAGCACATCCAGTCTATACTTATTCATCTTGCCATTTATACCTCTAGTATTCCATACACCAATCTTACATTCACTCAGCCGAGATCTTTCTTATATACCGTTTAGAAAGTCCAGGTCGATTCCATGGTGGACCGTCTTTCTCAAGTGTGGTAGGTCCACCATATCCCACACTTGAGTCCGGATATTGATTTCCGTTTTTTGTCTTTTAATCAGGTAAGTACATCAGTGTGGGGGATTAGCCCACAGCTGAAGGTTCCAGTTGGCCATTCAACCTAAGCATTCTGGAACAAAACCCAGTGAGTTGGGGTCTTTTCGCCAATGTCTCACAGAACTAGCTGGCACCTCTCCAAGATTCACAGAGGCCCTAGTTGCTGTTGTGTGTGCCATTGTTACCACGGAGTGCCTCGAGGAGGCAACTGTCGAAAAGAGCTTCACTAGAGAGCAAATTTCTGTCTACAATTTCAAACTCTTTTACGATACCTGCACTTTCTTTGGCAAGAGTGATGCAATTTTTTTTCAACCTATTTTGATACTGGGAGATCATCATCATGTTCCAATGCTTGACTTGTTGAAAAGCCGTCATCTCGAAAACAAGTTTTAATGGTTATCTCTGTTATGCGACACCAATCGCTGTATAATGTATGTACAATCGCTGTATCTGTGTTAGATGCAATTAGAATGATTTATCCATCATTCTAATTGCATCTAACACAGAAATAGTGTTTGAAACATTTTTCTTCAGGCTTTCCGTTATCTTCAGAACCACAAGTTTGCAAAAGTGCGACTTAAATTACCTAATGATATCCATCGGCTGGAGAACTCATGTCGAATATATACAGTACTGTCCATTGGCTGGAGAACTCATGTCGAATTCAGAGGAAGGAGCAGTAATTTTATGTTTGTCAGGTTGTGAACTGTCTGATGAGCTGCACAGTTGTTAATCAGCTACAAAATTTGCCTCTTTCTTTGCTTCAGTTTACTATCCCACTTCCTCAACGCCTTCTCAAAATTATTCGAAAGTCATCCAGGCTTCTGTTGTTAGCAAAGTACTCAATGGGAAACGATTTGACATTTTTGAAGCACCTAGGTGATTGTGACTTGTCTATAACAAGTTTTTTATCTATCCCCCTCATATTTGCACTTACTCTAATGGTCAATCTTACCTTAGAGCATTCTCCTCCTTTAAATTTTAGCATCTTGTCTGGAGTTAATCGGTAAAATATTCCTGCATTATCTTCATTATAGATGTCTTCCTCTTTGTAAGTCCTACTTTGAGCCAAACTTTAATTAAGCAAGTCAGTTGTGATGCATTCACTTACAGTACCAGCCTCACCACTAACTTTCCCATAACAAATGCTATGCCTTGTTTTAAACCGGTCCAGCCAACCAATGGTGCACACGAAATCGCTGTATCCCAAATCTTTAATGAAAAATTCTGCTTTAGCTTTTAAAATTGGGCTACTGATGGGAATACTCTGAGCCCCTTGCACTTTAAACCATGCATGAAGAGAATGATCAACATCAGTTTTTTCACACAGTCAAATTTTTTTTTTTTTAGATTGCGTCCTACTTTGCTCAAGTGCTTTTATTATGTTTTCTCTGTTGTTGCAAATTGTGGTTACAGTTGAAGCAGGTATTTCTAACTGCTTTGATAATCATTTTTTCTAGATCCTGAATAACAGCAACTTTCTCCTTAGTCGGAAATGCTTACCTTTTTTTTTTTTCGATGTCATAATAGCATCTAAGGTGATGTTAGATAAATGTTTTGCTGTATCGAAATGGCTAGTAACTGAACTGCTGCTTTACATATACAAGTCAAATTTGTACATGTGAGAATGAGATGAGAACAATAAAGACGTTTTTTGTTGGAGAGAAACTGGGTGGGGTTGCTCAAAATAAAGACAAAATGTTACCCTGGCAAGCTTCCCTTTAGGTCTTTAGAAGGTAATCTTGAATTGGTCAGCGGATGTGCATGAGTGTAATGTGCTCCCACCCCCTTCTTTTGCTCTTGGGTGTTGGCAAGCCTCATTGCCTCTGTCATTGAGGAGGGGAAGTCCTCCATAGACGTAAGCCCCAAATTCTATTCCTCCCCTTGGGAAAGCAAGGTGCACTGAACTGAATAATTTTTTTTTTCTCCCTCCAGCAGTGCATTCTAGGAAAAAGCTGTGTATTTCTGTACTGTCTGTATGATATTACATCCAATTTCAGAAAAGTATATTTAGACTTGAGAAGGCCGTTATAGGCATGTTCACCTTTATTTCCATCTTCATTACAACAGAGTTCGTTCATCATTGGGTTAAAGGTAATTTCACCAGGACCAATACTTTTCTTTCTGTTACAGCTGAGTGATCATTACATCTGAGTTTGTTACAAGCAAGTTTTACTGTACTTTATATAATAGCATGCATCCCAGTCATGAAATTCTCTCAAAGGCAAGTAATCTTATTAGACAATTTGTTAAATATATTTATTATGTATGTATACAAAATTTACATTTATAAATACCCACAAGAACAGGTAAGTCCAGTTTCAGTAGACAAAATATATTGTGAAATATGTTAATTCAAATTAATGACTCAATTTATATTAAAGTGCAAAGTCAAGTAAATTTTATAACAAACATCTCACTGTATCTTTATAAAGCAGTGATATAGTAAAAGATTTCAGTTTTCTTAGCAATGAGCCTAACTAGAAAGACATCACAGAACTGTTGGGTACTCACATGTCTTCAACTAGCAATAATGATTTTTTTCTTTTTTACAATGTGTTTAACAAACTCTTTACAAATAACTATTGTAAAATCAGCGATACTTTTTGCAAAGAAAATATTATATTAGCTGCAGCTGCAATTCTTATTAGGAACATATATTTCTTCCTTCCATAAAGAAAATAGTATGCTTTAATGGAAAATTTCACATTATATTGGGTTGTCGGAAAAGTCATGACGTATTTTGGCACCCGATGGCGGTTGGGCGGTTTTGGAAGTACTAGAGACATGTCTGTTATCGCTATGGCATTCGACAGGTGCCAGTTCTAGCTGCAGTCTAAAAGGAATAGTGAGCGATTTGGTTGATTTGCGGAGATTTGACATCAAGTTGAAGATGGAAGACCAAACTGTGCATTTTCGCCATATTTTACTGTTTTACTTCCATAAAGGGAAGAACGCGCGTCAAGCTTGTGAAAAGTTGTGTAAAGTGTACAGTGATAATGCTCTACAAGAACGTCAGTGCCAGCGGTGGTTCACAAAATTCCGTGCTGGAGATTTTGACCTCAACAATGCTCCTCGGTTTGGGAGGCCAGCCGAGGTTGATGATGACCAAATCAAGGCATTGATCGAGTCAAACCCACATTACACGACACGAGAGATTGCAGACACATTGCACATCCATCATTCAAGCATTCACGACCACCTGAAGAAGCTGGGAAACGTAAGCAAGCTTGATGTGTGGGTTCCTCATGAACTCAAAGAAGCTCAATTGACGGCACGTATAAACATCTGCGATATGCTCATTAAACGTGAGGAAAACGATCCTTTTTGAAGCGACTGGTGACGAAAAGTGGATTTTGTACAACAATGTGCTGTGGAAACGGTCTTGGTCCCGACGTGCTGCTTCCCCTCAAACGACATCCAAAGCAGACATTCATCAGCGAAAGGTTCTGGTCTCAGGGTGGCGGGATTTTAAAGGTGTCGTGTTTTTCGAGCTCTACCATGGAACCAAACAATCAATTTGAATGTGTACTGTCGGCAATTGAACAGTTTGAACGAATCCATCATCCAGAAACGTCCACCAGAGCTCGTTCATCGTAAAGGTGTTGTGTTCCATCATGACAACGCAAGACCACAGACAAGTTTGATAACTCCGCCAAAAATTATTGGAGCTGGGGAGGGGGGGGTTGCCACACCCAGCATACTTTCCTGGCCTTGCGCCGTCAGACTTCCACCTGTTTCGCTCTCTTCAACAGTCTTTGTGTGGTAAAACGTTCAATTCAGATGAGGCTGTAAATCAGCACCTTGTACAGTTTTTTTGCCACGAAAGACAGGTCCTTCTATGAACGAGGCATTCTGCAGCTCACTGAAAGATGGCAAAAGGTTATCGAACAAAACGGGAATTATATCATTGATTGAACTTTGTTCTTTCTATCAATAAACGACCTTTGCAAAACATGGCTAAAATACGTCATGACTTTTCCGACAACCCAATAATTAGGATTCTTTTTCATAATATTTAACATCTTTTGAAATTCTTTAATTTTAGCCATTTGATTTTGATATATACAAATTAATATATTAAAAATCTGGCTATTTAAATGCTGATTTAAACAGAAAATATTATTTCTTTTCATGTTTTATAACTTTTAGACATGCCACAGCTGTACATAAGAAAATCTCATGAAGTCTTTTACCGTTTAATTGCAAAGCAAAGTGCACACACACAAAGCATGCTCAAACAATCATAAATCTTTTCCCCGATGAAACAGTTGTTACTGATACTGACTTCTTAGTGGGAAGAAAAAAAAAAAAAAAGTAAGCAGATGGCACATTTCAATTTTCAAACTTTATGTAAGTATCACAATATTAATGGCACAATAACATTGACAAAGAGTAATGTGTCTTAAATAGCATTCTGGAGGTGAAGATGTTAAAAGTTATTTAAGTGCACATGAAGAGATTTCACCAGTGATACCTCGTGATAGATAGTTTAGGAAAATTTGATTTTGCATAACCACAAGGCAATGAGAGATCTACAAATGAATCCAACAGATGCTTCTTATACAATATTCTTCAACATTACTTTGAACTAAGTATTAAAAACGTACATATAGGATTTTTATCTTAAGCAGAGTTAAAATCTTAAATTCTTCAATTCACATTCAACATTTCATGTATGCACAAATGCATATTACTAAAACAGGCAAAGTTTAAAGTTGGTTATAATTTTTGATCTTCCGCTGAATATATATCCAAACCATAGATACTTACACATTTACAATAGAAATGCCTTACGAAAACATGAACATGTTCCTTTAACATTAGAGGAATGTAAATAATTTTCATGAGGCACTACACACATCAGTGAATGTCACCCCACTGCATTCCACAAAAAATAAGGCTGCACTTAAAATCCCTTACATGTTTTATATCACAAACCCAATGCCACAACAGAACAGAAAGTAGCACGGATGTCTTCAAAATATTCTACAACAGACTGGCTGCACCTTGCTCCCATGAAACTCATTGTAACTCATGTTCCTTCACCTTACAGTAAGGCTACATTAATGAGTATCAATGAATCAGATCACAACCAATGAAAGCTACAAAAAATGTTTAGAATGGTCTAGGTAAAACCCACATGAGTTCAGCCTAGTGGTTTCTAAATGTAATTATTTCATATTTAATATTAACAGTCATACTTAATTTACAAAAAGTTTTTTAATAATAAAAATAAATTAGTAACAGTGAAACATTTTTCACTGACTGCAGTTTAGTGTAAAATAAAATTCTGCAAATAATTTCTTTACTTTGTATCTGATTTTGCTCTTCCTTTCTTCCATGGTAATGCTTTATTATAATGATCAAACATTAAGTGTTTTTGAAAGGAAACTTCTGTGAATAGATAATCACTAAAAATACATTATAGCACTCACAAGATGCTCTTCTTATGTGATGAATTATGAAAACCATTCTACTGACATGCATCTTGAACCAATGTTTTTATGGTCTCAACCCAAGTTTCAATGGATGTACTTTAAAATAATAAATAAAATTGTAATTTTTTTCTGTCTTTAAAAAAGATTAGATGTGGAAAAAACTGAAACTTAAGTGTAATATATTTACAATCAAATGCTTGAACAATGCAAGAAAAAATATTTTGTTTGATGATGAAGTTACTCCATGATTTACTGAGAATCTTGCAGACGTACTGGAGCTGCAAAAGAAAGAACTTTGCAAGTTAGTATCAAATAATGCCATGAAAGTGCTTATTTTACACGTCCAACATAACAAGAAATGAGTCATGTATACATTAGCAAGTAAATAGTTACATTGAAGATTTAACACATCATCCAGTGGCAACTTGTTTAACTATGTTTTACTAAAAATAATATAAAATACATGACAAATTTTTAAATGTCTAACACAATTTCATAGTGTGAACTGCACAGGTTCTTCAGATTGTGCTTTGTTTTCAATTACCAACTTACTCTCTCTCTTTCTCTCACACACACAGAGCCATGTGCCCAGCTTGTCTGTGGTCAACCATTTAAGTTGGAGAATCATGTGCACACTTGTCACCCATTCCAATTATGTTCTGCTATGGATCACATTCAGCTGGTATAAGTTGGATCAACTCATACAATTATTGATTAGACAATGTTCAAGGTGTATTTAAGTTTTCTGGTGGACTTGCAGAGTGCTTCTTCATACTGATGAATGAATAAATAGATAGACTGATAGAGACAAAGAGAGATGTTAACCATAGTTCAGCATTACAACTATTTATAACCTACAAGATATCATACTCATGCAATACATGTCAATGAGTTATCTGGAAAAAAAAAGTCAACCTACTTTTATTTATGAATCACGGTTTCGTCAGGTCTTGAAACTATAGTGATAACAAAATATTTAAAATTCCTTATGTTCGATTTTTAGCAATGCATGTCTCACACACACACTAAGATTTTTCATTCTATGAATTTTGAAAACAAAACTAAAGCCAATACAGAAAGAGAAGAGGGCCAAGTCAGGCCGATATGGCCTTTTCCCTAATCATTCCCTGTTTTTACCACTATATATTATTTCTTATATGTACTATGTTATTGTGTATTATTGTTGCAATAAATGAAATGAAATAAGGCACTCAACAAGAATGTTGTTAGTATGATTTTGATATCTATCATAACTGTTATTTACTAAATACAGCAAAAGTTGCCGAAATCTGAACATGTAAAAAATCTTAATATTTTTGGCACATTTCAAACACCTAACAGCATTGATTTGGGTCAAAATGTGGAGGTTTACATGTTGCATAATACTTAATAAAAATCACGATGTGCTCTGGGAACTCTCATTTCCTCTCTTACTTTTGTCTCCAAGTAGATTGAGAATGGATGAAAACTCTTCTAAACATTTTGGTGAATTTTTATTAGTGTATCCTTTTATTATTTTGGTTTCCCAATTACACTGAAATTCTTAAAGCACTATGACTTTGGAAACTGTATAAATCAAGAATAATCGCCCCCCCTCCGAAAAAAAAATAAAAAATAACAACGGCTTGAAATCATGCATTGCTTTTAAAGCAAGAATTTGGCTAATAATTCCTGTTTTCTGATAATGCACATTTGTACAACGATCATGAGAGTCCCAGATGGATATCACTGGCACTATATAAAATGGAATTTGAAAAATTAAGTTTCAGTTCTCACTAAAGGACAGCATAACTGTCAAGTTCTTTTAACTAATTCTCCTCTTGGCTGAAAATCTGTGAAGGCTTTGATAAGGCTCATCATAAAGTTTTTGTGAATGGCTACAAATTTGAAAATCTGAATAATCATCCATTTTGGTGAAATTTCTCATCTAAGAAAGGACAATAGGGAAAAATTACTGTAATTTTTGGATTTAGGTTAAGAGCTGCAGCTTTTATGTCGATGCAATGCCTACCCCTACTTTTTTTTCTAAACAACAGCTCAGCAAAAAGCAATTGTAAGCTTTTGTGTGATATCACTCTCACAGTAAATAGCCATGAATTTGAACCAAATGTTCATCCTTGCCTAGGTTATTGAGAACAAGAGGAAGATCTATCAAAAATACCTAAATTCGGCATTGCTATGTCATTAATGAGAAAGGAACAACTAATCAGACTTTGAAATCATTAATAACACTTTTACATTAATGCAACTTATAATGTACCTTGATTATTTGGCACAAAAGTATTTACTTTAAAATAATGTACCGTAATTTCGGGTAGATAAGCCGCAGCGTATATGAGTTCAAAATGAAATTTTCGGCCCACGTGGCTTATACACCATGGTGGCATATACAGCTTTTTTTTTTTTTTTTTGGCAGTGTGAAATTATATTGCAAAATACGTTTTGGCTTGTTCCATTCTTTTTCCTGCGGGAAGATATTTCAATAGAGAAGGAATAGAATAATGATGTTACAGCTATGTGCAATAAATTCCACCCACCTCCTCTTAAAACAAGACATGACAATAATAATAGGTTATGGGATTGAGGTCGGACAGGTAAGAGAGAGGTGACTCCAATAAAACTCGGAAAAAATTCGCGGCTGGGGGAAACTTCGCAGGCAATCGTTCTTGTTTCGTGCTCCGAGCAAGAACTCTCTTTGAACTCATGACGTCATCAGCTTCACTCCGAGGCTAACGCAAGGACAGCACGTGCAAAATCTGTCAGTGACGTGTGTGTTCGTTGCATTCAGTTCGCCAAATCGCCTTTTCTCGAGTTCGCGTAGTTCTACGTTATCACGGAAAGTAAAATGACGCAACGCAGAAATTATACTTCTAGTTTTAAGCTAATGGTAAATAAATATGGTTTCCCGAATCCTGGAAAAACATCAGAACTCGACGATTATTTCGGGCTTCCCTGAAGCAAACATTATTTCTAAAAACTGCGGTGAAACGCCAGAAGACAGCAAAAGTGATGCAGACGACCCCAAAGTTTTTTTAGATGATGAACTTTTAAAACTTTTTAATTCGGACAGCGAAGCTTCCAATTTTGATGGATTTGATTGAAAAAATATGTGTACTATATATTTTCAGAATGTTGTGCGTGTATTTTTTAAATTCTTGAGGTATAAATGTTTTATAATTGGTTTAAGCACCTTATGAATTATTTGAGTAAACTTTTATAAAATAGGTAGTATGGTGAGTGTTATACTTAAGATTGAATATTGTTTAACTAATATTTTTATTTATTACTTGAAAGATCAGGTACTATATTTTTTATCCACATAATGTTTTCAAGATTCCGCGGTGGTACTCCCCACCTTACTGCAAAAGTGCAGCGTATATGGAGGAGTGGCGTTTTTTTTTTTTTCATTCCGCCCTTTTTTTTATCGCTGCGGCGTATATGCCAGTGCAGCTTATTTACCTGAAATTATGGTATGTATTTCTATTTAATGAAATCAGCTTACAGAAATTTGGACTCTCTAGAAGAATCGGTGGCCCAGACACATGGACTTTGTAGTGGCATATGTCTTCTATTTGTACATAAGTGTTTATGTTTTTACTCTCCCTGCGACCCCCCTCTCTCTTATCCCCTTTCCACAGGGGAGACGCAGGCTAAACTTGTCTCTTTCTGTTTTATGGGTATTTTTCCTCTCACTGTCCACTAACACACAGCACTGCTGACATATAGGTAATTTTTTCTTTCATTCCCTCCCTAGCTGGGAGGTCAAAGCCACAGCGACTACCATTCATGATAGAGTTGGCTGACATTTCTCTTGTGCACAATGAGCAGAATTTAAAAGCTAAATGTAAATAACAATTTTTAGCAGTGACCTCACATTTCTGTCATGTCAGCACTTCCGAGAATTTAATATTGTTCCACAAAACAGGGTTAAAACTGTTGCTGAAATAGCATTCATGGTTTACACACAGGCACTGAAAGTACTTCAGATAAAAAACAGAATTGGTTCCAGAATTCATTGAACTGATATTTCTTTCACAAGAAGAATGTGAAAGAAATGTCAGTTCAATGAATAAAATTTTAATCAGGGACAAGGTTTTATGGATTACAGTTGTTTGCCTATAATTATACATCCTTCACAATATATTGAAGTAAAAAGTGTTTATTGCAGGGACAAAGAAACAGACCAGTGTTATTTTCTTATAACAGAGTCAACAGAAATTTTTTTACTGCGTACAAAACAAGGATTTTTACACTAGAATTTTTACACTGAAGAGCAATTGAATTAGAGATACCTGTCTAGTAACGTGTAGCACCACCTTTCGCCCTGACGAAGGCTGTGATTCGTCTCGTCATGGACTCGACAAGACACCGGAAGCATTGGGAGGCCATACGAATCTACGACACCTGAACAAGCTCCCACAGTTCACGAAGATTTGATGGGGGGGATGTCAGAGCCTCGAACATATCTCTCTCTCTATGGCATCCCAGATGTGCTCGATGGGATTGAGGTCAGGTGACCTAGCTGGCCAAGGAAGCAAAGTCACGTCGGTGGAGTGTTCATCCAACCATTCGGATACAATTCGGGAGCGATGGCACGGTGCATTGTCTTGTTGCAGGATGAGGTCCCCAGTTGGATGTTGAAGACGTACAAACGGGAGCAAATGGTCATCCAGGATATCCCGGTAACGTTGACCTGTGAGGGACAATGTCATACGTACCCGGGTCCCATTTCAGTCCACGTAAACAGTCCCCAGATGAGAATGCCACCCCCACCAGCTTGAAGAGTACCCTGCTGGCAAGAAGGATCCATCGCTTCATGTGGTTTGCGCCGTACTCGTATCCTGCCATCCGCATGTACCAACGTGAATCTTGACTCATCAGTCCAGGCAACATTTTCCCTCATGTCTAGGGTCCAGTGGCGATGTTCCCGCGCCCATGCTAATCTTTGCACTCTGCGATGTGCGGTCAACAGCGGTACCCTCGTGGGACGATGGCTTCTGTACCCCATAGCAAGGAGATGGTTCTGGATGGTGTGGCTGCTTACACGTTTTTGTTTACCAGCGTTAAATTGCTGAGTGATTTCTTGCACTGTGGCCTGTCTATCCGCTGTTACAATGCGAGCTAGTCGGCGATGACCCCGCTCATCCACACGCTGTTGTCCACAACAGTTGGCCCTTGCAGGGATGGTTTTACCGGATTTGATGTACTCACGGTGCACCCGTGACACAGTGGCTCATGAAAATCCCCGTGCCTGCACGACTTCCGAGATGGGATGACCCATTCGTCGGGGCCCCGACAATTTTCCCACGATCGAAAGCGCTTAGATCCTTCGTCTTACCCATACTGCATCCGACTCTTACTGATTCCGGTCGGATCGCTGCATACGTCATGTTTCCGTTTACAGGGCCGCCCACAGCGCCACATTTGCATAACACCAGCTGTCTCTAATACAATTGCTCTTCAGTGTATATTCAAGAGTAAATAACTTAAGTAGTTTTACTTTTTTGTGCCACAATTCTTATTTGCTTTTGTTCTGTATTTTCCTATAAGTCAGAAAAGTTCATTATTAGACACTGTCACATGGCAGTTACATGTATTGTGAGGCATTTCAAAGAGGCTGGCCTTAGTTCTCTAAAAGGATTAAATTTTCATGACATGATTAAATCTGGTGCAAATGTTTTAAAGTATTTTGCACTGGTATAAAACTAGGGCAATCATTTTAATTACAATGCGCACATTTGTGTTACATACAATAAAGTGCAATTATTTTGGTTTTGCAGAAAATACTTGTAAGTTCCAAAGAATTTGAATTACTAAAATGCCCATAAAACCTAGTTAATAATATGCAATTTAAAAACGTTAATAATTGAAAGCTAATCGATTTTTTTCAAAAGGGCCTCAAAGACGTTTGTTTCAAGAGCCCCGAGATTTTCCGGTATGTCACTCTAAAGACAGATGCGGGATTCCTTTGGCACGAGCTGATGCTCACCACCACAGACAGAGATAAATGGAGATCTGCGATCTGATGGGTCAGTGAGGGTTAGATATGTCCGAAAGGATGACAAATTCATTTCGAATTCTTCATTTGTTGGTTTTATTGCTACATGAACTACCCATGTTGTTAGAACATTAGCTAATACACTGAGTTAGTTGTGCATTAGGTACAACTCCCTACCCGTTTTGCATATTCGGAGGGATTACAAAATACCATGTGATATCAACATCATGGGCAGCTACTATAAATTGTGCACACTTATCCTCTGCATATAATCAGTAAACGTTTGCCAGTAATGGGGAAACATGACTTAATTTGACCATGGCCAGATAGTTGGAACTCAGGGGGGCAGGTGCCAGTATTTTGGAAACAGCTGCACTTTTTGGCTGTACTCATACTACTGCATCAAGGATATACTAGGACTGTATTAACTATGAACAGACATCCTGCAGAAGGGCTCACATTGGTCAGCCACGCACGGTTGATCCCAGACGTGAGCGTCGGGTGTCACAACTGGTATCTCAGCAACGACGCAAAAGTCACCCACCAGTACAACAGCGACGCAGTTTGACCAATTTCCACGTGCACCATAAAGGTTCCACAGCCTGAGACCAACAAGGATTCCCATAATGCCACCCAGCCATCACAAACAATGTTTTGCAAGGACCAAGGAACGTCAGCAATGGACCTTCAACAGATGGAAGGCCATCGGAATGATGAGTCCCATTTCATATGGAACACCATGTTGATCGCAGGGTACACATGTGGCGTAAGCAGCATGAAGCCCTATCCGCTGGTTGTACAACAGATGTTCAACAGTGCGTCAGAATTGGTGTTCTGGTCTGGGGAGCTTTTTCCTGGCAAGCCCTAGGTCTATTTGTTATCATCCTACAAACTCTGAATGGTGGATATTACAGGGACTTGTTTGCCGATCATTCCCATCCATATCTGCAGGAGGTGTACCTGGACCATAATACCATCTTTCAACAGGACAACACACCATGTGGTCGGGCTTGTATAACCACTGAGTAGTTGAAGGAACAGGATAACAAATTTGCCAAATTGCCTTAGCCCCCAAACTCCTTCGACTGTAACCCAATTGATCATTTGTGGGACATGCTAAAACGGGGTGTGAGAACTGCTGATCCTCCTTCATGGAACGAGCGTGAACTGATGAAGCTGCTGCAACGGCAATGGGTCAAGTTACACATGGAGGATGTTCAACACCTTGTAGAATCTGTTTCTAAGTGTCTGCAAGTCGTGATTGCACAGAAAGGTGGACCAACACTTTATTAGGTAAGCATTCTTAATGCAAAGCTAGCTTAGTGTAGTACTGAACTAGCTTTGCATTAAGAATGCTTACCTAATATAGTGATGCTTCAACTTATTCCACTTAAGCAGGAAATCGAGATATTTGGTACCAAACCCACACCAGCAACATGGCTATATACATGATGCATAGAAAAGTCGCTTTAACCTGGAATAACTTGCGAACAGAGAAAGGTACAGTTATGCAAGTGAGATAACGGTATAGTAAAGCGACTACGCCCTATCGAATGCAACCGATAGCAGCGCACCTAGTGGCAAAATGCGGAAGTTTGCCATTGCAAATCAAAAACGAAAAGAGATAGAGTAAAATTTCCAATTACAAAGTTGTAGAGCATCAATTAATTAGTACAAAATGACATTTGTTTCACACAGATAAGATAAATTATTGCCTGGATACCCTACAATGTCTGAAATCGATGTGCAACGATTCGAATCTGCATATTCACATTTCGCAAATGCAGCCGTATGCAAATGCAGATTGTGACATTGTACCGTACCTACAATATAAAAACCAGTAGCAGGTTGTACCCCGATCAGAAGTTTAGGTCTACGTACGCTGTGTGAGAATGGTGAGCTTGGATTTCTGGGGTTACGTAAAAAATCAGGTGTATGCAACAGCGCCTACAAGTCTGCTGGATCTACGTCATCACGTTACAGATGCTTGCAATAGTGTGACACCTTCCATGCCGAAGAATGTGCATGCAAAGTTACTTTCACAAATACAAATGTGTATCGTGGGCAATGGTGAACTCTTAGAGCATACTCGACATTAACTTTTTATCACTGTGCGCCAGTTTGCCTTTTTTGTTTTTGTTTTGTCTGACGTCATCAAACTGTATTGATATAAGTACGCATTATGCACTAAATTGTGTGTATTTGCTCATTCCCTTCAAACGTTCACACAAAAGGTCGGGCATCGATTTCGGACATTTTAGGGTATTCAGGCAACAATTTATCTCATCCGTGTGAAACAAATGTTATTTTGTACTAATTAATTGATGGTCTACAACATTGCAATTGGAAATTTTGCTCTATCTCTTTTCGTTTTCAATTACTTCTGCATTTCACCACTAGGGGCGCTGCTATCGGTTGCATTCGAACGGGCGTAGTCGCTTTACTATACCGTTATCTCACTTGCATAACTGTACCTCTCTCCGTTCGCAACTTATTCCAGGCTAAAGGGACTTTCCTATGCACCCTGTATATAGTGGACTCTTTCTAATGAATCATTCAGGGTCTATATTTCATTTTCTTAGAAATGCATCATCCTGGGTATCATAATAGTTAGCATACTTGGATATACACTGGAAGATATGAATTTCATTCCTGCCTGAAGACATTAATTTTCAAGTGTTCTGAGGAATTCTCAGTACAGATAATAGTGAAGGTAACTCTAAGTCAAATGTGGTGAATCTTGATTGCATACACTTTGCAGGTCTTACTTTCACATGGGTTTGCAGCCTGTTGATAGGTGTAATATAGTAACTTAGACATGAACATAATTGCCATGTTTTTAAAAGAGGTAAAACTTATGAAATTGCAACTGAAATAACTACAAGAGAGTAAAATACATAACCTCTAGGATAAAAAAAAATACAAATAAGAATTCTACTTCGTTTTCTTACTTTTTTTTTGTTGATCAAAATAGAAAAGATTTTTTTTTTTTTTTTTGGATGAATAATATATTTACATACCAAGCTCAGTTCCAAAGTGCTTTGTGTCAACTATCACATTTCCATGGCGATCTTTTATTCTGATTCTTCCACTTGCATATCTTGTCTCCTGCCTGCCACTTTTGTAAACAGTTTTTACTGTTCCATTCAAGTATTCATGTCTCTGATGGAGGAACCACAACAAAACATCAACAGTTAGCAATAACACACGTTTTCAGTTTGCAAATAATCAAAATGTATACTTGTCCAGAAAGCAGTAACAAAAAAAAAAAAAAAAAAAAAAAAAAAAAATGATACACTGCCCTATGAATCATTTGAACTTTACAGTAAGATATATATCACCATGTCCCACAAAACCTGCTGGAACCAACACATTTTGGTTTGTAAGCAAACCATCCTGACTATAGTGTGTCATCACTAGAATCCAGATTATATGCAATTGCATATTTTAGCCATTTTTGATGTTAGTGCATAGAAATGCATATATCAAACAACCCAATTTTATAGTTCACTTGATCTTTTAATGCACACTTACTTGATAAGTTTACAGCCTGTTTTTTTTTTAAGTAATCTCCTATGACTTGTAAAAGCAAACAATAGCCCAAACTCAAAGAAATTCTAAGTTCGGCAGTAGATCAAAGGATTGGCAATCCACTGAAACCAAGTGAACTGAAAAATAATACACACTTGCTTTCTCCACATGTGGCATCAAAAATATCTTTTGTCGGTAGGCTTGTTCTGATGTTTGACCTTCCTGACAATTCCCACAAAAGCTAAGGTGAAATTCATAAGAAGCTGCACACAAACATTGCATGTGACAGCTTGTTTTGTGAACTATAGTAATTTTCAAACCTAATGATTTCATCATATCAAATGTTAGCTAGGTCAAATAAACAAAGCAGATCTCTGGGTAGGTGTGTTATGTTTGATCGGCGTAAGTGTTTTGTCAAACACAGTTTTGACAGCACAAATTGGTAGCAAAAATGCCTAAAATTCTATCAAGTGACAAAGTTTTAATCAAAGCATGAATACTGATCATCATAAGAATTTAACTACTGATAGAAAAACTGTGTATTGTGTGATTTCTGAAGAAAACATCGCCTGTGAGAAAAAGTATAAAATCCATCAGCATGTAAAAACCACCCTTCACACTGAGAGAAAAATGAAGAAAGTTAAGGACCATACCAAGTACAAGTGCAGTAATAAAAAAAAAAAATATATATATATAAATGCATATTTTATGTTTGAAGTGCATATATATAATCAGGTCTATAGTAACACCTATCACTGAATAAATAATTTTCATGTAACAGGAGTTTCTTTGAGAAACTGTTAACGGCTAACACAGAGCACAATCTTTTGTGAGTGCAAGAATGAATAGAACACACTATGACCAGAACAAGATGTGCTGTATAAATAAATAAATAAACACAAATATTGATGAGACAAACCAATAGCAATCAATATGATTTGCAGGAAGACACAGATGACAGGCAAACAGAAATATAAATAATAATAATAATAAAAGAAAAAATTACATACCTATTATCACTGATGCATGAAATGGCAAAAACTGAAAACCTGCTCAGTGGAAAATGAGTTAAATCTCATCACAGACTATTTATCAAAATTTCAGACATACACTATATTGACAAAAGTCACCGGACACCCCTTCAAAAGCAAACGAACGGATCCACTGCATTGTTAAGATGTGCGGTACAGCTGCAAACGGTATAAAAACAAGCCTGCAGTTGACTACGATCGTATCGCACTGTGAGGTTGGGTGAAAATGTCACTGCTGGAGAGAACTGACTTTGAGAAAGGAAAGATTGTTGGGTGTTATATAAGGGGTTGTCCATAAGAGAAACAGAGAGGCATTTAAACATACCCAAGTCCCCTGTTTTGAATGTACTGAATAAGTGGAAGACACAGGGCGTGCCTGAAGCAGTAAAACGAACCGGCAGACCAAAGAAAATCAGAGATAGGGGACGTTGAAGCCTCAGGAGAGTCGTTACAGCTAACCGACGAAGTACTGCACAAGACCTCAGTGTACAGGTGAGTAAAAATGCTGGAACCTTGGTATGTACACATACCATTCACAGAGAACTTCATTCCATGGGTTATCATGGTCGTGCGGTTGCTCATAAGCCTTTCATCTCCACTCCGAATGCTATCCGTCGTTTAGCAAGGTGTAAAGAACATTTATCGTGAACCGTAGATAAATGGAAATGGGTCCTATGGCTGATGAATTCAGATATACGATCCATCAGTCTGATGGCCGTGTGTGGGTATGGCGGCAGCCGCAGGAACGCTATTTACCACAGTGCACTGTTCTTACGGTCAAGTTTGGAGCTGGCAGTGTACTCGTGTGGGAGTTTTTCATGGTATGGTCCCGGCCCACTGGTTATCGTGGACAAACCTGTTAACCAACAAATCTACCTTGATATTCTAGACAAGTATGCCCTACCAAGTCTGCGGCAATACTATGGAACCGAGCCTTGTTGGTACCAGCAGGATAATGCACTAAGCCATAAAGCAAGGACTGTTACAGCGTGGTTTGACGATAATTCCATATCGTGTGTAGACTGGCCAGCACAGAGCCCTGATCTTAATCCTATAGAGCACCTACGGGATGAATTAGAGTGCCACATAAGAAGATTGGAACCAAGGCCTACTACTAAGCAACAGTTAGGGGCAGCATTATGTACTGAATGGAAATGCATACCTATCTCTGTGTTCCAAAACCTTGTCGAAAGCATGTCTCGAAGGGTCAGTGCATGCATTAAGGCCAAAAGTGGACCGACACCGTACTAATGTATGTCAATAAATGCTACTTTGCGTTTCTCTTCTAGGTGTCTGGTGACTTTTGTCAATATAGTGTATATCAATGTGGAGGATGTCTCATGACAATGCAATCAGCTTATGCTAATGCTTTATATTCAATATTATGGTAGCATTGTTGTTACAGTGTGTGTGTGTGTACCCATGGTGTGGAAATGTTTGTCTTGGTAAATAAATACATGAGGATACTTAACTGTTGCTCAAGTTCATTCTCTATCAGCTGTGGCTCATTCAAATAGCAATCTAATTTTTTGAATGACAATGGTGTACATATAGATGGTGAAGTGCTTTGCTGCTGACCTTGTGGCCAAGTGGTCCGAGGCACTGGTTTCTGACCATTCGTCTGAGAGGGGCACAAGTGCGAGTCTTGATGAGGCATGGGTGGTGTACTTGTCTGATGTCTGTCCTCTCCCTGGAACCAGCAGTCCTAATTTAGGAATGGCAGACTAATACTATGAGGGTCACGACAAAAGTTCTACACACGTCAATCTAAAATGGAAGCGGATGACGCAATTGGGAAAATGGCTGCGTCATGTCAAGGTCAGACTCTCAGCAATGCAGTGGTGTCGGAACGACGCACTATCATTTGTTGTGTGGATGTGGGATGGTTTGGAAATGGAAGTGTGCAGCTCCTCAGGTCGAGTGACTGTGTTAGACCAGAGCTCGTACGTGAAAATAGAAACTGCGGGGAAAAACTTTGACGCAGATCCACACTGCCTTGCAAGAAGTTTGTGAGGAACTCTTGATTGAAGCACAACTTCTCGCTGGGCATCACGCTTTCAGGAGGGTCGAAGCAGAATCATAGATGATCACTATTCAGGCCGACCTCAAACGGCGACACAACAAACCTCTGTCACCATTGTTGCAATGCTTCTCGAGGAGATTGCTTATGAGGTAAATTTGTCCACCATACCGGTTCACTGGATTTTGACCAACTCACTGGGGGGGGGGAATCGCTGCGTGCCCCATCAACTCACCACAGAGCAAAAGGCAGCCAGAGTGAGCATCACACAGAATTACCTCCAGAGGTTCGAAAGGGAGGGCAACACTTTCCTGAACAGAATTGTCGCAATTAATGAGACTTGGACCCATGATTTTGAGCCAGAACTGAAGTCACAATCAGTGGAATGGAGGCATTTAAGTTCCCCACGCCCTTCAAAATGTTTCAGTATTATAAATATTGAATGGGAATTATAGAGGATAAATTTATTAAGGTACTTTAAATCTCAAATTTTCGATCTAGACACTTGATCATTTTCAGGAGTTTTTGCGTCTTACTACTTCCACAGGTCTGGCGACCAAGCCTATAATTCCCGTTCAATATTTATAATACTGAAGTAATTAGAGGAAGCCATGAAGTCATTAATTATTAGACCTCAAAGTGTTGTGGGCAACAATCCAAAGCGAAGCAAATGATGATTTTTGCGTACAATGCCGGTTGTTGTGGTCTCTATAATTGAGTGCTGGTTGGGCAAAATGTCAACACACAATATTATCGTGACTTTCTGCGGACAAAGTTGAAACTAAAATTTTTTCAAAATCATCCCAACTCGTAAGCGATCTTGCTGCATGACAACGCATTGTGTCATGGTACAGCGGTGATACTGGGACTTTTGTTAAAATATGGCTGGGAAACTTTATCCCACCCACCATACAGCCCTGATCTCAGTCCACCCGACTTTGATCCCTTCCCAAAGTTAAAAAATCAGCTTCGTAGCATCTGCTATGAATCGCTGGATGAACTGTCATTGGGCATGATCTGAGTAATACGACAGCTGAACAAAGATGGTGTAATACAGGGCATCCAGGGCCTACCTCACAGCTGGCAAGCTGTCATTAGCAGTGGAGGAGAGTGCACTGAACGCCAATAAGGTAAGTTTTCTCCATTACTTTACACTTTCCTCAAAAACGGACAGTGTGCAGAACTTTTGTTAGGCATAGCGATAAGAGTTAATGATAGTGGTCATTAATCCCCAAAACAAAAAAATGATTTCCTTTGGTATCACAATTCTCTAATTCAATGCCTGTAGAGATTCAGTGGACTGAATTAGAACAGTGAATCAAGTAATCATATTGAGAGAGACCTTCCCTGAAAATAGAATACTTTGACAATCAGAGGTGCATGTATAGCGCAAATTGTTCAGCCAACATGTACATACACTGTTGTTTAACGATATTGCAACACCAGGAAAAAAGTGTGCTATCGGACTGAAACTCACAGGATAAGTAGGTCATACAAGCAGAAGCAAATGATGTGTGCCAGCCACAGCCTCGTAGCTGTCCTGCAGGAGGTATAAAAGCAGGACACACAGGGCGATTCATTGGAATTGTGTCAATATGGTGGTGGTAGTAACTGAGTATGCCCTGTCGCAGCAGACGAGACTTGGACATTGTGCTGAACGGTGGGAAGGCGGATTTTTCTTGTGTGTCATTACCATGCATGTTGGAAAAAATGCAAGCACAGTGATGCAAATATGGTGTCAGTGGGAAGAGAAAGGTCTGACACAGCGACATGCGGGGTCTGGAGCTTAGCAATGGACAAATGCACTGGAAAATTGTTATCCCCACTGTACAGCATTGGTGGACAGAACAGCCATGTCCCAAGGTTTAGCACAACAGTTAAGGTCTGCAAACTCTGTCCAACATCATTTGCCATCCATGGCTTGAACTTCCCTTGGCCTTTAAACTGTAGATATCTGTGGCTGCAATGAGGCCAAGAACACAGACACTGGCATGATGGATGGCAGTGCAGTGTTTTCTGGATGAGTAGCAGTTCAACCTAATATCATTGTACTATGACACTGTGGTGAATGGCTGCTGGAGGTATGCATTATGCAGTGTCATACTGGCTCAACACCAAGCGCTCTAGTGTGGGATGCTGTTGGGTTTCATTCACGTTCGCACCTTTTGTGCATTATAGAAACCATGACCAGTCAGCAGTACACTGCTGAAGTGGTGGAGACTGAAGTGTTTCCATCTTTCAACAGGACAATGCCCAACCACATGTGGCACAGAATGTCTTGCAGCTTCTGGATACCCAGCATGTGCCATGTCGTCCTTAGCCAGCAAGCTTGCCTGATTTGTCTTCCATTGAATAAGTGTGGGATATAGTCACCTGGCTTGTCAGCCTGTGCCACCAGTAAGACACATTTTGGGGTACGAATCAAGGCAGCATGGAATGATCTTTCTTAGTGTGACATCCAGAAGCTCTTCCAGTTGATGCCACACCGTGTACGAGCTGCTATCGCAGCTGGTGGTGGGTATGCAAGGTACTGAGTAATGAGTGTTCTGCATCATTTACAGGTCTGCTCTTCTGATCACTTACATTGCGCATCATGAATAATGTACCCTATAAATCATACTTCGATATCTCAGGTCTTTCTTGGTGCTGCATTTTCAACACACAGTAGTGTATGTGTGCCTTTGGATGTAACCATAAACATAATCAATAACAGAATATACCTCATATCTCCTATTCAGTATGAAATCAGTTTTCTGAGTCTAACATATAAAGCAGATATACGTATAATGTTTACAGCCAGATAGACATATAAGAAGACAAATAGATGGGCAAAGTAATGCTATAACCATGTTTTTTTTTTTTTTTTTCGCTCCCTCTCCAAAACGAGAGATAATTATGGCATTATATTCCAAATAGAAGTCATGCTTATAACAAATGTAATAATTGTTGACACAAATGTGCCATATTTTCGTTGTTTCTATGTAGCATCTACTTCAAAAAATTTGAAAACTACATTCCCCAGAATGGGAAACGAACTTGCATCTCCCGATTTCCATTTGAGCATGTTATCCATTACACCACCCAGGATAAGGAAGTTTTAAGCAATTGAAGCTAATAAAATGTAGCTTAAAAATCAGAGAGCCATTCAGATTTGTACTAGTTGAAGATATTCCGTGCTTCCTCGTAGTGTCACAATTTTTTTTAACATTATTGCATAATATTTTAATAAGAATTTATCATCAGAATTTTTACAGCTCTGAAACATGCATGCGATGCATTTATTCCGACCACTCAGAAACATCATTACTGCCAATATGAAAACTTTTACCTAATTTTTTTGTTATGGTAAATAAAAATCACACCACAGATATTTTTTAAAGCTGTTTTTCTAAATTAGGTATACAAAACATTATTAGTATTTTATAAAATTTTCAAACTGTAGAAATTTAAAGCTTACTGGCAATAAAATTTACTTCTGATCATGATACTTGAAAAATGGAGTTCTCTTTGGAGTGGCATAATTAGGTAAAGAAAGAAATCTGCTCACACCATCAAACTTATTATAATAAAACAAAGACAAGCAAATCTCACAAAACAAACACAAAATATAATATTTTTGACACCTAAAAGTGGAGGCCATTTTTTTCAGGTTGTGTGTAATTTTTCTACACAATTTTAAAAGGTGTGCCTTTGTTTTTGGCAACTTTGTTCTTCTATTTTTGGCAACTTTGTTAAATTGCATAAGCACTTTCTTTCTCCACCTATTATGATTTCAAACTTTATCAATGCAACTGATGATTCTCTGGCTACTCAAATTTTACTATCAACACGCTTTATGCCATACTCAATACAGTGTTTCAGTAGTAAAAATACACTGTTGCATTGCATTTTTATTTTGTTGCCATTTTAATTGTTTACACAAAAATCGTGAAATATGAAAAACTGTTAAATATATGCTTACCACATAGTCAGCGGCCTTTATTTCTTTTTCTCCATTAGCAAACTGAATAGTTTCTGTTCCGTCGGGACTCAGTTTAACTACAGTGCCCTCAGGTATCTGAATTTCCTCAGATCCATCTGGTGCCTGTATGTGCTGAGTTCCATCTGCAAATGTTATGTGCTTCATACCATCTGGATAGCAACGTTCCACCTGACCACTACACATAAACGGAGAAACAATTAATTCATTCTGTCATGAGAGAATACACTAAAATTTCATTATAACATTTTATGACAATGGAAAATGTCTAAAATTCAGACACTCACAAAACAAGATGTTAAGAGAATATACTAACAGTAATAAAATCAATATATAAGAAAAATATTTGGCAGGTCTATTAGAGAAATCCAACTTCAAAATGAATTACCGATACAGTAAAAGAGGAGGGGTTTTTTTTTATGTACTAAACTTATAATGCTTAAGACAATTCTTTTATACATGCTTTAACACCACACAACATACAGAACATGAAATTGAATTATTTAAGGCATTTTAATCACAGAAAATTCTAGTTAACTCTAACGTCACATTAAAGAATAATTTCTTATATTCTCATGGATCTTTTCCAGATTTTTATCATTTTGGAACACCTTTCCTCATTAGGTTCTTAACTCCACAGTACCACATTTTTTTTTTTTTTAGGTTTAACAACCACCATGAATGACACTATGGGCAATAAGCAGTTACTTGTCTCTGATGTGGAGCCACTGGTTTCAGGGAAAGGATAGCGCATCGGTACCATAAGACACACCAGCCAGGTTTCATCCAGGATTTGAACTTGGGACCAGCTTAGACATCTCTATAGTCAAAAACCTACATCCAGGGCTTTAGAGGGCTCTGCTGCTGCATCGATACTAAATTAAGTGGAATGCCAAACTAAACGCGTGTGTGAGAGAGAGCAAAATGGCAGAGCATATACTAAAAAAAAAAAAAAAAAAAAAAAAAAAAAAACATCCTGCTAATATTGTAATCAGACATGAGTGATGATCAAGGGCTGATTCTTAAGACACCTCTGAACACCCAGTGCTAGGTTTAACCTTGCTTAAAATGAGGGAGCTGTTTTATATTTCACCCAATACAGCAAACTGATGATATATACATATTGTAAGATTTGCTAGCCCCCAGGTCATAAAACAATAAGTGTAAATATGTATGCCTATGTGCATTTCCACGTGGAATTTATTTCTTTGTGCCATTTTCAGGCAGAGCAAATGAAAGCAACATGTTTATGGCCATTGCTGTCTGATAAATGAAATTAGCCACATTACAATCAGCTTAGTATAAGTATTTGAAGTGTATTGTACCTGCCTTTTGTGGCGATGGGATTATCTCAAGAGCACGTTAAGGAGTAAAGCAAAAACCTAAGGGTGTGGCAGGCAGCCCCAGGTCAGGGAGATTAACTCGGAAATTCGATATTTGAGTTTTTTTTTAGAAGTTTTAAGAGAGAACGCCCACTTTACTTTGGAAGTGGAACTGAGACAGAAGGGACTGAAGTTTTGGAAAGAGCAGTCGGGTCTGGGAGTTGATATCAGAGACAATTTGTTTCCAGAGAGCGATTGGTATAGTGCCATGCAGCAGCGACGGCGGTTTATGGGAAACACGAAGTTCGGGTCTATGAACGGAATGAAGTCAAATATAACATTCCATTAACCAGCCCTAGAGAAGTTCCAAGACACATCGTTATAGCAGAACAAACTGTTTGTCTTTGTAAGCATAAAAAAAAAGGGCCTGAATTCTATTTTTCTTCGAGGGTGTGATTCCATTTTGGGAAACAAACCAAAACAAAATTATGTGATATTATTTTATTATTAGGTTATTATTACAGATTTGTAGATTTTTAATCAAATTATATTTGTAAACAATATATGAGTAATGACCCTCACTCCTTTCTAGCTCTTATTCAACATAAATGTGACTGCTCACGCTGGATCACAGCTATGTTGAATAAGAGCTAGAAAGGAGCGAGGGTCATTACTCATATATTGTTTACAAATACAATTTGATTAAAAATCTACAAATCTGTAATAATAACCTAATAATAAAATAATTTAAAAATCTAACTTCTAAAGAAAAATAATTGTGATTTTAATAATCTACTAATTTAAATTCTAAAATAATTTTGACTGTGATCTTAAAGTGAGGCAGAAATTTCAGAGAATTGTAACAAAGAGTTTTGAGAAAATTGAAGCTATTCCTTTAAAGAAAGCACTGGAGAGTGACAGATAAGAGAGTGCAATAAAACTCCACATAACACATTACTTTCACAATGATAATAATAATGAAAAGAAGTTCAATAATGATTAAGTAATTCCTAGAAGCAATTTTAAAAACAGTGGCCCCTGTTAAAGAGGAGGCCTAGACGAGGGCCCTGCCTACCAGTGCAATAATCAAGCCCAGCGATGATGATTTTAGACGATGAAAGGTCTTGCTGTCATTGGAACAATCCAAACCATCACAATACAGTAATGTTACAATTAAGCACACAAAAAAAGGAGCATTGTGTTTGGCATTAACCTTGGGATCAACATGCTCACCTACTAATTTACAGTGTATCTTTTTCATATGTGGCTAAAACACCATAATATCCTGCACACAGGAAAAAAAAAAAAAAAGTGAAAAACAAATGCTAAAGCCAGCCCTGCCTACAACTCTGACCCTTGACCATGAGGGCACTACTGTTACCACAATGGTTATGATTAATGACAAGGATTAACCCTTCTAGTAGTGATCATCAAGTTCTTCCTCTCAGTAGTCTCTTTTTCCATTGTCATCTCATACTGTACATGTAAAACTGCATAGTGTCTTTAGCATAGACCACACTACTAGTAGCAATAATAATTACAATCAGGTATGAACTAACTTTTTAAATCTCCTTCTGTTGTTGCAAGATTTTTCAACCACAAGTGGCTGATTGTACACTTTTAGTTTGCTTTGTCCTGAGCTACATTTTAGTTCGTAGTCCAACACAACAGAATGTAACATCTGTTGAAATACCCTATCATCTATGCTCTATACACAGGCTCAAACTGTCTCAATATATTCTTATTAACTTATTCTGAAAAATATCCAGCTGAATTCTAATACCTACACTACTAATTTTATTTTGCAACTGAATCCACTTGCTTTCTTCCTTGATTTCTCTTACTGCTCTCATTGTAAGCTATTCAAACCTAATAAAAACCTCCTAAAAAGTTTTTTTGTTGCACAAAACTCCTGCTGCCACAAAACAAGGAAGATATAAATACTGTATTTTATGCAGCCCATTCATCTCTCTGGGCCTCCCCACTGAATCTTTTTCTTTATATACAATTGATATGACTTTGCCAGTTTTGCCAATTCTGCATTTGGCATGCCTGCAATAATCAAATACAGTAAAACCTCGAAAATCCGGCATCGACGGGACCCGGGGCAAGTGCAGATTTATGAAAATTCTCGATTTCTGAAGCTATCCAAAAACTGCATAACGGGTGTTACATAAATCCCGTACTTACACGTAACAGCACACTTCAACGAAAATTTGCACATCTACGCCTTATAAATATGCAGGGGTCATGCTATCGATCGCATTCTTTGCAATTTGAGAAAAAAAAAATGTTTTGGTGATGGAAAAAAATTTGGCACCTACCCTTTTGTGCTATTTATCATAAAACTCTGTAAAAAAAAAATGAATTTGGCAAAAGATAAGGCAAAAAAAAAAAAAAAAAAAAAAAGATAGAGCAACTGCTAGGGTTGGATGATGTATCGATATATGGAAAAAACCTGATGTGAATTTCACGTCGATGTTACGGTTTTTCAACTGACGAAACTACGTACATTGCGAAGGCGATTACCGCGACGCATCTTGAAGGCCGATGTAGATATCATTACACGATCGAATCCACATACTTCCGCCACCAAGCATAGATCATCATCACACGTTCGACACGCATTTCAAACGTACACGCTTATTCATCGCCTCATTGGTTCACGTCACTTCGACACAGCCCAATGAGATGACGAATTTGAGAAACCTCCCAATGTTACACGTAGGCAGCAATCAGCAATTCGCACGCTGAGATCGAATGATCTCGCGACGTGTTGTTGAGATGGTAGATCGGAAGATTTCCATGGCTATTGGTGAAACATCATGTTGAATATCCTCATGATGTTCTCATGAAAGCAAAATCAGAAAAGTGCCAGATTTCTGAATGCCGGATTTTCAAGGTTTTACATACATACATACATATCACTAAGCTGTACTCTGAGATTCAGAGGTTAGCTCCAAAAAGAAATACAAACTTCCAGATATTTTTACTTATTGTTGTCGTACCAAACTTCTCCATTTACAGCGATCTTGACATACAACTCGTGCTTCACTGATATCCATTACACGCCGTACACAAGATCTTTTATACTTCATACTCATAATCTTTTTCTCATGCAGACACTCCTGAATCTGATCCACCCATGTCTTCCTTGGCCTTCCTCTGCCTTTCCTTCCCGCCACCTGGGCTGAAAAGATTTTCTTAGTAAGCATTTCATCACTTATTCTTTCAACATGGCCAAACCACCGAAGCATATTGGTCTCCACCTTGCTAACAACATTTTCTTTACATCACACAACTGCAATACATCTTCATTCCTCACACAATCAGATCGTGTCTTGCCACAAACCCCACGTAAGTAACGCATTTCTCCAGCACACAAACGACTCCTATGTTTCTTCTGCAGTACCCAGGTTTCACTGCCATACATCAGAGTAGGAACAATAACTGTTTCATACACAGCCATACATCAGAGTAGGAACAATTACTGTTTCATACACAGCCATGCGGGACTCTCTAGAGAACCCATCATTCCTGTGAAAACCTACCAGAGCAGCTATGACTTTCAAAGAAGAATTCACCCGCCTACTGATTTCACCATCCAACTTGTTCTCTCTGTCAAACATGCTTCCTAAATACACAAACTCACTCACCTGGTCAATCACAGTGCCTTTTATACTTACATTACATTCAGTGCTACCCATTCCTCTCTCAAACACCATAACTTTGGATTTTCCCTTATTTATACTCAGTTTGAATTTCATGCAAACTTCGTGCATCCCAGTCAACATACTCTGCAACTCACTTTTGCTCTCTGCCAACAGGACAGTGTCATCAGCATACAGCAATCTGCACACACGGATATCACCAAGACATAAACCACTATTATATATTTTGGCATCACGCATGCATGCATCCATAAATATATTAAACAGCCATGGTGACATTACACAACCTTGCCTAACTCCTGCACCAATAGAAAACCATTTTGATAAAACACCATTCACTCATACACAAGCTCTACTACCAGCATACATGGCTTTTACACTATTAAGTAGATTCCCAGTAACACCATATTCATTCAATACCTTCCACAAAAGTGTCCTATTCACTCGGTCGTAAGCTTTCTCTAAATCTATGAAGGCAGCAAAAACTTTCTTCCCAACAGCCAGATACTTTTCAATCATCGTGCGTAATGCAGAAATCTGGTTAGTGCAGCCTTTACCAGGCATAAAACCACTCTGAACATCCCACACTTTCAATGATGTAAGACCCCGTACTTTTTCAATAACAACCTTACCAAACACTTTTCCTGGCACACTCAGTAGGCTAATACCACAATAGTTCTTGCATTCAGTCTGATCACCTTTTCCCTTATACAAGGGAACAATAATACACTGCTGGACAATTGCTAAGGACGGATCATAAATGGCTATATAGCGCATAAAAAAGTAAGTGTGGTTGGATGCCAAGTGAAATAAAATAATATCAGAATGCCAGGACATTACAAGAAAGACAATTGATTGTGCTCTGAAATCCAGAAGGCTTTGGAACGTGTTCAAGGGACAAACAGGCCATTTTGTGCAGCATACGTAAACGTGAAAAAAATGCAATTACCGTCCGCAGGCGTTCCGGCGTAAGATGTCAATACGGGATATGGCCACCATGGAGGGCGATGCAACATTCCACACGTCGTGTCATGCTTTGCACAACATTATCAAGCAGCTGTTGGGGTAATTTATCTCATTCCTCTGTCAGTGCACGGATGAGTGTCCTCGTTTATTGGCGGGCATTGGCTACCAGCAAGACTCCTCCCCAAAGCATCCCACACATTTTCAATGGGATTCAGATCTGGAGAATGTCCTGGCCATACGAGGCGTTGAATATCTTCGCTCTCAAGACACTCCTGGACAGCGACTGTTCGATGACATGTTGCGTTGTCGTCCATGAAAATGAATCTATCACCGACAGCACCACGGAATATGCGAACATGAGGTAGCAGAACATCATTAATGTATCGTTGGCCAGTCATAGTACCAGTTGGAAGCACATAGAGGGACTTACGGCCATTGATCACGATGCCAGCCCATACCATGACACTACATGTCGGATATCGGTCCCTTTCCTGTATGTTTGCTGGAAAATATGCAGTACCACTATCACGCCAGATCAGTTGTCGTCGACAATCAGACGATAGACTGTATCTACTCTCATCTGAGAAGAGGACAGCAGACCAGTCGTTATCAGTCCAATTGCAATGTTGATGGCACCATTGCAAACGGGCGGTACGGTGACGTCTGGACAATGGGATGCACACAACAGGACGGCGGGCGTATAGTCCTCCTTCATGCAAACGTCTGGCGACAGTTTTTCGGGAGATCCGCTTGCCAGTAGCAGCCATAAACTGATTTGCTACCTCACTAGCTGTGCTGCGCCAGTGTCTTTTTATTGATAGCACTATGTACCGATCTTCTGCAGGTGTCGTACTGCGAACACGACCTCCACCGTGACGTTTGCTACACTCTCCATTTGTTTGAAATGATTTCCAAAGCCTTGAAACAACACTGTGGCTGACGTCGAACTCCCTGGCAACATCTGTTATTTTCGCCCTTCTTCAATCTTGCCAATAATACGGCCACGCGTAAAATCATCTAGGTGATGTCAGGAAGACATACTGAAAACTGCAAGTTCGTCAATTGATTCTTTCCCTTTCAACTTTGCGTTTGAACAACAACGGTCAATACGCGTCAAATCCTTTATATCTCTTATCAGCGCTACGACGTCACGAACAAGTTCGGCAATCCAAAATTTGCATACGCACAACACGTCTTACTGTATCCCGCACTTATGCTAATTTCCACATTTTCCTGCCTTCCATTTTATGGTTGCTATCGTTGCTATTGTCTTCCGTCCTTAGCAATTGTCCGGCAGTGTAGCATCCTTCCAATCCCGAGGGACCATTCCTAACTCCCAGCATAACTGGTAAATTTCAGTTAACCAGTCAATTATAGAGTCACCACCATATTTCAACATCTCTGCAGTTATGCCATCAACTCCCGGAGCCTTACCATTCTGAAGAGATTTTAGAGCTTTACACACTTCTTCTCTTGAGATCCCTCCTGTGCTCTCATCCCTCATTGTGACATCATCTGCATCTGTCTTAGAATCATCTTTGCTTTCCTGATCTAATAACTCACAGAAGTATTCACCCCATCTGTCACTTAACTCATTGGGCTCCCATATCATTTCCCCAATCTCATTCTTCACACAACTTACAACTTTGTTTCCCTATTTTTCCTGAGTCTCATGTACTTCCAGAAGGACTTCCTATCTTTCCAAAAAGCCAGTTCATGCCTTTCCACTTTCTCCTTCCTATC
This sequence comes from Macrothele yani, assembly GCA_039090855.1. Classification (NCBI taxonomy): domain Eukaryota; kingdom Metazoa; phylum Arthropoda; class Arachnida; order Araneae; family Macrothelidae; genus Macrothele; species Macrothele yani. Next base: position 14,552,410 of record CM076989.1, read on the forward strand.
TTTTGCCTTACTGTGGCGAACCAGCTTAGCAGCTTCATGCTTCTTACAGCGATATTCATCCACAGAGACTCTACCTTGCAACATCCCCAAATAGGCTTCCTTCTTTCTCTTTACTGCCTCTTCAATCTCACAATTCCACCAAGCATCACTTCTATTGTTACCCATTATTGTGGTGCCACAGACCTCTTTAGCAGCAGTGACAACATAGTTCTTAAAACATTCCCACTTCTTTTCTACATCCCTCTCACCAGACTTCAGATCCTTCAGTCGTTCTCTGAGTAAGTCAGAATACCGCTGATGATCTTCAAGGAGCCTATCAACCTTTATTCTTCCTATCCTGGGTCTCTTCCTATTCCTTTTCCTCCAACCAACATTAAGTTTCGCTCGTGACACTACCAAGTAATGATCAGAACCAACATCCGCACCTCTCATCACACGGGTGTCAACAACTAAGTGTTTCAAACGCTGATCATAGACAACAAATCTATCACACTCTTTTGACCAAGAGTATGATTTTCCCAAGTATATGTGTGGATATACTTGTGGTTGAAAAATGTATTAGATACACACAAACCATTCTCAATGCAGAGTTCAATTAATCTTTCACCAATATCATTCACACAAGGATCATTAAACTTACCCAGAACATTGTTAGAAATTGCATTCTGCACACCTACTCTAGCATTGAAATCCCCTGCTATTATAACTTTTTCTTTAGCACCAAACTGGCTCAAAACAGCTTTTAGCTCATTCCAGAAATCTTCCTTCTTATCAGAAGGTTCCGAGTCACAAGGAGCATACACTACAACAATTACAATTCTCTGAAGTTTCACTTTCAAACGAATCCAGAGAATTCTCTCACTTATGCAACTATAGTGAATCAAGTTGTTCTTCATCTTTTCACTTAAAATCACACCTACACCAGCCTGTCCTCTTATATTATCCAATACTCCAGACCACACACTCACCGTGCCATTCACCTCTTCTACCCCAATTTCCTTCTTTTTGGTTTCACTTACACACAGCACATTCAGTCTATATTTATTCATCTCCTTAATCACCTCACTCATCTTGCCATTTATACCTCTGGTATTCCATACACCAATCTTACATTCACTCAGCCGAGATCTTTTTCTCATACGCCGTTTAGAAAGTCCAGGTCGATTCCGTGGTGGACCATCCTTCTCAAGTGTGGTAGGTCCACCATATCCCACACTTGAGTCATTCTTAATATTTCTTTTTTCTTTTTAATCAGGTAAGTACATCAGTGTGGGGGATTAGCCCACAGCTGAGGGTTCCAGTTGGTCATTCAACCTAAGGATTCTGGAACAAAACCCAGTGAGTTGGGGTCTTTTCGCCAATGTCACACAGAACTAGCTTGCACCTCTCCAAGATTCACAGAGGCCTAGTTGCTGTTGTGTGTGCCATTGTTACCACGGAGCGCCCCGAGGAGGCAAACCCATCGCTCACCACGGTTTTACTGTATAAATAATTAAGATCCATTGCCAAGTCTTTTCCCATGTACTACACTATTAATAATACTTGGGATTCAGCCTTTAACCACTGATTTTGACATTCCAATATTTATCTTCATCCAAAATATTTCACATAATCTTTTCAGCTGAATAATTATACTATATCTTCTTGACATTCTTAGAAATAAGCACTAAGATATCAGCTTACAGAAAACTGCTGATACCAAAACTACCCATTTTAACATCTCATACTAAATTTATTTAAGCACTCCACGAGATTGCAAATGAAATTAAGAACAACATGCTACCTTCTTAAAGCTAGAGTTAATTTCAAACCATTTACCCAGTACTTCTTTACATCCTAACAGTTGTAAGACTCCTGGTATGCAAGATTCTGACTGACTTCAACTGTTTGCCTTTCACTCAATAACTTTTAACATAGTACACAGCTTGTTTCTAGGTACCCAGTGAAAATCAAAATTAGAAAGAATATATATATATATATATAAAATTCAAGATGATGATAGCCGCACTGTCCCATTGTAACACATCCCGCTTACTCCCCACCAAAATCAGTACATACTGCCATCTTTATGGTAACTATCTGATGGTTATAGTACACCAGTCTTAGAGGACAACAAGCACCAACTTGCAAACACTTCTCTGCAAGTTGTGGGCAGTGCAACGGTTTTTTAATCTTGTCAAACAGGTCATAATCTGAAAAATATGGTGGATGTTGTAAGACTGTGAAGCCAAGGGATGTCAGTGTTTGTGTTATAGCATGGCTAGTGTGAGGCTTGGCATTGTCATGTTAAACCATCACTTGCTGTGCCCAATTACCTTTGCACTGGAGGCTCTTGAAGGCGTTGCAGTATGTTCATTATTGTCCCCTGTGGAAACCACCACACCAACAGGATGTTCTCCACATCCCAGAAGACTGTGGCCACTGCTTGGCAGCAGAGGGAGCTTCTTTAATTTTCTTGGGATGAGGACTTCTGTTATGTTTCCACTGCACGGACTGCCATTTCTTTTAAGCAGTGTGTTAGTGAAACCATGAATCAACACCTATGACCAGCCTGGCAGAAAAAACTTTGAGGGTCCTGATTGTGAAATGTTCACTAGAATCTTGTCTTCTTTTGCTGAGAAGTCAGTTTGTGTGGCACCTAGTATGCATGCAGTTTCTTCATTTTCAGTTCCTCGTCGATTATTGCACGAAGTGTTGTAAGGCACAGACCTGTCGTATGGTGCAATTCCTCAATTGTCACATGCCTATTGTTCATGATGATCTCAGAAACATGCTGCACATTTGCTATTGCCAGTTGGACTGGGCTGACTCCTTTTGTTACAATTTGATTTCCGTTGTTAAAGGCTTCCACCCATTGGAAACCAGTGCTGCTGCCAAGCCATTTCATCACAAACTGCACTTAACTGATGGTAAATGTCGGCAAGTGACACACCTTCCTTCCTGAGGAATCATGCGGTCCAGTGTTGTCCGTGATCATCCTCTTCCACATCATTGTCCACCCCTAGAGCGCAACTTGTCTGAGAAATTAAGGGTGCTGCACACGACCTATTGGAGCCTCTGCGGTCATCTTGTGGGTTTATACTGCATGAAGACTATCCAGTGTCCCAACTATCATTCAGTGTGTTGTCAAAAGTTCCATTCATTTATGAACAAACCTCATATTAACTGTCATTCACCTCATGAAACGTTTCGAAAATGGTAGAAATATATTATCCAGGCATTCCATACCTTTTCTTAACCCACACGGTTCCCTCATTCTCTACCACCTTTCTAAGCTTCTTATTAAATAAAATTTAGTAAACTTAGCACAAACTAATTAAAAGGATACAGTAGTAGTTAGTATAATCTTTCCCATTTCCCTTCTTGTAAACTGGCATGTTTCTTCCAGGCCTTAAGAATCAAATCACTGAAGGCATGTGCTATTCCATCACGCTTAACCAAAACTCAGGATGAATTTTATGTGAACTTGCAACTTTACCACATTTCTGAGACAAAATAGCATCTATTACTTTAAGAGCACCTATGGTCTTCCAGTATTGCTGGCCATCATCACTAACATATTCATCATTAGTTAGCTGCCTCCTAGACCCTGGATTTCCATTCGACAGGTCTTCAAAATATTTACTTTGCCTATTTAATATATCCTTTGCTCATATAAGAATTTGCTTATTATTTTCAAGCATACATTGATTGGTATACATACTTTTAATGTGTCCCTATAAATTTAAAAATTTAAAACATTTTTGGAGTGTTTAGTTAGTGATTATTCTCCATGTAATTCCCAAAATCTATGTCTGTTTTCTTCTGTGCATCCCCATCACAAAAACTCTGCATTTCCAAACAAATGTCCTTTATACACCATCTACCAACCAGTAATTGGACACCTGTGATAGCAAAGGAAAACAAAGTTTATTCACCTTCAATAGTTGGTGGAGTCTCCACGAGCGGCGATTACAGCTGCGACCCTACGGGGCATACTCTCAACCAGGCGTTGTATGATGGCTAGCGGTATTTTCTTCCACTCGGCTTGGAGAAGACAGGTTAATTCCTTCACCGATTTCGGACGGTGGGGGCACTCCTTAAGTCGACACTCCAACTCGTCCCAGAGGTGCTCGATAGGGTTAAGGTCCGGGCCATGGTGGACCTCACAACATGACAGGTGGCATTGTCATCCTGAAAGTAACATGGGTCCACCCCGGAAAACTGCCACAACGTAGGAAGCGCATGGTCATCCAAAATGGTGCAGTAGGTCTCGGCGTTGAGTCTACCAGGAATTACGACCAAGGGTCCCGTGCCATACCAGGAGAAACACCCCCATAGCATAATTCCACCATCGCCGAACTTCACAGTTGGCACAATACATTCCGGCAGGATGCGTTCTCCAGGCAGATGCCAAACCCAGACCCTGCCATCCGAACAGTAGAGGGTGAACCTTGATTCGTCGTTCCAGAGAACCTGTTTCCACTGTTCAATGGTCCACGGTCGACGTTCTTTGCACCACGTTAGCCGAGCAGTGCTATTGGACTTGGTGATCAAAGGCTTGTGGGCGGCAGCACGTCCATGATAACTGAGCAGATGGGCTTCCTTATGGATGGTATTCATTGGAAGAACACTCCCGGATGCCTGTTGAAACTCCTCGCGGATGTGGCCCATCGATTTGGTGCGGTTCTTCCGAATTTCTCTGGCCAGCACCTGTCGGTCTCTAACTCCCAGTTTTGTGGGTCTGCCGGGTCGGGGATCATTCTGACAGTCACCTTTCATCTTCCACTTGCCAATCACATAGGCCACTGTCGATTTTGGGTACTTCAACTTGCTGGATATGTCATGTATGGATCGGCCATTTCTGTGATACCTGACGATTACACCTTTCTCAAAATCAGAGAGCGCCGAACTGCGTGGCATCTTGCATGCGACTGGTTGCGTTGTTGTTTCCCACACGATATTTAACGGCGGCGACCATGACGTGTATCACGACTGCAGATATCGCCGATTGCAGGGGTATCCAATTACTTGAAATAGTATAACTATATTATTAATCCAAATTTCTTGGTGTAGAATACAAATAAAGGTTTCCAAGCTTTCGCACATCAACCAGATGGCTTTCTCAAGGAAGGTAGACAGCAAACTGAATAATAGAACGCTTCATCAATTTGAACGCGGTGACTTGACATAAATGAGCAGACGCTAAGTAATTATTCATCCAAAGACTTGAGACGTCATGCTCGTTAACACGCGGAATCATAGAAGATTATTTTTATTTAGTCCAATTACTTGTTGGTAGATAGTGTATAATCTCCTCTCTACTGTCAATGTTTCATCTTGGTACACTCCAAGCTTTTGAAGTACGTCTTTTTTCAAAAATTATGCTAAAAAACTTGGAATGAAGCCGACCAGTTTTCGAGTGCAACTATGTAGAAGATTACAAACCAATTTTACTTGAATGCAACAAACAAATTCGGAAAACGAAACAAATAAACACTTACTTTGAATACTCAATGACTTCCAAGCCATCAGGATAAATTGTTTGCACAGTTCCCCCATCAGCATATTTGTAAACCTTCATGTTAAAAAATGTACACAATTAAAGAAAATGAAGAAATAAGCAACAAAGCAAAGACGAATGCATAATTCTTAATTATAAAATTCATTTTGCCATTTTTTGGTGCAATAGTAGTAACCACACAATGTTTAAATTAATAAAAAATTCCAATGCTTAAACTGCTGTTAATGCATAACACTCCAAAACAGTAAAATGAACATAATTAATTTTAATTTATGATACTTGGATGTTATTACATTACCATAAATACAGGGTGTCCCACTTGCTACTTTACCCAAGTTTTTAGTAATAACATCATGAATAATTACAGTAATTGAATGATATTTCGTAAGAACATACCTTCATCCATAGAAAACATAACCATATCAAAAGAGATGTTGAAAGTGTCCGCCCTGTGCATCGAGACAGGCTTGAACACGAGACTCCATATTTCGGAAAGTTCTCTCTCACCAGGTGCTCCGGCATAATTGCTGCCACTGCCTTGCAGATGTTGTTCTTCAATGCCTGTTGGTGCACTTGTTGTGATCTTGGATGCCACACGTCAGGTTCGCGATTCCCAGGGTTTAGTTCAGTCGTTTGTTTGTCGTGAGGCTGATCATATGCGTTAATGATGTTCTCCCGGTTAACCATACTTGAGCGTGCATTTCTAGTCTGTATTTATTGGGAGAATACGTCAATAAAGCAGTGTCAGTGTGAATTACGTAGGAAATTCTGATGTCAGACAGCACCAAGTAAACCGTGTATTCTGCAAGCGGTTAAGAAGCTGGAGACCCATGGAACATTACACGATTTTCACGGAGGGGGCCATCCTGAAATGTCAGAAACAGTAGTGCAGGATGTCCAGCAAAGACTTCTTGCTTCGCCACAGATATCTTTGCGTAGACTTGCCCAGGAAACCAGCAGGTCAAAAGTCACATGTCATATAGCAGCGAAGAAATCTGAAATTTATCCATAACATTTGTCTACTGTTCATGAACTGAAAGAGTCAGACCAAGAGAAAAGAATGAGGTATTTGTCAGTGGTCTCAAGCATTTGTTGTGGAACGACTGAATATTTTGGAATACGCCTTCTTTTCTGACAAAGTGTGGATTCACTTATCAGGATACATAAATTCACAAAACACACGTATGTGGACAGCAGCAAATCCTTGCACATTTATCGAGAAACCACTTCATGCACAAAAAAATTGAAGTGTGTGTGCACTGCCACTTCGGCAGATCATTGGGCCCATCTTCTTTCAGGAAACGGTCACAACAGCATATCTGCCAACCTGGGAGAATGTGCATCAGTAAAATTATATGTGCACATCAGTAAAATCGCACATCACATCAGCAAAACTATGCGCAAATTCATTTAAAAATTAAGGCACTTATATTCTCTCCTGTAGAGTCATCAAACAGATTTGGAATGCTTAGCAACTTACTATGGATCAAATTTTCGGACTTGTTAAAAAAGGTGACAACAATGGGATACGGTTTGTAGTCATTGCTATCATTGCTCCCATCGTATGCAACAGCAAATGGGCTCTCTTGCAAATATGTGACCACTGAAGATATTCTCTCTCTCCAGAAATTTCTTTAATTAGAGCTGTTGTTTTAGTTCTTGTACACCCATACTTCTTTGCTATTTCGGATTTCGGAAACATTTGCCGGAATAGGGGACCGGCATAGTCCACAGCACTTATTGGAACATTAAGTTAAATTAAAAATGGTGTAAATAGCAATTCAGCACGTAGCACATCTGACTGACTGTCGCTCGCCTTGAGATAAGAGTCCACTTTCACACTTTTTTCGACACATTGTGCATTGCTTATGTGCTTGGGCCCTTTCAGGTGCCAAGAAATATTGTTTTTCCCAGCATGGGAAATGTTGAAGTCAGATTGGCACACTACACAAAACGCAAACTTTGCACCTTTTTGCGATCATTTTATGCAGGGAAATTCTTTAGTATAACTGTACTTAAACGCTTGAAAATATTTATTTGCCTTACTCAAGGCCATTGCATGGTTAAGAGACAAGTAATGATAATACAGAAAACAGCAAGCAAGCAAGCAAGCACTTGCGTAACTTTCCATGAATTATCTTCCCCTGCTGCGCAGAAAGTACCAAAGCTGAAGCCCTCGATCCCCTGCGAGGAGCGCATGCAGCCTTGACGGCGTTACTTGAAGCGCCTATCATCATGTGACCTAAAACGGGAGTACAGTAGAGAGAAATCAAATCTGACTCGCTCCTCGGTGCATTGAAAGAGGAGGCAAGGGCAAAATTACGCCGAAGTAAATAAAAATCTCAGGACGTTAAAATCGCCAAAAATCCGTAAAATTGTTCTAGTCTTCCGTGCATCCGTAAAACAGTATCAAATTCCGTACATTTTGCGCAAAATCCGTAAAAGTTGGCAGGTATGCAACAGCCATCTACATGAAAATTTTTCAGGCATTTGTTAACCATCTGCACCCTGCAGGGCTGACCACTGGATATTTTCAACAAGATGGGGCAACTTGCCATTCATCACATATGACTATGGCTGATATTGAGTCATTCTTTGGAGATCGTGTGATTTCTAAAGGAATGTGGCCACCTCGATCTCCTGATCTAGCACCCCCTGATTTCTTTCTCTGGGGGTATCTCAGATCAGTGGTGTTTCATTAAAAAACAACATCTGTAAGGCAGTGGCAGCAGTTACACCGGAGCAATTGGTGCAAACTTTCCGAAATATGGAGTCTCATGTTCAAGACTGTTTCGACGCACAGGGCAGACACTTTCAACATCTCTTATGATATGGTTCTGTTTTCCATGGATGAAGGTATGTTGTTACCAAATATCATTCAATTACTGTAATTATTCCGAAATATGGAGTCTCGTGTTCAAGCATGCCTCGATACACAGGACGGACACTTTCAACATCTCTTAAGATATGTATTAGGAGAATTCAAATTCGTGCAGAAATAGTCCAAAGTAATCGAGGTAGTTGCCTTCAATGCACGATCTTAATAACAAGAGTCGCTCACAATACAAATTTAAATTCGTTGGCTGAATTTAAAGATTTATTGTATATACAAATATAAGAACTTTTGGGTTTCCCTAGAACCCATCATCAGATACAGAAGACGGAATAAGTTTAAATAGAGTGTTACGTGACATAATATAGATATCAGATATTAATATGACATAATGTCACATGGCATCAAATTATCAAACAACATAACATGTATCATGAAATAAAGAAAATAAAGAAAATGGAATGCAGGTATACATGAAATGCTGCATTGTAAAAATAAAAGAAGGTTAGTAGGTAACTAAATTAATTGTGTTGTTCTCACCTGGAGATACAACAAGGAGCACTATAGCAGAAATCGAGATATTAGGTGATTTTGTCCTCAGTTTGCCTCGTATTCGGAACTGTAAATACTTTCCAGATTGTAGGTATAGATACTGGAACATTGTCATTAGAGCATAAATGTCTCTGAGTAGCAATTACAAGGCCCTCAGTGAACAGCAATGAAGAAACAGCACTAGGTGTTACGATGATGGAAGCATCATTCCAAATTGGATAGTGCAGGCCATCGCACACGAGTAGAGACAATGCAGAATTTTTTAGTCCATTCTTTACGGCGTATTTATGTTCATTCAGTCTTGTTGCTAGTGTACGTTTTATAGATCCTATATCTTTACTATCGGGAGTGTCAGAGCATCAATACTTTTTAAGGGGATGCTGTAAACGCCAAATTTGTTTAGCTTTGTTACCTGGTCTCGATCTTTTTTAATTAACTGGAAAATGTTTGTAGTACGTATTCCGAATTCCAGGTGAAAGTTTCTGCAAATGACTTTGAGAACAGGTGTTATGGTTGAATAATAATCTATCTTTATTTCATGATACATGCCACGTTGTTTGATAATTTGATGCCGCGTGACATTATGTCATATTAATATCTGATATCTATATTATGTCACGTAACACTCTATTTAAACTTATTCCTTCTTCTGCATCTGATGATGGGTTCTAGGGAAACCCGAAAGTTCTTATATTTGTATATACAATAAAATCTTTAAATTCAGCCAACAAATTTAAATTTGTATTGTGAGTGACTCTTGTTATTAAGATCGTGCATTGAAGGCAACTACCTCGATTACTTTGGGGTCTTAAGATACGGTTTTGTTTTCCATGGATGAAGGTATGTTCTTACCAAATATTATTCAATTACTGTAATTATTCCAAAATACGGAGTCTCGTGTTCAAGCCTGTCTTGATGCACAGGGCGGACACTTTCAACATCTCTTATGATATGGTTCTGTTTTCCATGGATGAAGGTATGTTCTTACCAAATATCATTCAATTACTGTAATTATTCTGAAATATGGAGTCTCGTGTTCAAGCCTGTCTCGATGCACAGGGTGGATACTTTCAATATCTCTTATGATATGGTTTTTTTTTCCATGGATGAAGGCATATTCTTACCAAATATCATTCAATTACTGTAATTATTCTGAAATATGGAGTCTTGTGTCAAGCCTGTCTCGATGCACAGGATGAACACTTTCAACATTTCTTATGATACGTTCTGTTTTCCATGGATGAACATATGTTCTTACCAAATATCATTCATGATGTTATTAATAAAACTTGGGTAAAGTAGCAAGTGGGACACCCTGTATAATGGAAACAGCAGTATGTTAGAATAATAATATAATGTTTGCATGCATGAATGCACATGTGTTACCAAACACTGATAACAAGTTTGACAATGAAAACGTGTTAAAACAAAAAGTAAAAAAAAAAAAAAAAAATTATTTTTCTTCTTTTCTTCTAATATATTAAACTATTTCATCAACACTTATAGGTGAACAGTTACAAACCAAATATATGTATTCTGATCAAAAATACAGATGAAACAAATGTTTTTTTGTTTGTTTGTGTGTCTTTTTCATGTGGGCTTTGCATTGTTACTAAACATCTCGTTCATTCAACACATACAGGGTGATTCATAAAGAGTATACAGTTTCAATGCACTATAAAACAAGAACAATGTAAGATATTTTATGTTACCTGTAACAGAATTGTAGGGGTATATTTCAAGTTTTTTTAGAGACAGGCACAGATGTTCTATGTGTGCACATTTAGTCACATGAAACACATCGAGCCGGTAATCCATTTCCGTTTCCAGTTTCTGTTTCCAATTTCCAGATGCTGTAAAACATTAACAGTTGAAGACACGGACCACAATTGAGAACCATTAGGTAGATATACTCATAAAGTTTGTGTCCTGCTACTGAGGGACGCAAACTCCCCTTCCTGTTGATCTAGCAGAGCTGAAACAGCGTATCACAGCCACTATCACTGCACTTGATTCAGATATCTTACCTCACGTTTGGGCAGAAATGGATTACCGGCTCGATGTGTGTCGTGTGACTAAGGGTGCACACATAGAACATCTGTGACTGTCTCTAAAAAAACTTGAAACATTACCCTACAATTCTGTTACAGGTAACATAAAATATCTAATACAGAAATTTAACGTGGACCAGGATAATCAAACAAAGATATTCGCTCTTTCCATGTTTATAAGTGAGTCACGGAAAAATTCTCATTGGCCGCCACCAGGAGTCGAACCCAGGGTCTTCCAGTTACGCGCCGGATATGCTTCCGCTACACCACAGCGGCCTCGAATTCATCCCGACTCACACATGCTAACTGCCAAGCCAAGTTGGCAGGTTGCTTCTTGGAGCCCCCGCACAATGCTGGGGATTCACCACAGATGGTAAGCAGCAACTGAAAATATAATAATCAGAAGGCGAAGAATAATTAATACAGAAATTTAACATGGACCAGGATCATCAAACAAAGATTTTCGCTCTTTCCACGTTTATAAGTGAGTCACGGAAAAATTCTCATTGGCCGCCACTGGGAGTCGAACCCAGGGTCTTCCAGTTACGCGCCGGATATGCTTCCTCTACACCACAGCGGCCTCGAATTCATCCAGACTCACACAAATGAGAATTTTTCCGTGACTCACTTATAAACGTGGAAAGAGCGAATATCTTTGTTTGATAAAATATCTTACATTGTTCTTGTATTTCAGTGCGTTGACACTGTATACTGTATATTTTTTCTTAATGTTTTTCAGTGCGTTGAAACTGTCACCCTGTATATTTTTTCTTAATGGGTCTTAATATTTTTGACAAATTATGACATAACTGCAGGCTTCCATCACAAACAAAAATTTTTGCTGATAGAACTAACAAATATTTTACAGTATTTGAAAAATAAATCCTCTTATATACATTCCGATCTGAAAAGTAATATTTCCTATTTCAAAAAGCATTTAATTTCTGCTTTTTCCTTCATTGCAAAAAATGACCATTGAAACTCTGAAGCTTGGGGTCAGCTGTCCTTGCTGGCATTGTGCTGTTTGAGGAATGGAGTACATGCCAAGCATGACTGTGTGTGGAACGTGATGTAGTAAGTTGAATTGTCGTTCTGACTTGTTCCTGGTGACGTTGTGTGTGCCGAGGAGTAGCTTACAGGCCGACCATGACCATTTATAGAACTGTTGTTCTCACTTGTTCCTGCTGACATCGTGTTCATGTGTGCAGAGGAGCGGTGTACAGGCCGACCATGACTACTTATGGAACTGTCGTTTGCACTTGTTTCTGCTGACATTGTGTGTGCCAAGGAGTGGTGTACAGGCCGACCACGACTGCTTATGGAACTGTCATTCACACTTGTTCCTGCTGACGAGTGGCGTACAGTCTGAGCATGACTACTAGCTGAACTCTTGTTCTCTGCTGCTGACGTCGAGTCTGCTGAGGAGTGGAATACAACTTTGTGTGACTAACTACCAGCTGAGAGTGATGAGGTTACTACTCATTTCTATAATGTTTTGGCTGATTCATGTTGATGGAAATGATTAATATCACTGAATTCTATTGATTCTGTGCAAGGCTACAAGGTAAATGATTGTTCTCTGATTGAGTGCTAATGTCTTATCTAGAAATTAAACAGTTGAGTTCAAAATTTGTGTTTGTTCAGATTTTTTGTGCACTGTCAGTAACTTAATATGTATGTCAACTTTGCTTAGACAGTCCTTCCTGCAGGGTTGAGCTAGTTGGGCTGGGTGAAAGAGCTATGCAAGTTAGACTGTCATAAGATGTTGCAATTTGCAAATCAACTAATAACATACTGATCTTCACCAAGAAAGGAATATGAGAAATGATACTGGTATGAACACACACACACAAAGAAAAATACCTATCAACAAAAAAAACCCCCTCAGTTTTCAGAGATTATGGGCACGTCTATTGAAAAAAGTCTGATATCTGATGAATTATACATGTCTTGAGACATTTCATGTAAAGAACATAATCTATAAAATCTGAAGAATTCCTGGATGACATGTGAATAAAGTGGGTTATGTCTTGTGATTTTCTGAGGAAAAACCTTTTCTGCTGGCCATCCTAAAACTGACCTGTAGAGGTAGAGTTAAATTCAAACGCGCATGTATGCAACGAAGTGGAAAATGCTGTTGTGCTATCTGATAAAAAAAGAAAAAAAGAAAAAAATACTGCACCTGTCAAATAAGAAAATGTGAGATATTGAGAAAATGTGAACTTATAATAGTTACATAAAAAACAACGCATCTATAAAATCAGAAAATATGAGGAAAATGCTTATCATACTTACAGCAAGTTGATAAAGAAGAAATCTTTCAATCTGTCCATTAGGAGCTTACAGAATGAAAACCAAAATCTGCATTACCTAGCTGGAAAATTTCACTTCACAAAAAGTTGGAAAATGTCTTTAATTTTTTGGCTTTAATAATATGTATCGAACATAAAAAGAAAATTTTAAAACATACTTTTAGAAGTGAAGATATAAGATAAATTTACCTAAAGAAACGTTTTTTAGGTGTTTCTGACTGTGTATTGAGTCAAAAACAAGTGTCACAATATATACAGATATATATACACCGAAGGGATGTAAGGTCAGGTGATGCGTAACATCACAGCCTCTCCTTGACAAATGTCAACCCCGCCTTCTCGTGGTGCATCCTGTTCCCACTAAAGGGGCTCTGACGACCGCCAATAGCGGTATAACTATACCATCGGGATTAGAGGAAATTCTATCCCACACTCACCAACCCGCTTGGCCAGCGTGGTGAGTTATGGCCAAACCCCTCCAAAATGATTCCACAACTTAAATCTTGGCCCTCAGTCTCCGGCAGCTGGAACGTACCTGGCCAAGGCAGCGGCCAGTGCGACATGAAGGCAGAGGGTGCTAAGAATCCCCGGAGGACCGGACTAGGCTGCCATCTGATGCTGACCTTGGCTACGTACAATGGACGCTCCCTATCTTCTGATTCAAGGCTTCTTGAATTGGAAGAGGAACTACAAAGGATCAAGTGGGACATCGTGGGGCTAAGTGAGGTAAGGAGAAAAGGAGGAGATCTCATTGAACTGAAAAGTGGACATCTCTTCTACTATCGTGGGACAGATACTGGCAGAACTAGTGGTGTTGGATTTATAATAAACAAGAAACTGAAGGATAAAGCTGTAGAAGTTGAAAGTTCCTCTGACAGAGCTGCACGACTTGTTATCCAACTCTCGAAAAGATACCAGGCTCAGATTATTCAAACTTATGCACCCACCACAAGTCATCCTGAAGAAGAAATTGAAGAATTTTATGAGGAAATTTGTCATCTAAATAATAAAGGTAAGCAGCACTTGAAAATAATTATGGGAGATTTCAATGCAAAAATAGGGCAACGGCAACAGAATGAAACTTCAGTAGGTAAATTCGGTCACGGCAACAGAAACCAGCGTGGAAATACTCTCGTTGAGTTTGCAGAGGCAGAAGGGTTTTTCATCTTGAACTCCTTTTTCAAGAAAAAGCCACACAGGAAATGGACATGGAGACATCCAAATGGGACGACAAGTGAAATTGATTTTATTATGTGTAACAAAAAATTCGTCATAGAAGACTGCAGTGTGCTAAACAAGTTCAACACAGGTAGTGACCATAGATTGGTGAGATGTAAGATGCACCTCAACACTAAACTTGAACGTGGCAAGCTCATAAAGACAAACAAAATCTATTGACATAACCAACCTTAAAAAACACCATAATACCTTCAAGTTGGAACTGAAGAACAGGTTCTCTGCTTTAGAAGGCCTAACATCGGAAGAAGTGGACATCTCTGAAGTTAACAGAAAAGTAACCAAAGCTCTTATGGAAACAGCAACAAAATTAGCTGGGTCTAAGAACAAGTTGCATGTAAATAAATTATCAGGAAAAACGAAAATGTTGATGCAAAAAAGAAGAGAGATGAGGACAACTAAAGAAGATGTGACTTCCAAAGTGGAATATATAGAGCTATGCAAGACAGTACGAAAAAGTATCACTGAAGACGTAAGAAAATTCAACTGTGAACTAGTGAGGAAAGCAATTGAAAACAACCAAAGCCTAAAGATAGCAAAGGGACATCTCAGTAAGGGAAGAAAACAGATTATGGCACTGAGAAAAGAAGATGGTTCTGTAACAAGAAATAGAGGCGAAATTTTGACAAGAGTGAAAGATTTCTACTCCAAATTATATGAAAGGGATGATACATGCACTCCAGACATCATGAAAGATACCAGTACCAGAGTTCCTCCAGTCCTTCCAGCAGAAGTTGCACATGCAATCAAGAACATGAAGCGGGGAAAAGCTCCAGGAGAAGATGGAATTACTGTAGACATCATACAAGAAGCAAGTGGAGAAATCAAAACAATACTCGCCCAAATTTTCACTCGATGCCTTAATGAAGGAAAGATTCCTGAGGATTGGAACACCGCTACAATGATCCTGCTACATAAGAAAGGTGACATTGAGGATCTCGGAAACTACAGACCTATCAGCCTCCTATCAGTAGTTTATAAAATCTTCACTAAAGTTCTTTCACACCGCTTGAAGGTAACACTGGACATGGCTCAACCGAGAGAACAAGCTGGATTCAGGAGTGGCTACAGCACAATAGGTCATATCCACGTACTGAGAGAACTAATTGAAAGAGCGAGGGAATATGAACTTCCATTGTGCATGGCTTTTATCGATTATGAAAAGGCCTTTGATTCGGTGAAACCATCAGCAGTTACAATGGCTCTGAAAACCTGCGGTATTGAAGATGCATACATTAATATTATTAATAACATCTATGAAAATGCAAGTGCAAAGATTAGGCTGTTTGAAAATACAACACACGTAAAAATTGGAAAGGGAGTGAGACAAGGTGACACCATATCTCCGAAGCTCTTTAATGCCACATTGGAGGGTGTTTTTCAGTCGCTGAGCTGGGAAAACAAGGGGATAAAGATTAATGGAGATTATCTAACCCACCTTCGTTTTGCTGATGACGTAGTCATTTTTGCAACTACCCCATCAGAGCTGCAGAGTATGATCCAGGAACTTGCTGACAAGAGTAAAGAAGTGGGATTAAAAATGAACTTTCAGAAGACAAAAGTGATGTTCAATGCTTTTACAAGAAATGAAGATTTATCGATTGATGGAGAAAAGCTGGAGATAACAGACACGTACGTTTATCTTGGACAGCAGATATCTAGTGAGGGTCACATTGATGAAGAAATTAATCGGCGTACAAAACTTGCCTGGAGAGCTTTTGGAAGAAACAGCATAATTTTCAAGAGCAATATGCCATTATGTCTTAAAAGAAAAGTGTTTGATCAATGCATCCTTCCAGTGCTTACGTATGGTGCAGAGACGTGAACCTTAACTAAAAGAGACATACAAAGGCTGCAGACAACTCAAAGCAGCATGGAGAGGTGCATACTTGGTGTAACCAGGAGAGATAAGAAGAGGAACTCGTGGATCCGAAAAATGACAAGAGTGGAAGACATCATGATCAGAGTTAAATCCCTGAAATGGCAATGGGCTGGACATACTGCCAGAAGGACAGATCATCGATGGACAGCCGAAATTTTAGATTGGATTCCAAGGGACAGGAAAAGACCCAGAAGAAGACCACATGGGAGATGGGTGGATGAAATTCGAAAGTATGCAGGGGTGACATGGAGGAGACTGGCACAAGACAGACTGTTGTGGAGGAAACTTGGGGAGACCTTCGTCCAGCAGTGGATTGATAATGGTTGACAATGATGATGATGATGATATACACCGAAGTGCCACAAAAACTGGTACACCAGTCTAATACTTGGTAGGTCCCCCACGGGAGCGCAGGACTGCAGAAATATGATGGGGCATGGACTCCACTAGCATCTGGAAATATGCTGTAGACAATGCACACCATACTTCCTGCAGAGCGTTCCACAATTCTGGTGCATTCTCAGGTGTCGGATTCCTGTGTTCGATAGCGGGGCATCCCAAATGTGTTCTATCACATTCAGATCTGGGGACTTGGGTGGGAGTGGCAACACCCCAAACTCAGATGAATGCTCCTCTAACCATAATGTGGCGTCCCGACACTTGTGTGGAGGTGCATTGTCCTGTTGGAACAGGCCCAACCCATCAGCATGAATGCAGGACATGAACGGCTGTACCTCGTCAGAAAGGCTCCGCAGATAGCGTTGACCAGTCACAGACGTTTGTAGACGTACCAGGGGTCCCAGTGAAGTCCATCTAAACACACCCCATAGCATTATGGAGCACACACCAGCCGGTACAGTTCCCTGTTGACAGGCGGGATCCATGGGTTCACAGGGTTTGCACCACACATGAATCCTTCCATCTACCCGATACAGTTGGAAACGCGACTCGTCAGACCAGGCTACTTGTTTCCAGTCATCAAGTGTCCAGTGGCGGTGTTGCCGTGCTCAAGCAAGGCGCATAGCTCTGTGTCGTGCACCCATCAAAGGGACTCGAGTTGGGCGTCGGCTCCTAAAGCCCATATCGTGCAGGGTATGTTGCACAGTCCTGACGCTGATGCTTGTTGAGGCTCCAGCATTGAATTCCAATGATGCCTGCGAGAGTGTTGCATGCATATCGCGTGAAACAATTCTTGACAGCCGACGATGGTCACGTTCACCCAATATCTTTTTACGGCCACATTGGCATCGTAGGTTGGAGGTTTTGCTGCAATTCTTGTAGTCATGGTACACCCTTGTAATGATAGTCTGTGAAAATCCGAACTTCGTTTCTACCTCCGAAATATCATGGCCCATCTCACGAGCGCCAACTATGACACCGCGTTGAAAATCTCTTAAATCGTTATTACTTGTCCTTCTCATGCCGAAAACAGCTCTGACAGCTGGCAAGGATGTCTATCGCTTTATAGACACACTGGCGGATGCAACCGAGTACGCGCATAGGTGACGTTGCTATGTATTTTGCATAAGCTCATCTGTACCAGTTTTTCTGGCACTTCAGTGTATATATAAGAAGTAGTGCAATGCAACTGTACAATTCTATCACTTTGCAGAGATTCATATTGTGAACTAGTGAAAAATCTTGAACAGATGATTTTTTTGAAACTTAATATCAAAATTTATATTAACACAGCTTCTTTTTTACATGTTGTGGAAAATGAACTGGAGGTGGTCCCTGGAAATGTTTCCTGTTTAATAATGGCTATAAAATGTTTGCTGATGTAAACTTTTGTTAGAAGATAAATTTTTGTATTGGTACTGTTAATACAGTTGCTGCATTAAAAGATGTAGATTAATTCTTAAGTATTTTTTTTGAATTAATTCCAGATAAATGCCAAATTTAAACTTTCGCCAAAGCTTTTTACTTGCTTACCCTGCCAAATTCTGAGCTGGGGTTTTCAATTAACAATATTATTCATTGTTCTGTACTGACTTTCTAGTTTACAATCCAGTGGGAAAGTCTTATCATAACAATATGTGTGCTTGTTTAACTTTTTTTTTTTTTTTTTTTTTTTGATTGGAGGTTTGACGACCACCGTGAGCAACTCAATGGGCTATAAGCAGTCGCCCGTCCCTAATTTAGGGTCACTGGTTCCAGGGAAGGGAGAGAGCCAGTGCCGTAAGACAAACACAACATCCATGCCTCACTGGGATTCGAACCCGGACCCCTTACGGACGAATGATCATAGGCCAGCGCCTTAGACCACTGCGCCACCGGGGCGGCGTGTTTGTTTAACATAGCACATCATGATAGCATTGCTTTTATAACTTTAACTTTTTAAATTAAGTGATTTTTTGCTTTATTATGAGTTGTCTTTTAATTATTTTTTTTTCTTGTTTAGTTTTTGCTGCAATCAGTAATTTCCACTAGTAAGACAAGATCTGGTTAGTATTACTATTACAATTACATTTCATACTTCTTTTGTAGACAACATGACTAGCTTTTTTTTTTAGCTAAATAGTTATCTCCCAGTAACTCTAAATTTTTCTCTGTGAATTATTAACTTAAAGTACAAGATATTGTAATGTGCTCTCTTATTACTAAGACAGGAAACCCAACATACTTACTATTCTATTGTCAGGAAATATTTCTTTGGTGTCACCATTGTAATAATGGAAAATGATATTCAAGCCATCGGCACTTGCGTGCTTTCGTGTTCCATTTTGGAAAATAGTTTCTATTTCTCCATTTTTGTAAATTCGTTCAACCTACAACATCAAACAGAGCACACATATAATATATATTACATATATAAATGTAAAGAGAAATGCATAAAAGTTGAATAGCCACATATATAAACATACACACTTCTGGCACATTTTATACAAAAAATTCCATATTTACCCATATAATCCTTGCCCCCTTGTAAAACCTGCATCCTATGTTTTGACTCACATACAAAAACAACAATTATTTCGTGTATTACCCACACTAACAGAGTGTCAAAACAAGAAGCACAAACAAACCGTAATTCCATTGCAAACATTCATTCACAATCCATGCAGTCATATTTAATCTTCATTATTTCTCTCACTAATGGATATGCTGCCATGTTCCAAACTGTTACCCAAGAATAACAAGTTATATTCACCATCCAAGCTGTTTGAAATCCACAATTTTCAAAACTCTTGACTAATAGTTTCACATGGATGAGATTTCATGTACTTTTCACCCACCTATAGACGACCTTTATATGTCTACCTTCTTCAAGCAAATAGATCAATGGTGTTCATCAGAAAACATTCACTCTGTATACAGCAGTTCCAATGCAGCCCTGAAGAGTCTGTTCATGCCAACATCAAGAGGTTGTGAAAGCATCATAAGTGCATCAGGAATGACCACTAAATCACAGTTTCTTTCCACCTAACAGCACTTTTACATTTTCTGTTGAATGTTCACGAAAACTGCCAAGTATAAGCAAGCTAGGTCAGGACACCTGGTTGTGTCACTGCCACACCACTTTCACTCAGTCTTCTATGAGCATGTGATCCACCCATCCTGCTTGCTGGGCTACTAACACATCATTAACCTATACTTATGTGGCACAGTTTTATATTTAAATATGTTGTACAGCAACAATTTTTGTCTGTTGACAGTAATAACATTATAGTGGAACACTGTTTACTGCTCATCTCTCTTATAAAGGTCACACTTTTCTCTCCTTTCTTGTTTACCACTGTGTCCAAAGATATCTCAAAATAAATTGGAGTTATTTTGAAATAACTATATCATCAATTTGTGGCATAATGTAGAAATTCTTCTTCCATGAATACATTACGAATAATTGGAAATTTAATATCTTGTTATCGTAAGCATTTGGAAGGTGCTGTACAATTGTAGTATGATGCTGTAAACAGTCCATTAAGCCTGAAAATTTTAATCCATGAGCGACTTGCCATAAAATTTTCCTTTCTGTAGCAAATTGCATTGCTTTTTGTGGGCACGTCTTTGTGGTTACCACATCACTAACATGTCACTTCTCTGTAATGTGTAGTTTTCCTCAAGAACTGGCCCACATGGTTTTATGTTTGATCAACTAGCACTGAGATATCTAACTTCTGCGACTACTGTGGAAACACTGATTACTGTATTATAAAAGGCAGCAGCACAACCGGCCTTGGCTGCTTGACCTAGAGTAAGCATGTAGAAGAGAAATGGAGCAAAGTTAAATAGAGTGAGCTGCTCAATCACAGTACAGTGTTGCCAGCTGTACTACATGTTTACACAGCTACTACAAAACTGAAGCTCACATGTACTGGCTTTTATTTATTACATATATAGTACACCATCCTGTAGAGATACAAAGGTTAGTCATCAAAAGAAAGGAACTTAAAAATTCTGGTAAGCATTAGGTGTACAAATAAGTTTTAAAGCGTTTTAAGACAACGCAATATGTAATTTGAGAGAAAATAACAATACCTTTTCGAAACAAAATATGCACCTTCATTATTTATCACCTTCCATCATCAGTCGGGCAGCTGACGGATTCCAGATATGCAGAATACTTTGTCATGTGATGCGATGAAGTAGTCAACCCAGGTTTGCACTTCGTCACATGTCTGGAACCGTACAGCAGACAAACCATGTTGCATCGATCAGAACAAATGATAGTCTGAAGGGGCTATGTCACGACTATACGCTGGGTGCTCCAAAACTTCCCACCCAAGTGCCAATAACATTTCCTTGACCGATTTCGCAAGATGCGGCCTAGCGTTGTCATGCAGTAATTTCACGGGATGCAATCCTTTGCCTGTGAATGGATGTTTCCAACAGATTTCCTGGTTGAATTGCAGCAATTGTAGCTTGTGGCAATTAGCAGTAACAGTTTGACCCTGTTCCAATAGTTCATAATAGAGCACAACCCTTCATATCCCACCAGATGCACAGCAGAACTTTCTTAAAGTGAATATTGCATTTCGGTGTTGAAGTCGTTGCTTCACTGGGGTGTATCCAGTGTTTTTTGAGTTTGGGATTGTCGTGCCACATCCACTTTTCATCGCCTGTAACGATTTTCTACAGGATATACTTTCTGTGTTGTTTATTCAACAGATTCAAACACTTCATGACACGCTCATCCTTGTTCCTCTGGCTCAGGTCATGTGGCACCCATTTTCCTTCCGTCTGAATCTTTCCCATTGTGCGTAAATGATTGGAAATCGTTTGTTAAGTTACCCCCAGTTGTTCAGCTAGTTCTTTTTGCATTTGAGGCGAATCTTCATCCAGCAATG
Source organism: Macrothele yani (assembly GCA_039090855.1). NCBI lineage: Eukaryota > Metazoa > Arthropoda > Arachnida > Araneae > Macrothelidae > Macrothele > Macrothele yani. Next base: position 14,574,067 of record CM076989.1, read on the forward strand.
CTTGCAGTTCCTCATGTGCAACCTTCTGTGGGGCGCTGCTACGTTCTCGATCGCTAACATCAAAATCACCTGCTTTAAACCGCCTAAACCAAAACTCGCTCATGCTTTTCAATACAATATTCTCCCCCAGAACAGATTGATGCACATGCTTTTGCAGCACTTTTTTTAGATGAAATTCATAACATGCAGTATCGCTTGCCATCTTTCACCTATCGATGTGCAAGTACGTTTGACTGTTGGGCAAACTCTGTGTCACATTTCATACTCTGCAGCAGTTACGGTCACATGACAACAATGTGGGGGAATGTCAGATATGTAAATTAGCAGTATATGTCACCCAAAAAACGCTTTGAAACTTATTTGTACACCTAATACTTATGTATCAACACAAGTATTCAGATCAATGGCAATGGACAGCTCTCCATTTTCAAATTAACTGATTTTTCAAGGCATAATGACAGGCCTTCAAAAACTATGAGAAATGAGAAATATCCATTCCTAATAAAGCAATTATGAGTGGGGAAGAAACCATTTTTTGTCTCTTATCTCCCCTTTTTTTTGTACCAAAAATTTATTGATATTTGTCTCCGAGTATTGATAAAGTAAGTAATTTGTTCACTGGCTGTTATATAATTTTATCAAATGGCTTTATCATTTCAGTAATGAAACAGGCCATATAATTTTACATTATGCACTAATTGTTTAAATTCTAGAGATGAAATTTACTCTATAGGAAGTTTATCACTGTATCACACAGAAATTAAAGATAAAATTTCAGGAGGAAGGGAAAGATAAAAAAATAGGATTAGGAGAAAAAAGGAGGGTGGGAGACAAAATATAAAATAAAATAAAGTTGAAGGATTTTGTGGCTTTAGCAAAATAGATTTCGACATTTGCTGTTAATTTTCAGAATGCAGTGACACTTTTGTTAGAGAAATTAAAAAAAATATTAGTGTTTTGTAAAATAAAAAAAAAACTGATATATTTCACAACACATTTACTTCATAATTAAATACAGATGTAGCTTATTTTGTGACATATATATATCATGCTTGTGCCAAAAAGTTGATAACCTTTTATTATATTGTAATATTTTTCCTGGTTCACTGCAATGTTTAAAAATTAATATCTTCACGAAGAAATCTTTCTCTTAGAGAATAATCATACTGAAAAACAGTGCTTATAAACATTGTTATGAGGTTTGTTAATCTTTCAGTTACATACAACCTGTTACACTGTATTGTTTCTGGTCTGTCATTAGCAGTTGAGGGATTCATCATGCCCCAACGTGTTTCTTTCATAAATCTTCAGAGAGTATTGTGTGAGTGATAGTATGCTTGCACCCAAATCCTACGAAAAATAACAGGCCACTTGCAGTTAGAGACGAAACATAATTTTATAAAAAGAAATCGATACCTTGGCATATATCACATCTTTGAAACTTACTGAATGCTCTGCTTCCTGATAAAATGATAACAATATGTTTCTTCCACTCCTCTTTTACAATGTCATGAGCTGTACTGGCTCAGAAGGTAGATTTGTCAATACTCTCATCTTGCTTTCCCATTCATTTTAGAGATGCTCTTTAGGTTTAAGATTGGAGCTCTAAGCTGAATACTGCAATTTCTTTTCAAAATATATATTCATCATGCATGTTGTCAAGCTGGAAGATGTAAGATCTGGTTGCATAAAATTGTGAGCACACACAAAATTCTGCAGAACACCAGTATATGGCACATATGTAATTTTGCGTACATATGTATCAGTATATGGCACATATGTAATTTTGCGTGCATTTTTAACAGTAAATTTTAGTTTCATCTCCAGGCAAATGTTTACTTGGCAGATGGTCTTTCTTTGAGGAGCTAACCTCTGAATCCCAGAGAACAGCTTAATGATATGCATGCAGGGGTCGTGCTGCTGATTGCATCCTTCGCAATTTGTGAAAAAAATTTGTTTTAGCGATTGATAAAAAGTTTTGGCAAAAATATTGGCAATTACCTTTTTTGATGAAGTCCGAGCAAAAACAATCATTAATTTTTATTCGATTTGGTAACTGAAAAATGAAATTCAAATGTTAATTACTTTTTGCTATTGTTTACAATCAAAAAGTGCTTATAGCATAGTAAAAGCTGTTTATTTACTGGTATAAGATGTATATAGATTTGCAAAGCTTTTGCACTCCACTGGGAGGCTTTATCAAGGCAATAGGTAGACATAAAATGTCTACCTATTGCCTTGAAAAAGCCTAAAATTACTACCCATTGCCCAACTGTACATAATCAAAATGCACTAATAGCCTAGTAAAATCCATTTATTTAGTGGAGTGTGAAAGCTTAGTACATTTTGATTGTGTACAGTACACCAGACTGAACACAATCAAAATGCACTTATAAGCCTGGTAAAATCCATTTATTTAGTGGTGTAAGACTATATAATTCACCAAGCTTTCGCTCTCCACCGGGAGGTTTTTTCAGGCAATAGGTAGACATTTTATGTATAGACATTTATGTTTACCTATTGCCTGAAAAAGCCTCCAGGTAGAGAGCGAAAGTTTAGTGAATCTATATACGTTTTACTCCACTAAATAAATGGATTTTACTAGGCTACAAGTGCATTTTGTGTACAGTCTTGTGTACTTTGAGCCAACATTCATTTTTACATTGTGTGTGAGACGGAAAGCGATTATGTGAAAAGAGTGATACAATTGCTGATGTAAGACCTATTACAACAATTTATGTTTTTTATAATTTCAGTGGAGGGTGGGGAAAAAACATTGGCATTTTCAGATTACATTTGGCGAAAACTTTAAAAAAGCTAGAGCAACCTGTGTATGTATGTGCTATTACCAGCGGAGTTAGTTTGTGTTACAAGGAACATGCACACACCAGGCTACCTCCACCTCCAAATTTTACAGCTGCAACATATTCATCAGACCGGAAGCATGTGCAACGTGATTTGTCAGTCCACAAGACACGTTACCAGTTGTAGACCCTGTGCATCAGTTATCTTCATTGAAGTTTTGTGGAAGGCAGCTCTTCTGTGACAGTTCCGAGTGTGCAGATTTCTAAGTGCTCCAAAAACGTTTGAACTTTTTTTTTGGCTTGGCTGTCGCATTTACAAGCTCAGTTTTCCTATGGTCTGTTCTGGCAGTCTGGAATTGCCTGCATCTTAGGACACATTACAGCTGCTAGTAGTCAGCACTCTTTAGAGAGTACTGCATGTACATACCGAAAGGAGATTAGCAAGTTCACAAACAGTCATACGATGATTTTCTCAAATGTTTGCTACTAAGTGTTAATCATCTCTTGGCTGCACAAGGTTGAAGGTCATCCCTGACTGAATATGTTATCCCATCCTTTGAAACACTAATGCCATTGAAAAGCTATAGCATGTGGCATACAGTCATTTGGAAAAGCGTCCTGAAGTGTACTTTCAAACATGGAATTTTTTAAACAACAACAAAACGTTATGGCTAATGTTGTTATAGGTGACCCTCCATTTCAACATCTGTAAGGGAAAAGAAACAGGAAGTGACATTGAGTGCCACTGTGCAGCATACAAGCAGGTGACAATTACTCATGACACCTCATTTTGCAGCTCAAGGTTGTGCCTTTATGAATATAGCACAAAATCTCTGCTATGTTTCTTTACACCCTGTAATTTCAGTCGCATTCCTTTTTGTGAACAGCCCTCATAGAAAACTTTAGAAACTATATATATTGATGCGAAAATTGGGTCTAAATTAATTACTATTAAAAAGGAGGGATGGACTTAATAGGCGTGGCTAAATTATGTTGATAATTGAATTAAATATTTGGCCTATTGAAAATTAAATGGGAAAATTAACTTATTTTTAATTGGGGGAGTTATTTTAATTAGGGAAGTCTTGTAATTCTCTTTGTCTGGGTGGAAACAAAGGAATTAGTGGATCATCTCTGGGGGTCTGTGAGCAGCGAGGGACCACACCAGATGGCAATTGAGAAGCACCCAGACTCCCATAAAGACGGTTTCAAGTGTGCCATTAGTGCCAAATATCTGTTGAGAACGCGGAAAAATTATGATTACGAGGAGCGAGGGTCAAAAATGGCACCATTCTTGCAGGAGAACGACGCTCCATGCGAAAGGCATGAGAGAAATCTCAAGTGTCTGGTGAAGAGAAGCATATGAGGCCCACGTGACCGAGTATAGCTGAAAGGTAGCGAGAAAAGTGAGTATTCTATCTCCGTACGCAGAAGTAAGCAGCACGTGAGACACGTCCACAAAAAAAAAAAAAAAAAAAAGGAAGAATACGCAATAATGCTCGTGCTGCTGTAAGATGCTGGCATATAGAGTCCACGGTATCTGACGCGCTTCCGTAGGTCGTATAGCTACGAAGAAGAACCAGGCTAAATTTATACTTGGTGGCTGGAGGTAAGCCCGCCAGGTGTGGTAAAATCTGGAACTTAAGTGCACAGTTCTACAACTGCCGAAAAGAGCTGCTATATTCACTCCCAAGGTCCATGTGCTGATGACAGAACGTTAGGAACGTCGGGAGAGTTTCTCTTGATAGGGATACAATTCCAACGGATCTCCGCCCGACCAGGAAACAAGCATTGATAAAACACGACTGGCATACCAGCCTTACTAAAATTGCCGTCCCTAGCCCCAGTGAGGAGGTCATTGACCTCTCAACGTAAACGCGCTTCCTCGTCGTCGACAGAATTTCTTAACCGAATGCGGAAGAGCATCCCATCTTCCTTGGCGGAGTGCGAAAGAAATACCCCTGTTCATCCGACAGCCCCCCTGCCTGCTGGGCAAAGAGGAGTCAGCGCTGATTGCCATTTTTCACCCTCCCACGAGCGGTCGGGGAGAAACACGAATGAAGGCTCTCTCTTTGCTGCACCACCGAACGAAGGAGTGTACAAAAAAAAAAAAAAAAAAAAAGAAAACTAACAAATCAGTGGACCCTTTGTGACACTCAGGTGAGAAAGAAACATCATCCACTACTGTTACAGAGGTGCAGGTGTGTGTATAAGTGCTTCTGCAATAGCTATTGCTATAATTTGGATTTCAGCTCGACAGTCAACAAGACGTGAGTACTTTTTTCATTTTTGTTGTCGATCGTTATCCTATCACAGAGAGGAGAAAATAAGAACTTGAACTAATATTAGACTTTAGATTAGAACCTTGATACGCCCCTTTTTTGAGGCGGAAGTCATATTCCTAAATCATTAGGCAAATGATATTAGCTCCGATAGGGAGCGAAACACGTATTTGTATCACCGTGGGCAATGCCCGGGATAGAGTTTCCTCCTACAATAAAGCTGTTTAATTGATTAATCTTGCTCTATTCATTCCATAGGCTCCGGTGTGGTAAATAATTCTTGCTATAAAATCTCTGTGTTTTCAGCAAACCTCACGTTTTCGATAATTTATACCAGCTCCCGAATTAAAAGAATCTACGGACTCGTTCTTATCAAATGGTGCCAGCAGTGATATCAATAAGTGAAGAATGTCTAAATTATACCGCTCGGCATGTTCGCATCAATATAAAAATTACTCCAACTTTTTAGTTGTCTAATTATCTTAAGCCTGTCTTTGAATGAGTGTTAGGGTTTGTCTTCTGCAATAGATGGTGAAAAAAATCATCACTCCTTGGATGTGGCTTTTACATCTTGAGTGACTGTCCCAGAAGTTGGTGTTAGTGAATCACTGCAGATCTCATCATATTTAGAATGGAAGTTGCCTCTTGTTGACTCCACAATGAAAAGACAAAAACACGCTGTTACGTTTCAACCAATGATGTTATTTGGGGGTAGAGCTCAGTAAGTAGGCGGAGTTTCTATCTCAGATTCAGAGGTTCTCTTCTAATGTACACATTTTCTCTTAAAAAAATGAACGTACAGTAGGATTTAAGACGATTTACAGAAAACAAGAATCCAATCTCACTTTTTGCCCCAATTAATTTATTTCCATTTGGCTCAAATAATTAGAAAAATCAGACAGAAATAACAGATTTAATTTCTTCCAGACAGAAACACTGCTATGCTAACTTATTGCGCTATCTAGTGCCAAATTGGAATGCTTTCGAGCCAGATAAATTGAATTTTTAAAAAAAATCTAATAAATTTTTCAGAATAATAACTGTGGGTCGTGTTTATTTGTGTTTGGAATTTCAAACACTGCAAAGTAATAGTATTTGAGAAAATATGTACAAAAGAATTTACATTGCAGATATAGGGTAAGAGATGCACCCTAACACTCATTCATAGAAAGTCTTAAAGGAATGTCTTCAAACATATCAAAAGATAAGTTGTTCCTATGTGTTAAACTGTTACACAGTTCTAGCCGTTATTTTATTTCTAAATTAAAATACTTTACTTCAAAACAACAGTAAGAAAAAATTACCCTGTCTCTGTAATGAGCTTCCTTGAATTCAGCCTCAACTTTATTATTTGCACTACCACTAACTTGAGGCTGCAGATTAAAACGAACATGATGCTTTTGAGGTATGGGAGCAGCTGGGGAGATATCTTCATGATCTGAATCACCTATCCTGAAAATTAAATAAAAGTGTTGCAATATACAATTACAAAATATTTATTTATTTGTCAACTATGGAAAACAAAATAAAAGAATAACATTACCAGTATGGAAAAAGAATATTTAAGATTAAGCTTCTTTAGATTCTGTGACACTGGTTAACGGCATGAGTTCTAGATCAGAGGTGGGGAACCTATTCATGTTGGAAGACCGCATTAAGTTAGATGTAATCTAACAAAAAAACTTGAATTAGATATACTTTGAAATGAACATTATTTTGTACTAACTTCAAAAAATGAAAAAAATATTGTTAATTCTAAAGTTAACTAACCTTTTAATGACTTTGTTGTGACTGCTTTTTGTTGGAAAGCATTTGAATATTTGATTACAGTATGGATATTCACACTTTTAGCTGATCCTCTGGTGATTATCCATCATTTGTGACCTTAAGGCTATCTTGATTTCAGTTAGGTAGGAGAATGTAGATTTGCAGCAATAAGTGGTTGAAAAGCAAGAAAGCCTTTTTCGTGCATGTTGTCAAAGGTGTGGGTATTCTACTGCATTTTTCCGTATTTCAACTGGATCAACCTTTCATAGGGTCAAATAAGAACTTTAAAATGTCATCTTCTGAGAGCTCAATCAATTCCATCTGTAATTCTTTAGGAGCCATAGAACAAAATCATATGCGCAGCAGGTGTCAAAATCGCCCTCATGACTTTCTAATGTTTTAATTGTGGCCGTCAGTCAGGGAGCATTGTTTTGTTGAATTTTCTTTTACTTTTTGGTTTTTTAAATATGGTCATTTTAAGATTAAAATAAAAATAAAATTGACGAACAAAAACATATTAATGAAAATAAAAATATTTGTTCTGCAAAATTTGGATTCACTCAAAAGGCCACAGGTTCCCTCACCCCTGCTCTAGAGTATTTGAACTCAGGTAACTGAGTTCCCTTTTCCAGCTAAGGAAAAGTGAAACAACAAAGGTTACAATTGGCTTTACAAGAATTCCCCCCCCCCACCTAGAAAAAATTAAAAGTGACTTTGTAAGAATAACACATTCCCCATAAATAGTTGACTAGTTAATTTGTGGTTTTCTAGAGCACAAAGAATAAGACAAATTAAAGTAATATAGTGCTCATGCTGTGCATATACAATCACGACACTTAAATAAAATTAAATGCAAAATGATGTTGCACAGACACACTGGATTCAAACACATGGAAGAACAAAACTTCCATGCAGCCATGGTACGGATGTTAAGTTTTTCTACCAAAAAATTATTTGCAAACAAAAAAAGTGCACATTTTTATGAATAAATAGTGCTGTATGTTTCAAAAATCTTTGCTTCCAGTTTAAAGACTGTACAAACACCATGCAACCGACCCACAATCTAATTGGTTAGTGACAGTCATTAAGCTAGCTGACATACAGCAAACTACCATTTCCATAGAAGTAATATTATAAATTTGGAGTCTTCCCTGAGAAATGCTTTTCACAAAACAAAATATCAAAATTAACCATTAAAATAAATGAAAAGGAAATAAAACATAAGAAGAACACTGAGATGCCAGTTTCAGAGATGCCAACCTGTTTCAGATATTTTCAGTAGTACTCGTACAAATTTTCAGTAGTTTTGGCCATTTTTCAGTAAATTAAGAAGGTAGTGTAGAACACGCTAAGTTACGTATAAAAGTTTAATGCAAATATATTTCAGCCATTACTATGGCCTTCATCAGTGCGACTACGATTGGTTTACGTTGCCAGATTGGTAAGGTAAGTTTGGTAGTGACGTGATGCAATGAGGGATTTCCAGATGTAAGGAACGAAAATGGGGAGCTCAGAGTTGCAATTTTTGGAAAATAAAATTTCCAAACTTTCTCTAAACCTCAGAGCATGCCGATTTTGGAAGGGAGCCAACTTTTTAGTATTGGACCAAAGTGGAATAGTGGAAGTGTCAGCCATGGTAAGAAGAGATAAGGCAAATGAAGGCTTTCCAAATTTCACATCAGATTTGTGTTCCTGAAGTCTTGAGAGAATTTTCCGGAATGAACTTCCTATGTACGTGGTTAATCCAACGTTAGTCTTGATCTGAATTTTGTACACTCCAGGAGAAGAAAGCGGAGGTCTTGGGTCTCTGTCATTACGGAGTATAACAGAAATTGAAGGGGAAGAGCGAATGGCAAGTCTATATCCTTCTCTTTTGAAGATACTGATGAGTTTGTAGGCAGAAGGTACGTCGTGGTAAGGGATTGAGCCAGCAAATGCTAGTTCCTTTTTTGGTGAAACAGATTGAAGAGCAACAACTGGTTTTTTCTTAGCATTTTGAATTAATTTAGAAACCAGGAGAGGGGGAAAGCCATGTTGAGTAGCAATCAAGCGGATGTTTGCTAATTCATTTGTTAGATTAACTTCAGTGTTACAAACCAAATGTGCTCGATGAATGAGAGACTTGAGGGCTGACAGTTTATATTGGTGGAAGGTATGAGAATTGAAAGGAATAATGCTATTGGTAGAAACTGGTTTTCGGTAGACAGAAGTGGAAAGAAGATTATTACATTTTGAGATGCTGACATCCAAGAAATTTATCTTTCCATCAATTTCTTCAAAAGTGGGGAAAGAGGTGACCCCATCGGTACACCTTGGTTTTGTTGATAGCATTGATTATTAAAAACGAAGAAACTGTGTTGACAAAGAGAATACAGGCAATCATACAAATCCTTGGTTAAAGTGCTGTCCATGGGGAATTGTTCTTTGAATTTATGAATGAGTAGCATGTGTGCTTCAAATTGAGGCACAGAAGGAAAAAGTGATTCAATGTCCAGGGTACACATACTTGCATGACCATCAATGGAATTTGGAAGTCTAGAGATGAATTCAGCAGTGGATGAGATATTGAAGGGGTGGTTATTAGCGATAATCTTGAATTTTTTTGGCAAGACATTTTTCCAGGTTACAAGCAGGAGAGTTGAATATTTTCCACAAGAGGTCAAATTGGAGCATTAGCTTTGTGTAATTTAATTTGGGCAAATAATCTAGGAGAATTATAGAAAGAAGGAGCGGAAAATTCTCCTAAGAAAACCTTTAACGACTGTAACTTATGGAGGCGATCCACAGATGATTTCAAGGTTTCCACAGGATTTTTAGAAAGAAGTTTGCAATTGGTGGAAAGGAGGAAATTATTGACTTTTTGATTAAGGGTATCCTTTTTGATAATGACTGGAAGGCTGACTTTATCAGCCATTCGTACAGCTAAATTATTAGCTCTTAGGAACTGTTTAATTTTCAAGAGCTTTGAGGCAAACTTAGTATTATTGACAGAACTTGAGTGTGCTTGCTTAATAAAGATGGCAGCAGCCTGAGTATGTATTTTGTGCTGAGCATCGGAAGTGGTGTTATGAATAGCAGATTCAAGCAAAGGGATGGTTTCCATGAGATTCTCAGTTGAAGGAGGAGCAATTTTTCAGTAGTCATACCAAAAAGAATAATTTTAACCGAGGAAAACATGGTATTACTCATTTATATACATGAAAATCTGTATCAAAATATTCCAAATTTTTTAAATGGAAAATAATATACATCATGCCAAATACATTTTTTTTTACACAACAAAATATTGATTAAACAGCTTTCTTTAGGGATTTGGCTCTACATTGTTTTGCAGATTTGAGTTCCTCAGCAGAAAATACTTTTTCATAACACACTTGCCCAGAGAACATATTCATTTTTGCAATAAGAAGTGCTTCTACAGTTTCTAAACCTACTGAAGAGCTTATTTCCAAAAGGATGTAGTCATTTTTTTCGATTCTTCAGAAAATGCGAATTTTTTATTTATGGTTTATTATTAAATTTTAAGAAATGATAATTTTTACCAATAATCTCCGATACTTTTTACCAATAATCTCTATGTGATTCCCGTACATGTGCTACCAACTCTTGCATCGAAAAGTCAATTTTGCTAATTTTTGACTTAATGCCTTTTGGAAACAAGCTCTTCAAATTAGGTTGGAACCAGGCTTGATTTTTTTGCACTAAACTAAAACCTCTCTCACTCGCAGCATTTGAGTGTGGAACTACAAGTATTGCAAACATTACTTTCGAGAGAATAGTATACTTAACAGCTCCATTACAGCCTCTTAATTTTGAGATTTCTGACCAACTGACATCTATTCTATCTGTTTCTGCTATGGTCTCTAATTTGTCAACTTGATAACAAGCAATTCCACTTCCAGTATATCAAGTTCATTTTCAGTTATTATAAAAGGAAAGCGCTTGCCTATGTATACTACAGAAATAAATGATGTTCTGGCTTTAAGAGAAGGATCTGCTACTTCTGCATGTTTTAAGAATTCATCATAGATCGGTATCTTTTCTTGAATATAAGAACATTCTTCAATGTAAAATTTTCCGACAGATGTATAGAACTTAGAAAGTTCATTTGTGTTTAAAATGATTTTGCTTAAATACATTCTTATTTTTTATCCAATTACCAGTTGTGTCCTTTCTGATTTTTCTTTTTTGAAAAACTGTTATTTGAAAAATTAAGCTCAACATCACCATCAGCTAAGACAGCAGGCTTCACAAATCCCTTGGATGACAATTTTATCCATCATGCTGAAAAGACTTTCAGTTTGAACCATGAATGCATGATAGCTTTCACTATTTTAGATAAAAGATAGTGTACCTTGGAGAATATGAATGCTTTTGAATATCATGCATCAATTCTTACAAATTTCCCAGCTTTGTCACTTTCGTTATCGGACTCCCCCTCCCCCTTTATCAAGCTGAAATACAAACCTTTTTTGGGGGAATATTTAAGAATACAGGATACACGTTCGGAACATCGTTGGGGAAAAAAAATTGCAGTTACAGGAGAAACCTTTGCTACATCCGATTTCCGTTTTCAGACATTTCCCTTCCATTTTCAAGGTGAAACACAAATATTTATGAAATAAAATGAAATTTAACAACAATACTAGGCAGAGTAAACATCTCGTGAAAAATAAAATTACAATTAGGGGAGAAATCCTCATTGTTTCCGAAAGTTTTGAAAGACGAAATTTCTGTTTACGAAAGTTTCAGGCGGAAAGCATCCTTCACCACTACCAACTGCCCCAAAATTTCTGTTTAGTTATGCATCGATCTCAAGGTTAACCCAAATTACGATGAAAAAGCAGAAATTCCTCACTCTCAAGATTACACGGGAATTTTTGCGCCGTCGAATTTCCGTTTTCGGAAACTTTCCCTCCATTTTCAAAGTGAAATACAAATATTTATGCAATAAAATGATGTATAACAACAATACTGGACAGCGGCAGCGTTGGTAAAATTCTTCGATACATAGTTTTACGCGTTTCTCGATGCATGTTTTTACACATTGATGTGTATTTTACGTGTTTCTCGATGCGTACTTTACGAGCTTCTGGACTTGTATTTCTACGCGTCGCGAAAAATTCCTGAGGCATGTTTTTAAGCATTGGTAAAATTTCGATGTGTACTAGATGCGTAATTATGCATTTTGGTGAACTCTGCACATAAGAAAGAAATCCAAGCATACTTTTCTACAACGCAAGAAAAGAACTTCAAAATATTAATAACTGACATGAATGGCCGACGCACGCTTTAAAAAAAAAAAAAACTCCGATGCCAGGCAATGACACTCACGTTCTGCACCAAACGATTTTCAAGAGCTTGTCACTGCACTGTGAAAGAGCTTAAGGCCGAACTCTGCACACGTCCACCAAAGCAAGCTATGCTCAACGTCCCCAGAATGTTGCATGCTGGAGAGAGAGGGTTTTCACTTAGAATGACCGCAAGGCCTCGCTCACGCTAAGATTCGAGCAGCTTTGAGAGGCAGAACTGGAGGCAGCATCACAAGCAAGACGAATGGTGGATCGTCAAGTGGCCGCCGTTGCATTGGGAAGGGGAACAAGCAAAATAAAAATTAATAACCTGTTAATTTTCCATAGAAAAATCACGATTTTTCATATTCCGTAGTACAAGAGCGATTTCCGTAGGAACTACGGAGATTCCATAGTGGTTGGCATCTCTGCAGTTTATTAGTTATTTTTGCCCTCATCACGTAAATGGCTCACTCCAGCATATAAGACAGCACATAGGCATGGTTGAATTTTTCTAACAAATTCATCAGCAAACCAGCTTGAGGAATTTGTTTGAAAAATTCAAAATGCAAAATAACACAGAATATTTTCATCCCTGCTAGAACCATCATGACCTTCTTCTCATTTCACGATCTTTCCATAACTTTCAAGGAAAGGAATAAAAAAAACTTTTAAATGAAAAATAAAAAAAAATATTTTACAAACATGTGGGTATATTGTAAATGACATTAAAAATTTGAAAAAGGTGCAAAAATCATGAGAGCTGGCAGCATGCTATTCTAACCCTCAATGAAATGCTGATTGATGCTTGACAAGCTGGTCTCCTTGATTTAAGCTATACACAATGTTCACATGTTGTCTCACATATTGGAGTGAGTCAGATATCTGACGAGGGCAGGTTTAACTAATAAACAGGCATCTCAGTGTATATTGCATTTAAAAACATTTGTTACAAATGCAAAACAAAACACATAATACCAAGGGGAAAAGCAAAAGTCCTAAATATTAATTCACCTTCTTTCCTGATTTACAAAGATTAAATATTTCATGTCTAATTTCCAGTGTTACACTTTTTAAATGACTAATATTCTTCGCATCATTTTCTCTTTCCAGACATTGTAGAAGGCAAAAGTGGAAGGAAACCGACCAAAGACAAGTGAAGAGTATTGCAAAAGGGATTTTCTACTCAGGGCACAGGCTGCATAACTGCTGTCTTCAATTGACTACACTGATACAGTGTTGCCAATCAAGTGACATATCACTTGTACTAGACTCATCATAACCAAAGAATAGACATAAATGCAAAGATAATAGCCCTACTTGTATTTTGGTTGTAACACACTTATGTATGCTCAGTCATAAGAATGAGAGTATTTATAATATGCAAAAGCTGTTACTTTGGTGTGTGAAATGTTAGAAGCAGATGATACCTCTTTACTGAAATAGATTGATTTTCAGTGATAAGGCCATGTTTCTTACAAGTTGGAGAGAGAAGGCAAAAATGCCTAAGTGAATGTATGGTGCGATGTCACAAGCAATAAGGTGTTTGGATGTTTTCTCTTTGCCATGCACACAACTCAGTAACCCCAGTACTTGGACATACTGCAACTGTTTTTCATTCTGCAGTTGCATGATGATGCCATGAGCAAAATGTTCCAGTAGGACAGTGTACCCCCATGCTGGTATAGTGAGGTATGTGACTTTCTTGCTGAAAAATTTTGTGAAAACTCTTGTGCTCATGGAGGGCCAATTGCATGGCCTCCAAATAAGAGTTCCATACGGGCCTTAATTTAGAAAGCTTGGCCTGGTTTAGAATTTCCAGTTTACAGCCTGGCCCACATCAGATTTTCATCAAACATTCTCTGCCACTTATTGCAAATAATGTAAGGTTTCCTCTAGAATAGGGGTCTTCAACCCATGACCCGTGCAGCACGTTTTTAATGGCCCACAAAACGTTTGCAACGGAAATTCTAAAATGGATAAAAAATTAATTTTTGAAATGTAGAAATGGATGTCCAGATACCTTGGGTGCATGAATTTTGAATTTACAAATCTGTTATGAGGTAATAAATTATACAACCAAAAATTTTAAAGAGTACTGAAAAATATAGGCATATCAAGTACCTACTTCAAAATTCTTTCTGTTCTATGTAAACAATAAACAAATGCTATTCGGTTGTAATACCAATGGCCCCAGAAGTTGGTTTTGATTTCATGTAACAGAAAACTGTGTTCATGTAAACATTTCTTGGAAAAGCAAAACAGCCACATGTTTTAGTCACTATAGTTAATGAAGTGAAAACAAAATTTGATTTCAACCATTAAAGAAATACCCAGTCCCATTTCAGACTCTCATCTTACAGCCTGGCTTATTGGTTTCAGCTGTAATTAATCAATGCATCCGGTGGTGGATGGGGTTATTTTATCCTGTGAACTTTGCAATTTGATTACTTAACAAGTCAGGCTTTGTTTTGTGAGAATGAAAGATTATTTTTAATGCAGAAGCATTAAAAATAATATTTCCTTCCAGTACAAGCCCAACCTGGACTGTGCAGAACTGTACTCCAAATTCACTTGCTCTGAACCCACATGACTTTTTTCAGCAGGATTAAATAAAAAATGCTGTCTTCACCAAATGTCCAAAAACGTCAAATCACTGCTGTGTTCAAAATATTCACACCACAAATGCTTGACATCATTATGCTATATACTTTGCTATATTATACTGCGTGAACATCAGAACCATATAACGACCATCACAAATTCATGTTTGTTTAATGTAACTTGCCTTGATAAAGTCTCCCGTTGGCGGGCAAAGGCTTGTTGAATTAAAATATCTTTGTTACAACACCAATTGTGGATCTATGAGACTTTATCGTCTTTTCAATTATTGGGGGTTTGACAATAGTCAGGGTCTTTGGATGCCATACACCTGACTGTCATTTCTGAGCATTGTTCACACAAGAACAGTTGGCAACTAAAACACACAGATGTTTTTCATTTCTAAAAAATATTTACATTAAAAAATCTCTAACAAAATGATAGAAATTTTAATAGATTCAGGAGGAGAAATCGTTTTCATCCTGCATATCTAGAAATGGCTTTTGCTTCAACTAGATTTGTAGATCTAGTTAAATTAGCCATTGATGATGGGTTTACACCTGTTCAGAATGAAGCAAAAGTCATTTGTAGATACACAGGATGAAAACGATCTCTCCTCCATGAATCTATTGAAATTTCTACCAATTATCAAGCTTACACCAAAGACTCCTCTATTAGAATCAAAAATATCTGGGAAAACTTCATTGCAACATTTTGCCCAACTAAATATGGCCAAACCAGAACTTATGAAACATTCAACTGGACTGAGCTGAAAGACGGCAGCACAACACAACAACCCTGTGTTGAGAGATTTGAAGATGTCTCACAAGCAAACCACCGTATAAGCTAAATTTGCATGCCAATGTGAGCTCACAATAGCCCGAGTGACTGAAACCATGGTACCAGTTAGCACCTTTATTGGCATTTTAAAAATAAAATCATTTTGATTTATGAAACGGTTTTTTTTATCACACTAAGTAATTGGACCTTAGGAATCTGAACAAACTCAAGATATGCACTAGCTGAAGCATCCTAATGCCTCCTTGTAGTGTCAATGACCATTCAAATCCAGGAATGGACTCTGGTGATGATTCACCAGTTCTTCAGGTATCATTACAGAAATTAATGAGGAAATAATCTTCCCAAGTACATGGCAGATGTATGAGCATATTATTTTTGGCACACAAACAGTGTGTAGCGGTGGTGAACCTATGGCATGCATGCATGCACACGTATTAATTGGCATGCAATGTTATCCCCTGATTCTTTAAACTACACCCATAGTAAATATAATTTATAATGATTGTCAATACTTCCAAATTTATCCAAATTATATTTTTCAGTTCTAAATGTCAGGGATAGCTTACAGAATTTCAGTAACTAAAGGCTGAGGAAGGGGATTTGTTTCAGCTTAACACGCCTTCTGGGAGGAAGGACTGCAAAAGGGAGCCTCTGGCCAGACAGTTGCAAGAAGACAGTTTGATGGGTTCATTTAAGACAGAGTGCAAAAGTATTTTTCGTGGCTGTAACTCGAAGGAGCATTAGTGGACAAGCAAAGAGTTCAATGACCATGACATTGACAGCATGCCCAATTGCCTCTCTTCCTGGTCCAGGAGGAAGAAGGGGCCTCCTGTTTTACCCCAACTCCTTGCGAGGCCCGAAGAGAGCAGTGAGAAGTAATCAGAGGAGACATCTTACACCATTTTGGCACCAGTTGGGAGGTTGTGAGAGCATGTGACATTGCAAGACATGTTTTGAAATCCTTGTACACCCAGTGGACACAGTAGTATTTGGGTAATAATAGAAGTAAACACTTGGCATGGGCATCACTCTGCTTGTGTTTTTCTTGTTATTTTTCAGTGAACAGTGGATAAATAATAAATGATAACTGGCAGCTCAAATTTACTATGGGCACACAAGAGAATGTTTTATAAGATTATTGCCAATTTGGGCACATACACCCAGAAATATGTGCCACCCCTGCCTTAGTATGTAGCCATCTCCTAAAATCTTGAAAACTGACAGTGTCACCCTGAATGACTGTCAAACCTGCATCTCTCGACTTTTGTTTGAGTACAGTGTTACACCATGCAGGACAAAGGGTTCACTATCATGGATGGTGTAAAGATGTATTCAAACAGAAATCAGGAGGTGTGCATTTGATTCTGATTCCAGAAAGATGCAGTTTTCAGAGGACATGGCTACATGGAAAACAGTGAAACAAGCTGCATCTGTGCCAAAAGTAATATCCTTGTATGCCCACCATATACTTGGGAAGATTCGTTCTTCATTAATTTCTGGCATCATACATATGAGTTACATTACAGAATACTTCTGATGAAAAGGTTAGAACATTACTACTCTAAAAATTACTAACACTGATAAGGGTCAAAATATCATCCTAGTAACATCTTGAGTTCTGAACTCATGCATAGTGTGCGCATGTTTTTGCAGTGACTAAAAAATATTCTATGAATAAAAAAAATTAGTTTTTGTTCATCTAGCATGGGTGAGGTACCAATATCATGCAGTTAAAACAAAGGCAGACAGTTTTACCATATGTTGAACTTTCAAGTGAGCTGTTGTTATGCGCAAGTGAAATATTAAAGTACTAGACAAAACCCGTCAAAATCGACGGTTAGTTTGTTTGTTTTTCAAAATAATAAACTCATATGAAACAACAAATGTGAACTTTATTTGATTGACGAATTCATTCAACCACTTCAGTAAAGACAATAGTTCAGGTTCGTGACTTTTTTCTTTTTTCGACTGAAGGTTTAACGACCACTGTGAGCAACGCAATGGGCTATAAGCAGTCGCCCATCCCTAATTTAAGGTCAGTGGTTCCAAAGAAGGGAGAGAGCCAGTGCCGTAAGACAAACACAACATCCATGCCTCACCAGGATTTGAACCCGGACCCTTCACGAAAGAATCATCATAAACCAGCGCTTAGACCACTGCGCCACCGGGGCGGCCAGGTTCGTGATGAGCATCACGACTGCACCCTATTTCAGTTGTAAAATGTAAGACAGAAGTCCACTCATCTTGATCGTGTGCAAAAATGCAACTGGATGCACACTATTTCACTCTCATCTTCAGTCACAACTGTGTTTGTAAATGTTGTTGGATTGAGATTTACGCTGCGAATACTCTGCACCCGTCGGAATCGACGGTTAGGTTTTTTTTTTTTTTTTGAAAAGAATAAACTCATATGAAACAACAAATGTACACTTTATTTGATTGACAAATTCATTCAACCACTTCAATAAAGACAATAGTCCAGGTTCGTGATTTTTTTTTTTTTTTTTTAACTGGAGGTCTAACGACCGCCATGAGCAACTCAATGGGCTCAGGGTTCGTACTCTTTTTTGGGGAAAAAATTCAAGGACTTTCCAGGCCTTTTCCAGGCCATATACAAAAAATTCCAGGATGATTACTACGCTTTACAGTATCATGTTCAAATTAGTTTTTAAAAGCAATTTCAGTTTTAAGTAATAAAAATGATGAAAGATGCAAATGGATGAGTGTGTTTTTTTACCCATTACATTTCTTTTTAATGTTTTTAATTGGCAAATTACCCAATAATGCTAAATTGAATCATGATGCAATTACCACAAGGCTATTCAGAAAATCCTTTCCCTCAATCAGAAAATGATTAATTCAATCAGTCATTTTAGCTGCATCACTATTCTGCACTATCTTCCATGTAATCAGACTATTATTGATAACAACTGAAATTATTATAAAATAAAGTGAGGGCAGATTCAGAATTTAAGAATGGGGAGGGTGCACGTCTAACAGAGGACTGGTAAAAAAATCTCTGAGATTTATTTCCTCCAAAAAACACGGTGGTAAAACATGGAGGACCCATAAGGGGGAGATGGGGTGCTTGCCTGTCAGAGTACATCACAAACAGCAGTTCTGAAGTACTGCTGTGTGGATCACTGAAAAGTTCGGGCCAATGTAAGACAAAACGTGGAGTTGCAAATCCATAAGTGAAAAAGTGTGATGTCTGAAAACAAGAAACGTGAGACAAAGCAAAGCACTTATCTACTTACTCACCCCCCCCTTTTTTTTGAAATGGGGCATGTGCCTGTTATGCCCACAGGTGGATTCTAGCTCTGATAAAAAGTGTTTCCATACATGGGAATGATTTTTTTTTCTTTTTAACATTCCCAATGACTGCCACTGGTGGATGCATATTGGGATGTGACTTTTGAAGGCAATGAAAATCTTAATTACTAGACAGAATATGTTCCAGACTTGAGGAAAATTTCATTAAATTGTAGTACAGTTATGTTAAATCAAAAAGCATAAGCCACGGAATCACTATGCACCTCAAGAAATGATTCGGGAGTGGACGATCATAGAAAGGTGAACCAATAGAGTTTAAAACAGAAAGTGTAATTTTAGGAACATGGCAACAAATTTCAAATAAGTTTCATCATAGAAGTCAGAAAGTCCTGGCCCACCACCCAACCCAAAAGAATCTAACCACCTTTATGTCTACCAGTACACTTGCCTCATATTACTTTCCAAAAATTATTTTTCATATCAAACAAGATTGCCTCAATTTACTTTTATTTTTTTAAATCAAAATCACTGCTAAACTAAATTTATGAAGTGCTACCCAAAAATGTGGAACTAGCTAAACTATTTATAAAAACCTTAAACATAAAACAATTTCAGTTTTTTATTGGTATAAATTAGGATATTCTTAAGTATTTTACATAAATGAAAAATGATGAGCATAAGGAATCTCTACCTCCAGTTAAGCTTCAATCATAACCAGAATCAGAATAACCACTTTTGGTTCAACTCCCAAAACATAAGACAATTATATGAATTAAGTTTTTAAAAGCTTTTTTTAAAAAAATTGAAGTTTGTCAGTTATATAAACCAAAATCTGATCAATGCATTAAGGACAATTGATTGAATTGTTTTGGCCACAAATTCATAGTAAAATGTACAGCAAAAATATGTTTTAGGAGCCCATGAGTATTTACTGTACAAGTATATATAAGATTTTATATTACTTACCAAAGTTTTAGTCTAATAAGAAGCTCAATTGTGGAAGTTAGTTGCAGAAAGTTATAAGTTTTTGGAACAGAAGAGTTCATTAGTCTATTTACATGAACTTCATATGAAAAACACTAAATAATTATGAAGATCAAAACTGGTTTGAAGTTCAACATGCTTCAAAGAAAAAAAAAGTTCATTTCTATTGTAAATTGTACAAATATAAAAATTTTATGTTTTAGTATTAATTCTCTATATGCTTGGAAGATACCACAAATATGGAATATCAATGGATGGTTATACAGATTTAAGATTGCTGACTTTGGTTTCAAGTTCCATATCCATTTTTTTAAGTACTGCTCTTTTCTCATGAGCAGTTTTTCTAAAGCTATTAGATTTTACAATGTATGCAATGTTATTTGTAGTTTCAGCTTTTAAAGCTAAATCATCAGCAGAGTTAAGTAAATCTTTGACTTCTCCTTCAATGAGTTTCCTTTTCTTTTCTATGCTATCAATTTCATCTAAAATAGCTTTCCTTTTTCCATATATGGCTGCTTTTTCCTTTTCTTTGGACTTATCATCCAAATAATGTATGTATTTTTGCCTTGCAGCTCCAACTGATAACAGAAGGGATTTTGAGATATTTACCTTATCAATACCACCTACATAGGATATATGATCATAAATAATTCTCTGTGCTACAATTGACTCCTCTCTCATGTTTTCTACAATGAGCTCCTTATTGACTGAAAAACCCCTCTCAACAGAAGCTTGCCCATGTGACAACAGTAAAAGAAGTTTCACAACTTTCCACAGTTCACTAAAAGCTTTAGTAGAAGACATGTACTCATACAATAATGTGTCTACTCTTTGTTGTTTATCTTCTGGATCAAAGTTTATGAATGAAGATTTTACTGCTGCAACACTGGTCACAAATTCCTTAAACTGCCATATTACACCATCACATAATTCTGGTTGTATTCTATGAGCATCAACAAGAAGTGTGAGAATGGATGTTAGATTCTTAATACAAGTCTCACTATTTTTTGACATCAACCGAGGATCTAAACACTTCATGTGGCGAACAAGGGAGTACTTAAGTGGATTTTTTCCCAATAGCTTCACAACTAGCTTTTGCAAAAATATTCGGCATTCCATTCTAAACTCCATAAGTTTGCGTTCACTAATGTTCTTAGCACTTAATTCTTTCAATACCTTCTCTGTTTGAAACCCAACATCAATTTCTTTATAGTGACAACACTGAGATGCATCTGTAAGGTCTACTTGTAACAGCTTTAAGGCAGAGTTAGCTTCTGCCATTACGGTTCTTTTAACAAAGCGATTCATCATATTTCTTAGCATCTTTTCAAGATCTGTGGCCATAAAAGGCATCATTGGCTTATCTGACTGATATGCCTTGAGAAATGGTACCAGCTGTTTTGAAACTGAATTGAAGAAATGCAGTTTAGCCAAAACAAAAGGATTTTTAGTGAAAGTTTTGATAGCATCAAATGATACAGTGTGGGGATTCTTGATGTACTTCTTTTCAACTTGGTTAACATAATTTTCAATGTCTGCCCAAATTTCTAATGCTTGCTCGCAGGCAGGAGTATTTTCTAGCCACCTGTGTGGGCAGAATTTTAATGGCATCTTACTGGCTAAAATTATTTTAGAAAAATCTTCCCTCCTTGCAGGTGAATCTTTAAAAAGCCTAAATAATGATGAAAGCAACTTTTGAATTTCCCACCCTGTTGCTGAGGCTCCATGTCGAAAGGCATTGTTTACAATGTGAAGTCCACAGCTCCCTGTGTTTAGGAGTTGGACATTTGAGTCAGCACTAAGTGTTGATTGCAGCATATCAAAAACTTCCAATTAACATTGGGTCCATCCATTGATAACTGCACAATGTTACACAGTGGGAGGCACGCCATGCATTCAAGAAATTTTTCCATCATTATGTCTGCACTAGCATGACCCAAAAAAAACTGATGACAAATATCTGGTTGAAACTGTTCCTTTTTCCCCATAAACGAACATGTATATCCATTTGTTTTGACTGACTAAACTTGTTTAAACTTTCATCAAACAAAATCACAAAATTTTCATTTTCAGTTTTGACTTCCTGAACCAACACTGATTTAAAGTGAGGTGCCAAACCAAAGCAACAAGTGTAGGAACATTTTTTTTCGCCACAGCTGAAGTTTCCAGCAATTCTGCTGTCAGAAAACATTAGGCGGAATAAAACATCATTACCTGCACAAGACCTGTAAGAGTAATGGGATTTAACCACTTTTAAACACCACAATGCTTCTGCTTTAATGGTTGCATTTTTTTCAAGAGGAATATGCAGAGGATTAGATGTGGATGCAATAGGCTGTACTTGTTTATCACTTGATACACATAGCAATTTATCAACAGTTAGTGGAACATTTTTACAGCTTTCTGTCAACATACTATGTTTTTTTCCTTTCATGTGGCTTCTTAAAGCGGATTCCCCCATATTCGAAACATCTATTATTTTAATGGATAAAAATGCATTTTGCAACATGGCAATTGCTTTCATCTTTTTTAATCCATCCAGCATATTTAGGATTTATTAGCCAAAGATCACTAAAAGTACACTTACCCATATTTAATGGGGGTGTGTGAAAAAAATGGGTAAATCAACTGAAACAGTAAATGAAAACCAAAAAAATATCTAAGATCAGGAACCACACAACTAAAAATTGAGAATTTCCCCTGAGTAAGGGGCTACACATGTGACCAGTTACTATAGGCCAGATTTTAAGTAATTAAAGAAAAATGGGTCTTACTGCTATGTTCTTTCCTGCTCCCCCAGCTTTGTCCTTTAGGCAGCCTGGGTTGCAAATGCTTTGGCATTGATTTAGTCTTCATTCAAAACATGGAAACAACACTTAGTGAAGTTACTGTTTTATGACCTGTATGCCAATCAGTAGAGAGAGTGTTGTGCTAAAAGTCTGTTACAAAGCATCACCTCTTACAGCTGGGCTCCAAACCAGAGGAAAGGAAATGTTAACAAACACTTAGTGCCTGAGGGAAGCAAAACTTTGTACTGGGTCTCCTCCTCCAAGTCTCAAATCTTTCATACTTACCCAGCTGGAGAGTGGACGTAGGGCTTCAAGCTTGGAGAATGAATACTGCTCTTATATCTATGCCTTTGAATTTAATTTCGACCATTTTCAACAGGGTAGGTTCCTAGGTTGTACCTAACAGCATACTAAAATTTCGCCAAAATCCAACCCCTTTTACGTGAATTATCGTACGGACAAATGGAAAAAACCAAAGCATAAACGTTTCTGCAACCTACAGTTCGAAAGGGTTAGTAATTTCTAAAATAAAAACATAACGAACAGCGTGAAAACTAGCTCATACACAGAATATTTGAAACTACAGTATGCGCTCTCAATTATTAGGGATGATAGGGGGAAGGGAATAGAACTGTCCATAATTAGCATGTTCTCGTTGCGCTAGGCGCTTAAGCACTGCTGAATTCCGTCAGACCCCCAATGGTCAAATGATTGAAATGTGCTGATGTTCATGGAATGAAATGGTTGATCAGCTATGATAACCGCATAAAAGTTCGAAGGGGGAGGAGGGGGGCGATTTTTTTTTTACTTTATGCAACATTCTACATTACTCCAGTATTTATCTTGTCATCATCAACAATAGCAATGTAACTACCACTTACGATCGCGGATATCGGCCAACTGAAAATCTGCCATACAACTAAGGGATACAACACACAGGTATCATGTTACAGTGTATTGTAATTGAAAAAAAAAAAAAAAAAAGATTTCAGAAATTAAAATCGAAAAAAAAAAAACTTTCAGAAATTAATATCATCAAGTCATGGTGTTTCAAAAATCCGCTTTCCTTTATAATGTTTAAAAACATGTAATGTTTTTTTCTTTTTTACCTGTCGTGTATAATAAAATGGGTTTATTTTTTTATGGAATCAGACGTCCATATGTCTGATTGTCTTCGTCTGAGTTCACACGTTAGCTACTGTGTACAAGTAGACATATTTTTTCAGCTCAAAAATATGTAGTTCTGTATGTATTCACAGTATAACTCATTCCGTATTCCCACAGAACAAAATTCAGCAGATACAAATGAAGAACATCAAGACCCACCCAACACCATGTTTCCGATTGTCTGCTGTTTATATTCAAGAAATGCGAATATGGATCAATGGTGAATGCAGCAACTATGGTTTTTATTTATTACCAAGAAAAAAAAAAGGAGCCTGAAAGCTGTAAAGCTGAAACGGATATTTCTCCCCCTCCCGAAAACATTCCGATTAAGTTCAAACAGCAGGAGCACGCGTCCACGCACGCTCAACCTCTGGAATGTCCTGATGGAACGGCTTCTTTTCATTTGGCACATCGCCATAAATCACCACCTGCAGCTCACTGAAGTGTCTTCCTCCTTCACCCTAACTATAGGAGAAAACGTAAAAAAAAAAAATGCTGCCCAATTTTCGACAAAATGACCAAATTTACGTCATAACGTTGCAATTTACTAAAATAAGTTTATCTGCTGAATTTCGCTTAAATCCATTGAAAACTTTTTAATTATAGATTTTTTTATTAAAACAGTAACTCAGACATCTGAATAAAAATGTATGTTTGTAATTAAAATAGAGTCCATATCATCACAGAAACAAAATTTAAGGATCACTCTGTTTAAATAAACCATGGCATCTAAAAAAATAATTTGCATGCTTTTCCCGTAATTTATAATTGCCGTTTCTTTTTTTGAATCCGATTTTGCAACGGAAGATTTTTTTTTTTTTTTTTTTTTTTTTTGCATCTGCTAAAGTTTCAAACGGAATTCGGCGAAATTTGCACTAGAACTTTATTGTGATGTATTTTAACCACTGTAAAAATTTTACTGTGTTATTTTCAAAATTCCGGGAAATGGATTTCTGAAAATATCTCTTAGTCCTTTTGAGCCGTGGAAGTGATAAACAGGTGTTTGCTTTCTTCCCAACCAAGGGCTTCGGATCAGCGCTCCCAGCTGTCAATCAACCGTTGCTATGGTAACACACTTTCTGCTCAAGGCTCACTGTTTAAAGAGGCACACATAATAAAAATTTCCAATGCTAACTTTTTAAGTTTTAAACCGATTCAAATGGAATTTTGGGAGTGAGCTTCTGTAATCCAATTATAGTAAATGTAAAAATTCAGCCACTTTTGTGAAAAATTCGCAAAGATAGTTTTCTTATTTTTTATCATAAGTAGCCGAAGTCTCTTGAGGGGTGGGGCCGGAAGCAAGCGTCTTAATGCAATAAACAAGGAGCAGATGAATGTGTTGTTCAGGCATACTCTTCACTGGTGGATGCCAGCTGACTTGGTAAACACGCGACCCCCTTGCAAATGCTAAATGTCTCTTCTTTCCCCTTCTGTTGTTCTCAGTAGTTGTCGGACGGACATCAAGCTCAGGGCTAGAGAATGCATCAAGCTCCCCTTCCCTAACAGACCTGCTAGTAATCATCCAATTTTATTGCACTGGAAGTAGTGCTTCCACCCCCACTCCACCCCCAGCCAAATTAGGATTTGGGCACATCCGAAACACCACTGTAGCCGGCGGTTTCTTTGAGAACAGAGGAGAGGAACTTAAAAAAATTAAGGGGTAACAGTCAGTAACACGATTTCCTAAAAGGGCATTTTTTTTAAGCACTAATTTCAAATTTCAAGGCTTTTCAAGACAGCATTAAAAAAATACCGTTTTTCCAGGATATTCCAGGCCTTGAAAACGTAATCATGATTTTCCAGGACTTTCCAGGTTTTCAAGCACGCGTGCGCACCCTGTGGGCTATAAGCAGTCGCCCGTAATATTTTCACTAACAATGGTCAACGCAATGTTTAGTTACATCTTTACATAAAGGGAAGCATCTTATCTATGGGAATAAACTGGATCGAATGAATATTAAATTGTATATATACATCACACAATCCAACGGCATAACACAATCAGATCTTTGAGAGTGTTTGTTGTTCCGATGAGAAGAACTTTGATACGAATGCCTGCTAGCGTTGCTTTGCGCAACGGTTCGCTCAGAACAGATAAGACTTCAGACTATCTCAGTCCCTCCATGCTTCCGTCTTCAACAGCCCATGAGTCAACCGCATGCTTCTCCCATAGACTTTACATGGGAACTTCGCCGCCCCACAATGCCCGAACCGTTGCCCCAATCTCATTTTTCTCTTCGACTGGCACATCTACATGGTAAGACCTTTACTTTACCAGCCGTTCTCTCAAAATAGGACTCACAGTAAAAACCTTATAGAATTATTATATAGATTCGAAAAACCTAACATGCAAAAAGTTTATGATAAAATATCAATATTTATTAAAAATAGCGTATTTCATCTAATACTAAATTTCTTTTCACAATAGGAAAAGTGATCAAAAATTACCTCTCTTCATCAGTGTCTAAGCTATCTATTGATGTGTTTGATAGCAATCCACGTATCACAGAATTTACAGGAGGCCTCTTTAGTCCTGGTTGATCTTCTCTAGGCATTCGTGAAGTCTCTGTGAAAGGCACTTTGAAGTTTGTACTTTCTTTGGGCTCCATAGGAAAGATCTTTAAAGGCACAGTAGAGACAGAAGGTTTCCCTGGGACATTTTTCTCATGATCAGCAAAAACTTTCTTTTTCTTCTCCTAGAAAATAAACAAACAAAAAAATTGCTATTTATACTCACTGTCATGAACATTAAAAATTAACAAAAGTAATTAAAAATAAAAAGAGGGAATCTGATATTTCAGGAAAATGCTAAATTTTATTAAAGAAGCAGAACAAATGAGTGTGAATTATCTTAAAATAGCAATGTACCGGTTAATGGAAATTTTTAAGGCTTATCTGATATTTCATGGATCTCTAGAAATTATAAAACTAGACAGTAATAGAGTAAATGAAAGATTGTGGCACTATATTATCAAAAACTTAGGGACTACTAGTAAATGACTTTTTTGGAAGTCATCCAAATGAATCCAAATGACAATCTTCTGTACCATTTGGATACAAGAGATCACCTAGCAAATAAGATTAGATAACCCCTTCCTGCTAAAAAAAACCCCTGCTACTTTGCAAATGGAACTGCTTTCCACAGATCCATAAACTATCATTACTTGTAAAGAACAAATGAAATTTCTACCCTAAACACACACACATCACTCAGGCGCCATTTGTGCTATTAAGCAATACACTACATTTTTAGCTACAGGATCAAAGAGTCAGTACATGCTCCTGAAAAGAAAGGAAAGAAAGAAACACATGTGCACACACATAAATTATCTTGTGGATATTCCAAATTAGTCAACATGGGAGTCTCTTTCCAGTATCAACAATAATCATCTCTTTTAATATATTTTATGACTATAATACTTGTGATGTTGAGATAGAATAAATCAACAATGTTTATTCATAATTAAATATTTTATTTTAAAGATCTACTATAGTTTCATTGAGCATTTGGCTTGGCTTCATCAGGACAAATGGGGTGTAAACATTTAAATCAATGTGACATCATCAGTGTTTTGATGGTCATGGATTTTGCTGAGTTGTTTCCACACACTTAAAAGAAATAGAATAGATGTCATGTCATCAACAAGCCATGGAGAGTTGCAGTACATGTGGAAAGCTTCTAATGTATTAAGCTTGGTAGTTGAATCAGGTTTATCAATAAGTTTAGCATTTTCAAACCAAAATTTATGATTATTTCATATATAGGACAGACCCACAGGACTTTTAAGTTTCAGTATGGAGGAATACAAGCCTTACATACAGAACAGAGAACTATGAAGTCATCTATAGCCCAACACTGTTACGAAAATACCCATGAATTTTGACAGAAAATATATCCAATAAAAAATATTGGTCCACATTATTTTTCAAAGTAATTTTAATTGCAACTAATTAAAAACATTGAAACATAATACAAATGGATGCTTTCTCTCTCTCTCTCTCTCTCTCTCTCTCTCTCTCTCTCTCTCTCTCAATATATATGTATTAATTGGTTACTTTTTGTTTTTATTATTTTTATTTGGTTTTACCCAGTCATGATAAGTCAAATCATAGCGTAATCACTACCTCTATTAGAAAAAAAATGCTTGATATTGATATGAAAATGCTGAATGCAGTAGTTTTTTTTAGCTCCGTCACTATTTCCCAATATCTTTCCATGTAATTAATCTATTGATAACAACAAAACTTAGTAAAAAAAAAAAAATGTTGACTATGTCATGAATGGTCTTTTTCTCACATATCATGCACACATGCTTATAGAAAAATAACAAGAGAAAAATGTATTGCATCCATTTTACAAATTTTATTTAAACCAAAACCTTGCCCCCACAAGGAAATTCAGATAAAGCTGTTACATCTGAAAATTCATCACAGAAAAATTCACATTTTCATGGCCAATTTTGAGCAAAATGGACTCATACATCCAGGGGCTAGTATTAATATAAATAACAGTTTTGATGTTATTTGACATTAATGAAAAATGATGAAGGATTGAAACTTTCAGTTAGCCATCTTCAATTGACATCATTTCAAACTATCTACTTTTGATTTATTTTTATTAAAGAAAGTTGGCTAATTACAAATAAAATCTGATAAGTACATTTAAGTACAATTAAACCTCCAGACATGAAATTTCATGTCAATCAGTTTACTACTTTTTTTTAACAACACAAATACTTTTAGGAATCCTTCCCCCAATTCTCCAAAAAAAAAAAAATAAAAAATAAAAAATGTCTCCAATTAATGCTTTTTTATACATGTACAAGAAAGTAAAAATGATTTGAAAATAATGTTTTTGGTATTTATCACTGATCAACAGCGAGTGAAACATTTTTGCAATTTTCCAACAGTGTACAATGTAATGAATTTTGGCAAGATATCGCAAAAATCTTGTCATTCTTCTGTTCCTCACGTTTTTTAAAAGTTCGTCAAAAATCCCGGTGTCCGGACCACACAGCTCCATATTTAACGAGTGGGCGTCATACTGAGAGTGAATGATATAAATATTAAAATACGAACCAAAAACAATTAATTCTTAAAAATGAGGATAAAATAATAGCATTGTTACCTTTTATCGGTCAGTACAGCTCCTTCCCGGCTATTTGCCTTTGGTAGAATTTCGTCATTATTATTGACTTTCGAGTGACCTATGTTCTTCAAGAAGAAATTGAGTAGTCAAGAGATTTTCATATACCGAAGTCTCATTTGAGCAATATGTTACCAAAAAAAAAAAAAAAGGGTTTGTGGGTGGCAGACACTTCACAACGAAAACACAACTACTGACAATTAAAATATTTATGATAGCTAAAATCCGCAATAAAACTCAAAGTGAAAATAACCAGCCTTCCGACCGAGATTTGAAAGAATTAATGCAATGAAATAATAAAATTAAATTAAAATCCATTTGTCCAACTTCAACTTCAAAAGAAAACGATATTCAAAGCACCCAACATTACCAAGGAATCCAAGACACCGAACCTCCGACGCGCTTAGGCTCACATTTTTCGTGGCCATTCTCAAGGGCATTTCGTGCTGTACTGCTCCATGTATGTTAACTGCTAGCTAAGTCGACATTGCTGCCATCTCTATCATCCACGTCATCGTAGTGTTCATCATGTAAAACATTGTTGGCACCATCTGAATGGCCACGAAAATGTGAGCCCAAACGCATTGGAGGTTCGGTGTCTGGATTCCTTGGAAATGTTGGGCGCTTTGAATATCGTTATCATTTGAAGTTGGACAAATGGATTTTAATTTAATTTTATTATTTCATTGGATTAATTCTTTCAAATCTCAGTCGGAAGGCTGGTTACCTTCACTTTGAGTTTTATTGAGGATTTTAGCTATCATAAATATTTTAATCATCAGTAGTTGTGTTTCTGTTGCGAAGTGTCTGTCACCCACAAACCCTTCTTTTGGCTACATATTGCTCGAATGAGACTTCGGTACATGAAATCTCTTGACTACTCAATTTCTTCTTGAAGAACGTAGGTCACTCGAAAGTCAATAGTAATGACGAAATTCTACCAAAGGCAACTAGCCGGGAAGGAGCTGTACTGACCGATAAAAGGTAACAATGCTATTATTTTATCCTCATTTTTAAGAATTAATTGTTTTTTGGTTCGTATTTTAATATTTATATCATTCACTCTCAGTATGACGCCCACTGGTTAAATATGGAGCTGTGTGGTCTCGACATCAGGATTTTTAACGAACTTTAAAAAACCCCGCGAGGAACAGAAGAATGAGAAGATTTTTGTGATATCTTGCCAAAATTCATTATAATAAGCCACATAGTGACGTTCAAGTGGTTAGACATAACAATTTGAACCAATATTAGTGTACAATGTTATTTTTTTCTCCCTTTCATATGGCTCTTTAATGCTGATTTTTCTATATTTGAAATGCTTATTATTTTAATATGCAACATGATAATTCTCATTTTTAAAATTCATTCAGCACATGTTAGATTTGTTATCCAATGATAACTGAAGGCACAGTTACCCATACTTATAGGGGCAGGGAAGAAGTTCTAAATCAACAGTTAATGAGAACCAAATAAGAAGATGCATCAGTGGGAAACACAAGAATGCCAAATGACTGTTTAGTGTCTTGAAAGACACTAAATGCACAAAGCCGATCCTATAAAACACTTATAATAATTTATGCCATAACTCCAAAGCAATACTGAGAACCTAATGGTATTGTGCAAAACTAAATGCAACTTAGCATCTCTCAGCAACTAGAGAAGCTCTGAGGCTGTATGTTACAGATAGCACCATGCTCCTTGGTTCATGCTCGGTGTTTTCTGGCAGCAATGTTAGGCAGTGCTTCATGTATTACTTCAGTTTATATGACTACAGAATATTTCTGATTTCCCCCCCCATAAAAATGCCTTTTCTTCCCTTACTGACCTTCAGATTAACTCACTGACTCTGCTAACTTGTGCACAGTTAACGGGTCCTTGCTATTTCCTTCCAATAACAGGGTGTTTACCAAATAAATTTGGGAAATACAATTTCACGACCATTTTTGAAAGCTGTCTTTTCTCTCCACACACACACACACACACACACACAGGCGCCTAGGTATTGACATTGTGTTTGTCTTATGGCACTGGCTTTCTCCCTTCCCTGAAACCAGTGGCCCTAAATTAGGGATCGACAACTGCTTATAGCCTATTAAGTTGCTCACAGTGGTCATTAAACCCCCAAACAAAATATATGTACAGTAGAACTTTACTTATATATTTCCCACTTATACATTTTTTCATTCATAAATAAAATGTTGCTGATCCAAAAAGTTTGAATTGACCTTAATGTTAAAACTATTTCTGCTTTGTTTATGCCTTATGTTGTTTTTTTCAATTATACATTAATTTTACTTGGCCCCTTAAAAAATGTATAAGCAAGGTTCCACTGCATATATACATCAGTTTTCAACACAGTGGTATATGCACACACATGCATTCCTAGTAGGGGACTCTTTTTTCCTAAAAAAATGTCCTCTACTCTTCTTCTAGAAACAAAAAACTGACTCATCATACTTTGACTGTGCCTAAATTAAGTTGAGATGCTCACTATTATACTACATGATTTCATTACACATTGTCCTTTAATATTTATACCTTAAAATGTCATAACTTCATGAGCAACATAATTTAAATTGCTAAATTGATTTCAAGTTTTGTAAACATTTTATACACATATTTCTACGCTAAAACGTTTTTTGCTTTAACAGTTTTCTTTGTGGGGGAGTGCCTAAATACCTTCTTTTTTGACACTTTGATCATTATATGAAACCACATTTATATGTTTGTGGTCAGTGTGCATGTAGAATTACTTATATTGCCACCGAACAAATCAATGATTACTAAAAAATAAAAGAATAAATTCATGACCCACAAACTACTGAAAGTCATGAAAAAGTCACCAAAAAAATTGGTTACTTTTCCATGACCAATAGACACCTTGAATAACTACAGTGGACATGCTACAAAAGTACATTATTTTTCTTGGCAATTTTTAATTTTCCAAAACTTAAAGAAACAAAATGGTTTTTTTAACATGAAAATGAGTGTTCCAATGTAATAATACTAATAATTATTTAAACTACAGCAGCATTATGATGGAATATATATATATATGTAACTGATGGCCACTTATGTGAGGTAATGAAAAACAGAAAAGCATTACTTTCATGCAACATCCAAAATGCAGTGATTAATTAGATGCTGGAGGGAGAAAAAATATGGAAATGAATTAGAAACAGCTGATTTTTGGAAAAGAAATTCAATAATATTTAAGCACTAATTTCAAATCTCAAGCTTTTCAAGACTGATTAGAAGACTAATATTCTACACACAGACCTTGAAAAAATAATCACATTTTTCAAGCACTTTTAAGGTTTTCAAGCACACTCTGCTAACTGCATTATGTATATAGTTAGGTCTTCCTTTATGCCTAGGACTAAATGTGAAAGTCATTAGCTTATGGAATGAAGATACTACAATTAACTTTTACCTATTTGGTAAACTCTTCATCAAACCTGAAAAGTGTTTCTCTGTGAGCCCCTGCAACATTCATAATGAAAGAACTGTGAATACATTATGCATGTGAGGTCACTCAGACACATTTTCATGATATTTGCAAAATGTGTGTGTGTGTGTGTGTGTGTGTGTGTGTGTGTGTGAGAGAGAGAGAGAGAGAGAGAGAGAGAGAGAGAGAGAGAGTGTGTGTGTGTGTGTGTGTGTGTGTGTTTACGTAACCATTCCAGCATTTGCTTGATGATCTAACTGTTAAACAATGCTGAGTGGACATCTCTCTGTACTTACTCAGAAAGTTTTCATCACCAAAAGAGTTACAAATACACTAACCTGTAAAAAATATTCAGCTACAAAAGTCATAAAGAGTGAAATGAAAGACCTTTCTTACCTTGAGGAGAGCTAACAGATCCAAGCGCTGCTCTTCCAGTCTTTGATTTTCAGCTTTCAAGCTGTCCCTTTCTTTCTCATTGTTTGTTAACTGAAGTCTTACTCTTCTAAACTCTGAGCTCCATTTCATTTCTTGTTTTTTCATTTCCTCTTGAAGTTTATTGACCTGGAGAAACAAATAGAAATGACTATTATACAGAAATAAAGAGATTTACACTTTACGTGCACTGGCAAAGAAATATGAACTCACACAAACCACTATTTTGTGTCTCAAACTTGGTTATTTTAAATCAACCTGTTTTGCTCTTCAGATAAAAATACAGTAATTAATGAAGAATTGTTTTTCAAAGTACATTCCAGGTGTAAGATCATCACAGCACAATATTTTTGCCATTACTATGCCAAAAATAATGGGGCAAAATATTATGTTTAACACATTTCTGATTTTCCATTTTCATCAAAAACCAAATATGAACTAAAGATAACACATTATACAGCCAATTATTTTTTACACAAAAATGCTGAAAATAATGGGATTATAAGCATTTTGATTATATGTCTTAAGGTGTAAATATATGGATTTTTTTTTATTTACTCAAAATACTGCATTAAAAAAAAAAAGCATTTTTGCAACATTAATCTGAAAGCCATGTTTCCTACAAAGTCAAAAATACAAAAAAGTTTAAAATTTTAAGTGTGGCACTAAATTACAACTCCTAAATACGCTCGGTTCCATAGCATTGCCACATAGTTGGTAGGGCATAATTGCCTACAATATCGAGGTATACGTGCTGGTTAACAGGTTTGTCCACGATAACTAATGGGCCGAGACTATACCAAGAAAAACACCCCTACAAGAGCACATTGCCAGCTCCAAACATGAACGTAGGAACAGTACACTGTAGTAAATAGCGTTACCCAGGCTGCCACCACACCCACACACAGCCATCAGACTGATGGATCGTGTATCTGGATTCATCAGTCCATAGGACCCATTTCCATTGATCTACCGTCCACGATAAATGTACTTTACACCATGCTAAACGACGACTAGCATTCCGAGCGGAGATGAAAGGCTTATGAGCATCCGCATGACCACGGTGACCAGTGGAATGAAGTTTTCTGCGAGTGGTACATGTACATACCGAGGTTCCAGCACTTTTACACACCTGTACACTGAAGTCTTGTGCAGTACTCCGTCGATTAGCTGTAAAGACTCTCTTGAGGCTTCGACGTCCTCTATCACTGATTTTCTTTGATGTGCTGGTACATTTTGCTGCTTCACGCATGCCATGTGTCTTCCACTTATTCAGTACATCCAAAGCAGTTGATTTGGGTATGTTTAAACATCTCTCGGTTCCTCTTATGGGCAACCCACTAATATAACACCCAACAATTTTTCCTTTCTCAAAGTCAGTTCTCTCCCGCCGCGATATTTTTACTCAACCTCACAGTGCGATATGATCGTGGTAAGCTGCAGGCTTGTTCTGATACCATTTGCAGCTGTACTGCACATCTTAATAATGCAGTGGATCTGTTCATTTACTTTTGAAGGGGTGTCCAGTGACTTTTGTCAATATAGTGTATATATGCAGGGCTTCAAAATTTCATGCTGACTTACCAGTCAGGTAAATATCTCACTCGCCAGTTGAAATCGACAGCCCCGCAGGGCTTACAAGAAAAAAACAACCCAAAAAAAAAAAAAAAAAAAAAAAAAAAAAAAAAAAAAAAAACCCTCAGTACTAAAAATGAAAAGCTAATTGTAAATAGTCAAAAACAATGAAACAGTTTCTTTTTCTGTGCCATCATAAAAAACTGTTGAGTTCATAAATATTCGAAAATCACACTATTTTGGAACAGTGTTGAAGGATAAGTGATAAGCGACTGACACAAATATGAGTCACAACAAACGCAAACGATGATATTATTCAACAAATGGGATAATGAAAATGATAGATATATTGATATTTTTCTTCCAATATATCACAGAAGAAAAAAATCATCTCTTTAGAAAAATCGCTGTTTTAAAGTTTGATTTGTTAAAAATTTATACACATTTCTCGAATAATATTTTAATGCTAACCTAATTTAAACGATTAACCATTGTATAATAACCAAACACAGTTTTCTTCTTCTAGAGTGGATGACACAAGAATTCTTTAATGTTTTAGAACTTTCCCAACAGCTTGACCTACGACAGCAATTGGCTGAGTGGCAGCTCGTGAGGCACATGTGACTCTTACACTGGTGATCTTTGCACACAGTGTTTAGGAAAATCATTCTACCATGCTTGCAGCTTCTTGCCTCATGTTCCTTCTTAAGCGCACCACACCCGGATATTTTAACTTGCGGCATTCGCTGTCCAATTTCTTTCGTGGAGAAACCGGTTTCCCGTGCTGGTGCACAAGCACGCATCAATCAGCTCTGTGTAAGCTTTATTAAAAAACTGATATTTTTACGTTTGTTTCCAAAAAACCGGCATAATAACGGTATATAAATAATTGCCGATTGAATTTAAACTGCCCTGCTGAATTTTATACTTGTCAAAAAACTTTTCACTCATCATAGACGAGCAGATGACTGTCTATTGCCAACTTTCATTTCCTGTAAAGTCGTTTTCTTTGCAGAATGAGCAAGTAGTAGCATTTTTTAACTTTAATTTTGCTTTAACCAACAGAAAAAAATGCTTGCTTTGTCCTGTGATGTAGCAAGAAGTAACTAAAAATAAGAAAGAGGACACCGAATTATTTGGTGTAATATGAACATCTTTGGAATCCGTTCTGACGCAAATTAAATTTATGAAAGCTATTCAAAGTCAATGGAACCGGTATGGAAAACAATAGTATCTGACAGAAGAAAGAAGTTTTTCAATCGGGTTTTAAATCCCTCAGATATTGCTGTAAACGGAATCGTGAGCTTACGCCCTCTGGCTGCAGACTTGTGTGTTAAGAAAAACATGAATTTTTATGAGAAACATTTCGCACCGGAAACGCTCTCCAAGACAGAAAGAATTTTTCAAATCGGACTTTTAGAAACAGAGATATTGACAAAAATAAGATATGACTTTATGTCCCCTGGTGGGAAAACCATGCATTATTTTAGGAAGAAAGTATTCTCAAAAGGTTTTTCCATATGAGCGGTAAAAATAAATTTAGGCGAGTTTTCAGGAGCCCAGATTTTGCTACAAATACATCAGAAGCAGAAATTAACACTTATGCCCCCTGGTGACCAAACCATTCTTTACCAAACATTAGAAATTACGTGAAAAATATTTTCCATCAGGTCTTGTGTGCGATACAGGAAGAATGTTTCAAATCGGAGTTTTAGAAGCAGAAATAACGCAAAAAACACAATTTACTTTTTCTGCCCCTAGCGGAAAGTCTATGATGTACTTGAAAATTTTGAATTTATAGGAAAACCATTTTGCATTGGAAACACTATCCAACAAAGAATTTTTCAAATCGGACTCCTAGAAGTAGAGATATTGACAAAAAATAAGATATACATCTACGCCACTGGCGTAAAAACCATGCATTATTTCAAGAAGAAAATGTACCTAAAAGGTTTGTCGACATGAGTAGCATCGGTCAACAAACGACTTTTTTTTTCAATCGAGATTTTAGAAGCTCATATTTTGCTGCAAATACATCAGAAGCAGAAATTAAGACTTATGCCCCCTGGTGGCCAAACCATTTTTTACAAAAATTAGAAATTATGTGCAAACGATTTCCCATCCGGAGCTGTATCCGGTGCAGAAAGAATATTTCAAATCGGAGATTTAGAAGCAGAGATACAGGGGGGAAAGCAATTTTTCTTTACGCCCCTAGAGGAAAGTCTATGAATTACTTGAAAATTTTGAAATTATATGAAAAACATGTCACACTGGAAACACTATCCAACAAAGAAGGAATTTTTTCAAATCGGACTGCTAGAAGTAGAGATATTGACAAAAATAGGATATACACCTATGCCCCTGGCGTAGAAACCATGCATTATTTTAAGAAGAAAATGTTTTTAAAAGGTTTGTCGACATGAGTAGTATCGGTCTACGAATGACGTTTTTTCAATTGAGAATTTAGAAGCTCATTTTTTGCTGCAAATACATTCGAAGCGGAAATTAAGATTTACGCCCACTGGTGGCCAAACTATTTCTTCACAAAAATTAGAAATTATGTGCAAACGGTTTCCCACCAGGAGCTGTATCCGGTGCAGAAATAATTTTTCAAATCGGAGATTTAGAAGCAGAGATATAGGGGAAACGCAATTTACCTCTACGCCCCCTAGCAGAAAGTCTATGAATTACTTGAAAATTTTGAAATTATATGAAAAATATGTCACACTGGAAGCACTATCCAACAAAGAAGGAATTTTTCAAATCGGACTCCTAGAAGTAGAGATATTGACAAAAATAAGATGTACATCTACGCCCTTGGCGAAGAAACTGTGGAATATTTTAAGAAGAAAATATTCAGAAAAGGTTTATCAATGTGAGTGGCATCAGTCCACGAAGGAATTTTTTCGATCGATATTTTAGAAGCTCAGATTTTATGGCAAATACATCAGAAGCAAAAATTAACACTTACACCCTCTTGTGGCCAAAGTATTACTTAACAAAAATTTGAAATTATATGCAAAAGATTTTCCATCAGGAGGTGTATCTGCTGAAGAAAAAAGTTTTCAAATCGGAGTTTTAGAAGAAGAGTTATTGGGAAAAATGTAATTTACTTTTACGCCCCTAGCGGAAAATCTATGCGTAATTTGAAAATGTAACTATATCTAAAATACTCTTCGACATAAATGCAATCGAAAGATAAAATAATTTTTCCAATCGGATGTTTAGAAGCAAATATGTGGAATAAAACATATTTTTGAATTCGACATCATCTGCATTTACGCCTTCTAGCGGGGAAATTGTACTAGTAAAAAAAAAAAGAAAAAAACGAAATAAAGGATCATCATTCGTATATTTCAATCTTCCCAATGCAAAAGGAATTTTTCAAATCGGACTAATAGTTGCAGAGATATTGTGGATACAGACGGACGGACAACCTGGTAACATAAGCATGATCTTTTTTTACAAAAGACGTGCTAAAAAATGGGGAAAGCATACATTTTAAGGGAAATTAAATGTGGAAAATCAGTACTGCATTATTCACCCTCCCGTGAAATAATTTTACAAGTCACGGAAATGATGCAGATTCCACCATGGACAGATTAATGATTCTGTGATTCCACCCTGGAGAGACTAACAATTCCATAATTCCACCATGGACAGAATAATGATTCCATGATTCCACCACAGACAGATAAGTACCGGTTTTGAAATTTAATTTCACTTGAAAAAGGAAAAGACCAGAACAAAAAAGCTTGTTTTCTACTGATTGGTTTTAAGAAGATACTATAAGAAACAGGAAAATATGCAGTTCATTAGAAAAAATTCTTAAAAAACATGACTTTTCTTCACTATCACAAAAGGTATTGAAAACAAGAAACATGATCAGAAAAATAAAATAAATAAGGACATAATAAGGGAGGAATAACCACAAAAAAAAAAAAACAAAAAAAAACAACAACAAGCAATTTGATCAGAAAAATTCCAAAATGTGGCAACGGAAAATGATGGAACATCATTTCTGCTAGAGCAGTCACTTTCGGACTTTTCCCGACTCTTTCAATTTCAATCACTGGCCACCCTATCTTAATTTTTCGACCTTTTTCTTAAAATTGTTCTTTGCAGGAAAGAATTCTAGTACTACTCTAGGACTTTACAAAAAAATACGAAAACTTAAGGATTTTCGAAGATCTGGAAACGGAAATAAAATTTCAGGACTTTTCTAGGATTTCAGGGGCCATCATAACTTTGTCACTTGACCAAAGATGCTTAAGATATCCAAAACATATTGATAAAACATCCAAGAAATGCCATGATATTGAAAGCATACAAAAACACTCCCCAAAATGTTTAATGAATGTTGAAAATATGAAAATAGACGTATGCACATCATTAAAAAGATAATTTCACCGAGATTTTCAATTTCTATTATACATTCATTGCTTTCTGTAATCCGCAGTGGACCGACGATTTCCATAGTGACTACAGAGAATCTGTGTTTGTTGTAGTGTCAGAGTACTACATTGCTATATCAATCAATACAGTAAGCATTGATTTTTTTAAAAGCAAAGTTGAAGTCCAAAATCAGCACTTATCTTCTGAGATGGACTAAGCATCATCTTTTATGATTTGTAAAGTTATTTTCATGGCAAAATAGCTTTACAGAATGAGCAGAGAGAGAGTACCAAGTTTTTAACAATTTCATTTTAAAAATGCACATTTTCTCCATTAGTTTAAAATAAGTACTGCCTCTGGTGAGAAACATCTTTATGAGTCACAAAAGATGGCAAGAGTGGATAGGTTAAGTATTGATCTATATAATTTCACTTGGAAAAAAATGTTTCACTGATTGACACAGCAGGGTGAGTCTGCAGGTAGTGAAAAAATATGGATTTCATTAGGGAACTTCACAAATAAATAAATAATTAAATACACTCTCTTACACTATTACCACTTATATTTTAACTGTTGCATAGCATATATATTAGCTGACTTTTTTTTAATATGAAAATTTCTGCAGAATTTTTTGGCTTATGCATGCATATAAATGATATATATAATGCCTACCTCCTGTCTTAGAAGTGTTATTTCCTCACGCTCTTTCCTGCCAGGAAAATCTTTTCTTAGCTTTTGGTAGCGCTCAAAAGTTTGTTTTTGTCTCCTATAAAAGAAAGTTTTCAGTTATAATAAATTTTACAAGATGCTGAGCACAAAGATGCTTAAAATTAAGTTTAACTACAGTACTGTGGTTAGCAATGTGGTTTATACAACTAAATTAAAGCTATCTTTCAGCTATATATATAAAGATATGATTATTCAAAGTGAAACACAGAAAAAACCAGCAAGGATCACTTATTATTGGATAAAAATCAGGTTGAAAACAAAATGATTTTGTGAGGAATGTACAAAAAAAAAAAAAGTTTCTAGAACCAGTAAGCTGATGATTTAGTGTTAATTTAGATCTAAGAGTTTTAATGTTTAGCAGTATCTTACTTGGACGAAGAGGAAGTGTGAAGAAACTGAAATGAATGCTTAGAAGTCTAAATTAATTACTCTTAGCTGAATTACAAGACATGTTAATTGTATGATTCACCAGAAAGTACTAGAATACAAATCTAACTTTTATTTTGATGAAATATTTAATAAGATGAAAAATATGGAAAAGGAACAAAGCAATCGAATTAGTAAAGCTCCGCAATCTGCTTTTCTAACATGCCCCATACAGTTGTCTTAGGCTATTTTCATTATGGAACAGGTTGGACAATGAAAAATCTTGCTGTATGCAATGCAGCATTTAGAAATACCCTCTTTTCTGGAAGTGAAAAATGGTTGTGATATAAAGGTCTTGTTAGCATATTAGAAGTGGCTGTTGTGAGAATGAGAAGAGGCATATCGGGTAATAGAAAATGGATGCAGTAGCGTAACAATAGCAGTAATGGAGATGTTATGTTTCAGTTTGGTATGCCTGCTTCTCTTCTTCATTAGCTGTTTGAGTGCACAGCTTCTTAGCTGCAAGGACCATCCACTTCCACACAACTCTATTCCTATACTTACATTCTCAAGTCTATTATTGCCAAGTCTTTCTCAACACCATCTTTCCCCAGATCAGGATGTCCAACTTTTTTGAGTATGTGAGCCAAAATCTATGATAACCTACTGAAAAATTCTCTTACATGCCCATGGAAATTTTGAGCAGCAGATGATCACTTAAATTTATCCACTGTTCACTTACAAACAACAGGTAAAAACTACAGTCACAGCCAAGCCAATGGCAACAATTTACTTCTACACATATCAGTCACTGAATTAGAAACCTCCTTTAGCTAAATTGCAGCACATGTATGGTTTGACATCTAGATTCCACAAAATGTTGGAGTGCATCTACATCTACAACATACCATGAGTTCACCAGACAGTCCTTTAACTGGCTCAGATTTGACAGAAGACGATTTTGCTCCCCGATCTGCTTTTCTAATATGTCCCATACATTCTCAATGGGGTTCAGCTCCACATTTTGTGGTAGCCATGGAAAATGGTGGAAGTCACTATCATGCTTGCTGAACCACCGCTGAACACATTTTGTGCGATGGACAGTAGCATTGTCATCCACAGTGGCATAACAACCACTCCTGCAGCTGCAGGGGGTGGGGGGTAACGGAGGGGCGTACTACAGTTGCCAGTTAGAGTTTATGAAAAAATCCGAACATGCACAAAAACACACAAATGAATAATTAACCCAAATATTCATGTTTTCCTTTAAGATGTACAGTATTTAGCTTTGCCTAAATAAACTTCAAGTTTCACTTTTAAAACACTGGATATCCTACAGATTGAAGCTATTTGGTCCTTTAGCTGCAGGTTGTAACACGATCACTCTGCAATGGGATGTCAATAATACGACTGTTCTCCAATCATTATCTCTCTACTTGCCCTGCTGAGGAAAAGTGCGAGGCCACATGGGAATTTCCTGTAGAGGATGTAGTAAAACAGTCACTCAGGATTATGTACACGACAGGTGCCACCATTTATTCACAGTAGCCGCAGACTGCAATGTATAAAAGGGTGATTTCTTCAAGTGATTTATTTTAGTTTGGGACAAAAAAATAAACATTGCTATTGATTTTAGTTCTTCCTTACAGTAAAGCATGTCTATCTCATTCACTGTATGGAAACTCTAATATACAAGGGAACGACATCTATTTGCAAAATGTCACAACAGTATCGACAAAAGAAAAAAAGAAGGAGAGAGCGTGAAGGAACTTCCAAAACTTGACCAGTTCTTTCCCCCGCAGAGTCAATTAATCTCAGGTGCCATTTCTGATGAAAAGAATGATGATTTTTTTAGCACGTCAACTGTTCAAAGTTTAGAAACAGACATTTAAAAAACCAAGCACTTCAGAATCAAGTGAAAGTAAAATGGGTGATTATGAAGTCTTATAGTTTTATTAACCTTAACTATTTAAATATATTTTGCCGAATTCGTTTCTTGCGATAAATGTATATTCATGTTCATTCATCTGTCCACACACCTTTTTAATCCTGATTGGCTGATTGATCATAACCTTGCATTATGTACCTTTGTTTCAAAAATTACTTAAAAAGTTAAAACTACAGCGCTCAAGGTACACCTCGTTACTTTTCCAGACACTCCTCCCTGACTCACCAACACTACACACACACACACACACACCAACCAACCAACCAACCAACCAACCATGAAAAACACATCCTCCCTCATATTCGAAATCCTGGGAAAATTACTGTGCTTAAGTAAAGTAAATCTTGCGAGGGGGGGGTGGCACCCTGTGCTAGTTATACCACTGGTCGTCCATGAAACAGCTGCCACCTACTGGGTAAAGAGTCAACATTGCTGGATGGAGTTGATTGGCAATAATGTTCAAATAATCCTTGGAGGACATCCAACCTTCTAGCAACATCAGAATCAGAAGACCAGTTCCGTACAAACAGAATGTGCCCCACACCATGACAGCACATCCAGTACCTTGAGTTGTGCTTATAAAACAAGCTGGATCATTTGCTTCATGGGGCACACGCCAAACTCTCTGCCTATCGTCAGTACTGAACAAGGTGTATCACAACTTGCCAGACCACAGGACTTTTTCCAGTCTTCTAGTGCCCAGTCAAGGTGTTACACAGGGTGTCTACTGATTTCCAATGAACCAAATTCATGACTTTTTTATGACCTTTTCTTGACATCTTCAGTTAAATTCGTGACTTCTCGACAATGCGTGGCACAATGGTAACCATTCTAGACTCATAATCTAGTACCCTTGGCTTGAGATCCCAGGTTATTTTTAATTTTTACAAACACTGAAAAATTCCATGCGACAATAGTTTAGGCAAAACTGATGTGTCTATAATATTGCTGCTAAACTGGAAAGCCAGTTGAGATGAAAGCTGAATGTAATTTTTATGTCACTAAAATTGCTTAACATGAATAATGTAATTATGTATGGCTTGCATGCCATTCACAGAATTCTATGTGTTTAAAAAATAAAAACATTCAACTCTCATCTAGGATGGGGTATGGCTATTTTCAGAAATATTTATCATTACATCTATTAATACACAAATTCTTTTAACATGGTAATGCCGTAAAACCTTATAAGTTTTTATTAAGGCAATATAAAAACTATGAATGTACAAATTTTATAGAGACTGAAATTTCACAGTGAAAGACTCAGTGTTTAAGTATCTTAGCTAAACTTGTTACCTCAGAATCTAGAACTTCAGCTTCTTCTTTTGCCTTTTCTATAAGCTTTCTTTTCTTATCTTTGAGTTATTTTAGTTCTTGGACTGATCTTTATTTATGATTGGCCACTTCATCTTTGTCAGATTTCTTCTTCTTTAAGGCTTCTACTCTTTTTGATGAAGCATTTTTGACAGCTAATATCATTGATTTTGTGATGTCCACATTCAGTTTTTTCTCACTATTAGCTAAATCACCTAATGATTGTATTGCACTGTAAACACTTCTTTCTGCAACAACTGCATCTTCTTCTAAGTTTTCAATTAAAAGTTCCTTGTTAACAGAAAATTCTCTTTCAATTGCAGCATTGCTATGAAACATGCATAGCAGCTTCTGTAAGATACTTAAACACTTGATAAAGTCATGGTTCGCACTTTGTAGTATATTCATCAGGAAGTGATCAAGTTTGTCCTCTTTAGGATTGAACTGTTTCAGTTGTTTTTTAGAAGATTCACAAAATTATAAATATTCCCTCTTCACAACATCAGCTTTTGATAAAGACATATGTTTTTTTATTTTTAAATCATGACCACCCACTCAATTTCATTACTTTTTCATTACTTCATGACCACCTGCTCAATTTCATGACTTTTTCATGACCAGTAGACACCCTGTTACACTACTGTAGACAAACTTTTTGGTTCTTTGGAATTCAGTGGCTTCTTTATAGGAATGTGACTGTTAATACCGATCCTCTTCAATTCTCTGTGCATAGTTCACTGAGATATGGATTGGCACAGCCTTCATTGAACACTTTGGTCAATTGCTGCACAGAGGAAGTCTTGTTTCGACATACAAGCATTGTGGGTTATTTTTCCACAGATTAAAGACTGGGAGGATACTTCACGCTTTGAGACTCCTTGCTATTTTCAAAATTGTCACTCCAGCCAGATGGGCACCCACAATAAGCTTTAATTCCAAAAGATACTTTGTTTTTACCATTGTGATCAATGCTACTGATCAATAGCAGTCTTAAATAGTTGTCTATACCACGCGGTGACGCATGTGACCACATATTTTACTTATACACTGTGTAAGTAATGTTTCCATACATCTGCATATAAGGTTTCTGATTTGGTGGCCAGTGTGTGAATTATTACCCAAATACTGATGTGTACATTGAGTCTGCATTC
Organism: Macrothele yani; assembly: GCA_039090855.1. Lineage (NCBI taxonomy): Eukaryota > Metazoa > Arthropoda > Arachnida > Araneae > Macrothelidae > Macrothele > Macrothele yani. Next base: position 14,618,333 of record CM076989.1, read on the forward strand.
TACATGGATTTTAAAATGTGTCATACGACATCACATATCCTTGCAACTACCCGGCTGGCTCCGAGCAGATGTGAGATGTCTCCTGTGAACACTTTTCATTGCTCTTGTCAGGAGAGAGAGAGGTGATCAGTCTTTGACTATGCACCCTCCACTCTTTGCTTGTCCACTAATGTCTCATCAAACTATGTGGCCTGGGAAAATCCTTCCACACCCTCCATCTTAGATGAACCCAACAAACTGTAACCTTCATGGTATCTGACTGGAGGCCCTCATTTGTGGCACTTCCTTTAAAGACACATTAAAATGAAACAAGTCCCCTCCCTAAGCCCTTGTTGAAATTCTCCAAGTTATATATTACTTTTAAATGACATCCACTTAAATTCATTTCTAAGCAATCTGTCACCCCCATATGTTACTTCAATGTATCTTTCAGCTGATTTAGTAAGTATGACTAATGAAGGAAAAATTGATGGAAATATACTGAGTTCATTTAGACATATTCATCATATGTGTGAAAGGTTACTACAATACTGAAGCAGCAGGCTGAACGCCAAGGGGATCGTAAAAATAACGTGGTTTGAAAATACAGAATTCGTTACCAGTTATATAATGGCAATACGTCAGAAGCAGATCTTCCAATGGACAAAAGAGATCAAGAAAGTTTGCAGCGAATCAGCATTAATTTCCATTTTCTTTTCTTTTATCATAGTTTACATTGGAATTTTATGCTACTTCAACTTGAGCACTATCTGGGTGTGCAGGTTTGAAAATATTGTGATAATGATGAAATTGCAAAGTGAGAATTCAACTTTTACTGGAATAATTTTCTTCTTTTGGAGATTTAATGACTTCCGTCAATGAAATCTACAAAAATTACTGGTCTGTAATTATAGGCTACCCACTTTAGGGAACTAAGGTAGTCCAGGATCAGACTTTAGTTCAGTGTCTGGAGAAAAACACAGCACTTTGTCTAATCCTGAATCTGAACCCAAAGCCCTCAAACCCACAGTTTTGGGGGCTAACATTCTAACTGCTCCTCTCTCTCTCAGGAAAATACAAAAATTAGTAGAATGTAACTACTTAGTCACTGTTACATTATCTAAATCTTTTTTTATTATTAACTTGCTCAGGAGAATGCAGAATATATAATCTTTTCATTCTAATGTCTGCATAATTTGACAAATCTATGCATTACCTTAGTGAAGATCCATTAAACTTTTGATTCAAACCTTTCTCAAAATTACTGGCACATTAATAAGATGTTTTACTGGCAACTCAAGAAATAGAACTTTTTAGTACCTAGGCACAGGGAAAACAAATTGCAATTACACTTGCCATGTATCAGCCACATTATATTTCTTGGAATTAAAATTTACAGAATTTATGCTGTTGTAAACCAACAAAGAGAGAGGGAGGGAGTGGGAGACAGTCAGAAAGAGAATAATTATGGTTAATATGTATTATAAAATCTTATAATTACAGAAATTGTCTCTTTTCTTCTGCAAACTCCTTTTCCATTTTGTTTTTCATAGATAACTGATATTCTTCAAACCCTTTGCGTTCTTTTTCAAGCTTTTCAAGAGCCTAAAAAAAATACATACAGATGGATAAAGAAAATTTTTCTAATCAATAATGAGCATACAGTGTGTATGATTTGTGATTAAATAAAGGTAATATGAGCATTGTTTTACTCAAAATTCATTGGGACAAGAAAACATAAATTTGACACAACACTTAATTTTGGAAATGTATATGGAAGAAAAAAATACCTTAAATAGCCACAAAAAAGTAGAAAATTATTAATTTTTTGTTGTTATTTCAAATTTAAGATGCAAATGTTACCAAAGCAACTAAATACTATTTGTTGTACATCAAGTGTTAACCCTTTGACTGGCTAATGAAATCTGATTCAGCCACTTTGAAACTGCCACTGAGATCCATAAAAGCTGTTTCAAAAATGGCTGTCATTTCATGAGTGAAAGCAACAAACTCTGTCAGCATGAAAAACAGTCTTTCAACATGAAACTGTCACATGTTTTTACGGTCGGCTTCCCTGCACGACCCTGAATTGGTGACTTGCTTGAAGCCGAAACATAGGCGCTGACTATGAGCATGCTCTATTGCTTAAGCATGCCCCCACAGAGTAATCTTTTGGTAACAATTTGTATATTGTGATTAAAACTTATGGAATAAGATCAGTCAATATCAGTAAGAGATTAAAATCAAAATTAATACACTCAACATACTTTTGAAATTGTGTATGTTGAATATTTTATTTTAGTATAAATCATTCTGAAATATGTTACATAAGTTATAATTTCATACTAATTCAGTAGAACAAACAGTTTTAAAATCTATTGAGAAATGAAACAGTTATTAAGAAATATACGAAGAAACACAAGAATCCTCCCCGGTGGGTGATTGGTATGAAGCGTTGGCTACAAATTAATTATCTGAGATGGGTCAGGGTTTTTGAATCACGGCAAAGCGTACAAAATATATATACATGATGAGCTTGCCTTTTATTTAAAAAAAAAAAAAAAAAGAGAGAGAGAGAGAGAGAGAGAGAGAGAGAGAGAGAGAGAGAGAGAGAGAGAGAGAGAGAGAGAGAGAGAGAGAGAGAGAGAGAGAGAGAGAGAGAGAGAGAGAGAGAGAGAGAGAGAGAGAGAGAGAGAGAGAGAGAGAGAGAGAGAGAGAGAGAGAGAGAGAGAGAGAGAGAGAGAGAGAGAGAGAGAGAGAGAGAGAGAGAGAGAGAGAGAGAGAGAGAGAGAGAGAGAGAGAGAGAGAGAGAGAGAGAGAGAGAGAGAGAGAGAGAGAGAGAGAGAGAGAGAGAGAGAGAGAGAGAGAGAGAGAGAGAGAGAGAGAGAGAGCTTTTTTTTCTGTCTTGTAATATATTCAAATTTACTCACAAGCATGAGGACAAGGAAAAACAGCAGTTTCAAACTTATTCAAAAGTTTACTACTGGATGACAGTTAAGAATACCACATATTTATGTATTTATCTTGAAGAAAATTAGTGTATAAAAGTCACTGATATATCAAACAAAGATCTTCGCTCTTTCCACGTTTATAAGTGAGTCATGGAAAAACTCTCATTGGCCGCCACCGGGAGTCGAACCCAGGGTTTTCCAGTTATGCGCCGGATATGCTTCCGCTACACCACAGCGGTCTCTAATTCCTCCAGACTCGCACACACTAACTGCCAAGCCAATTTGGCAGGTTGCTTTTTGGAGCCCCGCACAATGCTGGGGATTCACCAAAGATGGTAAGCAGCAACTGAAGAAATAATTAGAAGGCAAATATTAATACAGACATTTAACGTGGACCAGGAACATCAAACAAAGATCTTCGCTCTTTCCACGTTTATAAGTGAGTCACGGAAAAATTCTCATTGGCCGCCACCGGGAGTCAAACCCAGGGTCTTCCAGTTACGTGGTGTAGCGGAAGCATATCCGGCGCATAACTGGAAGACCCTGGGTTCGACTCCCGGTGGCGGCCAATGAGAATTTTTCCGTGACTCACTTATAAACGTGGAAAGAGCGAAGATCTTTGTTTGATGTTCCTGGTCCACGTTAAATGTCTGTATTAGTCATTGATATATTTTTTTTTTGAGCATGTTCTGAGATTTAAAAAATGTTGACACCTATGAGCCAAATCACATATATTTCTGTAAAAGAAACATGTCAAAGACAAATTTTATCATTCATTCAATGAAATGTTCTGTACATTAAAATTTAATGTATTGCCAAACATGCATGCCAAGAATGTAGTTCCCAGCTAAAATCATACTTAAAATTCTGTTTTCTGAAATAAGTGAAACTCTTCAGAAAGTATTTATGATAGAAATATTTTAGCATTTTGTACCCACAATTCTGAAATACATAATATATTTCATTAAACAATCCTACAGTCATAATATATTTTACTAAAAAATTATAATCTACTATAAAATATTCGTAATTATTTTATGTTTTTGTTAATTGAGGGAGCACTCAAAAATATACCAAAATGGCATTATGTAACTGAAAAAAATAAAATATAAATAATATAAATGTATAACTATGGCATATCCAAAGATGCATTTTATTTTAGGATTGTAGTGACATCGGATGTGTCAATAACCAACTTTTATAATCAAAGGTATTCATCACATGCAGAACCTGTTATAAATTTTGTAAAAAACGGAAACAAAAATTTTTGAAAGTGTAGCTAATTCACCTCTCGAAGCTGTTATTCATAGGCAGAAATGTTATTTTGCTCAGGGAAAACTGAATGATGTTTTTTTTTATGCAAAAGCAATGTTGGGTTAACCTATAAAACAGGTGCTCTCTAAACACAAAAAAGTGTGTACTACAGACACCTGTGCAAAAGCAACTTTCATTTGAAAGAATGTAAATTAAGGCGACTGGGGAAGCAACCTTTTGAGCACAAAATAGGGATTACAGATTGCACAGTACCCTGTCCTAAAAATCACTGCCCCTTCATTAGAAATGCACTGAGTGCATTCAAGATGTTAAACCCAAAGTTAATAATGATTGCATTCCACACGTGCAAACCGTTTTCGAAATTAGTCAGGAGAATCGTGTCTGGTGCAGTCAAACCGCTTTCAGAGCAGTAGAGAGAGAATGAGTCACATGCATTCAAGCTGTTTTAGACAGGGGTCAGTGACCTTGAATGTACCCAGCACATTCTAACCACTCAGAGGGCTAAAGAAACAAATGCAACATTCACATTTAACACCACTGGACTCATACCCAGACTTTAGGTATCAGAAATCAGCATTGTAACTTTCTCTCTTCTGTGTGAATTAGGTGTGAAGCAAAGAGCTATTGAGAAATAGGTAACAGATTTAAATTATTTGGTGTGATCCTCAATAAGATAGGAAAATTTGATCAGGAATTAGGCACCAGAATCAGAACAGCAGGAAGTTTTTCACTGGATACATAAAAAAAAAAAAAAAAAAAAAAAAAAAAAATCACTAATTAACTAGAGTGGATAACTGCATACAATGCAGCACCCATGCCTATTTTTTTTATAAAAATAAATTGAGAGCAAAGTAAAGGGTTGCCTTGTAAGTTAGAAGTCACAGACATGAGAGTGGTAAGAAGTAAGAATATCAAGCAACAAAAAGTGGATTCAAAGGTAAAACAGAATTAGCAAAGTAGACAATAGAAATGTGCTGAGTACTTCTTCAGTAAATGAAAGAGTTGTTGAGAACATAATTTGGACATTTTTGTTGCTTCGTATGTAAACTAATACTATAGAAGGTTACATTCTGTAGTATCAGTTTACATACGAAGAGATACACCTACAATAAGGTGATAAATACACAGTTGGCGTGGACCAGGAACATCAAAAGAAGTCATCGCTCTTTCCACGTTTATAAGTGAGTCATGGAAAAATTCTCATTGGCTGCCACCGGGAATCGAACCCAGAGTATTCCAGTTACGTGCCGGATATTCCCGGTGACGGCCGATGAGAAATTTTCCATGACTCACTTATAAACGTGGAAAGAGCGATGACTTCTATTTGATGTTCCTGGTCCACATTAACTGTGTATTTATCATTCATTCGCTTTCTAGTTATTTGTTCAGTTGCTGCTGTTCATCTGTGGTGAATCCCCAGCATTGTGAGGGGCTCCAAACAAGCAACCCTGCCATGTGGTTTGGCAGTTTGTCATTTATGAGTCTGGAGAATTTCAAGGCCGTTGTGGTGCAGTGGAAGCATATCCGGCGCGTAACTGGAAGACCCTGGGTTCGATTCCCGGTGGCTGCCGATGAGAATTTTTCCATGACTCACTTATAAACGTGGAAAGAGCAATGACTTCTACTTGATGTACAATAAGGTGAACTGAAAGTGTTAAATCAGTCATTAACAATTAAAGAAGCAATATATTAGAACAAAAATCTAGCAAAGGGCAGAAAGAGATAACCACTAAAGCATCAATGCTTCTTTAGTGGCCTGTATCAAAAACATTCCTGAACATCATGTTGGTATGCACGTGTGAGATTATACTACTAATGTGACAACAGCTATCAAAACTGTTTTAGTTTTACAGCCCAGTTGGCTAATATTGAGTACTTCAGGATATTACTGCATTGGACTGATCTCCCAGAACAAACTACAATCAGGAATATGTGCTGGTATGCAGTAGTACCCTTGAGACTACAGGTATGCTGAAAGTAAGAATGCAGACTAGCTGTACAAAACTACAGTTTTGGTAATCAGCACTTTTCAAGAGCATTTTTACCAGCATTAAATATTTGTATACTGCCATCGTCATCACTGTTCACTAACATGTGCAAATGGAACATCTGAAAGCTCTCTGTCTTGACTCTTGATTAGCTACTACACAGCAAAATTTTTTACATAAAGGATATGCACCTGGTGTCCTATATTGTTAGACATTTTTTTTTCTTTTTTTTTTTTTTTGGAAAGAAGGCAGTAACAACTACCATGAGCCAACATCATACCCGTTGAAAATAAAAACAAAGGAAATAGGACATTGCAAATCAATGGCATAACACATGTAACATTTTGAAAATAAACCAGACTTTTGATGCAGTAATGATGGTTTACCTCCTCACGTTGTTTTTTCAGTGACTTAAGCTCTGAGTTCTGTGTGTGAAAAATTTCAATTTCTTGCTCTAGTTCTTTAATTTTTTCTTGAAGCTTTAATCTACTTGAGGCAAGAGCTGTGTCTTCAGTGAGATTAGCAGCATGCATATTTAAACACTCAGCAGCCTGAAAGATAACAATAAAAACAATTTACATTCTTTACAGTATGACTTAAATATTGCTTCTTAATGGATTTGCTATTTGTTTTAATTTGAAATACACACACACACAAATTAAGAATTTCCAAATTAATAGCTCACATATACGAACTAATTATGAGATGAAGTATGAAACAGCCTTTTACGGATCTATTTCAGCAATGAGTCGACATCCTATGTTTCTGACAGAGTGAATAAACATAACTGCCGAATCTGGGGCATGGAAAATCCCCATGTGGTTGTAGCACACGAGAGAGACAACCTGAAAGTTAATGTCTGGGCTGGCCTAATGGAAGAGAGAGTGATAGATCCCTTTTCCTTCACTGAACCTACCATTACAAGCATAACATACATGTTAGAATAATTCACAATTCCACAACTTCAGGATATTCAAGACATCATTTTCCAGCAAAATGGAGTGCCTCCACACTGGGCTTTGGATGTACGTAGTATCTTTAGACCACCATTTTCCTGGCTGTTGGATTGTTTCATATATTGTTATATATTTCATTTATGGACGCCCTGTATATTCAGTTTCTCGTACTTCATAGTGGACCAGCGATTTCTGTAGTGAGGGTTTTCTTTGTTGCAATGCTGAGGTACATGGTGAAGTTTATCCAATCAGGCCTGTTGCTCACCCCATCAGGAGAGAACAGAGTGCATGTCAGCTGGGAAACATGAACTCAAAGTAGTTTATAACAGATGAAGGGAAATCACAAATTTCGAGGGAAAAAAAAAAAAAAAGTTTTATTTCCTGCCTACTAAATGAGCAATGGAAGACATCAAAAAAGTCAAAGGTACAATAATTTCCAAGAGTCAAAAATTAAATTTAAGGACTTTCCAGAAGTCTGAGGAGAAACAAGGAGAAAAAGGAAAATTTAAGGAATTCTTAAATTCCAGGTTTATGAACTTTGTATATGTTAAAATGGACAGAAAGAGATAGTGAAAGCCTGCTGTCTTTTCTTTTTCATAAATTGTATCAGCATAAGAACACCATAATGGTATACAGGTGTGAGATGATGACAGTGATGCATTTTATGAATCATTACCCCCAAATAAAATAAACAAATCATAATCACCTGGTATATGGCTTGTTTTGAGTTACTCAGCTGGAGCCATCACACAGTGCAAAAACTTTTTTTTTTTCCTGATTTGGACTGAACTTAAACTTGATTTAGATTTCTGAAGCTTTTACAAAATTTATAAGAAAATAAAATACAGATCACACTGTAAGGCAACACACTATAATGAATACGCAATTAAGTTTGCAGAAAAGTAATTTAAAAGCCACATACCACATGCTCAACTGAAGCATTTTCTTCTTCATGACCTGAACTTCCGGTTTCTGGAAAAGGATAATATGTGATTTATCTCACTACTTATAGACGCGTTTTATGGAAATGGCAAGCTTCTTTGTCAAGTAAAATTCATAAAAAATGCAAGTAATGTAATAACTGTAAACAGAGTTTGAAATGACTACAATCCAGCTACAGACATATTATTTATGACAATAACAACACAATAAGGAGCTCAAAAAAGCAAAACCACAAACAAATTCCGTTAAAAAAAAAGGGCAGGTCAGTAGTGATACTGAAAACAGCAAAAGTAAAGAAAAAATGCCAGAAAAAAAGAAAAGAACTAAGTTTGCAAGGCAAAATCAAGGTTCTGTAAGATTCAGAATAACATCTGAATGTCCACAAATGTTATTTAGAATAATCTTTTATTTTCATCTGTTTTATACCAGTTAAGATGTTTTGCTCATGACCAAGTCCCAAATATTTAGTAGAGAATGATCAACACAGTGCCAACTTGTTTTACAGAAATCAAAATTGTTGTCTTGTTAAGATATTCGTAAATGGGCTGTGTGAGAAAGAAGTGGGAATAGATGAAGTGCTGACCTCTGTCCTTGACACCATCCATGGTAAGGGAATTTTGGCCATTGCTGTTATTATAAGTGATTCCACCCTTTTCTGGGGTAATGCTTTTCTTTTCCTTCCGGGACGATACGATGTACCAAGTCTGAGAGGTGGTATTTCATTTTTTAGTTGTCCGAGAACTTCCTTACTATCTTACAAAAGTTCAGGATAGCTGCCTTCTGTAGTCCCATGTAGGTGTTAAGTTGAAGGTCTAGTGTCTGTACAGAGCTGTGAATGGTCTTAGGTACCACCCCTGTGGCTGATATTACTATGGGGACAGTGGTGACGTCCTACATATGTCACATTTCCTTGACTATGTATCTTAGGTTACTAAACTTTGACAGCTTCTCTTCATGCATCTTCTGGATGTTGCATGTGTTGGGCACAGCTATGTCAATGAGATATGCTGACTTCTTTTCCTTGTCGACCAGGACGACGTTGGGCAAATTGTGGGGGTGGTCTTATCTGTTCTGATTGATCTGTCCCAATACAGATCGATCAGAACAGATAAGACCACCACCCACAATTGTTGTTCTGCAGGAGCATTGTTGTCTCATACTTGTAGTAGGGGACAGGCTCATTTGTAATGAGGTGGTGCTTTCTTGCCAATTTCTGATGGAGAATCTTGGCAACTTGATTGTGCCTGTTCTTGTACTTAATGTGAGGACTCTGCACCCCGCTGTGATATGTTGGATGGTCTCTGTCACTTGATGGCATTGCTGACATGTGGCACTTTCTACTGATGTGTCCTTCAGGATATGCTTCTGATAGTTTTTGGTGTTTACAACTTGATCGTGTATAGCTAACAGGAACCCTTTGGTCTCAGGGAAGAGTGATCTGTTTGTTAGCCACGCATTTAAGGCAGTCTTATCCACGTGGCTGGATTGAAGATAATTGTACTGCCTTTCCTGTAGAACTTTCTTGCCCCACGCTTCTTTTGGCTGCCTAGCTCTAATCTCAATGTTCTGGGTAGAGAGGTCTAGGGCTGTGTATTTTTTGTCACTCTGGTTTATCACTTGGTGGAAGGGCACTGTGCTGTGATAGAAGTATTTTCTGAAGCTGCTGATTTCTTTGTCTCTGTGTTCAATGCTAAACCCCTCAATGATCTGGATTAGCTGCTGGAGTTGGTTTTGCGAGGATACGTACAGCTTGATGTTATCCATTTACATGAGATGTGCGAGTTAGTACTCGTTGGTCTCATTGCTCTTGACAATAAACCCATACTTGCTTTTGCTGAGCATGGTTGACAGTAGGTTGGGTGCTAGACAGAATCATAGTGGGATAAGTGAATCTCCCTGGAAAAATGCCTCTCCTTATGTGAATGGGCTAGGTTGTGATGTTCTCAACTTTGATGGTTGTCTTCCACTCCCTCATGGCTGCCTTAAGGAAGTTGATGACTATAGAGCTTACTCTGTAGATCTCAAGGACCTCTATCAGCCAGTTATGGGTTACAGAATCGTAGGCCTTATGGTAATCAATATATGCTGTGTACATCTTGTGGTGTATCTTGAAGGCTCACTCCATTACAACAATGTCAATGGCAAGCTGTTCCTTCCTCTACAGTCCTGTTGGTAACCCTTTTGATGTTCTGCCAGAACTGCTTGTCCTTCTATGTGCCCCATCATCTTATTGGTGATGCACGCTGTTAGGATCTTATACAACATAGGTAGACATGCTATTGGTTGATATTGGGCTGGATTTTTTGTGTCCTTGTCTTTAGTATCATTACTCCCTGGATAAGGAAATCCAGGATGAGGGCTGGATTTTGGATCATATTGGTTAGTTGATTTGATCTGCCAGATGTTTGTATATACAAGTGAACTTATTGTACCAGTAGTTGTGGATGTTATTGACACCTGGTGCTTTCCAGCTGTGTGCCTTAGCTATGGCTTTATGAAGGTCCTCTGCTGTGATCTTCCAGTTAGTCATTTCCTGATACTGGCTTAGTGTCCTTTTTCCTCACTGTAGGTAGAAAACTTTGCTGTTGTGATTCATATTCCTCGCCCAGAGGTTATTTCAGAATTCTTTTACCACTTCACACTTTGGTGGCCCTTCACTTTGATGTCTTTCTTGGTAATGTTAGGATAGAAGCTTTTCTCATTGTTTTTTAATGTGTTATTGTTCATATGTCACTGTGTGTTCTCTTTGTATCATCTTAGTCTCTTGTTGGTAGCTAGTAGACTTTGCTTCAGCATGTCCAAGTATTCTTTCATTTGCTGGTTTTCTTCAAACTTGGTGGGGACTTTAGCACTTTTTAGGATAAGCTTAATTTTTTCTACCAACATCTTGGACCTATTTCCCTTTATGCACTGTGTGATTTGGCTGATTTTCTTCTGCAGTTCATCAACTTGACCCTGTAGTCCCCTTTGCCATGCTGGTAGAATGGACTTTTTGGTGCTTTGCTCCTCCTGATGAATGGTGTTTTTCCCATTTAGTCTTGTGGCTGCAACTGTGGTACAGTACACAACTGTGTGGATGGATTCTGATGTGGTGCCATTTTCATCTAGGTAGGCTGGTATCACAGACTTGTTGAGATGTTCTGTTATTTGCCATAGATCTCTGTTAGGTCATTGCCTTGGTACTGTATGTCTCATTATGGGGTCCATTCCTTTGAACTCTAGGACTGCTGTCCTGAATTAATCAGCAATCACTGATGGCCTGTGCTGGCTTTGTTCGGTCCGTTCTTCTGATACTGTCTCATGTTTGTCATTAGGCACTGTATTCTCTTCTGCAGCATGCTGCTCTATGCTCTGTGGTTGATCACCCAATTTTTGCTTGTTGGTTTTCAGGATGGCGGATGGCATTATGTTCTTTGTGACAATGGTACATCTCTGATCCATTAGTCATTTTTTGCTGACTTGAATATCTGGGTATTGCTGTTGCTATTTGTTATACAGTCTCTTTCTGTACATTGTCATCTATGTCTCCATTATAGTCACTTCATAGTATGTTCACATGATGTACACGTTCTTTTCTGGATTCCACCTCATAGTTTGGTCTGTACTTCGGTCCAGCTTGGTCTTGAGGAAAAATAGTCGACAATCGGTCATAATCTGCAGAAGCATCTCTGGCCGATTGTTGATTATTTTTTCTGGTAGCCATGAGAGGGGCAATGCCACTTGCTTCATTGCTTTCCTCTGGAGACTGTAACTTATTTTTTGAAGGGGACCCTCTATCTAAGGCTCAGATGTGAGTGGCTTTATCTTGTGCCACCTTAATGCAGTATGTGCTAATTTCTTACTTAATATCATTCTAATAGAGTTGAGATTTTTCAGTATGCATGTTCTTAACTAGTGGATATTTAATCTTTTTTTAACTGATGTTGTTAGCACTAGATAGCATCATATATTCCTGCAACTGTTTGACACCTTTTAGGAAGGTAATCTCAAGTCGAGATCCAGGGTGGCTGACGATGGTTCTAAGTGGTATAGAACTTGAGACCGCTTGGTTGGTAGCTGCTTACACTATTTACTAGGTCCCACGTGGCCTCTGTTGTTGCTGTTGTTGTTGTAATTATTATTATTATTATTATTATTATTATGTATGCTTTCAAGAATGTCATGATACTAGTTGTTTGCTAAAATATAAGTCATAAAGCTAACAATAATGAGACATATTTTTATTAAACTTCAATAAGTTACATCAATACTTCAATAAATAGATCTTAAATAAGATTAAACTTCAATAAGTTAGATTAAACTTCAATAAGATACAAATTTAACTATCAGTTAAACTGTGCAGAAAGTTTAAATTAAAGCTCTCACAGGAAGGAATGATTAAGCCTGCGTCAACTTGTTTTACAGAAATTAAAACTGTTGTCTTATTCAGATAATCATAAATGGGGTGTGTGAGAAAGAACTGGGCAATGGTCAGGTAATGGCCTCTGTCCTAGACATCATTCATGGTAACGGAATTTTGTGGCCATTGCTATTATTGTTATTATTATTATTATTATTATTATTATTATTATTATATGTACTTGCAAGAATGTCATAATACTAGCTGTTTGCTAAAAGATAAGTCATATAGCTAACAGTAAGAAGAAGACATTTTTTTCTTACTTTATTTGAACTGGCATTAATTAAACTTCAATAAGTTAAAAATTTAACTATCAATTAAACTATGCAAAAAGTTCAAATTAGAGCTTCTGCGGTTATTAATGCATAACTGGAACACAGAAGGAAATTTTTAAAGAAAAATAAGATTTTATTTGTTTCTACTGATACTGAAATGAACAAGAAATATATGGGTGGCAATTGAAAGTAATATCGGAGCATTACAAGCTCCTGTTTCTGAACAGAGGCAAGGATAAGTACACCTTCTCAGATCAAGACTTCAGTGCACAATTTCACTGAATTATTATCAAGAAGCAATAAACAAAATTATTAAAAGATCTGGTTGTCATATGGATTTATAAATGTTTGTAACAAATATGGTGGAGATGCACATGTGTAGTATGCCATGAAATTTTGCTAAAAGTTTCTCTCCACATGCAAAACTTTGCAGGCATTGTGGAATATGTAATGTCAAAATACAAAGACAAAATTCTGTATAAGTGAAAACTCGACAATGCTAACCTTTGATGATAAAAATTGCCAAAACTAACAGAGAAGGAGCAACAGGTGCATTTTATATAAAGTGTACTATTATATGGCAACACAGGAGAAGCACACATTCACCAAATGTTGAGCAAAAGACATTTATATGCTTATGCTGAATAGTCGTGTCTTATAAATAATTAAGGAACAAATTTTTAGGCAAATAAATATTTTCACATAAAAACACATATTTTAGAAAATTTTGTATGTAAATACATATTTTCCAAAATTCTGTAATAAATACATAAATTTGCATGTCTCTTCCAGTTTTCATTTTCAGTGTAAATAAACCCAAAGTAAAAATTCAGTGAGAAAAAACAATAAAAGGAATAATACAAGTGGGTGGAATTTATGCCCCTCTTCCAGTCCAAGAAGACTCGCTTCATCAGGGTCAGCATGTTAGCAGATGGCGTCTTCTCTTCCTGGTCAGAGAAGCAAAACCTGAAGTTCTCCTGTACCCATGAAAGCTTAGGTAACACATGGATATGTCTCAAAATCCAACACAGAGAGTATACACAGATGCCAAGTGTAGTATGGATTTTCGGTTGCTGTTACGGAAGTATGGACGTACCAATGAAATTATTAGGTGTTTATTAAGGTCTTTACAAACATCTAGAGGTCAGAATGTTCATCAAGGTCTTGATAAACACTAAATTTTTCTAAAGCAATATCAAGGTCTTGATAAACATCTAGAGGCCAGAAACATGCAGATATGCCAACCTTCAAAATCTGAATATCGAGAGATTTTTACAGCTCCTAAAATCATACGAGCGTTATTTTTTATCAACATTTTCCAGACGTAGGAACAATTTTCCAGAAGTAGTATTATTGGTTCACTAAAAGTTTTGGAGAACAAAAAAACCAGCACTAAAATCACCACCCTCTTCTCCTACTAAAATTTATTTTCAGGTATGTCGATTCAGCAAGATAACGAAAACGTAAAATGGCCCACGTTATTTTTTACGAATAAAATAGCAGCCAAGTGTTTTTCGTTTCTACTTTAGGTTGTGCGCGAAAGGCGACAAACAGAATCGTACTAACATCACCTTTCGTTACAAGGCGAGAACAACTGTAACTACTCCCTTTTGTCGTTAAGTGAATTCACCGCAACTGAACTGATTATCATCACTTAGAATGTGTGTGGCTTTGTTGAGGCAAGAGGTTGAAAGACTGAACTGCAAGGAGAAGGCAGGGCAGCTCCCATCCCTCAAAATCAATTACTGACTCTCCCTGGCATTCTAGTGCCAGAGTGGGTGAGCTCTTCGCTGAAGAGCGTTGTGTGAGAATCGGACGGGGGAAATTTTTCTAAAGCAAATTTTTTCCGACCCATCTTGGAGGATTGGTCAGAAGCCCACGCTTAGACCACTGCGACGGCTTTCTTTTTGCAGATAGGAGAGGTAAAGTACAAAACTGATGACTGTACAGTCGCCTTGCATCAATGCAGAAAGAAAAAGATTTCACAAGCGGTTCGAAATAATGGTGGTTGATGGAATTTAGACCATCCTAATGGCTAATTCTCGGTGCAAAATCAGGAGAATTTGACATTCATCCAGAGGGCAGGAGGAAGGGCTGAAAATCCGGAGTCTCCCGCCTTAATCCAGAGAGTTGACACGTCTGAACATGTTTATCAATGTCTTGATAAAAATCTAGAGGCCAAAAAGGTCAGAAAAAAACAAAATAAATAAAAACTCAGAAGATATGAAGGTAAATTGAAAGATCTAAAGTTAAAATAGAACTAAGTATATTAATCTGAGTAAAGCCTTGAGTAAGAGTTTTAATGCATCTCTGAACCATCTGCCAGTGATAGTTTAATTTTTGCAACAGTCATGTGCTATAATTATGCAGTGAAAGCTGGATTGATGATTATATAGCTTTGTAGAAAAATAACTCTTATAAAATTAAATATAGTAAAGAAAAAACCTATTACAGCAAATAATAATAATAATAATAATAATAATAATAGTAATAATAAATTACAAACAGGGTTCACACATATTTACAGAAAATAAATTCCAGAACTTTTCCAAGGTTTCTCAGGAGTTTGTCAAAAAAATTCCAGGAGCTTAAGTTTTTGCTAGAATCACAGTGCTTTGTTTTACATTTTGCACAGACTGGGTTGAAATTTACTATGCATTTAGAATTCTTATGAAGTCTATAGGTTCCACTGTTTCAGAACATTCTTGAGTGTGCCTTACATCTTCAATAAAGTTGTAAATTTTTTCCGTACAAAACTTACACGAAGCAATATGGAACTCATTGTTCAAATTCTATATATTGAATTGCACTATGTCGCTATGTAATTCATTTAAGCTTATACAACAATTGTGTTGTATTGTTAGTTACTGTTTCACATGTTATTAGATAGTTTCAGCTATGCTGGAGTACTTTTTATTGCAAATTGTAAACAGTAAATATTACCAACATCAATTCCACTTAGTAGTTCTAATTCTGACTATTATATAGCTCTAATTATTGTACTATTCTCTTTTACGTGCGATATTTCAAAGTAACTTGTACAAAAATCTAGCGGATAATGCTTACCTTGGCATTCCTTTCTAGCGACGGGAACATTTCACGCACGTGTTTTCCGGTCTTTGTTGATGTTATTGTCCTAAAGTCCGTTGTATGCGATGACTGGCTTTACTTCTCACACTTTTCACTGGGTATACTCATTGGATCTTTGCCTTAGGATTCAAACATCAATTTTTACCGTTCTTTATACTCGAAATTTTCGCCCATACTCTGGGCATCTTCAGGAGTGTGGCGACTTTACCACCGATGTTCGTGGTTAACTTCACGCTAATGGAGTCCGATACTCCTTGTTGCCATTCACCGGAAAAACTTTCCTGGATATATTTCGTTATCAAGCCCGGCTGGCGCCATCTATGTTTCGTTAAGAACACTTTTTTTTCCGTATTTTTTTTTTTATTATTATTTTTTTTTATTTTTTTTAATTTTCTTCTCTTATCCTGGTTTTCTTGTCTTTTTTGCCTGTTTTTCTTTTGTTGTTGTTTTTCTTGTCTTATTAGTTCCTTCCACAGGCCCGATAATGTGCTAGGGTCGTTCTGGTTACATACCCTTGCTTTATTTTTGTAGATTAATATTGCTTCTTCCCTCCTCATTTGCCTTTCCGATTTTTTATTCTTTTTAGCATTTTAATTTCATCGAACTTTGGGAATGTCCGGTTTTCCAAGCAGAATTGCACTAAAGCAGTTTTGGCTTCTTTTTTGTGCCAGTTAGATATGTGTTGTTTAAGTCTTTTTTTTAATCTGTTTTTCGTACTTCCAATGTACGATATTGGGGTATGTGTGCTATTGGAATTTCGTAGGTTCCTGATTCTTCTAGCATTTTTTCCTCTGTTTTTTGTTGACAGTCATACTTTTCACGGTGTGCACTGAGCTTCCTAGTTGTAAGTCATATTTAGCACAGTGCCTATTGATTTCTTTACTCACTCATTCCAGGTGAGAAATAAAAAATTGAAATACATTGGAGCTTTTCCATACCTGGAAGGAGTGAGTAAAGAAATCAATAGGCACTGTGCTAAATATGACTTACAACTAGAAAGCTCAGTGCACACCGTGAAAAGTATGACTGTCAACAAAAAAACAGAGGAAAAAATGCTAGAAGAATCAGGAACCTACGAAATTCCAATAGCACACATACCCCAATATCGTACATTGGAAGTACGAAAAACAGATTAAAAAAAAGACTTAAACAACACATATCTAACTGGCAAAAAAGAAACCAAAACTGCTTTAGTGCAATTCTGCTTGGAAAACCAGACATTCCCAAAGTTCGATGAAATTAAAATGCTAAAAAAGAATAAAAAATCGGAAAGGCAAATGAGGAGGGAAGAAGCAATATTAATCTACAAAAATAAAGCAAGGGTATGTAACCAGAACGACCCTAGCACATTATCAGGCATGTGGAAGGAACTAATAAGACAAGAAAAACAACAACAAAAGAAAAACAGGCAAAAAAGACAAGAAAACCAGGATAGGAGAAGAAAATTAAAAAAAATAAAAAAATAATAATAAAAAAAAAAATACGGAAAAAAAAAGTGTTCTTAACGAAACATAGATGGCGCCAGCCGGGCTTGATAACGAAATATATCCAGGAAAGTTTTTCCGACGAATGGCAACAAGGAGTATCGGACTCCATTAGCGCGAAGTTAACCACGAACATCGGTGGTAAAGTCGCCACGCTCCTGAAGATGCCCAGAGTATGGGCGAAAATTTCGAGTATAAAGAACGGTAAAAATTGATGTTTGAATCCTAAGGCAAAGATCCAATGAGTATACCCAGCGAAAAGTGTGAGAAGTAAAGCCAGTCATCGCATACAACGGACTTTAGGACAATAACATCAACAAAGACCGGAAAACACGTGCGTGAAATGTTCCCGTCGCTAGAAAGGAATGCCAAGGTAAGCATTATCCGCTAATTTTTGTACAAGTTATTACCAACATATTCTTATAAATTTAGCACGGTATATTGCTATTCTTACCTTTCTTCTGCAAAGGCCGTTCCTCCCATTCAATGTCGTCCGGCCAACAGGTGTGGCCATCCAGGTGTGCTCGAAACACCACATGCTGTCCGTGCTGCTGTCCGTGCTGCAGCTGCTGTCCGTGCTGCACACGGGGTTACTCTGGATATTAGCTGGTGGTCACAATAATGTGACTCGACCATGTATATTCAGAATGACGAGTTATGTACATTTTTAATAGCCATGCATGGTAATAATACACTGGTGTGCAAAAATTAAGGACGAAGAGGAGAAATTAGCATAACAGTAGAACGAGCAGGCAGAACGGACCGGAAGACCACTCAGGAGATAGACTAGGGTCCGGTATGGTAGGGCATGCGCATATATGCAGCATGACGTGGGGAGGGAGGGGAGGGGGTCGGAAGGGTGTAAAGCATGCGGGCGGTGTACGCTCAGCAATTCGGTGAAAGCTATTGCACAGTGTACATCGGTTTGAACGACGTCAAGTTGCCGTCACCGTGTGATATGGCCAACAGGCAATCCAGTAGACGACATCTGGGTGACTTTACCCAAGGTCACATCATTGGGAATTTGGAAGAAGGTTGAAGTGTGACTAGTGTGGCAGAGGAGTTCGGGATCGCTCACAGCATCGTTTCACAAGCTTGGAGAGCATTTCAAACGACAGGAACAGCTGTCTGAGAGTTTAGCAGTGGTCGTCCACGAGCAACCACAGCGGCGGACGACCGGTATATTTTCCTACAGGCGAGAAGAGACAGCGGGAGAAATCGCAAGGCACATGCAACAGACAACTGGACGTCCGCGATCGTGTTTTACCGTGGCCAGGAGGCTGCAGAAAGGTGGTCTATTTGCACGATGACCAGTACGGTGTGTGCCATTAATGCCTGCTCATGGGAGACGGCAGTTTCTGTGGTGCCAGGAACACAAGAACTGGACACATCAGAAATGGGGTCGAGTTCTCTTTGCGGATGAGAGCCGATTTAGTCTGACGAGCAATTCTGGAAGTATACTCATCTAGAGAGAGCAGGGAACACGCAATCACACCTCCAACATCATCGAAAGGGACCGGTTTGGAGGTGGCGGAGTTCTCATTTGGGGCAGTATCATGCTTGGTAGCCGTACTGACCTCCACATCTTCCAAGGAGGTTCAGTCACTGGTGTCCGCTATTGTACTGAGGTTCTCCTGCCTCACGTGTGTCTGTTTAGAGGTGCTGTGGGTCCCGCGTTCCTCTTCATGGACGATAACACTACACCTCATCGTACAGTGGCTGTCGCAGAGCTGTTGGAGAGTGAAGATATTCAATGCATGTATTGGCCCGCAAGGTTCCCGGACCTAAATCCAATTGAACACGTGTGGGACCTTCTCGGGAGACGCTTGGTAGCACGTCCCCAGCCGCCAGCAACGATTCCACAGCTGCGATTGGCGCTACAAGAGGAATGGGCCGCGATGCCTCAACAGCTCCTTGACAACCTCGTCCTCAGCATGGACAGACGTTGTAAATCCTGCACCGCAGTCAGGGGTGATCATATCCCCTACTAAAGACTGGATTTTTCTTGGCAGCCGCCTGTCACATGGACGTTTCTGTCTTGTGTCCAGTTGTGCTCGAAGCTACCTTTTCAATAAAGTGCCTTTGTATCCTTTGGATTCCTTGTTTGGACGGTTTTGCTCACTTGTCCCATATTCTTACATCTTGGGGATCTTATGGTATGATTTGAGTCGATGTGGAGCACTTCTGCATGATGTTACATTTAAAAAAACCGTCTTGTCCTTAATTTTTGCAAGCCAGTGTATAAAATCTTTGGTGCTTAAAAATATCTAAAATATTGATGAGAATCCATAAAAAAATAAAATAACAAAAAAAAAACAACAAAAAAACAACAAAAAAACAACAACAATGCATTTCAATTAATGTTATAAAGTAGTTTTCTTCCCATAGATTAATGAAGACTGTAAATGAATTTTTCCATTTGAAATATTGAAATAATTCTAACATAAAAAAAGATGCTAGTCTAGTTACCATTTTGTGAATAGAGAAGTGGACTCATTCTGTGGGCTTCAAAAGCAGGATCACCACACTTGCTTTTATCTTGAAAGTTCAACAGGTCATGCAGGCTTGTCTCTTCATATGAAGAAATTGATGAAGAATCTACAGCAACATTCTGCAAATAAATATGCTTACTATCTTCCTCCTCATCATTCTTTGGCTCTGTATCCTCATCACTGTTGATAGATATGACATCATTCACAGTTACGTCACTTGATCCAGGAAGATCAGACCCTTTTGAGTTGTCAAATATTAAAGGTTCCTTCACCAAAGACATAAACCTAGGACGCACATCCATTATCTTCTGTTCTAAAAGCTGTTTACGTGACTTCACAGCTTCTAAGATATCATGAAGATTTGCAGTATCAGCAAAATTTTCAGGCAGTTTTTCTCCAACAGCAGATGATGCACTGTCAAGTCTACAAGAAAACACAATTAATGGATAAATTTCAAAGACAGACAATGTTATATAACAAATATGTGCAAGATATACAAATCAGCCCAAAAAGATTTCTGACTAGATTAAATGAACATATTACGAATTGGACAAAAAGAGATGAAAAAACTCCATTAATACAACATTGTATCAGAAATCATGTAACTCCTGATTGGACTAACACGAAAATTATAACATCGCATAGATCACATGCCCAGATTCTGACCTCTAAGGCTGTAGTCATTGAGAAAACCAAAAGATACAACTGTAACGTTAATAGTCCAATAGAGCTTCAGTTTGAATGGAGGTGCCTTATTGAACAGGAGAAAAACATTTCAAGAAGAAAAACAATAACATAAAACAGCTTACATCAAATATTACTTAAAAATACAAGTGCATATTTCTACTCCTAAATGCTACTTGTTTATTTTGTTTAACTATAGATGGCAACACCATAGATGTGCGCAGTAAAACCCAAACCATGATGCGCAAATATCTGCACGACAGCGCTGAACATGCATTCGGGTTGAGCAGCATACCTGAGCGAGTGAGTGCAGTAATTACAACGTCCGTGCACCTACCACTGATGATAGCTATTAGCTATGAATATTAGCAGAAACTAGTTTGGTGCTTCGCAGTCGGGAGATTTATTTCTTTATGCTTTGCAATCAAGATGATTATTTCTTTTTCAAGACTTCGTTTTTTAAAATTCTGGTAAAGTTGTAATTTGTTTTCACATTTCGTTGTTGTCATGGTGCTTCGCAGTCAAGATGATTTCCTCTTCAAGATTATAGTTCGTTTTTTTTTAAATTCGGCAAGGTTTTAATTCAGTTTCATATTTCGTTGTTGTTAAAATAATTTTTTACCTTCATTGTAAAAATTCATCTTGTTCAATTTTATCTGGTGCAGATTTTACAATATCATGCATTTTATTTTTTAAAACTTCACAATTGAAAAAGTTCACATTCTTTGAATGAGTCGGATACTTATGGCAATGTCTTGTGAATAAACACATTACAAGCGTACATAAGAAGCCCTCACAGCTACTATGAATATTGTAAGGACATATATAGTTTATTGTTTCTTGATTTTTATTGCCGATACTATGCCCCATACGTATCTAACATCATTTAATAAACTCCCGATTGCAGAACTTGCATAACATGTGAAACAGTAATGACGGACATTTAATGTCAATCAAGTTACATTATCGTGGCCACGTAAAAAGTATGTTCATCGCAAATTGGCGAAATCTGAACAACGAGATATAAAAAACACCTACCTAACATGATGCAGGTCCTCCTCTTACCGCCAAAAGAGCTCTCACCCAATGAGGCACAGATTCAACAAGATATTGGTAGGTGTCTCTTGATATTTGGTACCATGACTGCAACAAAAGATCCTGCACAGCAGTTCCTGAAAATTGTGTGGTTGGGGTGATGCTGCTCGCATACTTGTTTCACCAACTCACAACACAAATGCTCAATAGGATTCGTGTCCGGCAAATTTGGGGGCCACAGTAATAAATGAAATTCTTCTTCATGTTCTTGGAACCATTTCTGAACCTTCTTCGCAGTGTGGCATGGAGCATTGTCTTGTTGAAAGACGCCATCTCCACCAGGAAATACAGACGCCATAAAGGGGTGCCCTTGGTCAGGTACATGACAGCTGTCAGTGTTCTCTAACTCTCCGACAGGGATAATAGGCCCAAGTGTTTCGCAAAAAACTGTTGACTTGACCATCACACACCCTCCACCTGCCTGGAGGGAGTGTGATGGCTAGATCAATATTTCCACAGTGCATCCAGGTGAGATGGCTTTCTTGGGTAAACGTCGCACATGTGCTTGTTCATCGACATGGTGTAATAGAAAATTGGATTCGTCTGACCACGAGACCCTCTTCCAGTCATCTATGGTCCAATGTTGATGATTACATGCCAGCTACAGTGATGACGATGGTGAATGGCTATAAGCATAGGCACACGAATGGGCCTGTAGCTGCGGAGACTCATATCCAAGAGCGTATGATGAACTGTGGGTCTGGACACATTTCACCACAATTGAAATTATGGGTAATGTCAGCCACAGTAGACCTCTTGTTGCTGCAGACAAGGCGAGATAGCCTGCGCTGGCCTCTGGCATCAATGAGGCGTGGCCTGCCCATGCATTGTCGAAGGCTCAAAGTTTCAACTGTTTTTGGAACATCTTTGATAGGTACTAACTATAGTATGGCATGAGCAGCCTACTATTATCACTGTTTTGGAGATGATCTTACTAAGGCGTCTTGCCATAATGATCTGGCCTTTGTCCAAATCAGATAAATCCTTTGCTTTTCACATGTTGAGACGAAACGAAATATCAACTGAAATATCAACAAAATATCAGCTCCGACCCAGGTATTATATATATACTGTATATACGATTCACATGCTTGGTGTGTGTTGGTGTATATTTTTATGCAGTTCACTCCACGTATAATGCGCTCACATAATACTAAGTTCTGCACGAAACAAAGTTTTTATAGATCCCTGAATTTCATAATATCTCCCTCATCGTTTTAAGGACATATTACGAATAACAATTTTTGGAGAAACTGAATATAATGAAGTAAAGCACGGTTATCAGCAATCAAACTGGCATTCACTCAGGTTTTACCCCTTCTTCCTTCATAAAAAACAAAACAAAAACAAACCAGAGATTACGGGCTATTTATAATATCCTACAGTTCCCCTTACAGAAAAGTCAGTTTTAACGAAGATAAGAATGTTTCATTTCTTTTTTTACACCCCCCTCTAAAGTTCACACATTTTCTTTCTGTGCAAATGTCTATTATGCCCTCTCCTCACCACCTTTCAGCGACTTAATCTCTGCTCAGGGCCTCCATGAACCTGTTTGTATATGGAAGGACACTGGGCAAATGATGTTACGCTAGTGATTTGAATCCCTGCTAGGATTCCCTACCTCTTTGGGAATGTCACCCAGTTCTTCAATGGGTGTTGTTTAAGTAGTCCCACCTAGGGAACAAAGAATGATGTTGGTCACATTTGGTTAATTTAACTGGACTTTAACTGGGCAGTGTGTTTACAAAATTCGAAAAATCATAGCTTCAAATAAACGTAAAGTGCTAAGTGAGAAAATCAAGCAATCAGTTTAGTAGGAAAAAGAAAAGTAAAAAAAAAAAAAAAAATGAAGTTCAGACATGCCAACCTTCAAATTCTAAAAATCGGGAGATTTTTACAGCTCATAAAATCACACGAATGCTTTCTTTTAATAGACATTTTCCAGACATGGGAACACTTTCCCAGAAGTGGTATTATTGGTCTGCTAAAGTTCTGGAGAAAAAAGAAAGAAAAAAAAAAAAAAACGCAAAAATCACCACCCTCTCACCCACTGAAATTCGTTTTTAGGTACGTCGATTCCGCAAGATAATGAAAACGTAAAATGGCCCGCATATATTGTTGTTTTTACGAATAAATTAGCTGCCAATTGTTTTTCGTTTCTTCTTTAGGTTGTGTGCGAAGGCGAAGATTACAAAAAGCATTGTACTAACATCGCCTTTCGCTAAAAAGCGAGGCCTACTGTAACTACTTCCTTTTGTCGTTAAGTGAATTCGCAACAATTCAACTGTTTATCATCACTTAGAATGCACGAGGCTCTGTTGAGGTGAGGGATTGAAAGACTGAACTGCAAGGAGACGGCATGGCAGCTTCAATCTGTCGATCAGTTACTGACCCTCCTCGGCATTCTAGTGCCAGAGTGAGTGTTCTCTTTGATGAAGGAGTCGTATGACAATCGGACTGTAAGAATTTTTTTAAAGCAAATTTTTTACGACCCATCTCGGATGATTGGTCAGAAGCCAGTGCTTAGATCACTGCACCACCAGGCTGCGGCTTTCTTTTTGCAGATAGGAAGAAAGGAAAAGTATGAAACTGATTACTGTAATGCCGCCTTGCATAGACGCAGAAAGGAAAAATATTTCACAGGCGGTTTGAAATCATGGTGGTTGATGAAATTTCGACCATCCTGACGGCTAATTCTCGGTCAAAATCAGGAGAATTCGACATTCGTCAGGAGGAAGGGCTGAAAATCTGGAATCTCCCGTCTAAATCAAAAGAGTTGGCACGTCTGGAAGTTGGAAAAAAGCCTGGTGTTCCAGCAAATTCTGTTTGTACAATTTTAAAAAGCAAAGTAGAATTGAAATAAAAATTCAGTGATGGTTCCAATGCTGAAAGAGAAGGCTCTTACAGATGTGGATATAGTGAAGCACATTCAAGACAAGAATGTTGTTTAATCAAGCAGTGAAGAAGAAATAATTATAGAACAAACAAAAAAAAAAAAAAGAAAAGAAAAGAAAAATCAAACAGACTTGCCATTGAAAGCTTAGTTTACAAAATTTTAGAGTGTATTTTGCATCTTGAAACATCTCAACACCGCTATGTTAGAGTATGTTGAACAAAAAATTATAGCTGTTATTATAACAGGCATAAAAAAAAAAAAAAATTCGACCATCAGCTCATATTTTTGACAAAATGTGTTAGTGTCAATTAAACCATAATTTTCTGGAACTTAAATGCAGAACCTTAAAAACAAATTACACATAGGTTAATTTCTTTTTATGTGTAAGACATTACAGAAACTTTGACAAACAGCTTCAGCTTTGGAAACTAAAAATGTTAACTCTTGCATGTAGAAGTTGAATTATGTAAGTTCTTTGAGACACCAGAAAGTCAACAAACTTCCATTTTACAGTTAACGAATATCAAACAGTGAAACATTCATATAAATCAAACATCAAAGCATTTTGAAATACTGGGAAGCTCATTTTTCCTTTGGTAGGAATTATGTGTCTTTGGTTAAAGGATAAAAATGAAAGAAACTGAAGTAAGTTATGCTTGTTGTGTACAGGGGAGGTGTTTATAGACACACAACTATGTATTCGCTACATCTGAATCCACAGAACACCTAAAAACACGAAAATTTAAATCTAGCTTGGATGCACTCTTTACAGCAACTTGCTTTGCAGGTAGTGTCCACCGTGGATTGAATGTCCACTGTCTGGAAATGTCGCCCGTCCCTAATTTAGGGTAACTGGTTCCAGGGAAGGGAGAGAGCCAGTGCCGTAAGACAAACAGAACATCCAGGCCTCACCGGGATTCGAACCCGGACCCCTTTTGGACGAATGATCAGAAGCCATCGCTTAGACCACTGAGCCACAGGGGTGGCTTTGTGGTGAAGCAGCAGACATCAGAGAAAAAAATTCATGTAATATGCTCGTGTTGTCACCCACGTTATTTTCAAAACTAATCTTTGTTCTTTACATGTTTCGATTCCCTGCATTTTTATGTCTACCATTGTCTTGAAAAAGCCTCCCAGTGAGTGCGAAAGCTTGGTGAATCTTTGTGCTGTGACTACAAAAAAAAAAAAAAAAAAGGGTTTAATACGCTATATAAGTTTCATTTTATTCATGTCTGGTGTTTTTAAAATAAAGTTTGAATTGTCATGTAGCCAGTTTGTTCATATCCCTACCTACTGATGTAACCAATTCGAATTATCAACAAGCATTGCAAAAAAAAAAAAAAAAAAAAAAAAAAAAAAGGATATTTGAGATTTTGCACTTTTCCAAGGTGACTAAATAATTTCAGTTAATGAGCTGTGCATGTGCTCTCACTGAGCATCATATTATAGGTGTTACTGTACAAAAATTAATGTAGATTATTTGAAAACATAAAAGTTCATGATATTTAATCGATTAATGTACATACAAACACAATGCATTCTCTTAAGTAATCACCAATTATGCAGAATCTGTTATTATCATGATAAAAATTCAAATATTTACATGTCAATGGTGTCCATGGATGCATCTGTATAAGACAGAAACCTGTCTACAACAGAAAATAGTTCTAGTCTCTGGATTCTGTCTTAGACTGGTTTCACACTATATAAACTTAAAATTACCTTCGATCAGATGCAGATGCTGTTTTGCTTTGAAGGCGCATTACATCAGAAGGCTGAAAGGAGATAGATATGTTAACATCATTTCAGTTTTAAAGTATGGCTCAGTCTAGAATACAGTAAATTTAATAAATGAAGCTACATAACTTTGGCAATTGGAAGGTTTATAAACTGCAATTACACTATACAAATATACTATTCATTCTGAAACAGCTAAAAATTAAGCATAACAAGAATCATGATACTGGTGACAAACAACAGGAATGAGAATGCACATGCCTCTCAAAAAGAAAACTCAAACTGACGATGTTTTATTATTTACCACAATCGAGCAAAAAAATTGGCGACAGAAAGGTTTACAGAAGCACAGTCTTGAGCACATTGTTATTGGTCTTTTGAAAAAAGTACAGTTATAGTATCACTTTGTCTGCCTGTCTGTCTGTTTGTATAGACACGGTATCTCTGCTTCTGCAAGTCACAACCAAAATATTCTTCTTGCTCCAGATAGTGCGAACTAGACAGATGAAAATACACGCATTTTTGAATTTCTGAGACTCAAAGTTTTCTACTGGGTGGCATACACTTATTTTTATAAGTTTATTTGCAATGTACTTCCAAAAGTCAGACTGGAAAATGTTTTTGCACTCCATAGCTAGAACAAGTAAAACTCCCTGTGCATTTTTTGTTTGGCAAGATGTAGTTTTATTGCTAGGTGGCACAAACATATATTTTTGTGAGACAACTGCCTATATATATTTGCATTTGGCATACTTCCATTTCTAAGCATTCAATTTGAAAATTTACTCTCACCAGCCATCTATGGCGAGCGTACGTTTGACTCTTGCCATAGATGGCTGGTGCAGTGTGAAGAATGAGCCAGTCCAAGCTATTAGTGTCCATACCGGAACAGAAAGTTTTTTGCTGTATGCTGACGATACTGGATTAGAAAAGAAAACAGCAAAATATTGTGCTTCTAAATTAGAGGCGGCCATTACTCTACATAAAAATTTGGAAAATCTGTTTTTGCTGTTGTAACTGACAGCAAAAACGAAAAATATATGGAACATTTTAAATGAATTGCAGAGGTGCAAACATATTTTTGTAACATAGGCCTACATCAGCCACATGGATGGTTCAAAGAAAAGCCTGGCTTAATGCCATAATTACCTAATGAAAGAAGATGCAACTCTGATCCTGACTGTGTTAAAACATTTGTGGCCAATTATCACAAATACAGAGAAATATCTTTAGAGCATATTGAGGAATTTGATCAATCTATTTAAAAAATCTTGAATAACATGGACATTTACCATGAAGCTATGAATCTGGAAAAGCAGATATCCATTGTTACTAGCACACTAGACACATTTCAGAGAGACACAATGTCTATTTCAGTTGCTGTTGAAATATGGCTAGATTTACTACAAGAAGAAAACCTGCACCCTGCCATCTAGATTTTAAAAAAGGTTTGAACAAGCAATTTTTGCACCACATTTTCTAGCAAACTTCATGGTTCCAAAATACAGAGGTCATAAACTTAACCAAGAACAGGGAGTATTGCAAAAGAGTGGATATCCAAATTTCACCCTGATTACACAGTCGAATAATATGACCACCCCCAAATCACTGTGTACTCGTCCAGGCATGTCACAGAGTGCACATGACAAGGTTGACCATGCGGAGATATAAGCAGCTGGCCAGGACAGATGAACCACAGTGAGTAATGTGAGCACAATGGCAGAGGTAGTTGATTTGACGGATGTTCAAAAAGGAAGGACTATCAGTTACAGCGCCAAGGCTGGAAGCATCTCAGAAACAGCAGGCTTCGTGGGATGTTCACCATGTGCTGTAGCAACTTTAGGTGTACCAAGAATGGATTGCTGGCATGCCGAGTACCTCCCGACAGCATACCTGTGGAGCCCAAAAGGTCATTGACCTCAGACGAAAATGTCGCCTCCGTCGATTGGTAAAGGGTAATCAACGTGCAACAGTGCAGCAACTGACCATGCAAATGAACGCTGGAGCACCCAGGTACGTGTCCTCGATAACAGTGGAGTGATCCCTGTTACGCATGTGTCTCCAGAGTTGATGCTGTGTCAAGGCACCCATGTTAACCCAAGTCCATCGGCAATGACGCCTGCAGTTTGCTTGGGACTACTGTCATTGGACAGTGGAAGAGTGAGAAAAGGTTGCCTTCACCACAAATCAAGGTTTCTGCTCCATAGAAGTGACGGGTGGTGGTGGACACAGCATTAGACACATGAGAACCAACACTCGGACATGCTTGTCGGTCAAGTACAGAATAGCGGTGGCAATGTGCATGTCTCGGGGATGTTTTCCTGTTATGCCCGGAGACCGCTGGTACCACTGAATGGGTTCCTGAACACTAATGGCTACCTTCCCACCTTTGCTGACCACATGCATCCCTTCACATTGGACGTTTACCCTGGAGGTGATGGTGTGAAAAGGACAACGAGCACTGTTACGTCGCTAAGGGGGTGCATAACTGGTTCCAGGAACATGACAACAATGTCTTTATTCTCTCTTGGGAGGCAGAATCGGCCAACCTCAACCTCCGTGCTTTCCTGCAGTCCGAATGGGCACGTGTGCCTCAGGCAACCTTCCAGGGCCTTATTGCATCCATGCCATGCCAAGGGTGGTTATTTCCATTATTCGGTGGGTGCTCATATTATTCTGATATGATCATGTATTTGCCTGGTGTAATGGCTTTCAAAATTAATGACACAGACTACTACCTAACATAAGTGATGGAAGAAAGTGTCATCAGCCAGTTTTCTTCCATAAAATGGTGGCAAATCATGACATAAAAGCCTGAAAAGGGTTCAAATTCAAAATTGCCTGCAGGATTTTGTAACTTTTTTGTATGCCTACATTCAGCACAAGCTTCATCTGCCTCCACTGAGAGAATTTTCTCTATGTTTCAACTAGTTTGGAATAAGTTACGAAACAGGCTTGGGGTAGAGAAAGCCACAAAACTTGTTTAGTTTATACATTTTTAAGATAACAGCATGGATCAAAATTTCCAGTAGACTGGTTAGTTTTGTATCTGGCTAAAACCCCTGAGATTACATTAATTATTTTAAATGTGGCTGTTTCACAGAAAATCTCAAGAGGTTTGAAAATATTTGGAAATTGTATGGGTCACAAAACTATGATAATTTCAGCCGGCTTTTGAGGTTCTAGTAAAATACAAAGCAAAAACACTTTATTATCTATACCATTGTTTAATTTTTAGGCTATCTTTGTAAATAGTCAAAAACCATTGCAGTTTACATGCTGCACACAAATATATATATATTAAAGATAATATTTTAGTTAGAAGCTAAGTATGTTATATTCTGTTTCTCTATTATTTCTTTCTCCTGTAGTATGAATAGATAGTGATAATGTTGTTCTATTCCATAGTTATTCTTTATAGGTGGAAAACTATTTATATGCAACCATTTATTATTTTCAGAATTATTGTTCAATTTTCTTATTTCAGATTTTAGAATATTGTAGAAGCAAAAATAGGATTTAATTTTGAAAAAACCCAGGTGGATTTTTTGGTGATTTTTTTCAACTGGGCCCAGCCCGAAAAATCCGGTGATTTTTTCCGAACTGGGTCCAACCTGGCAAACCCTGTTGAAGGGGAAGGTGTACACAGGTAATTGCTCATATACTTCAAGAGCTACAGGCTACAATAACGACCAACCTCCAACAAATCACACCACGTACCCTGAGAAAGATCTTCACCAACGTGCAGAAGCATGTGCAGACATGTCTAGGCTTTGGTGGGGCCCATTTCCAACACCTCCTGCAGGAACCAATTTGACATGGTAAATGTTACTTTCAGTGCACAGTCATTTTTCAGACACCCTGTATTATCGGTTTTTGTAGTTCCGGAATGCTTTAACTGGATAAAAAAAGAAGTTAAATACTTACTTTTTTTTTTTTTTTTTTTTGCAGCATGCTGATATCTCCATATGAAGCCAAAGCTGAAAACTTCATGATACGCAGAAAACCATGCAAAGTCAAAAGTCCTCATCTTTATGAATTATAAATAACATGATGTGTCCATTTTGGCATTTTACTTCATTTTGGTATTTAAATGAACATTTCCAATAGCAGAAATAACATTTAATACATTTTTTTATTCATATAACTTCATTGAGAATATATCAAGCTGGATTAGGAAAGCCAACATTCAGTAAACAAACTGAATGATTGCTTGTTCCAGTAAACAAACTGAAACTAGCAATCACATGTGCAATGCATCACAAAACTAAGCAGAGCCTCGCCTAATATCACAGTTATGACACCACATCTTTTTACACAAGAATTTGTGATCCAACAAGAATATGTCATCGGTTTGTCTTTGTGATCATATGTTTTTCATCTATGCTTCTAAAAGTTTGATTTGAAAACTTCTCTTTTGCAAACAATAGCTGCAACCACTACCACACTTTTCAATTACTTTTCCAGCTGTTATAGCACTGAATTTTCTTGCTGTGTGTGTGTGTGTGTTAGAATTCTGTTCAATAATACCTTAGTACACCTTCAAACAGGTGAGACTAAAATATATATATTTTTTTAAACTCTGGCAAGCTGTAACTGTGATCAATATTATCCACATGTTTTCTATTTTCCACTATTTTTCATAAAGATTCTTTCTTTGGGTCATAGAAATTATAAAAGTGCATCAGTGTGAGTGATCAGCCCATAGCTAATTCTTCATTGAAAGTCATAGCTGCTTTAGGAGGATTTCGCAGAAATGATGGGTTCTCAAGGTAGTCCTGAATGGCTGTGTACGAGAGTGTATTTGTTCCTACTCTGATGTATGGCAGTGAAACTTGGGTACTGCAGAAAAGACATAGGAACCGTTTGTGTGCTGGTGAGATGCGTTACTTATGGAAGGTTTGTGGCACGCTGATCATGTGAGGAATGAAGATATGTTGCAGATGTGTAATGTGAGGCAAAATGTTGTTGTAAGATGGAGACTAATATTCTTAGATGGTTTGGCTATGTTGAAAGATTGAGTGATGAGGTCCTGACTAAGAGAATTTTTTCAGCCCAAGTGGCAGGAAAGAAAGGTAGAGGAAGGCCAAGGAAATCATGGAAAGACTAGATTCAGGAATGTCTGCTTGAGAAAAAGATTATGTGCATGAATTACAAAAGGTCTTGTATGTGGCGTGTGATGGATGTTAATGAAGCTCGAGCAGTGTGCCAAGATAGTTGTAAATGGAGACATTTGATACACCAACAGTAAGTAAATTCTAGTTCTGTCACTTAAATGTCTACTTGGCACATGGTCTTTCTTTGAGGAGCTAAGCTCTGAATATCAGAGAACAGTATATATGCATGTACTATTTTTCATTTACTTGAGGAAGTAACAATACATGGCAACAATGAATTTGTCACTCTATCAGCACTTTTAAAAGCTCAGTTTAATTTTTTTTTCTTGCATTTGATCCTTGTAATGGCAATCATGATTTTTCAGATTCTCTAATGAAAATTTTTCCACTAGCATAAAATAAACACAAACAGCAGAGTCTAGTCTGAGTTGTATTTAATTCTAAAAAAAAATAAATTATTTTGTCCTGCATGATTTTATTCCCCATTTGAAGGTCATAAGAACTATGTAGCCATTCATCTTACTGTTTCTAGAATTGAAATTACCTTGTCTGTGGTTTGTGATTGGTTAGGGCTTAAGTTGTGTCTGCATATGGTCTTGTACCGTCAGCTGGAAGTACTTGGATCAAATGGTTAAAGATGAGTGGCAAAAGAAAACACACACACAAAAAAAAGCTGAAGAATGAGTGGCAAAAGAAAACACGCTTCTATTCTTTGAATCGAAAAATCAAGGATTTCAAAAAATCGACATGGTGAAAGTGTCTAAAAGGTAGCAACCAAATTATAGGTGTTGGCTAAGGCCCACAGTAGGTGACTGGAAAAGAAACAGAGCAAAGATTCAGAAATGTAGCATTGGAAACTTTTCAGAAGATGACATACTGAGAAAAAATATGTGAAAAAAATATTATGAAAAAAAAAAAAAAAAAACTAAATGAACATTGTTTCCAGTAATGACTGAATGTCAGTTTGACCTTTTGTTGGAAAACTACAAATGAAAATGATGTGTTTATTGCACCTGAAAATTTGGCATTCTCTTTCTTGTTTGAGAGCACAATTATTAATTGATGCCCAGAAGCAAAATTTTTGACTAAAAAAACTGAAACTTTTGGGTCATGCTTGCATCCACCAAACATGAGAGAGAGAGAGAGAGAGAGAGAGAGAGAGAGAGAGAGAGAGAGAGAGAGAGAGAGAGAGAGAGACAGAGAGAGAGAGCGAGAGAGAGAGAGAGAGAGAGAGAGGGGGGGAGGGAGGGAGGGGGAGAATTGGTTGGTGACTGTAATTTATGTAAATATTAAACTGGAGCACATCACTGTATTCACATTTAAAATAAAATGGCTTTAAAAGACTGCTGCAAACAGTTTTTTTCCCCTTGTTTTGCCTTGGTTTACTTGCTAGAACATCAGCTTAAGTTTCCTCTAGTGGACAAACCTTGCTTTCTTCGAGGCAAGTTCCACAGCCACATTTGCCTTTTGTTGATTCTGCAGCTGCACAGCATCCATTGCTTAATTTTTCTTTCTGCTGATATCTTTCCCTTCTCATTTCTTTATTGTTGCTTTTCTTTTTAATACCCTCAGATGACAATAATCTCATCTATCATGCTAAAAGAACTTATAACCTGAAGACTGTGAATGCATGATATCTAAGCTTTCATTATTTAAGATAAATGGTGTAACTTTGAGAATACAAATACTTTTGAACACCATGCATTGATTCTTACAAATTTTCCATCTCTGTTTTTGGAAAAATTTCCTTTCATTATTGAGCTGAAGTGCAGACATTTATGGCAGATAATACCATTTAACAACACAGGAAGGGAGTGGAAACATTGCAGGGGGAGGGTTTATGATTATGAGCTCTGGCAGACTCCCATTTTTGGAACTCCCCATTCTAAAGCTGAAATACAAATATTTATGGAATAAAATTATATTTAACAACAATACTGGGCAAAAAGAATATCGCAAGAAAAATGTTATGAGCATGGGAGAAATCTTCATTCTGCCTACATACCATATTTGAAAGTTTCAAAAAGGTGGAATTCTGTCTTCCGACAGAAAATTACACTCCCGCCCCTAGCCGCTACCACCAATCTCTCCAAAATTTCTGTTCAGTTGTGCGTTGATTTCATGAATGACTCCAATGATAATGCAAAAGATGGAATTCCTCAAATCTGCAAAAGAATCTCATGCCTGAAAATTACAGGGGAATTTTCATACTGTTTAATTCCATTATCGGAAATTGTTGCCCATAGTTTCATGCTGAAATACAAACATTTATGCAATAAAATGATATTTAATGGCAGTACTGGACAGCAGCAACATCGTGAGAAAAAAATTAATGTTATGGGAAAAATCTCCACTCCATTTAACTTTGCTTTTGAAAGTTTTGAAAAACAAAATACCATCTCCAGATGAAAAACAACCCCTTTCCCCCAACTAATACTCCAAAAAATTTTTTTCTTTGGTTGCATTGATCTCAAGAATTACCCAAATGATGACAACAAAAGTGGAATTTCGTGAATCTCATGTATGATCTATACAAAACCAGTGAATATTTTCCCATCTAGTCTATATTTTTTTAAATAGATATACTGTGATAAAGTATAAGCATCATACACTGACGGAAAAAAAATCCCAACACCAACAAGGAGTTGTGTTGATAAACGACAGTTGGTAGGCGGTGAGAGTACATCTGTAAGATGACGTCTATGCAAATTTCGTGCTCGGCACATACGTGTGGCGCTAGTAGCGCCCTCGGAACATGCAAAGCAGGTTTGCTGTAAATACGCGCTGTAACGCTCGCGAGCATTAGTTATCGTTGAGATTCGACGTAGGGTGTTGATGTTAGTCAAGAATGCCTTTAAGAAGACGAAGAAGCCATTATCAACAGCTCACGGAGTTTGAACGAGGTCGTGTAATAGGGCTACGAGAAGGTGGATTTTATTTCCGCAATATTGCAGAACGACTTGGCAGAAATGCAGCCACTGTGCATGATTGTTGGCAGCGGTGGTCAAGGGAAGGTGCTGCCTCAAGAAGACCGGGTTCCGGCCGGCCACGTGGCACTACTGAGAGGATAGACCGCCGTGTACGGCGTATGGCCGTGGCGCATCGTACCGCGTCTGCGACAGCAATTCGAGCTGCAGTTGCCACCACAGTGACACAACGAACTGTTATAAATCGGTTACTTGAAGGACAGCTCCGAGCCAGACGCCCTGTAGCGTGCATTCCACTTACTCCAAACCACTGCCGTTTGCAACGTCAGTGGCGTCAAGCTAGAGCTCATTGGAGGACGGAGTGGAGATCTGTTGTGTTTTCTGATGAAAGCCGGTTCTGCCTGGGTGCCAGTGATGGCCGTGTGTTGGTCAGAAGGAGGCCAGGTGAGCGCCTGCAACCAACCTGTCTGCGGCAGAGACCCACTGGACCTACACCTGGAGTTATGGTCTGGGAAGC
This sequence comes from Macrothele yani, assembly GCA_039090855.1. Lineage (NCBI taxonomy): Eukaryota > Metazoa > Arthropoda > Arachnida > Araneae > Macrothelidae > Macrothele > Macrothele yani. The sequence continues at coordinate 14,653,137 of CM076989.1, forward strand.
AATTTCCTATGACAGCAGGAGCACTCTCGTGGTTATCCCACGCACCCTGAAGGCACAGTTGTACGTCGGTCTGGTGATTCACCCTGTTGTGCTGCCATTCATGAACAGCATTCCAGGGGGTGTTTTCCAACAGGATAACGCTCGGCCGCATACCGCTGTTGTAACCCAACATGCTCTACAGAGTGTCGACATGTTGCCGTGGCCTGCTAGATCACCAGATCTTTCACCAATCGAGCACGTATGGGACATCATTGGACAACAACTCCAGCGTCACCCCCAACCAGCATTAACCGTCCCTGCATTGACCAACCAAGTGCAACAGGCATGGAACTCCATCCCACAAACTGACATCCAGCACCTGTACGACACAATGCATGAACGTTTGCGTGCTTGCATTCAACATTCTGGCGGTTACACCGGTTATTAATGCACCAGCATTTCACATTTAAAATGGCTCTTCTCGCGCTTAGCATTAAGCTGTGATCTTGAAACCTTAATCGATTAAATATGTTACCTATACAAATGTATTGCCGCCATTTCATTCCCCTACAACTATTTTTTCGTGGTGTTGGGATTTTTTTTTCCGTCAGTGTATGTTTTGCCATCTAGTGACACAATTCTTCCTCATAAATCAAAAGGAATTTTCAAATAGTTTTAAAGTGCATCACAAGAAACACTCTTAAAATTATAATAAAATTCTTAAGATGAAAAGTGAAAGAAATTCTTAATGACAATAGAATTCTATGAATGAAAGTTAACAGACAAATTTGGCAACATTTGAATGAAGAACGTACTTACCATCTTGTGTTACCTTCTTTCATTTAAGGCTGATGAAGAAAGAAGTTACTGCTGAAATGATCTATTAAATGTTTGTCAAGTAACTTTTAAGTGTAGAATTCTAATACATCATTAAGAATTCCTTTCACTTTTCATCTATTTCTTGTTACACATTTATACTACTTTGTTTTTATGCATCTTAAAATTTTTGTAAGCAATATATATCATCATCATCATGGTCAACTATTATCAATCCACTGCTGGACGAAGGTCTCCCCAAGTTTCTTCCACAACGGTCTGTCTTGTGCCAGTCTCCTCCATGTTACTCCCGCATACTTTCGAATTTTATCCACCCATCTCCCATGTGGTCTTCTTCTGGGTCTTTTCCTGTCCCTTGGAATCCAATCTAAAATTTTGGCTGTCCATCGATGGTCTGTCCTTCTGGCAGTATGTCCAGCCCATTGCCATTTCAGGGATTTAAGTCTGATCATGATGTCTTCCACTCTTGTCATTTTTCTGATCCACGAGTTCCTCTTCTTATCTCTCCTGGTTACAACAAGCAAGCACCTCTCCATGCTTCTTTGAGTTGTCTGCAGCCTTTGTATGTCTCTTTTAGTTAAGGTCCATGTCTCTGCACCATACGTAAGCACTGGAAGGATGCATTGATCAAACACTTTTCTTTTAAGACATAATGGCATATTGCTCTTGAAAATTATGCTGTTTCTTCCAAAAGCTCTCCAGGCAAGTCACTTGATATCTGCTGTCCAAGATAAACGTACGTATCTCTTATCTCCAGCTTTTCTCCATCAATCAATAAATCTTCATTTCTTGTAAAAGCATTGAACATCATTTTTGTCTTCTGAAAGTTCATTTTTAATCCCACTTCTTTGCTCTTGTCAGCAAGTTCCTGGATCATACTCTGCAGCTCTGATGGGGTAGTTGCAAAAATGACTATGTCATCAGCAAAACGAAGGTGGGTTAGATAAGCTCCATTAATCTTTATCCCTTTGTTTTCCCAGTTCAGTGATTGAAAGACATTTTCCAATGTGGCATTAAAGAGCTTTGGAGAGATGGTGTCCCCTTGTCTCACTCCCTTTCCAATTTTTATGTGTGTTATATTTTCAAGCAGCCGAATCTTTGCACTTGCATTTTCATAGATGTTATTAATAATATTAATGTATGAATCTTCAATACCGCAGGATTTCAGAGCCATTGTAACTGCTGATGGTTTCACCAAATCAAAGGCTTTTTCATAATCAATAAAAGCCATGCACAATGGAAGTTCATATACCCTCGCTCTTTCAATTAGTTCTCTCAGTACGTGGATATGATCTATTGTGCTGTAGCCACTCCTGAATCCAGCTTGTTCTCTCGGTTGAGCCATGTCCAGTGTTACCTTCAAGCGGTGTGAAAGAACTTTGGTGAAGATTTTATAAACCACTGATAGGAGGCTGATAGGTCTGTAGTTCCCGAGATCCTCAATGTCACCTTTTTTATGTAGCAGGATCATTGTAGCGTTGTTTCTATCCTCAGGAAACTTCACTTCATTAAGGCATTGAGTGAAAATTTGGGCGAGTACTGTTTCGATTTCTCCACTTGCTTCTTGTATGATGTCTACAGTAATTTCATCTTCTCCTGGAGCTTTTCCCCGCTTCATGTTCTTGATTGCATGTGCAACTTCTGCTGGGAGGACTGGAAGAACTCTGGTACTGGTAACTTTCATGATGTCTGGAGTACATGCATCATCCATTTCATATAATTTGGAGTAGAAATCTTTCACTCTTGTCAAAATTTCGCCTCTATTTCTTGTTACAGAACCATCTTATTTTCTCAGTGCCATAATCTGTTTTCTTCCCTTACTGAGATGTCCCTTTGCTATCTTTAGGCTTTGGTTGTTTTCAATTGCTTTCCTCACTAGTTCACAGTTGAATTTCCTTACGTCTTCAGTGATACTTTTTCGTACTGTCTTGCATAGCTCTATATATTCCACTTTGGAAGTCACATCTTCTTTAGTTGTCCTCATCTCTGTTCTTTTTTGCATCAACAATTTGGTTTTTCCTGATAATTTGTTCACATGCAACTTGTTCTTAGACTCAGCTAATTTTGTTGCTGTTTCCATAAGAGCTTTGGTTACTTTTCTGTTAACTTCAGAAATATCCACTTCTTCCGATGTTAGGCCTTCTAACGCAGAGAATCTGTTCTTCAGTTCCAACTTGAAGGTATTATGGTGTTTTTTAAGGTTGGTCATGTCAATACATTTTGTTTGTCTTATGAGCTTGCCACGTTCGAGTTTAGTGTTGAGGTGCATCTTACATCTCACCAATCTATGGTCACTACCTGTGTTGAACTTGTTTAGCACACTGCAGTCTTCTATGACGAATTTTTTGTTACACATAATAAAATCAATTTCACTTGTCGTCCCATTTGGATGTCTCCATGTCCATTTCCTGTGCTGCTTTTTCGTGAAAAAGGAGTTCAAGATGAAAAACCCTTCTGCCTCTGCAAACTTGCGAGAGTATTTCCACGCTGGTTTCTGTTGCCGTGACCGAATTTACCTACTGAATACACACACACATCAAATTGTAAAATTCCTATTGTAAAATGAATAAATGCAACTGAGATGACATTTCAAATAAAAAAGTATATGATATTTACCTGAAACGGTTGTTGTTTAAAAAGCCTTTGTACCACAGATGAATCACTATTGAAGGAGGAGTTCTGTGCAGCTTTCTCCAATATCTCAAATTCATAAAGCTCCTGTCGTTCCTTCTGGAAATTAGAAAATTTAATATTTAAGCTTGAAGTGAAGCTTTGAATATTAAAAGGAACCACCAAGGTGATCTCATACACTAATAATAGCACAATACATTATATAACTAATCTCCAAAACTTTAAGTGCTTTAGTGTTTTTAGAATATTGATTTTTGTCTTCCACCAAAGTCAGTTTGATTTACTGATTGATGTCTCTTATTTGCTACTGTACTGCCCATGTACTAGAGATCTGCATGGATTTTAATTTGGAAAGCCTGGCCCGGCTCGTGCCCAAACTTTAGAAACCTGGCCCGGCTCGTGCCCAAACTTTAGAAACCTGACCTAGCTCATGCCCAAACTTTAGAAGCCTGGCCTGGCTCGTGCCCAAACTTTAGAAGCCTGGCTTGGCTCGTGCCCAAACTTTAGAAGCCTGGCCTGGCTCAAAATTTCCTGTTTACGGCCTGACGCAACCCATTTTATACTTTCATTAAGTGTTCTCCTCCTTTTTTTTTTTTTCTGGCTGTGTTTCCTAAGTTACAGTTACAAATGCAATTTGAAAACAGGCCTTTTAGGAGTCTCAGCATCAACGGTTGCCAGCAAAAAAAGCTGCCAATTCAGCCCGTGCTCTATGCTGGGAGACATTGCAGTATCTACTGGTGGATTTCTAAGTTGTTTGTGTTACGACTTATCAAAAAATTAACACAAATTGCTAAATAGATATAGGCTTAAAGTAGCAAACAAAGTATTCATGAATGTACGCATATTTTGCATTACTAGGACAAGCCGCCAACGGTAACCGATAACTCGGGTACAGTTGGCAAATTTTGAGTGAAGCTATTGCAGAATCTAAGCTCATTAAGGTGTCTATTAAAACAAATTCTAAAAAACGAATGCAAAAAATTTATGACTTCCAGAACAAAAGTACAAAACATTATAAAAAAGAAATGCCTAAAATTTATCATGAACTACTTTCCTTCACGCCTTCACGTTGGTTGTGATCAGGTTGCATGTAAACAAAGTGGAAAGATACTCAGATTGGGAACAACGTTTTAAATTTTGTATCGTGAAACACACACACACACACACACACACACACACACACACACACACAAACTTCCTTTTATTGCTATATTGTGTTGTCAGAAAAGTCATGATGTATTTTGGCACCCGATGGCGGTTGGGCAGTTTTGGAAGTACTAGAGGCATGCGCAGCTCTGTTATCGCTTATGGTATTCAACAGGTGCCAGTTCTAGCTGCAGTCTAAAAGGAAAGGAATAGTAAGTGATTTGGTTGATTTGCAGAGATTTGACATCAAGTTGAAGATGGAAGACCAAACTGTGCATTTTCACCATATTTTACTGTTTTACTTCCGCAAAGGGAAGAACGCGCGTCAAGCTTGTGAAAAGGTGCGTAAAGTGTACGGTGATAATGCTCTACAAGAATGTCAGTGCCAGCGGTGGTTCGCAAAATTCCGTGCTGGTGATTTTGACCTCAACGATGCTCCTAGGTCCAGAAGGCCCACCGAGGTTGATGACGACCAAATCAAGGCATTGATCGAGTCAAACTCACGTTACATGACACGAGAGATTGCAGACACATTGCACATCCATCATTCAAGCGTTCACGACCACCTGAAGAAGCTGGGATACGTAAGCAAGCTCGAAGTGTGGGTTCCACATGAACTCAAAGAAGCTCAATTGACGGCGCGTATAAACATCTGCAATATGCTCATTAAACGTGAGGAAAACGATCCTTTTTTGAAGCGACTGATAACTGGTGACGAAAAGTGGATTGTGTACAAGAATATGCTGCACAAACGGTCTTGATCCCGACATGCTGCTTCCCCTCAAACGACATTGAAAGCAGACATTAATCAGCGGAAGTTTCTGGTCTGTGATGGGATTTTAAAGGCACTGTGTTTTTCAAGCTCCTACCATGGAAACAAACAATCGATTCAAATGTGTACTGTTGGCAATTTGACACTTTGAAAGAATCCATCATCCAGAAACATCCTGAGCTTATTCATCGTAAAGGCATTGTGTTCCATCACGACAACGCGAGACCACACACAAGTTTGATCACCCGCCAAAAATTATTGGAGCTTGGGTGGGATGTGTTGCCACACCCAGCATAATCGCCTGACCTTGTGCCGTCAGACTTCCACTTGTTTCACACTCTCCAACAATCCTTGAATGGTATAACATTCAATTCAGATGAGGCTGTAAATCAGCACCTTGTACAGTTTTTCGCCACGAAAGACAGGTCCTTCTATGAACGAGGCTTTCTGCAGCTCACTGACAGATGGCAAAAGGTTGTCGAACAAAACGGGCATTATATCAGTGATTGATTTTTGTTCTTTCTATCAATAAATGACCTTAGCAAAACATGGCTAAAATATGCCATGACTTTTCCGACAACCCAATAGATTAAGCAAGTGTTGAGCTAACAGATGGAGTCTTTCCATTTCTTTGTTTCTCAATTCAAACCATTTTTTTTAAATTAATGCTAGTGAGCCGACTGTTGTGAAATGGTTCAAGTAAAAGGTCATCTAGTTCTTTTACTCTCGACAACCCTACATATGTCAATCCAAGAGCGAATTCATAATATCATTGAAAAAATCAATGATTAGTGACATGTGGCTGGTATCATGGTAATTGGTCGTGTCCTATAGGAATAATGACTATTAAAAAACTGACCAATTTTAATAATTTCAATTGAAATTCCTCAATGACACGGGATTTCGGGAATCAGAAGGCGTCAAAATCTGACCATGGACGATGTCGAATCGCATGCCAAAAATCATGGGGATCAGATGTGTTATGTTGTAGCTATGACTGAACAACTAATTGTCTCGAGTCTCATGAAGAGAGCTCCGCTGAATAAAACAGTGTAATCTAAAAGAGTCCCCCCCCCGCCTTCTTTTTTTTTCTTTCTTTTGGAAGCACTCAAAATTCTGTAAGCACCAACCCAAGAAAAGTTTGTTCTGTTTATATAATGGATATATACTGAGAGTTCAAAGCAAATTAAAGTCCATACCATAATACACTCAAAAACATTTCCCTAAATAAGACAAAAAAAAAAAAAAAAAAAAATATTGAATCAGTGCTTGGCTGAATTAAGGAAGAAAACAGCAAATTAAAAACAATAAAAAAAATTATTGTTATCCTGGTGGCTGAGTGGTTTGAAGTACTGACTTCTTTTTTTTTTTTTTTTGATTGGAGGTTTAACGACCACCGTGAGCAACTCAATGGGCTATAAGCAGTCGCCCGTCCCTAATTTAGGGTCACTGGTTCCAGGGAAGGGAGAGAACCAGTGCCGTAAGACAAACACAACATCCATGCCTCACCGGGATTCGAACCCGGACCCCGTTCGAACGAATGATCAGAGGCCATCGCTTAGACCACTGCGCCACCGGGGCGGCAAAGTACTGACTTCAAGCCATCTGACAGATGGTGTTGGCTTCCCACTCCCTGGAACCAGTGATTCCAAATTAGGGATCCATGGGTACCTACCTACCTACCTATAGCCCTAAAAGTTGCTCATGTAATAGTTGCTAAACTCTGAAAAAAAAAAAAAAATTGAATATTTATTTACCAGGAAATTTTCTGCATGTGAAAAATATTTTTTTCTGCTATAAAATTACATGCCCTGACACATTTCCAATTTTAGTGGTAAGATAATCCCAACATTTTTGGCACCCCCACAGACTGCCACCCAGAGGCACGATACTATGTCTTTGTATCTGTGTCACCAGCAGTATAATTCATCGATTTTACAACCAAATTTATGCTTTTAAGGAAGAACAAGACAAAGCTAATACATTTGATATCCACAATAAATGAGTACCATAACTCATAGAGTTCTTTAGTACTTAAAGGTATTTTACTCAAAGCAAACAGATTATAAATTCTGAATTTGCTTGTACCACTTACTGGTCATCCATATAACACCTCTCAGAAAACTTAAAAAAATTATCCCCCTGGAGCAGGAATCAAACCTGCATCTCCCAATTTTCGTTCTAATATGCTATCACTCGAACAGAAATCAGGAGATGTGGATTCGATTGCTGCTCCAGGGCAATGACATTTTTTAAGTTTTCTGAGAAATGTTACATGGATGACCAGTAAATGGTACAAGCAAATTCAGAATTTATATTGTTTGCTTTGAATATTCTATTGATTTCCCGTGTATTATGAGAAATATTTCTTCCTTCATTGATTTAAAGTTTTTTTTTTTTTTTTTTTAAAGATTTTAGTTACAGTTTGAGAAGGGAAAATATTAGTAACTATAATCAACAGGACATAAAACATGATGAGTAACCTGAAATGCATTTATACTCGCTCGGACTTACAAGGGAATCACCTGAATCATCACTCTTCGGCTCTGGCATACTAACGCCACGCGTTAATGTAGGAGATTTTTTGGGACTGCTTTGTACTGGACGAATTGGAGACTCAGATAAACTTTGTTGTTCAGAAACATTAAAATGAACACTTTTAACAGCTTCTGCGCTGGCCCAATTTTTGGTACCTATCCTTCTAAGATTGGAGGGTAATGGGGCATTAGGCTTATCTTCCACCTAAAAGAAAAGAAAAGAAAAAGTAGATAAAAGCATTTAAAGGGACAAAACTGAAACTAAAGAATTATGCATAAACACAACTGAAAATCACATATATAAAAAAGAACTGTCATCAAACCGAGTTAGCTATAGAAGTGTGTGAAATTATTATAGGATGCATGTGAACTTCTTCCAGTCTCCACATCTGCTAAATTTTTGCAGCCAATTCTACATATTTGCACATTCTTGTATCTTAGGTAATTAGAACAACATAATTCTTTGACTCTGCTATTTCAGTAATGAACACTTTCTTCTGCCTTTGTCGTAGAAGGTTGACAGGCAAAATGGTCACATCTGATCTTATTGCAGGGTCTCAATATAATTTGCATTGGCTATAATCTGGTACTTTGAAGAAAAGATACAGTATTTTACTTCTACAGTTTGGAGTCTCATATCCTGTGCTCGCTGCTGACTGATGTGTTATTTTAACAAAGTTGTGCTTTTGTGTATGACTAGGACAAGCCGCCAATGGTAACTGATAACTCTGGTACAGTTGGCAAATTTTGAGCAAAGCTATTGCAAAATCTAAGCTCATTTTCTATTATAACAAATTCTAAAAAACCAACGCGTAAAAATTTACAACTTCCAGAACAAAAGTACGAAACATTCTGAAAAGGAAATGTCTAAAATTTATCATGAACTACTGTTCTTCATGCCTTTACGTTGGTTGTGATCAGGTTGCATGTAAACAAAGCAGAAAGACACATCAGATCGGGAACCACGTTTTTCATTTTGTATCACGAAAGACAGATACACACACACATACATGAACTTCCTTTTATTATTATAGATTAAGCAAGTGTTGAGCTAACAGACGGAGTCTTTCCATTTCTTCGTTTTTCAAGTCAAACGATTTGTTTAAATTAATGTTAGTGAGCCGACTTTCGTGAACCGGTTCAAGTAAAAGGCCATCTAGATTTAATTGAAATTCCTCAATGGCACGGTATTTTGGGAATCACAAGTCATCAAAACCTGACCATGGACGATGTCCTATTGCAAGCCAAAACTCACGGTGATCGGATGTGTCATGTCGTAGCTATGCCCGAACAACTAATTGTCCTGAGGGTCGTATAGGGAGCAGATTTTTTCAATTATTATCAAAATTGGTCAGCTTTTTAATGGTCATTATTTTTATATGACACGACCAATCACCATGAATACTAACCCCATGTCCCTTACCATGCATGCTCTTCCCTTTCTCTGTGGCAAGTGCCACCTCGATCAGCTGAAGATCTTTGGAGGCGATAGGTAACAAGTGACCCCTTCTCAAAACTCAGAAAAACCCTTAAAAATGCAAGATTTTGGACGATTATTCCTCAATGACACGGAATTTCGAGAATCGGAAGGCATCCAAACCTGACCATGGACGATGTCCAGTTGCATGCAAAAATTCACGGTGATCAGATGTGTCACCTCGTACCTATGCCCGAACAACTGATTGTCTCGAGTCTCGTAAAGAGAGCTCCTTTCGGCCTTCGGTCTCGCTTAGCTCAATGAGTAATGTGACAGGTTTGTGAAATAACTCCTATTTGTATTGGATAAAGTAGCCATTGTGGCAATTCTAGTTCTCTAAAATGTTTTATGAAGTTGTTGGGCACCATTACAGTTGTCAGGATGACAATTATTGTTGTTATTATTTTTCATGATGAAAAACAGCACAGAAAATACTGAAATAAACATGAGCAAAAGATACTTCTTTTTGCATATTCCTATTCCTTATGATGTTTTTTTTGTTTTTCTAATAACAAACACAACCAAACACTAAAGTAAAAGCAGCTGGATGGCAAATTTAAGTGCACTGTCTAAAAACAAAAGCACAGAAAATGTAGTGTAAGAATTATTACTGCTACATTAAATACCCTATCACATATCAGTAAAAAACATGAACTCCCATGCAAATCATTAAACATGTCAGGGCACCGGAAATAAAAAAAAATTTACCCATCCAGTAGGACATTTGTACATATAAACAACATGTCCCCTAAAAGTTTTGTTTGTCTCTCATCTTACCCACAGATCATGGGCAAATTACTAACTAAACAAATAATACACCCATCAATATAACAGTTACACTTACCCTAAAAATAAGCAAGGCAATGCATGCAATTATGGGGGAAAACTGAGGTTTATTGTGAGCTTTTTTCCTCTTATTGTTCCTATCAACATGGATCCCCACACCTTTAAATGAAGGACTGTTCATTTCAGCTGTATCAGGGAATGTTGTACACTAAGAGCAATACATCTTCTGTGCAGCAGAATTATGTATAACCCATGGAACCATGGAACTCTTTTTCCCAACTTTTTTGAAACAGACGTTTCTGTTTCACTTTATTGTAAGTACTGAAACATTCATTTTTCAAATATCTAGAATTTGATGTAGACATACTGTAGAATCACAATCAGAATTTCCATTTTTATTTTCTTCATCAACTTTTGTCTTTTTAGCACTTGGATTTAGCCTATAGTAAGCATGTATATCGTTGTTGGAAGATCGCTTCATTTTTTGTACATAACAAACTGACAAACCCTAAGCATTCATTAGCTAGCACTGTACACAATGTTGAACCACAGAGACCAGGTTCTACTAGTTAACAATTACCATCCCTCTGAGTCATATGTCATTTCACGGGGAGAGAACAGCAGCAGTGCTTTGGTCAGTAAACCCACAGAAGTCAGCTATTTATGTTCTCCTGGCCTTGGAGCACAATGCGCTTCTGGGAGAGCGAACATGCTTTAGCGAGAAGCTTTTGTTACTTGGCTTGTCAGAAGCTTTTGAAGAATCCAGGCTGAGTTTTATTTTAAAAAGGAAAAGCCATTCATTATCATGCAACTAAAAAATTAGAGTTTGATCAATGATTTGCACCCTGCTGAGATAAAACACATTTTGAATATTTCTAGAATCAGTTATTTTTAATTTGGAAATTCAATTTAGAATTCTACTTTTTGAAGCTGCCATGGGAATGACAGCTTCGAAAAGTAGGCTGTCCTCATGCAATTTCAACCCAGCATGGATGAAAGAACAGGCAATTTTCAGTGCCCAAACATATGTATTTCTTACTGATCAAATTGCTCTGAAAATAAATTGCCTCCCTAGATTCTACACTGCTGGCCACCCAAAAAGCAACACCAAGAAGGACACAAGATAGCAAAGCCAGATTTACTGGACACATAACAACAGATTCAAAGATGAAACGATTGAGCTTACAGGCCCATGCGACTTGTGGAACATGCAGGCATCAATAGTTCGTGTGGCCCCCATGGCTGGCAATAATGGCCGCAACACGCCGCTGCATCGAACGAAAGAGGCTTTGGATGTGGGCTTGGGGTATGTCGGTCCAGGCTGCTTCCAAGCGTTGCCACAGTTCATCAGGCGTAGCCGCAGGTGGTGCTTGCTGGGCCACTCGATTGCTGATCTGCGACCAAACGTGTCCGATGGGGCGACATATCTGGAGAACAGGCAGACGACGGCAGCAGTGACACCTGGTGGGCTGTGAAGAATTGTTGCACGATGCGTGTAACATGCAGGCGTGCATTGTCCTGTTGAAACGTGGCCACTGGCAGGTCCTGCAGGTAAGGGAGGACTACAGGCTCCAAAACGTCGAAGATGTAGCGGTGAATGTTGAGTGTACCGGCGATGCGTACCAGAGGGGTGCGGGTGTCATATTTAATTGCGTCCCAAACCATAATGCCAGGTGACGGACCGGTATGGCGATGCATAATGCAGGCTTCATACAGTCTCTCGCCGCGGTGTTGCCACTTGCGAATCCGACCATCGTGGTGTTGCAGGCCGAAGCGGGATTCGTCGGAGAAAACAATGCCATGCCATTCCGTAGTTCAGGTGTGGTGTTCAACGGCCCACTGCCGCTGCACTCGCCGGTGGTGTAACGTTAATGGTAATCGGAGCAACAGGCGCCGTGCAACAAGTCTCTGCTCCTGCAGACGTCGTCGAACGGTACGTGCTGACACAGGTTGTTGCACAACACACCCTAATTCGTGCGCTAACGTTCGTGATGTGGCGGTGCGAGCCATCAATGCCCACCGCACAACATGCCGGTCTTCTGGTTCGGTGGTGTGCCGTGGCTGTGGCAATCGCTCACGTCGGCCCGTCTGTCCCTCTTGCACCCACCGAATCCATACTCGCCTCACTGGGGCTGGATGTCGTCCCACACGAGCGCCGATGTCTCGGTACGATAAACCGCTGTCGTGATAAGCCACTATTCGTCCTCTGTCAAACTCCGAAACGTGATGGAATGACTGCCGTATTCTGCGACGAGGCATCAGGAAGCTTCCCCCACACAGGTCCGACAGCACAACACACTTCCACTACTTACACCCTGCCTTCTGTGCACCCTTCTTATAGTGCTTCTCGGTGGCGTGCCGGACGCACATGACTTGCATATGCCCTGCAATGCTAATCGTTTGCATGTCCTCTCCTGGGTGATGCATGCTCCGAATTTCAGGCCAATCGGATGCTTCCTTCTTGGTGTTGCATTTTGGGTGGCCAGCAGTGTATATATACTTATTCATAAATATGTCACAAAAATTTGAGTTAATTAAACTATTTTGGGTGTTTCAGGAGGACCGTATGCTGGCAAAAGTAATAAAAATATACTAGTAAAAACAAAAAAGTACAGGATGTTCCATGAACATTTAGGAGTTTCTTGGCTGAACTTAAGCTCTGAGTGAGTTCTTAACTTTGTGACCAATAGAACAATGTTATCTCAAATATTGTGCAGTATCTAAAAATCAGAAACTGGCAGATTGATATGAGGATCTTTTAGGAGTTAATTCAATCTGAATACACAATTAATATAAATTAACATTAATTTCCTGCATCCCTTAGTGTCCACTGATTAGTTCCTTTGAATATATATATATAAAAAAAACTGCTACATTTCTGCCACAGAATCTGGCTTGATATGTTTAATTCACACCAACATAGGCCTGCAATTCATCTTGGAATGCAACTGTTGTTAAAATGCAGAAGACATTACTAAAATATTAAAGTATGGAATTTTGTAATGATATCATCAACAACTGCCAATCCATTGCTGGATGAAGGTCTCCCTAAGTTTCTTCCACAACTTTTTGTAATGATATATGGATACATATGTGCTCAACATATACAATAAACTTGCACCCATAAGTCAATTGGTGTATATGACATGGCAAAACAAAATGCCAATGTTTGTTCCTACTTGACAAGTTAATGGCAGAAGTTTTAGTTTGCTTAGTGTTCATTGACTGATGAAAATACTAAATTTTAATTATCCCCCTCTCCCTTCTGCCAAAAAAATACAATTGAAAGACTGTTCAATAAAAAATTATCATAACTTTTTATAGACTCACCACAGCAGTTGTTTTATAATTCTTGATGGTTCCTTTTCAGCATATCCTCTTTTTCTGCAATGTATTTGCTCCGACCAACATTTCTGCCATTCTTCAAACATACAGAAAAAGCCATTACATGACATAGCTCTTGGGTCTGATTTTGCTGCCTTCACAACTTGTTCTGATGAATGAAAATATTTCCTCCAAAAGCTGCTTTTTCAAGCAGGCAGTTTCATCTTTGCAGCATAACATTTGGCAGTTTCATCTTTTGGAAACATCTGCCAAAAAAGTGGACCAGCATGATGGCTGGCAGTACAGAATGGCATGTTGCGTTGTATCAAAAAAGACATAAACAACAATTCAGCACGAGTTACATTTCCTTGACTATTATCCGATGTTTTAAAAAACGTAGTCAGTTTGGAGTTACTATCAGTACACTTCACATTACCTTTATGTTTGGGACCATTTACATGACGAAAAATATCATTTTTGCCCCTGTGGGCAATGTTAAAATCATTTTGGCAAATGTCACAAAATGCAAATTTTACACCTTTATTAGATTTCCTGATACACTGGAATTTTGCAGTGTATGCTTCCTTAAAAGTTTGAAAATAACTTTGAGATGGTATAATCTTAGTACTCATCTTTATAGATTTGCAGAAAAGATAAACTAACAACTCACTGCTCCCGGTAATTCAACTCTACAACAAAGAAACACCACCACACACTAAAAACAACAGTTACACACATAAGAAAGTATTATTTTGCTGCTACAACAACATTGCTCAACACTGTGCATGCAGATTTTACGCTTCTCTTTCATTGGCTGTAATTTAACTCCCAAGAGGAGACCAATTAACTGCTACGATGAACTAGCGTCTACAGGGACTGAAATACCACGCCCCTCGATTAGCGTTACCACTCGCTCGATCAAGTCAGGCCGTGGATATACAAAATGCGACGGCTACCATCGCAGACTCTGCGCATGCATCTAACGTCAGCACCAGAGTTTGCCGAAAATAATTTTTTAAAGGAGTATTTTTACTCCTTTGAAAAATTTAGGGAGTAATTTTCAAAAGTCGGGAGTATTTTTGAAAAATTAACAGATGAAATAAAATACTTACGAAAATGCTAGGCAATTATGAAAAATCAATCCAGATTTTTTCATATAAAAATATTTCACTACTGCTCAATGTATTTAGAATTTGGATCCGTTTTGTTTCTTGTTTTAGAAATAAATATAATATTCGTATTTTAAAACAATAACATTAAATTTATCATGTTTTGTAATGACTACATGAAACAGCAATGTATTCAAGAAGTGAAAACATTGCCCTTTTGAGGTTCTTATAGGCATCTAAATATATCTAATAAACTTCTCAGCAAGTTGCACAGCCACATTTATTTTTCTGCAGCTGCACAGCATCCAGTGCTTAAATTTTCATTTTGCTGATATCTTTGTTTCCCTTCCCATTTCTTTATAGTTTTTTTAATGCCCTTAGATGACAATTTTATCCATCATGAATGCATGATAACTTTCACTATTTTAGATAAAAGATGAATAATGTAACTTTGAAAATATAAATACTTTTGAATACCACGCATCAATTTTTACAAATTTTTCAGCTTCGCCACTTTCGTTTTTGGACCCCCTCCCCCTTTATCAAGCTCAAATGCAAAACTTGGGGGGGGGGGTATTTAAGAATACAGGACACATGTTCTGATCATCGTTGGGGGAAAAAAAAATTACAGTTACAGAGGAAATCTTTGCTACATCTGATTTCCGTTTTCGGACATTTTCACCCCATTTTCAAGTTCAAATACAAATATTTATGAAATAAAATGATATTTAACAACAATACTAGGCAGACGAAACATTACGTGAAAAATAAAATTATGATTGCGGGAGAAATCTTCACTGCGTCTAACGTCTAACTTCTGTTTTCGAAAGTTTAGAAATTTTCAGGCAGTAAACATCCTCCACCACTAATTGCCCCAAAATTTCTGTTCAGTTATGCATCGATCTCAAGGATAACCTAAATTATGACGGAAAAGGAGAAATTCCTCGAAGCCGTCGCACTCTCATGCCTAAAGATTACAGCAAAACTTTTTTGCCGTCGAATTTCCGTTTTCGGAAATTTTTCCTCCATTATCAAACTGAAATGCAAATATTTATGGAATAAAATGATATATAACAAGAACACTGGACACAGGCAACATTACAAGAAAAAGAAATTACAATTATAGAAAAAATCTTTATTTCATTTACTTCCGTTTCTGAAAGATGAAATACTGTTCCGTTGCGTATTTTTACGAATTGGTAAAATTCATCACCGTGTAGTTTTACGCGCCGAGAAAATTTCCGACACATACTTTTACACGGCGAGAAAAATCCTGATGTGTATTTTTACGTGTTGGTAAAATTTCGATGCGTAAACACACTCTTCGATGCATACTAGATGCATAATTTCGCATTTTGGCGAACTCTGGTCGTCACGTCACTCGAGCACTCCCGTGGAGAGAGAGCTACCGCACGTCACGAAGCCGGAGAGTCAAAGATGACATCATCACGTGACACAGCCTTTGTAAGGTCCGGTAGAAAATCTAAGTAGATGGTTGCAGGGGATTGAAATACTTCAATTGAGCAATCGAAATATTAAAAAATCCGTAAAAAAAAAAAAAAAAAGACCTCTATTCGTAAATCAGTAAAATTAAGCAGAAATTCGTAAAAGTTGGCAAGTATGCTGTCTTGCTAACATCGCGGGGCGCACGACCTTGGCACTTGAAGAACTGTGGATTAACAAAAAAACATTTGTCTCCATTCATTACTGGCTCTCACAGCCAGTGTTGATGCTGGAGAAAAATGATGGCTGATATCATTAATGAGGGGGGAAATAATATGCATAATAAACAAATAAAAGAAATAAAATAAGAAGAAAACTACAAAACCTAATATTTTGTAGAAAAATCTGATTTCCGGAAAATATTTTTGAAATTGGACAGAATCCAGGTAAACTGGGACACTTGGCAGCTCTGCATCACCTTCAGTAATCTATCCTTTGAGCTCCAAGCAGATCGCCATGCCCACTTCCTGCAGCTGATGCATCACCAAATCTTGTAGCCTTTCACTTTAGCTACAAGCAGACCATTAAGATCCCTTGTTGCTTCTGAAATATCTGCAAATTTTGAGACAATAACCAAGTGGACTTCAGTGTTCATTTCTTCCTGCTGAAGCATCAGCAAATCTTGGGACTTTTTTCTACAGATCCAAGCAGACTTCCAGGCCCACTTGCTGCTTCTGACATCAGTAAGTCTTGGGACAGTAACCTTTCCATGCAACTCTACACAGGCAACCATGCCCAATTGTTGCTGCTAAAGTAACAGCACATTTTGGGATGATAACCTTTCTCTTCAGCTTCAAACAGATTTCTATGCCCACTTTTTGCTGTTGAAGGGTCAACAAATCTTGGGACAGCAACATTTGTCTTCAGCTGCATGTAGACCACCTATAGCTGATGAAGTGTTAGCAATTTTGGGACTCAACATGCACATGCTTTTTTTATGTTCAAACAGTCATGCACACAGTGGTACTTCTTACTGGTATTCCCAAATTTCCTGCTCCAGTTCTCCTATAGTTACATAGAAGCTTTCTGTATAACAATAAACAATAGTGAGGATGCTGATGGTTATCTCAATCAAGAGCTATTGGACCAACCTCTTCTGTGGATGACTTACATCAATCTTTCAACATTCTAAATCCCCTTGGGGGATGTGTTGAAGGAAAGAAAAAACTCATTATATGCCTCATGTAACATGCTGTAGGCATCAGCTCAAGCTCTTAGGCAGTAGAAAAATTTTAATGTAGATGGTGTTTCCAGATATTCCAACCCTGAATGGAAATTTTCAGTAGTATACACTACACAGTTGTATCAGAATAACATGACCACCCCTGGAATCATAGTGTACCCACCCACGTGTATCACAGAGTGCCCTTGACAAGGTCGACCACATGAAGATATAAGTGGCCGGCCAGGACATATGAGCCATAGTGCTTAATGTGAGCACAGTGGGCAGAGGTAGTGATTTGACAGACATTCAAAAAGGAATAATCATTGGCCGCCGCATCAATGGTGGAAGCATCTCAGAAACAGCAGACTTCGTGGACTGTTTGCGAGGTGCTGCAGTAAGGGTTGTGCCAAGAATGGACTGCTCGCACACAGAGTACCTCCCGACATCATAACTGTGGAGTCCCAAAGCCCATCGACCCCAGAGGAGAACGTCACCTCCGTCGACCGGTAAAGGGCAATCGACAAGCAACAGTGCAGCAATTGACCACACAAACGAATTTTGGTGCACACAGGTACGTGTCCCCGACAACAGTAGAGCGAACCCTGTTACGTATGGGTCCACAGAGTTGATGCTGCATCAAGGCACCCATGTTAACCCAGGTCCATCAGCAACGACACCTACAGTTTGCATGGGACTACCGTCATTGGACAGTGGAAAAAAAGGTGCCTTCTCCGACGAATTGAGGTTTTTACTCCTCAGAAGTTACAGGAAGTGATGATACGGCATCAGACCCATGAGAACCAACACCTGGACATGCTTGTCAGTCAAGTACAGACCAGCGGTGGCAGTGGTGTGCACATCCAGAGGATGTTTTCCTGGTATGACCTGGGACAACTAATACCAATGGATGTGCCCACGAATGCCAATGGATACCTGTCCATCCTTGCTGAACACATGCATCCCTTCATGTTGGACATTTACCTTGGTGGTTAAGGTGTCTACCAACAGGACAACGCATCCTGCCATGTCACTAAGGGGGTGAGTGACTGGTCCCAGGAACACGACAGCGATGTCTCTGTTCTCCCTCGGCCGGTGAAATTGCTTGACCTCAATCCCATAGAGCACTTGTGGGACTATTTTGATCAACAGGTTCGACATGCTGACCCACAACCACGTCATCTCCGGGACCTCGATGCTCTTCCGCAGTCCGAATGGGCACGTGTGCCTTGGGCAACCTTCCAGGGCCTCATTGCGTCCATGCCACGCTGCTGTCATCTGGGCCAAGGGTGGTTCTTCCCATTATTAGGTAGGTGGTCATATTATTCTAGTACAACTGTGTACAAAAATCAGTAGTTTTTAGCTTTTTTCAGTAGTAATGAATAAATTTGTATTATACACTCTGTAAGAAACAAACTATGGGGCAGCAAAATAACAGTTAAATTCGTAATAAAGTTAACTTCCGCTTAGAAAGTCTATCCATAAACTAAAGATATTCTGTGAGAAATACTAAATTGTCCATAAACTGAAGACTTTGGTGGGAAACACTAATACGTACCAACATTTTTTTTTTTTTTCTAGTTTTCCTCCGAAACCAGAGTAGGTTCCAATGAAAATCCTGCAAAAACACAATGAGTTTTTTCACATGTTGGAGGTTGCTTATGGTGGTCATTAAACTCCAACCCCCCCCCCCCCCCCGAAAAAGCAAACAAACAAACAAAAAATGGAACTTGGTCAGAAATATTCGTAGAACAGTCATTTCCAACAGTTCAAAACATTTTTGTCTGACAGACACTATGAGATTTGCTAACTTTTCCGGTTTTTTCAATCACTAGTCACCCTATACAAAGTTTTTGACCTTTTCTTAAAGTTTTTCACTGCAAGAAAGAATACCAGTGCTATTTTAGTATCTTTCAAAAAATATATATATACAAGGCTCAGAAAAAATGGAAAAAAGAGAAATGAAATCTTATAAATTTCTCAGGATTCCAGCAGCAGTGCAACCTCTGTCATGATGCTTAAGACATTTTTTTTTTTTTTTATTGGAGGTTTAACGACCACCGTGAGCAACTCAATGGGCTATAAGCAGTCGCCCGTCCCTAATTTAGGGTCACTGGTTCCAGGGAAGGGAGAGAGCCAGTGCCGTAAGACAAACACAACATCCATGCCTGACCGGAATGCGAACCCGGACCCCGTTTGGACGAATGATCAGAGGCCAGCTTAAGACATCCAAAAAATGTTGCAAAAACATTGAAAAAATGTCATAATATTGAAATTATCTCAGAAACAATGCCATAAGTGTTTAATAACTGTCATTGTATATTCAGTGTTTCTCTTGCTCCATAGCAGGTTGACAATTCTCGTAGTACTTGGAGTCTGTGTTTCTCTAGCGTATCTTTAATTTTTCTGTAAACAAAAATGAACAAATGCACCCTTCTGCAACCACAAAACAATATGCTGTACAAATGTCTACACATTTGTGATGTAATGCACATTTGTGCAGCATTCTATCACTTAAGTATATGATTCGTAAATAGCTTTTTCTTCAAGAAAAACCATGCTCACTGTTTATTGAAAGTGCTCAAAAGTTTTCAGCTTTTAAAGAATATCTAAAACTTAAGCAGAAAATGAAAATGTTTTTAAAAGGCTGTTTTCATTCAAAAAAATGTTCAAACTGCTTCATTTTAAAAACAACCAGGTATACCAACAATTACTTACAAAACAACATTTGCTAAAAAACACTGGCTTACAGAAAGTGGTTTAGTTTCAGTTTTCTTCGCAGAAGGCTTAGGCTTAGGGTATGATATTGGTCTGCACATAAATCTTTGTAAACCTGAGCCTTTCTTCAGAAATGCCCGCTTTGGTTTGTTGTTGTTGCCAGGAACATTACAGCTAGGACCCTAAAGAAAATACAAATATATTAATGATTGTAGAAGGATCATGATATACAAAATATGCTATATCCCACAAGTTACTCAAAAATCAAAGCAGGGCTGTTCAATATTTTTTTACCATAGTCTACAGTCTAATAATGGAAAATAAAATATAAAATTTCATTCACATATAACCACATTTTTTCCATCTTAATGACTAAACAGAAAAAGGTACTCTAGAAACAATTTATTTTGTTCTAAATCTATTTATTTGTTTTAATAATCAAGTGCAACATATGAGTGAACTGAAACTAAATGAAATACTCAGATAAAAATAGGTTTTTCAAAACATCAATAGAAACAATAAAATTTCTTAATGTTTTTGCACATGTATGATAAGAAATTACAATTTTCTTTTGACAGTTTAAGATTAGAGTGAAAGGCGTACCTAGTGTTAAAACTGATATAACTGCTTAGTGGTTAGTTCCTCAAAGCAAGACTATTTGCTGAATCAAAGTTATTGATGGTGTTTCACATTATTGTGACCACCTCCTACTTTTGGTGTCAACAGCGCATAGCCAATGAAAGAAGGCACGTGTCGTGAGCTGGCTTGCACAGTATACACAGGGTGTCCACAGAATTATCAAACCTGATTTCCCTGACCAAATATATAAGAAATCCCTGACCTTACACAAATAGGTTTATTTGAGTCTTTCAATATATGTGCCATGATAATAAATAAAATTGAATTCGATAATTGAGACACTTATATTATTTAAAAGTGTTTCCATTTGACGTATAAAGTTTCCCAAATAAATGATTGATTTAATTTTTTTTTTAAATCGGCCTCCACCTTTTCTATAGCCGTCCAACTCACACCTTTTTAATTTTAAGTTTACTCTTTTTTTCATGGTTTTACATTTATTGAACAAACACTCAAACAAACCCATACACAATTTCAGAACAGTTACTATAAAAATATTACAGTAGGAACACAGTCAATGTTTTTATATTACACACCACTTTTCTTCTTTTCCCAATCTGAAATTTTCGCCTGCAATGCTGCTTCTTCCAACTCTAGTTCCTTCCGTATTCTTTGTCTTTTTCCCTTCAATTCCTATCAGTTTTCTTTCTTCTTCATTTTGAAGAACATTTTTTTTCTCAAGATAATCCTGATATCTTCGTCTGGAGGCTCTTACAGAAAGAAGAAGCCTTCTATTGATGGCAATGTGTTCTACTCCTCCCACATTTTTAATGGCATCACAAACTGTTTGACAAATCAGGGATTCTTCTAGGAGATTTTCCACAAGAAGAGACTTATTGACAGAAAATCCACCTTCCATGAAGCATTTCCATGAGACATAATGAGACAAATTTTTATAACATTCCAAAGTTCACTGAATTGTTTTTGGTTGTCAAGTAGAGCACTGTAAAATTTGTCTAATCCAATGGAATCATCATGACTGTCTAAAAATTCATCAAACTGAGACTTTAAAGCAGATTGAGCTTCTACACACAATGAAGCGTACTGTTTATTAGCTTTTTCAGCAGAAATCCTGTTTGCACTAAGTAAAACTACAAGCAAAATTTCCACTCTCTTCTTGCCTAGACTCGGCTGCTGCACTATAATATTTGGGTCCAAACAAGTTACCCCACAGACAAACTTTTTTTAGTGGACTTTTCTCACGAAGTTTTTCAATCATACTGGTCACAAGTTTCCTAAATTCAAGTTAAACTCTAATTTCTCCCTTTCTGAGCACTTCACTTCTTTTAATAGCTTTTTAGCACTAAATCCAATATCAACTTTCTCAACTGAGAGAAGATTTTCCCTTTTTGATACATCTAAAGTTAACAGTTTTGAGACACTATCAGCTTCACTTAAATTTGTCAGGCTTCAAGCTTCGTGCCATCAAATTTTTCATCAGATCCAGCAAATCATTGTGTAAGAAAGGAATTAAAGGCTTTGGGCTCTAGAACCTTCTCAAAAAAGATTCACACTGAAGCTATAGTCCTAAATGCAGCCAATTTGCATTTCAACAGTGGACTTTCCATGAATTCTGCAAGAAACATGTGCTGTTTGCTTAAAACCGATGATTCTTGAACATATTTTTTTATATGATCATAGACAAGCAATGCCCTAGTCAAGCAATTAACGTTTTCCAATCACCTTACAGTGCAAAATTTCAAAGGGAAATCTTTACATCCAGTAATCATAGTATAATTTGCACGGCAAGCAGGACTATCTTTTAAAAGGTAGTACAAGTTACGCAGAAAGTGATGTATACCCAATTTCACTGCTTCAAGTCCAGTTTTCATAGCTCCATTGACCACGTGAAGACCACATACTCCAATGTCAACTAATAATTTACCATCTGGATTTTCAGTACTAAGTTTATCTTTCAGCTTTTGAAGAAAGCTGAGATTAACATTAGGTCCATCCATTGACACTTGTAACATGTTATCCAAGGGAAGAGGTGCACCTTTAATGAATTTCTCTAAAAGGTCATTAGCTGTTGCCCATCCTAAAAATACACTACTTAAGTATCTAGTGGAAACTTTTTGCAGTTTGACGTCCCAATAACGAACAAACTGATCCATTTGCCCACGCTGAGCAATTTTGTTTAGTGATTCATCAAAACAAATTACCAAGTCAGTGCACTGCTTCAGATCGTCCATTAAACACTCTTTGAAATGTGATGCCAATTCATGGTTTATCACATAAGATGCTTTGCTTTTGCCTAAAGTAAATTTTGAAGCTATCACACACTGTCAGGAAACATTAACTGAAATGTTTTGTTAATCTGTGTACAAGAGTTCAGAGACATTTGCTTGGACAACACTTCCATGTCCCATATTATTTCCAACTTTGTTACATCATCTTTCACTACATAAGCATTAAGGTCACTGGGCTTCACATCATCTTTCACAACATAAGTATTTGAGTCATTAGACTTAATATTTTCTGGAAGTACTGATTCTACATTTTCTGAGCTTGTTGATAGCAAGAGATTGTTATTACAAAGAGAGTTCTTTTTCACAGAGAAAGTGAAAGAAGCAAGACTGGGCTGAGACATTTTAGCACAGATGTTTTTCAAATGATTAGGGCCATTTCCGTGGCTGCAGACTGCCCGACGCCCCATGTTGCTTGCTAAGCTTGAAAGTTTTAGACCACACTTTACAAAATGCTGATTCATTGTCGCCGTTCACAGCAGCTATCCAACCAGAAAACTCAGGATTTAATTGTTCGTCCAACCATTGTTCATCAAACACACAACGCTTTGACATTGCTGCAGTCTTAATTGCCTTTTAACAAAGTATAACTCATATCACAAATTTTCTTTTACTCCTTTGACCTAAAACAAAAAGAGAAATGTTAACAAGTAAGGTAACACAACTTACAATAATAGGTAGAAAATACAAGGTTACATTAGTAGGAAGGGGAAGTTAGTGACTGTCTGCAACACCAAGTGCAAGTGTGTTGGGCGATGAGGGCGTCACTCCCCGACGCCCGGTTAAAACTAGTTGTAGTCTAACTGTGATTGAAATTTCCCTGACTTTTTTTTAAATATCACTGATTTTTCCTGACTTTTACCAACATTTCAGGCATTTCCCTGACTTTCCAGAATGTGGACACCCTGTATATAAGATGCGCTGTAGGCATTCAGAAAACATATCACTCTGGACAAATGGACTGATTTATCAGATTTGCAAAAAGGGATGATTATCGGCTTTCGAGCCAAGGGTGGCAATACTTCTGAAACAGCGCAGTTTGTAAATTGTTCATGTGCTGCTGTGGTTAAAGTGTATCGTGATTGGAGAAATGGCACCATTGCAAATAAGCGATGTGGAAACTGCGGAGCATCACGTGCCATTGATGTGAGAGGTGAACATCAATTACGAATGAAAAAACCATTAGAAAGTACCACTCACTCACCATAAAGATCATGGTAACCTCCAATGACAACACACTTCCAACACGTCATTCATTCAATGAATGACGTGTTGGAAGTGTGTTGTCATTGGAGGTTACCATGATCTTTATGGTGAGTGAGTGAGTGGTACTTTCTAATGGTTTTTTCATTTATGAATTGCACGTAAACTATGCGCACTTTGCAAGAGGTTAATACCTTAAAAGTGCAAATATAATAATCAATTACGAAGGTGCGCAAGGGCTGATCGACGTGCTACAGTGACGCAACTCACTGGCCGAATGAACCAGGAGGCTACAAGAAGTGTGTCTAAAATGACAGTTTAGGGAACCCTGCTGTGTATGAAGCTCCTATGCAGACGGATGGTGACTGCACCTATGCTAATGAAGGTGCATCGGCAGAAAAGGCTTACATTTCATGGCAGTATTGGAACTGGTGGACCTTCGCTGATTGGCAAAGGATTGCCCTTTCCGATGAGTCACGTTTTCTGCTTCATCGAACGGATGGACGTTGGCGTATAAGGCGAGAAACATTGGAGAACAAATACCCTTCAACCACTGCTGGAAGAACACAAGCTAGTGGGGGCAGTGTTATGGTCTGGGGAATGTTGTCTTGGCATTCTCTGGGTCCACTCATACCCGTGGAAGGCACAATGGACCAAATTTGTTATGAATCCATCCTTGCATACCACGTACAACCATACATGATGATTGTCTTCCCTGGGGTGGATGGGATCTTCCAGCACGACAATGCAGCATGTCATACAGCTAGAAATATCCGAGAGTGGTTGGAAGAGCACGATGAAGACTTCAAAGTACTTCCCTGGCCCCCTAATTCTCCAGACTTAAACCCAATTGAGCATCTGTGGGACCACCTCGATTGTGTTGTTTGCTCTATGGATCCTCCACCACACACCCTCCAACAGCTGTCAGCATGGCTCCACAATCCTCTGAACACCTTTCAGCACCTTTTTGAGTCACTCCCAGCCCATCTAGCTGCTGTCTGCACTGCACACGGCAGTTACTCTGGATATTAGCTGGTGGTCACAATAATGTGACTCGACTGTGTATTTTACTCATGGCTTATTTATGAAACTTCTCCATTTACAAAGATCTTGGCACATGATTTGAACTTCACTGACATTTACCACATGTCTCATGCAAGGCCTTTTGAGCTTCATACTTTCTTTCTTTTTCTCTTCTAGGTATTCCTGAATGTGGTTCTATGATTTCTTCGGCCATCCTCAATCACTCTTTCCTGCAATTTGGGTCGAACAAATGATCTTATTCAGCATCTTATCACTCATTCTTTCCACATGGCCAAACCACCTCAAAAAATTATCTCCACTCATTTTGTTTCACATTACATATCTGTAACACATCTTCAGTCCACACATGATCGAAACAAGTCTTGCAACAAACCTCCACATAAGTCATGCATCTTTCCACCAAACTAACAACTCCTGTGTCTCTTCTACAGTATCGAGTTTGACTACTATACATTATATATCAGTATCTTAAATATATATTGAAAATATATATCTTTCAATTTTCAAAAGTAAATAATTCATAGAATCTTTAAACAATGTGATTTTTCTTTTTCTCAGCAATCATAATGTTCTACACATTAATACAGTTAGCTCCACAGAAGGGTAATAGAAACTCAAAACTAGATGCAAACCCACATGAAAAAGGTGAGGTACCAGCCAAATTCAATATCCTACACCTCCACCTTCAAAGATTTCATTAAGAAAATTTTTTTCCTTAATGGTCTTTTGCTGTTATGTAGTTCAGAGCCCAGCATTTCAGTTTGTTTTTACACTGGTTGGAACTTGCATATGCAGATACATTGTACTAATACACTCTTCAAGTCACTTTTTCTTTATGCTACAGTCATTGATTGTTTGATGATCATACACTAAAGAGCAATTAAATTAGAGACATCTGGCGTTATGCAAATGTGGCGCTGTGGGCGGCCCTGTAAACGGAAACGACATGATGTATGCAGCGATCCGACAATATAAGGAGTGATGCGACGGGAATCGGAATCAGTAAGAGTCGGATGCAGTATGAGTAAGACGAAGGATCTAAGCGCATTTGTTCGTGGGCAAATTGTCGGGGCCTGACGAATGGGTCACTCCATCTTGGAAGTCGTGCAGGCACTGGGATTTTCATGAGCCACTGTGTCACAAGTGCACTGTGATCGAATCCGGTAAAACCATCTCTCCAAGGGCCAATTGCATGGACAACAGCGTGTGGATGAGCGGGGTCATCGTCGGCTAGCTCGCATTGTAACAGCGGATAGATGGGCCACAGTGCAAGAAATCACTCAGCAATTTAATGCTGGTGCACAAAAACGTGTAAGCAGCCACACCATCCAGAACCATCTCCTCGCTATGGGGCACAGAAGCCATCATCCCACGAGGGTACCGCTACTGACCGCACATCACAGGGTGCAAAGATTAGCGTGGGCGCAGGAACATCGCCACTGGACCCTAGACATGTGGAAAAATGTTGCCTGGACTGATGAGTCGAGATTCACGTTGGTACATGCGAATGGCAGGATACGAGTATGGCGCAAACCACATGAAACGATGGATCCTTCTTGCCAGCAGGGTACTCTTCAAGCTGGTGAGGGTGGCATTCTTGTCTGGGGACTGTTTACGTGGACTGAAATGGGACCCCTGGTACATGTGACATCGTCCCTCACAGGTCAACGCTACCGGGATATCCTGGATGGCCATTTGCTCCCGTTTGTGCGTCTTCAACATCCCACTGGGGACCTCATCCTGCAAGAAGACAATGCACCGTGCCATCGCTCCCGAATTGTATCCGAATGGTTGGATGAACACTCCACCGACGTGACCTCGCTTCCTTAGCCAGCTAGGTCACCTGACCTCAGTCCCATCGAGAGAGATGTTCTAGGCTCTGACCCCCCTTCATGAAATCTTCGTGAACTGTGGGAGCTTGTTCAGGGGTTGTGGATTCGTATGGCTCCCCAACTCTTCCGGTGTCTTGTCGAGTCCATGGCGAGAGGAATCGCCGCCGTCATCAGAGCGATAGGTGGTGCTACACGTTACTAGACAGGTATCTCTAATTCATTTGCTCTTCAGTGTATGATCATACTGTATGTAGAGGATTTTAGGAAGGGAGTGTCTGATCCCAGGTCTTAAACAACTCTTAGAAATAGGAAGCTAGGAGATTTGGGCTAGAGTGCCCGATAGGAAAGTGATACAGAAGCGACATAGAAAGAGGTAGGAAGACGCCCTTACTTATTACCGGGGGGCCAGTACCCGGGGTCCGACGGCTTAACGTGCCCATCCGATGCACGTCGGATATTTAGTGGATCGAGCGTTCGTACCTGCCTGGGATCAAACCTGAGGTCCTTTCTGCGGCAGTCACGAACATTGCCCATTAGGCCACCCAAGGCACATTGATTGTTTGATTCAATCTGTATGATGTATATCCTATGTTTTTGTAACGGAATAGTGGAATCTGATAAACAGCATTCCCCTACCCCATTTTTTCTGGTAAGGAATTTGAATGGAATTAATTTTAATTCCTGAAAGTTTGTTATTGGAACTGTTGCAATTTGTGAAAGATGCGATACATTTTGTGTTTTGCCAATCGGGAATTGTGGACCTCCATTAACTGCTTGTCACGTATGTAACTGTTATGTGCTATCTTGATAAGGGGCATATTTTGAGGGGGAAAGTGTTTCATTTTTTAAAATGTTTTTTGTCAAAATGTGTCTTACATTACCAAAAAAAATTCTTTAACTTTTTCTTCTAATTTTCATTAACTTTTATTTCGCCCCCGAGGATTTCCAAAACTTCCGTTTTTTGTGCCCCCCCCCCAAGAAAATCTATTTACACCCCTGATCTTGATCCAAATCATTAAAGAGGTCTGCAGTTCCCAATTGGCTAAACACAAAGTGTATCACCCCTCTAATGAATCGTCAGTCTTTCAGGTTTGTTACATAACTATTATGCGTTGATTTCTAATATGACATTTAGAATTCCTTTCACTTTTCATTTGTAACTTTGATTTTTCTTCAACACTTGTTTACGTAATTTAATAATTAACTTTTTTGAAAATCATTGTCTATTAATTTCTTTGCCATTTTAACTACTCTTGGTGTTTCTTCAAGGATAGAATTTTCACTCTTCTCAATAAATTCTTGGCAGTATTAATTTTTACAATTTTTGCAGGAAACAAGCCATAATTGAGAAGGATATTGGATTTTTTTTCATGCAATTTTTGTATATATGAATTCAATATGATTCTGCTGATTATTTTTATATTCAAACATTGTAAAGTATTGCTTAGTTTTAGTTCTTTTTCCAAAGTAAACTTGATATCTTGATCCAAATTATTAGTGTGCCAAAATTTGATATTCAGAGATTACATGTGAGTTGTAGAAAATCAGTACAGCAAAACATGTCATTTTGGGATATTCTGAGGACAATGCAAACTCTCAAAAGAGTTTTGCATTGTTCTCTGGTTACAGCTCATAGAAGTAATGCAAAACCATCTTTTACATTTCTTGCAGCATTAACACTTTCCCATTTACTTGTCATGTGTAAAAATAATCATGCACACAACTACAAACTCAAAAGCAATCTACCAGAAGTGAAATATCACAATGGGAGGAAAACAGGAAACACTGGTGGCTTCTGGCATGACCGAGCGGTCAGGCGCACTAGTTATTGGCTAATCGTTTCAGCTGAGTCCCCAGTTTGAGTTTTAGATGAAACATGGGTTGTGTGCTTGCCTTACCACACTGTTTTGTTTTCCCCCCTTTCCTGGAATCAATGACCCTAAATTAGGGTCAGGGACTGCTTACAATCCTCAGAGTTGTTCATGGTGACCATTAAACTCCAAAACAAAACAACAACAATAAAACACTGTCAGCCAGGAGTCAAGCCCAAATGTTTGAGACAGTTCATCCCTCATAGGAGAGGGGGATGATTTATCAGTTGGGAGAGGATGCAGCCACCACTGGTGCTGTCAGTTATGAAATCCTGCTGATTCATGCAGCTGAAGTCATACTTACCACCATTACATGGCTGTAACTACAAGATTTCATATACTCGTTTGGAATGTTCTGATCAATGTCCACATTCTTATCTGATAGACTCGTCAAAAGAGAGGGTGAATGTCTTATAATGCCTGCTGTTCCACAGGCACTGTAGACAGTGGCCATAATTGGGAAGGGTCCTCGCTTGATGGGTGTCTGTTAAGGAAGGTTTTACTGTATATCATTAACAAATCTTATGTAAAGAATTAGTTAAAGCCTTTCATCAGTGAAAAGCTCTTTCCAAAATTGAAACTTAAAACTGTTAAATTTTGTGACATCTGCAATCTCACCAAGCGCTGTCATTTCAATGATAAAAGGTTTCAATTAATTCTTTACACCAGATACAATGATGATATACCAGTTTGCTGTGACTCAGATATGATCTTCGAATATCAAATTCTGACACTTTTTTAATAATCTGGATCAAGATATCAAATTTATTGTTTAACAAGACCTAAGAAATGCCTTATAATGCAGAATCTTGTACAGAACTATGTTTCAGAATTTACCACATACACATATTACTACAATGCTCTTATGAAGTTTTAGTCATGTTACCATAGCAATGTGTAGACTGATGTGAACATTTTGGAGCTGCAGTGAAACTGAATACAAGCAATGTGAAATTGAATACAAGACACCTGTCCCCATTTTTGATAAAACATAAACATTAAAAGTGTAAACTCATACCATGCTTTGCGTCTGCTGTTCTTCAATCTGTTGTTTAACAAGGTCTTCAAAGGAGCTCACATTTTCTGAAGTGTAAAATATTTTTATGTATTATTTGAAAAAAAAAAAAAAAAAAGTACTGATAAGTTAAAACAAGACTTCCAAAAAATTAAATAATTACATACAATACAACCAAAAGAAGATCTGATAGGTTTACATCTTTTTTGCATAATTGTCAGGGTATTTGCTATTTTAAATTTAATTTTTAATGAATTCTTCTAAGAGCAATGGTTATCTTGTTGACAGTGGCATGGGACTACAGTATTAATCAGTAGATTCTTCTCCTAAAGTTGTCATATTTTCATTTTTTGATCTATCTATATTGTCTGATAAGAAAGTTAATTTCTTTAACGTGGTAACCCAAACTTCATTCAGTATTCTTTATCCAGTTTAGTTCTTTCTGTGTATTTACTTCCTTAGATGAATGACTGAAGGCTCAGTGCATGCAAGCATGAAAAGAATCATATTTATATTTAACGAGGTGATGAACGATGTTAAAAGAACGCTTCCTTCCATAATTGCATGCAACGAGCCTTCACTCATTCATCTAATGAAGTAAACACACAGAAAGAACTTAACTGGATAAAGAATATTGGATGAAATTTTAGTTATCATGTTAAAGAAATTCACTTATTTATGAGACAATATAGGTCAAAAAATGAAACATAACTTTAGGTGAAAAATCTACCAATCAATACTGTGGTTCCTTGCCAGCATTCCTAACAGCCACCAAGTTCATAAGCTGAAAGATTGATGAATGTTCAGGACTCTTGCCCTCATTGCATCTGGTGTTACTTCAGCACAGAATTTCAGCACCACCAACAGGATAAACACATCTCTCAACATATTGTTTTTTCTTTGGAAATACTCTCTGATAACATGCTGTGAACAAAAATAAATTATAGCATCATGATCAGAATAATACTCATACATACATACATATCACTAAGCTGTTCTCTGAGATTCAGAGATTAGCTCCAAAAAGAAATACAAACTACAAGATATTTTTACCTACTGTTGTTGTATCAAACTTCTCCATTTACAGCGATCTTGACATACAACTCAGGCTTCACTGACATCCATCACACGCAGTACACAAGATCTTTTATACTTAATACTCATAATTTTTTTCTCATGCAGACACTCCTGAATCTGATCCACCCATATCTTCCTTGGCCTTCCTCTGCCTTTCCTTCCTGCCACTTAGGCTAAAAAGATTTTCTTAGTAAGCATCTCATCACTCATTCTTTCAACATGGCCCAACCACCAAAGCATATTAGTCCCCACCTTGCTAACATTTTGCTTCACATCACACAACTGCAAAACACATCTTCATTCCTTACGCAATCAGACCATGTCTTGCCACAAACCGTAAGTAACACATTTCTCCAGCACACAAACGACTCCTATGTTTCTTCTGCAGTACCCAGGTTTCACTGCCATACATCAGAGTAGGAACAATTACAGTTTCATACACAGCCATGCGGGACTCTCTAGAGAACCCATCATTCCTGTGAAAACCTTCCAGAGCAGCTATGACTTTCAATGAAGAATTCACTCGCCTACTGATTTCACCATCCAATTTGTTCTCTCCAACAAACATGCTTCCTAAATACACAAATTCACTCACCTGGTCAATCACAGTGCCATTTATACTTACATTACATTCAGTGCTACCCGTTCCTCTCTCAAACACTATAACTTTGGTTTTTCCCTTATTTATATTCAGTTTGTATTCCATGCAAACTTCGAGCATCCGAGACAACATACTCTGCAAATCACTTTTGCTCTCTGCCAACAGGACAGTGTCATCAGCATACAACAATCTGCACACACAGACATCACCAAGACATAAAGCACTATTATCTATTTTGGCATCATGCATGCATGCATCCATAAATATATTAAACAGCCATGGTGACATTACACAACCTTGTCTAACTCCTGCACCAATAGAAAACCATTTTGATAAAATACCATTCACTCGTACACAAGCTCTACTACCAGCATACAAGGATTTTAAACTATTAACTAGGTTCCCAGTAACACCATATTCATTTAATACCTTCCACAAAAATGTCCTATTCACTCGGTTATAAGCTTTCTCTAAATCTATGAAGGCAGCAAAAACTTTCTTACCAACAGCCAGATACTTTTCAATCATCATGCGTAATGCAAAAATTTGGTTAGTGTAGTCTTTACCAGGCATAAAACTACTCTGAACATCCCACACTTTATCTGATGTAAGACCCGGCACTTTTCCAATAACAACCTTACCAAACACTTTCCCTGGCACACTTAGTAGGCTAATACCATGATAGTTCTTGCATTCAGTCTGATCACCTTTTCCCTTATACAAGGGAACAATAATAGCATCCTTCCAATCCCGAGGGACCATTCTGAACTCCCCTGGCAAATTTCAGTTAACCAGTCAATCACAGAGTCACCACCATATTTCAACATCTCGGCAGTTATGCCATCAACTTCCTAAGCCTTACCATTCTGAAGAGATTTTAGAGCTTTACACATTTCTTCTCTTGAGATCCCTCCTGTGCTTCCATCTCTCATTGTGACATCATCTGCATCTGTCTCAGAATCATCTTTGCTTTCCTGATCTAATAACTGACAGAAGTATTCCCCCCCATCTTTCACTTAACTCATTGGGCTCCCATATCATTTCCCCGATCTCATTCTTCACACAACTTACAACTTTGTTTCCCCTATTTTTCCTGAGTCTCATGTACTTCCAAAAGGACTTCATATCTTTCCAAAAAGCCAGTTCATGCCTTTCCACCTTCTCCTTCCCATCTTTTGCCTTACTCTGGCGAACCAGCTTAGCAGCTTCTTACAGCGATATTCATCCACAGAGACTCTACCTTGCAACATCCCCAAATAGGCTTCCTTCTTTCTCTTTACAGCCTCTTCAATCTCACTATTCCACCAAGCATCACCTCTATTGTTACCCACTATTGTGGTGCCACAGACCTCTTTTGCAGCAGTGACAACACTGTCCTTAAAACATTCCCGCTTCTTTTCTACATCCCTCTCACCAGACTTCAGCTCCTTCAGTCGTTCTCTGAGTAAGTCAGAATAACGCTAATGATCTTCAAGGAGCCTATCAACCTTTATTCTCTCTATCCTGGGTCTCTTCCTATTCCTTTTCCTCCAACCAACATTAAGTTTCACTTGTGACACTACCAAGTAATGATTAGAACCAACATTCGCACCTCTCATCCCACGGGTGTCAACAACTAAGTGTTTCAGACGCTGATCGTAGACCACAAAATCTATCACTCTTTTGACCAAGAGTATGATAGAATAATAATATCAACATTTCGCACAGTAAAATGTTTATTATACATCGACTATAGTTTCGCAGAACGATTGGCTCAGCTTCCTCAGGACGATTCGTCCTGAAGAAGCCGAGCCAAACGCTCTGCGAAACTATAGTCGATGTATAATAAACATTTTATTGTGCAAAACATTGTTATTATTATTCTATCTTAACACCGCAAGCTTAGTAGTCATAAATTATATACAAGAGTACGATTTTCCCTAGTATATGTGTGGATATACTTGTGGTTGATAAATGTATTAGATACACACAAACCATTCTCAATGCAGAGTTCAATTAATCTTTCCCCATTATCATTCACACAAGAATCATTAAACTTACCCAGAACATTGTCAGAAATTGCATTCTGCACACATACTCTAGCATTAAAATCCCCTGCTATTATAACTTTTTATTTAGCACCAAACTGGCTCAAAACAGCTTTTAGCTCATTCCAGAAATCTTCCTTCTTATCAGAAGGTTCCGAGTCACAAGGAGCATACACTACAACAATTACAATTCTCTGAAGTTTCACTTTCAAACGAATCCAGAGAATTCTCTTACTTATACAACTATAGTGAATCAAGTTGTTCTTCATCTTTTCACTTAAAATCACACCTACACCAGCCTGTCCTCTCATATTATCCAATACTCCAGACCACACACTCACCGTACCATTCACTTCTTCTACCCCAATTTCCTTCTTTTTGGTTTCACTTACACACAGCACATCCAGTCTATACTTATTCATCTCCTCAATCACCTCACTCATCTTGCCATTTATACCTCTAGTATTCCATACACCAATCTTACATTCACTCAGCCGAGATCTCTTTCTCATACGCCATTTAGAAAGTCCAGGTCGATTCCTTGGTGGACCGTCCTTCTCAAGTGTGGTAGGTCCACCATATCCCACACTTGAGTTATTCTTAATATTTCTTTTTGTCTTTTTAATCAGGTAAGTACATCAGTGTGGGGGATTAGCCCACAGCTGAGGGTTCCAGTTGGTCATTCAACCTAAGGATTCTGGAACAAAACCCAGTGAGTTGGGGTCTTTTCGCCGATGTCACACAGAACTAGCTGGCACCTCTCCAAGATGCACAGAGGCCCTAGTTGCTGTTGTGGGTGCCATTGTTACCACGGAGCGTCCCGAGGAGGCAAAACCAACGCTCACTAATACTGGAGATAAGTAAATACTCAGTGCTGCTAACTACAGAATATTTAAACCACACATATGAATTTTCGCCATACTTCTTTCAATTATGAAAGATTATGGGACTAGTTTTAGCACACTCTTTGCAAAAAAACAACAACAACGAAGCACTCCAAAAACCAAAAAAGATGTTCAATCCTGATGAAACTCCAAATGCAAGTACTTAAGGGCCGAATATGCAGATGATTAAAAAATAATGGCCAATGAATAAATAGTGGCCTGCCCCAGTGCATTGAGGAGGGAATATCAAAAACAAAGCTGGTATGCAGGGACAATTGTGACAGCAGATTACAGTTACATTAACCTCCACCCACTGTGAGGATGCTTTGATGTTGGATCTGTGCACAATACGAGCAGTTGAATGAGCTTGACAGGGTGCATAATTAGGCCGAGTGAGGCCAGTTGGTCAAGTCGCAGTGTCATCAGGTATTAGGGTCATAGTGATGCAGCAATCAGATGATGTTGGTGTCCATGGGTAATGGAGGGTACAACTCAGTGGCATGTGGGCTGTGGATGGCCGAAGGCAATGACAGAACACAAGGATCGAGCAATTGTGAGAGCTGCACAAACAGAACCGAATTTGTGGCTCTCAAGCATCCGGGGCCATGTTGCATTGTCTACAGGTACAGAAGTGGCCATCCAGGCAGTTGCATGAAGACTACATTCGAGGACGCCACTCCGCCACCTACCACTGAGCATTGCCTGCACCAGTTACAGTGGTGTTGGACCTGATCAACATGGAGTAGTGTCCAGTGGCCTCATGTTGTCCTCAATGATGTGTTAAAGTTTGCACTTGGCACCAATGACCAGCGACGTGTCTGGAGACAAACTGGCCAGCGTACAGATCCTGCCTTTACCATGGAACGACACACATCTCATACACCTGGAGTGACTGTCTGGGAAGCCATTTCCTACAATAGCCAGACACCCTTGGTAGTCCTCCATACCACTCTCATGGCTCAACGGTATGTCAACGACATTCCACGACCAGTTTTATTGCCATTCCTGTAGCAGCATCACTGAGCAATTTTTCAACAGGATAATGCCCAGCCACAAATGGCACAGCTTTCCCAGGCCTGCCTCTGTAATGTCGACACCCCTCCATTCTATGACCTGTTTTATTGCTATTCCTGTTGCAGCATCACCGAGCAATTTTTCAACAGGATAATGCCCAGCCACACGTGGCACAGCCTTCCCAGGCCTGCCTCCGTAATACTGACACCCTTCCACGGCCAGCCGAATCGCCCATCTCTCACCAATCATACGTGTTTGAGACATGTTGAGACGCCACCTACACCCATCCTGGAATGTCAGCGAACTGGCCTGCAATCTGGACACCATCTGGCATGCTATACCTCAGGGCAGTATCTGTGAACTGTATGCCTTTATACCACACTGGGTACCCGCTTTTATCCGAGCCAGAGGTGGTGCTACAACATACTGACTTGTTTCACTTGTATAGCTGCTTTTATCCGAATAAATGGCCCAACTGCTCTTGAATTACTATCATTTCCTTTCCAAAACATGTACATTGCACATACCAATTTTCATCTCAATTGAACAATTCCTTCTGGCTGGGTGCTCTTTTTTCTTGTATGTACGTTGTTGTCAGAAAAGATACCTTTTTTTTAAAGATCACATGAATTCTTTAAATTGTTTTATTGTTTTCAAGAATGTGTTAATTTATATTTTCTTAGCCTTGAAGAAAAAATAAGAAAATTTCTAAAACTTATGGTTATTAGGCATATTTCACATATTTTGGATTGTTTAAAAAGTTAGACTAAGATATCTCATTGGTTAAAGAGGGAGGGGGGATGGACATAAATTAAGGGTATTAGATAAATTTGAGTACAGCACTAGTTCTATGTTTAAAGCAATGTGCTTAAAACAATTGAAAACAGCCAATAATACTGACAAAGGCACAACTTTTAGCATTAACATATTATTAAGCACAATCCATCAGTAAATTAATAACTGTTCCTTATGAATGAATAGCTATATTAATATGCTGTGTAATGTAATGTTATAATCATGATAAAAAACTGAAAATTCAAACAAGTGGTATTACTTCATGTGGCAAATACAGCACCAAACTGGCACAGTATCTCTAGGACACTAAAAGTTTCATTGAAATAGCTTCAGAAAGTATTCATGATATTAATCCACGTTTAGAAACTTTTATGATTATTAAAGCTGCAATGCATCTTTAATGTGCCTTGTTAAAGTAAATTAAAAACTCCAAACTTTGTGGATTTCACAGAGATGATATTCTTTAATACTTTGTGACCTGTTTTCATATCCTGCTATCGGTACACTTTTGTATGTTCATGTTCAGATTATGCTTTATACATACCTGTTATAAGGCACACTGTTTTTACAGTAATGCACACTACTGAAAACATTCCTCATAAATGTTCAAATAAGCAAATTTACAACATTCTTCTCAGCAGATAAAGATTGTTTCTGATATTGACACTGGTGTATGAACACGACACGAGTGTCAAAACAGAAGAATTGATGGTTGCAAATTAAATATTAAAATTTGTGTGAGTGTGTGGAGAGAGAGAGAGAGAGAGAGAGAGAGAGAGAGAGAGAGAGAGAGAGAGAGAGACAGAGAGAGAGAGAGAGAGAGAGAGAGAGACAGAGAGAGACAGAGAGAGAGAGAGAGAGAGAGAGAGAGAGAGAGAGAGAGAGAGAGAGAGAGAGAGAGAGAGAGAGAGAGAGAGATATAAAACTACAACACAGAATTTCTCAAATGTAAT
Organism: Macrothele yani; assembly: GCA_039090855.1. Taxonomy (NCBI): domain Eukaryota; kingdom Metazoa; phylum Arthropoda; class Arachnida; order Araneae; family Macrothelidae; genus Macrothele; species Macrothele yani. The sequence continues at coordinate 14,690,319 of CM076989.1, forward strand.
AGAAGCAAAATACTGAAATACTATAGGAAAAATCATTCCATTTCTACAAGTTTTTTAAATGGAATATTTCCAAACCTATTAAATCATTCCGCACAAGCATTTTACATTATGAAACAACTGAACATCCATTAACCTCCCCTCCCCCCACACACATGCATGCACACAAAAAAAGTGATGTTCAAACCGCAGTTTAACCTGAGGATCTTAAATTTCATAACAAATACATTTGCAAAAGATACGAGCAGAGGAGTCAAGATAATATGCAGGGGTCGAGCTGTCAATCGCATTCTTTGCAATTTGCAAAAAAGAAATCATTTTGGCGATGGAAAAAAAGTTTTGGCAATTAGCTTTTTGTACTGTTATAACACTTTGGTGAAAAAAATTTTTAATTGGCAAAAACATTATAAAAGGCAGAGCAACAACTAAATATGCAAAATATTGTGACCATTTATCAATATATATATTTTCAAATATTTCATTTGCTTTGAAATGTACCAAAGTGGAAAACAGGAGATGGAGTCAATTGCCTGTAGGGGGATAGCATAATATGATACACAAATTCTTCTGAGTATCTTCTATATACAGAACTAGCCTTTTAAAAGATGTTTGTTGCCACCCCAGTGGTGCAATGGTCTAAGTGCTGGCTTCTGATCATTCATCCATGACGAGTCCAGGTTCGAATCCCAGTGAGGCATGGGTGCTGTGCTTGTCTAACAACACAGGTTTTCACCCTTCTCTGGAACCAGTGGACCTAAATTAGGGACAGGAAACTGCTTATAGCCCATCAAGATGCTCAGCGTGGTCGTTAAACCCCCAAACCAACCAACAAAAATGTTTGGAAATCAGGTCTTACAACAAATGGAAAAATTAAGTGCGAAATGCTTATAGCATAGTATAAATCCATTTTAGCAGTGGTGTAATACAGCATATATGTATATAGGTTGTGAAGCTTTCGTTCTCTGCTGAGAAGCTTTTCAAGTCAGCAGTCAGACATAAAATGAACTAGGGAGCATAAGTGCCTATTTCTGTTTGTAAATTATTTGCAGCCATACCTATGCCTCTAAAACCCCAATAAAAAAAAATCACCAAGCTTTCGCCTCCCAGTGGTTACTATGCTATAAGTGTTTGCCACTTACATAGCTAGTGTACACCTAACTTGTACAGAAAAATTAAAATACCTTCAGTTGTGCACTTTTTCTTAAAACAATGAATACAACAGTACCTACAGAATATGCAATCAGTGGTTGTATTTCGTGCAATGCTTTAAATGGAATAAATGGCACAGAGGATAACATAATGAGGGAGAAAAATAAGATAGACTGTAAAAACAAGAAAGATACTGAATTCACAGGTGAAATGAGCAGGTCTTTTGAAACTTATCCAACATAAAATGAATTTTCCAAAGCAGATTTTTAGAACAGGAAAAAATTCAGTGAAAATGCACTCATGCACCTACTGGAAAAACTACACACATTATTTAAAACCTACAATGTGCACAGTGTCCTTAATGAAGGGAGCCAGTTGCATAAAGAATTTTTCACACAAAATTTCCATAACTGGTAAAGCATTTACAAATAGAAAAATAGAAAAGCTACTTACACCCATTCAAGGCAAAAATTTGCATTACGAAAAATTGCAAATTATATGCAAAATGTTCCTCATATGTACAATATCCAAAGAAAAGGAATTTTTCAAATCAGAAAATTAGAAGCACAGATATGGAGGAAATTATTAAACATGTTTATATTTGCTAACAGGAAAACTGCGAGTTATTTCACAAAGGAATTAGGAGGAAAATATTTTTTTATGGTACAGGATATCAGACCAACACAGCCCCCCCCCCCACCCCCAATTTGATTTTTGTAAGAGAAGTTTTCAAATAGAAATATACACTGATTCCCCTAATGGCAGAAATGTGTATTATGAAAAAGCCAAAAATTTGTACACAAAATATTCTTCATAGAGGCAGCTATGGAATAAAACAGGATTTTTCAAACATAGCTTTTAGACAGAGAGGTAGCAAGAAAACAGTTTATAGATGCACTCATTGTCATAAAAATCCGTGCACCAAGAAAAAACTGTGCAATTAACAAGAAACTCGGCAAATAGCTATAGGGAGGGCAGACATGCAAAACGATTAAAGTTTCTTGCGATTCTGCATGCCTGCACGTCCACAATCGGCGCTGCAATCACAATCCTTGGGGCTTATAAGGCGCCGCGCAAGGGACTCCAGATTCGTGTTGAAGTGCACGGTAAGAATCAGGTGAGATCCCTGAGCGATAGACATGCCGAGGAGCCGCCACAGACGTGCGTACGGGCAACTTAGGGAGTCTGAACGAGACCATGTCATCAGGATGAGAGAGGCAGGGTGGCTGGCGCACCGAATCGGCTGCCATTTGGGCCGGTCGGACAGTATGTTGCGATCGTATTGGGAGCAATGGGCACAGGAAGGGACCCAGACACGGCAGACTGGCTCTGGATGACCCAGACACACCACCAGCAGAGGACCGTGGGATCGTGAGAGCGGCACGCACAGATGCAACGACGTCCTTGTCCAATGTCCAGAGATGTGTGGTAGCTGTACACGGGACTCCTGTGTCCGCCAGAACCATTTCCAGATGCCTGGCGGAGGTGTATCTGCACTCTCGACGGCCCGTACATTTTCTACCATTAACACCTGACCATCATCAGCGTCGAATGCAGTGCTGTCAGCAGAGAGCAACATTGAATGCTATGGACTGGCAACGTATAGTGTTCAGCGACGAATCCAGCTTCTGTATAGGAAAGGAAGACCACCGTGTCAGAGCGTGGAGGACCGCAGGTGAGCACTACAATCCCAACCTCACTGTACAGCGGCACACATCCCGAACTGCAAGCATGATGGTTTGGGGAGCCATCGTGTATGGCAACCGAACTTCCCTCGCAGTAATCCAAAGGACGTTGACAACCCAGCGCTACGTACAGTAGATCCTGCAGCTCCATATGCTGCCTTTTCTGGCTGGGCGGCTCGGAGCCATTTTCCAACAAGATAATGCCGTCTGCAACACGGCTCGAATTTCCCAGGACTGTCTGCGTCATGCTTCGACACCTCTGCGGCCTGTCAGATGGCCTGATCTCTCGCCCATTGAGCACATGTGGGAACAGATGGGACACCAGCTTTCTTCATGTCCAAGTGTTCATGATTTAGAGTGTCAGTTGTAAGAAATGTGGGCCAATTTGTCTCAGGAAAACATACGGCGTCTCGTTGACTTCATGCCGGACCGTATCACCACATGCATTCGAGCACGAGGCAGTCCGACGCGATACTAACGCTGACCGGAATGTGTATGATATCGTATGTCCGCAGGAAATCGTCTTGCTGCTGTGATATTGTGATCACTTCTGTCCATAGTATGTACCATCTCACTAATAAAATCTAGTTTCAATCTGACACCTCCTTCTTGGTGCACAGATTTTTATGACAATGACTGTATATTTTCCCTAGCAGGAGAATTGTACAATATTTAAAGTGGATAAAGTTTGCATTCTTTACTATAGTGAATGACACACAATAGAATAAGAATATTTTTGTTGGATTTTAGAAACAATGATACTGTGGCAATTCAAAATACATACTTACACTAACTAGCAGCAGAACTGTGTGTTATGAAAAATTCAAAAATATATGTAAAATGATGCCTGTAAGCCTATAAATAACAAATGTAAAGAAAAAGATAAAAATCAGGCTTTCAGCAAAGTGATATAAAGAACAATAAAAGATGCTTTTACATAACTTTAGTGAGAACACTGTGTATTACTTGAGCAGAAACTGTGCATAAATGTTTCCTGTCATGAGACGTACCTGTCCGAAAAAGATTTGTTTTATTCAAATTTTAGAGGCATAGATATGGTTGCAAATAATTTGCAAACAGAAATAGACATTTATACTTCCTAATGGTGAAATTTTAAATCATGAAGAATTAGAAATTATATGCAAAATGTTCTTCACTATAAACATTATCAGACATGAGGGGGGGATCAATCAGACTTTTAGAGCAGATATATCAAGGAAAGTGTGATACACATTTACTATCCCTGGCAGAAAGTCTTTTTGTTATTTTGAGCAAGAAATATGCACAACATGTTTTCTATGGTAAGTAGCATCCAACTAATAAGAATTTTTGCAACTGTATTGTATGGCTGCAAAGCAAATATATTGCAGACAGAGATGTGCACTTATCCCCTCTAGCAGAAAAATTGTGAGTTATGAAGGAGTAGAAATTACATACAAAATACACACCACTGTGAACACTACTTCGTACAAAAAGAATGTTTCAAATCAGACTTTCAGAAGCAGAGATATCAAGGGAAATGCCACATACATTTACGCCCCTAGTGGGAAAACTGTGTATTATTTAAAGTAGAAACTATATCTAAAATGTCTTTATTTCAACAGTTGATGAATGAAAACAGAATTTTTATAGTTGGATATCTAGAAGTGATATGAAGCAAAACAAAATTTATAGCACCTGTTTTTGCTCCAATATTGAATTCCATAGTATTTGTGTTTACCCCCTACCAGCAAAATTATGTGTCATAAATAAAGAGAATAAGAAGAACAGATCACCATTTTCATAGTTCAGGCTCTCCAAAAAAAATTAAAAAAAAATTAATAGGTGCAGAGATATGGTGTCCACAAACAAAAGGGACAGATGAACATAGGGATAACATAAGTACTTATTCAAAATACATGATGGCTGGGGGGGGGGGCAATAAAGATATTATTGGCCATGAAGGTAATGAGAATTTTTATATATGTGGTTAACTGTGTTAGTGCAACATGTATAATTTCACAACTTTTTCAAAAAAAAAAAAAAAAAAAATCCTTAGCTGATTTTACATAGATTGCAAGAATTTGATTGGATTTACAAATTAAATGATAGAGAAAGTCATGAAAGGCATCTTACATTGGCACTGGTAAATGTATCCATTATTTAGATTACAAAATTAGCCCAAATTTAAGTGATATTTGTACACCTACAGCCATGGCTTAAATGTACATTGATGTCGCATTGGAAGCATCTGGGTATTTTGTATTTCGTGTAAAGCATTTCTCTCAAAAACCCCAACTGACAGGAGGACATGGATACATATATGCAATCAGAATATTGTTACAGCAGTGGTTTAGCATACCAAATTACCAACTAATGTTGCTTAAATTATTATTTAATTTGCATGCTTAGCTTATATAGAATGTGACTGAATCTTACCAGAAATTCCAGGACTGATGGGAATATCAGCAGCCTAAAAACATTAAAAAAAATGATATTTAGTGAAATATAAGAAACAGTAATAATAGTTAATCAATCTATAGAATATTATCTCTACTTATGAACAAAAACGTCATAAATTTCACAAGCTTCATCATTGTTCATAAAATTACACATTCAACAAAGTGATATTTATATGGACACATAGACCTGCCAACCTCGCAGAACCAAAAAACGTAACGTTCAAATAGAAAAATCATAACATGACGCGTGTTGATAATTTTTGAAGCTTATTTCAGCAATATAAATTCTTGATGGTGTAAGGGTAGGGAGGTTGCTTCGAATAAACAGATGCTCGTCTACATTCCAGAGCTGACCAATCAGCAGCTTCATGATAAAGAGTCAAAAATATGAATCAGTCTCGAACGTTATACGAAACGGGTCGGTGTTCGACCATTGGTTGCCAATTGCACTTGACTTGACTACTTTATTTCAGTTGTTGGAAAACTAGAGGTAGGGGAATTTGTTAAGAGAAATTGGAAACCTCTCCTAGAAAAAATCTTTTGAAGGGGAAAAAACAAATTACACATAAATTCCCCCTACTTCTGTCTTAAAAGAGGAAAAATGGGGGAAAACATGACTTTTTTTAAAAGAATCTTATTTTTGGTGGCAAAATCATATCATACTGCAGCGTGATTTATCGTACTAAATATCATAAAATCGTAACAGTTGGCATATCTGGACATGTGAGGGATGTAACAAATCTAATTCGACTGAATGACATTTAAAGAAAAATTATTCATGTGGGACTTCATTTTTCTTTCGACATATGATGACGCCATGCTCATGATTATGGGAAGTTGAGAGTTTACAATGACATCATTATCTGGCATGATCAAGAATGCAATAATTCCTTAAGTTGCTTAAACAATTTAATCACTGCATATAATTTTTTTCATTATTTTTCCTGGTGCACTGAAAGCATCGAAAGTAACATATTTCAAGAAAATACAAGAAAAAAAAAACTTGAAGATCTAAAAAATCTACAAAAGACTAACTGCTTGCTGGTACATACACTACAGTTGTTCAAAGGCAAAATGGATGTTGTTTTAAACAAATTGGGACTGTACAAAATTGAAATTTTAGAAACAACTGGTGAGTCAGTCAGATGGAAATGTTCAGATACACATGAAGTCTGAAGTTAATTAGCCATACTGATACAGAGTAAATTAATCAGCAGAACATCTTTTTGAGATATATAATATATATATATATACGCAGTCGAGTCACATTATTGTGACCACCTCCTACTTTTGAAGTCAGCAGCACATAGCCAATGAAAGAAGCCACATGTTGCGAGCTGGCTTGGAGGGTATATAAGGTGTGCTGTAGGCATTCTGAAAACATATCACTTGTTGCTATCATGGGAAAAGGAGCGATTCATCAGATTTGCAAAAAAGGGGTGATTATCGTCTTTTGGGCCAAGGGTGGCAGTATTTCTGAAACAGCGCAGTTTGTGAACTGTTCACATGCTGCTGTGGTTAAAGTGTATCGTGATTGGAGAAATAGCAACATTGCAAATAAGCGACATGGAAACTGCGAAGCACCACGTGCCATTGATGTGAGAGGTGAACGTCGGCTTGAAAGGTGCACAAGGGCCAATCGACACACTACAGTGGAGCAACTCACTGGCCGAATGAACCAGGAGGCTACCGGAAGTGTATCTAAAATGACAGTTCTGTATATGGGGCTCCAACGCAGACGGATGGTCACTGCACCTATGCTAACGAAGGTATATTGACAGAAAAGGCTTACATTTGCAAGGCAGTATCGGAATTGGACCTCCGCTGATTGGCAAAGGTTTGCCTTTCCGATGAGTCATGTTTTCTGCTTCATTGAACAGATGGGCGTTGCCGTAAGGCGAGAAACATCAGAGAACAAACACTCTTCAACCATTGCTGGAAGAACACAAGCTGGTGGGGCCAGCATTATGGTCTGGGGAATGTTCTCGTGGCATTCTCTGGGTCCACTCATACCTGTGGAAGGCACTATGGACCAAATTCATTATGAATCCATCCTTGCAGACCATGTACAACCATACATGCTGATTGTCTTTCCTGGGGGGGGGGGGTTCTTCCAGCACAACAATGAGACGTGTCACACAGCTAGAAATGTCGAGAGTGGTTGAAAGAGCACGATGAAGACTTCAAAATACTTCCCTGGTCCCCTAATTCCCCAGACTTAAACCCAATTGAGCACCTGTGGGACCACCTCGATTGTGTTGTTTGCTCTATGGATCCTCCACCATGCACCCTCCAGCAGCTGTCAGAAGCACTGCAGTCAGCATGGCTCCACATACCTATGAACACCTTCCAGCACCTTATTGGGTCACTCCCAGCTGGTCTAGCTGCTGTCCATGCTGCACACCGCGGTTACTCTGGATATTAGCTGGTGGTCACAATGATGTGACTCGACCATGTATATATATGCACAGTTTCAACATGTTTAGGTGGTATAAACAAAAACATAGGAATGTCTCATGCATACAATAAACTTGAGATTTTCAGACACATGAACGTTTTGATCAAGAAATATACATCCCCCAAAAGAGAAAAAAAAAGAAAAAGAATGAAGATAGATAGATAGATAAAAGCAAATCTGCCAACTTCTCAGAACCAAAAACGTAACACTCAGATAGAAATATCGTAACACGATGCATGCTGATAATTTTTGAAGCCCATTTCAGCTATATAAATTTTTGATGAGAATGTAGGGATTTTTTTCCTACATCAAAATTTTATTGAGAAACTAATTAAATCTAATCAGCAAACACTTTTACGTTGTTAATTATTAGAAAAAAATTATGATTACAAGAGAAATCCTCACTCCGCCTAACTTCCGTGTTCGGAAATTTTGTGAGGCGAAAAACTTGCATCTTAGGGAGTCTGCAAGATGGTTTAATCGGGTTCTGGGGATGTCATTTTTGTCTGCAGGACCAAAATAAATCTGCGAAGTGCGTCGACCGTCGCCGCGGCTCTTCTACGGCGGTGGGTAGAAAATAAATTTGCGACGTACGTCAGCCATCACCGCGATTCTGCTAAGGGGACGAGCACAAAATAAACCTGCAATGTACGTAGCCGCGATTCCTCAATGGGGATGAGTACAAAATAAACCATACTCATCCCTGTAGGATAAGTACAAACAAGACTATTTAATAAACCTGCGACATATGTCACCGCGATTCTTCAACGGGGACGAGTACAAAATAAATTTGCGATGTACATCGGCCGTCGCCGTGATTCTGCTACGAGGACGAGTACAAAATAATTCTGTGACATACATCGTCCTTCGCGAGAAAGAAAGTTATGATTACGGAAGAAATTCTCACTATGCGTAACTTCCATTTTCAGAAATTTTGAAAGGCAGAAAACTGGAAATTCTGCAAGATGGTTTAATAGGGTTCTGGGGATGTCGTTTTTGTCTGCAGGACCAAAATAAATCTGCGAAGTACGTCGCCCGTTGCCGCGATCTGAAAAGGGAAAAAATGGGAGAAAAATGACTATTTAAAAAAATCGTATTTTTGGCTGCAAAATCGTATTAGCGTACTGCAGCATGATTTATCGTACTAAATACGATAAAATCGTAACAGTTGGCAGGTCTGTAAAAGGGAAGCCTACCTTAACAGATTATTAAACTTTTTCAGATGTAATTTTTTTAGAGTGAAATTTGTGCGAGTTCAAAATTGAAAGGTCAGATGACATAATCAGTGTTAACTGTTAAACCTGACGTCAGTTTACGTCACTTCTGTATTTTGTATTTTATTATTATTTTGCACTACATGCGGCTGAGTGGCATCGGCAAAAAGTTGTTTTAGTTCTGGTTGTGTAAAGAAACGAGGAAGTGTGGCGCCAGTGAAAGACGAAGTTGTTTGGAGTTGTGACAACAGATAAAGGTTGTTTGCAAATAAATATTTTGTGCTCTAGATCTCTTGAAACCTGTTTTAGCTTATGAATATTTTATGGCTTGTGTAAGCAACATGTGGCGTCCGCTAACACGACTCTAGAGGCAATTGGATTTGGATACCTTTCATCGGATGAAGGACGTCGTTCTGGAAAAGTACGGTACGACGTAAATTAAGAAAGTTCCTATTTCAAATAAGTTTGAATTTGCATGAAAATGAAGTCGCTTAAGTTAAAAAGAAAACTTTGCAAATGCCATTCAGCAAAACTGCAAATTTGATTGAAGAGGAATTAATTAAAGATGAGCTTAATTTCGAAAGAATTTCTTTGTTGCAGTGTCAGATGAATGATAAAATGGATAGATTAAGTGACATGCAACAATGGATTAGTGACTTACCGTTAGAAACCAATGTTACTGAAGAAGTGTTTGAAATTGATTTTCAAGAGGCTGAAAATTATCGAGAAAGATATCTCAAATGTAAAATAAAAATAGAGAGTATTTTACAAGGCCAGATGGTTTCAAGTATACCTGTAGAAAATGATAATATAAGAAATGAGGCTTCTCGGTATAAATTACCTAAGATTGAGCTCAAAAAATTTACAGGTGATCTGCATGATTGGCTTGGGTTCTGGAGTCAGATTTCTAAGATACATGAAGACACTAGCTTAGCTCCAGAAGACAAATTTCAATATTTAATACATGCTACCCAGGAAGGATCGAAAGCTAGAGAGGTAGTACAGAGTTTCCCTCCAATGGGTAAAAATTATCCAAAGGTGATAGAAAGTTTGAGGGACAGATTCGGACAAGAGGATTTGTTAGTGGAAGTGTATACATGTATAAGAGAGTTGTTAAGATTGGTAATGAAGAGTGTTACAAAGCCGACACCTGTAAATGCTGTTTATGATAAATTAGAATCATCATTAAGAGCTTTAGAATCTTTGGGTGTTACTGTTGAGAAATGTGCTCCATTATTATATCCACTTGTAGAAAGTAGTTTGTCCGAAGATGTCTTGCGAACCTATAGAAGGAGTGTTGATACTTATCTTACGCCTACTGGCCGATCAGAGAAACTTATGAGTTTTCTTAAAAATGAAGTTGATGCGAAACAAAGAATCTCCATAGCAATGGAAGGTTTCGGATTGGGGAAGAGAGGTCAGATTCGAAGTCAGAAATTTCAGAAAATTGAAGAAGTGACAACAGCGGCTGACCTGTTAGTACATATTGAAGTTAAACCAACTTGTCTTTTCTGTTCAAAGAGTCACCCCAGTTCCGATTGTTTTGGTGCAAAGAATATGTCATTTGAGGAAAAACGAAAAAATTTGAAAGCAAAGAGAGCTTGTTTTTCGTGTCTGAGAGTTGGTCACAATGCCAAGAGATGTAGGGTTAGACTTAAATGTATTATTTGTGGCAGACACCATGTTGTGTTGATGTGTCCCACATTAACAGAGAGAGTGGTGGAAAACAAAGAACATGTTCGCAAAGTGATGGAACAGGCTTCTACTTCTCTGTAAAGTCTTACCAAAGGCCCTACAGTATTTTTGCAAACACTAAAAGTGAAAGCGAGAGTGTCAGATAATTTTTTGTTTGTGATACGAAGAGAAACCGCTACTAAATTAGGCTGTGCAATTTGGAGCAGAAACGTTGGGTTTTGGAGCAAGAAAATTTGCATTTTGGAGCAGCTAATGATAGCATTTTTAATTGTTTAAAGTCCATGCTGTGCTTTAAGTTATGTTTATATACTGAATTACCATTATTTTATGAACTATGAAAAAATGTTATAATTCAGGTTTGTTGACATTTTACTGCTTCTCTTATGACTGTTAATTAGCATGTCTGTCGTTCCTACAGTGAGATAAATTGGAAAACAATTATGCTACCCACGATTTATTGAAAACTGCATGACCTGCAATATTTTAAGTGTAACATATTAATATCAGGGATTTTCTTCTGAATGCATTTGTTTCGCTGTAACATGAATAGAATGCTGCTGCGTCCAAGAACTGTTGCTATTTTTACTGAATGCTTGCAAATATACACTTAGGAGGAATAAATATTATGTAATTACTGTTTGTTGTTTGGTTGGTTTTTAGCAGCATATTTTTCGAGATCCATAGCATTCAGATGAAAATACATTATTTCTGAAACCAACCAACTGGCAAGCCACACGTACGTCGTTTGCGGGTGCATCACAAACTCCTAAGGTTTTCTGAAGGAAAGCGTACCTTCGATATAAAAGGAAAACTAAGGTAACATTTAATAATCAAATTGTAAAATCACCTTTCAGCAGTTGCGCCATGATACTCTTCATACAATGTTTTTCATCCAGTAATTATCAATGTCAAACTTTCGTTATTGCTGTGAACAATCACAACAGGAACCAAAACTATAAGATAACAGTGAGATTTAGTAAAGTTGGTTAGATAAAAGCTGCTTCCATCGCTTAACGCTTGCGCAGTGACATTTTGTCATGGGATTGCCCCCCCCCCTCCTTCTTCAGTAGTAGTGGAATCAGTTTATAACTTTTTTGTTGTTGCTGCCTGAAAGAGCCACTGCTCTTGCATACGTGGGATCCTATATGTATGGACATGGACATTAAGCAGACGATTGAGAGTTAGTAAGTGGTTCAACGCACCTTCCATCTGGAAAAAGTAAAGTGTGAAGATGTTCCCCAAAATAGGTCAAAATGAGAAAAAGAAAACCTAAAAATTCTGCTCCTTAAACGTCCGGGTCAAAATTCAGACTTTAAGTAAGAAACAAAAGATCAGTATTCCTGATAATTGATTACAAGTTATGCGATATAAACAACCCTTTCATTTATCCATAGCGCTCGTAAGTGATGTTAATTAACGTACATGAGACTGACGAAGAAAAAAATAAAGCTGTACTTTTTAATTTGATGAAAAATCAGACTGCGCGGTGAGAAAGTGTTAATATTACACAGCATGAACAAAACTGAATCGTTCACTGTAATTTATTTATGAAAATATTTAACTAGATCACACCACTGTATTCACAATTATAAAATTACTGAATTCCAAACAAAATAGGATGGTTTTAAAAGACATAGCTTCAAACAGTTTTTTTTTTCCTGGTTTTGTTCTTGTACTTGCTAGAACATTAGCTCTGGTTTCCTCTTGCGAGCAAACCCTACTTTCTTCTCAGCAAGTTCCACGGCCATATTTGTCTTTTGTTGACTGTGCCACTGCACAGCATCCACTGTTTACTTTTTTTTCTGCTGATAGTTTTCCCTTACTATTTTTCTTTGTTACTTTTCTTTCTTTTTCCGTTTTTTTTTATTCACTTAGATGACAATTTTATCCATCATGCTTAAAGAACTTTCAGCCTGAGAACCATGAATTCTGATATCACAGCTTTCACTATTTTAAATAAATGGTGTAATTTTCAGAGAATGGATACTATTTTTTGAACAACATGCATCAATTCTTACAAATTTCCAAACTTCATCCCTTTCGTTTTTGGAAATCTCCCCCATCCTTATCAAGCTAAAATGCACACACATTTATGAGGGTGATGACATTTAACAACTACATAGGAGTGGGAACATCGCAGGGGGAAAAAACTACAATTAAGGAAGAAATCTTCGCTCCGTCCGACCTCCGTTTTCGAAAATTTATCCAACATTTTCAAGCTGAAATACAAATATTTATGGAATAAAATGATATCTAACAATACTGGGTAGATGAAACATCAAGAGAATAAAAAATTACGATTACGAGAGAAATCTAACATCCGTCTCTTTTCGTTTTCGAAGGATGAAATTCCATCCTCTGACGAAGAAAACGACCCCCCCCCACCACCAACACCAATCTTCCCAAAATTTCAGTTTAGTTGTGCATCGATCTCGTAAATGGTCCAAATGATAACAAAAATGACAGAATTCTTCGAATCAGCGTAAGAATCTCGTGGCCGAAGATTATGGGAAAATTTTCGGGCGGCCTAACATCCGTTTTCGGAAATCGTTGCTAACAATTTCAAACTGAAATTATGCAATGAAATCATATTTAACAATAATACTGAACAGAAGCAACATCACAAGAGAAAAAAATACAATTACAGGAAAAATCTGCACTCCGTTTAACTTCCGTTTCCGAACGTTTAAAAAGACAAAACAACGTCCCCAGACGGAATACGACCCCCCGCCTTCCAACTAATACCCCGGAATTTTTTGATTGGCTGATAAAGTCGGCCTTCCAGTCATTATCAAAAAGGATACCCTTAATCAAAAAGTCAATGATTTCCTCCTATCCACCAATTGCAAACTTCTTTCTAAAAATCCTGTGGAAACCTTGAAATCATCTGTGGATCGCCTCAATAAGTTACAGTCATTAAAGGTTTTCTTGGGAGATTTTTCCGCTCCTTCTTTCTACAATTCTCCTAGATTTTTTGCCCAAATTAAATTACACAAAGCTAATGCTCCAATTAGATCTCTTGTGGAAAATACTCATTCTCCTGCTTGCAACCTGGAAAAATGTCTTGCCAAAAAATTCAAGATTATCACTAATAACCACCCCTTCAATATCTCATCCACTGCTGAATTCATCTCTAGACTTCCAAACTCCATTGATGGTCATGCAAGTATGTTTACTCTGGACGTTGAATCACTTTTTCCTTCTGTGCCTCAATTTGAAGCAGACATGCTTCTCATTCATAAATTCAAAGAACAATTCCCCATGGACGGCACTTTAACCAAGGATTTGTATGATTGCCTGTATTCTCTTCGTCAACACAGTTTCTTTGTTTTTAATAATCAATGCTATCAACAAAACCAAGGTGTACCGATGGAGTCACCTCTTTCCCCACTTTTGGCTGAAATATACCTGCAAAATATTGAGCAATCAATAATGATGCAACATGACCAACAACCTACTTTATGGGTCTGTTATGTTGACGATATTTTTGTCATCTGGCCTCATCCTAAAAAAGATTTATTGCAACTCACAAATTTATTCACTGAAAAATTCCCGTCCATTAGATTCACTATTAATAAAGAAATTGATGGCAAGATAAATTTCTTGGATGTCAGCATCTCAAAATGTAATAATTTTCATATATCGTTGTTCAGTTTTCGCTAAGTTGCGATGAACATACTTTTTACGTGGCTACGATATTCAAATTCGGTTGACATTAAATGTCCGTAAATACTGTTTCACACGTTATACAAGTTCCGCTATCGGGAGTTTGCAAATGGACATTAACGTAGTATTGGCAATTGAAATCAAGTATAATAATAATAAGTATCTATACTTACAATATTTATAGTGGCTGTAGGTGCTTCATATGTGCGTCATCCAAGAATGTGAATTCTTTCAATTGTGAAGTTAAAATTCATGATACTGTAAAATCTGCGCCAGATAAAATTAAACAAGATGAATTTTCTACAATGCAAAAAAATTCTTTAACATCGATGAAATAAGAAACTGAATTAAAACCTTGTTGAATTTTTAAAAACGAACTACAATCCTGAAGAGGAGACTATCTTGACCGCGAAGCATCCTGATACATAATGAAAACCAAAGATGAATTATACTTTTGCCAAAACCTCAAAAAATAAACAATCTTGAAAAAGAAAAATACAAACATACAAATCTCCCGAATGCGAAGCACCAAACTAGTTTCTGCTACATTGTTTGACAACAGATGGCGACACCATTGATATGTGCAGTTGAACCTAAATCATGATGCGCAAATATCTACACGACAGGGCTGAACATACATTGGGGTTAGGCTGCATACCTGAGCGAGTGAGTGCGGCGATCCTATTGTCCGTGCACCTACCACTGATGATGGCTATAAATTGTAGCAGAAACTAGTTTGGTGCTTCGCATTCGGGAGATTTGTATGTTTGTATTTTTCTTTTTCAAGATTGTTTATTTTTTGAGGTTTTGGCAAAAGTATAATTCATCTTTGGTTTTCATTATGTATCAGGATGCTTCGCGGTCAAGATAGTCTCCTCTTCAGGATTGTAGTTCGTTTTTAAAAATTCAACAAGGTTTTAATTCAGTTTCTTATTTCATCGATGTTAAAAAATTTTTTTGCATTGTAGAAAATTCATCTTGTTTAATTTTATCTGGCGCAGATTTTACAGTATCATGAATTTTAACTTCACAATTGAAAGAATTCACATTCTTGGATGACGCACATATGAAGCACCTACAGCCACTATAAATATTGTAAGTATAGATACTTATTATTATTATACTTGATTTCAATTGCCAATACTACGTTAATGTCCATTTGCAAACTCCCGATAGCGGAACTTGTATAACGTGTGAAACAGTATTTACGGACATTTAATGTCAACCGAATTTGAGTAATAATTTTCTTTCCACTTCTGTCCACTGAAAACCAGTTTCTACCAATAGCATTATTCCTTTCAATTCTCATACCTTCCACCAATATAAACTGTCAGCCCTCAAGTCTCTCATTCATCGAGCGCATTTGGTTTGTAACACTGAAGTTAATCTAACAAATGAATTAGCAAACACCCGCTTGATCGCTACTCAAAATGGCTTTCCCCCTCTCCTGGTTTCTAAATTAATTCAAAATGCTAAGAAAAAACCAGTTGTTGCTCTTCAACCTGTTTCACCAAAAAGGAACTAACGTTTGCTGGCTCAATCCCTTTCCACAAACTTTCTGCCTACAAACTCATCAGTATCTTCAAAAGAGAAGGATATAGACTTGCCATTCATCCCCCCCCCCCCTTCAATTTCTGTTATACTCCGTAATGACAGAGACCCAAGAAATCCGCTTTCTTCGCCTGGAGTGTATAAAATTCCGATCAAGACTAATGTTGGATTAACCGCATACTTAGGAAGTTCATTCCGGAAAATTCTCTGAAGACTTCAGGAACACAAATCTGATGTGAAATTTGGAAAACCTTCATCTGCCTTATTTCTTCATACCATGGCTGACACTTCCGCTATTCCACTTTGGTTTGATACTAAAAAGTTGGCTCCCTTCTAAAATCGGTATACTCTGAGGTTTAGAGAAAGTTTGGAAATTTTATTTTCCAAAAATTGCAACTCTGAGCTCCCCATTTTCATTCCTTACATCTGGAAATCCCTCATTGCATTACGTCACCCAGAGTTACCATTACAAAACTTACCATTTCCAATCTGGCAACGTAAACCAATCGTAGTCGCACTGATGAAGGCCATAGTAATGGCTGAAATATATTTGCATTAAACTTTTATACGTAACTTAGCGTGTTCTACACTACCTTCTTCTTAATCAAAGCCCCAAGACTCCGCCCTCACACTTTTAACACCAATGACGTCTGAAACACAAAAAGCCACATGTTTTTATAACAATGATTTTATATTTTTTCAGAAGCCCCCAGGATCATTTGATCAAAAAGTGTTAAGGTGTTAGCCCTTTCCTGCCTAGCTGACTTGAAAATTGCCCCTAAGTCTGCTTCCTCGATTCACCCACACAGAGCAATAAACACCTGCCATCAACGTCAATACAATATATTAAAAAAGATACAATGGCATACTTCTATTCTCATTGTGAACCTAAAATCTTTTATAAAGTTTACCATGATGGCTAATTCCTTATTGTTCAATGCCTACTCTACTGGCTCAAGAGCATGCTTTTCTCAATGATGCTTCTGAAAATGGTGCAAACAAAGAAATTCAACATATATTAAATATGGTTTAATATATTAAATCATATTTACAATAATTATTCCTGAATACGGTTGCAGAACCTTACAGGACTTTGGTTTTCTCCTATTTATACTCATTGTGAATTTCGTACATCCAGTACAACATACTTCGCAACTTACTTTTGTTCCCCACCAACAAGTCTATGTCACCAGCATACAGCAATCTGCGCATACGGATGTAACCAAGACATAAACCGTTGTTGTTTATTTTGGCACATCATGCATATATCCATAAATATATTAAACAGACAGGGTGAAATTAGACACACAACCTTGTCTCACTCCTGCACCAATAGAAAAGCATTTTGACAAAGCATCATTCACTTGTATGTTCTAATTTTATTTCATTGCTTTTTGCAAACTTTTACTTAATGAGCATAAAATCCAGCAGTTTATTCATCTTGAATAGTTAGAATGTAATTTCAATACAGTTGAAACACAGCAGAAATGATGTGTGAAAATCTTCCAACATAACACAGAAAGAAGTATTACCCCTACATTGTTGAAACATGCTTGCTGAGCAAATGGTGAGCTGTAAGGGACTGAGTTAGCAGAACTTGGATCTTCCACTTCTGAAGTGTTACCAGAAGTACCAGCTTGAAGTGATATATCTGAAAAGTTTCTGAAGCCCTGAAGATACTTATTAAAGTCATTCTCATAAATGTTGTGATTGAAGTTTCCTATAAAAACAAAAGTATCTTTGACACTATCTTGCACAAAACGAAAATATAGGTATATGCTGTTTTAAACATAAGCATATTTACTCCACAAAATTAACCAAATAGCAAAACTTCAGATAAGCATAGCAAACACCAGACTTCACTTCTCTTGTAGCAAATATAACCTCATCAGAAAGGTAAATCTTACATTTCATAGTGCAAATGACACTAAACACAATTTTCAATCATAAGCAGACAACTATGCACTGGTTAAGAAAAATCAAGATCTAGTATCTCAAAATAATTTTGAAGACAAAACAGTACTAAGCTTGCTAGTTGGGTTACTTAGAATGGAACAACAATTTTGAAAACAAGAAGGATAAGAAAAAGTACATAATATAAATTGATTTAATTAACAAAAACATAAAATATGAACCTGCTTCACATTAAATCAGCAATATACAAAAAATAATTTAACTTTAAATCAACAAAATGAGTAAAAGAATGTTAACAGTTTAAAACAATATTTAGGAGCAAATAAAATTTCATGTAAAAATAAACAGCTGATAGTGAAAATAATACAACTGTTCAAGAAAATGAAGTTCACTCCTACTGTAGAAATTAGAAATCAATACTAATCTACACTGCCCCACCATTAATATCGACACACTTCCCTGTACTGACAGTGAATTAGGTCCTATGTGAGTATCATGTCACAGAGCCACCTATAAATATGTTCACAATGCTATGATGAGACCGCAGTACGACTGTGAATGCAAGATATCTCAACTGATTTAAAGTTTAGAGATCTTTATATGGACATCATCAATACTTTGCCCAGTATACTTAGATTTCAGCATGCAGAACAAGTACACAAATGATAATTTAAAATCACAAATCCATCTTGATTTACACTCGCTTTTCAAATTGAAAAGCATGAGTAAACAAATTCTTTTGTTACTTGATACCAAATACACTACACTTAAAACAAACTGAAGCACCAGGAGTAACTTAAGATAGTACAGAAAAAGCTACATGTTTATTGAATACAGAAATAAATATAAATGATTAAGCATCGATAACATAATTATAAATACACCATACTGTGAACATTCAAAAGATGCATATAGCGTATTAAATACGTTTATTTTTGTGGCACAGTAAGCACAAAGATTTCCCAAGCTTTCGCACTCCACTGGTGGCTTTTTCAAGGCAATGGTAAACATAAAAATGCAGTTTGATGGGGGCATCTACAAACAAACAAAAGGAGCACCGATGGGTTCAACTCTATCTTCAGTTCTTGCGGGAGCAGTACTTAGACTGCTAGAAGATCTCATCTTCCTAAATTGCATCAAGAAACCCCGAGTGTGGATCCGCTACGCTGATGACATATTTTTCATATGAGAACATGGAGTAGACGAATTAAATGATTTCACATGCACAAGATAAACTACACAAAACGATAAAATTCACCATGGAGCTTGAAGTAGATGAGGCGTTGAATTATCCTGACGTCGTGATCAAAAGGAATAGAACATCCAGCTTCGATTTTGACATTTATTATAGCAATAGCAATGTGAAATTGTTTTGTCCCAAACTAAAATAAATCACCCTTTTCTTTTATACATTGCAGATCTGTGACTGGTGTGAGTAAATGTTGATGCCTGTCGTGTATGTAATAGACAGGCATCACCAATTTGTAATCCTAGGTAACTGACAGTTATCCCACATCCTCTATCGGGAATGCCCATGTGGCTTTGCACTTTTTCTCAGCAGCAAGAGAGAGGGCGACTGGAGAGCGATCATGTTATTTACAACCCATTGCGGAGTGATCACATTACAACCCGGAGCCAAAGGGACAAATAGCTTCAATATGTATGACATCCAGTGTTTTAAAAATGAAATTTGACATTTATTTAGAAGAAGCTAAATATACATCAAAGAAAAATATGTACAGAGGTCGATCAATAAGTAGCACACAATTGCCTGTAACTCTTGTTTTCTACGGTTGAATCATGGAAGTTGGTGGATAGGACCTTCATTCTATTAGCTTCCAAATGATCATTAACAGTTGTTTCTTCTCTTTGCAGGTGAAGTGTAATGGATGGTGAAATGGACAACCTACTACGTCAACGGTTGGTAATAAAGTTTCTCTACAAATCTGGGGATAGCTCAGTCACATCGATCTACAGACAATTGTTGCAAATGTATAGTGAGAAAACAATGGATCGCAGTAATGTGCAGTGATGGTTGCAGAGGTTCCAGAGAGGTGATTTTAGCATTCAGGATAAACCACGATGGGGCAAATCGACCATTGTGACAACCATTGCATATCGCCACTTTCCAGCTTATGGACCGCCTTGGCATGTCAAAGGGAAGTGTTTTAACAGTGGTAGAACACTTAGGATACCGGAAAATCTGTGCTCCTTGGGTACCACGACTCCTCACAAAAGAGATGAAGAGAATTCGGAAAGAGGTGTGCGACGATCTGCTCGAACATTTCGCTGGTGATTTTCCACAACGTTTTCATGGTGTGATAACAGGTGATGAAACATGACTGTTTCATTATGACCCACAGAGCAAACGTCAGTCAACAGAGGGGAAGCATGTGGGATCATCGTGGAAGAAGCAGCCACGACTTTCAAGGTCATCAAACAAATTGAGGGCCACATCTTTTTGGGATCGTCAGGGCGTCATTTTCATTGACTTCCTGGAAAGTGAGACTACCATTACCAAAGAGCGTTACTGTTCATCCTTGGAGAAGCTGAGGTGTGCCATCAGAACTAAGAGACCACACTTGCAAGCCAAGGGCATCAAACTGCATCACAATAACGCGAGATCGCACGCTGCACAGATGACAGTGCAGAAAGTGACTCAACTGGGCTGGACGCTGGTGCCGCAACCACTGTACAGCCCAGACTTAGCACCATTAGATTTTTATCTGTTTGGTCGTCTGAAGGCACATCTGCGTGGGAAAGCATTTCAGAGTGACACAGAACTCATTGCATATGTCAGGGAGCAGTGTGAAGACCAAACTCTGGAGTATTAAAAAACGTGCGTTCTTGTCGTGGAAACAACGTTTGCTGCTATGTAGTGAAGCCAATGGATCCTACATTGAATGACTTATCTCTAAAGCCAAAGGTCTAAGGTTGCTACCCACCAACTTTCATGATTCAACCTTTGAAAACTGGGGAGTTATAGGCGATTGTGCATTACTTATTGACTGACCTTTGTATCTTTGGATATTCAAGAAGGGCATATAGCGCATTAAATCTGTTTATTTTTGTGGTATAATATATATATATATATATATATATATATATATCATCATCATTGTCAACCATTATCAATCCACTGCTGGACGAAAGTCTCCCCAAGTTTCTTCCACAATGGTCTGTCCTATGCCAGTCTCCTCCATGTCACTCCTGCATACTTTCGAATTTCATCCACCCATCTCTCATGTGGTCTTCTTCTGGGTCTTTTTCTGTCCCTTGGAATCCAATCTAAAATTTCGGCTGTCCATCGATGGTCTATCCTTCTGGCAGTATGTCCAGCCCATCGCCATTTCAGGGATTTAACTCTGAGCATGATGTCTTCCACTCTTGTCATTTTTCGGATCCACGAGTTCCTCTTCTTATCTCTCCTGGTTGCACCAAGCATGCACCTCTCCATGCTTCTTTGAGTTGTCTGCAGCCTTTGTATGTCTCTTTTAGTTAAGCTCCACGTCTCTGCACCATACGTAAGCACTGGAAGGATGCATTGATCAAACACTTTTCTTTTAAGACATAATGGCATATTGCTCTTGAAAATTATGCTGTTTCTTCCAAAAGCCCTCCAGGCAAGTTTTGTATACCGATTAATTTCTTCATCAATGTGACCCTCACTTGATATCTGCTGTCCAAGATAAACGTACGTGTCTGTTATCTCCAGCTTTTTTCCATCAATCGATAAATCTTCATTTCTTGTAAAAGCATTGAACATCACTTTTGTCTTCTGAAAGTTCATTTTTAATCCCACTTCTTTACTCTTGTCAGCAAGTTCCTGAATCATACTCTGCAGTTCTGATGGGGTAGTTGCAAAAATGACTACGTCATCAGCAAAATGAAGGTGGGTTAGATAATCTCCATTAATCTTTATCCCTTTGTTTTCCCAATTCAGTGATTGAAAGATATTTTCCAATGTGGCATTAAAGAGCTTGGGAGATATGGTGTCACCTTGTCTCATTCCCTTTCCAATTTTTGTGTGTGTTGTATTTTCAAACAGCCAAATCTTTGCACTTGGATTTTTATAGATGTTATTAATAATATATATATATATGCAAATAAAGAAGAGAGATGAGGTCAACTAAAGAAGATGTGACTTCCAAAGTGGAATATATAGAGCTATGCAAGACAGTATGAAAAAGTATCACTGAAGACGTGACATGGAGGAGACTGGCACAAGACAGACTGTTGTGAAGGAAACTTGGGGAGACCTTCGTCCTGCAGTGGATTGATAATGGTTGACAATGATGATGATATATATATATATTTGTAGAGATATACATTGGAATGACAAAGTGATCCTTGGACACTAGATCAGATGATGAAACGTGGATTCATCAGTTCGAACCCGAGACAAAACAGCAAAGTATGCAATGGCGCCATCCCAATTCACCCCCATCAAATAAGTTCAAAGTTGGTTCATCGGCATCCAAGGTCATGGCTACTGTCCTCTGGGACAAACACAGTATCCTTCTGGTTGAGCACTTGGCAAAAAAATAAAGCAATAAATGCAAAGGCTTATGTAAAGACACTGGGAAAACTTGTGCAGCATATCCAGACCAAATAGCCAACATTGAAAAACAATCAAGTGCTACTTCAGCATGATAATGCTCACCCGTATGTTGCTAAACCAGTGCAAGCAGAAAACGCAAAACAGAGGTGGACCATTCTTCGGCACCCTGCATACAGTCCGGAATTGGCACTTTCTGATTTTCATGTTTTCGGTACCTTGAAGGATGGTCTTTATGGCCACCACTACAAGAGCAAGTAAGTACGAACTATGAGTAGCTGTCCGTCATAGGATTCGCAACACCCCTGCTGATGTCTTCGCTACCGGAATGAATCGACTTGTTGATCGGTGGAGGAAATGCATTGTGCTGAATGGAAAATACACAGAAAAGTGACTGTTCGTACCACTGTATTACATATGTGAGTATCATATTTATACATGTATTTTTTATTTCTCTCCTGTAATTGATAGGAATAAAAATCCGGATACTTATCGGACACCCCTCATATATAAAACTTTGTATTACGTGGCTCATTAGAACCAAGTTCAACTGTATAGGAGTGGTACAAAATATCAATTACCTCTGTGTTGATCCATCAGAGCTCCAACTCGTTTTTGTTCTTCTTGCAGATGATGGAGTTGCCTTTGCTGTTCTGCACGTAAATGCTGAACTCGTTCCTCCTGCCATTTCTTGAGTTCACTAAAGTGACTAAAAATCATGGATTTTGTGCCTGTAATGAAATATGTGCTTAAGTATTTTAATTTTATTGACAGTAGGTAATTAATGGTTCAGAAAGCATTAATACAGTAACACTTTGGCTGTAATCATATTCACCAAACTACTTCACAGGAATTGCCTGCATGAAATTTAGAACTTCCAATCCATGGCATACAGTCAGCAGCCAAAGAGGGCAATGGAACCACAGTGTACTGAGCACTGAACCTCAAAGAAAACCATACCTCAGCATTTGCATAGAACATCAATAAAAAAAATTTTTGTAGGCATGATGATTTTCAAAAATATTAAATGACACCAAAGAACAAAATGCTCAGAACTGAGTTACAACAAAGGAAATATTTTATAGTGAAACACATTTTGCATACAAGAATAACCTATTTATCACAATGCAAAATAAAACTATTGGATTGCAAAAAAAGACATGTTTCCGATGACGAGGTACCTGAATTCGAAGCCCTGATTGCATGCACAGTGCATGTTGGCCGCTGAGATTGCACAGCCCCCGACATGACATCAGCAAGCAGATGGCATAAGTCAGTGCCGGTTAGCTGTCAGAATATGATGATTGTAAGGGCCAGCCAACATGGAAGTGGACGAGGAGCATGTCTGCCATTGCAGTCTGTACGAGTTTTGTCGTGGTAGCACCCCGATGAGTGCTGAGGCTTCAATTTCAGGTATCACATGTACCCAATGCCGTGTCACATCGTCAGTGCTGTCATTGGTTTGAATGGTTTTGAGAGGGAAATTCTGACCTGTCAGACCATCCCAAAGCTGGAAGATCAGCAACAGTGGATATGGACATGCTGAAGACCTTGGAGGAGACCAATCTACATGTAACCCTGCAGGAATTGGCTGGACAGCTGGGGAGTACCCACATGAGCATTATCACCCACCTGCATCAGCTAGGGAATGTTGGGTACCCCATCATCAACTCACAGTTGAGCAGAAAGCAAATCGCACAAGTGCATGCATTTCCCTGATTGCATGTGACCAAATTGAACCATTCTTGGACCACACTGTGATAGTTGACGAGAAATGGGTCCTGTATGATGATGTCAGCACCCGAAAACAGTGACTGGACCCAAAACAGAAGTCCATGTTGGCCCCCAAAGACAGCTTACACCCACACAAGGTCCTGCTATCTGTTTGGTGGGATATGTAGGGTGTCGTGCTTTTGAGCTGCTGCCTGACATCACTATCAATTCTGATGTGTACTGCTGTCAGCTCAATGATCTGCATGCTTTCCTCACGTTGAAATGACCAGCAATGCTGAACCGCAAGTGTGTCCTCCTACAGCAGGATGGAGTGAGACCTCACACAACACGGGTGACCTGGGCAGGGAGCTGCTGGCGCACCCAGCCTATTTCCCCAAGTGACTACAACCTTTTTCAGTCATTGCAGCATTTCCTGGACGAACAGCGGTTCACCAACCGGGACGATGTCAAACGAACACTTACTCACTTCTTTGCATCCAAGCCACCGCAATTCCACAGGGACAGTATCCAACAGCTACCCAGACGACGAGAGCATGTCAATGCAAATGATGGTGACTACATTTTGGACTAATTTTTTTATATATGGTAATAAGCACTTTTCTGTTGCCTTGCATTTGCAGACATTACTTTCTTTTCAACCCAAAACCATCGTAGTACTTGTACAGTTAAGGGATATAATAGAGATAAGTCCCAATAACTTGACATTATTCAAACACACTGTTAGTTATCAAATTAACATGCATTATTCCGTTGAGTGACTAAAGAAAATATCAACATTTCGCTATTGTTTATGAGACAGAGCACAATTTGGTGGAGATTCAGCTCACTGTAATAATGGCAAAATGACAAAAGAAGAATACTGACGGACAGGGAATGATTCACAGTAAATAAACATAATCAGTTTTATATTTCCGGAGTGTTTATACACGAAAAAATACAGGGTGTCTATAAGTGAAGTATACAACTTCATTATGCTATTAAAAAAAATGTAATAGAAAAAAACTTACTTTAAATGTCAAGATGTGGCAAGTGTTAAAGTTTGTTAAGTTAGATGATAGATGGCACCAGGTGTATCATGTAATGAAAAATCTCAATCTTTATACCATTATTTTCTAGGGAGCTGGATTGGACGTGGAGGTCCGACAGCATGGCCACCCCGTTCTCCTGACATTACCTCACACGATTTTTTTTCTTTGGGGTTTATTAAGGACATTATTGTGTACAAGAAAAAGGTTACATCTATCACTGAGCTTTAAGAATGCATTACTGCAGACTTCCTCCTTGTTACACCTGACATTCTGCAGCATAAGTCGGTGGAACTAGACTATCGTTCACACATTCTGCGAGTAATCAACGGAGCACACGTGGAGACCTACAGATTTTTTTTTTTAAACTTCCTCCTGTAGTTACCTAGTGTTTTGAGATTAAAAGTAAGTTATTTATTGTAGGGTTTTTTTTTTCAATAGCATACTAAAGTTGTATACTTCATTTATGGTAACCCTGTAGAACTTAATGCTCTTCTCTTGGTCAGCAGCTTGCTGATCTTGGTATGGGGTGAGGCTCTGAGCTTCACAATGCTTGAAAACCAGTGAGTACAAGACCTTCACACTAAGCATTGTAATTCTCCTGAATAAGTGTTGTTCTCAGTGGGACTCGAAATAGCTGGTTGAGCAA
Source organism: Macrothele yani (assembly GCA_039090855.1). NCBI lineage: Eukaryota > Metazoa > Arthropoda > Arachnida > Araneae > Macrothelidae > Macrothele > Macrothele yani. The sequence goes on from CM076989.1 coordinate 14,716,055, forward strand.
ATTTTCATTGTGAATTTTCTGAGAATTGTTGATGAGAGAGTGTAGTGTTATTATTAGTTTAATACTACTTTCACTTGAACTTAATTAACTGAACTTGTTGATTAATGAATGAAAATGAATTTTTTGATCCAAATCTAAAGTAATCTACTCAGAGACATTTATGCTGTAATGACAATGTTCCAGTATCTGTACCTACAATCTGGAAACTATTTACAGTTCCGAATACGAGGCAAACTGAGGACGAAATCACTTAATCTCAATTTCTGCTATAGTGCTCTTTGTTGTGTCTCCTGATGAGAACAACAAAATTAATTTATACCTACTAACCTTCTTTTATTTTTACAATGCAGTATTTTATATATACCTGCATTCTATTTTCTTTATTTTCTTTATTTCATGATACATGCTACGTCGTTTGACAGTTTGGTGCCACGTGACATTATGTCATATTAATATCTGATATCTATATTATGTTCACGTAACACTTTATTTAAACTTATTCCTTCTTCTGTATCTGATGATGGGTTCTAGGGAAACCCGAAAGTTCTTATACAATTAAATCTTTAAATTCAGCCAACGAATTTAAATTTGTATTGTGAGTGACTCTTGTTATTAAGATCGTGCATTGAAGGCAACTACCTCGATTACTTTGGACTATTTCTGCACGAATTTGAATTCTCAGAATTTTTTGATGATATATTATAAAAAATAATCATCATATAGTTCTGTTTCACACATTATATTGTCAAGTTAATGACAGAGTTCCATAGCTGCTTAGTTTATTTTATGCTATCACATGGTACCTTTACGTGAATTAAAATAAATGAAAAGCTTACTTGTTCTGATTAAGTAGACGCTGCACATTTAATATCAAAGTTTGTAGCTCAACAATATGGTGGCATAACTCCAACACATAATAGATTATTCATTAAAATCGTTGCAACACATGAATGAGGTGGTTGAAAATAACAACATAGTTGAAACACAAAGGGAATAAAACCATGAGGTGCAATGAAATGCTATTTTTTTTTTTTTAAAAGAAGATGAATCACAGTATAAAATACAATTAAAATGCAAAGAAATTCTTTAAAAACTATGAAATGTGAGGTACATTCCAAGTCAAGAAGAAAAAACAAAACAAAAAAACAACATTTCAGAATGCTTCGGACCAAGCAGACACACTATCCTCCACTGGCAAACAGACACATTTCAGCCACATTAACTCATGGCCATCCTCAGTGTCAACTGATGTTACAATTGCTATTTGCAACAGCCAGTCTTTGCTGTGTTTGAACATCCGTTGAGTCACCACGACACTCTACTTCAAAGTACGTCATTACGCATGTTCAACTCTTCATGCCGTCTGTTGAAGATATTTTTGTACAAACTCTTTTGTTTATACTATTTAAATTTATTATTTTTATTCTTCTGTTCTTTTTTTTGTTTTATAAGATATTTCCATGCATGCAACAATTCTATGGGAGAGTTAATACTGCAATTATGATTTTTTTTTTCAATCATAATGGCTTCAGATATTGATATTTGTCTATGGTGTGAGGTAAGGATTTTAGTATTTATCCAATCAGGTTCTGCGCACATAGCACCATTGATTGTTGGCCATTGTAGTGTAAGGCGAACACACTCGGCTAGATATCGAGAGATCTGGGGTACAATCCCAGCAGTGGCCGGATAACAATTTTTCGGTTGCTATGTGTTGATAAACGTGGAAAGAGCCAATGTCTTTGTTTATCTAGAAAGAGCCTATAAATGTGAATTATTAGGTTTATTTACTTTAATACATTACGTAACTTTTAGTTCTAATTACAGTATTGAACTCTGATTTTGAAGAGTTTAAATAATAATATAAGACATTTAAAATGTTATAATTCCCCAAATTCTTAGCCTACAGTATTACCATTTGGAAAAATCATTTTACTTTAAAGCATAAAGGGGAAAGTCTGTACTCATGATTTTTAGAAATAGAAGCACACTCTTACCTGTCATTTCAGTAGGTTTCGTAAACTGAGTATGATTACATACAGATCCAAGAGACATCTTTAGCGTTGCATTGCAGACCTACAAAAAATGTTTGGTGTACAAATTTCATAAAACAACACTGCACAGATAAATACAGACAACAAAAATGTCAATTTCCGAGAGCCATATTTAATGCAGTACACTTAAAGTTGTATAACAACTATCCATGATTTATAATGGAAGTTTCTCACATAAGAAAGAGAAACCTTCCCATTATGTCTATGCATAAGTTTCTGATGTTCAACACAGTGGACTGTAAAAGTGAAATGGCTGAATTTTTGTCAGTGGGAGGTAAGATGGCAGCACTGCATTGAACGTCACTTGTTGGAAGGGCAGCCCACACATCCGGTTCTTTACGCTAGTATGGGACAACTGACAAGGTGCATGTTCTTCCCTGTCTGTAGCTCATGTTTAATCTTGGGAAAACTGCTGCAGAAGCAGGAGAATGGATTTGTTTGGTAAATAGTGATTGAGTTGTAGGTGCAAGCATACATCATGAGTTGTTTGTGAAGTTCAGTAAATGTGCTGATTGTAGTATTAAAGACAAGCACTACAGTGGACTGCCAAAGGAGATGCAGAGCACAGATTTGTAAGCTCTTCTGGATGAAGAAGCCTCCCAATCGACAACAGAACTGGCAATACAGTCATGCATGAATCTGTCGATAGGGGTTTGATGGTTGCATGTCAAGGGAAACATCCAAACAGTGGATCCCACACAAACAAATTTTGGAGATTTATGCATACACCTGATGCCATATATTACAGATGGAACAATTATCATGGGGCTTATATAGGCTTACAATTTCTTGACACATTTACTCCCACATCCAGCCTAGGTTGGATAGGGGATCTCACTTGTAAAACATAGTATTACTACAAATAGACAAACTATACTGGTTGGATAGGGGATCTCACTTGTAAAACATAGTATTACTACAAATAGACAAACTATAAGACATAGAAAGCTGAAATTTCCCCCAATTTCATCTACATACTCTCTTATAAGACTCTAACATGGATATGGTACTTTACATGTGAAATCCCCTATCTGACCTACATCAGACATGGGAGCAAATGTGTTACATTACTAAGATTACTAAAAAAAAATTACGCTGTTTTATTTTTTTCTAAATATGGAACACAGCACTGGAAACAAAACTCTTTTTAACTATGTACTTATCTGATATGTTCTCCACACAAAAATGTCTGGTTTGGGCTAAAGCGATGTAAGTGACCAGTTCAAAAAAACACTGTAAGGTACAACCGAGCAGTTATTGAATCTGTTTACAGAAACTTTAAAACTTGCCAGTTAAATAAATAAAACCATTTAAATTTTGGGTTGGTATATGTATCTTACTATCTGCAGCAATCTTTCACGTGTATATATATATATACATGAAATATATATATCATTATCAATCCACTGCTGGATGAAGGTCTCCCCAAGTTTCTTCCACAATGGTCTGTCTTGTGCCAGTCTCCTCCATGTTACTCCCACATAATTTCGAATTTCATCCACCCATCTTCCATGTGGTCTTCTTCTGGGTATTTTCCTGTCCCTTGGAATCCAATCTAAAATTCTGACTGTCCATCGATGGTCTGTCCTTCTGGCAGTATGTCCAGCCCATTGCCATTTCAGGGATTTTACTCTGATCGTGATGTCTTCCACTCTTGTCATTTTTCGGATCCACGAGTTCCTCTTCTTATCTCTCCTGGTTGCACCAAGCATGCACCTCTCCATTCATCTTTGAGTTGTCTGCAGCCTTTGTATGTCTCTTTTTATTAAGGTCCATGTCTCTGCACCATACGTAAGCACTGGAAGGATGCATTGATCAAACACTTTTCTTTTAAGACATAATGGCATATTGCTCTTGAAAATTATGCTGTTTCTTCCAAAAGCTCTCCAGGCAAGTTTTGTACGCCGATTAATTTCTTCATCAATGTGACCCTCACTTGATATCTGTTGTCCAAGATAAATGTATGTGTCTGTTATCTCCAGCTTTTCCCCATTAATCGATAAATCTTCATTTCTTGTAAAAGCATTGAACATCACTTTTGTCTTCTGAAAGTTCATTTTTAATCCCACTTCTTTACTCTTGTCAGCAAGTTCCTGGAGCATACTCTGCAGCTGTGATAGGGTAGTTGCAAAAATGACTACGTCATCAGCAAAACGAAGGTGAGTTAGATAATCACCATTAATCCTTATCCTTTTGTTTTCCCAGTTCAGTGATTGAAAGACATTTTCCAATGTGGCATTAAAGAGCTTGGGAGATATGGTGTCACCTTGTCTCACTCCCTTTCCAATTTTTATGTGTACTGTATTCTCAAACAGCCAAATCTTTGCATTTGCATTTGCATTTTCATAAATGTTATTAATAATATTAATGTATGCATCTTCAACACCGCAGGATTTCAAAGCCATTGTAACTGCTGATGGTTTCACCGAATCAAAGGCCTTTTCATAATCGATAAAAGCCATGCACAATGGAAGTTTATATTCCCTCGCTCTCTCAGTATGTGGATATGATCTATAGTGCTGTAGCCACTCCTGAATCCAGCTTGTTTTCTCGGTTGAGCCATGTCCAGTGTTACCTTCAAGCAGTGTGAAAGAACTTTAGTAAAGATTTTATAAACCACTGATAGAAGGCTGATAGGTCTGTAGTTCCTGAGATCTTCAAAGTCACCTTATATATATATATATTTAACTAAAAAAAGAAGCAAAACATCCAAATACATTCAGTAGTAGTGAAATATTTTTTAATATGAAAAAACAACAACCAGGATCGTTTTTTTAATTTCCCGGTGTTTTCGCAAGTTTTTCTTTTATTTCACTCGTTAATTTTTCTAAAATACTCCTCACCTTAAAAATTATTTCCTAAATTTTTTTAAGGAGTAAAAATACTCCTGTAAATGATTTTTTCAGCGAACTCTGGTCGGAACTCTCAAGAACGCTCCTCGGACCAATTTTAGACAACTTGGGCCCAATGACATGGTGCATTGTCCGCCTGGAAAATCCCACCATTGTTGGGGTACATGAAGGGCTGCAAAAGGTCACCCAGCAGAGCAACAAAGCGATTGGCAGTTAATGATCTGTATATGAGGACTAGAGATTCCAAACCATGCCATGTAAAGACACCCCACACATGTATGGAACCACCACCAGCTTGCACAGTGCCTTGTTGACAGCTTGGGTCATGGCCTCATGGGGTCAGCACCACACCCGAACCCTACCATCAGCTCGTAACAACTGGCAGCATGACTCATCAGACCACACTACATGTTGCCAGTCTTTCAGGGTCCAATTACCGTGTTCACAAACCCAGGTGTGGCGCAATGTTTGATGTCATTGTGTTAACAAAGGCACTCTGGCGGGTCTTCTGCTCCTATACTCCATGGATACTAAATTACGCTGCACTGATCTGATGGATATGTCTCTGGTACCACCTGCACTGAATGTGGATGTTATTTGAACCAATGTCGTTTGTCTGTTAGCATGGATGATTCCGGTCAGACCCCACTTGTCACGGTCATTCAGCACCCGTGGTCGGGCACTGTGCCATCCATGGTGGGTGGTAATGTTTTCCACGAGGTATTCTTGGTACACACATGACGCCGTGGATCAAGGTATGTTGAATGTTCGCAGAACTTCGTAAACTGAATGTCCCATCCATCTGGTTACCACTACCATGCCTCGTTCAAACTCCGATAATTCACATCAGCTTGCCATAATCCTACTGGCAGTTGTTCAACCGAACTCACAAGATTACAGTACCTTGCAACTGATAAAAATCGTGGCATGCGTTGAAGCCTTTATACGACGGCAGTGCCAGTTCAAAAATTTGCATACCGCTATCCCATGACTTTTGACACTTCACTGTGTATACACACACACACACACACACACACAGGAATTGCACTGCCAATTGCATTCTTTGCAATTTGCAAAAAAAAAACAAAAAAACTTGTTTTAGCGATTGATAAAATGTTATCAGTAGTTTATAAAATCTTCACTAAGGTTCTTTCACATTGCTTGAAGGGAGCACTAGACATGGCTCAACCAAGAGAACAAGTGGATTTAGAAGTGGCTACAGCACTATTAATCATATCCTCCTGAGTGAACTAATTGAAAAAAAGGGAGAATATGAACTCCCATTATGTATGGTTTTTATCGATTATGAAAAGGCCTTTGATTTTGTGAAACCATCAGCAGTTGCAATGGCTTTGGAATCCTTCAGCATTGAAAATGCGTACATTAGTATTATTAATAACATCTATGAAAATGCGAGTGCAAAGGTTCGATTATTTGAGGATGAAGCACCAATAAAAACTGGAAAGGGGTGAGACAAGGTGACACCATATATCCTAAACTCTTTAATGCAACATTGCAAAATGTCTTTTAATCATTGAACTGGGAAAACAAAGGGATAAAGATTAATGGAGATTATTTAATTCACCTTTGTTTTGCTGATCCGCATCAGAACTGCAGGGTATGATCCAGGAACTTGCTGCCAAGAGCAAAGAAGTGGGATTAAAAATAAACTTTCAGAAGACAAAACTGATACATATAATGCTTTTACAAGAAATGAAGAACAGCTGAAAACTCTACTAGCTGAAAACTCCACCGCTGAAAACTATGCTAGCCATAGTTATTACACAAAAATTCTCAACTTGGGGTTACAATTCCCAGTCATCTTAACAGTCCATCAAAAGTGGTGATTATGCTTGCGAGTATTGCAGATTTCAAGGCCATTTTAATCGAGGTTTAAAAAAATATTTTCTGTCATTTCTATACATTTTCTGTTAGCTGTAATGTCCTCTTTAAGCTAGTGAAAACCAAAACTTTTGATCTAGAATAAGAGGAAAACAATTGCCTTTTTTCAAAACCACCATGAGGCTCTATTTTGGCCTGCAGCAGAAAGGAAAAATAAATCTATATCCAAGATGGTGGCAGATAAAAAAAAAAAAAAATGTTTTGAGCTTCTCACCAATAGGGTTAAACTGGTGGTGGTGGGGGGGGGTTTGAAGGTATTCAAAATGATCAAGCAACCACTTAATTAAAAAATTGGGTAATATCATGTCAAAATGTCCAGTACATAAAACACACTATTTTGGATTTTCTTTTTTCCCTCGCCAAAATTGCGAATTGCCCAAAGCTGAAAGGTTATGTTATAGTACATACATGAAAATATTTTTAGCAAAATTGAAGTGGGGGCTCATTTTGAAAAACATTACTGGGTAGATATATATAACAATTTGTTTATTCAGTTTATAATAGTTATATGCAGTCATTGATTTATTTAATGGAACCTTACACCTACATGCCAAAAAATAAATAATGGTGTGGCAATCACCCCTTGTTGATGTGGCATGGTATGACCCTATGATACAGTATTAATAAAACCTTGTTTCAATTGAAAGTCAAATATTTTATCTGCATATTTTTTGTAAAAACATTTTCAGGGCTGCCCACTTTTAAACAGGGGGGGTGATCAAACTAATCGCCCCAAACTAGACCCATCATTGGCATCATCATAAGTAGCTAAGCCTCATATGGATACTGAACAGATACCCATCAGTACTGTATGGTAGCAATGAGCTAACCTATTCATGTATATGCATTTCTGAAGGTTGTCCACCAAATATGCCCAGTTACAGTAGTTAAGTAATAAAAAGAAATATCTGGTCAACAGTGTGAGCACTTCAATTTGATGCATGATCACATAGAAAGATGATGATGGGGAGGGGATATACAGTATTTCCAGGGTTTGGTCAAGCATACAATATAAAAGAATTAGTGGCATATTTATCAATTTCTTTTACCCTAACAACCAACATTAATACAAGGAAGAAAGGCACAAGTACAGTTTATCTGGAAAAATTCAAAAGCAGACAAAAAAATTGAAGGTTTTTTTTTTAAATTAATGCCATGAGGAATAATACAGAAAAAAAATTAAATGTGTCAGTAATAAAACTTCATGTTTGGATCCGCAGAAAAAAACTACAAACACACGCACAAACAAAAAAGAGAGAGATGCTTCCCCTCTCTCCCAGTTCATGTAACAAAACAGAAATTCAAATTTTCAGCCTTCTTTATAAAATAATGGCATGTCATGAAAATACAAGAATGGTAGCATGAAATGGTTTTTCAGACAGCAAAACGGAAATTGTCAACTGGACATTTCTGACAAAAAATGTATGTGGTTTCAAAATTAAAATCTGATGAACTTATAAACAAAAAGCAATTAATTTATAATCAGATTTACATCTTTTATTCCAAAAATGCTGCTTTCATAAATATTGGCAGCTCTTGGATATAAACTGGGAAAAAAAGAACAACAATCATGGCATACAACAAACTTAATTGCAATGAATGCAAAAAAAAATTCCAAGGGCTAAAACATTCAAGAACTGCTCTGTTTGTCTTTTAAGTATACTACAAAAAATCTAAAGAAAAGTTGAACAGCTTTACAATATTTTTTTTTATTTGATGAATTTATCTCACACATGGAAACATTTTTTCAAGAAAGTAACCACTAGAGGAACAATGTTCTATTTGCTGATGTAATTAGTAACCCATGTTAAGTAATTGATTCATACATTGATTCACAATATGTTAGACATATTCTAATGAAAATACAGGCTATGCATATGTGAATCACTTCTGGAAAAAACATAAAATGAAAAAAATAATAAGACACCAATAATTAAACAGTAAACATAAAAAATGTGAAACAGTGTGGCAACTAAGATTCAGTACAAAGCAAGTTAAAAAGCATGGCTCAAAACATTTCAATAAGGAATAAATTATACAGAAAGTGAAGTGAGGAGTTAAAATTTCATTGAATCAATGCACACTTCAAAATCTGATAATAAAAGCAGGACTAATGATTTGGTCATCAGTGATATAGATTAAGCAAGCTCTTTCCAAAAATGAACATAATGAAAGCACATGCTGCGCTTAGGTAAAACTATGTTATGCTTTAAAATGACCAGAGGCAACAGCAGCTGATCTGAAAACAGTGGGGGGTGACATTGAGGTCAAGCACATCTGTTTTTCTGGACCCAAATGAAATCCATTCAACTTTTCGAAAAACTCAACCGCAAAATTAATATGCAATCTAAAATCAATAAAAGCCGATCTATATGCACAGAACTATGCATAGCATTAACTTTCTCCCTGAAATTCCCCACCGCGTCTTGGCCCTTGTTAATGTAAATAAAATGACATTATCGCAGAAAATTTCGGGAAAAAGGATATTCATGGCCTCAGTACAAAGCATATAAGCAGGCTAAACATAACAGCCTATTCTCAAACTTAGTTTGTATTGGACCCTTAAATTCTAATTCTTTCATTGGATGTATTTTTCACTACTTTCAGAAGCAGTACGAATAAAATCTTACTTCTCAGTGGAGTTAAATTCAGAGATATACGATGATTGTCAGCCATGAAATTGCCCAAGTCATATGGATTTCATCTTAATTATAAGACTTAAAATTTAAGAATTTAAATCGAAAAGCACTTTCAGTCAAAAACGCCGCTTTTAGTTCTCTCACAACAAACAAAACTCCATGAACAGGCCAGTTACGGGTTTACAAACGTAATCTCAAAACCAACGCAAGCCGAATGCTCCGCTTTGGTTTTGAGATTACAGGTTAGGGATGTGTTCCATAAAATCACGGTGTATAAAATCAAAGAATATAAACGTTTCGCGTTCTTTGATGAAATAAGAACGCTAAGCGAATCAGAGGTGTCAAAAAAAAAAAAATAATAATCAACAACAAAAAAAAAAAAATTGAAGCAGGTGTTCCACAAGGCAGTGTACTCGCACCCACGCTATACTCTATTACCATGATTTTACGTCAGACTTTCCCAATTTTAATAACAGGAACCTGACTACAACCAAAGACTACGCCATACTACAAGTTTGCATGCTGACGACACTGCAATTGCTTATACTTCCAAAAATAAAAATCAAGCAACATTTAGCCGCCCCTGTGGCGCAGTGGTCTAAGCGATGGCCTCTGATCGTTCGTCCGAAAGGGGTCCGGGTTCGAATCCCGGTCAGGCATGGATGTTGTGTTTGTCTTACGGCACTGGATCTCTCCCTTCCCTGGAACCAGTGATCCTAAATTAGGGACGGGCGACTGCTTATATCCCATTGAGTTGCTCACGGTGGTCGTTAAACCTCCAGTCAAAAAAAAAAAAAAAAAAAAAGTCAAGCAACATTTATGTTGCAATATTATATTTAAAAGCTAGAGAAATATTTCGTAGATTGGAAAATTAAAATTAACACTGATAAAACCCAAGCAATTATGTTCTCACGAAGAACATATAATTATAATCCTGACTTTGAAATTGAATTGTCTCTCTATTCTAAAAAAGTAACTGCCGCCGCTGCTGCTGCCGCTGTTTTAGAAATTTCGCGACACTCTTGCTTTCCTGGCTCGCAGCGCAAAACGTATCGAACACAAAAATATGAAATTTACATCGTTTGTAGAGAATTGTTTGGAGAACACGCTGAAATAAACCGTTTCTCGATTCTAGCGTTACTTAAGAGCTGTTGTATTTCAAAGTTAAGGTAAGCAAAAAAGTACTATCAGGTCGCGTTCCGGACACACTAACAGCAACAGAGCCACGAAACTTAGTAGGCATGTAGTGCCATGACCGAATGTTTCCAACTCGTCGCCCTTTTTTTTGAATTTCGATTTAGTTTACGAGAAATTAAATTTCTGAATTTCACAAAATTCTCCATTCTCTATTTCGCGATGGATTCATTTAAAAAACGGATATATGGCAAACTATAAATCATAACGCATTGCAATTTTTACAGCATAAACTTACAACTATCGTCCCCTTTTTACATTAAAAAATTAAGAAAAAGTTATTTTCTGATTTTTAAGCAATTTTGAAAAACGCAAAAGAAGGAAACGAACGGCTTGTCTTCATAAGGTCTTTATTGCTCAAAATGTTGGGGAAAAAACCCTGAACAAAATTTATACAAGTACAAAATAAATATAGTAACAAGAAATGGGAGAGAACAAGGTGATCACCGGCATTTATTTATTTTTTTTTTTTTTGATTGGAGGTTTAACGACCACCGTGAGCAACTCAATGGGCTATAAGCAGTCGCCCGTCCCTAATTTAGGGTCACTGGTTCCAGGGAAGGGAGAGAGCCAGTGCCGTAAGACAAACACAACATCCATGCCTGACCGGGATTCGAACCCGGACCCCTTACGGACGAATGATCAGAGGCCAGCGCCTTAGACCACTGCGCCACCGGGGCGGCTCACCGGCATTTAAAAAAAAAAACAAATAAAAACAATGTAAAAGGTTTGAAAAAGCTGGCGTTCACAGGCTGCCCAGTTTAACAGTATTAAAAAATATAAGTCAATGAGTCCATTGATGATAATAGTAATAAAATGTGTCTGTGAGTTCACCGAAAAACGGGGGAAAAAAACAAACCAGACGGTAAAGTAGTAAGAGTTCAAAGGTAAACAATTTCAAAACAAAACGCGAATTCAGTAATAAACGTAAGTCTCACACATGGGCAGAAAAGTAGACACAGAACACTAAGGAAGAACACTTATGATGGAAAAAACACTGTAGCCAAAGGTTAAGCCTGCAGTTCCACGACATTTTCGACGACTTGGAACCAAGGCTAATGTGGTGACCAAATAGACATGAAGTCTGGAACAGTGTTATTTGCCTGTGCAATGTCGAATTCGAGTTGTAGTCTGGCTGTAACGGAGTAACGATATCTGAGGCAGAGGAAACGACGAGCTGTGTAATAACGGTGGAGGGAAGGTCGGTCGACGCTGCGATGATAGTACAGATAGATTGTATACTTCGCTTGTAGAATTAGAAAGGAGCATACTTGATTATGCGTGGGAGCCGACGGATAGTAGTGACGTTACACAAGATAATGTGACATGGTGCGAAGGTGAGCACAAACTTTTCGAAGGAGAAAGAACATCAGTGAGAACAAGGGCTGTAACATCAGACACAAGAAGAGTGCATGATGAACGTCTCCGAGAGTTGAACAAAAAAAAAAAAAAAAGGTGAAGTTAGATGACGGAAACGGTGAAGAGTTCGAGGAGTGAGTAGGCGGCGATGAAGATGTAACCAATGAATGTCACAAGCTTTTGGAGAGGCGAGAGTAGTATGAGAGTCTGTCCAGGTGGCTGGTAAATCTGAAGATGGAACATTGGGAATAGGCATTGGTTCAAGAAAATGTGTTAAAAAATGCTGACAGAGAAGCTTGACAGTAACCTGATGAGAAAGGAAAGGAATATCATTGAGATAGACAAGAAAAGGAAGGCTATGAGGCGCTGAAGGTTGCGAGATAAGTCCATGTTGATCTGCGAGGAGAGGGTAGAGTCGACAAATACTGACTTGAAGTAATCACAGCTGAGAACGCTGAATGGGCGAATCCGAAAGAGGAGGAGTGATCTGGGAGAGCGATTTCCAGCGAAAGTTGGAATCATGGTCTATCATACACCGTGGTTGGAATCATGGTCTATCATACACCGTGGTTGGAATCAACGAGTTGAGAGACTCGCACCACGCCACTGGTGAACCAAGTGGAGATTGCCTTGGTGGGACCTGCGTTATTCATTTCTCAGTTAAACGTCGTAATTTATTATCTACGATTATCGCATTAGGGGTTTGTTGGATTCATTGGTGTAGTTCTAAATAAAGTGCCTTTTTTTTGGAGGTTTAACGACCACCGTGAGCAACTCAATGGGCTATAAGCAGTCGCCCGTCCCTAATTTAGGGTCACTGGTTCCAGGGAAGGGAGAGATCCAGTGCCGTAAGACAAACACAACATCCATTTTTTTTTTTTTTTTTTTGAGGTTTTTTTTTTTTTTTTTTTTTGATTGGAGGTTTAACGACCACCGTGAGCAACTCAATGGGCTATAAGCAGTCGCCCGTCCCTAATTTAGAGTCACTGGTTCCAGGGAAGGGAGAGAGCCAGTGCCGTAAGACAAACACAACATCCATGCCTCACCGGGATTCGAACCCGGACCCCTCACGGACGAATGTTCAGAGGCCAGCGTCTTAGACCACTGCGCCACCTGGGCGACAAAGTGCCTTAGCGCTGAACACCCTTAAAATTTTCAAAAGCCCTGTGAAATTTTATATGCTATTTTTATTTAGTGTTGTTTTTTATTACTTTCGCAATACTAATCACTGTTATCAACTTATATTAAAATTGCTGAATTTGAGCAATTTTAAATAAAAGAAAGAGTATTATGTACTTGCAATACAGTCACATGCTAAGAATATGAAATTTTTATTTAAATACCGCTCTGTCATTCTACACAGTTCTAAATACAGTGGAACCTGAGTTATTCATTTCTCAGTTACACATTTTTCACATTTATACGTAATTCTGCTTTAGTCCAAATTTCAGTCCTAGAAATGACATTAGTTTCTGATTTCTGTTGATAAATTATATGTTGTAGCAAGTACAACATATCAGAAGTGGTGGAACATATCGGTTATACGTTTTTCACTTTTGTACGCAATTGTGCATTAATTTGGACATAAAAGTGGAACCAGAACAAGGGAAGGAGGGGGGGGGGAGTGATCCCTAAATAAAAGACGAAAGCTAAATTTAAGACACGTGTATATACGTACATTTGTACACACACACATATTATATATACACTGAGTGGCCACTTTATTATGACCACCCCCTCAGTACTTCGTTGGGCCACCTTTTGCCTTTAATACTGCATCGATTCTTCGTGGCATGGACTCCACGAGATGTTGATAGGCGGTTTGAAGAATCTGAGACCATGCTTGATGAATAGCACTTTCAAGGAGTGTGAGATTGCAGGGTTGTGGATTCAGCTGTCTGATGGCTCGTTCAATTTCATCCCACAAATTCTCAATGGGGTTGAGATCTGGAGATTGTGGGGGCCACCTAAGCAAAGTAAACTCACCGGCATGTTCCTGAAACCAATCCTGTACAATACGAGCACTATGGCAGGACGCATTATATCTTGTTGAAAGTAGCCATCGCCATTGGGATAAACCATCCGCATGACAGGATGCACTTCGTCCGCAACGATGTTTAGATATGATGTGCCAGTTAGACGTTGATCAACACGAATTAAAGGGCCCAAAGCATGCCAGGAAAACATTCCCCAAACCATAACGCTGCCTCCACCAGCTTGAAGGGTTGTAGCAACGCATTTGGGGCAATGCTTTTGTGTTGTTTCCGCCAAATTCTCACTCTGCCATCGGCATGGTGCAACTGAAAACGTGATTCATCAGACCACATAATTTGTTTCCAATTATCTACTGTCCAATCCTTGTGCTCCTGTACGAACTGGAGACGTTTTCTCTTGTTAACTGCAGACAGCAAAGGTGTTCGAACAGGTCTTCGACTGCCATATCCCATCCGATGCAATGTACGACGAACAGTGCGTGCAGAGATCATTTGAGCGGATCCTTGATTAAGATGGTCTTTAATTTGCTGCACTGTCGCCCTTCTGTTGTCTGTTACCAGTCTGGACACTCTCCGTTCCGCCCGAGCAGTCACTATCATCGACTATGGTCGATGACGACCACACGTTACACGTAGAGACCCAGTTTTTTGGCTGACAGTCCAGTCTTTAAACACTTTAACAACAGCTGCTCTGGAACATTTCACGAATGCGGCGGTTTCGGTGATACTCTCTCCATGGCTCCGAGCTCCTGCAATCATCCCACGTTGAAAGTCCGTCAAATCGCATATTTTACCCATCTCGTCACCCAAAAATCACTACTACTACTGTCGCAAGCACTAAGCTTTCCCATTTTATACTAGCCTCGCCCTCTGGTGGCAACAGCGTGCAGCCATAGCTCATTTGCTTAAAACTGTCAGGTGGTCATAATAAAGTGGCCTCTCAGTGTATAAGGATTCGCCAAATACAGGAAGTCCGTAAATGAAGTATACAACTTCAGTATGCTGTTGAAATAAACTACAATAAATAGCAATTTACTTTTAATGTCAAAACACATGGTAACTGTGAATTTTTTTTAAATGTCAGTAGGTCTCCACGTTTGCTCCGTTGGTTGCTCGCAGGATGTCTAAACGATAGTGCAGTTCCACCTACGTACGCTGCAGAATGTCAGGTGTAACAAGGAGGAAGGCTGCAATAATGCGTTCTTTGAGCTTAGTGATAGATGTAACCGTTTTCTTGTACACAGTGTCTTTAATAAAACCCCAAAGAAAAAATAGCACGGGGTAATATCAGGAGAATGGGGTGGCCATGCCATCGGACACCACGTCCAATCCAACGCGCTGGAAAATGGGGGCAAAGATCTGCGTACATCCAAAGACCAGTGTGGAGGCGCTCCATCTTGCTGGCAAATGATGTCTTGAATATTCTGGAGTTGTGGAATTGCGAATTGTTCTAACATGTTCAGGTACGTTATGCCAGTAACGGTTGGTTCAGCGAAGAAAAAGGGTCCTATCACTCTGTCTTCCATTAGGACAGCCCATACATTAACCTTCCGGCTGTCTCTCTCGTGTGCTACGACCACATAGGGATTTTCCGTGCCCCATTCGGCAGTTCTGTTTATTCACTCTGAAGAAACATGGAATGTCGATTCACCGCTGAAACAAATACGTGAAAGGATTGTGGGGTCTTCGTCAATGCGATTAAGCAAGTCTCCGCAAATGCTTTTCGACGTGGTTGATCATTTGGTCGAAGTTTTTGCACTAACTGAACTTTATATGCATATAGGCGTAGACGTTCATGCAGAACCTTTTGAACCGTTGCTCGCAGTATTTCGAGTTCACGACTGGCGACGCTGACGGTCTTCTTCGGGCTCTTTAGATAAGCCTTACGCGCGTCTTCCACCTTTTCGTCTGAAATGGAAGGTTCCCTATTGCCTTTGCATTACAAGATACTTCGTGTTGCTTTGAATTTATTTACCCATTGTTTGATGCTCCTTCGTGTCGGCGGCTGTCTCTTGTACTCTGTTCCGAACTTAGGCTGAACTGTTGTTAGAGATTTTGACTCCGTAAACCTAAACACACGCTGCTTTCTCCACTGGGGAAGGCATGTCTGTTGTATTCTGTGTCTGACGAGATTTTTCATTACATGAGACACCTGGCGCCATCTATCATCTGATTTAACAAACTTTAACACTTGCCACGTTTCTTGACGTTTAAAGTAAGTTTTTTTATTTCGTATTTTTTTTAATAGCATACTGAAGTTGTATACTTCATTTATAGATACCCTGTATATTAACAAAAACTTGTTTCAAGTGAATATTATCAGGAAAATCAAATATTTTATCTGTGTTTATTTTTGAAGAAGGGGGGGGGGGCACCCTAACCGCCTCACGCTCCATCCATCACTGACTGGGCAAGGGGCGGACCATTTCACTCAAAAATTAACAGCGAGTCCAAGGATTTTGAGAGGCGTATGAGCTTCATGCTTCTTAATGAGCATTTTATGTCAATGACAAAAGGCTAAATTTCGGACTCGGAAGTCATTGGTCAGCGGTTAAAGCTTTCTAACGTCATCTACCTACATAAAAGCAAGCTATGTGAGAGTGTTTGGTCTTATGCAAATTTTCAGGAATCACGTGACAGTCGTATACTGCCGATCGGCGATAAAAGCTGAAGTGTTAGTGGGAAGAAATCGTTTGATCTGGAGGTGTTGAAGTGTAGGGACGTGTGGTATTTTTGAAAGAACTCATCTGGATGAATTTACCCGTGGTAGAATTGTTGGCAAACTAGAAGAAGAGAGGACAAGGAGATACGTAGCGAAAGAGTTCGGAATTGCCCAAAGCGTAGTATCACGGATCTGGAATCAATTTTCTGAGCATAGAATAAATAGCTACCAGAAGGTTCAGTAGTGGTCGATCATGTAAAACTACTCCATCACAAGACCCTTATCTTGTTATAACGGCTTTTGGTGGCTAATTTTAGAGGGTCACAAATTACATATACTTTGGAAATCACGCAAGCATAATTCGATTAACACTATTTGACGTTAATGGCATCTCTTCAAGCAGATTTAGACTAAGTAGCTCAACTTAAGATATACCATTCTCAAACTCTTCAATAATAACGATCAACAGAATATTTACATCTTTGCATAAAGGAATACATCTTATCTACAGAAATGAACTTGAACAAATCATTCAGTTGTGTATAACTGTATATACATCACGAAGTATATGTCTCTCGAGTGTGAGAGAGGGAGAACTTCCACATCCATCTTGAAGGTGACGTAGGTAAACAGTCCAAAACACCATCTGACGGGCGACGGCCACAGGCAAAAATATCTCGCCGAATAACTGCTGGCAAGTTAGCAAAACAGATGGAATCAAGCACGGGTACTAAAACATCGCATCAAACTATGTCAAGGCGTTTGAATAATTTTGGATTGTATGCCCGAAAGCCTGCACTGTGTGTTCCATTGACCCCAGCACGCAAAACAACTCGCTATCGATGGTGTCGTGCGCACTCCACGTCGAGTGAAGAGCAATGGGCAAATGTTTTGTTCACAGACGAAAGCCAATTTTGTTTATCGTCTGACTCTAGTCGGTAATACACGGTCGAGTCACATTATTGTGATCACTAGCTAATATTCAGAGTAACCGTCGTGTGCATCACGGACAGCAGCTAGACAGGCTGGGATGACTCAATAAGGTGCGGAAGATGTTCACAGGTATGTGGAGCCATGCTGACTGCAGTGCATCTGACAGCTGCTGGAGGTTGCGTGGTGGAAGATCCATAGAGCGAACAACACGATCAACCCACAGAAGCTCAGTTGGGTTTAAGTCTGGGGAATTAAGGGCCCAGGGAAGTACTTTGAAGTCTTCATCGTGCTCTCCCAACCATTCTCAAACATTCTAACTGTGTGACACGTCGCATTGTCGTGCTGGAAGACCACATCCGCCCCAGGGAAGACAATCAGCACGTATGGGTGTACGTGGTCTGCAAGGATGGATGCATAACGAATTCGGCCCATAGTTCCTTCCACAGGTATGAGTGGACCCAGGGAATGCCACGAAAACATTCCTCAGACCACAACGCTTGTGTTCTTCCAGAAATGGTTGAAGAGTATTTGTACTCCGATGTTTCTCGCCTTATACGACTACGTCCACTCGTTCGATAAAGCAGAAAACGTGACTCATCGGAGAAGGTAATACTTTACCAATCAGCAGAGGTCCAATTCCGATACTGCCGTGTAAATGTAAGCCTTTACTGTCGATGCGCCTTCGTTAGCATAGGTGCAGTGACCATCCGTCTGCATCGGAGCCCCATACGCAGCAGCGTTCGCTGAACTGTCGTTTTAGACACGCTTCCGGTAGGCCCCTGGTTCATTCAGCCAGTGAGTTGTTCCACTGTAGCGTGTCGATCGGCTCTCACGCACCTTCGAAGCCGACGTTCACCTCTCACATCAATGGCATGTGGTGCTCCGCAGTTTCCACGTCGCCTATTCTCAATGGGGCCATTTCTCTAATCACGATACACTTTAACCACAGCAGCACGCGAACAGTTCACAAACTGCGCTGTTTCAAAAATACTGCCACCCTTGGCCCGAAAGTCGATAATCATCCCTTTTTGCAACTCTGATAAATCGCTCCTTTTATCCACGACAGCAACGGGTGATATGTTTTCAGAATGCCTACAACACACCTTAAGTATACCATACAAGCCAGCTCACGACACGTGCCGTCTTTCATTGGTTAGTCCCTGTTGACGGAAAAAGTAGGAGGTGGTCACAATAATGTGACTCGACCGTGAATAAGTGATCCTTAATTTTTGGACATGAGCGTAGTTTCCTAAACTGTATGGTTATGTTTGTATTACAATAGCCCCAAATTAAGGAACAGGCGTATAACGGCCAGGCCTTATACGCCTGTTCCTTAATTTGGGTAATTTCTTTCTATCTTTCTTCCTCCTTTAAATGAGAGGGGGCTCATTTAAAGGAGGAAGAAAGAAAGAAAGAAAAAAGTTATGCAGAAAGTGGATGAAAACGGACTTCTGGGTGAGATAATCAAAGAAGGAGGAAATCTGTAAGTCGTCTTAATCCGGCAATGATTGTATATCTACATATAGGCAATATCTCAGGGGGCTGTCTTTACTTTTTCAATTCACTTTTGAGACAGATTGTCGTATTTATGAGCAAAATCTCCTTTTAGCTGAAAACTGTAGCTTTCAGAAAAATTTCAAAAGTCGGATCAGGAAACAAAGAAGGAGTAAAAAAGGCTACAATATTTTGAAAACCAGACAGTGGTAACATCAGACTCAGAGAGCAAAAAGTAACAAACAAACAAAAAAAAAAAAAGAGAGAAAGGGGAGGGGGCAACGAAAGCAACCAGGAAGGGCGTTTTCTCTCTTCATGGCTTCTTTATTTGTTTACTCTCATGGCTGAATACTAATTCAGTTTCTATTTCCCTCCAAAGCGGCAAGGCTTTGACCCTGAACAACTGGTTTACGGATATATCACAATTTGATTTGCTTCCTCTAGTTGAGTTGGCTGCAAAAATAAACAACGTTTTGCTTTTCAGAAATGCTTGTCATGGATCACTATGCGAAACAAACGTAAAATATGCTTAATTATCTCTGTAACATGAATAAAAACCGAATGAACTTTGCCATCTTTACTCAGTGGCGTACCGGAAAAAATTCGCCCCCACCTCTGCAAATAATATCTTTGAAGCTCTTTTGTGAAAATCTATTAGCCTTCAATTGCTGATGCTCAATATTATTAGGCTTTATGGCGTTTTAATAAATCAAATTCTTTGGAATCTACCAGTATTTTTCGTAAAACTAAAATTATTACACTTTATCGTGTGAGACACAAATGTGCACGTTGTAATTAAAATGATTGCCTAATTTTGTACCAATACAAAGTACTACAAAATACTTACGCCGAAGCTAATCATATCATGTAAATTTTATTCTTTTAGAGAACTAAGGCCAACCTCTTTGAAATGTCTCACGATCACATGCACAAAACCTGTAAGTGCCGTATGACAGTGTCTAATGACTTTGACCCGTTTATACGAAAACACAGAACATAAGTAAGAGATAAATACTTGCCAATTAAGAATTGTGGCACGAAAAAAAAAAAAACTACTTAAATCTTTATGAATATATAAAAAATAAAAACATTTAACATAATGCCTCAATGTTTTGCACATGGTAAAACATTTTTCTACTGACTTTGTGGTAAAAAAAAAATGGCACAGGTCTCTTTGTTTTCGTGAACACCTTTTACTTCATTGTGTTGTGAAGGATGCATACTTATGTGCAAACAACTGTAACACATAACACCTTATCCTCATTGGTATAAAACTTCGATTCATTGAACTGATATTTCTTTCACATTCTCTTGTTAATATACATGCATAGGCTACCCCGGTGGTCTAATCGCTGGCTTATGATTACTCGTCTGGGTTGGGATCTCGGTGAGCATGGGTGTTGTCTTTGTCTTACGACATTGGCTCTCTCCCTTCTGTGAAACCACAAATTTGTCCGTGACGCAGATCGAAGTCACGCCCTCTTACTCCGGAGTAAGTTGCTCTCCCAACTAAGATATACGGGCGGAATGTATGGGTGCAGATTTATCGTCTTGACACGTGATTCACCTCTGTAGTACGTCACATCATCTCCCTCTTAATTTTTTTTTCTTTCTTTTTTTTGAAGAGAAGTAGGAATTTTTCATTAATTCCAGGCGATGTGTGGAACAAACATCACACATTTTTCGAAGAACCCAACGGCCAGTACATCAATTTTTACGTTCGGGCGCCAACATGAAAACACAAATTTGTCTGTGACGTGGATCGAATCTGCGCCCCCTCACTCCGGAGTAAGTTGCTCTCCCAACTGAGCTACACGGACGGAATGTAGCGCTGCATATTTATCGTCTTGATACGAGATTCACCTCTGTAGTACGTCACACTTCCCTGGAAACAGTGGCTCTAAACTAGGAATAGGAGACTGCAACTAGTCCATTGAGTTGCACGCGGTGATCGTTTAACCCCCCCCCCCTCAAAAAAAAAAAAAAAAAAACATGTCTTGGAACTATTTCTGTGAAAAAGGGTATTTGAATGGCTGGTTTCCTGTCATCCAGTTTTTGTAAACTAAAGCAATGAAAATGGTTTCTAAAGATTTTACCTACACATTGTGTATTTACTGAAAAAAAGAAAAAAAAATGCTTTCAATTTTAATACAGTAAAACCTCCGAATAACAATCATTGCTCAGACCGGGAGAAAGTGGCCGTTGTTTGGATGTTAGGCCTAAGTTAAGATTGTTAGACCGTTGCGTTTGTGCAAAAGCAGAATAAATATATGGAGCTTATGCACAATTAACAAAACCTTGCAGTGCTTTTTCCAAATGCTGACTGCTGAATAAAACTGAATATAATAATGAAATAAATAATTCACGGTGCAGAGGATTTTAAGAAGGCAGTGTGCCCTTAGAAATAGCAAGCTAGGAGATTAGGGTTACGGTACGCTATAGGAAAGAAAAAAGAAACATGTCATGTAGTGAAGCGTAACTGCACAGCTGCCCGCGCACCGTAAAGCAGAAACAGAGCCCACAGGGACCAAACCAAGAGACACCGCCCAGAAAGGGAAAAATTCCAGGCCCCGTCAACCACCGCCGAAAGCGTCCGTGTTCGATTGAAATATACATAGAAGCTGCAGCTCGCCTCATGCTAAACTTTTAACTCCTTTTTTTTCATTTAAACATACCAGTGTACCCATTGGAACACCCACGGAGGGGCTTTGGGGGCTTAAGCCCCTCCAAGGAGATTAAGAACGACGTACATCACAAATTAAACATTCAAAAATATTATTTTACATGTTCAAAAAATTACATAGTGTCATCTATTACATGGTGCCTTCTTCCCAAAGCTCCAAAGAGATTAAGAGTGACGTACGTCACAAGTTAAGCATTCAGAAATATTATTTTACATGTTCAAAAA
Source organism: Macrothele yani (assembly GCA_039090855.1). NCBI lineage: Eukaryota > Metazoa > Arthropoda > Arachnida > Araneae > Macrothelidae > Macrothele > Macrothele yani. The sequence continues at coordinate 14,738,046 of CM076989.1, forward strand.
ATTACATAGTGTCTTCTTCTCAAAACCCCAAAGAGATTAAGACCGACGTACGTCACAAATTAAACATTCAAAAATATTATTTTACATGTTCAAAAAATTGCACAGTGTCTTCTTCCCGAAGTCCCAAAGAGATTAAGAGCGACGTACGTCACAACCGTATATAAACTATAGGCGTACAATACATATATACACACACACATTGTGTAGGTATACGACATATACACTGAGTGGCCACTTTATTATGACCACCCCCTCGGTACTTCGTTGGGCCACCTTTTCCCATTAATACTGCGTCGATTCTTCGTGGCATGGACTCCACAAGATGTTGATCGGTGGTTCGTGGAATCTGAGACCATGCTTGATGAATAGCACTTTCCAGGAATGTGAGATTGCAGGGTTGTGGATCCAGCTGTCTGATGGCTCGTTCAACTTCATCCCACAAATTCTCAATGGGGTTGAGATCTAAGGATTGTGGGGACCACCTAAGCAAAGTAAACTCACCGGCATGTTCCTGAAACCAATCCTGTACAATACGAGCGCTATGGCAGGACGCATTATCTTGTTGAAAGTAACCATCGCCATTGGGATAAACCATCCACATGACAGGATGCACTTGGTCCGCAACGATGTTTAGATATGATATGCCAGTCAGACGTTGATCAACACGAATTAAAGGGCCCAAAGCATGCCAGAAAAACATTCCCCAAACCATAACGTTGCCTCCATCAGCTTGAAGGGTTGTAGCAATGCATTTGGGGTCCATGCTTCCGCGCTGCTTCTGCCAAATTCTCACTCGGCCATCGGCATGGTGCAACTGAAAACGTGATTCATCAGACCACATAATTTGTTTCCAATTATCGACTGTCCAATCCTTGTGCTCCTGTACGAACTGGAGACGTTTTCTCTTGTTAACTGCAGACAGCAAAGGTGTTCGAACAGGCCTTCGGCTGCCATATCCCATCCGATGCAGTGTACGGCGAACAGTGCGTGCAGAGATCATTTGAGGTGATCCGTGATTAAAACGGTCTGCAATTTGCTGCACTGTTGCCCTTCTGTTGTCTGTTACCAGTCTGGACACTCTCCGTTCCGCCCGAGCAGTCACTAGTCGAGGACGACCACACGTTGCACGTAGAGATCCATTTTTTTGGCTGACAGTCCAGTCTTTATACAACTTTAACAACAGCTGCTCTGGAATATTTCACGAATGCGGCGATTTCGGTGATACTCACTCCATGGCTACGAGCTCGTACAATCATCCCAAGTTGAAAGTCCGTCAAATCGCATTTTTTACCCATCTCGTCACCCAAAAATCACTACTACTACTGTCGTAAGCACTAAGCTTTCCCTTTTTATACTAGCCTCACCCTCTGGCGGCAACAGCGTGCAGCCATAGCTCCTTTACTTGAAACTGTCAGGTGGTCATAATAAAGTGGCCACTCAGTGTATACAGCCCCCTCCAACAAGAATTCCTGGGTGCGCTACTGACTATATCAGCCGTAATCCAACTCATTATGCCTTTAGTAATAAATACTTTTTGTCTGTGTCTTATGCTCTTGCTGATGTACCGAAGGAACTACGTGAAATTCAAGGGACAGTTTGTCCGTTAGATCTATTTCGGGCAGTCTGGAGTGTCTCTTGACTGATTTCGTTATTAGGGGATTATCACTCATGTTAATCCTACGGAAGCTGTTCGGTACCAACACAGGCGTAACTTGGACGGGGCAAGCGGGGCGGAACTCAAGAGAGGGCGAAAAAAAACAAAAAACAAAAAAAACCTGCATGCAATCTCATTAAAATTGGATTTGAAAATTCTACACAAGTTTCTGTTACAGTCTGTTCACGCCATAATTCGTCATTTGTCGATTTATAAAGTTTGCTATAATATTCTTTGCCAGTTTTAGGTACATTGCCAAATTAAAATTAACATTTCTTTCCTAAAAATGTCCAAGGGATATTAGTTGCTTACATTCAAAAATAAAGGTGCTGTAGTACGTACGTTGCAAGAGAAGAATGTCATTAACATTGTTGAAGATTCTCTGGGGGCTATATGATCATCACTGCGGCTACGAACCACGACTTCCAGCTTCATTCTGTTTGTTTAATATGGTACTGAAGATCCGAAGGGCGAAATAATTGTCAAAAGCCGTAGAATCAGTCAGTCTGACACGGAAGAGACTAGCTCAAGACAGAAAGTTTTGGGGAAAATTAGGGGAGACCTTCATGCAGCAGTGGATTGATAGTGGTTGATGATGATATATTACATACATACAACAGGAAGACAGATGGGGGAGCAATATTTTGTGGTTTACCCCGGGCGCAGAAATTCCTATTTACGCCTCAGGGTACCAGCCAAAACTTGCCGTTGCTCGGAGGTGTCTGTTAATGGAGGTTTCACTGTACTTCATTCAAAGCTACCTTAATTCCTGGCTATTTGTTTAACTAGTTTAAAATTGGATTTGAAAATTCCAATTTTCCAATTCTCAAAAGTTTCCGCAAAAAAATTCGTAGAATCGTTTTGCTGAGGCTAGAGACCCTCTTAGCCGTGAGACCCCTACTGATGGCAGTGGGCTATCAGTACACCCCTGTCTTTACTCCACGCAGATTACAGGTCCGTGACATGTATCTTAAGATTTCAAATCAGATATCGTCGACACACGTTTGTGCCATTATTGTTAGTAGGTCCTTCCGCTCGCCTCTGTACCGGTAGCCGATTCAGCGGAGATGAGTGGGGTGATCGCCCCCCCCCCTTAAACAGACTCTTTATTTTTAAATGGCCAATATCGTAAATAATTAATGTGTTTAGTTCTGCAAAATTTTAGTGATGCACAGATATTCGTAAAAGTTTTTATAACAATTAAAATTTGCCATAAATTTCGAGAATAAATGCTTTGTTCTAGCTTCGGAGAGAGAGAGAGAGAAAAAATAGATGATAGAGAGAACAGAACAGAAGCAAAAAAGCGGAGAGAGGGAGAACAAGAAAGAAAGCAAAAAAGTTAGAGTTTCAGAAATTCGGGAAACTTAGAGCAGAAGGGAAAAGAAATTTTGACTGATCAGGAAAAGCAATGGGTGTGCTTTGCTTAAAGTAAAATTTCCACAAATCTTGGAGAGAAAATCACTAGTAAGACAATGAATGGCGTAGGAAGGACTTCACTAAGTGAAGTAAATTCAAGTTCTTTTCAAAAGAAGTGGGAATGTCACATTGCGAAAGAATAAGTGAATATTTTGAAGAGGAAAGACTGGTCGTATAATAATAAGAATTAATACATCTTATCGCCCGATGACATTTATTCAGTTACAAAGCGAAGTCTATATACAGGTTTAAAAACATCAGTACTTTCGGTGTCACAGTGACTCCTTCATGAGATGTGATTTCTCTCACGTGGTTACATGCTGATCTTAAATACGTGAAATAGATGCATCATGGGAAAGGTAATGTCAGTGTCACATGATGCACCAGATAACAAGACAGTCAAGAAAAACATAATTAACTAACGAAATTACTCAATAGGAACAATAGTTATTGTGCTGTCCCCTTTAACCAAGTCAGGTAAAACACAAGGATAATAGTCATTACAGCAACATGTATATCATAAGCTGAAATATAGAGACTTTCTGTAAATAACAAAGAATAAACAGAGTTAGGTGTACTTATGATCTTAGCGTTGTCCCAGTCTGGGATGGAACTTCCAGCACCTACAGTTCTTGCAAAAGAGGTGCTTTGGCGATTCATTTTTTTTTACTGTCTTGTTATCTAGTACATCATGTGACACTGACATTACCTTTCCCATGATGCATCTATTTCACGTATTTAGGATCAGCATGTAACCACATGAGAGAAATCACATCTGATGAAGGAGTCACTGTGACACCGAAAGTATTAATGTTTTTAAACCTGTATATAGACTTCCTTTTTTAACTGAATAAATGTCATCGTGCAATAAGACGGATTAATTCTTATTATTAGTATTTATGCATGAATTAATAGTGTTTATCGACTGGCCATATAGCTTAAGAACGGTTCGATTACTCAAGCTGAATTTTTTTGTTTTGTTAAATTAAGCCATCAGAATGTATTTGAAAAATCAATCAATCTATTTTGAAATATTCTATCCAAATTTGTTATTTAAAAAGCACGAGCTCATTTTCCTGCGAAGCAGGCAATGAGCACCCCCCCCCCTCACCCCTGAACATTTTTTGAAAATACACCAATTTCAAAAGGTATTTTGAGGCGATATCATGCAATGGGAACTTGGGCACATCTTTCTTTCTATAGTCAATATTTAGTATTGAAATAACGGATAATAATAATAAATATGTCATTTACCAATTACTGGCCACTAATTATTCTTATTTGAGTCAAAAGTTTAACCTTACTGCAGGCTTTTTGCTAAATTTAATAATCAACTTAATAGTCTTTTCGTATGAAAACATTAACTTAGGGTTACATAAAACAATTGTACTGCTCCATTGTCTTTTATTGAGTATAAGTACACTCCCCTCGCTTTTTTTTTGGTAGACATTGGTCATTTTATACCCTCTTCAATTTTCAGTTTCTTGCACTTTAAATGAGCTACTATGGAATAAAAACTGCAAATGTCTTGGGTTTTGTCCAAATCTATCAATCACATTTTGAATGAGTTCATGCTTATTCTCAAAAACCTTTTCTTGATGAACACTCATCATGCACAGTCAAGATAAACGTTTATCTATCATTGTTGACATTAACCAGGTTTTTACCCTTCTCATAGTGCTGAAGGACCTTTCCACTGTTCTGGTTGTTACTGGTAATATTAGAGCAATAAGAATAGCCTGTAGAACAGAAGGAAATAAATCAGTGTGTTTGAGCAAGCCTTGATGTCCGTCTTAACATCCACCATCTTGTTTGTTCCTTCCTGACCACATTTCAAACCAAGTGACTGCTTCAGCTTCTAAGTTCTCAATTTCAGATACTGTAACTTAATGATCTTTGCAAGATACTTCACGAATTCTTCCTTTGTTAGCTTCGCCATTTGTAGTGGATTAAGTGAAAAGTGGCTAAAAGTTTGGTAAATCGGCTTTCCGATGATGATATGATGGAGTTTAAATATGGAACATAGACTAATCTACGAAAATATTCTTCTATTGTTGAGACACCAACATTGGAACGGAATTTTTGTCGGCCACACTGTCTGGGAAGGGTTAGCTGAATGTCCAATTTTTCGGCCAGTTGTTCGACTTTCGAAAAAAATTCCTTCAATTGTTCTGCTTTTTGTCTGTGGCCATGGAATGCACTTAAAAGTTCCTGGACATGATTATGCACTTTCATTACATCAAGCTGAAGAGCTTGTGTTACAGATTCCAGTCGTGCTGAATAGGGTGAAATTATAATATAACAGACGAGAAATGTTGATGTACTTGAAGCAAATTGCAACTGATGCAACTGATCAAAAATCTTTTCAAAGTTATTGGAAACAACTTTAATACTTTTATATTTTGCAGTCCAGCGTGTTTCACATAGTAATGGGACACTTGGAATAAGACATGTTCCCTTTGGACTATCACGAAAAAACTTAAATTCTCCAGAGCTGCCAAATCATCTCTGGAGAATTTTGGCCCAGTGCTTGCTAAATCAGCTCTAGAGAATTTTCCACTAAAACTGACACCACCACCGCAAACACACACACACACACACAAATCTTGACCTTTGAACGAAATTCGTTACTTTTTCGTGACTTTCGTGACCGTTTTCTGATTTCGTGACTTTCATCCTGTTACAGTGGCCTGTTCGGGGGGGGTGTCAGCGGGCGGGCCGTAAATTCACAGGGGTATATATAATTTATGAGTATATTTAATTTATTCGGTATCATGTCTTCTAAAAATCTGATCGAAATCTCTACTCCAAATTGCCCAGTTTTATCTTTAATTTCACTCGTAATTTCTGCTTCTAAAACTCCGAATAGACGAATTTTTTTTCGTTGGGTATCTTCTAATTTACGTATATTGTCAGCTTCTTCAAAATGCTCACTTCAGCCACTAGGGTTTTTAAGTGTATCTTTCTATCTGCAACCGTGCCATCGCTTTTAAGGAAACGATTTATGAAAATTACCTTTGCACCGGATGCCATTCAGCATGAAGATCATCCCGTCCAAAGTTTCATGCACAACTTTCCTGCTAGGGGCAGTAAATGCATGTCCTATTTTTTTTTCTGGTTATCTCCATTTCTGAAGTATGCAAAACATTTTTTTTTTATGTGGGAAAGTGTCCACTATAAGAAACGAATGATCTGAGGTGGGAGCTTCTGACCACTCATCTGAGATGGGCCCGAGGTCGGGTCCCGGTTGAGGTATCGGTGGTGCACTTGTCTGACGGTGCTGCCCCTGTCCCTTCCCTTGAACCAGTAGCCCCAAATTACGGATGATCGAGTGCTTAAAGTCCTAAGAGTTGTTCATAGTGGTCGTTTCTCTCCCCCCCCCAAAGCCCTTTGAGAATTATTCCATTCACATTTTCTACTTTTCTAGAATGCACAGTTCTGCTGCAAGGGAGCGCAAACACTTACTTCTAGTTGAAACCATATCTTGGCACCTAAATCATCGACAGAAAACTTCTTTTATCTTCGAATACCTATTACTTTGTACATTCATTTTTACTACACGTACACATACATCAAGACGTACAACAGAAAAATAAAAAATCGATATGATTGTTTTCACCCAAAAATGTAATAATCGCTAAGAACTGTAGCGGAATACTTTGATTTCTAGGGAAGGGTGAGTTAAGTGGGCGCAAGAGATGTGACATACTACAGAAGTGAATCACGTGTCAAGACGACAAATCTGCAGCCGGACCACATAGCTTAGTTGGGAGAGCGACTTACTCCGGAGTGAGGGGACGCGGTTCGATGCCCGTCGCGGACAAAGTTGTGTTTTCACATTGGCGCCCGAACGTAAAAATGGATATTCTGGCCGCTGGGTTATTCGAAAAATGTGTGATGTTTGTTCCACACATTGTCTGGAATTAATGAAAAATTCCTACTTCACTAAAAAAAAAATAATAATAATAAGAGGGAGATGATGTGACGTATTACAGAGGTGAATCACGTATCACGTGTCAAAACGAAAAATCTGCAGCGAGATATTTTGTCCGCGTAGCTTAGCTGGGAAAGCAACTTACTGCGGAGTGAGGGGACGCAGTTTCGATTGCCTTCGGGGCGGACAAAGTTACGTTTTCATAGAGAAACGAATTACCCTCTTGTGGTTTTGTGGACGCAAGACGAGGCACTAGTGGTTTTGCCCTCATATAACAATGCGCATGTGCACTGAGTGTTTCTCAAGTGCTCACTGTGAAAAATATTTCGTGCACTTTGTCTACTTCTCCATAACGCATCTTGTAGATACATCTTTCCGCAAAGACGCTTCTGCGAGTTGAAACAAACCGTGAAAGTTTGTATAACGGTGAGCAAAAGGCATTTATTAAACTGACTGAAATTGTGGGATGTACTTACATCACACAAACATAAATCTGTTCATATGTATCAGCTTCTTTGCAAAAAAGATATTACATACGTTGTTTAAATACTAACCAAAGAAAAGCAAGCTGGAGAATTTGGATTTGGATGTGAACAATACAGTTTTTCATAGAGAAAATAGCAAATTTCAAAGCATTTAGGCTTCTACATGTTTAAACGGAATTTTTGCCTTTCGAAATATAACTCAAAATCTTGAGCTGGAAAAAAAAATTATTTTCGTTTTCTAAAATCAAAATTTTTCATTCTGATAGGTTTTTTTTATACAGATCTCCAGTAAAAACTAGCATTTGCAGTCATCCATAAATTATTGCAAACGATAATCAACAGTTTTCTTTCGCGTACTATGTTAGTACATTTATAGAATTCTCCGCTGCGACAACGGCCAGAACTAAATATTGTGAATATGTTTTAATATTCACGTTCACTCATGAAGTTTTTTTGTTTGCGCCATTTTGAGCAGAGGTCATGAGAGAAGAATGGTCTGTAGGTCAGGTTGTCTCCCAACAACCGAGGACTGTGATTTTTTTTTTTTTTTTGTGATTGGAGGTTTAACGACCACAATGAGCAACTCAATAGGCTATAAGCAGTCTCCTGTCCCTAATTTAGGGTCACTGGTTCCAGGGAAGGGAGAGAACCAGTGCCGTAAGACAAACACAACACCCATGCCTCACCGGGATTCGAACCCGGACCCGTTTTGGACGAATGATCAGAGGCCATCGCTTAGACCACTGCGCCACCGGGGCGGCACCGAGGATTAGTATTGTTGGTAAACAAATGAACAATGTACAAATTTTTGAAGATGACAATCCGTTTTTTTTTTTTTGGTGTAAATGTGACAAGGACGGTAAATCAGATTATATCCGAAAACTTGAAAATTTCATCGTCCTGGAGCGAGACTCGACCCAGCGTCTCCCAGATAGCGCCTGGTTCGAGTCCCGCTCCAGGACGATGAAATTTTCAAGTTTTCGGATATAATCTGATTTACCGTCCTTGTCACATTTACACCAAAAAAAACAAAAAAAAACGGATTATCATCTTCAAAAATTTGTATTATATGGTGTAATCCCGTATTTCTTTCATGAAATGAACAATGTGTTGAATTCACGATAAAAACAGCGGTACATGCTAATGTATATATTTTCTAATGTGTTGTGTTAATGTTGTTGGCAGATGTTTACTGTTCTGTGTCGACAGATGGAAGAAAAGAGATTGTCGAACCTTAAAAGAAGACCCGGCGAAATGATTAACTTCTTAACGATGGTAGTCAAAGGGAGATTAAAAGCTCCTGGGATTTCAAAAAGGTATAAGAGTGTTGTTTGATGACTGCGAAGTTTTTTTAGTGTTCGGTGGCTGAAAAGGTTTTTCCTCTTATTTTTTTGTTTTGCGTTTCGGTCGTAGTACGTTTTGAACGTACGTGTGTAAACGCTCTATTATGATTATCTGATGGAAATATCCGGATGGCATTTTCTCGGCACTTTGCAAGAGAGCGCGGACGAGAACAGTTCAGCTATCACGAAGAAAGCAGTCTAGGTCTGTGCTGTTGATAACGGACGTTAAAACAAGAAAAATTACACCGAATTACCGTTTGTAATGAGCACGTCTTGTGAATCCTTTCCGTCGGGAATAAAATTTTCCAAAGTTATTCATAATCAATCGAACAGGTTAGAAGAAAAAAAAAACCGGACTTTTACAATCGGTAAGACATTAAAAAATAGAAACACTTACTTATACAATACTTTTCAGCCCTACCATATATTACAAAAATTAATGAATGATGCGCAGAAAATTTCTCATAGCAGAAGTATCAGAGACAAAGAGATTTTCAAATCTAACAGTTAAAAGAAGAAACATAGAAGGAAACATGATATAACTTTAATTCACCTAGTGGAAGAATTTTACATAAAGAAAAAGTTGGAAATATGTGAAAGTATTCTTTACAGCAAAAGCTATGCTAAAAAAAACCCAGTTTTTCAAATACGTCTTTCGGAAGCATAAATAGCGAAAAAAAGATTCTGAAATGTACGCCCCCAGCGGGAAAGCTGTGCTTTATTTAAAGAGAATAAAGTTCTCCATCTTTATTGTAGCGAATGGCATGCGGTAAAAAAATAAGCTTTTCAAAAAGGTTTTTAGAAGCGGAGGTACAGCTGCTAACAGAAGTACGCAACACCACCTAGCGACTGAACTGTGAACTATAAAAAAACTCCATAAGTACAAGCAAAGTGTTCCACAAGTACAAGCAAAGTGTTTCACAAGTACAAGCAAAGTGTTCCACAAGTACAAGCAAAATGTTCAACAAGTAAATGACATTCGATGCTAAAAGAATATTTTTAAATCTGACATTTAGAAGCAGATATATCTAGATAAAACGGATTAAATATTTGTGTCCCCTAGCAGGGAAATTGTGCATTATTTTGGGAAGGAAATACACGCGAAATGTTTTCATAGTTAGTACTACTGACCGAGAGAGAATTTTTTCAACAGTGTTTTTAGTCCCGCAGATACTGTAAACGGAAACGTGAAATTACGCTTTTTAGTGATACACTTACTTGTGCATTAAGAAATATTTGAAATCATATTCAGAACATTTCGCACCGGAAACGCTCTCCAGTAAAGAAAAATATTTGAAATTATATGCAAAACATTTTGCACCGGAAATGCTGTCCGGTAAAGAAAGAATATTTCTAATCGGTCTCTTAGAAGCAGAGATATGGACAAAAATAAGACATACATCTACGACCCCTGGCACACAAACTATGCACTGTTTAAGCAGGAGATATTCCCAAAAGGTGAACGGTATTGGTCCGTGAAAGAATTTCTTAAATCAAGTTTTTAGAAGCGCAGATTTTGCTGCAAAAACATCAGAAACAGAAGTAAACACTTAAACCCCCTGATGGCCAAATTATTAACCAAAAATTTGAAATTACACGCAGAATATTTCCCACCAGCAGCTGTATCCGATTCAGGAAGAATTTTCCAAATAGGACTTTTAGAAGCAGGTGTATCAGGGGAATCTTTATATATGTTTACGTCTCCTAGCGGAAAATCTGTGCATTACTTCAAAGAGAAACGGCACCCAAAATAGTCTTCGTTATAAATGGCATCAAAAGGAAGAAAGAATTCTTTAATCCGATATTTAGAAGCAAATATATTGCATAAAATGTATTTTGAATTCGACAGCATCTGCATTTACGTCCTCTAGCGGCGAAGTTATGCATCGGAAGAAACCGGAAAGCAAGGATCATGGTTTTCATATTTCAAGCTTTCCAATGCAGAAAGAATTTCTCAAATTAAAATAATACAGGGTGTTTCACACGCTCTCGGCCCCTGAATTTCCCTTATAACTTGCAAACTAATAGACGTAATTCAGTGAAATTTGACACGGACCTACCTTGGTGTATGAGAAGCATGCTGGTCTCAGAGAAAGTGTTGAAAGTGGTCGCTGGGCATGCCTGCACACGCCTCTCCATGTTACAGAAGGTATTTACCAACACATTGGGAGTCACAGCCTCAATTTCCTGTCGAATGTTTTCATGCTGTTCCATGAGAGTCCGTGGCTTGTTGTGATACCTTTCCCTTTCAGCATGCCCCACAGGAAGGAATGTGGCGGGATAAGATCAGTCGGTCTTGGTGGCCAAAGTCCCTTAGAAAGGACGCGATCTTCAATGAAAAAACAATTTCAGCCATGCTGACAATGGAGGTGTGGCAGGTGGCACCATCCTGCTGAAAATAGCCAGTACGGAGTTCCACGTAGTGAAACACCCTGTAGTTGCAGAGATATGGTGTTCACAGGCAGACGGACAGATTGAGACACGAACGGATGGAGAAATGGAAGGACGGACAAAATGATACTGTAAGCACGTACCTTTTTTTTTTTTACAAAAGGCGTGCTAAAAACAGGAACTAACGGCCACCTGTCGTTAGAGGAATGAACCGAATAAAATGTGATGATTTTCGCTGGATGCCAAGAGGAATTTACTCCATTATTCAAACACTAGAAAGGTTCGATGGTGGTTACAACATTGTGACGTACCTGCCAGCAGGACACACACGACATAAAGGCACATAGCAATCAGAATGAACGTCTGCGTAGCTCAGTTGGTAGAGCGACTTGTTCCGGAATAAGCGGACTCGGATCCGAATCCCGACGTAGACCAGAAATGACGGAGAAATGTACTTCGTTATAATGGCGCCCGAGCAATCCGGATGACCCGGCCGTTCAAAATCTCGCAATGGTGTGATATAAAAATCAGAGAATCCCTTCTCCAGCGCTTCGAAAAATAAATGTGTGTGACGTTGCATTCCACACACCAGATTGACTGGGAGTTCTCAAGTGCACGTTCTACAGTGGATGGCTGCCTGCGACGATTCATGGTCACGGCTGACCCGTGGGCCATGCCCCCGGCCCTCTTTCGGGGGGAGATGTGACGTACCTGTCAGCAGGACGCACACTTGTTCCGGAATAAGCGGACTTGGGTTCGAATCCCGGCGTAGACCAAAAATGACGGAGAAATTTACTTTGTTATAACATCCAAAGATTTTCTTGTTAAGAGTTGTAATTTTATGCCATGTTAAGGTGGTTCCACCTAAGATCTCTAGTCTGTTTCCAATGGTAAAACTTCTTTACATATTTTATTCGCAATTAATGCATTCCCAAGAATGAAAATTTGCACATCGATAAAACTAACTTCAAGTTATAGCATGGGATACTTAATATTTGCTAAAACATAACCATAATTATATTAAAAATCAATCATTTTTCTTTAAGTAATGTTCAGACCCGTTAATAGATGGCGCGACCTGTATATTGATGACGTCAGTAGACAAACAAATGTTGGATTGCTTAATTATGGTTATGTTTTAGCAAGTCTTAAGTATCCCATGCTGCGGAGTGTGTAAATTGCGAACTAAAATCGGACCGCTCTCAACCCCGATATGTAAATTGCGAACTAAGAGCCAAGACCCGTATGTGTAAATTGCGAACCAACTTTTTTAGACCCGATGTGTAAATTGCGAACCAACTTTTCTGCACCCATTCTGACGATATCAAAAAATAAGCCAGTATGAAAAAATAATGATTAAAACAATGAAAAACAATTTAAAGCAATGTGTTTGCGAAAACAACAAAACTAGTTTGTCATCCTTGCGCAGGGGCCATGCTAATTTTCTCTGTGATGTTCCAAATTTAGTATATGCATATTTGTACTTTTAATTCATTGTATTCACATAAACAAAAAAACTAGTTTGTCATCCTTGCGCAGGGGCCATGTTAATTTTCTGTGTGATGTTCCAAATTTAGTGTATATATGTTAATTTTTTTTCTGTGATGTTCCATATTTAGTATATGTATATTTGTACTTAATTCATTTTATTCACGAAAACAAAACTAGCTCGTCGTCCTTGCGCAGGGGCCATGTTAATTTTTTTCTGTGATGTTCCATATTTACTATATGTACATTTGTTCTTAATTCATTGTACTCATAAAAACAACAAAACTAGTTTGTCATCCTTGCGCATGGGCCATGTTAATTTTTTCTGTGATGTTCCATATTTAGTACATGTACATTTGTACGTAATTCATTTTATTCACGAAAACAACAAAACTAGTCTGTCATCCTTGCGCAGTGGCCATGTTAATTTTTTTCTGCGATGTTCCATATTTAGTATATGTACATTTGTACTTAATTCATTGTATTCACGAAAACAACAAAACTAGTTTGTCGTCCTTGTGCAGGGGCCATGTTAATTTGTTTTCTGTGATGTTCTATATTTAGTATATGTTATAACGCAGTATGTCTTTTCGTACTGCTACGTTATTGTAAAACATCACCATACGATGAAGAAGTTCCTAAATTAAACCTTAACGGCCAGACGAAACATTTAATAACAGAAGTCAAACTTACGGAAATGATGCTTTATTCAAGATGTTTTTCTCCAACACATTGTAACATAACATATCGGTATCAACACTCCACATTAAACGCACCACACACCAACAACGCTCTACATTAATCGCTCCCCAAGCAACTGTTTACTCGTAGTTTTTATCTCTGGTTCTTATCTAATAACAGGCATACGTCACGTTCATTCAACCTCAATAATGTTGCCTACAGTATTCGTTTGAGAGAAAAGATATCACGTTAAGTGTGAAGTATAACTGAGAACGAACTCAAGATTTACATAGGGAAAGAAACTAAAAAGGAAAGTTAATTTAAAATATACGTCACAATGTACATTTGTACTTAATTTATTGTATTCACGAAAATATCTTTATTTTGCGGTAAGTGTAGGCGTCTACGATTAACAAATCTTTTCCTTTTTCAGAGATCGCGAGCGTCACTTCCATCGTAAAACTTGTCGAACAACAAAAGATATATCTAAAGCAAAGCAATCAAAACCGAGCTAGCTTAGGTAATTCCAGCAGATGTTCAGAGTCGGTTCGGAATTTACATATAGCGGTCATGGGCCTTGGTTCGCAATTTACATATAGAGTTTTAATGACAGTCTGATTTTGGTTCGCAATTTATACATTTTAGTTCGGAATTTACATACCACCCCCATGCTATAACTTAAAGTTAGTTTTACAGAAGTGCAAATTTTCATCCTTGGGAATACATTAATTGCGAAGAAAATATGTAAAGAAGTTTTACCATTGGAAACATAAGGCAGATATTTTAGGTGGAACCATCTTAACAATTATATTCAAATGGGTAACACCAGGGTCGTAACTAGGTCCGAGACTCGGGAGAAGGGGGTTGAAGGGTTGTGGGGGCTCTGTGTCACGTTACAAACTAACCTTTTCACGAATACAAAAACAAGTTTTTCTTTGTTTCTTTTGCTGCATTTGTAAATTTACTTCACTTCCGAATACTTTTTCCACGCCTAAAAGGAAAAACAGTTAAAATAAAATACAAAATGTGGAAAACGAGGGTCTGAAGGAAAACTGAACTCTCTTGAAATATTAAAAAAAAATGAATATATCACATTCTCTGAATTTATTTGATCGTGGTTGAGTTGCAGGTTCCTTACTGTTAGGTAAACTACACTGTTCAAAATAATTTGGGGGAGCATGTAACTTTGTCTCAGTAGCATGATTTACTTGGACTCAACGGCGTGAAGAGATATTGGCAGGCTGGAAGCAGGTCAGACACAGCCGATGGTAGCAGAAGACATCAACGGTGTGGAGAGATATTGGCAGGCTTGAAGCAGGTCAGACACAGCCGATGGTAACAGAAGACATCAACGACGTGGAGAGATATAGGCAGGCTGGTAGCAGGTCAGACACAGCCGATGGTAGCAGAAGACATCAACGGTGTGGAGAGATATTGGCAGGCTGGAAGCAGGTCAGACACAGCCGATGGTAGCAGAAGACATTGAAGTGTCACGAAGTATCATTTCTCAATTATGGACACGATTCCAAAATACGGGAAGTGTTCGAAAAAGGCAAGGTCAAGCCCGTCCACGTGCAGCTACAGCAAGGTACGACCGTTATATTTTGTCAGCAGCTCGTCGACACAGGGGGCAAAATGCTACTCAGCTGCAACGAAAGCTCCTCGTGTCAACAGGACACAGGTTGTCAACGCAAACTATCCGCAATCGCCTTCACTATGGTGTACGTTATGCACGTAGACCAATGGGGTGTGTTTCTTTAATGGCACGGCACTCTACGTCCAGTAGAAACTGGGCTGAGGAACATCGTGGTTGGGGTCACGACTAGTGGAGTCAAATTCTCTTTTCTGACGAGTCGAGATTCAGTCTGGAGAGTGACAAACGAGGAGTTTTTATCTGGAGGGAACCCGGCGCACCAAATGACCCAGCTTTGTGCCGAAAACATCCCACTGCGGCAGACATGGATTGATTGTCTGGGAAGGCATAAGCATCGATGGACATACGAACTTGTACGTCATCTGAAACCGCAGTCTGACGGCCCAGCGACAGAGAGACGACATTCTCAGACCTAATGTCATGCCGTACGTTGCAGTCATCAGTGATTCGTTCCTTTTTATGGACGAAAGCGCTCCACTTCATAGAGCTCGGCTAGTGAACAGCATGCTTCTAGAGGAGGAAATCGAGCGTATGGAGTGGCCAACATGCTCCACTGACTTAAATCCAATTGAACGTGCCTGGGACGCACTTGGACGACGAACTGAAGCTCGGCCGGTACCTACATTGATTCTTCATGGACTGGAGACTGCCATCGGTAAGGAGTGGCGAAGATATCAGCAAAATCTCATCAATTCCATACCACACAGGTGTGCAGTGTAAAAGAAAAAGTCATTGTGTCAACGGTGTGTGAACAAAAAGTAATTTTTTCTTGTTGTACAAAAATATGCGTATTGTAGTATAAAATATCGCATCACGCTCATTAATTGATAATATTGCATAAAAATTTGGTATTGTGCTGTTTTTTTATCCATATTACTGAATATTCTACTGTATCTTTTACAAAAATAATGTTTTACATTCAACAACGTGAGTCGCACATGATTTTCCTTACAATATCTCTTGCTCTGCTAATTCTTTTGAGCGGTATATTTATTTTTTTAGTTTAATATTTTAGTCTTTTCTGTAGATCCGCGTAACAGCATCGAGGAGTTATTGATGCCGTATTTTTAATCTTTCAACTCCATTTCTTTGGTTCCAGTTTTTCTCCATCTTTTATCGCGCGTTTTCCTTAGCTGATGCCCTGAGATAGTCTCTTCTTACTGTGGTAAACAACCAGCCCCCCCCCCCTTTTCCCACTCAAAAACCAAGACCCTTCAGATTCAGGCCAACAAATCCTTCTTCTTTCACACACACACATCGTATAACCGCTCCTAAGGACCCCAAAATAACGAATATAAAAAGAAGTTGAAAGTTCTCTCTCTCTCTCTCTCTCTCATAAAGATTTCCTTTTAGCACTATTTTCTAACGTGTACAGGGATGCATGTATACGCAGGTAAACCAAATTATAAAGGCAATTCGAAAATTACGCTATTTCTGCAAAGGATAGAAGCTGACGCAATACAACATTACGAAATACAACACACAGCACAGAGCTGAGCTCTGCCGTTAATCTATTTTTGTTGAACGCGCCGTAGTGAGATTTCGTTAAGCAGAGGGAATGAAACCTGCTGAAATTAACCGAAGGATACTGGCTCAGTACGAAAGTGAAAACAGCATGACTTAAAGAAAAGGTTATGAATGAGTAGAAAAGTAAGGTTTAAAGTGGGAAGTACAAGTTTAACGGACGATGCTCAATCTGGTCGGCCATCAACATCACATTGACAGGACGAACGGTTGAGCAGAGAAGACCGGCGTATTACATTGTCCGCTGTTGCTTCACATTTGGATATAAGCTATGGATCCGCACATGTCATAGTGCACGATGGCTTGGGGTACCGCAAAGTTTGCGCAAGATGGGTACCCAGACAGCTTACTGATTTGCGCAAGCAGTGCCTGGAGATTGCGACCCAATTCCTGAAACATGAAGAGGATTCGCGTGTTTTGGAGAGGATTGTCACTGGCGACGAAATATGGGTTCGTCATTGTGAACTGGAAAGCAAGAGACGAAGCATGCAGTAGAAACACCCGTCTTCTCCAGTAAAGAAGGAATTGGAACGACAGCCCTCCGGCAAAGAAATCTTGTTGACCTTCTTTTGGAACACAAGGGTCCTATTCTGGGGCATTTTCAGGAACACGGACAGTGACCAGTGCAACGTACTGTGCTAGGCTTAGAGAGAAACTGAAACCGGCAATTTTCAGCGAAAGAAGATGAATGTGCCAAAACAGCCTTGCTGCACCATAACAATGCACGTCCCCATTTACCAGCAGTAACGGTGGAGGCAATGCAAAAACTGCGGTTTGAACGTCTTCCACCCTCATCCCCCTCATAGCCCTGATATGGAACCATGCGATTATTACGTCTTCGATCCACTTAAAGGGGCCCTGTGCTGTCGCAGATTCACATCTAGTGATGAGGTTAAGGAAGTGGTGCAGACCTCTATTAGGGAGCAGCCGAAAAGTTTCTTCTCCCAAGGAATGAAAATGCTAGTGGAAGGGCACAAGAAGTGTATCGACCTGCAGGGGGACTATATGGAGAAGTGAGATAACCATTATGTTAATTTGTTCACAGAGACCGCTTTTAAAGGGTATGTTACTTTTACTTTTTGATTCTCCCTCGTACTTAGCTCTTCCCTCGACATCACTACAGGTCATTAACTACATAGAAGTTTAATAACAGCAGCTTTGCATCTCACAGTCACTTATCAAGTTACGAATAGAGCTATTTTCTTCTGCGCAAATACGTGTCCAACTACTACTACCTTCGCCCCCACCCCTCTTTCTTTCTCTCTTTTCTTTTCGGGGGTGGGTGGGTGCAGTGGTAACGTTCTCAGATGTTTTATCTTTCTTCAACAAAAAAAAAAAAAAAAAAAAAGGTGGGCATTTCTCTCTTTTCTGACCCTTAACACGAACAAACCCTGTGCCTGTGTGGTCGGGAGTTATTAGCGCAAGTGTTCCTTCAGATTTACCCCGAGAAGGGTTTTTTTTTTTTTAAGTCATTCATCGAAAAGGAACACAAGAGTAATTTTTATAAACCACGGAAACTAAAAGTTTAGAGAATTTACAACAACGTCCATCTTCCAGGATGGGGAGGGCTTGCTTGCCTTTCGGGGAGGGGGCTGCAAGCTACGGCTCTAGGTGACACTCTTTGCTTATTAGTTTCGGGGTTTAATAACCTTTATGAGCTCTCTTAAGGTAGTTCCACCTAAAATCTCTGCCTTATGTTTCCAATGGTAAAACTTCTGTACATATTTTCTTCGCAGTGTATTTCCCAAGGATAAAAATTTGCACATCGATAAAACTAACTTTAAGTTATAGCATGGGATGCTTAATGCTTGCTAAAACATAACCATAATTAAGCAATTCAACATTTGTTTGTCTATTGACGTCATCATTGTACAGGTCGCGCCATCTATTAACAGGTCTGAACATTACTGAAAGAAAAATGATTGATTTTTAATATAATTATGGTTATGTTTTAGCAAGTATTATTTATCCCATGCCATAACTTAAAGTTAGTTTTATAGAAGTGCAAATTTTCATCCTTGGCAATACATTAATTGCGAAGAAAATATGTACAGAAGTTTTACCTTTGGAAACATAAGGCAGAGATTTTAGGTGGAACCATCGTAAAGGGATAAAATTGACGCCGTGTAACAGGGACACACCCACACCTCATCCAAGATTCTAAACGGGGTGCGTCTCGTATAACTGGCTACGTTCCCGCGTCTCCATTTGATACTTATTAAAATATCCTTCACAAAAATTCCGGAAGCGCCATTTTAAACCTTCGAGTTTGTACTGCTTATGAGTTTTATAATGTACTAAATATTTTTTATAGATAGTGCCCTTTTGTCATATGATGACTGCAGCACTGAATTAAACTTAACTGAATTATTTCTGTGATGCTCTCTTAACAGCGTTTCTGAGCTTCAAAGCCCTCTGATCTTTACAAATTTTCATTTAGTTTATTAAAATTTCCGGACAGCTATGAAAGCTCAGATATACCACTTAATGCGCAATTAATTTTGGAATTGTAACGGCGGTTTCAACACCGCACACCTACCGTGTCGATTCTTTTCTTATCTTCCACAGTGTTTAACTCTTCGTTACTTCCACATGCATGCATCGCAGGAACAAGAAAAACTGGATAGTTCCGAGCGAAAGTTTTGATTGTAGTCCTTTAGGTAAAAGACGAGGAGAAAATTGGACGGATCTACTTTACAACTAAAAGAGCAGTTGCCCCAGAACACCCACTATGACAGAAAACGAAAAAGAAAAAGAAAAGCTAACTGTGAGTTATGCGTTTTCAAAACAAGATTGCGGATCGTGATTACCAGATCATTCTTGCTGGAAGTCACCTGTTCCCAGAGGCCCACACCCTCCAACCAAGGACGTCCACGCCGCAATGCGAGAGGTGCTGATCAGCCCTAAGCTAGGTTATCACCCTGCAACTAAACCGTTATCTTCAAGGAAAGAAAATCAAGAAAAAGAAAGCGAAATGGAAATCTGTACCCTTTTCCACTGTGTGTTACGAACAATAATGGTGAATTACCGGAATTCGTGAGCTTGCTCGCTGAAGCGTGTTTACCGCCTCTTGACCATGACCAACCAATATATAAACCTCTCGGTTTCGGCTTCATCATTCAGTTAGTTTGACGACTGGACAACTCACATTCATTCACCATGAAATCCATGGTAAGTCAACAAACGGTATATATTTTTATTTTTGTTAATTAAGTCTGATGTTTTAAAGACTTGAAAATTCAACGGTGGTCAGCTTTGCCTGACTCATAGAAATCTAACATTACGAGCTCAAAATTCCATTAGAGGCGTTTTATAGTTTAAAATCATTTTAAAAGACCAATGACTCTTGTCGTAAAGAAATGTGCCCTTTCGTCTGTCGATTTCACAGTTACAAACTCCCTCTAACAACATATACAGTATGAAATGAATGCAGAAATTTAGGATTGGTCATCTCTATATCGTTGGTTGAAGTAATCATCATCAACCATTTTCAGCCCACTGCTGAATAAAGGCTTCCCAATGTATCTTCCTCAATTCTCTGCTTTGTACAATTATCTTTTATGTCGTTCCGGCGCAAAGATCTAAGCGCTGGCTTCTGATTATTTGTCTGCGATGTGGACCGGGTTCGAATCCCGGTGAGGCATGGATGTTGTGTAACATACCAGGAGATGTGATGTTCGTGCCAGAAGGACGCACACGACATAAAGGCAGATAGCAATTAGAATCAATGTCCGCGTAGCTTAATTGGTAGAGCAACTTATTCCGGAATGAGGGGACCCGGGTTCGAACCCCGGCGCGGATAAAAATGACGGAGAAATTTACTTCGTTATAATGGCGCCCGAACTATCCGGATGACCCGACCGTTCAAAATCTCGCATTGGTGTGATGTTATTTCCACACCGCGAGATAGGAAAAATAAGAGAATCCCTTCTCCAGCACTTCGAAAAAAAAAATAAAATAAGGGGAGATGATGTAACGTACCAGGAGATGTGATGTTCCTGCCAGAAGGACGCACACGACATAAAGGCAGATAGCAATTAGAATCAATGTCCGCGTAGCTTAATTGGTAGAGCAGCTTATTCCGGAATGAGGGGACCCGGGTTCGAACCCCGGCGCGGATAAAAATGACGGAGAAATTTACTTCGTTATAGTTGTGTTTGTCTTAGGGAACTGGCTCTCTCTCCCTTTCCTGGAATCAGTGGACCCAAATTAGCTGCTGGTGACTGCTTATAGCCCATCGAGTTGCTCACGGTAGTCGTTAACCCCCCCCCCCCCGCAAAAAAAAATGTCATTTCGGCATGCTTTCAAATTTCATACACCTACCTCCTACGTGGTCATCTTCTGGGTGTCTTCCTGTCCCTTCGCACCAGTCAAGTAATACAGTTGTCCAACGGTGGTTAGTTATTTTTCTTTCTTGGTTACACCAAGCATGCGTCTCCCCATGCTTCTTTGAGTCTGCTTTTTAGCAGTTACTTCCAAGTTCAACTTTACCATCGAGAGCTACGAATTGTGGGGAAAATAGTGAGCTCTATTATCCTTCCACCTTTTTGTTTTCTCTATGTATCAACCACCACGAGACTTAAACCAACTACGAGTTTGCCAAATGGTATGCTGAAAGTAATTTTAAAATTTTGCACTGTATACAATCAGGAACGTCGCAAAAATTGTCTTGCCCACCCAGTTCAAGATGTGCCATATTAAAAAAATTTTGTACTTTAAAATATAATCTGAAATTTGCCAAGGAATAATGACTCCCGTGTTTATCGTCGTGTAGCCCAACGTATTTTCTCCTAGGAAATGCTGTTTTCCTTCTCCGTAGAAAGATTATCAAAATAACATCCGCAAGACCATGAAAATTCAGTTGTTCTCCATTTGTCCAAATCCTGAATTTAAGCCTTTTTTCAAGTTAGTATCATCAGGGGCGAATGAAGAGGGTGAATAGGAATTCACTGAGGTCATTAGTAAGTGCTCTGCTGTTTATTTGTGCTACTAAGTAAAGGATTCCAACACGGAATGTGGAGCCTAAAGCTATACCAGCTCTCTTAAGCCTGCCTTAGGGCAATGAGGGAGCAGGTCGTGGCGGACGATTGCTTTGGAAGAGATGAGTGCTAGACAACGCCGCTGGGTTGAAGGAAAGGAGCTAAGGAGGGGGAAAGGTATTGTCTTCTTGGACTTATTTCCCCAACCCTAATCCACCAAAATATTAACCTTTCTCCTTGACATAAAATTTTCTTTTAGTCAGTGCATGTTGCTGGTTTTGGTGACAGTGTGCCATGTTTATTATACATATATGTAATTCTCAAGGTTTTACTAATTTTATTAAAAACGGATGGACGGAACATCAGCAAAAAATGACTCCAAACTTTTGATTCTTTTGTATTCCAAATAGTGCAAAAACTTCAAAACAGTTCCAAAATTAACCCTTTAAGCGGCCGATGTACCTGAACCAAAAGTTCCCCAAAAAACCTTGTGCTCCTCAAACCAAAAGTGTTCTCATGTAACCGGGTTATACGAACGCTTCGGCTAAACAATTCCTTTCCCTCTTTCATCTCGATTATAAATCTGTCGCTGGTTGTAAGTGCTCCCTTACTTACAGTATGTAGTGTGATTCCCTCTTATACAGTAGTCCTTTATTCCCTGTTCCATTACCCAAGGAATGATTCAGAAGAAGTAGTCCCCCGGACGTGGACATCATGGCACATGGTAGAAACAAGGTACTCAAACATCTTTTCTCTTCTTTCTTAGGTTCGACGCCCTTTTTAAAGCATTCTTAGCGGAAAATATAATCAGACAGGAAAGATTAAGGACAATCATATGACCACTTAGAATTGCAAACCTAAGGGAAAAGCAGCGCTTTCTGACGTCCCGTTCGGCCCACTTCTTAGACAGCAGATACATTATATATGTTCGAGCTGATATCAGCCTATTTTGTTAACCCCGAGTTAATTCGTTCCAGCCGGTTAAAGAGTTAATGAGTATGTATCCAGGAGGAGGGGAGGGGGTGAGGAATACATTTGCAGACTGTAGAAAACAGGAAAAAAATTCTTTCTTTCAGTGTTTTATAAATAAATTTGCTGTCAGTCTTGCCCCAGCAAAAACATTTGGAGTCTAGCGACGTCCCTGTATACAATGATTCTGGGCAACAGCCTCGTTCTGTCAAAATAGTAGCCAAGATTTCTTAGAGCATTAGTTTGTTTTGATTTCTTGGTTCAGACAATCGTTTTACGAATGAAAATGAACTGTCCCTAACGTGGTTACGTACTATTAGCAAAAAAATTATTATAAGGTAAAATATGGTTTATAATTATATAGCACAATTTATTAAGAGGTACCGTACTTGCAAAAGCTGCAAGATCCTGAAATGTCCTGAACACAGTAGTCGCAATAATGATCTTCTGAACTTAATTAGTACAAGTGTTAAAAGTGACGCAGACATTCTAAGAAAGCATACATCAACCAGCACGGAAATCTAGTTAAAATCCAAATGAATGTCATGTTGAAGAAAAGAAAATTCAGAGTCACTCCACTTCATTTTAATACTTTAGTGAGGTAATTTTAGTAGTTTAAGCATTCTGATGAGCATCTGAGGTTTTTGGCAATTGTTCCTCATTTGGGGTTAACCGTTCCTAATTTGGGACCAACAACGGGTAGGACTAAAGCCGTAGGACAGGTGCTCCATCCATACCCTCCCTAGGACTCGAACGCAGGCCTAACATGGATGATTAGCCAGAAGGTCGCGTTTCTGACCACTATTCATGTACCGTACAGGACGTCCGCTTTCTTTTCGCGTGAAAGGGGGATTTCATGCTTGATTTCATTACACCTAGACAGAACAAGAAAACAATTACCCATTTTAACCCTGATATTTTCTGAGTTCACATTGACTCTACAATTTCACTTCGTCAGAAGAAATTCTTTCGATTCTCTGGCATTGACACTTTTAAAGAGAAAAAAATCCTTATTTTCTAAAAATAGGAATCTCTATAGAGAGAAACCTAGAAAAAGAAACTCTCAGGTTAAATTTCTATAGACAAGAATTTTTAAAGAGAAAAATGGCTCATTTTCTAAGAAGTGAAATTTCTCTTAGACAAGCATTTAAAGAGAAATATAGCACATTTTCTGAGAAATGGAATTTCTATAGACAGAAATAAAAAAAAATAATAATCATTTTCTGAGAAGCGGAGTTTTCTATAGACAGTGATTGTACTCGAGGGTTTAAAGAAAATAAGCGGGGGCACACAATTTACTTATTACTTTTTGTTTAGTTATTTATTGCATGAAAGATTCTTTTTACGAAAACAAAACAAAAACATTTTTTGTTTTCTTCTTTTTGTATGTTTTGAATAAATAACTTGGGATGTATAACTCTAATCTAAACTTGCTTTTGAATTTCTGTGTTCTTATGACAATTTAGTTTCTCTTCATTAAATATTTTGTCACTTAACAACACATCATTTCCCCCGATGTGTATTCTAAGTTTGGCATTACTGGCAGCTAGTAAGAGGTAAATAAAACGAAATCACTGAACGTAGAGCAGTGCAGTTTGAGATAACGTCCTGTTAACTGTAAGAGTATTCAGGATGGAGCTACTTGAAATAATTATATTGTTGAGATAGCGTCCTGATCGTGCATAATTTAGAGATAACGACATGGTAGATAGAAGTGCATTTTGATAGAAGGAAATGTTTGCCTACGTTGTTCCTTGATGATGTGCCAGTGAAGAACAAATGAAGAGTTGATTAATTGTAAGTTCACTTTATTCTATAAGTACTACTGATTGATATTAAGTTTTTTTTTTTTTTTTTTTTTTGATTGGAGGTTTAACGACCACCGTGAGCAACTCAATGGGCTATAAGCAGTCGCCCGTCCCTAATTTAGGGTCACTGGTTCCAGGGAAGGGAGAGAGCCAGTGCCGTAAGACAAACACAACATCCATGCCTGACCGGGATTCGAACCCGGACCCCTTACGGACGAATGATCAGAGGCCAGCGCCTTAGACCACTGCGCCACCGGGGCGGCTGATATTAAGTTCACAGGTTCATACCTTAAGCAGTGTTGGCATTTAAGCAAGTAAATCTTACAGCTTACAGTTAAAGCTGAAGCCTTAAACCTAATACCTCATAAGTAACCACATAACATCACAAGTAAAATTAAAAACTTCATAAACTTTTCTGAATGTAGCATGAATAAAAAAATAATGCGTCATAGAGTGCCAGAGTGGTCAAAGGCGAGGGCTTCTAATTAATACCGCGAGATGAGTTCCAATTATCTCTCTTTCCTAGAATCATTTGCTCTAAATTAGTGAAGCCTTTCTCATTGTGGTTGTAAAGTTCTGAAACAAACAACAACAAAAAAAAAAAAAAAAAAAAAAAAGCATCGAACTCCTAACTAATAATAGCAGTTTTTTTTCTATGTAATAAAACTATTTGATTACTTTTCAAGTAATTTTCGGAACCTTAGTCACAAATTCGTACTTTATACGGACAGAACGAAATTCGGGAACGACAGTTCTACGTGTTGAAAATAGACCTCTACTAACATGACAGGGAAAAACAACTTACAGGGTAAATTCTTGAAATATTGCAGCACAACTAAAAAGTCTGTGTTCCTCAACGGAGAGACAAAACATTGCTTTCGAGAATGTGTATTTTGATATATATTCAGCATTCGGTTATTATCTTCACCTGTAATATCCCTCTGAACACCAGGTATCATCCATTATAAGTGCTAAGTCAAGTGACTTCAAGTTCTAGAAGGCTCATATGATCTGTTGATATATTTTTACGTATATATATTATTAAAGAAATAGCCGCTAGATTTCCCTTTGCACTTGTATAAATAGCAAATTTCTTCATGTTCTTCAACAAAATGAAGAAACGCAATCCTTAGTCGCAAGACGAAGACCAGGACTTCGTGGTCTCAAATCATGGTTTTGTCAGGAAGAACCTATGAAGTCATGACAAAATTTATTCAACTTTCAATAAGTTTTTTAACTTAAATTTTTAAATTTATCTTCAGTAACTAACTGTTTTTAACCGTCAGCTAATGCCACTGAAAATAATGAAATAACTTTCTGTAGAAATAAAAATTATACTATTACGGAATACCCTTCAATAATTTGTTCTTGTCTTAAAAAATGCCAAAAAAAAAACAAAAAAAAAA